>CM050516.1:7937500-9137500 GCA_027563665.1 Antrozous pallidus | reverse complement strand
CTGCCAACAGAAAACAACAACAACAAAATACTGCCTTTTCGCTTCCCAAAGGATTAATAGAATTTTGCTAATAAACGCTGAGTGAAGTTTGAATAATAGGCATATACATTTCCATATCCCCCTATGGGGGCAAAATTTATTAACAGCACGCAACTCATAGTCTTTGCTTTTAGAGTGAATTTATGAGACATTGTTTGGTTTCGAGTCAATTTTACTACAGATTAGGGAGTGTGGCCACATTCCAGAACCTGTGAGCGTTCTCTACTTGGCTTAGAACTTGAACCAACACTGTTAAGTGGCTACTGTGCAGTGTGTTATTTAGGGACTGTTACAGGGGAAACAACCAAATATGGCTTTGCAATTAATTGCTGAACTTACACTCAGGAAGGGTAGCGGTGGCAGGTTGAGATTCTGACAAATATTTAAATGCTTTCTGTTTTTGCTATTGCTTCTTTGAGGGATTTTTCTCTTTTAATGCTTTAAATGTTCTCAACTTTTTTGAGCTGCTAATTAGCAGGTAAGCTGAAGCAATTTAGGGAATGTTTTTTACAAAATCTATTTTATTTTCTGGCGTTAATGCCTGAACACAGTAAATACCTGAACGGAGAGCAATGTAACATTTGTACTGCTGGTGTCTTTGCAGAAAATAAATAGACTTTACATTATTTCCACATTTATCTTTAACTCCCAAAGTGAAAATACGAGTATTAACCCAATGCAAAATGCATTAATATAAAGTCTAAGAAATATTTTTGTATAAAATATCATAATGCTCATTATGATTTTGCCTTTTCATTGAAAGAACTCTGGACTTTAAATCAACGTATTTGCACAAAGTACAACATATTCCAGATCTTCGAACCATTCAAAAGAAACTCAAATATGTCTTCCTTCAAATTAAAAAGATGTCTAAGTAACTACATAGATATCAATGTGGTAACAGACCTTTGTGTTACTTTGGCTTGGAATAGCTTTATCTTTTAAATAATAAGAAGATTTAATATATGTATGAGTTTTAATTAACATGATAAACAAGGTACCTTCCAGATACTCTAAAATATCTTATTACAAACTATTACTAAATAAAAACATATTTGAAATTATAACAATGCATTACGATAATCAAATAATTTAATAATACGTGAAAAAGTTAAACTACAAGATGTAATTTTTCATTAATATCTTATTAAAATACCCAAGCCAAATTGCTTCTAAATAAGTAATTACTTTGTAGTTCAAAAATAATCTCAAAAATCATTTTTTGTTCAATTATTGAATTTATGAACCTCATCCAGCAATTATAAAACAGTCATTAAAAATGATGAGGAAACCCACAGCACAAAATGTCTTACCCCTGGATTTTACCCAGGTTTACTATACTGAAGACTCTAGAAGTACTGAGAGGATATTGAATTTATAATTTAATATTAATAAAGTAGCTAAAATTTAGATTATATTTATTGGAAATATCTGCTCACACATGTAGAGGATGTTATTAGCTCAAGTTCTCTGAGTTTCTTAGATCTTATGGGGAAAAAAGAGAAAATCATAGACATGATTTACATTAATTTGAAGGTTAAATTGAATATGCTACATGACCTAACTACTAAAAATGTCCCAACTTCTCTAAAAATTAACAAAATACCAGATAGAATCATTTGGTTACTAACTCTTTGCTTACTTAGTAATTGAATGGCAGTATGGTGGCCATCTACATCGATGCTCCAATCTAGATGAATTTTATATGTCTCATTTATTGTATTACCTGTCTATTATTTTAATGCTAATATGTGAGTTGTTTCATGGGGTGAGAGGAGCATAGTATGATCAAAGAGATATGAGAAATGCTACATATTTGATACATTCAATTCACTGAAATTATCATTGTTATAATAGAGAAGACATCTCTTTAAAACAATATCTCCCAAAATACCACCAACCAATCATTTCTCAGTAATATTCTAATATATTCTACCAGTACTAGCTACCTGATAATGGAAGCTATTTATAACCTATTTTCTATCTTTCTTCCCAACCTTAGTTTCATCAGCAAATCTGTATTTTGACCTCCATGAATCCCCAACATAGTTCTCTTTTTTGCCTTTGCTCATGTTCTTCCCTCCACCTGCAATGTCCATTGCTTCTCCTTTCTTATCTCAGCATTTTTAAAACTACGTGTTTAGATGGTACTTCACACATATGCCAAAGTATGAGGTTCTGGGGGTCCATCTATTAAATTGATGTATCAAATAAGACTTGAACAAATATTTTTAATGGTTTCAGAGCAAAGTATGTTACATCAGGAGCTAGAGGACCAGTGCATGAAATTCGTGCATGGGTAGGGTCCCTAGACCTGGCCAGTGATCAGAGCTGATTAGGGCCTTCTGGCTGCCAGCCAGGGCCTTCCTTTGTTCCATGCCACCCCTGGTGGTCAGCACACGTTATAGCAAGCAATTGGTCTGAAGCTGCACTCCTGTGGGGACAATTTGCATATTAGGCTTTTATATATATAGATTATTACAAAGAGAATAACTACGATTTTCTATATACCTCACATGAAAGGGTCATTACTAAATTTTTCCCAGGAGGCAAAGTTGATGAAGCTAGCTTTTATAAAGAAGGTAGGACATAAATTATATTTTGACAAAATAATGTAAACATGATGAGAAGCTCTAAACTCATGCAACACCTGTTTCAATGAGTAGGAAGACTTGGAAAGGAGACAGTTTGCTTTACAGAAATGACCTACTTGCTTTTGTGACTAAGAAATATAAGTGTCTGTGGGCTGATTTCTAAGCTGTGACTTGATGATTCAATAATTTTTAAGGGCACAAAATCCAAGATGAAAATACTGTCTCTCCTTACTATGATATTAGGAAACTTACTTAACCTTTCTAGGCCTGTTTATATCTCTGAAAGCAGAAATAATACCAATTTCCTAGAGTGAATAATAAACTGAATATAAATACAGGGAAGATTGGCATGTAGCAAGTTCTCTATATGTGGAAAAAAGGTATTAATAATATTACCTCTCTTCATTCTTTTGCTGCCTTTGTCTTAGACAGTCACAAAGAATTCAGTAGCATGTCATAAGTATTCACTGCTTTAAGAGCCATGAGCATTCTTAACTACCTATATTTTCCTTGAAAAGAATATAATAATAAAATATTAGGAAGGCCACATCTACACTGCATTATTGCCAATTCAAATTCAGTTACAGTATGAAGGCATTGTCTAATTTAATTCATACATTTGACCATATCCTGTGGCTGAAATAATGTCCTGTTTCACCTGGCATCTCTAACCCTTCCCCAATTACCACTGTCTGATGTTTTCAGACATAATTTATTTTTGGTTAATAGATTTTATTTTTAAAGTGTCTACCTAGCTCTTTATATGTTATAACCAGATCCTATTTTAATGAGATAACTATACATAACATGGCCATAATTTCATGTCTCTTGAATAATATATTGAGATCATTCTCCTTATAATAATTTAATGAAAATAGTATTTTTTTGCTATTGAATAGAATTTCCATAACACAATGAATTTCCTGAGATAAAAGTTTCAATGGTAAATGAAAGGCAGAACTAGGATGCTGATCCTAATAGAAAGATCAAAATAGTATTCAACTAGTGTGCCAACTGCGACTCGATCCCTGCATGAAAAGAATTAAGAAGGTTCATTCAGGCTAAGAAACAGAGTGCCCTGGTGGTTATGAGTTTATGCCAGGATATGGGGAATCTCAAGCACATATTCATTATTCTTGTCCAAATGAGCCATATAATATCTATAATTATTGGGGAAATGTAAACATGAAATACCTAGAACCTATGCTATTTTCCCTTCAATGTTGTAGCAACCACTGAACTCCCTGACAAGAAAAAGGCACTATGTATTATTAATTATGAAGGAACCTTTTTCCCTCTTTTGTTTATTGATTGACTTTAGAGAGAAAGGTAGAAATATCAATTTGTTGTTCCATTTATCCATGCATTCATTGATTGATTCTTGTATGTGCCTCAACCAGAGATTGAACTAACAGCCCTGGCATATGGAAATAACACTCTAACCAACAGAGTTACCATGTCAGGGCCCTTTTCCCCTCTTCTAACATCTCTTTTAGCTCCTGTCTTTGTCTTCTTTCTTATTCCTGTTTTCTTTTCCCCTTCTCCTACTCTGCTTGTAGATTCCCTTAACTTTTTGTTCTCCTTCACTTTCATTTTCTCTTCTTTTTCAAAAATGTTGAGCATATATCGTTATGCTTACATTTTAAGCCAGGTGCCCGAGCAAATCTACGGTCTTTGCCACATTAGAATGGTAGATTGCGAGGTTGTATCTAATTGGTCGTTGTAATTAGTCCTGATCACAAAGAGGGCTCCAGCTAGTTTTCTCTGATGAGCATATGGGTGTTCCCGACTGCTATTTGCTAACCCCCTCCTCAACTGCCCAGCAAGCTAACGACCCAGGAGGCATCCATTTCCCACCCCACTCCTAAAGGTAATGGGGAGCTGGCTGCTTTGAAAATGCTTGCATGCTCACCCGTGCGTGTAATCTTCCCAGGACTGCTCTCCTTCATGGAGAGTTAATTGCTCTTTGGGTTTCCTAGGTATTAATCTAACATTTACCTAAATATTAACTCTTTTCCAAGCCCAGGCTAGAGGTAATTTTTGCCATTATGCTGACCATATGCTAAGAGAAATAATGTTTATAACAGAGGTTATTTGTTTGTGTGGGGGGTCAAAGTAATATTCTAAAGGAATTTAGCATTCGTCAGTAGCTATTATCTAGTCTCTACACTAGATGAATCTAATAATAATTTTCTATTATTTTATTATTTAGCTCTATATTTTCAAGTGAGATTGCTATAAAAAATTTTGTGGGTGTTTTGGGAACTCATCAAAATAGGTCTAATTATTTAATTGTATATCTTGTACACTTTATTAGCATGTTCTTCCATAAATGTAATTTGGGGTTTATTCAGCTATTTTTCTACTTTTCTATCAACTGAATACCATAAACCCCCCCCCCTTTACTCTATTCTAACGAGGGAAATCAATTGCACAGTGATTTTGTTCTCTATTTCATCAGCAGATAAGCTTCTATTAGTGGGAAGGAGTCTTATGATCTGGTCTCAACTCTTTCTATGAGGTAGGAAAGGGAGGGAGGAAAATTATCTGGACCTCTTATATGTTGTGTTGGTGAAAAGTGTCAGAAGCCTTTTGCTAATTACCAGTTTCTTGTGCACTACTTTATAATACTTTTGTTTGTCCCCTTTCGAAAATGCGTTTCCGTGCTTCTCTTGCAGAGCCAGGTGAGGCATGGAAGGGTGTTAGTCTGTTTTTTCTCAGAAGGATGTTGCAATGACTGAGAGCAGTTGCAGTGGGAGCATCACTCGGTGTGTTTGCCTAGAATCTGATGCCTCCTCTGCCTCTTACTTGACATGTGTCCATGGGTCAATCTGAGGCCTCAGATTTTTCATTTTATTTTTTTAGTTATAACAAATAAGAAAAAAATTTAAAGTAGATTATTAAAAATTTGTTCTCCATTTTGAAAGCTGTATATTTGTCAACCCAAACCCTTTTCTTCTTCCCCTGCAAGTAATTTTTACAAACCCTTTTCATTCTATGACTTTCTTTTCATCCAATATTTTCTGAGATGAGAGCATGCTGACACAAAACAGGGTTATATTCTTTGTATTGCTTCTAGCATTATATTAGCTGAATTAATTATGTTTGATTTAACCATTTACTAATGATGAATATTTATATTATTTGCATTTTTATTACATGAAATGCTGTGATGAACATCTCTGCACACACATGAGTGACTCTCTAAGGCTAATAACTAGAAATGAGAGGGATTTATTGGATTACACGAATGTCACTTTATTAATTTTAATAAATACTGCCTTGTTGCCCTCAAGGTGGCTATATTGCTAAAGTGTCCACCAATAGCATGAGATATACTTTCCCTAAAATCTCACCAACACTTGATAGTATTGATCTCTTGGAAATCTGACTTTCAGCCAATTTTACCTAAAAGTATATCATTTTACTAGTATTTCTTGCTTCTATTTTTAGTTAGTTTATAAAATGAGCAAGTTAGCCTTCCTAATAGAAATTTTAAAGGTTAATTTTTAAAAAGAGCTTGAAATATATTTGATATTTAAGAGATCTTTGAAACATTTTATCAAAAACAGCATTATTTTCTCACAACTTAGATGGCTACAAAGATAAACTGTGTAATGTGGTCAATTTTCAATGAGAGCTCTCACTTCTAAGCCTGTGAAAAGACCTGTCATTTTCGCAAGCATCCCTGAAGAACTGGCCATAGGTCAGTTATGAAGACATAGCAAACCTGCCCCAAATACCCGGCACCTAGACTTGTGGTTGTTCAACTTGCTTATGCAGGAAGAAGTTATAGAACATCATATCTGAGCTAAAGAGCAAGTTGCTGTGTATAAATACATTTGCAAATGCACAAAAATATTGCACTGGTTGATAACCTTTGAAAATGTAGGCTATTTAGGTCAAGGAAGAGATGAGGATAAGGCTTGTTATTCTATGAACATCTTTCAAATGATCATGAGGTTTCAAAAGCACATGTTCTCTGTTCTGTGCTTTGAAATGATGGGTCATGAAACCTAGGAAACTGGGTGCCCATGCAAGGCTAGCTGATTTCCCCTCAGATTCAATGATGCTGGTCCAGCAGAGGTCAGGGCATTCCTGCCTGGGTGCTGAATCCGGTCCAAAGCTTGTTTTATAAATAAAGTTTTATTGGAATGCCTAAGTGAAGGCTACTTAATTTATCTGTTGTGTGTGGCTGCTTGTCCTGGGAGGGCAGAGTTGAGATGGTGTATCTGTGAGACCATCCGATGCAAAGCCTAAAATATCTGCTGCCTGGCCCTTTACGGAAGAGGCTTACTGACCCCTGGTCCACCGTCCACACAGCCTGAGGTGAACTACATTCTGAACATTTAATAACTAGTTTGTGAAGAGATACATGGATCTGTGGTCTTTATTCTTTTGAAATATTTGAAGAAACTTTAATAATTATCTTGGCAGATGGATTATAATGGCTGAAGATTCAGAGTGAATTTTGTTTACAAAATATGTTTGTTTGTCCTAAGAGAGGTGAGGATTATGGTACAAGTACATCTGAGAAACACCTTAACTGATGGATAATAGTAATTTAAACAATGGAGTTGTTTGCTATATTCTCTTTATTACTGAAATAATATCTCCTCTAACTTGATAAAAGTAGTGTATGATACACAAGTAACTATTTAACTTTCAAAGGTAAAAAAAAAAAAAAAAACAGCACACAAGTTAAGTTACAGATTTTTGGTTTTAATTTAATGGTAAAAAATCTGTCTTATGATTACTCCAAACATCTGTCTTTTTATCCCAGTAAGTTAATTCATTAAGTTCAAAAAGACTTACTTAAAATAGCATTAAAATATTAGCATATTCATTGGCAAATAAATGTTTAATAATTATATTTCATATTTCCTCATTTCATAGTGACTGGTATTATGGCGCAAGATAAGTAAAATAGTCTCAAGAGACTTTACTAATTCAGGAAGATACTGTCAGCCTCATATTTCAGCAGCATGCCTTAGTCATAAAAAAGGAACCGTAATAAAATCTCAAGAAACACATTGTAATATTAATTTTGTTTCATATTTCCACACATCCGGTGTCTAGTAGAACTGTTACAAAGTCATATGCACACACACACGCACACACACACAGTCCTCAATGCTGTCATGAAAAAAATTACTTTGGTGACTTTCACATATAACAAATGAAAAAGTTCTCAACCGAGAGAAATCAGACGTTTGGGGACAATCAAGTTTCAATATAAAACTAATGAAATGTCTGGAGACAAATCAGAAACTACTATTAGCAAATAACTACAAGAAAAATAGAAGTAATCATACCCAAAATAAATGCAAGCTAAAGAAAGCACCCCAGCACATACCTCATGTAGAGAAAGAATTTGCCCAGAAGTAGGTTACTGACCCTACAAAATTAAACCAGATTTCTCTACCAAAAATTGTTATTCTCCAACTTTTACTAGTTTCTCTGATATTGTTGACAGTGATTTTATTCAGACAAAACACTGATAAGAGTATATGATGACCAGGAAAAAGGGAATTCTTTCTAATCCCTGCCAAAATGCCCGGCAAGAAGTAAAAGTTGAGTAAAGTTTTGTAATAAATGAGCATGTAGGAAATATTAAAACACATTATTGAACTGAAATTGGGTTTCCAGCAAAATTCCACAAAAATTAGTATGATCATATTTAGTGTGACCTTTGAATTATCTACCTTCTTCCTTTTGATTTTTGTAAGCACAGGTACAACCTCTTTGTACCTGTTTCCCCACTTGGAAAAGTGGGTATAATAATAGTAACATCCTTATAGGGTTGGATTGAAAATGAAGAGTTATTATACAAAAAGTACTGAGAAGTCCCTAATGTATTGTGCTCCATCAACTACCTGCTCATAGGATTAGTAGCAATTATAGTCATGGAAGTGGTGGTAATACTGGTAGTGATAAACAAGAAATCATAGTCAAAGGCCTCTTTAAATGTCTTCAAATTTCCTAATTTAGAGTGTACTAGTAAGTAAATAATGCCAACATTAACAAATACATTGTCTAGAATTTTCTTCATAAGGGAAATGTAAGGCATTCACTCTTTCATTCAACAACCACTCAGTAGGTTTTGCCCTAATTCTGGGTAGAGATATGGAGATGAGCAAAGTTGTTTCTGCTCTGGACAAAGGTACATCCCAGAAGGGGAGACAAATTATGAACAAGGCATTTCAAAGCAATTGTGTTCAACATGGATATAAGAACTATGACCAACTCAGCCTTACACATGGAAATATCTGAGAGGTGAAATCACTAACCCAGACTTGTGCACCCAGGGTGTGGCAAAGGTGGAATTGACCTCAGGTTTTCAGAGACCGGAGTTCCTGGTTTTCCCATCAAACGCTCAGCCATAGCTTGCCGGGATCGGGAGACTGAGCGTGTTGGCCAGGATACCACTCACTCCATGGTGGGCCTGCCCACACATTCCCTCCACTGGACACCACAAATGGAGCATAAAGAAACATGGAGAGAAGCCATTTCATTATAGGGCTCTTGACTGCAGTCTGTTCAGTCTGGCCTGTTTTCTTCTCGGTGCTTATGCACGTGCTAATTGCCATGGCTAACTGGTGTCATCCTGAGTAATAATGTCCCGGAGAAAGGTTCAGTCGTCCCCGAGGTCCCCGAGGTGGACATCTTCAGCTGCTGGTCCAGCGATTGGCTGAGCAATGGGCGGATGGCTTCTCCTCTTGACGCAGCCACTTGTTGACAATATCCATTAACGACTGATACTGATACTGAAATAGAGATTCTTTGAGTTGGAATGAAAACGAGTGCAAACATTCTGGTCTGCTGACTGGATCCATGAAACCAGATTGAGGCAATGTAGGGCACTCCCTTACTCAAAGCCTGGAAGAGGCGTCCAGATACAAATAGTGGTGCTTTGCCCCATTTCCCCTGTTTGTTTGGCATCGATTAAACTGCTCCACCTTCCAATTTAGCAAGGTTATAATTTAGGACTCGATCCACACATCTCCTGGGCCAAGCCTGTTGTTCTCTTCCATCATTCTGAAGCTGTGACTTGGAAACAGATGCACCACTGCCCACCAGCACTTTGCCAGAGTCCTTCCTCGAATCCCATTTTGCCTCAACTAATCACTTTCATTGTGACTGTGTTCAAACATACAATGATGTAAAATTGTGCAGTGAACACCTAAACTTTTTAGAGAGTTGTTGCCCTTTTAATGTCTGACTTTAGCAACACAGGTATGCTCCTAATTTATTTTTTTTTTTTGCTCACCCCACTTCAATGTTTAACACACATGCGTGTGCACACACACACATACACACACAAACATAAGAATTAACAAATGGACAAGAGCATGGATTTTAGGGCCTCTTCAGTCCTGGTTGTGGAGCCAACCCAGTCTGGTGGAGCTCGAGGTGAACTCAGAAACCCTCCAGTTTCCTCCTCCAGGAAATGAGGAGAGCAAACCCCACTCCTAAGAGTGTTCTGCAGGTTAAGTGAGGTGATATGTGCTAAGAATCTGGCACATCCCTAGCCAAATAAGTACTTAATAAATGGTAGCTGCTTTAAAGTATTACTACATGACATGTACTTACTTATTTAAATAAGATAGCATCGCACTTAAATTAGTTGACACTAAAGTGTGTTAAAATAGTTTGGACCTGAGGCATTGTGTGTGTGTGTGTGTGTGTGTGTGTGTGTGTGTGTTTCAGTGTTTTCTTCTTTTTCTAGTTAATGTAACAAGCATTTCCCCTGCTCCTCATTTAGCTACTGAGGTGTTACAACCCAGAGTGGAGCGAGCATTTCTGACCTGAGGCTCAGCCAGTAAAGTTTTATTTCCAATAAAGAGGACCAGGGAATGCTTTGCAAACATGATCAGCAGCACCTGACCCCACTGGGACTACCTGGCACTGGTTCCTGTGGAATTTCTGGGCTCTGTCCCAAATGCTTCATTTAAAGGCGACTCCCTTGTGCAAAGTGCCACCAATGTGACTCTGCGCACCAAATGGTTACCGTAGGACACTGCAGAGAGCCCGTGCCAGGCTGTCTCTCCTAATGAATTGTGACAACGCACTAATTCCCGCACAATTGGCCCAGCATCTCTCATTGTGACAGGGGCGTTTCCGCCAAGGAAAGCGGCAAGGGGACTCTGAGAGCGCGGCTTGTCCAGGGCTGAGTTTGATTTATGAAATGAGACCTGGGAGCCCGGATTGAACAGATTGGCTTGCAAGAGACAGCTGTACTGGAGGAGGCGCTGCCAGGTATGGGGAGTGGAAACAGAGGAAAATGAACAGTGGGATAAAAATTCCTTTCCCAGTCCCTACTTATCAACATGAAACATCTGTTTCAGCCGCAGTGGTTCCCAGTGGCAGGCAGAATTATTGATTTGGTGAAATTGCACTTATATGGAGGACAATGACATGCCCCACCACCACCACCACCACCAAGGCTGCATTATGATAATTCACTACTATACCGGTGCCACCAGTGACACCACGCATGCGAGAGGAGAGTAGTTAGTGCCAGGGCCAGTGGGCCAATGGGGAGGGTGGGGAGGAATATTTTCCCCACAAGCGATAAATTTCCGCCCGCTGTTCTATTTTATTGAGGATGAACACAGTGATTAAACTGGTTGGAAAACAAGCAATCAGCTTCTAGCCTGTCTCCAATTGTTTTTAATATTCTTGTTTAATGGGAGAACATAGCTTTTATTTACACTAAACATAATGGATGTATTTTAAGATTTGGATCAGTTTTGTGTGTGTGTGTGTGTTAATCTTGCTATCTCATATGTTATGTAAGCACATGCTGCTATAAATAGGAAGACAAATATGCTTAGTTCAGCTTTTTGTTAGACAAAAATTTGATTAGGGATGTGCAAAAGCTGATGCTGTCAGCCAACACACAGCACCAGGGAGCAATCCATACCATGTTAGAATGAAAATTAAATGCATTTATTATCAAAGACACCGCTTTTGCAGAAACGCAACCAAGAAAGTTCGCAGGCGCAAATAAATAGGGACTGAGGCTCCTCAATCCTGGTCATGTTATTTCAGAATGTGAAGTGGTAACCTCGCGTGAGTTCCCATGGCAGCTGAAGGGGATGAGAAGACTGACTGAGAACTCCAAGCTTATTCTAAGTAGCAGCAGAACAAATGCCAAAAGCAATAGAAAAACACAAGAGCCCACCACTTGGAAAGCTGTTTAGCTTTCAAATGTCCCCTGATTGTCTTTAATCTTTAAAGGAATTTGTACCTTCTTACCTGATAAGGCATTTATATTGTTTTTGAAGCTAGCCTATAAAAATGTGGTATGAGAAAACAACATTTTTAAAATTAATTTCTCAACTAAAACTCGAATGAGGCCAATTCAGAGGTAAAAGTTGAAGAACGTAGGCGACGTTCCAGTGGTCGCTGCTGTCCTTGACTGAGGGGCTCAGCACCGGTCCTTGGGATGAGAGGAAAAAAAAAGTTTGGTGTTTCGGACAACTGAAATGAAGCGTGGGCCAAAGAATAAGCAGAGCCTGCCTGGCAGCTGGGCACTGAGAGGTTAACAGACCCTGGTGCTGACAACCTGATAATGAGGATTTATGATGAGCAGGAGGTGGAGGTGGGTGGGAGGCTCCCAGGGGTGGTGGCTCCAGGCCCTCTGCAGACACAATACCTCTGCAGGAGTGAAGGTTACCTTCTGGATTGTAACAACAGCTGAGGTTGGCTACCTTTGTGGCTGCATGCACACACTCGGTGGATATGGGAGTGTGTGTGTGTGTGTGTGTGTGTGTGTGTGTGTGTGTGTGTGTGTGTGTATCTGTATATATAAAATTATGTTTTTTGATATTTTGGTACTTGACAATTTCATATGTATCCAGAGTTGAACCACATTTTCATTAAGAAAAGAAATAAAATATTCCCTTGGATTGGTATAGGTATATAGCAGAATGGCTTAGTGGAACGGTGGTGGGTGGGAAAAGCAGTTCACATAGCTTTCAAATGTCTTCATGTTATGGCCCCTGCCTACTTCCCTAATTTCAAATATTATACCTCTTCCTTTTGATTTTTTTTTTGTTTGTTTGTTAATCCCCTCCCTAGGATATTTTTTCCATTGAGTTTTAAAAATTTTTTAGAGAGAGAGAGTGGAAGCGAGTCAGAGAGAGAGAAACATCAATATTTGAGAGACACATCGATTGAGTGACTCCTCCATGCACCCCAACCAGGGCAGGGGATCAAACCTGCAAGCCTGTAACTGAGGTACATGCCCTTGACTGTAATTGAACATGGTCAATAGCATGTACCTTGGCTGCGGGCACATCCCCAGTAGGGGATGTGCAAGAGGCAGCTGATCGATGTTTCTCTCTCATCCGATGTTTCTGACTTTCTATCCCTCTCCCTTCTGCTTTGTAAAAAATCAATAAAATATATTTAAAAAATAAAAAATAAAAGTGCATCTCTATAAATATAAAAGTTATTTTTATTTTCCTTAAAAAGGAAGCTAATTTTAACCTTTGTATGTGCTTCTCCCTGTGATCAGTACACTCGCCTGGCTTTTCACAAGGTTTGTCTTTTTGGCCATAAAGCAGACAACCCACAATTCTCTTTCTCACCTTCCTCATCCCTAACTCAGTCTCATTGCCAGGCTTCACTTTCCCATGTGCTCATTACTTTCTAAACATATCAGGTGTGCTTTCCTGTTAACAGCCTCTCTCCTGCTCCAATCTAAGTCCCAGGAGAGCAAGGACCTCGCAAATTTCATGTTAGTTCCCTTGCGCCAAGAATTGTGTCTCAGGTTGTACATTTCTTGAATTTATGAGGAATGGTTGCCAGAGGTAAGACTTTCAGAACCCTAAGCTGTTCTTTGACCTTCTCCTACGTGTGTTACTTATATTCTGAGGTCCGTGGCTGCTCCTGAATTGGTGATTCTTAAGAAAGAGCTAATGTTGGAAAGAAGGAAGTAGCCCCGGGGGCATAAAGGATCTCAGCTCACAAGGGGGTTTCAGGTTCAAACCAGAGTGAATATTCTCAACTTTCCCCTCCTTCTCAGTCGGCGCGAGCTCGGTTAGGTTTTCACGACTTCCACCCTGTGCTAAATTAGATACCTTAATGGGTGGTATGACTTATTAGTCCCAAAACTAAGGATGTTTCTCTGTGGGATATGACTATTAATATCCCATCATATTTCACTGTTCTGACTCTTTAATGCGTTGATATCCGTTGCTAATGTAATATTTTGCAAGAATATATGGCTTCCTATCTTTTATCTTAAAAATCACTGTTTTTAAAATTATCACAACGGCTGCCTTTTATATTGAAATAATGAATCACGAAACCGTTTCATAAAACGTGTTTCCTCTTCTGGGGAGGATGTCAATAAAATCATAAACATGTACTTGGCAACAGAAGTATTTATCTGCACACACTAAATACAAACCCGTTCAGTTTCCCCTGAGGAGGCAAGCTCACGCGCCGTCTCTCATATTGAAGCGACACTACCTTGACCTCAAGATTGTCAGAGGCTCCCCACAGGCTGGGCCAGGAGACTGCTCAGGAGGAGCCTGTAATGAACCCCCTGCACACACCACCTGGTTTCACTTACAGCTTCACAGGCTAGACAGTGTGGTGCCAGAAAGGAAGAGTTGAGAACTACGCAAAGGGTCTTTGTCTTCATGGGTGTGCAACCTGGGCCTCTAGTCCAGGATCTCCTACTCATTATTATGAAGATTTGTTTTGTCTGTGGGAAGTTTGGGATTCTGTGCTGAAATAAGAGACAGTGAAAAGAATAGCCCCGGTCAGGATACCAATCCTTCTGTCCTTTCTGTTGAGGGTGTTGCTGGAGATGTCTTGGGATGACATTGCTTTTACCAATGGTGCTTTGGGGAGGAGGCATCCAATAGCAAATGTTTTTTTTCTCTAAGGCTACAGTCAGTGGAGGTTCTGTCAAAATATGGGAAGGGGAGGTGATGGCTTTTTCTCTGCCTGAAAAAGAATGAAATCAAAGCATAAAACATTACCTGCATGGTTCTTTGAAGAGACCTAAGAGTGACTTATAAAAAAAAATAGCTTGCATTAAGTAAACTGTCTAATAGAATTGCAAACATTAGCTAGAGTCAGTAGAAGCTTGGTCGGGCTCCCGAGTACAGTAATGAACAACTTTTTTTCCCCCTTTGAAGAGTTGATTCTTTATAAGTACACATGCATTGGAAGTTGTAGATTAGCATGGCCCTAGACTGGAAGTTTCCATGAGGGGCAGGGGTATTATGGCTCTCACTTCTTCTTTTGTTGGTCAAGTACAGTACCCATGCCTAGGACATAGTAGTAACTCATTAAATGCTTGGCAGACTTGTGAGTAAATGAGTGCCCAATTAAACCTCATATGCTTGGTAATAAAAACACAGAGGAGAAATGTGGGTTGCCCAGGTGACAGAGCCCATTGGTTGCAAAAATGAAGCTAGAACCCAGTAAATTGTATTGGAACCCAGGAAAACTGTGGTTTTCCACAATATCAGGAACAACTGACATGTGGGGAATTAGAAAGAGAGTTAGTTAGGCACACACTTTATTCAAAATGGCCTTCCCACGTTACTTACAACCCTGACCTCTGGGTCTGTCTAGCCTAACATCTGTACTGATGTTAAGTCAAGTTCACCGATGTTGAGTTCAGATTCTTGCTGTCAGAGACTAATATGGTGGCAGTGGAAATATAAGTGAAGGTCTGGAGGTGGAAGGGGAGCAGAATGAGAGGCTGAGCTTCTGAGAGCATGTCAGATTCTCTCAGCTGGAAGAAGAGAGGAAGGGAGCACAAGAACAGGGGGTGAAATATCAAAAACAGCCCAGAGAGAGACTTTGACAACTGCTTTTGGAAGCTTCAGTTCCTGATATAACTGAGTGAAATAGAAGCTGGGAGCAACAGTTTAAATGACCTTGTAATTAGAGTTTTAAAAATCTTACTTTAGACATCCATAAGTTCAGGAAGTATATAATGCACACCCAATAAGAAACACCGTTCTTGGAGAGACTCAAAAATCCTCTTTCTAATAATGCACATGTTTTCTTCATCCCACACCTCTCTGTCATCTCCTCAAGAAAAGAATGGTTAAGCATGCCCAGTCACTATTGTTTGAATAAAAAAGACATATCTACCCTTTTTTCTTGATAATGAAATGGCATTCCTAACATCTCTGAATCTCATTATAAAAATAAAAGGAAGCTTCTGAGTGACCCTATCATTAACTGATGGTGTGACTTTGGATAAATCACATTGAACTTCCTATACCTCAGTTTCTTCATTTCTAAAGGAAGTCATTAAATTATAGTCTCACCAGGGATCCTTTGATCTCTTTTATTCTCGTGTAGTTCATAGGCCAGGAAGAGAACAGGCCCTAGAGCCCAAATTTGCCCTTAATTCAGGATCAAAAGAAGAGATATTTAGGAACTGAGTTATGAACTATAAATTAAGCCATTACAAAGACATCAAACTCAGTTCAGTGGTCCACTCCTCTCAGCATTCAGTTTTCTTCTCTGTGAATTTCAAAAGGGAGATGGATCTTTGGTATGAAGGAACTCAGATCCTTGTTGTAATATTCACTAGGTGAATCAGGCTCCGGCCAATTACCAGCGTGTATTAAAGTCTTCCTCCATCTCTGCCTGTAATGGTTTTAAGCTTTATAATTTCCCATTTCTTCACTGCTTAGGGACATGGGTAATCAATGAAAGTATATTTCAAGAATACACATGTCCCCAAGATTGTAGTTTGTCAAAGTCACTTTGAATCATTCCAATTGAATTTTCACTTCTTGTAAATCATCAATGTCTATAATTGCATTATGGGATCTCAAGGGAGCACCCAGGAAGGTATATTAAAGGAATGGCGGGGGAGTGAGTGCAATGCCCTTGAGTCATTCCTTGCTAATACAAGAGCAGAATTTGTTCTTGGAAAGCTGGTGGGGTTGGGAACCTTCTCTTTCCCTCCCAACAGGCATAGTACTCACCCTCAAACCTGAATAGCCCTAAAACTGTTTACTTCTCAAATGAGAGTAGCTGCATTTCAAACCAATCCTATATAATAAAAACCTAATATGCAAATCGACCAAACTTCGGAATGATCGCTATGACATTCACTGACCACTAGGGAGCAGACACTCAACACAGGAGCTGCCCCCAGCCCACAGGCCCCAGGCCAGCCAAGGAAGGTGCCAGTGGGGTCTCCCAATCTCCCTGCCAGTCGCCCTGCAGAGGGACGGGTGTGGGGCCAGCTGGTGAGCAGGTGGTGGGGCAGGCTGGCCCCCCAGTTGCCTCATTGGTTGCTTCCCTCTGTGGGAAATGACAAAGTGATGAATAACGAACGGTAAGGCTTGTGAGTGGGCAGCACCAGGCTTGCCAAGGTGGGTACCATTGGGCACCCCCCACCTCCCAATCACTCTGCTGGATACCTACAGATTGGCCTGATTGCTGGCCAGGCCTACAGACCTTACCCAGACATGAATTTCATGCATCAGGCCTCTAGTATAAACATGAAAGGGAATTTTCTGGCTCATGTAATTAGGATGATCAAGGAGTGAATATGGATTTCTTCAGGCCTGGCTGGTTTGGCCTGAAGAACAATGACAAAGAACAATGACACTAAGAATCAATCAGCCTCTCTCTCTCTCTCTCTCTCTCTCTCTCTCTCTCTCTCTCTCTCTCTCTCTCTCCCTCTTTTTCCCCTCTAAACGTTACCTTTGCTATCCGGACAGTTTACCTTGAAATTTTGGCTAATTAATATCAGATCTATATTCTACCATAATTCCAGCAAAAGCCCTAATACTTTTATTGGCATGGTTTTAGACATTTTTTCAGCCCTGAATCTCTATGGTTATGATTATCCAGGCTTATCCATGATGGGAGCCTGAGGTAGAGTCACCTCCTCCCAAAAGATGTTGAGTAAAGTTGGAGAAGGGATGCCTCTTCAAAGAGATCTGGAATGCTGTCACTACAGAAAAGAAAAGGGGTAGCAGAACTATGCATATGTCAATTGCCCTAGTGTCCTTCCATAAAACAGAATTTGTATTTGTTGGCCCATATGAGTGTGAAACAAAGCAATGGATAATCATAAATTCATCCGTAGGTCCCTTTCTGATTTTTCTAACTCTCAGTTTTATCAATTCTTCCTACATCCATGCCATCCTCCTAAGTGTTACACGGACTGATTAATGTTGAGTTCTTTCCTTTCAAAAATAAAGGAAATTCCGTATTAAATAAGATTTTCTTGTTCACTGTGTAAACATTAGAACAAATACATTTCTAAGTAGTCAAATTTTAATATAGAGTTCATCATATGTGTTCTGTTCTGACCTTTGAAATGAAAATATAGCTCTTCTTTTAAGCTAAGCATCTTGTCTCAAACCTACCAAAATAGCAAATTTTCTGAAAAAGGCCGTATATTAAAAT
Source organism: Antrozous pallidus (assembly GCA_027563665.1). Classification (NCBI taxonomy): domain Eukaryota; kingdom Metazoa; phylum Chordata; class Mammalia; order Chiroptera; family Vespertilionidae; genus Antrozous; species Antrozous pallidus. The sequence continues at coordinate 9,119,450 of CM050516.1, read as the reverse complement.
AATTCATTCCTAAGTGTCATAGGCATGGCTTGTTGCTGATTTATGTATATACATATATTTTTAATGTATCTCCTGGGAACATTAAAATATAACATTTCATTATCCATCCTTTTTTCCCCCAAGTGATGTCTCTGCCAGATATGGAATGCATGTAATTCACTGTTGCTTTTAATTTGTCAGTACATTAATTTTAGTTGATAAAGAAGTTAACTGAATCTTCTGTCCCAGTTATCTTCGATAATTCAAGTTCATTTGGCTTTTGCTTTTAAAGACTGTCTGTGTCTTCCAGATATCCTTGGGTTTACATAGCTTTTAAGTTGTCATTGACCCAAGAGATCATTCAAGGGTGATTATAGTTTTCAAGCTTGTTTATATGCAACAGCCATGACCTTTTTTCTAAAGACATCCAGCTGCTCTGAGCTGTACCTTGACCTCCAACGGACATTTATTACAAATCAATTTCATAGATTCACTACAAAATAATGTAGAATGTCTCTGCTAGCAAGATGATGGGAGGATACCAATTTATTGTCCTTAAGAGGTTAGAAAGAACAAATGGATCATGAATTTTGAGTAGTCTTACTCATTGTTTTTTCTCACTGACTATCCTTAAGAGGGGCCATTGTGCCCTAAATTTTGAATACAACATCTCTAGAATACACCACACCAATGTCTGGGCAGAAAGGAGCAAAGATGTTCATTCTTTGGTTGAGAACCCTGAGATCTCAGGGTGGGCAGTATGGAGGGGGGCACGCCCTCAGAAGAAGACAACCACTGGGTCTGGTTGTTTGTGAACACTGTAGTAACCTGGGGGCCACAAACCACTTGGAGCATCCTGGGCAAAGGGAGGAAGGCTCAATTCTTTTTTTTTATAATATATTTTATTGATTTTTTACAGAGTGGAAGGGAGAGGGATAGAAAGTCAGAAACATCGATGAGAGAGAGACATCGATCAGCTGCCTCTTGCACTCCCCCTACTGGGGATGTGCCCGCAGCCAAGGTACATGCCCTTGCCGGAATCGAACCCGGGACCCTTCAGTCCGCAGTCCGACGCTCTATCCACTGAGCCAAACCGGTCTCGGCTCAATTCTTTAAATTCCCTAACCCAGTGGTCGGCAAATTGCAGCTCACGAGCCACATGTGGCTCTTTCGCCCCTCGAGTGTGGCTCTTCCACAAAATACCACAGCCTGGGCAAGTCTATTTTGAAGAAGTGGCATTAGAATAAGTTTAAGTTTAAAATATTTGGCTCTCAAAAGAAATTTTAAACATGGCACTGTTGATACTTCGTTCTGTTGATTAATGTGTTTGCCAACCACTGCCTTAACTTAATTCCACAGGTAGATCATTATGGTTTGGTCTATGGCGGGTAGTTGGTAAAAAGTTACTAATCAATCAACTTAAACCAAATCAAACCTGTTACTCTTTTTTAACTCTATTACTTTCACTATGTACATTTCTAGTGATTATGAACACACACACACACACACACACACACACATACACACACACACACACACACGTCTGTGTTTTTTATGTGCTATGCCTTTGTTCCAGAGGTTTTACTAAAATATAATTTTCCAGACAAAATGTACCAGTAACTGGGCTTCTAAGTGTTTATGCTATAAGATATTAATTCCCATTTCAGAGCACAGCATTCCTTTTTACGCAAGATGGATGTTCTGCTTTCAATTTATTAGTTACATAAATGAGTTTATCTATTTCTAATTTTGACTTAATGTAGAAAGCATCGCATTTTAGGTTTCATCCATCTGATTTTCTTTCTGTATAATTATTTGTGGTAAGCTGGCTTTAGTCTGTGCCATCTGTTCGTGAGGTTCAGGCAGGTCATATTAAAGGTATATACTTTCAATATCTGAATATCCACATTCATAAGCCAAGCTGCCTCTCAGAGTGACTGCATTCATTGCAAAGCTGCTCCCTGGGAGAATCACATGACCAGAGCTAAACACAAGCTCAAGAGTCCCTCTGTCCCCTCTACTGTTTCCACTTGTGTTTTAAAACCTATGGTTTCTTCTCACGGGCCCTCTGTACCTGAGACTAGTAGTGACTTTCAACTGGTGTGATGTGGAACGCACAAGAATTTTTAAAGCATGCAACACCTGACTGTTGAGTCGGGGGTACTAACCTCTTTTCCTTTATAATGTCAAATTTTAAAAAAACTGACCATAGCCAAAACAACAATAGTCATCTGGTATGGAATAAAAATCAGAACTTTTTTTTATTGTGAGATGGGCCAAAACAATATATTTTTGGTGTACCACAGAATTTTAGTAATTAGTTTATGTGTTCCACAAGATGAAAAGTGTTGAAAATCGCTGCCTTGGGCAAAATGTAAAAAATATCCCAATAGCTTCCTTTCTCCTTTGCCTTGGAGCAGCTTGGAGAGCTCTCTGCTCTGCTCTTTGATATCTCTATCAGGTGCCGAAGTGGAAAATCTCCATTACACTAGTAAGTGATTCAGTTAGTGCCATAGGATCCCTTTAACAAAAAAAAAAGTATGGAATCATATTGCAGAGATGAAAGCTTACAAAATAATTAAAGTTTATTTGCCTCCTGCTTTTAAAGCCTCCCCAAACATTATGCAAAATGGTTAATTCCTATTTGAAAGAACCCACTTTTTAGCATGTTTGAAAGCAGCCCACAAAAAAAGAGCAACCTTCCCCACCCCCCACCCCCCGTCCCCTCAAATGAAAACCTGCTCTGGAGACTTTTTCTTGAGTTATTGTCACACCCCTCCTCGAGACAACAGCAGAATTTCCTACTTCCAAGCAACTTTCAGGCAAAATATTTGCGAAGCATACATCAGCCAACAATGGCACGATTTCCAAGGGCCATCGCTGAAAGCAAACGAGCTAAGGTGACTTGCGTGTTTTGTTCATATGAAGTCATGTTACTGACTGTCTAAGATGCCGATCCTGCTGGTTCTTCAGGTCACAGAGGCCAAACTGTGAGTCATCGACCATGACCCTTCACTCCCCCGCCTTTCCAAATAAACACTGCTTATTACAACAAAAAGATAATTAAGAAAATACTCCAATTTTCCTATTAATTTAAGAGCCATTAACATGTTTTATTATAATTGTGAGCAATTTCAAAATGTCAAGTGGAAAGGATTTTATCGTTGTATCCAAGAAGATAAAGCCAACTTCACTTATAAAAGAAAACATCCCAGCAGACTTTTACTAGTAAAAACAGTAATAGTAATAATAGCAAGAGGCAACACTTACATCATCGTTAGTATTTGCCAGATATCTTTCTAGAGACTGCACTCCATCAGCACGTTAGCCTTACAGCCGTTCTCTGAAGAGAGTCCAATGGCTGCGCACAACTCACACATGAGAAAAAGGAGTCACAAAGAGTTGGTGAAACTGATCCAAGGTTGCACCCAAGGCGGAGCCCAACTTCCAAGTCAGGCCATCGAATCCCAGAATCTTTCCTCTTACCAGTATGAAATGCTTTTTCTCCAAGCATTGAAAATGATGGATGCATTCAGGTTCAAGTCCAGTGTTCTCGTTGCACATTTATTTTTAACTGTGGCAAAATGTCCATAACATAAAATTCACATTCTTCACTGTTTCAGAGTGTGCATTTCGGTACCATTGGCACATTCATACCTCGTGCGACCATCCCCACTGTCCATCTTCGGAAATTTTATTATCTGTAGCCATTGGGAAACTGTGTCCATTAAGCAATAACTTTCAAATCCTGTCTCCCTCAGCCCTTGGCTCCTAATGCTCTGCTTTCTGTCTCTATGGCTTAGACTGTCTCAGGCTCTTCCAATGAGTGGGCTCATGTCATATCTGTGCTTTCGTGACTGGCTTAGTTTCTTCAGCATAGTGACCTCAGGGTTCATCACATTGTAGCATGTGTCAGATTTCCCTTTGTTTTTACATCTGAATAATATTCTATTGTAGGCACATACTTCATTTTGTTTATCCATGCATCCTTGGTAGACACTTGGGTTGCTTCTACCTTTTGAATATTATAAAATACTAGAGGTCCAGTGCATAAAAATTCATGTACTTGGAGGGGGGTTCCTCAGCCCTGCCTGCACCCTCTCACAATCCAAGGACCCCTCGGGTAGGGTTCCTAGGCCTGGCCTGAGATCAGGGCCTATTGGAGCTTTCCTTCCCCTGGCTGCAAGCAGCTGGCCCCACCCCCACCACTGCCACTGCTTGGCTTCTGTGCAGCACTGCCCGCCCCATCCCTGCCACTGGTGGCCTTCCTCTGCACGTGATAGGCATGGGGTGCGATCGCCTGGCTGGATTTGGCCTTCCTCTGCAGGTGATCCTTGGCCAGCCACACACCTGCCACAGTGTCGCCGCAGGTGGCCTGGGCCTTCCTCATGCTTTGCTGGGGGGTGGGGCCAGCCCTGCAAGGTGCCATCTGCCTGATTGCCCGTAACTGCTGGCCTACCTACCTGATCACCCCTAACCACTCTGCCTGCTTGCCTGATCACTGCTTGCTGGGGGAAGGGGGGAGCACCCCTGCGAAAGGCTATCTGCCTACCTGATTGCCCCTAACCACTTGCCTGCCTCTCTGATCACCATTAACCACTGGTCTGCCTATCTGATCACCCCTAACCACCCTGCTTGCTTTGGGGCAGAGTGAGCCTGGAGAGGGGCCAGTAGCCTACCTGATTGCCCCTAGCCACTGGCCTTCCTACCTGATTGCCCCTAAACACTTGCCTGCTTATCTTATCATCGCTAACTGCTGGTTCTGCCTACCTGGTCACCCCTAACCACTTGCCTGCCTACCTAATCACCCCTAACTACTTGCTTGGGGGCAGGGCTAGCCCAGTGAGGGGCAATGGTGGCTTCTGGTCTTTGGTTATTCCAGATGTTTCACTTATGGTGGCTGGCCTTTTATTATATAGGATGCTACTATGGACACAGATGTACAAATATCTCTAGAATTGCTGGTTCATATGAGAAATCTATTTGCAACTTTGTGAGGAACCATCATACTGTTGTCCACAATGGTTACACTATGTTTACATTCCCTGCATAATAGTACTATAATATTTACAATATACAGCATTACATAATGTATTATAACTGTTAACAAGCTATGTCAGTTTAAAATCATTTCTACCCACCCCCATGTGGAGTTCAGACATGAGCCGTCTCCTACCATTTTTTCCAGCTGTATGATTTATTAGGTGTGCTTGTTTTTAAAGTTTGACCTGAGAGGCATAATTCTGCTTAAAAACTGAGAAAGGTTCTTTTCAATTTTCATTTGCACTGAAGATGCTGAGTGTGAAAGACATAAGTTCATCTCATTCTGACTCGCTCGAGTTCTTAACATAGAGATGAGGACCCTGCATGTCACTGATATTTTTAGAGTTCGTGGCAGCGTGTCTGTTTCTTTCCTTCTGCTGAATCCACCGCAGGCAGCCATAGTTCATTGGGCTGCAGAGCCTCAGCTGTATAACTAAAAATACACGCCTCTGTAAACCACTAACAAAGGCAATGTTGGGTTTCTTAAAGCACCACAGAGAAGTGCTTTAAAAAATCTACTGAATTTCAATTGGGAAACATGTCTACTTTATTTGCCTCCTAGTTGGGCTTTAAGGGAATGCCTCCTATTTTAATACCTTTTAAAAAAATTTTACCATGTTGGATTGCATGATTTGTGCACCTCACGCTATTGAAATGAATCATCAATGCTCATCCACTTGCAAATAAGTAAAACTGTAAACTCCCCTTTAGTTTGAACCCACAAATAAGCAACAACCAAGTTAGTACAGTGCTCCTGTTTGTGGAAGGAAAGCTTAGAGTGGGTGTAAATGTTTTGGTACTGTAACCTGAAAATCCCTAAGGCTCGTGGTATTATTTACACACTATGTGTCCCTATTGGCTTTCTGATGTTTTATTTTTGGAGGGAAGGATATACAATTTTTCACTTTGTATTTAGATACTTTATTGTGCTGTAAAAAAAATAACTGAAGTCCAGAAAAAACTATTTTTAAAACTTGTTCTATTGGAGTTATTTGTTCTTTTCACATATTTCGAAATGAATAAAAGAAAGATACTGACTATTTTCTTTTCAGAAACTACATTATTATATTTTTCTTGAAGTCTGTGTTCTAGGGGTGGGGAACATCTGGCCTGCGGGCCGTTAAAATCCCTTAAAAGCCCTTAAAATCATTAGTCTGGCCCGCCAAAGCATTAGGGTTGACTTGATTAAATGTTTGACCAAATGGAGCAGGCTCATTTTTAAACTGATAATTTTGGGTGGCCTGCAAATCATGTTGTAAATAACCAAATGGCCCTTGGCAGAGAAAGGTTTTCCTCTAGAAGGTTCTTCTGAGACTTTACTGTGCACCTTTCAGCACACGTTTAAGATGCCCTAAGGTGCACTCTCAGTAGAATATGGTGTGATACGCTAATGCCAATATGTTGCTTACTTTCCAGAAAGCTCAGTTTGTCCTAGAGAGTCTATTTAATATTTATAAGAGATATCATACTGCCTTGAACTCTGGTTATTCAACAGCATTGCTAGATAGATGGGCACTCAATATTTTATTAAGAGAATGGCACATTCATTGCATATGCCTTATGTATAAATGTAATACAGCCTATCAAAATCCAAGTAACCAAGGTTTTCTGCATATGGTACAAAGTATAAGCAAATACATTAGTATTATGTATGTTTTTATTTGTTTTTGGAAATATGAGTGTTTCATCTAGAAATTAATATTCTTGGTAATTGCAGATGTGTATAGCCTATTTATTGTATAGTGTTTTATAGTAGACTTGAGATGAACTTAAGTTTAACATATTTGAATGGTTAATGGTCCATGAAAAGCTTAATAGTTGCAAGTTAGAGACAGAAATAAGCTACATAGACCAAAAGCAGTGGATCCTCAAGAGACAGACATGACAATCAGGATTCAAAACCAACTAGCTGATCAATTTTACACAGACACACACATACATGCAACCCTTCCTTGGATTTCTTCAAGTTCAGACAGTTCATGGGGTACCAAAATAAATAATGAGTGCTATTAACCCTGCAGTCCCCACAGAGCCTAAAGTATACAATAAGGTACTACTCTTTCATGGAGACCCAGAAAGGGAGAGGGGCAAAGGTACATGAACAAACCATGTTTTCTAGTTCCCTACCTGTAAGGCATGGATGCTGAAGCTCAAAACAGTATATGATAATTATCTCTTTCTCAGTAGTACCATCACCTATTGCAAACATAACCGTGCATGCATGCCTGCTGATAACAACAGTAGCTAACATTGATTGATCACGTGCTGAGTGTGAGGCACCTTGATAAGCCCTTCACATGGATAATCTTATTTAAACATCACACCACTCCTATAAGATGCTTCTGTTGTTTTATTCTCATTTTACATGTAAGGAAAACATGGCTCAGAGGTTAAGAGAAACTAATCCAATGTCATAAAGATGACAAATGGCAGAATGAGAATTCCAATCCAAGGTCATTATTTCACTCTGGACCACCTTTGTTAACCAGCTAGTTATTACCCATATGACAACATTTACTCTAGGGTAGCAGTTTTGAACTCAAGTGAAGGTCTTTTCAATAATTTGGTGCAGATGAGTAATTTCGGATCTTAAGACATTACATTTTATATATGGTATATTAATTTCATTTAAAGTTCTGAACAATATATGTGTTTCTGTAATTATTAGAAGGTCAGAGAGATTGTATTGATTTCATAGAAAGGAAAACGTTTAGAATGTGCATCTAGATTGCTGACTATGGTGGTAAGGAAGTAGGCAAGTACATGGAAGCTCTTCCTTTCAAGGAGGAAGAATGAGGATAGCTGTGTGTAAAATCCCACGGAGGTGCCCCAACTCTCTGTTGAATAAATGGTGGCCAGAACTGTTTTCAGAAACTAAATGACAATTTTTCATCTTCATTGTCTGTAATTTCATTGCTTATTCATAGTAGTATTTTCCCACCCTTGGGAGTCTTACTGCTTATCAGGAATGAGTGAAGAGTTTAAGTCATCTGAAGGACTGTTTTAGTCAAGAGTGTGCATTTTTTTTCTTTTCTTTTCTCTTCCTTTTATTCCCTTTATTTCCTCCAATAAATGGAACAGTTAAGCAGGCAAACATCCTCAGATTACTGAAGATAATATCTTTGACAAGTATACATCCTTTTTTTTTATAAATGAGTGATGAAGTTAACAACTAATGCAATCTAATCATCTACCTGGATACCCAGTTTTGATAGCAGTTAGAGGTTGGGGGAGTCAAATTCTTTAATAATCAATTACTGATGTGAACCTATATCATGAACACTATATTGGATATTACTTATGATTCTTATCCACTATTACTGATAGAAGACTTTGAATGGAACTCAGTTTTATTATAACTTTAGGTTGCAGAGCCATAAATGTGCTCACCTTAGAGCAGGAAAACAAATAATCTGTAAACCTGTCCTACAAAAGTTGAATACAGATTTGGCCCTTCACAATAGGCCTGACTGTATTCATTAATAAGAGGTTATGGTCAATCTCTCTTATAGAAAAAGAGTGGATTCTACTTCAGCTTCCAAATCTCTTTTATTAGTAGTAGCTAGAGACACATTTCTAAGAAAATTCTCTAAAAAAAAACATATGACTATGCATTTACTGGAAATATGCTAACCTATTTAAATTTAATTTAGATAATTAGCATGCATAGTACATACAGTTGAATCTAACTTATGATCCATACTTTTCCCAATAAAATGTCTCAAACTTGCCATGTGACAGCAATGTGGTTATAATGGGAAATATTTTAGAGCCCAGATCCCCAAAGAGTCCAACCGCTCTGGTTAAAATAATTACACCCAATTAGAGGTACTTACGTGATGTTGAGAGTAGTTTCGCTCTGGCGTCAGTTGTAAGCAGGGGTTTTCCGCACTTTTCATGTTTGGTGCTAATCCATAGCCTGCATTGTGGGTTGGTGAATGTTTACACATGCACTTATTTATAGGACTCTTTTCATTTAGTTGAGTTGCAGAAAGAGTGTGAGAAGTTATGGAAGGTGAATGTATCTAGTTTTGTTCAATTGGAAAACAAACAGCTCACATGTTCCCCTCAAGCATTTTCTGTCCCATGGCTCAATGAGGAGAAGAGATGGGGGAGGGAGAAGCATGAGATGAGCTCCAACTTTGCACCAAGCACTGGCTCTACAGTCTGCATGATTTCATTTGGACTTCACAGCCATTTTGGGAAAGTGTTATTATTCTGATTGACACATGAGTGTCAGCGTGGATAAGGAACATATGCAAGGTCACTGAGCTACTGAATGACAAAGCTGGAGTTCATTAGTCTGTGCCTTAATCCTAAATCCCCATTCAGTCAAACACTTATGTATAACTTTTCAGGCCTGAAACTTAAGTACTAATAGCCTACTGTTGACCAGAAAACCAAGTCAACACATATTTTGTGTGTTATATGTATTGTAGACTTTATACTTACACTGTATTAAGCTAGAAAAAAATAAATGTTATTAAGAAAAGCATAAGGGGAAAATTAATTTACAGAATTTAATGAAAAAATAAAAAGCCAGCAACTGGAATGTTGAAACTACTGGAACGACTTGAACTACCTGTCACTATGATGCCCATTACGGCAGGCCAACCAGCCTGATGGAGGTGAGGCTGGCTGGCCAAACTTCCATAGTTCCTTCCCCAGCCAGCCCTGCCCCTGATAGCCACCCACCCCCCAAACCCAATCAGGGGCAGGACTGGCTGGCTCTATCCTGGAGTTCCACAGTGTCTGATATGCAACAGAAAAGAGCAAATTAAATGAATGGAGTACAAACATGACCTGTGTCTCAACACATAAAATATGACAGATTTCTTATGTGCTATTGTTTCCAAAATACTATAATTATCATAGTCATTGATAGCTTGCCTGGCAATAACTTCTTTACAGGAATATATATATTATTGATTTTTTACACAGAGAAAGGGAGAGGGAAAGAAAGTCAGAAACATCAATGAGAGAGAACGTGGATCAGCTGCCTCCTGCACCCCGCCCCCAACTGGGGATGTGCCCTCAGCCAAGGTACATGCCCTTGACCTGAATCGAACCTGAGACCTTTCAATCTGCAGGCCAACACTATCCACTGAGCCAAACCAGCTTCAGCTTCACAGGATTATATTAAAAATGATAACAAGATCGTTTTTCTCCTCCTTCTATGTAACATAAATAAACATATGTGAAAGTTTTCATTTGTGAGTATATATATCAATGTTCAGTTTTTCAAAAATACTGTTTTGAATGGAAGAGGATGTTTTGAAAGCATATCTTTAACTTTTTCTAACAGGATCATGAAAGCCTTATTTATGTTGTGGCAAAGTTCTGAATTTGTTTGTAAATTGTCACCCTTGCTTTTGTCATTGGAGGCAAGCTGCTCCCCAACCCCCTTAACTGTGGATTCGTGTCAAGTTTGAGACTTAGCGCTCTGTTGAGTTTATCCATGTGACATACAGGCCAGCAGGGCAACGAAACAGGCTTCCCAGTCAGCTTTGAGGAAATGTATCCTAATTTCAGATGCAACAGTAAGTTCAATAACTTGATCCTTAAAACTTACTCTCACCAGAGGTAAAGTAAAATTTACAAAAAGAAACAAAGATAAAATAGATCATTCAAGAAGTCTTCAAAGAATGCCCTTTAAAATGTCCCCTATAGAACTTGTCCCAAACATCATGGACTAGGGGAAGGTCGCTTTTTGCTCCCATATTTGTAGCAGCAAAAATAACGCTGGACTTGTGATGAAGATAAGAGCATTTTATAGAACACCCTGGTCCTGAATCAGCTGATATAAAATTTTATGTGGTAGGTTATTCTACTGGCCCTGCCTGATTTATCTCTCTGGTGGAAGCTTTCATACAAGATAGCATTCAGGTGTCTGGCTTATAGTTGATTACATGTTTGGTCAAATCTTATATTTATGGGTATTTCTGGGGCAATAAAGTTCACTGGGACCTTGATCAGAAATACAAACCCATAAACTGACATCTATGGCTTTCACATTTCACCCCAGGAATTTTTCTGGAAGGAATGCCTAGCGTGAGTGCAAACAGGGCTAGTAGGAGTTCTTGAGATTTCATTTTCAGAAATAAAAAAATATTCTGCCTGGCAACAATGTAATGCCTGTGCATGCTACTCTCAGAAGCCAGGCATGAGGTGCACTCTAAAATACCACAAAATTCCATGTGTCTGGAAACTGTCCACTTTATAGTGAAAATCTAAAGGAAATAGTGAGGCTCTCTGTAATGCATCCACATGTATGTTTGATAGCTAGAGTAGTTTGCCTACGAGGATATTATTATTTTCCCGTTCTTTTTTTTCATAAATCTACAATCTAAGTCAATCAGGAAGAGTTGTGATTAACCTTATTCTTCTAAAATTTGTAGCAATTCTCTCTTTGTGAGGGACTCAAGCATCAAATATGGATATGTGCTGTTCTGATACCTCTTTCTCACATAGGCAATTTATAGGAACCTGTACGATGAGTCATTGCTTTTTGAACAAACTGTGTGCTATATGTACTTCTATTTTTTCTGTGTAGTTCTCAAACAATTGAGCAGGAAGAATAGGCAAATAGTCTTTAAGAATGTGATGCTTTTGTGATAGAAAACGTTTCTATCATACTGAAATGACTGGTCTACCTGGGACATATTCAAAGGATGCTACTTGTGAATATCTCTGTTCTCCCATACTCTGCCCAATTAAATATAGGTCCATTCTGGCTTCCTGCTTTCCCATATTAAAAATGAGAAGTGTCTTCAGATTTGCAGAGGAACTTTATTTGTTTAATATATTTTATTGATTGTTTACAGAGAGGAAGGGAGAGGGATAGAAAGTCAGAAACATCAATGAGAGAGAAACATAAATCAGCTGCCTCTTGCACACCCTCCAACTGGGGATGTGCCCGCAGCCAAGGTTCATGCCCTTGACAGGAATCGAACCCGGGACTGCAGTCTGATGCTCTATCCTCTGAGCCAAACAGGTTCCTTCAGATTTACATGGGAAATTTAAATGTAAACTCATCATATTGTTTTCTCAGACACTCTACCAGGAGTGTTTAATCACTGCACAGATAAAAAAGTTAGTGGTGTGTGTGTGTGTGTGTGTGTGTGTTTAATATAACATTAGGCAGACAGGAAGATCATCAAACTAGGGATTAGTACTAACACTGCATCAAAATGCACATTTTGTGCCTGTGTAATTAGGCTTTAATAAACATGTTGGATGGTTACTTAAAAAACATGTTTTTTAATACCTAAATGACATCTTATAAAGTACAGTAAAAAGAGACCCTTGCAAGACTGTTTTTTTTAATTACAGTCTGATTATGATAAACATTTGTTATTTTCCTAAGGAAAGATTAATGTTATAAATCAATTTGCTAAATTTGAGGTTTACATGCAATATGTTACAAACAATTCTGATTGTCTATTATAGCGAAGTATGGCTTTTCTGACATTGTTTATAGAATAATTGTTATTGTGCGTAACCTTTTAATTGGGACCCAGTTTTTAGTGCTTGCAGGGTTTATGATGCATGTGTTAGGGTTAATGAGTCATTGGCCAGTAACACATTACTTCTGAGATTATTTTTCTGATAGCCAGTTATGTTTTTTATTTAATTCTTAGCCCATTAGATTTTTAGTTACAATCCATTTTATTGGCAATTGAAAACCTGAGCTATTTCAGCAAAAAATATGCCATTAGAATTATTTTGCTGTGTCTGTTTATCAAAAGAAACTGTGCTGAATAGTCTTGGTATGGGAGGTGATCACAATGGAATTTTTATGTTTATTCTCCAGAACTAGAAATCCCTTACTTCTGTTTCAGGAAAACTGCAAATATGTTTAGATTCATCACCGTCTTATAAATTTATTCATAGTGTTTGTTATTTTCCTTTATCCTTCTCTCTACGCACAGGCGGTATTTAAAAAAAATGACTCATTTTTAAAGAAATGATATTTACAAGTTTAATAGTTAAAGTCCTGTTTATCCACAATAAAATGTTGCAATGATCAGTGAGCCCCCATTCTACTGGAAAAGATTATTTGTGTCAATCACTTGTGAATACAAAGCATTTTTGCATGAATGAGAACCAAATGGGCATTCAAATTTCTGACCATAATGAAGCTTTAATAAGCCAGTGATAGAAAGTTTTGCAGTAATAGATGATGACCAAAACATAAATCAAGTTAGCGGAGCTTACGCACAGAAATTGTATTTATCTGTATTGACAAATATAATTGCTTCTTTTATGTGGCTGCAATGCAATTATAAATCAACACTGGCCTTCCAAATATGTCAGTAGAGCCTTTGAAATTCTTCTAGGATTCTGAAATCCCATGGTATAGCGTATTCACAACTTGTGAGCAGTCTTCACAATGCTTCTTGCTTTTTGTTATTACTATTGCTTTTTTTTTTCTTTTTAGCAGGAAGGGTATTATTTTCCTCAAAGTCTATTTGCAATTAATTTGGCTTCGTTTTTATTTTTGTGTTTCAGTTTCTAGAAAAAAAGGTTCTTTCTTCCCAAATTGTAGGGTTAAAGAACTGAATGTACTATCTCTTCGCGAATCTGAGCAGCATATTGCCCTAAAAATGGTGGTGTGTTCCATGCAGGGGAACTTAGAGGACTTGCCTTTGCTCCTCTATTTGAAAGGGGCCCAATCAATGCCTTGAGTACTATCATTAGAATCACACGGCTCGGAACAGAGATTCATGGAAGCAAAGCTGGGTGGTGAGTCATTTATATTTGAGAACAAAGGGATCCTATGGTAAAATTCAGAAACCATTAATGCTTTTTAAATAACTTACAGAGATTCATTGACAGAGACCAATTCTCTGAACAGGGTTTGGTGGTTTGGTTGTGGAAATTTGATAAGAGAACAATTGATTGATGGCCAGGGAATCTGTCTTTTTCTGTTTCATCATTCAAAAGATGTTTGATTCTTAGGTTTCTGAGAGGAGGTATTAAAAAAAAAAGTCTGACTCTACAAGACCCTTGTTTTACTTAGTGAGGATTTCCTAACTCAAAAAGCATGTGGTCCATATTATGAAGACATTGCTACTCAGGAGCATGGCATATTTCCTAAATCTGTATATTGATGAAGTTCTTTCCTGGGTTATATAGACTAAGGGAGACTGAGTTATTTGTGCATTAGACTTATAAATACAATCATAGTTTTTGTCCCTTTTAGGGCAAGTTTGCACCCTTTCCCATTAAGTAGGTTTTCTGAAAATGTATAACGAAGGAATTGATCATTAGCACTTTTCTAAAGAAGAAAAAAACACCATTAAATAAATGCATGGTCATGGGAAAGAAGGGGTTAATACAGCAACAAAACCCTAGGAATAAAAATAACAAAAGGTACATTACTCTTAAGAATTTGCTTTCAATCAGCTAGACTGAACTAGCAAATCTCTGATTTAAAAAAAAATCAGTGCTGAAGTATACAGAATATTAAATTTGATAAGATAATTGTAATTTTATAATTTAAAGATAGTTGTCACCTCTTAGAAGTGTCAAATCATTGCCATACACATTCAACAGAAAAGTGTGGCAGAGCGTATAGCATGACTACATCCTGTGACATTCCCCGAGCTCTTGTTAGACAAGCAGGAGCATGGTGATAGACACGCGGATATGGTACCTGTAACAGTGAAGAACTCGAGGGAGGTTTCATGTTGAAAACTTAGAGGAGAAGAAAAAGGAATTTCCAATTCACAGCCTTGCAATATAATGCAGAAAGAACTGGACGGGGTGTCTGGCAGCTGTGAATGGGGTCTGGGCAGCGTGACCCAAGGAAACCCTTTCTTTCCCTGAGCCTCTGTTTCAGAGAATCTCTGCTTTCATGTGCAAACCCATCCCCTGCCCCACGGGCTTGAGACTTTGTTGCTCACCAATCCTTTGCTCTTTAGATATTTGAAAGCTAATGGGAACTTAGGCCCATGGAGAGTAGATGTCCCCTGTTTCAGTCTCTATCCTCATTTTAACAGTCAGAGCAAACACTTCCACATTCTCTTGGTCACTGAAGACATCAATGTGGAAATTCCAACTCCAACTCTCTGTAGTCCTCATTGGGCTGGGGGTTCTTTAATGGGAGAGTTGTAAATGAGAGACTTACAGGAGACAACTCAATGGCGGTAGATCCCTGTAGGGTTTTCTCTAAGTCTCCCTTTTACACCCCAGATTGGAAGTCAGAAAGAGTTTGAACTGTAAAGAAAAACACTGCTCTGAGACCTCCTTTTACATGCCTGCAATTTTTCTTGCTGCGGTTGCTTAAACTTGTTTTCTGACAGTGGGGCAAAACAATAGAATTTGTTGGGTTTCCATTTCACATTAGCAACTGTGTTGAATCCAAGTTTTCCCCACTATCCATCAGGCCTAGCGTGGCCTGGTTTGTTTGACAGACAATGTGACACTGTCAGTTCAGGAACAGCAAAGATCTCGCCTTGGTTATCTTACAGCGATGGTGAAGGAAGAGGTGGTGGTGGCAGGGAAGTGAGGGCTTCCTCCCTTCCCCCCATTATCTATAATGTTCCATTTAGTTTTCTATAAAGGCTTTATCTAAAGAAAAATTAAAAGTTAAAAAAAACTTAGTGCTAAACAGACAGTTTAATTGGTTCTATTTTTGGAAACTGGGAGATAAATGCTATGTGCGAAGTTAATAAACCATAATTGGAATTTGCTTAAGAGCATTCTTTCAATCCACGTGGACCCATCCACTGCAGGAAGCAGGAGGACCTCGCTGGGATTCAGGACTATGTAAGCCCCTTTCCCAAGGACAACTGTGACTTCATGGGTGACCTTGAGGAATTTGATAACTTTTCTGTGTCCCGGCTGGACAATAAACAAATTGGATTGAGAATTGAAAGACTGTGAATAAGCACACTAACCAAAAAACTAAGTGTGATTTCAGTTCTTGAATTATAACACTATCATATGTGTGTTCACTTCTGTCATTTTTGCCAACTATATGTAGTATTTTCTCCAAAATAAAGACCTTAATATTTTCATGATTAATGTTGAGCTATATCCTTGCATAAGATTATCATTGTGAGCAATTAATGCTTTTTAGGTTTTGCTTATTATGACGACGTGACCATCCACCCTGCCAAAATTATTTGTCAAATGTTTATAATCATTCTCACTGTGTTATTTCTGTTAATGAGATAGATATGTAGCTAGATAGACACACAGATAGAAAGCTAGATGATTGATAGATACTTAGATAACAGGTAGGTAGATAGATGATAGAATAGATAGATAGATAGATAGATAGATAGATAGATAGATAAAAATAGAGCATATATAACATGTATAGAATCTCTGGGATTAAGAGAGTCCCTCCTCTTCACTGTATAATTAAATTAAAAAAATAAAAGAACATATGTATCTATATGTGTTTACCAGTTAGGCATGTGAAGAAGAGTGAGTCTATTAATCCCAGACATGATCTGGCCCTTTCAGCCCCATATAACTTTTCCTCACAGGAATTTCTCAACTTGAGCTCAACATCAATTTCTTTAAACAGCCAGGAAACAGATAATGATTATACTAATTTTTAATATTTTAAAATATAATTTATGCTTTTACAGGTGTATATTCTCTTGAATCCTTGAAAAAAAAAGAAGCGACTTAAAGATTCCAATTTGATGCTTGTGTCATAGAATTGACTATATAGTGATGAAGCAGAAGTAATACAGTAGATTGAAAGGTAGTACAAAGGATGGCATTCGAGTATTGACTCTGAAACAGGACCAGGCTCAACTGCCATTGCTGCTAATTAGGAATCATGTGACTTTGCATGCATCAGTTTCCTTTTTCAAAAATAGAACCAAAATGGCACTTGTCTTATGGTTTATGTGATAATTTAATGATGAGTGAATGTGTTGGGATAGTATGTCCTGTAAGTCTCTGGACTATAGGAAATACTTCATAACCATGAGTATATAGAAAGATCTCAGGCTTGGCAATGGACCTGAGTTCCAGTCCAGTTATCACGGATATTAACTGTGAAATATTAGGGGGTTCTTATACTCTTGTTCTCAGATTCCTGTGTGTGAGACTATTCCCTTAAAACAGAATTTGTAAAGGATTAGTAATTTTAACTATAATGAATATAAAGAAGTCTTAACTATACCAGAACGGCTATGCCATTTGCCAAATGATGAAAAATTAAAAATAAAAACATTTTGGCCCAATTCATTATGCAAACTTTTATAGCTATAGATGAAATAGTCAAGTGTTCACTTATAGTCTTTAATTTATTAATTTAGATATGTACTGTTCTATCTTTGTTCTAAATTAACCCACTATTCTTGAGATACTTCTGATTAACTTTGCATTTGTATTCAAAATTAGTGTCTTTATTAACTAATTCAGGTTTTTCGTTTTCAAAACTTATACCTCCACTTCAGTAGGAGGATTCCGGGTAACAGCTATTTATTAACACCTGCCTGGTGTCCATTTTATTCTCTGTCACAAAAACGATTACAACTCTTAGCTTTTTAATTCACTCAATAGGCAAATATTTCTCCACAGTAAGTGGTTATCATATTGCTTTTCTTAAAGTGATATTTAAAAGATTAATTTGCAAGCTTATTTGCAAACTATCCTATATAATAAATAAAAGCATAATATGCAATTTCTCCAAACAACGGAACATCCAGTGGAATGACTGATTGCTATGATGTTCATTGACCAAAAGGGGGGAGATGCTCAACACAGGATCTTCCCTCAGCCTGCAGGCTCCAGGCCAGCCAAGGTGGGTCCCAGTGGGGCCCCCCTGATTATCCTGCTGGTCACTCTAAAGAGAGGTGACCAGAGCAGGGAGCAGGGCCAGAGAATGGGTGGTACCCAGCCAGCCAAGTCAGGTGCCAGCACCACCCCCCATCTCTCCGGTTAACCCACAGGTCTACCCTGATCACCAGCCAGGCCTAAGGACCTTACTCAGACATGAATTTTGTGCACCAGGCCTCTAGTCCTATTTAATTAAAGGCTAATATGCAAATTGACCCAATAGTAGAACATCCAGTCACTATGATGCACAGTGACCACCAGGGGACAGATGCTTAATGTAGGAGCTGTCCCCTGGTTGTCAGTGTACTTCCACAGGGGGAGCACCACTCAGCTAGAAGCCTGGCTCACAGCTGGCAAGCGCAGGGGCAGTGGTGGGAGCCTCTCCCACCTCTGCATCAGCACTGAGAAGGTACAACTGATGGCTTCAGTCTGCTCTCCAGGAGGAGCAGGCCTAAGCCATCAGTCGGACATCCCCCGAGGGCTCCCAGACTGCTAGAGGGCACAGGCTGGGCTATGAACTCCTTCCCCCCCGTGAATGCACAAATTCTATGCACCAGGCTGCTAGTATTTCTTTTTTACGGGGCTTACCTTATACTTAGGTATATAGAGAGAAACATTTAAAACAGGTAATATAACTAATACTTAAAATTATTAAATAATATCCAAACTACTAAAAATTAAGTACATAAGATAACATTGCTTATAACTAGAATAGCATTTCTCAGACTTTTGATTGCAAGACCCCTTTAATTTCTTACAAATTTTTATCAAATATTTACTTATAAAACATTAAAACTAAGGGTTATTTTAAATGTGTATATTTATTCATATTTTAGATTAAAAATAGCAATAATAAACTCATTACATATTAAGATAATAAACTCTTTACCTATTAACATACTTTATAAGAAGCATGTATATTTCTAAAAATTTTAATAAGAAAAATGACATTATTTTATTTTCTCTAAAGATCTTTAATTGTGACTTCGTACATCTGGGTTCATTGTTTTAGTTGAAGAATATAGAGAAAATCTGGTCTGACACACACATTTAGATAGATAATGGATACATTTTATTAACATTTTTAGTTAATTATGGATATTCTCATTTGAATCCATACAAAAACTCAACAAATTATAGTTTCTTAAAGATGACAGTGTCAGGCCAGAACTGGTTTGGCTCAGTGGATAGAGTGTCGGTCTGCAGACTGAAAGGTCCCAGGTTCGATTCCGGTCAAGGGCATGTACCTTGGCTGTGGGCACATCCCCAGTAGGGAGTGTGCAAGGGCAGCTGATCAATGTTTCTCTCTCATCGATGTTTCTGACTTTCTATCGCTCTCCCTTCCTCTCTGTAAAAAAATCAATAAGATATATAAAAAAAGATGATAGTGTCAGATCTTTTTGAAATGATATTAATATAATGTTTTACTTTTTTAAATGAAAAGTCTTTAATTGGCCCCTTTTTGAAGTTGGAATGGATCTTTTTTTCTTATGCAATAACTTGTAATGTAATGCATTGGTCATTTAGAAAATACTGTTTCACTGAAATATGCAAATTTTCCACATGTTGACACATTTCATTATAGAATGTCAAAAATCACATTTGGAAATATTACCACCAATCTCATCGGACAAGTCTTAAGATTTGGGAAGCTAGTGTGCTCATAGTGGACTCGTGCTTTACACAAGAGTTACTTTTTCTTGAAAGCTTGAATTTTATCATTGGCAACAAATACTATTACCGTTGATTTCCTTCGTGTGCCTGGGTCACTTTATTTCTTCTCCAGAGGATATCTGGTAAATACAGGGTGTAGCAAAAGTAAGTTTATAGGGTGAGTACATGAAACAGTTTATTATTGTATTATTATTTATTAATTATCTTATTATTTCCCATATGAACATCTATAAACCTACTTCTGCTTCACCCTGTAACTAAGTCTGAATACCCATAGATTGCCTTTCAGTATTTATTTAAAATAAAAATAATGTCCCAGAAAAGAATGAATAGTTCAGCTCATCTCAAATAATCACGCAAATGCATTTCCTCAAGAAGATTATCATGCATTGGTTTGCAGCAGAATATGCTTCCTGCATATTTGCTATTTCATCATATGGATTATTTTCAAATGTACTCAAGAGTCAAGATTTAATTTAAAAAAGTAATTTTTAAAATATATTTTTATTGATTTCAGAGAATTAGGGAGAGGGAGAGAGAGATCTAAGCATCAATGATGAGAATCATTGATCAGCTGCCTTCTGCATGCTCCCTACTGGGGATCCAGCCAGCAACCTGGCATGTCCCCTGACCAGAATCCCAGAACCAAACTATGACCACTGATGTCCAGACACTGCCCCACACCACCTGGGCTAAAAGTAATAATTTTTACGGCTTCATTAAGGGCATTCTTGATCTAAACTAGCCTTTTTTTAACTGTAAGAAAATGGTAATGAAAATACAGTGATGGCCAATGCACTTTGGGGCCACTGCCTGGATTGACTCTAAGGCACCAGTAGCTTTATTGTTCACTGTTTTTGCACAATCAGTGAGGAAAACAAATAATCTGTAAACATTTATTCAGGAAACAGTTCTGATCTCAGGGACCCACAGAGGTCTCAAACTACACTTGAAAAACCAGAAAAAAAGAAAACCCTAAATCAATGGAATTTCTATGGGCTAGCATTAATACCTGTCATCCATTATTGACATGTACTTTCACTTTGTTACACAGTTAAATGTTGACATCTACTTTGATCATCTAGTTATAAAACTATTATCATTCTATATTTTTATTCAGTAACAAATTTTCTTGGTGGTAATCTATACTGAGTCTTCACAACACAAGTGATTATCTATGAGGTTTTATTCTTAAAATGATTTTTAATATGGCCTTTGCCACCAGAAGGAAAAAAAAGACATAGGATAGGTAGATAGGTAGATAGGTAGGTAGGTAGATAGGTAGGTAGGTAGGTAGGTAGGTAGGTAGATAGGTAGGTAGATAGGTAGGTAGGTAGATAGGTAGGTAGGTAGGTAGGTAGGTAGGTAGGTAGGTAGATAGGTAGGTAGGTAGGTAGGTAGATAGGTAGGTAGATAGGTAGATAGGTAGGTAGGTAGGTAGGTAGGTAGATGATAGATAGATGATAGATAGATAGATAGATAGATAGATAGATAGATAGATAGGAAGGAAATTAAGAAAGATGGAAGAAAGAGGCAATAAGGAAGGAACAGAGGGAGGGAGGAGAGAACCAAGGTAATAATGAGGAAATTACAGAAGTTGTGGGTGAAGTAAGGAATTAAGATGAACAGTAGAGTTCCTTTTATCTGGTTGAAATTGAAGTTTGGTTTGAAATCATTGTTTAATTCAGTAGCTACTCTTGATGATTTTGCTGAATTAAATATAAGTATAATGTGTGTTATTTCATTAAATATAACTGTACACCCAAAACTGAAAAGCCAAAATGTGGGGAAGATAGGAAGTTGCCCAAACAAGGTTTCTGTATGCTGTTAGAAAAACAAAGCAGACAAGCATCAGTGGCATTTAAAAAAAATACGGCCTCATACTTTGAAAAAGACACACACCCTAAATGAAAACATGGCTTGTAAAAGCTGCTTCTGCTTCTTTGTCTTCTTTTTTGTTTGTTTTCACATAGAAGAATATAGCCGTGGGTCAACTCATTGTACTAACAACTGCCAACAAGGGCCTATAACAGCTCTAGGGGAAGGCTCTGCCAGGAAAATGTCTCCTAATGATGCGATCTGCATATTTTAATGAGGCCAGAAATATGGGAGACTGAGTAGACTCTGCATTCGGCTCACTTTGGGTTTTTCCCCTTGTTCCCCTTCATTAACATATGATAACTGGAAGTGAGTTTCCTATCACCATCCACCAGCCCTACCTACACAGCTTGACATTTTCAGAGTTCAGTTGAAATACTAGTAACCTTTCTGTGGTCACTCTATTTTTTCTAATGATGTCCATTCAATCAACGACATGATGGTGTGGCTACCACATTAAACAGCACAGGAACAATCTTGCATCTAATTACCAAAAAGTAAAACTATTCAAGTTAGGAATAACCCCCCTCCTTTTTTTTTTTTTTTTTACATTTTACCTTCCTTTCTCTTATTTCTGACATGAGTTTTCATACTTATCTTTTGTTTCACTGTAACCTCAAACTCCTCCCTCTTTTGCTCTTTTTCTCTCTCTTATTTCTACCATCAGTTTATTGAGCACCTCTATGAGTCAGGTGCTAAATTAATAAATTTATATACATCACTTTAGTCTTTATAATATAAGCTTGATTATGTATGACTACTTGTTATGTGTATCATATGATTATGTATAAATTATGCACACTATTGACATTACCTATGTGTTATTAAATCTAGTGTGGATGGTGTAAGCAGAGACAAACTTGATTAAGTTGAGGGTACATTTTCCAGCCCTCGCCGGTTTGGCTTGGTGGATAGAGCATTGGCCTGCAGACTAAGGGGTCCCAGGTTTGATTCCAGTCAAGGGCATATGCTTGGGTTGTGGGCTCAATCCCCAGTGGGGGGGTGCTGGAGGCAGCCAATCAAAGGTTCTCTCTCATCATTGATGTTTCTTTCTCTTTCTCCCTCTTCCTTCCTCTCTGAAATCAATAAAAATATATTTTAAAGAAGAGAGTAAGTTTTCCAAGGACATCTAGTAAGTTAGAACGTGGACCAAAACCTCTTTATCTAAACCTCTAATCTATCATGGCTTCTCGGAACAGAATATTTGAAAGTAAGAACTTTTGATGTGTTTCCTTTACTCAGCTCCAAAATCACTTAAGTTGTCTACAAAACATTGAAATTTCTTTAGATGTTATTGTTCTAAGTATAATTAAATATAAAAGTACAAGATTTTGGGTTCTCCTATCCCAATCTAATAACAAAATTTCATTAAGAACAATCTAGAATAGATTAAGCCTTGAAAATAAATCTGAGGACAGACTCATTGCATCCAGATAATTATAACATGTATAATTCATAGATTACTTTTTAGAAACAGCATCAAAGATCTGGTAAACATAAGTGAATTTCACAATCATGGTAAATAAGTTAGGGTTAAAGTTATCATTACCTAGAAAAACCATCTTAAAAGAAACAGATTCTAGTATCCCCAAAGGGAAAATGGACTCTTTACCTGAACACAACTTTTTTTCAGTTTTTCAGTATCTCCTTAGCACTTTGAAAGTTTGTTGATGTCACCACATTAGTCCTCTGCGTTGTGGCAGCCCATTTACCTGTGTTTTCTTACTAGACCACCATTGAAAGTTCATTTTTTTATTGTATGTGGTGTCCTTGACCATTATTGAATCCTTAAGAAGTTTGTTGAAATAATTTTAATAGCTAAAAAAGGAAAAAAACACAATCACGTGTCTAGGAAATGAGCCACTTTAACACATTTTTTAAAAAAAATTGAGGTATAATTGATATATAACTTTATATTAGTTTCAGATGTGTGACATAATGATTCCATATGTGTATATATTGTGAAATGACCACCGCAATGACTGTAATCAGACTCTATCAGCACACAGTTACAAATGTTTTATCTTATGATGAGAATTTCTCAAATCTCTTGGCAACTTTTAAATATACAGTGCAGCATTATTAACTATAGTCACCATACTGTACATTACATCCCCAAAACTTATTTATTGTATAATTGGCAGTTTGGATCTCTTGACCCCTTCACCCATTTCGCCCACCTTCCATTCCTCATTTCTGGCATCCAACAGCCTGAGCTTATTTTTTGTTTGTTTGTTTGTTTTAGATTCCACACATGAGACATTATACAGTACTTGTCTTTATGTGTCTGATTCATTCCACTTAGCATAACACCCTCAAGGTCCACTCATTTTGTCTCAAAAAGCATATTGGCAAATAATATTCCATTATGTATACATACATCACATTTTCTTTATCCATCTATCCATGGATTTAACACTTGGCTGGCCAGATGGTTTAAAATACAGATTTCTGGACACACTGCAGGAATTCTGAGTCTATAGATCTGGGATAGGTGCAGGAATCTGAATCTTTTTTAAGTATCTCAGGCATTTCAGACTGCACTCAAGGAATGTGGTTGCCTTAAACAATTGTAGGAAGTAATTGGAGAAAGTCCTGATTTATGATTAACTCCAAACTTTTATTTCTTTGCCTTCCACATTTAAATCGCTGCTCCTAGTAGGTCAACTTAAAAAAAAATTATGAGGAGCAGATTCCCGTGCTATTTGCAAATCTTTGCAATTATGATTTTTATTATTTAATATTATTAACCCCTATACATGTGCCTTGATCTGAGTTCTCCTTTAGTAAGATATTAAAATTTTTTTGGTTTGACTTTTTCCCCCTTTTTTAACACTATGACTACCTTATGATGAAAAGTTTAATTGGTCAAACTTCAGATTATTTTTTCAGTATTCTTTTAATGATATACTACTTTTAACCATTTAATATGTAATTTAATTGAAGTGTTTGGACAAACCAGCCTAATTTTTGTAAGCACACCCTATGCATACATCAAGCAAATCATTTGTTGCTTGATAAAACAAAGGTGGCTTTAGCCTATCACAGCCTGATAGTAAATAATGGTTAAGACAGACTCGAGCAAGCTGGGGGCCTTTAAATCCCAACGGTGTGACCTAAGTAACGTTATTAAGCCCTGGAAATTGAAAATAGCTGAATCCATCACATAGGGCACTGTCTTCACAGTTAATTCAGCGAAGTAATATACATAAAGTGCTTAGGTCAGTGTCTGGCAATCAGTAGGAGCTCAATAAATGTTAGATGCAGTATAATAAAATAGAAATATTCAGACCTCTTTTCTCACATTTAGGAATACACATTCATTAAGAAATACCTATCTGACTTTGAAAAGGAGGTCTTTCTTTTACTACTAAATTCAGCTTCCTCCCTTTTTCACACTGTCAAATTTTCAAGAGCTGCAGCAATGCCATAGGATATTTATGCCCCTGACCCAGTCCTTTAATCTCTATTAAATTCTCCCTTGGCGCACATTGATTGGATTGCTGTGATGATTAAATTAGATGATATATGTAAAACACTTAGCCCAGCCCCTGTGAGGAGGTAGCTCACCAAAGCCTTGTTGCGTACACCAATAATAACAAACACTTTAGAAGTCTATGATTAGACAAAACATGCCTCTTTGCCCCTGGTGGCCTTCTGGAAACTTCCCTTATCTCTCCTGGGTTTTAATGGAGAGACAGTAGCCTCAGCTGCATAGTTAGATGAATGGGCTTTGCAGACAAGCCAATTAAATTAGGGGTGTGTGCGTGTGTGTGTGTGTGTGTGTGTGTGTGTGTGTGTGAGTGTATGTGTGTGTAAGAAAGAAAAAAGGAATACAAACGGGTCAAATGAAAGACATTTAAAGCGAGGCCCACAGCTGTTCCGTGGCTCCTCTGGGCTTGTGACATCAGTTCCTCTGAATTAAATATTAAATGTTAATAAAAGAAACGTTAAACGAAGCCACTATTAGTTGTTAGTCAGCTTCCTTTTAGACTCTGTTTAATCCAAACAAGCTAGTGGGCACATTCTTCTGCTCCTGCTCAGTTTGAAGTGATAACAAACAAATACCCTCAGACAAAATCTTTAATCTTGTTAACATTTATTCTACAGGAATATTAGCTCACCTTATTTTTAAGCCAAAAAAAATGTTTATTATAATTTGTTAATCTAACGCTGCTGCCAAGTTGGCTGTTTTGTTTAACAATAAATTGAATACAAAAGCTCCCCAAGGCGGGAAGATAGAGTAGCGAGCTTGGAAAGTTTGTCAGTTTAATTGACATTTCCCAGTAGCCTGAGGCGGAAGTTAATTTCCACGCTGGCTATATATACATGCTTTGGTTGTTGTGTAGGTGGGAGCATGTGTACATACACACACATATATCTGTCTTGAGGGTTTATACCCCTAGTAAATTCAGAGTGATTTGGTTTGTTTCTTTTATGTATACTCCCGCCTATATCATATAAGAATTCATCTTAGAATTAGAAAGGAAGTTAATCTTTAGTGGGTTGCAGAATGGAAGCTGTGTGTTTTTAACTTGAGTGAACACCACTGCAACACAGAGAAAAGGTTTGCGTCCTCTTACAGCGCGAGCTGTGTTCCCTAAAACTCCTGTGCTGAGGTCCTCACCGTGACCGCTAGGAATGTGGCTGCATTGGGAGATGAGGCTCTGGTGTCCTGATGAGAAGGGGAATCTTGGACACAGAAGTGTACTGGGGGGCGGCGAGGTGTAGAGAGACAGACTGAGGGGTCGCAGGGAGAAGATAACCAACTACAAGCCAGGTAAAGAGGTCTGCACCAGGCCCTTCCCCTACAGGCCTCAGAGCAAACCATGCCATCAGCTCCTTAACCTTGGACTTCCAGCCTGTTTGTGAAACCATATATTTATGTTGTCAGTCTACACTACTTTGTTATGGCAGCCCTAGCAAACTAGTACACATTCCCTCAAAGGAAGAATAATGCCTGACAGCAAGAATCTCCATTAAAATGCACTAAAAACAAGTAAAATGAAAGAATTTAGTTGTGTATATGTATTGATGGATATTTAAAAAAAATTAACATGTATGAAATTAGTTTTGAATGAACTCATTACACAGGGGCCCCAGTGTATCGCTCACATCCGTTAAAAATTCACTAAGCTCACATAATACTTAAAGCAGGTGATATGAAAGGGGAGGTTGTATTAAGTGGACCAACTTTTCTTTAAAGAAAAACATCTCCCATCCATGCTGAATAGCATTGCATGCATCCCATTGCTTATATTCTACCATCATTAAAAAAAGAGAGATAAAGAGTAAATCTGTCACCAGTATTCTGTGTGCGGATGGTGATTTTCTGTAGTGTGGGATTTAAAATTCTACTTTAGGCAGAGTGGATCTCTTTCAGATTTCTCCCTGCCCCAGTCGAGGTCTTCAGCCAGCCAGTGGTCCTATTTGGAAATAGACTAAAGGATTATGAGGCTTTATGAGTTCTAATGTTGTCAAGGCTGGTAATTCATGGGCAGTAGATGCAGAAACCACAGGGAAAAGCTCCGAGCTCTGGGAGAACTAAGACAGGAAGGCAAGAGTCTCTCTGAGCCTCCAGATTAATCTCCCCAGGAAGGAGCGGAGACACTAATGCTCGAGGAACATAAACACAGACTCCACAAAGCGGCACGGAGAAAACCACATTATGGCTTTTACTTATTTTCTTGGACTTTTATTTCCAAATCACACAATTGTCTGAGATGATTTAATGCACAATTACATAAAAAAATGAAATTAACATGTTTTTAAAAGCATAAAAGCAACTGCTAAATAAAGCCATAACATTTTTCTCTGCGCCACCAAGATAATGAACCATATTTTTCATCTCTAACTGTGCTTCTGTGTCAGGAGGATGGAATTTGGGGCAGGAGGGGAGCGGGGAAATAGACCTTGGTTACTGAGCTCCCTGAGAAATGACTTCTGTCACTTCTAAAGGGCCCTAGGTTGGAGAACAAGACAGCAAAGCCTGTGAAAAAGGGGTCCCCTGTGACACGGGGTGCCTATGTGCTCTAATGAGCTATAGGGAGGAGAGAAGAGCAAATGGAGGGTGGCATGGCGTACACATTGAGTATCTCCTGGCCTACTGGCTACAGAATGCTGTTGAGTCAAGACTCTGCTTTCCTTTTGACCTAGGGCAGTGGTCAGCAAACTCATTAGTCAACAGAGCGGCAAATCACGGCTCTCGAGCCATATGTGGCTCACGAGCTGCAGTTTGCCAACCACTGACCTAGGGGATAACCACCTGTTAGTGATTTACACCTGTGTATGCATATACACACATATGTGAGGATTGGTAGAGGTCCCTGCTTTTGTGTACATATGCAGCAGATTCTATATACAATACACATCTGTAACCCATGCTCATAGTAAAACTTTTCCCAACATTTCCTTGAAATACCTCTCACTCTCATTGTTATTGTCCAGTTCCTGTTGAATTTCTGAGGAGGAAAATGCACTCGTGTCTTTTTTCAGAATGATTTCTGTAGAGAGCATGGTATAATGTAGCAATAAGTGAACAATAATGATTCTACTCAAAAGGATGAATAAACATGAACGTACAATAATTTTTTTTTCCTTAAAGAAAAGTTGGTCCATTTAACACAACGTCTTCTTTGTATCTACGTCTTTAAACACTGTGCGAGTATCAAGACTTTCTGGTGGACATCACTGGTAGGTTGGAACCCTTGAGTGGGACCCCTATATTATCAGTTGATTCAAAATTAATTTCATACATGTTAAATGTTTTCAACAAGAGCATCTACTGTAATTCAGAGCTGTGCTTGAGTTAGTGATAGAAATGAGTTTATATGACTTTGTTCCTGTCCTCAGGGAGCTCACAGTCTGATATTTTTTGTACCATTCCTTAAATAATATTGAATACCAGTGCATTGATATATGGATATAGAGAATGCATCACTAGAGGGAAGAATTTAATGCTTTCTTTCCCCATCACCTAACTACTGGATTGCATTTGATTGAGGTGCCTATACAAATTGAAGGTGACAACCCCATCACATATATGCTTTAGATGGGCATTAATCGAAGGTCCAGATCAATGCCTGATGTACACTTCAAAATACATTTTCTATGACTTAAAATGGGTAGGGCAAAAAAAATCAAAAAGCAATCTTACTTCACATTTATGAATAAATTAATGAAAAGTTTTATGCAAAATTTCAGATGAATATGCATTTATACATATATAGATAGTGACACATGGTTGCATTCTCTCAGTGGAGATAAAATCAAATGGGACTTCTGAGAGAGGGACCTGAGGCATCTCATCTCAGGTCTTGGTACAGTGTAGTGGTTTGTGGAGCTATTTTCTTTGAGGATTCTGGCCATGATTTAGTCTAATCCCAGTTCTCTTTGGTTAGGGATCTAGATGTTTGTATCACTTTAGGAAGTTCTCTAAGATGTTAGGTATTCAGAATAATTCCTGAATTTGCACAAACATGTGGGAAATTATTTCTGAGAAAGGGAAGCACCAGAGAAAACCGAAAGCCTTTAACTTAAACTAGAGCTTCACAGACTTCTCTGTATCTGTGTGTATCCGTGCGTATCCAGGAATGTTTGTATGCTGCAGGGATGGGTGCATGTGTTTGCATTATTACTTGTATATGTGTGTATGTGTTTATATGCATGCATGAGACTGTGTGTTTATGTATTTATTTTTCAATGTGTGGCATGTTTGTGTGAACTCTGTGTGTATGAATATGGTTTGATGCCTTTTCAACTCTCCTAACTTTTTTTCCTCTTAATTAACTGTCTTAGCTTTTTTGTAGTAGTGCTATAACGAAATGCCACAGATTGGGAGCTTTGTAACAGCAGAAATTCATTGCTGACAGTTCTGGGGCCTGGAAGATGAGGTCAGGCTGCCAACATAGTCAGAGTAGGTCCCTTTTCTGGGTTGCAGACTTCTCATTGAATCCTCACCTGGTGAGAGCGGCTAGTGATCTCTCTGGAGCCTCTCTTTCTAGTGCTAATCCCATTCATGAGCATTTCACCCTTTTTTAAGCACCTCTCAAAGGCCTCATCGAAAAATCCCATCATCTTTAAGGGTTAGAATTTCAACATATGAATTAATATGAATTAGTGGGGGGGTAATAAATATTCAGATCATAACATTAAACTGACAGTATTTCTACATTCAAAACCCAAATCTGTTAAATCTTTTGGCTGCTGAAGTAGCAAATAAAGGACCATATTATATGTGAAATGGTAGACAGAAGTATAGGATGGTTCCTTCCCTTGTATTACTCTTGAAAACCTTTGGTGGAATTCCACACCCAAGTCTGCATTGACAATTGTGGGTTCAATCATTTTCTTCTATGTCTATTGTAACAATATATAATGCAAAATGGAAAGAAACATTTGGGGCTTTCTTGCAAATTATTACCATAATATTCACTGGTCATAAATGTATAATGTATAAAATCATTGTGACAATATTTTGAAAAGAAGAGAAAATGGAGATTATGTGAAACCCTACATAATCCACAAATAATATTTGAATGGATAGATAGAATTGTGCACATGCCAACATCAAATGAGTATTAGGTCATATAGTCTTTCTTCTGCTCTAAGACCTCATTCCAGGAATTTTCTTTCTCTCTTTTATCATAACTTCTATAAGCATAAAATATGCTGTTGCACTGCACATTATTTTTAAGACTCTATTCTTAATCCCACTTGCCCTGTTAGCAATGGTCCTAAATCTTCCTTTCCCTTAATAGGAAAATGTGTTGAAATCTCTCTCTACACTCCCTGTCTTCTATCTCACTATTTTAAAATACACTCTGTTCACTAAAACTAACCTTATAAAAGTCAGCAAAGACCTCCTTGTGGCTAAACCCAGTTGTTTATTCTCCTCTCATCTTAAGTAACATTTGTCCCAGCAGATCACTCCCCACCCATGCCCTTAAATATTTCACCCCTTGGCTTCCAGAATGGTTTTACTTCTAACTCATTAGCTGCCCTTTCTGAATCTCCTTTGCAATTTTCTTGTCTTCTCTCTGACTTCACAGTGTCGCAGTTTACTTGGGCTCACTCATTGACACCTTCCTTTCACTAATAGCTCCCTGCTTTGGTGACTTTACCTGGTCTTATGTCCCTATGTTTATGACATCTAAGTTGATGTAAGATTTACCCTGAACCCCATACTTAAATGTTCAACTGCTTACTTAATATTTCTACTTAGAAGTCTAACAAATATTCCAAGTTTGACATGTTCAAAGTTGAATTCCTGGTCTTATCTTCCATCTAATCCTAACAATAGCCTCCTTCACATCAGTTAATGGTACTCCATCCTATTTTCTCAGGCCAAAATCTTTAAGATGATCTTTGATTCATGCCACCTCTCATTCCATATCCAATTCTGTCAGTTATTACCTTCTATCCGTATAAAAGCATAAGCAACTGTTCGATTTTTCACCGATAGCTATGACATGCACTAACCACCAGGGAGCAGACACTCAACACAGACATGGGAACCTGGACCGGGCTGATGAATCTCAGAGGGAATTGGGGAGGAGGAAGGGTGGGAAGAGATTAAACAAAGATCATATATGCATACTAGAGGCCCCGTGCATGGATTGGTACACTGGTGGGTTCCCTCAGCCTGGCCTGCTTTTTCCCCCACTTAATATTCCCCAATAAATCTCCTGATTTTCTGGATACTCTTACCTACTATCCTATCTAATAAAAGAGTAATATGCAAATTGACCATCACTCCAACACACAAGATGGCTGCCCCCAGGTGGTCAAAGATGGCTGTACCTATGTAGACACAAGATGGCCACTACAAGATGGCCAGCAGGGGAGGGCAATTGAGAAGGACCAAGCCTGCAAGGAAGGGCAGATGGGGGCAATCAAGTCTACATGGGAAGGCAGTTAGGGTGACCAGGCCGGCAGAGGAGGGAAGTTGGGGGTGACCGGGCCTGCAGGGAAGGGCAGTTTGGGGGGTTCCAGGCCTACAAGGGAGAGCAGTTGGGGGGCAGTCCTGCAGGAGAGGGCAGTTAGATGTAATCTGGCTGGCAGGGAAGCATTTAGGCATCCATCAGCCTGGCAAGGGAGCAGTTAAGCATTAATCAAGCTGGTTAGGAGGTGATAAGGCTGGCAGGCAGAAGTGTTTGGGGGCAATCCGGAAGGCAGGCAGATGATCAATTGGGAGCCAGAAGTCCTCGATTGTGTAAGGAATGGCCCTCGAGGGGTCCCAGATTGGAGAGGGTGCAGCCTGGGCTGAGAGACACACATGCCATTGGGCACGAATTTTGTGCATTGGGCCTCTAGTAGTATGATGTTTCTGGTATAACAGTATTGCATTTATTAATGTTCCATCATTTATTAGATTCCTATACCTGGATATGTACATAGCTTAAATTTTTAAATAGAGTAAAGAATACTACCTACATAAATACCATCTACATAAATATTTGTACATCCTTTTCATTTCCTAGGAATTATTTTTCTGAAAGAGGTAATTTTGGACCAAAGTATATGTTGATTTAATGGATTTAGTTATATTTATATATATTACCAAATTAACTTCCAGAAAGTTGACATTAACTTACCCTATCATTGCAAGTTATAAATGTCCCTTTTCCTAGCACTGGAAGTTACATTTACTAGTATATTACTGCTAAAAATAATTTTTGCCAACTTGATACTCAAAATATATATAATCCTATCTAATAAAAGAGTAACATGTGAATTGACCATACCTCTGATCAAGCAACACCCACAGCCATGCCCATCTGCCAATCAGGAGAAAATTATGCAAATAAACCCCAACCAAGATGGCTGCAGCCACTGAGAGCAGGAGGGAGGCTTGGGTTTCTCCAGCAATGGAGGGAGCCAAGCGTTCCACCTGCCCTTGCTGGCCTAGGCCTCCACTCAATGCTACAAAGTTTTAATTATAGAAGATATATCCCAACATAAGTGGTGGCAGCCACGGAGTTGAAGAGAGCAGAGGCTATGGTTACCTGGGTGATGGAGGAAGCCAACCTTCTGAAGCCCTAACACCTAGGCCTCCACTCTAGGCTACAAAGTTTCAATTATAGAATTAAAATAAACCCAAATAGAAATGGCTGTCACCATGGATCCACAGAGCAAGCAGAAGGCTTGGCTCCACTCCAGGCTACAAAGTTTCAGTTGTAGAACATGAATTAATCCTAGACACCAGGGTCTCCACTTGGGTCGCTGGGGGGTGTGGCAGCTTTCAAACCACCACAGGCCCCTCACCCAGACCGCCCCACGCCCCAAGGGAACCCCCACCCTGATCCAGGACACCCTTTAGGGCAAACCAGCTGGCCCCTACCCATGCAACAGGCCTCTATCTTATCTAATAAAAGAGTAATACTCTGATTGATCATCACTCCAACACACAAGAGGGCTGCCCTCATTTGGTCAAAGATCCTGCCCTCATGTGGACACAAGATAGCCACCATAAGATGGCCAGCAGGAGAGGGCAATTGGGAGGATTCAGGCCTGCAAGGAAGGGCAGTTGGGGGTAATCAAGCCTGCAGAGGAGGGCAGTTAGGGGTGACCAGGCTGGCAGAGAAGGGAAGTTTGGGGCAAACAGGCTAGCAGGGGAGCTGTTAGACATCAATCAGGCTGGCAGGGTAGTGGTTAGGGGGTGATCAAGCTGGCAGGCAGAAGCGGGTAGGGGCAATCAGGGAGGCAGGCAGGGGAGCAGTTTGGAGCTAGTAGTCCTAAATTGTGAGAAGGATGTTCGGTAGGATCAGGCCTAAATGGGCAGTCAGACATCCTTCTCACAATTCAAAACTGTTGGCTCCCAGGATCGGGCCTAAACAGGCAGTCGGACATCCCTCGAGGGGTCCCAAATTAGAAAGGGCGCAGGCTGGACTGAGGAACACCCCACACTCCTGTGCACGAATTTTATGCACTGTGCCTCTAGTAAATTTATGAGTTAACATAATTTTAGATTATAAAGATAGTGTAATTTTAGATTGTAAAGATAGTATAGAGAGTATTTTTTTCAATTTTTATTAACTTTCTTGGGGTTACATTATTAATAAAGTGATATAGGATTCAAGAGTGCAATTCTATGATACATGATCTGTATATTGCATTGTATGAAGGCAGCAATTACTTGGGATAACATTGCCTACCTATTATATGATACTCAAAGTCAAATCATTTTCCATCACCATGTGTTTGACCCCTCTTTACTAGTCCCCTCCACCTCCCCACCCCAGTTTCCCTCTGGTAACCACCATATTATTGTTTGTTTATGAGTTTTTGTTCATTTATCTTGTTTGTTCACTTGTTGCTTTCAGTTTTACATGCCATATATGAGTGAAATCATATGGCTCTTAACTTTTTCTGCCTGACTTATTTCACTTAGCAAGATTTTCTCAAGATCCATTCATGTTGTCACAAATGACAGTAAGCTGTTGTTATGCCTAAGTAGTATTCTATTGTGTGTATTTATCACAACTCTATACAATTGTCAAAACTAAGAAATTAACATCAGTGTATTATTCTTAACTAACTCCATCGGTGAATGTTCTGATCTGCCTTTTTTTTTCAAAATTTGATTCTACCCGCCCCATCTGTCATTTTTCTGTATTTTACTCATAAAATGCAATTATATGTCATCTTCCATTTTCTAAATTGTATATTTTTATAAATTAATATTGTCTGTTTTTAAAATATAGGTGCATAGCTAAATAAAGGAAAGACTGGGAGATTCACATTAGGTTATTTAAGTAGCAGATCATTGGGGTACTGCTGACAGTCTTTTTGTAAAAGCCTCAAAAAAGTTCAGATGCATTGGTAAAATGTACCTTGGATCTATTGAAAGCCATGATAATTTATACTCACATCTCAAAATGTTTATCATGTTAAAGTTATTCCTATAAATTTAATACAGGTTCTGAGACAAACCAGTTACATCATCCTAGATATTTGGGAAACATTAATATATGATATAGGACAAACATGGCTTTTTAACAAAGGCTAGTTAGATTCAAGCTATTTCTTAATTTATTGGGTAATAATTTATCAAGCTATGTCTTGACTTATTGGGTAATCTTCCTGTGGCAAGCGACTGAAGATCTGACTCAACTTGCTTAAACACAAAAGGTAATGAATGAAGCATATGATATAACATGAAGTCTTGCAATATGGTACCTAAATTCAGGAATAAGATGTTGTCATTAGGACTTGGCAACTCTGTATTTCTCTAGTCTATTCACTGACTTCATCTATCACTGTGTGCAGAGTGGCAATAGGACTTCCATCAAAAATCTTCTGGATCACATATTGGTTTCTGAGCCAATCCCAGTGACATGAGGAATTGTTATGCTGAATGACCTTTTCAAGGATCAAATATCTACTCCTAGAGATAGATGGAATCTCATGTGCTGAGATTGGGAGAAAGTATATCTTTACATTAAAATCATGAGATGTTTACTGGAATGAGTATGAATGCCATAGAGTTAAATAATAAATGCCTACTATCATTGGATTTCAGACAGGATTAGTCATTAATAAATCCACTTTAATTTGGATCAGACCATACAATATCCTAAATTGTCAGGAGTGTTGTTTTCAATTGCCTCTAAAATAAACATTTTCACCCCATTTACCTATGGGGAAACTCGGCTCAATGACACACAGTTAACTGGTACTAAAAGCCAGTTCTCATTCCTTATTCACTGATCATTTTTTTCCATTCATAACTGCATTAGGTATACCATTATTTGTAACCATACAGAAAAGTTAACACTCGGCATCAGTTTTTACAGTGATCCATCAGCCATTATGCCAATTATCAATGCTGTTTATTCAGATATTATAATGAGCCATAATCCAAGGTACATTTCATGAATGCATCTGAAATATTTTGAGGCTTTTACCAAAAGGCTGTCAATAGTACCCCAATGATCTACTACTTAAATCTCCTACTGTGAATCTCCGAAACTTTCCTTTGTTTAGCTATATACCTACATTGTCGTCAAGGATACCCAGTTCTCTACTCTCTTGTCTGAACAAGGTTTCCTATTAAAAGTTCCAATTAAGTGTGTACAGCCATTCACCTGTGCATTCATCTCTTTACTCTATTCCCCTCCCACACTCAACTAACTACCTGATCTGAAAAATACCAGGAGGTCAGAAGTCATCAAAAGAATGTACAAAATATGGAACATTTTTGGGTATCACATAATAGGTATGGCAATGTTATCTCAAGTAATTGCTGCCCTAACAAAGCAGAATAAAACCAGATTGAAAAGACATACATAAAAAGAGTCAGAGAGCAAGGGGGTGATGGGAAAACTTTTCAATTTTTTGGCAGTTGTGTTAGTGGTATTTTAAAGACTCAAAGCCTCCTGTTTTTAATGTAAAATGTATTGCTTTAGGTAGAGCCAGAGAGAAGTTGAGACATCAGAGAAGTCTTTATATCATTATCGTATATAATAAAAGAGTAATATGCAAATTAACCATACCTCTGTTACACCCACAAGCCACGCCCACCAGCCACACCCACCAGCTAATCAGGATTGAGTATGCAAGTTAACTCCAAACAAGAGGGTTGCAGCCTGGGAGAAAGCAGGAGGGAGGTTTGGGTTTCCCAGGCAATGGAGGAAGCCAAGCTTTCTGCCTGCCCTTGCCAGCCTAGGCCTCCACTCAATGCTACGAAGTTTCAATTATAGAAGTTAAAAATCCCAAAAGAAATCCCTGTGGAGCGAGCAGGAGGCTTAGCTCCACTCCAGGCTACAAAGTTTCAATTGTAGAAGATAAATAAATCCCAGATACCAGGGATTCTGCTTGGGTAGCCGTGGGGCATGGCCAGCCTGCAAACCACCACAGGCCCCTTGCCCAGGCTGCCCCACACCCTAAGATAACTTCTACCCTGATCTAGGACACCCTTCAGGGCAAACCAGCTGGCCCCCACCCATGCATCCTATCTAATAAAAGAGTAATATGAAAGATTGACCATCACTCCAACACAAGATGGCTGTTCCCATGTGCTCAGAGATCCTGCCCCCCATGTGGACACAAGATAGCCACTACAAAATGGCAGCAGGGGCCTTCAAGGGAGGCAGTTGTGGGCAATCAGGCTAGCAGGAGAGGGCAGTTGGGAGGTACCAGGCCTGCAAGGGAGGGCAGTTGGGGGAGATCAAGCCTGCATGGGAGGCAGTTAGGGGTGACCAGGCTGGCAGAGGAGGGAAGTTGGGGGTTACTGGGCCTATAGGGAAGAGCAACTGGGAGGGACCAGGCCTGCGGGGGAGGGCAGTTAGGGGTACTAGGCCTGCAGGGGAGGGTAATTAAGGGTGACCAGGCCTGCTGGGGAAGGCAGTTAGGAGAAAACAGGCTGGCAGAGGAGCAGTTAGGCATCAATCGGACTGGCAGAGGAATTATTTAGGGGGTGATCAGGCTGGCAGACAGAAGTGGTTAGGGGCAATCAGGAAGGCAGACAGGCAAGCAGTTGGGAGCTAGCAGTCCTTTATTGTGAGAGTGGGATCCGGCCTAAATGAGCAGTCAGATATCAATCAAAGGGTCCCATATTGGAGAGGGTGCAGGCTTGGCTGAGGGACACCTGCCTCCTCCCCTCACCCCCCCCATGCACGAATTTTGTGCACTGGACCTCTAGTCTATACTAATAAAAGGATACTATGCTTACTAGACTGGGAGATTTTCCAGGAGACCTTCTGGACATCTTTTCAGACAAAGCCATGGTGGTGGGGCCAAGACAGAAGCATTTTAGGGGTGATAGGCCCAAAGGGGAGGGCAGTTAAGGGTGATCAGCTGGTGGGGGGCAATTGGGGCAAGCAGGCCAGCAGCGGAGGCAGTTGGGGTGAGCAGGCCAGCAGGAGGGGGTAGTTGGGGGTGATCAGGCTGGCAGGGGTATCAGTTAAGGGCTCACAGGCTCCCAGGCAGAGTTGTTAGGGGCCATCAGGCAGGAAGGCAGGTGAGCAGTTAGGAGCCAGCGGTCCTGGATTGCTAGAAGGATGTCCCAGATTGGAAAGGTTGCAGGCCAGGCTGAGGGACACTACCCCTCCCATGCATGAATTTTGTGCACTGGGCCACTAGTCTATATATAAAAGCCGAAGTAATCATTATGACCTGTTGACTGAACCACCAAGGGGCAAGTGCTCAATGCAGGAGTTGCTTCCTGGTGGAGAGCGTGCTCCCTGGGTCTTTGCATTGGCATCTTTTTAACAGGTCTTCCTGCTTTTACTCTTGCCTCTTCCAATCTCTGTTCTCAAAAATGGCAGCTGGAAGAATCTCTTTAGAAACTAAATCAAACCATCCCCCCCTTTATTTAAAATCCTTTCTATGGCTCCTTATCTCACCCAAAGTAAAGGCCAATATCGTGGTTTATCTGAAACCTTCATTTACTGAAATGGAAATGGTCATAAAATTAGTTTTTGCTATAGGATTCTTATGTTTATCAAATAAAATGTAGCATGTAAGAATCTTAGCATAGTTCCTGGCATCTAGTAAGCTCTCAATAAATGTTCACTCTATTCCTAGTAATATTGAATGATATGAAGTCCAAGAATTACCTACCATCTTAACTTTTAAGAATTTGGTCAATTGAAAGATTTAAGTGTAAATATATGAAACCCAAGGGAATAAATATGTGCATAGTTTTCTGTAGGAATCCACTCATTTATTCAGCATGTATGTTGAACAGGCAAGAAAAGGACCCTGACATCATGGAGTTGGTGGGATGTCGTAGTAGAGAGAGAAAGTCAAACAAACAAGAAAAACACAGGCGATAGGCTAGTAGGCATAGAGAATGGTATGGGGAAAGCAGGTGTGTTTAGGAGACCCCGGGGCTGAGGGCGCAACTTGATATGTTGCCTTAGGTTATGAAAAGGAGTTTAGGAAAGATGATTTCTAAATAAAATAATTAGGGTAACCTTCATGAAAAAAAACACACTAAAATTAGAGTTCATTCTTGAAGGATGGTTAGAATTTCATAATTCATCTACCAGATTTTTCACTCAGCCAGTACTTCATGGGTTGTGAGAGTCACTACAATTAACATGAAATGCAAGAGACGGTCTTGGAGTATAAGATGAAGAACAGGCAGATGTTCTTCAGATGGAAGAGAGCAAAAATGAGACCAAAGATAAGAAGGCAAACTTCTTGCCGAAAACATAACAATTGATGGTTGGAGAAAAGGCTGAAAAAGTAAACTTATCTGAAGTTTTGAAGGTTAGAGGATGTGGAGCTTCATTCTTTAGACAAGGGGGAGTCACTGAAAAACTTTTTGTACAGAGAAGTAATAAGATAGAACGGTTAAAAAAGTCAATGCAGGAATAATTAGGAAACTCAATCCATTTGTGCGCTATTATGTGTGATTTCTTACTCATTCACTCATTCATTCATTCATTCAGTATATAAATAAGTAAGTATTGACCATATGTGTCCAGTCTAAACCAAGAAGATTAGTCTACTAGAAGAGAGTGTTACAAATATAAACAGACATATTTGAATCCAACACGTGAAGAGGAATATGATTTTGAGTGAAATGAAAGTTTAAAGAATAACTATAAATGTGTTTTCTCTATTCTTTGTTGGAAAATAGAAGAATTTTTAAAAATCCAATTATGCCTTTTCACTGTCTACCATAGTCTGTTATGAGCAAGGCTTAAAGTTGAACTGAGCAGATGACCCTAGATAAAAACAGTAGGATAAGAAAAACCGAATATATTCAACCAATGACAATAATTCACATTTTTTAAGATTTCATTTAGACAATTATGAATAATTTTAATGTACGGTCTCTAATATTTATGAACTGTAGTTAGATGACATTTTTAGTCCACAAAGGCAAATGAATTTATTTAGATGATATAGAATCTTTCTAGTAGTGGGACTTTTTAATATAAGGTTTTGTTTTAATAATTTAAAATTAATACTACACATGTTTGTTCAGAAGCCCTCAAAGTCAATATTGTCAAACACTGGCATCAGTGTTACCAGCTCATGCAAACTCCTAGTTACAAAACTGCTGAAAGTGCCGTGCCGGTGTGGCTCAGCGATTTAACGTTGACCTGTAAACCAGGAGGTAAAGGTTCCATTCTGGTCAGGGCACATGCCTGGGTTGCAGGCTCAATCCCCAGTAAAGGGCATGCATGAGGCAAATGATCAATGATTCTTTCTCATCATTAATGTTTATATCTCTCTCTTCCTCTCCCTTCCTCTTTCTGAAGTCAATAAAAACATATTTGAAAAATAAATGTAAAGAAAAAGGCCGGTAAATAATCAAGCTGCTTTCCTTATAAGACCACAGAGCAATGTAAAATTTTCTCTATAAAGGTAAATAAATGTTCACATAATTGAGAGTATAATTTCCAGGGTTGACACAGATAATGGAGTCTAACTTGGCAACAGCAAAATGGAAGTTGTGTTTGAAAATGTGAGGGGTGATGTTTCCTCACCCTGCAACAACATATTCTTCTCTAAGCTTCTCGTCAGAGGATCACAAGAGTGGGACAAAAGTGGCTACATATGTTTATGAACCGGCAAATTCAAAATCATTGGATAATGGAAGTTGGGAAGTAATGGACAGTAAGGAAGATTCCAGAATAGTGCCCTGACAAAGGTCTGTGGAGATGCCTTAGTTTCTACCCTTCCTGAGGTCCTGATTGCTCCTTATTTATGTGGCTCTATTCAGGGGTCCAGAATCTTTGCAATACAAGTCTTGTCTGGTTTAGGATAACCTGAATTAGTTTTTAATTATTTGAAACCTAGAACAAAACTGAACAAAAGGATCTTGATTTTTAAAGTTCTTTTACAATTGCAGTCAATAACAATTTGAATTTTTTAAATTAGTCTACCATTCTCTGGTCAGCATAAAGTGTCTTTCATCTCAAGAAAGAATAAGTCATTGGCTGTCTGGAAATTAATTCTTACACCCTCAATGCCAAATTTCATTTGTCCGTGATTTTAAGATTTTTGCAGAATATTTTCTAGTTTCTCTCATGTACTAGCCCTGGGAAAAGGGAATTCCAACAGAGGAAATGCAGCAAGGCCACATATGCAGAGGATCTTGACCTCTCAATCAATGGGAATGGATTTTAAAACAGAACCAGGGCAGGTGTTTTTTGAAATGAAGTTAGGGTAGATAATTATACTGCCAGGATAACATTGCTATCTTGATGTGGTTCATTTAGGCCCTTTGCCCAAAAATATTCACCAAATTCTCCTTCCTCATCAAGTCCTCTGAACTGTTCAAGGATATGTTTATCAGCAGTAGGAAGAAATGCCTGGTGGCCTGAGAAGATTGCCCTGTCTCTTTGTATTACTTCTTTCAACTCTGATGTTGACTTCGATTTTTTTAAATGACATTGAGGGGACACGTAGGTTCAGATGGATTTCAGTAAGCTGACACTGAATGTCAGAGTCCAAAACTCTTCCCAAACAACAACAATCAGTTCTTAATCACTTGCTCCTGGTCCATTATATGTCTTCCTCTCTGTTGTTGACATTGTTTGTCTTTAGTGTTACATATTAAAAATTAATGGCTGTGACTTGATTTTAGAAGAGTATTCGCTTTCCTTTTGTTAGCAGCTGTAATTCAAGAGCAGTATTCTGCAGAAACTTGCCTTACAATACCTATTCCTGACAGAACTCAATTGAGAGATGCTGTTACTATTTATTAATTGCTCGGGCTGTCCTGTCATGGTTTATGATGTTAGCGCAGACCCTCAATTGAGTTACATTCTTGTATTCAATTAGATGCTGTGTGTTATTGTACATGTTAACACTGTAGAACCACAGATGCTAGCCATCTGTAGATTTGATTTTTTTCCCTCCTGGTCTTCATAAATGGAGCAGTTTAAATCAGTACTCCTAGAGAGACTTACAAAATAAGATAAGCCCAGAAGAGCCATCAGTTGCAGATTTAAAAACAAGGCCAGTTTAAAATTTACATTTGAAAGAGTCTATCAAAAGTATTTGCATAATTAGAATCACCACGGGGCATTTTAATCATTGGAGGTGGTCAGTTAACCTCTGAAGAGGAGTCAGTGTGGGGTTTCTCATGTCAAATGTTATTCTCTGGTAAAATGGAGAACACTGTTGCAGTGTTATGAGGAAGTGGGATGATGTATTCAAAGCGGAGAGGACTTGTCTGGAAGAAGAGAGACGCATGAATGGCAAACTAGTCTGAAGGGGACATTTAGAAGAGAAAGAACCTGCCCTCACTTCATTCTCTCCAGGCGCCTGATGAACTATTAACACTTGCCAACTTAGAGCACTTTTCACAAAGAAGGGCAGAACAGGAAAGATACCTGGCTTGCAGCAGACTCTTTTCATGAATTATTCCAAGTAGATGTTCTACAAAGAGGTACCTCCATGATGCATCATCATAGCAGCGCCATCCTTTACCTTTGACAACTGCACATTCACCATGGTGTGTTTGGCCACTTCATGTCAAAGTGGACGGACGATCTCCCGCTTTTGCACCATGGTGACCTCCTCTTTGAAAACAGGAGGCCTACACCCCATTGCTCTGGCCAAATTCCAGGGTAGGTAATTGCATTCTGTTACCTAAAGAGCCCCCGTTGTTTCAATTAGAGAAATCGTTTTGCCTCACTCTTCTACCTGTGGAGCCCTATCAGGGTAGGTGCTGCATTGCTGAACGGCAAACCTGTCTCACCCCAGAATGAGCTGCTCTCTTTATCATCACCCGTAATTAATATTTATTGGGTACCCACTGGGTGACTGTCTTGGGGACAGGATGACTTGGTAATTAAATGCTCTAGAGTGCCAGTTGTCTTCTCTGAGTTGAGACTGAAAGTGAAGGACTTAGCTTTGAGCAGTCCATTCATGATCACAAAAATAGCATCTATCATATGATATCATATTATTACCTGCCCATCGGCTACAACTTTTGTCACACGTATTTTTTTTAGATCATTGGATCTTTATAGCCTCCAAGTTATAGCAAGAAGCTTTTGGTGGGGGCTGACCAGACAGTATGAGCTGTCCTTTCAGTTCCAACCAATTACAGATTACAAATCTCTGGTCTCCTAGGCTGGGGAGGGGGTGTTGTCCTAATGAGCATCATACATCTAACATTGAAATGTAACCTCTGCGTTTCTAGGATCTCATTGTTGATGGTGCCATCTGCTCTTCTCTCTTGCTATCCAGCTCTGATCTCAGGATGCAGAGGCACTTGGAACACGTAGAAAGAATCAAGTTGTCTCTTTCCTCCTTTCCCCATTGTTTTGATTTAGGTCCATCGATTGAATGACTTTGTACTCCAGTGACCATGCTTACTTTTTGCTGCTTTCTAGCTCACATTTTTGAGATTTCAAATTTTATAGTATAACTTCCAAGGGCTGTGACAATGCTGTGAGAATTTCAATGATTCTCATTTCCAACCAAAAGAGTTTTATTCTTCTAGTGGAGACATTGACCCTGTGCTCTAAATGTTTCGTACTGCACAGCTGCCCACGTGAATGTTCTGACCCAGGTGCTGGGAGGTGCAGACAGTCAGCAAAGCAGATTCTCTCACACTCTAGCATTAAAATAGAGCCCCCTCCACAGAGGGAATCACAGACAGCCTTTAGGTTTTCTCAAGGACAACAACAAACTAGGAATTAAGAAAAACTACATTTGTACGTGTTCTTTTTAAGTTCTATTTCATCTTCTGTCTTTGGTTTTAAGGGAGGATGACCTGTGTTGGGGAGTCATAAAAATGTACACTTGTTTGCATTGTATTACAAAACTAGAGTTGAGGCTTTCATTTACTATGGTTGTAACAAGATTTTTTTTAGCTTTTAAAAGGTAAAACTGCGTCCAATGCAAATGAAATAATTCCTGAAGTAACCAAAATGTACCATCACTGCCAGAATACAGTGACTTCTACCTATGTGCTTCCTCCCCGAGTTCAGGCAGTCCCCTCTCTTCACCTGTCTTCATCCCAATACCCCTCTTTCATTTCCTTCCTCCGTGACTCATAGAACCTCTTTCTATTGCTAAGACATGTTCCTGTATCTTTAACATTTTCCTAGAAGGTGCCCTTCACTGCCCCACCATGAGATGCCTCCTGCCACAGATGCTGCATCAGATATAGCACAGACAGCTCTCGGCAACTGAGCAAAACAGGAATCTATTGGAAAGAGCATGGGAGCTTAGAATTACTAGGCAGGCTGCAGAACCAGTGCTACAAATGGACATGGGAAACATTTTTCCCAAACCCCTGTTTTAGAGATGTATGCTGAAATATTTATGGGTAACACATTGTTCTCTCTAGAATTCACTTCAAAATATTGCTTTGTAGGGTGAGGGTAGATAGAACTATAAAGGAAACAAGAATCCTGATGAACTGATGAGTTTTGCAGTTGGGTGATGGGTGTATGAAAACTCATTTACCTCTCTCTCTACTTGGGGGCATGTTTGAAATTTCATGGGAAATATTTAATGAAAGGATAGATTCAATGCTGCTGTTCCTGGGAGCTTTCCAGTGGACAGTCACAGGGATGAGGGCTGTCCACTCAATCTCAGAGACTCTACATGGATGACATACTTAGTTCACAGGTTCTTGTTCTGCTTGATTCAGCCAACAAGTGTGTGTGCTTGAGGGTGTATGTACGTGCATGTATAGGAACATGTGTTCTGTTAGTAGGGTGTGTGTGTCTGGATATATGAGTATGTATTTATAGCTATATGCATGTCTGTATTATATGAAGTGTGTATGGGGGAGCAGGACATAGGAGTGTGTGTATTCTATGAGATGTGTGCATG
This sequence comes from Antrozous pallidus, assembly GCA_027563665.1. Lineage (NCBI taxonomy): Eukaryota > Metazoa > Chordata > Mammalia > Chiroptera > Vespertilionidae > Antrozous > Antrozous pallidus. Next base: position 9,075,305 of record CM050516.1, on the reverse strand, counting down.
TATGTGTAATGTGTGATAGGTCTGGCATTGTATGAGGCCTGAGAACAGAGGTGGCAGAGCTGAAGTGTCTTTGTCCTTTATGGCAGGCCTGTCCCATATTTAGTTGGCAATTGTCCTGTTAATAACTTCAGCCTTTGAAGTTTCCATTCAGTGAATACTAAACCCAAAATTTAAATGTCCTTTTCCTCCAATTAAGTATGTTTTATTATTGTGGAGAAACCATTGTATGCTCTGAATCAGTGTAGTGTAATATTTTTTTTAAAAAAGCATCTGCAATGTCGCCTGTTGTCAATAAATTTTCCATAGTGTGTCTCAAATTTTTTTAAATAAAAAGAAATGGATAGGAACCAAGGTGACCTGAATGGCTAATAAGTGGGAAATAGAGAAATATTATCCAGTTGAAGAACTTCCTGGTACAGGAACTGCAGGTAAAATGAGTACTTACCTTGGTTACTGGGCTGAAGTCCAGATTCCAGGCAGGTGGTGTCTATTAGAAATGGCCTGATTATTGTGCCTGGTTTTTAGCTGTATCTAGAAAGATGAGTAGAAATTCATGGAAGAAAATGGGACCTTCCAGGGGTGTGGTGAGATATAGTGGGTATTTGAATAACCAGCACCCACCAACAACTGGGGAACTCAGGGGAGCCCAGGAATTCTTCAAAAGTAAGATAGCAATCTCTTTGGCAGAAGGGAACGACTAGGTAGCCCCAAACACTAAATGTCCTCCTCAGTTTTCTTCGTGACTTCCAACTGCTCATTCTGTCCTTCACCTTTATCTCTAGTAGTTTCTGTTTATATAGAATTATTTCTATCTTTCTTTAGTCTGATATCTAAGCATAGACTTTCATCAACAGCCCCAATCTATTGCTGTTTTTTCCCAACCATTTTAGTCCACCCATAGGCTATAAATCCTCCTCACCCCAAAGATTTATTTCAAAACATGCTGCCTGTTCTCGTTTCCAGCCAATTTGCATCAAGCTGCTCTTTCTAACTGAGCCACCTTCTTTTTCTTCTTGGCCTTACTAATCCTTACTCATTTCTGTTGATCCCAATTATATGACTCATGTTCCATTGCACTTAGAAATCTGTAGGCTGGCCATTTCAAAGTGCCCTGGCCAGTGGGCGTATTCCTCCTTCTTCAGGCAGAGAGTGAGCTCCTAGAGAGCAGGGACCATGTCCTACACCTTCCATATTTTCTCTACTCTGGCCACCTGAGCTGTAGAACCTGTGCCAAGTGGTCACTCATTGTCAACACCCATCCACACCCATAGTGTGCATGAGCATTTCATGCCATCACTACTTGTTCATCTTGATTGTAGGCTTTGTAGAGATATATTCACAAAGTTGTCTTAATCTATATCTTAGTGGTCAAAGGTATACGTTTAGTACATTCTCATATTTCAACTTATACTCTGTATGGACATATTCCTTCCCATTTCCAATCATCAAGTCCTACCTTGTTGCTCCTCCCAAGCTTCTGCCTATTTTCACATTACCCACTCTATAGTTGGGACCAACTGTGAGAGCTCTTTGGTTTCCTTGAACTGAGTTGAGGTAAGATTGAGAATTGGGGATAACTGGACTTTGCCACACCCCACACCTTATTTTGGTTTGGGGTGGCAGATCTCAGAGGTAAAATTGATTGAATCAATCAATTATTTAGCAGAAAGAAAAAAGTGAAATAAATATATATCAAGAGAAGGCTTGGTGTTTGCTAATTCTTGTGTAATTGTCACAGCCATAAAAATGAACTATTTTAATAGTTTTATTTAAAATAAAAATAAACTTGACATTTGACAAAGATAGCAAAGAACTTGGAAGCAAAAATAAAAAATAAAATAAAAAAGCACTAGGTCATGTTGCTTGCTCTAGATATTTTTGGCATGGCAAAGATGTGCTAGGAATGTCTCATTTTTGACATGATCTCTGACCACTTTTCATTTGTAAATGCCCAGGATTCATATATTTACCCAAGACCCAGTAGGATTGGTGATAAGGATTTTGTGATGCACTGTGGACATGTTAAGCATTCCACTGGCTCATTTGAGCTGAGTATAGACAACTTTGAGTATATATGCAAGCTGTTGGTGGAGGAACTTGAGTGACCTATTTCTTCTTTTTTTGCTTAAGAATTAGGACTATGAGCAGTCAAATATGAATAAAAAACTAATAGGATAAATAGATGTGAGAAAACAGCATGCAACTATTTAATGAAAGAAAAATGTATTATATGCTCAAGACACAAATAAAAGGCCACTTTCAGATTATAGTTTTTACAATAGATTTATTTGCTGCATTTTATTTAACTGCTAATTCACTCAACTACATCTTTTAATATTCATTGGACAAATAATGCAGAAAAGCTTAGTTATTTTTAAATCTTTGTTGAGCTCCTTCCAACATAGTTTTTTATATTCACTGTTTTTAATGGATTATTTCGTTATAATAGAACATTACATTCTGCATGGTTAACTTATTTCCTTTCTTTTCAAGATGTTTAAGTATATCAGCCTAGAAAAACATGCTGATTAAATGGTTGATTTTAGTAAGAAAAAAAATCCCAGAATCCTGGTTAGGATCTACTCTTCTCCAGTGTGGCCCTTGAATAAGTATATTGGTTTCGGGTGGGAATTCATGCTAACCATGCATATTCCTGTATCAATTCTATGACCAAATGCATCAATATGTCAGCTGGAGAATTAAACTCTGGATTCTTCATATACTTTTACTGAGGAGTCTGTTCATACCAAATTTTGGAGACTGCTGGTTTAAGCAGTGAAGTTAATAGAACTTCAAACTCCTAATTTTCTAAAGAAGATTTGCTGATTTAGTTCATTGTACTGTTTTGCAGTTCAATGTTACCTTTTTTTTAATTATAATAAATCAATGTGATCATTCCTCAATTTTGGAGGCTCTGTTTAGATTCACAGTCAAACCCAGCTCTTATGGAGCAGGTACCTACACCTGCTTGTTCTCTTTTTATACTTCGATATTTTGCTCTTCAGAGCCATTGATCAAATGTCAAGCTGTCTGATTAGTACAGAGCAGTCATCAGCCCACCAACCTTACATTCATCCTTTCCAATTCCAAGTCAAAAGTCATTATTATATACATTTTTGTATAAGCTATTTAAATTAAGATCCTGATCTTCATAAATTCTCCTAGACAGGAACCATACTAACTTTAGCTTAAAAAATAACATTTTGGAGGGTTATATATTATTACTAGAGGCCCAGTGAATGAAAAGCCATGCACTCGGGGGGAGGTGGGAAGGATTGGGGGGGACCTTAACCCAGCCTGTACCCTCTCACCATCTGGGGCCCTCAGATGGGCCTAAACCAAATCTGGCTTCCCTCTGCAGGAGGCAACCAGTGGGCTAATTGGTGGATGGCGCTGGCCAGAGAGTGGCCAGCCCTGCCCTCTGATCACCATCCCTCCCTTTGCTCACTGGACCTGCCTTGTCTGGTCTGGTGGCACCTGTTTGCCGGCCTTGGCCCCCCTGGCTCCTTGACAGGTCATTTGGCTGTTCAGTCAATTTGCATATTAGGCTTTTTATTATAGGATTATTTGCTAATCAAAAACATTTTACTGTGGAAAACTTTGAACTACAGTAAAAAATTGGAACTACAGTAAAAAATTGAGGTAAACTCAATACTGCAGTATGCAAAATCTTTACCATTATTATAATTTTTAAATACATTTTTATTGATTTCATAGAGGAAGGGAAAGGGAGAGAGAGATAGAAACATGAATGATGAGCAAGAATCATTGATTGGCTGCCTCCTGCATGTCCTACACTGGGAACTGAGCCTGCCACCAGGGCATGTGCCCTGACCAGGTATTGAACCCATGACCTCCTGTTTCATAGGTCAATGCTCAACCACTGAACCATGTGGGCCGACACCATTATTTTAACTTTAAAAAACAAAAGAACTTAATGAAAAACTGTTTAGAAGATGTCTCTATAGTTTTTCACCTTCCTGTTTGTCACTCAACAAATGGAATACTTAACTTCGACAGAGCCGTGTGGCAGTGCGGTCTTCAGTGAGGAGGGTAAGAAGTGATATGAGAGAGTGCAGAAGAGAGAGGCAAGAGAAGTTGATGAGAAAGATAATGATTGAAAGTCAATCCAAATGTGTTTGTATATATCAATAGACTAACAACAATCCTTCTCATTTTTTGTAGTCAGAAATAAAGAAGTAACTTGAAAAATGATATACTAGATTTGATAAGGCTCCAGAATTTCACTGTCAAAAGCTGAGTATCTCTGAGGTTTGACAACTACTTCTCCTTAAGAGTTCAGAGCAGATCTTTGGAAAAGTAGGGCCGGTGGAGTTGATCACCTGCTTTTGGTTTTGTGTTTGGGTTTGTTTTGCTTTTCCTTCATGAAGTTAATCTGGGAACAACTTTCCAAAACTTATTTTTTATATGCCTAATATGGAACAGATGCCATTTCTGCCCACTAGTAGCAATATTCAAGCTCTTCTAATAAAAATTGTTAAAAGCTGAAGAGTATTACTATTTCGTTATTAGGGTTAAATCAGGCAACGCATTATTTCTAAATAAAGTGAAGTGTGGCCCCCCATGCGTGAAGATATTTATTACTTATTGATATTTAAAGGTTGTTAAATTAATCTTATTTAAATTACTCCTACTGCCAACCTCTGTTACAATAATTTATTATATAATATTACTTGAGGGTTTTTTTTACTTTAATATAAAACTTGCAAAAGCAATATATTGCCTGTAGATTTTTTCCTATAGTTCATTGCAACTGTGACTAATTCATCACAGCTGTTTAGACATGCAAAATCTATAATACTTCACAATGCTGATTTTCTGTTTCTATTTTCTAAGACTGGAGCTTGATTTGAAACCATATAATGAAAAATTACATGCATCTCCCTGGAAGTAATATTGCTTTAACCACTTGGAGGTGGGAGACCAGGAAGAGCCATGTGATTATAGAGGAAGGCTATGTCCATGAAAGTGTGATATTCACTGAACCTGGTTATGCCTCTCTGTGGTACTGAGAATAGACTTCCCTTTAGTTGTTTAGTTTTGATCCAAAAGTATGCCTAATGTCAGTGTGTTATCTTTCTTGTTATTGGCAAACCTCTGAGGCATAGCTCAAAATTTCTTCCAAAATATAATTCCAGAATATCTAGGGACCTAGTATTCTCTTTGTGAGTTATCATGACTCCTTCCTGTTCTGTATTTCTTCCCTCCCCACTTTCTCCTATTTCCTGGAGGATAGTAGACTACTTTTGGTTAAAGGGCATTATTCTACTTTGACTTACCAGGAAGTGGTGGTTTCCATCTTTCCCCATCTTTGCAGACCTTATCACAGTTTAAAGGGGAAAACAAATCAATGGTAAAGTGAGGCTCTGCATTTATTGGTAGAAATGAATTGTATCTATTCTGTTAACATGGATGATTGAATGCTGCTGAAGTATCATTGTGTTTGAGATTCAAGCTGATGCTATTATTTTCTTAGTGATGATTGAAAGCTGCCTCAGTATCATTATGTGTGATATTCAAACTGATGTTATCATTTTGTTGGTTTGCATGGAGAAAAGACTGATGAATTATTAGTTACATCAAATCTTTAACATGTGCAAATTTGTCAAATGCAAAATATGTTTATAAAATTCATGGTTATTATTCTACCATTAGTGTTCTTTTTGAGGCTTCACACAAGAGCAGAAAAATATATGATGGTCTTAACTGCTAATTAGTTATACAGAGTTTAAATCTATAGAGCACAGAGAACTTAGAAAAACAAGGGGTATATATGGATACAAGGAAAATGATTGATGTCAACCAAATAGTTATTACACTAAAACTAACGGGGAAAGGAGTGGGATTGGAAAGTGCAGGTAAATGTGTTATTTATAAAACATCAATTTGTATGGAGTTTGTATATTTTATAAAGTATTTAGGATATGGCAGTGATACAGCTGGGTATCCATTCATTTATTCCTTCAAGAAGTGCTCATTTTCTATGAGTATAGCAATGTGTAAAATGGAAGCAGACTTTGTCTTCATGAAGGTAGGAGAGGCAGACATGAATTGAAAAACCATAGAACCTAGTTGTGATAGGTTCTATAAAGGGAAATTAAGAGGGTGATGAGAAAGTATTCAAGGGGGAAAGCTATTTTTGACCTTGGACAAGAGAAATCTGTTTTAAGGAATTGATATTTAAGTTCAGGCTTAAAACATGGGTAGGAATTGACCAAGGGATCGGTGAAAAGAAGGGCATTCCAGACAGAAATGCCCACATGGCAGAGATTTGCTGTGATAGGCATGTCTTAAAAGAGTTCTCACTTTTTATTTATTACAAGCTTCATTATGTTTTTAGAGGAGCAGACACTATTTCATGGAAACTCTCTAGGCAAGCGTTTTACAGAACTAACTACTATATAGTAAGAACAACGCAATGCAATCCAATTGTTTTACTCTTTCTACCTATGCACAGATGCCTTTGTGATTCTTCTCAGAAAGTTCTGCTTTGAATAACATGGAGAAGACTGCCATAACTACAGCTAGTTGTGAAAGTTGTTTTTCAATTCAGGCTGGAATAAAAACAATTGGAACCCACATGTCAATACTTTTCAGAAAATGAAAATCATGCGTTATCGTACTGTTATCTATATGCTGATGTCTGAAGTTTTATTTAAAGCTATTTTTAGTAAATAAGATTCAGCAATCCAGTCAGATTTGCTGGCATAGGGTTCATTTGGTCAAATGACACTTCAGGGTGGTTTGACTTTTAGTCCATTTTTTTTTATGCCCAATCCTATTATTCAAGTAAGGGAGAGTGAAAATAAAAAGGGTAACTGCTGAAAGCTGCCAGTTGAACAGTTTCACTTCATTGACTCCTTGCTTCAATTCTAGTTGTAGAACATGAGTGACTAGTGTGTTTGTTTTTTAGTTGGATCATTTATTAATGGCATGTAGCAGTACTTGCTCTATATTATTCAAAGATCTAGACATGAGTTTCTGGCCTTGCAAATTATCTGTCATCTTGAATCTACTTTTCAAATGTGTCTGAATTAAATCAAATTAATGTGTTTATAAATGTTATAGCTTCACTTACATAATTAGCCATCAGACTTAAACAACTTTTCTAGTCTAAAATTTCAGTTAATTGTTAATACATATTATAAAAGCAAAACAAGTTGCCCCAAGCATTTTTTTTTTTGTATTTGTAATTGGATTTCTGTGTGTTGTTCTTAAGTATAAGGACTCAACTATCAGCTTTCTTAATGGTAAACTAATTAGAATTTTGTAAATATGCCATGCTTGCAGATAAACAGGATAGCATCTACCTCTCAAGAAATCAACAGGAAAAAAAATGAATTCAATCTCAATCCTTAAATTGTACTACTGCCAAATAATTTGTTATTTACTTTTTTAAGGGTAAATATCTCATTGGTTATAGAATATACTACCAACTCTCCCTGCCAACGCATCATTAAAAGTAGGATTTCTTATTTTTCATAGTACTTTGTCAATATGAAAGGCATAGTGTATTTAATAAAATATTTAAAATTGAGTGTAATTCAGCAAAGATACCTAAGAAATATAAGGCAGAGTCTACTTCTTTAACAAAGCACCCCAGCTCTATGAAAATTGCAACATAGATTGCCACAGTGCCTCAGAAACACCTGTCACCACCACATGCCATTGGGATGAATATTAGCATCCCATCCCTGGCCTGCACCAAGTGACATCATGCAAATGGTGGCATTATTGTCATGAGTAATGACGGTTTCCCCTTTAACTCTGTCAAAGAATATCAGGATGCTAAGCTCCAACTTCTGTTATAGAGTTTGATGAAAACTAAAAGCAAAAAGAAAGCAGGTAGGTTGCCCTGGATTGGCTAGTGCAGCCATGTACACTAATAAAAGGGTAATATGCTAATTAGACTGGACATCTTCCCGTCAAGCCACAGTGGCAGGGGCCACGGCAGAGGCAGTTAGGGACGATCAGGCCAGCAAGAGGAGTAGTTAGGAGGTGAACAGGCTGACAGACAGAGGCAGTTAGGGGCGGTCAGGTCTGGAGACAGGTGAGCGGTTAGGAGCCAGTGGTCCCAGATTGAGAGAGGCAGTGGAACATCCCCTGAGGGGTCCTGGATTGGAGATGGTGCAGGCTGTGCTTAAGGACCCCCCACCCCCTGTGCATGAATTGCATGCACTGGGCCTCTAGTTCAATAATAAACAGCAATTACTATAGGAGTGATTACAAAATCAGAATTTTCTTTTTTCTAATAACACTTATAAAGGTTCTTTCTCTGCAGATTTCATTTTTCTTTGTACTAGCAAATTAGAACTTGTCTCTCCACGATGGATATCTGACAGTTAAATAACACTTTGCAAACAATGAGTGGAATGAGAAATCACTGGCCATAGAAAGCACTCGGTGACGCAGCAGATAAAGAGATGCAACTCAAGTTTCCCAAGGAAACCCCACTGAACACGCCGGAAAGTACATCAGAAGTAATGGTTTCTGATGAGGCACTCAGGCCAGTTTATGAAACTTCCCTTAATTATCAGGATAATTTTCCCTGGCAGCCTGAAACCAATTGGCCTAAACTTTTTTCACTTTAAGCATTTTCAGCTTTGAAAGGGGCAGGTGAATTACATTAAAATGGCCCTGCCCACCCCTTTTCTCTCCTCCATCTCCCTTTAATAGAAAAGGGATACCAGTAGTATCCAGCTATCTTGCTAGTACAGCTCCAAGTACAAGGAAAGGACAGTAGGAGTGGTGATTTTAATTATCTGTGTAAATTAAACTATGTACTTCAGTCCAGTGATTGAAACTCATTACTTTAACTTTATTGTTTAGTTATGAGTATAAACCTCAGCAAAATTAAATTATAAACCAGATCCCCTGATGACTCCACACATTTACTGAATTTGAAGGGGGGAAAAATAAAGTGAGGACAAAAGAATGCCTCAGATGTTGTTTATATGTGATTGGACCAAAAATGCCACCATAAGGCACAGACTGGAAGGACAGTTACAGTGCCTGCTTTGTCACCTGTCAGTGTATAATAGAAATATGCCAATGTTAGGAGCTATTTATTACTTTTTAAAAGTTACTGTTGACACTCCCTTTCATTTTGTCAATTTTACTGAACAAATAGTAGCCTTATAACTGCCCCCCCTCAAAATTATGTATAAATTAGAACCTCAAGCTCATTTCCCCTCATTCATATCTGACATATCTTTAACATTTTAGAGTATAATCTTTCTCATTGTGACAAGTAAAGATCATTCTTCTTGTCTATATTTTTGCTACTCCAGGGTATTATTCCTAACTGTCACACTGTGTAAGCTCCTGTGACTATAGACTAATTGTCCTTAAATTAAATGTATTAAAATTTCTCATGGTGCTGAGAAGGGAGGCTGTATTTCCCCCTGAGTCATTGGTGAGTCAGTTTCCTCACATGGGAGTTTTATTTAGTGTAGACTGTACTTCTCTTGAAATAATCAAGGACATTCAAAAAGCCAAAGTGACTGGATTAACTTGAAAAGCATTATTTGCTCTGCAGATTTATTTCAAATACAACCTTTAAGATAGCTGCCTTTAACTGACATTGAGTTAACACAGTTACTTTTGGTCAAATCTTTCTTGAAACTTTATTTCTCATCCCAGTTGAAATACTTTGATTTGTAACAATTACTAAAAAATCTCATAACTGGGAATTTAATGGATAATTAAAGCTATTCTTTTCTAGCCTCGGTCATTGTTATTAGTGATAATAATAATGAGTAAATGTTTATTAAGTACTTATCATGTGCCAACAACAATGCTAAGACTACCTCACATAATTTTAACAGTTACACTTTTAAATAAAGACATTTTTATTATTTATCATCCCCTTCTAGCTCTAAGAATGCTGAGTAACCCAATGCAGTTTAAAGGCTATTAAGTGGCAGAGATGGGATTCAAACCATATCTGGCTACCCAGCCCATATGGTGGGGATAAATAGAATGATAGATTAATATACCACAGTTAGACCTGAAAAACAGTTAAGGGTGACTAAAGAATGTTTTCATCATATCAGGCCGCCTTTCTACTATTAACATATTTTTTGCTAAATTATTTTAAAATGTTCATTGAGATACAATTGACATGTAATGTTGTACAAGTTTAAGGCATACAAGGTGCTGATTTTTAATACACATATATTTTTAAAAGATTACCACCATAGTATTGGCTAATACCTGTATCACATCACCTAAACACTATTTCTTTTTTTGTGTTGAGAATATTTAATATCTACTCTCTTAATAGCTCCCAACTATATAATACGGTATTGTTAACTATAATATTATGCTGTATATTAGGTCCCCTCACCCCATCTTCCCCACCCCCAGTCCCTGGTAACCACCATTTTATTCACTGTTTCTATGGATTTAGGTTTTTTAAGATTTCTCCTGTAAGTAATACCATACAGTATTTTTCTTTCTCTATGTGACTGACATCACTTAGCTTAATGTCCTTGAGTTCCATCCACATCATCATAAACAACATGATGTTCTTTCTTATGGTTGCAAACTATTTCCTGTGTATATCTATTTATCTACATATATCACATCACTGACCATTGGAAAGCAGTTCAGCGTGTCATGTAAAATGGCATCTAGAACCCAGCATGGCACTTCACACGAAGACACTCTCCATAAACATTTGTTCAGTTTAATTTAATTGATGTTTATTTTTTAAATGTACTGATATACAAAGTGTATTTGCTCACCTTGAAATGTGGCTCTGTGAATAAGTGACCATTTTGGCCTCCAAAGTTTTCAAGTTAATAGGCATTCTCTTTTTCATGGGTCTTCTAAATGCAGTACTGCTTGCTAACATCTTTCCCAAGGCAGTTTGCCCAGGTGCCCACTGATAGGAATTCCCACGAAATTATGTCCATGACAGGGCCGGTGGCACCTCATGATGCAACCAGTGAATTTCTAAGTTACATAGAAGCAAACCCTCCTTATTCCCTTTGAAAATGCCATGGCTTCTGACCGATACTTTGAATGAAAAGGGAAATATATGCAGAGAATGGACATGTTATATTTCAGACTGTAAATATTCATCAAGTTATTTTCTCAAACTGTTATTATATTTTAAAAGGCAATGCTCTTTAAAAGAAAAGAGGTTGACAATTTAATACAGTTTATTTTTCTTTTGTTCTGCTTTTAGACTGGGAACTCCACTATGATTATATCTACACCTCTTAAACTGTAATTGTGCTACATTCGATATATTGTTATATACATATGTACCCCTCAGTCCCATTATGTTCCCAAATACAAGTATTAATTCATTGCCTTTCTTCATGTCTCATTTTAAGATAAAAGGGATACAGAGTATTCTGTAGGACGGTTGGGAAGAGGAGGTAAAGAGAGACAGAGAGAGAGAAGAGTTGGGGAAGATTATGTTTGAACATGGCATCATTTTATTCTTGCTGCCATCTTGCTTTTTTTCTGCATTTGCGCTGTGTCATCCATTCCACAGACATTGACTGCACATATGCTTTGGATGAATGAGGCACTGTGATAAAAGATTAGCATAAATTCCAAGATAAATAAGAATAGCCCTGTATCCTTAACTAATCCACAATCTAATAGGGAGGAGATACAACATATCCAAAGACAATGTTAATTACCTTCCAAGGAGGAGAGATCAAAGAAGGTGGAAATTTCTAACTAAAGAGATTGTCTTTGATTTCAGACATACCCATAGGGTAAGAAGTACCTCACTGAGAAAATGAAATGTGAGCTGAGCCCTAGAGGAAAGAGTGGGTTTCAGCTCATCCTGACCCTCATCCAGACAGATGCCAGGAGCAGTTGTAAACTGTCTCTTTCCTGCGCTCCTCTGCTGGAGAGTAGAACCAGCTTCCTCCTAACCTCCACCCAGCACTGATCAACCTTAAAGCTCCTTTGCAACCTATTCCTACAGTAGTAAGGAGTTTGCATGACTTTGTGGAAAGGACTGGCCATAAAGACAATCTTAAGGACTCTGCCATTAACTAGGTTTGTGGCAGAAAGGAATTCAGTCTTCTTGGTGAATATCAGTTTTCTCCTCTGTGAATAAGAAAAATGGACAAGCACTGAGATTGACAATCCCACCTCCAACTTATTTGCTGTGACTGCCTATTATGCCTGGTAGGCCATAATGTCAACCTTAATAAGCCAAACCTAAATCAAGTACAAAGAAATTAATGAGCTATTAATTATGTATGTCATTGCATAGAATGAAGAGGTGATGGTCCACTTGCCATATAGTTCCAACCACACATTTAATGGGTTCAAGCAAGGTGAGGTTGCATATTTTAGCTCAAGAAATACCAAGGGAAACCTTTTTCCACAAGGAGTGGGCTTCAAGATAGAATATCTCTGTTTAAGCCACTTGTAGAGGCAGCCTCAGGAAGTCATTATCAGCCTTTGTAGACAACACACACACCGGGATTTTAAAGCAAAGCTGAGATACCAAGCATTTGAGGCTTGTGATGTTCTTTTCTCGAGAGAGCTTAAGCAGGCAGCCAACTTCAGATTTGAATTGGGAAGATCAAGATTGGAAAGTCCTTGAATACTAGTTGGTTTTGGTTCTAAATAAATGGAAAAGCTATCTCAAGTTGATGGTTGGATTACCTCGGTATTCCAAGGAATGTGACATGAGGACCCATGGAGTGCCCATACCCGTGTGCTTAGATGACTGATGTTATCTAATGAGAGATCCCTAAGAGAAACTGGGGTCTATGTGGTGGTTGCTAATAGAATTAGGCCTGGCAACTAAAAATCTTGGTTACTTACATTACAAGCTTCATCAACATTTATTTCACACAAAAAAATAGCTCATTTAGAGTGAATACCTAACACTGGATGCAAAGGCACATGATGATGCTTAAGAGGCACAGTCTTTATTTCATTTTGTACAGATCACAATGCCTGCCCTTCTAGCAACACAGTCGGATCATTGACAGTAATGGATTTACAGCAAGAGTGCTAGCAATTTCTCTAAATAAACAGAGTGGAAGAGCTTCTTTTGTATACGTTTGTTTTCTTTTCGCTGATGTTTCCTTGGCAGTATATTTAGCCTCTTAACTATACCTGTTAGATTTAGAAGAAGGCTGAGATTTACTACAAAATTATTTTTAAAATATAGTTTCTCCATTGCCCTCTAGTGACACAAATGTCAAAATTACCTATGGAACTCCAGCAAAAGCCATTTAATTCTGCCTGTGTCTGAGCCTCTGTGGTGTCTATTTTTATGAAATCATTTTCTTATTTTTTTCTCCTTTGATCATTTTTAGGTGGAGTTTGCATTGTTGTACCTTCTGTTGAAGCCAGAATGATAAGAGTGATCACAGAGCACTTCTAGTTGTCAGGGCCCTTGAATGATAATTGATTAGTACACGAATGAAAAGGCATGGAGGATTGGATTGTGCAAGAAAATGGGACTGTGTGTAACTGGTTTGAAGATATGATTTTATTGCGGAAGAGTTGAAATACAAAGTTTTCCCCAAAGTCTCATTTTTCATAGACATGAGATAAAATCTGTAACGCTCATTCCACTGTGGATTAGGCCATTTGTCGGCCTTGATTTAATTGGATATAAACCAAGGGAATAATGACTGACTTTGCGCCCTCTTTTGTCTCCCTTAGTGTCATGTCACCTATGTGACCCACGGACAGTGTGAGGATTTTCGAAAACACCTCTTTCAAGTATGCCTGTGCCTCTTTGGGCACTAAAATATGTTGTACTCAGTGATGTTCAGGGCCAATAAAATACAGAATATCATTTTAATAATAGAGCAAAATTCAATGAAGGGAAAGTAAACAGCAAATATCAGCTGAAAACTGGGGTAATGAAAGTGAAGCCTGCTTCCCAGAGCAAAAGTGCAGAGTTTCAGAACAGACATATAAATGCCTGTGAGGCTGTGTGGTGGGTACACTTTGCCACGTCTGTCCTCAGTGACACCTCATTACTGATGTTCTGATTTTTTGTTCGGGGAGAGTGTGTTCTTTTTGGCACCATGCCATTCATCGAATCCACCAGAATGGCCACATGCCAGCAGGTGTGCTTGAGTGGATGAAATGAACACACTTATTTTTTTTAGAAATCTGCTCTAAGGAAGCGCACTTATTCTAAGTCTGGGGTAGTCAGCGATGTTCTGTGACTCCTGCATAGCCATTCAGCAGAAGCCTTCCTGTTTCTCAAAATATCTCACCCTAGACAGTCAGGAGCCACCTGCATGGCAGGAAAAGCAGTTTAGCCTTCCCTAACATCCTATTGTTAGCTTGGCTATGCAGTTGGCCGACAGTCTTCATCCTGCTGACTAAGAATCTGTTCTCCTGGGTCTCATTGCGGTCAGATCAATGCTATGGTTCTCTGGGAAAGAAGAAGGATAAGGCATCTGAGTATTGTCTCCTCTCTAGTCATCCACTCTTTTAGCAGTTTCTTTAAATGTCTGGAATACCTGTACTTTAGACTGCAGTGCTTCTAGGAAGCAAGGACATGGATTTCTCCCTGCTCTTTTCAATGTCCTGGCCCCATGACTTTGCATAGGATATCACAGCTTACTGATCTCCACATTCCCTTTAACTCATTCTGTACGCTATCGTTGAGTATCAATCCATGTTTTTAGTAGGTATTATTCAAAGTGCTGGAGATACAAACACACCGTCCCTACCCTACCCTCAAGAAGACAATCACCTCATAGAGAAGACAGGGAACTGAACAGCAGTTAGGACCATGGCCCCATCAATATCCTGAAGGGATTGGCAGGCTATCAAGACAATAAGTGGACCAGTAGTTCTTGTGTTCATCACGTTTTATGGAGAAGTAATTGACAAAAATCAAAGTGTGTAAGTTTAAAGTATACAGCAGGAGGGTTTGATTTACATTTACTTATATTGTGAAATGATTACCATTATAGGTTTAGTTAACTTTCATCATCTATTGACACAATAAAAAGTTGTTTCTTGTGATGAAATCTCCTAGGATCTGCTCTCTTAACATATTTCCCCTATATCATATTAACTGTGGTTAGTGGGAGTTAAGTTCTCTATGTCAGAAGAATTTCAGGAAGTGGCTCTGCCCATAAACTACATTCACAGAGGAACATATAAAAATGCCTTACAGGTTTGGAAATACCAGAATTCCCATTAAAATTGCAATAGCTATTAAATAAGAAGTGATAGGTGATGATCAGGAAGGAAGTACCAAAGATATCAGAGGAATTTGGGATTCCCTTGGAATTCTGGGGAAAGCTTCTTCAAGGAATTATAGGGCCTGAGTGACTGACAGGTGGAACTTATATAGGTAACAAGCTAGGGAAAGGGTACTCCCTCCAAAAGGGACAAACAACTCATATGGACTGTAAGGAGAACTGTCTGGTCCAGCAAGGTCTTAAAGTTGAATATTAAGAATGAGATATATAAAGTTATTTTGGCTCTTTCTCACATGGTGCATAGTTCCCTTTATATCTGATATGTAATATGTACTTGACAAAGTGCATTTAAGCACAAAAAATACATACTTAACAGCAGGTATATTCTATTCTGACTATATGTACATAAACCTAGTTGACAAAGTTAGTATTTTGACTGTCTACAAAATATGGCTACAATTATATGTGTAAGCATCTCTGTAACACAGATAATAGGAGAGTAACATTATTTTTTATCCCAGCCTATATAAAGTGTTGTTTTATTCATATACTATATGATTTTTAAATCAAGAAACATATAGTTTAGAAACCACCTGGTAGATCATCTTATCATGTAGTCTTAATATTTTTTCAGTACTCTATATAACGCATGGCTATTTAGCTCTTTTACTCATGCAAACAAGTCTTGATGCAGTATTTTCAATGGCTGTGCAACCAGGCACTGTGCTAAGTGCTGGGGATACCCAGGTAGCTGTTTTCAGAAACTTGCCCTCAAAGATCCTCAAATCAATTAAAGAAGATAGATAAGCAAGCCCCCAGGACAGTATTTCAGTTACCTTATAAATATGTAGGGCAAGTTCATTCCCAATTTTCCTATTAAAATGTTTATTTGGCCAAAGAAAATTTCATTTATGTGAAAGGTCTGTCCTTTTGATGAACTCTATAATAACATGTGCTCTGAAGTAACTGAAATATTAGCCGAAGGACACAGACTTTTCTTCCCAGAATTTTTTTTAATAATGATTGCATGTAAGTAGCAGAACACGTATCAAAATGCTAATATTTGTATTTAAACTATTGACATAATGATGTATAAACATCTCTAAAAGTGGAGGGAAATAAATGTAGAAGGAATAATTTTAAGAATGCCAGATATGATCTAGTTTTCTATAAAAGAAACCAACTTGAGAGTTTCTAATGAAAAATATTATCTCACTCAATGCATAGTCTTGACTTCCCCAAAGTCAAGGTGTACATTTGTAGCCTAGGCCTTCTTTTGAAATTTCATCACACCTGAAACTCCAACTGCATTTTCACTTACATATCTTCTCGCAGCATTTTAATGAAAAGCAAATGATAGGAAAGTTAAGTTTCACAGATCTCTAAATAGAGTCCTAATTAAAGAAATTGATCATTATTCCTTGAGGCCATGTCCATGAGCCTTTTCCGATCTCCAATGGCATCTCTGAGTCTAAAAGAATCGTGGCTTTTGCTTGTGGTCTGGATTAGTAACTTCATGCAGTGATGAAGACACATATTTCTCCATTTGCATATACACAAAGATGTGGATGTTCTTTCAAATTATACCCACCTTCTCCTTAGGCTAATGCCATATTAAATTGCATTGAAATGCTAAGGCACCTCAAAGTAATGATTTCCCACATCTCATTTTGTTGTTGATTATTAATGAATACTCTCTAGTTGCGTTCCTGCTATTTTGTCTTTAAAACTACTTTCGGCATCATATTCAAGAGGCCAGTCAGAGTTCTGTGCTTGCAGCTTCATTAAAATTCTGCCCTACACATCATCTGACTCACACTTTATAATCTATCAGAACACCTGTTTTCTTTACAATGGCCACGAGGCAGCTCAAAACACTGTGGTATTTAACATTTAATAATGAGCACAAGATATGTATTTTTGACACTTAAAATTTTCTTTAGAAAAGTGCATGGAAAAAAGCCAAGTTGGAATGAATTATCTAAACTTTCGCAATTTCATAACATGAATTTTAACTAACTTTTTTTTCTGAGAGAAGGCATCAGAAAGTGCCTTCTCTCTTTGTCAGTGGGCATTACATTGGCTAACTAGGAAAGGATGTAGAGGGAAATAGCTTTAAAATGTCACCGCATAAACTAATAGTGATATGGAAGGTATTTCAAGAAGAGCCTGTGCATTATTACTTTCCCTATTTACATACCCGCCTCACAGACACTTCATTGTAATTCGTGCTCAGAGAGGAAGCTGAGAAGCTTAATGTCAGTGTTAATAGCTAGATATGTTAATAATTTGGTGACTTAAGTATATATACATATATATAACTTTTGTATATATACACACACATAAAAGAAAAAAAATATATATATATGGAAGAATATATAGTTTTAGGTTCAGGCTTTTATAAAGTGATTGTTAAATGGCCCTCAATATAATTGTATCTATTTGAAATATGTCAGGGGAGGGATAGGAAGATAATGGATGGTCTTGGAAGGGTGAAATTCTGTCACTATATTATGTAAATGAGGAAACGTCTAGTGCTTATGAACTGCTATAGTTTTAAGCACTAATGGAGGACATATTGCAAGTTGATTGTTGTGATCCTACAGCGTTATCTCATCAGTGAGCGGATTCAGGGAGCTCTCTCTGCTGAGGGGCCTGAAAAAGCATTTTCATTTACTCCCTGCAGGGTCATTGACAAATGGAGGCTTTATCTGGGCAAACTGAAAAGCATATACAGTAAACAGACCTATGGTTTCTTGCCTAGCTTGGGTCTGTTACTGGATTGGTGCTATTTTGAAAAGGCTGATACCATCCAACGTAGCAGTCCACTGATTTCTGGTGTGCCCTCTAAAGAGAGTACCCTGTGCAGGTTGTGTAGAGGAGAGGAAGGGTAGAGAGGGAGAGAACTGGGCCTGCTCTCTGCAGAAATATTGAAGAGTATAAACTTATTCCGCCTCTTGTGCTAGACCTTACTCAAATCTATACAGTCAGGAATGACATTCTCTATCTGCTTCATGATCCTATTGTACATGCCAATAAATCTAACCTCCAAAACTTGGGCTTTTGTCTACCTCAACCAGAATCCACACTTGTCTATTATGTCTCTTCCTCAGCAACCCAAAAGATCATAGACTTCAATCAATTTGATTATAGTAGTCAAGAAGTATTAATAATGGAAATAGATTAATGTGTTTATATAATGGGGTTCGATCATACGAAATTGTCATTTTTGTAGGACAATACAGTGGAATGCTTATAATTTAATTTAGATCACTCTGAAATTTCCAGATAATGTGTAGAGGTTAATGGAGTATTAATAAGAAAGATGAAGTCAAGAACAACTGCTGACCATGTGAGAGTCTTCAATATAATTTCTACAGAAGATAAAGAAAGAGAGAACTCTTCTGGACCAAGGTAGACTCTTCTAGAGACAGAGTGTTCCAGGAACAAGAAGGTTCTGCAGAATGAGTTTATGGTTCACTCTCCTGCTCTCCACAATACTGCATGTATGTGCTGGGCCCTGGCACTCTAATTTACCATCATGAAAGCTGAGACTCATTATTCAACCTCGGGTCACATAGTCACAGTGCAAGAACCAGGTCAGAATTAGGCTGAAGTTTTTGTGACTTTGAAGACCACATTCTTTTTATGTTGTTTCCGAAATGGTCCAAATAATTGAATGGGGAGCCTAATTCTGACAGAGCCGCTAAGGGGAACCAGTGAGTAGATGGAGGCGGGGAGGTTTGGGGCCTTGAGGATCATATATGCAGGAATCCCTCAGGATGCTTGGTGAAGAAAAGTCATATGACATACTGTGGTGGCTTATGTCTTATAAACTGTAGGCAGCAGTGTTCCTGCATAGAATGTGGAGAAACAAAGCTTTACTTGGTCCATAACCTTTCCTCTTCCAGCGCAGAGTTTATCCATGATGCTGTCCCCTCCACTGTTAGACCCAGCAATGTCCCTACTCTGACATTTGTTTGTACCATACAAGCATGCATCTAATTACATTTTGTCCTACATGGCTCTTTCACGGCTTCTAGTGCCTCAATATAATCTCCTCATGCAAGTTAAAACCTCTGTCAAGGCAGAAACAACGTCTTACCTTTATTTTCTATTTTCTATGGGGTTTGTCCCATCACTGGGCAAATAACAAGTCACTAAATATGTATAGACTGATTTATCAATTAAGGTCTTTGATTCTAAATTTCACTCCCATCTCTTCCATTAATCTCTTTATATAGTAAGTGTATAGGGGCCACTAAATATTAACCTCTGAAGTTTTCTAAGACACCAAATTATTTAATCAGAAACATTGTCATCTATGCAAAAACAACACATTTTCTTAAATAAGGATTCTACTTGTGTAATACCCATTCATTACCTGTTGGATGGTAATAGCTCAACAACTAAAATTGTTACATTACTTTTGAAAGAAAGGAAAAATCCCAAGTGTCCAAAGATCACTATGTCTTCTCATAAACCTCAAAGTAAACATGGAATTACAATGCGCTAAACAATGGGTATTCTAAAGAATATAACCAACTCCTCTCAATGTCAAAATTATTTGAATTCATTGTTTTTTAGAAATGATTTTTTTTTATAATTCATAATCAAACATCCATACATCTATAGAAACATAGCAGGTTGGATTTAGATAGGCACTCCAAGAAGCATGTCAAATTAAATTTTAAGTTAATGTTAGTTTTGAGTTTAATATAATATTTATAAGATGAATTACTTAAGATTTAGTAAATGAGTGCTTTAAGATGTCTAAAAGAACATAGAAAACATTCTAAAACTGAAGAATGATGTTACAAAATGTTGGAAATTAAAACCTTGATTCACCATATTGTGGGCATAGACTAAATGGAGCCTAAACATTTAATTGAAGTTAAAATTAGAGTTAATGATACAAGATATTTAATCAACCAATATCTTAAAAGTCCCAGCAAGGAGCAGTTGGGGAAGTACACAATTGAGCTTTTAAGCATTTTGGTATTTTTCCATAGCCATTGTGTGTCTGTGTTAGAGTAGGTTGTATCAAGCAGTGCATATCAAGATGCTGATACTTCAGCTGCCCATATAACATCAAACAAAGTGGTTATGAAACAGCAGGATCTCTGCAGGAAGCAAAGAGATATCTCAAATAGCGCATAATCAAACCTGGAAATGGGGTAGCATCATCAGATGAATGGTTAGGTTTCTATAATATTTTTAGTTAATCTCTCTCTCACTTGCTGGAAACAGACTCACTCATGTTCCTTCCATAAGTGTTTGGCAAGTGGTAATTTGTAGGAGCATAAGAGTATGAAAAATTGGCCCATAAATGTCTATCGAAGATGAAGGAAGAGAGAGCTGTTCCAGACAAAGGTAGACTCTTCCTGAGACTGAGTTTTCCAGGGCAAGAAAGTTCCCAGGACTTCTGCAGAATAGTCTATGGTTCATCATTTTAGTGCTCTGACCATGGGGTAGGTAGCTTGGCTTTTCTATGTGTGTGTTTTCCTCTCCACTCTTTCCATGGTCACTTGTCCATCATTTCTTGATGTCACATTATTTCTTACCATTCTGGTTTCCTCATAACTCGGCTGCCACGTGGCCCATTATGGGCTGTCTGACTCATCTCCCATTTTCAACTCTCTTCTTCATCATCAATTGTAACCTACTTAATCTTTCTGTGCTACTAATTCAAACTCCTGAAATAGCAGCTTAGTTCACATTTTACTTTTTTTTACTTAATTTTGGTTTGATGGGGGTGATATAAGAGTCAAAGAGCCAATAATGTGATTCTATGGAACTCACCATTCTGGCAGATCTACAGTTGTGGTTGTTATTGCTGAGGGTGTTATAGGCAACTGGATGCTATAATACACAGGCCTCGAAAATAAACAGCATCTCAGCTATTAATAGCCAGAGACAAAGATTGTCAGGATTGCATTTCAGTAACTCAGATTAAGTGAATTAAGTCAAATCCATTGCTTGAACCAATAAGAAGCACATATATCACTACTCAAATATTTGAATTTTTGTTTTTGAGATAGGGTCAATTGGTTTTATTTCTAGCACCTCTGTTTCCTAGAAGAGAGGTACATCAGTAAGAATTTTGAATATCCTTTGACTGAATAAACAGGCTGTGGATGGCATGACTAGAGCTAGATGTGGTGAAACCACTGAATTTCTCCAAGAACTCTGGAAAAGCATTTACCATGTATAGGTTTGTTTTGGGTATTAGTTTATCAAGCTTATAAATGTATCAACCTTATCACTGGTGAGTTCTTGGCACAACCTAATATTGACATGGCATTTAAATACACCTTCTGACTGACTGCAGAAAGTCTTATTATTTCATGAATTAGTTCCAGCAATGCAGACTTCGTGTGTTTGTAGGGAGTTCTGGGATCAGCACTAAAGAAAATATTGCCATCGTATTGAAGTGTGAAATGTATGCAGAATATATTCCAAATGTGACTTGGCCACCTAACGCTTAGAAAGGTATAAAAGTGAGCTAATGCAACACCAACTACATTGGTCAACTCTTGCTTTATTGAAGTATTTAAGATTGCTCCCAAAAAATTATATGTAGAAGGAAGCATTAACTGAAAAGTTCTAATCGGGCTGGTGTGGCTCAGTGGTTGAGCATGGACCTATGAATCTGGAGGTCATGGTTCTATTCCTGGTCAGGGCACATGACCAGGTGGCAGGTTCAATCCCCATTGTGGGGCGTGCAGAAGGCAGACGATCAATGATTCTCTCTCATCATTGATGTTTCTATTTCTTTCTCTCCCTTCATCTCTAAAATCAATAAAAATATTTTTTTCAAAAAGGTTCTACTTTATTTTCTTATATGCCAAAAAGAACATTAGTGTACAGTATTAATTTATATTGTCCTCTGGATGTTAACCCTCCACTTGTGTAGTGCAATCATGTTTTCTTAGAACCGTTCACCTCTGTGCTGTGTCATGATCTATTCTCTTCCATTTCTCCCTTCCCTTTAGAAAGCTACCTGTTGAGCTGTTCCTTTCCAACTTCTTTTTATAAACATCTCTACTTTTTAGTGTATTAAACTACTTATATCAGGATCAGACCTTTTTATCGTTAAACATAAAGTGACTAAAATGTTCTGGATAAATTAATTTGCTTAGAATAAAACCCCATTTGAAGGTAGACTTAAAGCGTTCCCTTTGGTACAGTGAAGGCATGTCTACATTTACTTTTGAACAAAATTGGCATTCTATTAGATTAAATGAATTTCACAGTCACCCTTATTTCAATGATCAAAAAGTAAGAGTTAGGACTCAGTTGATCATGAAAGGGGTTTGGGCATTGAACTAAGAGTGAGAAGGTCTATGCTGAACTCTTCCCTAATTATCTGTATGACCTTGGGCCCCTCATTTCCTCTCTCAGTCTAGTTTTCCAATTTGTAAAATGAGGCCTATAAAGTACTCAGTCTCTAATGACCACTTTCTTACATTATTTATTTCATTCCTTATGGAATTTTATAGTTAGAATATAAACATGTGAATCTCTCTAAAAGCTGTAACATTCATATTAAAATAACAAGTATCCTGGCAGACAATAAAAATCGGTGACTCTCAACTAGATCCATTGTAAGTGATAATGTCTGGATTTAGAGAATGCTATGCCTAACTGTGCAAATGCATGGACATCATTCTGAAAGTGGTAGTATATTAGCTTCCTGATGCTCCCATAACTAAATACCACAAACTGGGTAGTATTTTAAATTTGAAACTACAGAAATGTGTTTTTTCCCAGTTCTGGAGGCCAGAATGCAAAAATCAAGGTGTCCACAGTGCTGCTTTGCATGTAGGGGAGAATCCATCCCTTGCCTTTTTCCAGGTTTGGGAGGCTATTGGCATTCCTTGGCTTGCAGTCCCTTCTCCCTCTGCTTCATTTTCACATCACCTCCTCTATGTGTGTGTGTCTCTCTGATCATATATATGGTTAATATGCAAAGTGTCCCCTTGAGAGTTTGACCAGGAGACCAGGAGTTCGATTGCTCACTATGATGTGTGCTGACCACAGGGGGTGACGTGGAACAAAGGTAGGCCCCCGTGAGCAGCCAGAAGCCCCTGATCAGCCCTGATCACTGGCCAGGACTAAGGACCCTACCCATGCACGAATTTCATACACTGGGCCTCTAGTCTCATATAAAGGCACAGGAGAGTGCATCAAATGCTCATCCAGGTAATCCAGGATAAGCTCTTCCTCTCAAGATCACATAATACTCTTTGCCACATAAGATGATATTTACAGATTCTGGGAAATGGGGCA
Organism: Antrozous pallidus; assembly: GCA_027563665.1. Taxonomy (NCBI): domain Eukaryota; kingdom Metazoa; phylum Chordata; class Mammalia; order Chiroptera; family Vespertilionidae; genus Antrozous; species Antrozous pallidus. Next base: position 9,051,825 of record CM050516.1, on the reverse strand, counting down.
CACACATATTTCTGGAGGCCACCATTCAGCCCACTATGGATGGGACAAGAAGTAACTAGTGAGCATGTATCTCATTACTGTGAGAACACCCACATAGTGCTGCATAATGGTTGCACACAGGGACACAGGCTAAGTGTTGCCAGAGTTTCTAATTAACAAAAAAAGCTAGAAACTTGAATTTGATTTTTGTGTTTGTGAGTAAAATGCCCTTATATTTTATATTGGATCATTGGAGGGAAATGTCTATACGACTTGTATAAAAATAAAATGCAGTTATGGGCCACATTCACTTCCAGGGCCACAGTATGCAGTCTTAGGAAAACAATAACATTTCCTTTATGAGAGCACTTTGTACCCGTACTCATTAACTCAACAAATGTTATTTAGCATCTAACAGAATAATGTGGTTTTTTTTTTGTTTTGTTTTGTTTTTATAATATAGTTTTATTGATTTCAAAGAGGAAGGGAGAGGGAAAACAAGAGAGAAACATCAGTGATGAGAGAGAATCATTGATCAGTTGCCTCCTGCATGCCCCACACTGGGGATCAAGTCCGCAACCTGTGCCCCGACTGGGAATCAAACCTTGACCTCCTGGTTCAGAGATCGATGATCAAGCCCTGAGCCATGCCGGCCAGCCTAGAATAATATTTATTTTAAATTAGCCAGTAAGGTCTTGCTACTTTGAGAAAATAAATCTCGAAATAGAACTCTCACAGTTTTAAGGGAAAACAAAACAAAGCATGCAAAGCATTAGCTCCATGTTTTCTTTCTGGAGATGTTACTTATGAGTCTGTGTCCTTCACTGAGGTCAACTGGGCTTCATGATTCTGGGATGAAGTTGAGATTCAGATTCAAAATCTTAATTCTGCTGTGATCCTTGAGTACCTTTGAGGTAATGGTGCCCCTATGTGGCCTAATAGCTTGCATTTCATCTTGGCTGTCTGGACCGTGATTTGTTACATGTGACGATGGCAAAGCCATTCGCATATCATGTAGGCCCTCCTCCATATTGAGTCAGCCTGGCTGAATTAGGCCACCGTGTTCAGAATGCCAAGTCCTTCAATTCATTCACTATTGGCTAGTTAACTGTGGCTTTCTGTAATATGCAAGACAACGTTCTCACAGGTACTTAGTCTGCCCTCAATACTGTGACACCTTGCCTAAGTTAATTAACCTCAACTTTAGTTTTCTCAACTTAGAAAATAGAGTCAATCTTAAAAGTTCTCTTTACTAGAAAAAAATCGCAGTGATGTGATCAATGTTAACTAAACTTATTGTGGTCATCGTTTCACAATGTATACAGGTATTAGGTTATGTTGCACAACTTAAACTTACACAATGTTGTATGTCAACTACATATCAATAAAACAAATAGGAGGAATAGAAATAATAAGAATATTGTCCTGCCTGCATTGTTATGAGAATTAAAGGGGTTAATGCACACGAAGTGTTTTAAGGAATGCCTGGCACATAGTGAGAACCTAATAAGCATTAGCCATGACTGTTATTTTAATCAGTATTATCTTAATTATTCCCCAATATCAGTTAATACCTTTATTGGCCAACCTCGTTTCCCTGTGGCAGTACTTTTCAAAATACAATGTGTGTTTGCTTAACCTTGGGATCACGTTAAAATGCAGATTCTGTCTCAGTGGGTCCCATTGAGTCCTGATTCTTTCAACAGAGTCCCCCATGAGGCTGAGGCTGCCTATCTGAAGGTCACACTTTGGACAGTCTATAAAACTGGCTGCACATTATAACCATCTGAGAAACTTTCCAGGAAACACTAATGCATAGCCCTCTCTCCACCCACTGACCATTTAAATCAAGGTCACTGGTGGTGGGAAACCAAATATCTTAGCTCAGACTGATATAACAAAGTATGGGGTGACTGATAAACAACAGACATTTATGTATTCAATTTTGGAAGCTGGAAGTCCAAGAACAGGGTGCCAGCATGTTTGGGTTCTGTTGGGGTTGCAGACTGATGACTTATATTCTTAGATGGGGAATAAGAGTGACTAGCTTCCTGGCTTTGTCTTATAAGGTCACTAATCTCATTAATAAGGGTTTCATCCTCATGCCTAATTATCTCCCAAATTTCCCACCTCCAAATAGCATCATATTGGGATGAGGGTTTTTAACATACGAATTTGGGGAGGGATGTGAATATTTAGTTTATAACACAAAGAGTATCTAGCATGCAGCCAGATTTAAGAACCACTTTCTATATAATTTTTTTCACTTCCTCCCATATAATGGGGTAAAAAGAAATACCAGGCCTCTCTATTATGAATTAATCCTCACCCCACCTGGAAGGAGCTAGAAGCATCAACAATAACACATCTGAAATGGTGCCTGGGGCTAGACTTGCAAGCATCTTATTGGAAACTGGATATTTTAGTATTTTCCAACCTGGTGCTGTTAACAAGAATCCTCCCTTGTTTGTGTTTGTAATCAGCTTGATGAGCAGTTTCTGTGTTGATCTCCCCAAACTGTGCTGGCCAGTTTCCAAAACGCGTGCATAAATTACACACTGCCCTCTATTCAAGCTGCTCACCACCTTTTAGAATATCAGAAAGGATTTCCTTTGAATGTGCAAATATGTGGAAGTAGATTACTGAGACTGGTACTTTGTAGGGGGTTGCTCTGATGCAATACCACAATGTGTCACAATATTATGACACTGTGATGACATCCTTGGACATCAAGGAGTAATATTTTGACCGATATCCAAATGTCAGTCTTTTTTTAGGTTAGAGTCTCCTTTATATAGGGGTGTTTCCTTGAAGAGTTATTTATAGGTCTTGAGCCTCTAAAGTACCAAACTAAGCACTCTGTTCTAAGAACCAAGGGATAACATATGGCTCAGCTCTACTGGGGTTTAATATTGAAAAGAATGCATGAGTGTGCTAGCAATTTCTTAGCAAAAGATTACATAAAATAATATTTCAAGAACATGGAAATTTCCATAGGGTCAACTCCTCTGTATAAGACACCCTGCGTATTACTGAAGTTCTGTGGACGTGGGGCCTAGAGGACCAATTCTAACTTCTCGTTTCTGTGTGCATCAATGGCAGTGTTTCAATGAGTCTCTTTTTAGAATGAGATCCTTCTATAGTCTCAGGTCAGGAACACTTTTGTAGTAATCACCTTAGACTTGACATTTGTGGCAGGTTAGAGACGTGTGAGGGGAAAATAGAGAAGCAAATAATGACACCTGTTTAAGTTTCTAGGGACAATTTTCAGTAGTTATTTGACTAGGTTGACACTAATAGGAGAGTGCAATTTGTATTTTTTGATTACTATTATTATCATCATTACATACTTCAAGGCATGTCTATTTATTATCTCCTAGTTACAGGGAATGAAATTGGGAGTGAATGTGTCTTTCTGCATATCCAGAGATCAATTTACTCATAAATGGCCAACCCACTTAACAAAGGAAGAAAGACCTGCCTTATGGAGGAAGAAATGTATTCATGACCTTAAAACCAAGAAGAAAACATAAATAGTATTCAATCCTTGCACAGCAGCTTCTTGGGCCTTCATGTACAACAACAATAGAAGGCTTCTATTTGCAGAAATCCAAAGTTTTGAAAAATTTCTAAATAGATATTTAAACATTTTTAAATAGAGAGGTGCATAGGTAAATTTGGAACAGAGGGATAACAGGGACTCACTCATCTGTGAAAAACTATTGAGGGTGTAAGTGCATACCATCAGCTACCAACCTAAAAACTATGTACTGCTCCCTGTGGGTATAAGAAAACACACACACACACACACACACACACACACACACGCACAAACACACGCACAAACACACCTACCAAAGAAGGATGGGCTGCTCGGTAACAGCTTTCTAACAGTGGGGCAGCAGGAATCCATGGCTCTGTATTTTTTTAAATGTTCTATAACAAACCCACATTACTCCTTATAAAACCAGAAACAACAACTATTGAACACTTGGGAAGTGCAGCTTGCATGTTTCTTCTTTGCCCTGTTTGCACTGTGTGATTACTTCCTCTGTGATATTAGAAACCACAGTGACTGAGGGCACGGCATCACCAGGCAGCATGGGTGCTGCTGGAATCCTCCTTCCACCATGTTGAATGCCCATGAGTGGACTAGAAAAGAAAGGGATGGCTACTCTTCCAAGATGATTTTAATTAGAGTGCAATATCATAACTAGTTAATTATACACTTTCTACCAAAATATAGGGTGTCCCCAAAAAATGTGTACACACAACTTGAATCATTATAGAGGCAGTGTTTATTAAATTACATTTCATTTTCAAAACTGAGCGATCAGCTCTTAAAGTGGGAACTGTAGACTTTTTGGTGAAACACCCTATGTTTATGATCCTTGACCTTGGCTGTGAGAACAAGCCTTTGCACTAAGCGATCTAGAACATGTGTGATTTTTCCAGCACACTGTGACTAATCCACAGTAAGACCCAGAGAGAAACTGAGATGATGAGAAACTTCTAGAGCAATCTGCCATTACCAGGCTATTCATTTTTCTAGCAATTCCTTTTTTTTTTATTACATCTTATTTCTGTGACAGATTGAAAACTTTTTGAAAATCAGTTGTTCCCACAGATAATTTGAGAAACACCATCCTGCAAGAAATCAAATTAAAAATAAGGCATAAGGTCCAGGCTGGCAGGGCTCACTGGTTGAGCATGGACCTACAGCCCAGAAGGTCAAGGTCTGATTCCTGGTCAGGGCACATGCCTGGGTTGCAGGCTCAATCCTCGGTGTGGGGCGTGCAGGAGGCAGCCGATGAATGATTCTATCTCATCACTGATGTTTCTCTCTCTCTCTCTCTCTCTCTCTCTCTCTCTCTCTCTCTCTCTCTCTCTCTCTCTCTCTCCTTCATCTCTGAAATCAAGCATAAGAGGCAAAGGAATAAAACTGTGGATGGCTGCCCAGGGGTTCACAAGGGATGAATATGTCTGTGCTGAGGGTAGGTGTACGGACAACCCCAGCACCCTTGATTTAGTCTCAACTCTATATCAGACCCTAAACGTAATAGTTACTTCCATTACCTCCTTTATTCCTTGCATAACCCAGTGTGCTGGCTGCTTTATGTAGGCCCTTCTCTTTGCACCCATGGTGGTTTTTCTCACCAAATGGCAATTATCAGAAGAGAGCCCTGATTTAAGTTTTCCCTCTCTTTGCTTGGATCCCTTGTTGTCAAAGAGGGCTCATGACCTGTGAGCAAAGATCCCCCCAAATCCTGTGCACACAGAGCCATGGATCGCCTTGCTTAAGATCCTCCTTCAGGTGGTGGCCAGGGCACTGTGCGCTATTGAGGAAATTGACAAATTGATTGCCCTGTCCACTACCTTGCTTCTCAGCAGGGACACATGGCTTCTGCTACTGCAAGGCGACTTCCATGTCTGTTTGCTGTTACCCTCAAACGCCAGCACTGCTGGCGACGTGCGGCACAAATGGAAGTAATATCATTTGAAGTAGTCCCGCAAGAAGCCCAGGAGCGATCTAACTGCATTAGCTCCTCTGTCTGAGTGGAGATGGCTGAGGAGGGTGCATGGCTGGGCTGAGCTGTGGAGAAGAAAACACAGCACGATGCACAAGTCCAGGACTGCAAGGAGCACATGGAACCTGAAGAGGCCTCACTTACTGCCTTCAAATAAGTGACACTGGAGATCACAGGATGTCTAATATTCTGTGTGCAGACCTTGTGTAACCTTAGAAGTCCCTGAAACAGTGGCTCCCCTTACTTTTCAGGGATTTCTAATGCTGAATTTCCCGCTCCTGCTTCTTAGAGCTATGGACGTCGGCAACTGTATGTACCATAATACCCTGTATGTATCTCTACTGGTGGTTTCAAAGCACAAGGCCAGAGCTGCAGGCTTCCTTTGTGTTGTGTTCAAAGACTACAATCTATGGGGTTGTATTGGCATTTTTTAAAATCAGAAAATCAACTAAGTTGTAAAGACATTGGATTTCTTTCACTTTATTATGATAAATTAGAGGGCCAGTGCATGAAATTTGTGCATGGGTTGTGGGGGGGTCCCTCAGCCCAGTTTGCACACTCTCCAATCTGGGATCCCCTGAGGGATGTCTGACTGCCTATTTAGGCCCGATCCCAGTGGGGCAGTTGAACATCCCTCTTACAATCCAGGAATGCTGGCTCCCAACCACTCACCTATCTGCCAGCCTGATTACCTCCTAACCACTCCACGGCCAGCCTGGTCACCCCTAAATGCCCTCCCCTGCCAGCCTGGTTGCCACCAACTGCCCTCCCTTGCAGGCCTGGTTTCCCCCAACTGCCCTTCCTTACAGACCTGTCCCACCTCAGTTGCCCTCTCCTGCAAGCCTGATTATTTCTAACTGCCCTCCTCTTCAGGCCTGATCACCCCCAACTTCCCTCTCTTGCAGGCCTGATTTCTCCCAACTGCCCTCCCTTGTTAACAATCTTGTGGCAGCCATCTTGTGTCCACATAGGGCAGACATCTTTGACCAAATGAGGGCAGCCATCTTGTTTTTTGGAGTGATAGTCAATTTGCATATTATACTTTTATTAGATAGGATAATGGCCCAATAAGTTATTAAAAATGGACATGAGACCCAGGCATTTCTCTCTTTGCACTTGACCTTCTTACCCAGCATGGTGTCTTACACAGCCTCCTTTTCTGCTGAGAGTTGGAGCCAGTTTCCTAGGTATGCTGGGAAACAGACTACCTCTCTCCCACCATCATTCTCTTATTCAGTACTTAGAATTTTCTTTAAATAGCTAATCAGCTACCCTGAGAGGTCTCTGGGGCTCTCATTCAATCTTATGGCCACACCATAAAAGAAGACCCAATATTTCCTCCATTCATAGGTGAGGAAAACAAATGTTTTAAAAAATTGGTAACTTGCTTCTGATCTGTTAACCATGAAAGTTTTTCTTTGTCTGTATAAAGACACTGAAGTTTTATTAGTTTGGTAGGACTTATGCAAAGTGTAGTTACCACTAAGTGGAATGGAAGTATGTGCCATGTAAGAATACTCATGGGGGGACCAGACATAGTCCTTCGGTGGATAGAGAGAGAGAAAAATAGGCACTCCAGGTTAGGGTGATGGTGTGAGCAAAGCTTGGAATAGCCCTTGAGCAAGAAACCCACTTGAATGAAATGGAAGAAGAAGATAAATTTCCAGTGTGAAGTTGGGGCCAGATTAGAAATGCCTTTGAATCTGCAGATTTAGCAAATAAAAAGACAGAATATCCAGTTAAATTTGAATTTCATATAAACAGGAATTTTTTATCATTTCTTTGGCAGCCCTATGTTAAATTCTATTGGAAGGCAATTGAACTAGATTTCAAGTGAGAACCATTTAAAGAGTGTTTGAACAATGAAGTGACATGATGAAACAAGATTTAGGTAGTTAATTTGCAAGTTAGTGGAGGAGAGTCTGAGAATAAAGAGGATGGTGGAGGAATAAGACAGGTAAGAGCTGATGAGCTTTTCCCTTCCGCTTGCCTTCTCTGAAACCACGTTTCTACACTCCCCTGTCATTTCTATGGCCCCTTATTCCAGATGTCATATATTCCTTTGCAGAACACCTGATGTCATGAACAAGAATCCTTTGGCACCATATTGCCAACCACATAATGATGATAATTTCATCATCGTTATGTTCCAATGACACCTTTGTCAATATGTGCTTAGCTATCATTTCAAATTATTGTATCAGTAGTCAGATTTTATTTAAAATAAGAAAATTAAAAGTTCTAAGGATAGGCTGATGACAGGTGAGGAACTCTAGCCTCATCTATGAGGAAAAGTATAGTCATCTCTGAATGATGATAATTTCTTCTTTTTGAAAAAAGAAGGCAAAAAAGGATTTATGAGGACTTCTCTTTCTACCTCTTTCTATCACCGAATGTGGACACATGTACTGAAAGTCTTTACTAGCGCTTATGACCTTTGTCCTCTTTCATCTTCCTGGGCATGTTGCAAAGATTAAAATCATAGGTCTTCTTTGGGTATGGGTAATACATCCCAGGTGAGTAGTATTAACATGGAATGTATAAGGATGAAGATCACAAATGACATACAGATTTTACTGAGGAATGGGATACATTTGGACATCAGGTAATTCATGCTGTAACAATCTCTTTGTTCTACTTGGAGAAAAATTAGTGGTGGTAACAAAACCATGGTATCTGAGCTATAAAACAAACAGTTGGTTACCCTTTAGGATGAAGGGTACTTTTCCAATGCTGCAGAATGTAGGATCCTGTATGATAATGGATAGTTTCCAAAACTATCAGCCTACCTCTCATCATCAGCAAAATGGGACAATTGGACCTAATCTGGCTGAGGGTAGAGAATTTTTTTTCCAAATTGCTTTCAGGTGAATATCCATGACTCTATGATGATCTGTTAAGACACCAAATACCATAGGTAAATGAAAACCAAATTTGAGAACACATGTATAGTTGGGGAGGCGATTTTAAATAATTGAGACACATTTATCCTCTATTTTGAAATGAGGTTCAGAATTCAGCTGGAATTACAAGTCACATCAAATACTTTGAACTTGATACAATTTAAATAGGCTCATTTGAGCAAGTACAGAACGTCATTCATTTTCCTGGTTCAGCCAGTCTGCTTGCCAACTGGTGATATCTTGATTGGGTATGATTCCCCTTGACTCATTTCTCTGTCGTTGATAATTAAAAGGTGTCTGGTTTTATTCTCACTTAATGATAAGTGAAAGGGTAATGTCTGCCAGACTCTTTCCATTTGCTTGGTGTTTGCAACAGTGCAGAGTCTTGAGATCACCATGAATTTTATAATGAGAGTCCTGGTAACTGAGTATCAATACAGAAGGTATATTGGTGTTTAGTATCTGGGAGCTGATAAGCTCAAAGTCAATTAGAAAACAACCCTTATTGTAAATCAGTAAATTGGCATAAATGACCTTATCCTCTCATTGCAGAAACCTCTGTAAGTAGGTAGAAGTCACCATCAATCAATTGCAGTTCCCACAGGTACATGTGCCTACCTTTTGGCTGGAAAAAGAAATTGTATTAAAGAAGCAGGAGACAAAACGATAGTTAGCCTCTCTGAAGTCTTAATATGTTTTGTTCAGGTTCTTGGTGCTTTCTCTTCATTATGAATTTAATCATCTTGATCAGCATTATTATCATCAGAAAATGTCAGCCTAAGAAAATGACAATCTCATCGTCATTATTTTCCAATGTCACCTTTGTCAACTTGTGCTTAACTATCATTTCAAATTATTGTATCAATGCTGTAATTAGATATAATTTGTGATATGACCAGAATTCACAGGTGAGTGTTTATTTTTAAAAAAATTCCATACCAACTGAAATAGTTTATGATTATTAGAGGTCTTTTCTTTCAGAACCAAATGTGTTTCATGTGGGCTTTCACCTGAGAAATATCCCAAATCAAAATGTTATATTTTATGAATATGACATGACAATATTTATGACTTGAATATTCCAGACTGGGGAGAATTGAGGGAGAGGGGTGAAGCCCTGACACAAACCTATGTCCCATTCTTTAGAGCTTTTGGTTTTTACTCTAATAGCATATGGAATATTTTTAAGATTGTCTTCATGCATGTAATTAATGAACTTCAACTGTGTCTTTGAATAGTCAAATTCCTTATTGAAATTGACTGTTCTATAATGATTTCGATTACTTCATCTGCATAGAATCATAGATTTAAGGTATTTGCCATTCTATTAAGTTTTCTTTTCAATGAAGATAAGATTAAGGTGTAAAGGAGGAAGGGAAGTGATGTTTTAGAGCAGATTTTCTACCTTCCCTTTATGGGAAGAAGTCTGGGTTCAACAGTGGGCCTGGTTGATCAAGCATAAAAAGAATTCATGAAATATGACATCTCTTTAACAGTGAAGAAAAAAATGCTTCATTGAGTGCTTTCTTCCATATGCAAAATATTGACACATCACCATTATATCCAACAAAAGCCTTCCTTCAGAGAGATAATTTTATAGAGCGGCTGGTGTCATGTGGTCTTATTAATATTTATGAAATATGATAATGATATGGGAAAAGGGGAAGTGGAATACAGCCCTATCTTTCTAGACCCTATTCATTTCAGTTTCAAAATGTTTTTTTCATTTCACACATCAGACGCTAATTAGCAAATATCTAATTAGTGTTAGAAGATTAATCGCTCATGGGAGTTGTTGAGGCTTTGAGCTTTCATGCATGCAAAAACAGTGCCACTTAGGTGCCTTTGTTAAGGTACAGTAACTTTAAATGATACAACTTTTTTGGGGGGAAAGATTTGAAGTTGCAGCGCTAGAGTAAATTTAGGCTCAAATAAAAAGAGAGCTAGGAATACAGAACTGAAAAGAGTATAATGATGCCATTGGCATCTACATATTCAATCCGTCATGAATGTAAGCTAGGAGCCTCTCTGGGCAGTGTGGGAGGCTCTCAGCAAAGTCAGAAAATCATAAAATGCAGCCCCTGACCTCCAGATACTTAAAGAGAAGTGAAGGAGGAGTTGTAAATTGGGGTCCCCAGCTAAATTCAGCCAGCCTTGTGTTTTTGTATTTCTGCAAATTAAGAATGGTTCTAACAACATTTTTGAATGTTGGCAATTTTTAAAAAATGAACAAAGAATGTTTCATGATGTATAAAATTTAAATTTTAAATTAAAAAATTCAAATTTTAGTGTTCATTAAAAATGTTTTATAGGAACACAGGCATTCATTTATGTACTGTCTGTGGATGCTTTTGCCTAGAATGGCAAAGTGGAGTAGTTCCAACAGAGATGGCATCTCTCAAGGCTAAACTATTTATTTTCTGCCCCTTTACAGAAAAATATTATGCACCCTGAATTGAAAGATGAATATTTGTTATGTATCAGATCAATTTGGGGAGTCAAGTAGAGCGACATCAGTCCTATAATTTGTTAGTAGTGTGATTCTAGGGAGGTGATTTAATATTTCTAAGCCTTAGTTTACAACATGAGAGTTATGACTCTTCCTGGGTGTATGAAAGCTATGGCTTTGAGAAATTAAATAGGGTTATTTAAAGAAAGTCCCTCACCTGGTACCCAACTCATGGTTGAATCTGTAAAAGTCATTCCCCTGACCCTCATCTGCTCCTAGACACAAAATAAAGTTAGGTACTCTCTCACTCTCCTTAAAATTTTCTAAAAAAAGCGAACAGACTAGAATGTCTTACTCACTTCATAAATAAGAGGACATATACTAAACTACAAAGGACCTCACCAGAGATTTTCTGCTTCTAGTATTATGGTACTTTGTCCTCATTTTGTCCCTAAATGCCCTCAAGCATTAATTCCTTCTTCTAACAAAACCTAGAGGAAGTTAAGTAGCCAGGAAAAATTTATTGTTGATATAAGAGCCAATGATATTGGTCTTATTTTTTACACATAAAAATCTAGGTTTATACCAAATTCCTATTTATAACTCATAGTTGTCACATCTTTCATTTAAGCACACACATATTAAATTTATTGACCATACCCCGCAGAGTTAATGATGGATAACTCATTAAATGCCACCTATCTTTCTTAAGTAAAATTTGTGTTTGTTGTTTTGTTTTGTTTTTTAGAGAATGAGATGTTTGAGGGAGCAGGACTTTGGGTAAACAAAAAACTTTAAAAATAATTCTCTAAGTTGAAAAATCTCTGTGTTTCACAGCAGCAGGATTTTAAGTAACACACATGCATACACATACAAACATACAAAGCCATCAAAGTTCACTGATGTAAGATTGGTTCCTAGAATCAATAGATCTGCATTGAAATGTGGCCATAATTCATATCATTTTATATGTTCTTGGGAAATAAGATGGCAAACGAACAAAGGCATTTAAGGAGAGCTTTAAACTTAAAATAATAATGAACTTGCTTTCTCTCTGAAGGTTAGGAGCAGCACTAATGTATTTTCTCTAAAACAATACACATTGGGGCAATATTTTGACATTATATTGATTTTAGGTGACAGAGAAGTCAGTAATTTGAGGAATGGGATCAGAGTCAAATGTAGCATATAATCACATGCCATGAAATAGATAGGAGTTGCTTTTGGAGGTTGCTATTCTTGGGGAAGAACAGAAAAGGCTGGTGTTCTGGAAGAGCCCCGTTTGCTTACTGGTCATTCTGTGTACTCCGTGGGCCCACTCTGTCAGCAAGTGCTCCAGACTGTGGGCAGGTTGTTTTTAAGGAAAATGGCAGGGAGGGAGAGAGGCAGGTAGGGTTGTGGGTTAGGATAATCTAACAACAGACAGAAGGATATGCTGTCAATGCTTGAGGTGGGCCAGAAGCCCTTGATCTCTCTCACCAGGACATGATTTCTACCATATTTTAAAACCTAAATCAAGAAGAAAGAAGGAGAGTGGTTATGACTCTAACTAGAGGAAATTCATTCCACAGGATGCTCTTCAGATGGAAGACATGTCGCCAGTCAAGCAGGTGGATTGACACATTTTTTGAGATCCTCTCTGTGTTTGAACTCTGTGGAGATGTGTAAACGTTCTCTGGCACCCAGGAGCTAAGAACCCCAAAACTCAGGTCTCAGTAGAACCTGCTGCCTCTGGAACCTATAGGGGAGAATCTTCCCTTGCCTCTTACGAGGTTGTGGTTCACTTACAATTCTAGAAGCTGGTTAGCTTGCAGTTGCCCCACTCCAACCCCCGCCTCTGTATTCTTACTATCTTCACATCATCTCATTTGGACACCAGTCTTATTGGGTTAAGAGTCCACCCTAGTCTAGCATGCCTTGTCTTAAACCAATTACATCTGTGATGATCCTCTTTCCAAATGCAACCAGAGTCTGAGGTACTGGGATTAGGACTCCAACCTATCCTTTGGGGGGACACAATTCAATCCCTAACAAAAACCTATGTTTTCATATGATGGTTAATTATATTTATGATATTTGGAATCAAGAAGTAACTCTATACTGGGAGGAGGGGTGTATTCCAGAGACCTTAACTTACTTCCTATTTCACCACAGGGCTGCATGTACTTGACCTTCTAGTGTGAATAGATACATAAATGTTTTATGGTTTAGTGATCTTCTGGACAGGGAGCCCAGGAGACAATGTCAGCGGAGAATGTGATACTTATATATGTTATGATGGAAAAGCCACAGAAGATAGTATCTTCCTGAGTTGTGTATTTTAAAGTATCCTATTACACAGCATGGAAATCAATGATACCATTTAGTATAATAGTACTGGGGGCTCATTTAAAATATCATGTGCAAGTTTGAAAATATTGACATCTGCAATAGGATATACATTGTGTCCATTGCATAAGGGGATGGTTCTATATCATCTGCCCTGGAACTTATCAGGGGCACTTTTATTCTATTATCTCTTCTACTAGAGGCCCAGTGCACGAATTTGTGCATGGGTAGGATCTCTTGGGTCCCAGATTGATCGTGACCCCAGCCTTGCAGCTCCACATGCCTGCAGCCCCATAACCCTGTCTGGCACTCCATCTTGGCCTGGCACTGCCCCTTCACCTGTTCCACCACCCCACCTATGGGGTGATCGATGGGGCTGAGCCCCCAGCCAGGCTCCTCATTCCCTGCTGCAGCCACTGGTCTCTGTCTGCAGAGCAACAATCAGCCCTGCTCACATCAGCCTTGATCTGGTGCAGCCCGCTCATCTGCTCCACCATACTGCCGTAGTCCTCGGTCCCACTCTTGTCAGGACTGGCAGTGCCTCCACTGCCACCTGCTGCCAGCCATGTTCTGCACTGCCCCTGGTGGTCAGAGTACATCATAGTGAGCAGTTGAACTCCTGGTCTAATGACTGAGGGGGAAATTTGCATATTAGGCTTTTATTACATAGAATGTAAGGATACTGTGGGTTTTAGAACATGTAGACTGTCTATGTGTGTGTTTCTATCTAGCTATATCCACATACTCATTCTTTCTTTCTTTCATTTCACAAGTATGGGCTGAGTACCTACTGGGAGAGTAAGGAACCAGAAATAATGAAATAATAATAAAACAATTTGCTGACCTCACAAACATGATATACAGGAGTGAAACATAAAATTTTAAAATAGTAATAAATATAAAGCAAACATGCAATTGCAGGCAGTAAAATGTGCCAAGAAGGAATGTACATGTAAATTATCTGTGGGGGGAGAGGGGAAGGAGGAGGAGATAGAAGTAATATTTGTTCAAATAGCTCTAGACATTATTTGAAAACACATTTTATGAAGTTTGTTTTTTCTTCTAGTAGCATCGAAATATCTAGTCCACCATCACCAATAATAATATAGTCATTGTACAATCCCCATTTTCAAATTATTGGAAGTATTTTCTAATTGAAGCTAATTGAATTCAATAGAGATTGCTGTGACTGCTGCTATGCTATGCAAAGGTCATGAATTTTGTATTCTGAGAAAGCCGGGTTGGAAGTAAGGCTAGGCAGTATAATTATTTACTCTCTCCATGTTTACTAAATGTCTTCATTAAATTAAGATAATAATGCTTAATTCTTAGGTTGTCCTGAAGCTTACATGTGATGACAGTCAGGACACTGCCAACCACTGTGAGCAAATAAGTGCTTAATACATATTTCTTCTATAATTTTGTGGGAGCAATTGGGTCCTCCTGATGTTTTTATTTAAATGGCCACTTAAAAAATCATCTTAAGGGAACAGATCAGTCAAAGACTCTGTTCTCTAACATGATATCACTCCAGCATGTGTGCACAATACAAGCCCAACATTGAGATCGTGGTATTGCTGAATAAACATACCCTCAAAAAGATTTTAGTATTAATTCATCCCAGGTAGAGAAAACACCCATAGACCATCTTACATCTCCAAATATGTATAACTTTTTGATGATGCTTTATCAAATACAAATACAGTAAAAGGGCATTAATAAAACCACTTACACTGAATTCTGATTCACGTTTTCACATAATATTTATAGTTTTCTATTTCATAGGCACACCCAATGTTTGTGTGTCTTTAGAAAGTCCTCTTTGAATATCCTGTATTAGGGCTGCATTTTGTCTTCCCAATTTGGGCACAGTAATCTTAATTATATCTTGTGTCCAGACTGCTGGCAAGGCTCCCTTCTGTAGCCTCTATGAGTTCATTTCAGCCATGCTCAGAGACTGGACAGGCAGACATGTGAACGATAGCAATAATATCAGTAAGAAACAAATGTTACACTGTCACGTAGGATGCATCTGCAATAATAATTATTTACAAATGATACCATTACTATAAAATTGTTACTGGATACCTACCCTATATGAAAAAGCTTATTCAGTGTTCAAAGCACTCCTATGCATTAAGAAATATCATTAGCATTTTGAAGGTGGGGAATATGAGATCCAAAGAAATTAGGTAACATCTAAATACATGGTGTGGGGAAGCAGAGATCTGAACCCCAATATTCTTCCTCCCACACTTATATGCGTCATCACCATGTTCTGCAGGTCACTTGTTGGAGAGCTCATGAACTAAGTGAATTGTGCCACTTGCTATAAAGCTTAACATGCCATGTCCTCTATTTTTTTTAATATAAGAAGTCAGTGTGTGACTTTTAAACTATTTCTGTATGGAGTGAGTCCTTGTCTTCTGGAATTATCCCCTCTAAATGCATGATCTGCCCAGGCACCTTATAATGTGAACTTTACTCTGCTGAGGTTTCGATCTCTGACCCCAAAGGGAATTTTAATTCACGAAATGGAGCCTCATGCTTCTGTTTGCTCAGATCTCCCCAGATAGCTAATGCTACGTCTTTGCTAACTGCTGAACTGAACATTTAAGTGACAGAAGTTTGCACAGAAGGTAAATATTCTTGGAGATGTTAGCCTGAATCAAGAAGGAGCGGGTAGGATCGACTGTGAATGTGTGCTTATGTTTGAGAGTCTCATGATTTAGGTATCCTGCAGAGCGATGTTGGCAGGGACTCCAGTTCCAAAAGGGATGGGACACTCTTCAAGGAAGAAGTAATGACAATGAGGCATCAAATACTCCATGGTCTCTTGGCTTTCTTCCACTCTCAAAGAAGGAACTAATCTCTCTGTCAACTCCACTGTGCTAATTTATAGCTTATCTTCCTCAGGCCATATTTTTTCCCCTTCCCCATAACTGACACCTCAATCACCAGGCTGGCCTCCCCTTGGGTAATCTTGGTATAGAGTCTCCACCTGTCTGACTTTCAAAGGCCCAGTCACAGTGACTAACATTAATTCAGCCATAACCTGTCAGTCCAAAGCACATAGTCCTTCTAATGGGACTCAAATATAGGGTCACTTATTTTGGTCGACTAGAGTCTATCTGAGCAAACAAATAGAGGTATTTGCTCTTCAGGACCCATTAGGAACAGTGGAATATGAAGGACAAAGAAGGGTTTTGATATTATTTTGTTATGGAGATCTGAACCCCAATATTCTTCCTCTGACGATACTTACCTTAGTTCTTTTCCTTGTTATCATGTCAAAGAACAGAAACTATGTTGGCTATAAATAGAGAATCACATAATAAATATTACAGCAGTCAGGGACTTTTGGGTTTATATATTTTAAACTTCATT
Source organism: Antrozous pallidus (assembly GCA_027563665.1). Taxonomy (NCBI): domain Eukaryota; kingdom Metazoa; phylum Chordata; class Mammalia; order Chiroptera; family Vespertilionidae; genus Antrozous; species Antrozous pallidus. Next base: position 9,035,251 of record CM050516.1, on the reverse strand, counting down.
TTACTGATGTATAAACTGAGACTTGAAGAGGTCATGGGCCTAGTCCAAGGTCACATGTCTAACTAATTGTAATCTCTTAAGATATTCTTTAAGATGCACAAACGGGGGAATAGTCACTAAATTCATCTACGCTTTGCACTTTTAATTACTTCAGCATTCCTGTTTTTATCCTATTCAAATATATTCTTCAATCCTTCTAGTCAAAGGAATGAAGGAAAAGGTGGGAACAAGGATAGGAGCAAAAATACATTGTAATATATTAAGATAATTCACATCAAATAAAAAAAACTTACATTCAATGCACCAGGGCACTTTCCCAGAGCAAACCACAGAAGTTTCCCTTAAGTAATTATGAAACAAGTTAAAGAAATAATGACTCTGGTCATTCATTGATTCCTGGTTTTTATGCCCAGACTTACCACTCTCTAGGATGAGAGGTCTGAAAGAACAGATATATTTGAAAAATGACTAGAATTACTGTGCCCACCTCAGGGATTCAGTGAGAGTTTGATACCATAAGGACTCTGAGATAATGAGAAAAAGGGACTTTGGAAGACAGACACGATTACTGGATTTGAATTTCAGAGAGGGAGAAAGGATTTTTTTGTGTTGACAGGTGTCTTTCTCATTCTTTTATTGTGATCATATCGTGGGTTTTAATATTTGTTTCCTTATCAATTTCTTCATTTTCACATCATGCCCTTGACTTAGCACAGCTCTCATGAGAAGAAATGTGCATTGAGGTAAATCTTTTAGCCCTCTTTTGTATTTTTTTCTGCAAATGCATCTAGCCTCTTTGAATTCACAGGGCTATTTTTACTCATTTCCCATGGTTGTGATGTTCATAGTGAAATCACCTAGGGACCATATTCTGTAACTTGGTATTTATTATTTGTCACAGAAACCTACACACACACACACACACACACACACACACACACACACACACTCTCTTTCACACATCCCTGTATTGTATTGTTTGGAAACCAGACCAATTTTGTTGCATTCTCCAAAGGTTGCCATCATATCATTAATCTCTCTCAGCCCTTCAGGATGGCCCTTTGCCATATTCTGTCAGAAAACAAGATATAGACCATTTATTTTAAATACCTAAAAATAAAAATGCTGAATCAAATGGTTACATGCACACACTCTCACATACATACACAAGCTGTCTGCTGGGTTTTGCAATTGTTGGAAATTTCCTTGCATTGGGTCAGGGGGCAGCAATAAAATTTTCAGTTTCTTAAAATGTTTTATGACATTAGTTGTAAAATGTTTTTGTCTATTAAAATAAGTGGTGCTAATGAATAATCCTGCAGAATTGTAGAGCAGCCTTTGATTTTCAAGAGTGGATTATTAAGCCTTTGTAGTAGAATTCTCTTTTTCCTTTCTCTCTCCCCACTCCTTTCTTGACTTCCCTTCTTCTTTCCAGAAAATATTTATCACATCAGGAACTGTACAAGGGTCTGGGTAAGTAGTGGTATTTTATTCCAGCCAATCTTAGGGTAATCTGATGGACTTAACCAAGAAATGAATAGCAATGTAGCTGTGAGGATAACATTCATCCAAATCTCTAAGCTTTATTTTATTTCATGTAAGATATTTCCTGTATAAGTCATATAAGCATCAGATGCACTTGAACATTATAAGGCTTATGTAAATATCAATGTCATAAAAATAAAGTGTATTGACTCTAAAATGAGTATAAAATTACAAAACCACAATTAATTAAGTCTAATTGAATGTCTACCAAAGATTCAACCTAACATCATGTCAAGTGGAGAACTGCTGCCCAAGTCAGCTTCTTTCAGTTATATATAAACTAGAGGACCATTGTCCGAGGATTCGTGCAATGGACCTGCCTTCCCCTGGCTGCTGGCACCAGATGTCCTCCTGCACCCAGGACCCAGGTCTTTAGCCTTCACTCTGGACAGAATCTGGCACCTTTTCTGCAGACTCTGGCCAGAGTCTATGGTCTTCGTCTTTGCTGCAGCTGGAGTGCCACTCCTATAGATCTTTGCCCCCCTGCCCTCCCTCTCATAGCAGTTGTCCTTCCCCACCCAGCTGCACACATGGCGCAGCTGTTGGGGCCACTGCCATCTTTGTCCTTCTCATTTTCATATTCCTTCCTGATTGGCTGGTGGACATCATGGAGATACAGTCAATTTGCATTTTTCTCTTTTATTAGTGTAGACTAAAGGCCCAGTGCATGAATTCATGCACTTGTGGAGTCCCTTGGGCTGGCCTGTAGGATTGGCCTAAACCAGCTCTTCATCATCCCTCCAGAGGTCCCAGATTATGAGTCGGTGAAGGCCAGGCCCTGGGACCCTACCAGTGCACCATCAGGACCAGGGAGGGATGTGGGAGATACGCCAGCTGGGGAGGGACTACAGGAGGGCTCTATGACATGTTGGCCCATCTCACTTAGTCCTAATTGGCCAGACCCCAGCAACTAGCTAACCTACCAGAGCATCTGCCCCCGGTGATCAGTGCATGTCACAGACACTGGTTGACCAGTTGACTGTCTGCCACCTGGTGGTCTATGGTCTTAGCACATCATTAGCATATTATTCCTTGATTGAACAGATAACCACTTGTATATTAGGCTTTTATTATATAGGATTAAATATTTATAGAATTTTAACTATTAGATTTATGTATAGACCTAATACAGGGAGAGTTTTTTGTTTGTTTTGTTTTGTTGTTTTTTGCAAAGAAGCTGTGTAGAATCAATTAGGTCCTAAGGTTTCTTTTTCTAGATGACATTCATTTTCAGACAACTTCACAGTAATGCCAATTTAGATTTGTTGTATTTGTATGATATACGTACAAAAGGAATGCATCCCCAGTTAGCAGTATTGCGGTTGGGGTTCTTTTATCAAACACAGAAAGTTTGTGATGTGTTAGCTGTTTTTGCAGGCTGAATGCCTTTCCTCCTGCTTTCTCCCTCACCTGAAAAGTTGCTGTGAGCTGGCTTTTGTTCCTTTATATCTTGTTGCATTCATGGACCCCTCCTTCCAAACTATTGCCAGGTGTTCGCATCGTCCCTGAGTAATTTCAGGCCTTTTCCTTTGCATGAAAATGGCTCACTTGGAAGGTTGTGAAAGGCGTCTCCAGGAGAATGGAGAGGAGCCTGTGTTGCGATGTGGTCGAAAGGCTTGCCAAAAGTCGCCCGTTGCAGGCTGATGATGCAAAGCTAGACATCTGTTAAATTAACATCTACCTAACGTTTTGCCTTCAGTCAAATGCATTTTTTTAAAAAATTAAACCTCTCCTATTCTCCCCCAATTTCTTTTTTTTTCCTTACACTGTCAAAACAATCTGTCACAAGATATTTAATTCCTGGGTAATGGGTTACTTAAAGCACCAGCATATGGTGCAGTGGAAGTGCCTAGCTACATGCTACAGGCAGCGGTATAGACTGCTTCTTGGCTTATCCCCTGAGGCACACCGCGCCCAGCAGAGATGAGCTCTCGTGGTGTGGGATTCCCTGGGCTTCCATTCACATTCTTGCCAGGATCTCTCACAACCCTTCCCTTTTAGGATCAAAATATTAGCAGGAGTATTCCTGTTCCACCAAGGAGTCAGAGATTGCTTCCTATTTCAGTTAAGTGGTGGTCCATTTATGGCTCTCACAGCGTCCGTGGGGGAGAGAGTCACCTCATTATGCACAAAGCTGCACACACCCCCGCTTGTGGCCAAGCACTTGCTAATAGCACTGGGCTGGGCTGCGGCCGGCAGTTTGCTCTAGAAGGGCTGAGCTCTGACACAGTGACAACACTCCGGACACCTAAACGAACCAGTGCATCCCTGGTGGTCAAGTGATGTTTACACAGCACATAACCTCCTGGTTCAGGGGAGCTGCCCTGTTGTTGGGAGACAAGATTCGAAACTCACAGTCACCACAGAGAACAAAGACTAAGAGTGATCAGGGTGGCTTGTAGAAACCTTCTCAGGCACCCATGAAGTTCAGGGTGACATTGTGTGGGTTCCTCCTGCTAAAGTGATACCTGGGAAGTGGGAAGTGCTTGTTCATTCAACAAATGGTGCTTATTCGGAGTCAGGCCCTCTCCTAGGCCCTAGGAGTAACCAGTGAGCAAGGAATACCTGATGTTTGCTCCGCGCATTGCCATGGGAAGAGCCTAGCAAATGCATAAACAATAAGCAATCTATAAGCCAAACGTAAGGTTATGGAAGATTTTATCTACCTCTTAACCAAAACAAACATCTGTATAAATACCTATCATTTACAGGAAACCAATGAATCCATAAGCAGAATATAAGTTGACATATGATGTTACTGGCTATGGCCATTAAATGTCTCTGTATGGAGATAGCTATATAAACAGTACCTTAATAAACACATAAAATATAAGTTTTGAGATTATTTTATCTATCTACCATATCTATCTATCTATCTATCTATCTATCTATCTATCTATCTATCATCTTACCAAGGGTCAGGTGTCAGTTTTGTGTAAGTTAAATGGTTGTACGAACCTACCCTACTATATACCTCCTATGAGGAAATAAATGTTAATTTTCATGAAATTTTAAAGGTCCCCAGCTTGTTTTCTATTGGGACTGCTATTAGCAACCTCTTGGGGGCTGGTGTGAAAGGGACTCCCAACTAGGGGCTGAACTCCAGGCCCATGGTGGGGGGTCAGGGGGGTGGGGACATTCTTTCTAGCAAGGTGCAGAGGAGCCATTCCCCTGGTGACTGCTCTCTAATTGCTCATTCACTGAACAGTTATGCTGGAGATTTCTGGAGAGAAGAAGCATGATACAATACTGGCAATAAATCACTTTAGTCTATTACTTATTAATCGAAATTCTCAACTGCCCTAGAAAGTAACTCTAGGCTGCTGTCAGTGCAAAGCGGTCACAAATGAATGTGCTAGGCAAAACCTTTGTCCACTGATACCAAATAGCTTGAGATCACTGTGTTATTAAACAGAACTCAATAAAGTTCTAAAGTTCAAACAGTATATATATACTAGAGGCCCAGTGCATGAAGATTCATGCAAGATTTAATCCTTCCCCTGGCTTCTGGCACTGGCTTCCCTCCAGCACTCAGGACCCGGGCCTTCACTCTAGCTGCCACCTTTTGCCTTTGCTCCAGTCAGAGTCACTTTCCACCTTCATTCTAGTGCTGCCACCATCCTGTAGCTCCCTCTACTCTCCGCCCCCAGCCTCATATCAGGTGTCCTGCCCTGCCCTGGCCACTCTACACCTGCCCACGTGTGCTACCCAGAGGCAGGGCTGAATGCCTGCATTGTTGCCACAAGCATCCGGTCCATGTGCTGCCATCTTTGTCATGTCAATTGGCATATTACCTTCTTATTGGCTGTGGGTGCCACCATATTTAACAATCAATTTGCATATTACATCTTTATTAGATAGGATACACACATACACACTAAGGTATACATTAGGCAGAGATGAGAGGATACAGTGTTTCTTTTTACTTCATCAGCAATTTTCACTTGTCATATTTAACATTATTTTTGAGAATTACAATTCTCTAGAGCCTCTAATATCAGTCTCTACGTTTTGAAGCACTTGTTAGGGAGCTGACACATTTAGCTAAAGCCAGATGCCACTGAGATTATTAAAAACCAAAAAATGAGCCACGTAAGCATTGTGCATTGTATGGAGCCCAATGTTGGCTTGTAATGCCTACATTGTCATTGGAGGAATGTGCTGCTTTGGGTATGCAAAATGACCCACATGTTCGATAAGTGGTGGTTATATGTAAAACTAAACATTCTTCACTTGCTATCTTTAGGGAGATCAAAAAGATAGATAGATAGGAGAATTACATTCTTAAGCATCCTAATAACTTAGCCGCTTCTGGTGTTGTGATATGTATTCCTTTGACAAATACTTAGTATACACCTATAAAGTGCCAAGCCTTATGATGGCTGCTGGTGCACAACAGTAAGTTAGCAAAAATGAATTACTGAGCTATGGTTCCTGCTCCCTGGAACAGAATTACAGTCCAGTAAAGAAACAAAACCGCAATCAAATAAGCAACAAATAAAAACAATCACAAGCCGAGCAACAATACTTTGAAAGACCGAACCATGGCTTCAAAGAATACATATCAAAGGAAGTTGACCAAACTCAATGGGATCAGAGATTTCTCTTAGGAAGTGAGTCATGAGCTGAAAACTAAAGAATGGAGAGCAGGGAAGACTGTTTTGGCCTCACAAAACAGCATGGGCACTGGCCCCAGTGGCAGGGAGCACAGGGGCCCCAGGAGCTGACCATGGCCTTGTATGGCAGGAAAGCAGGGGGTAGGAGAGCGTGGGATGCACTGGGCTGGAGGAAAATGCTGGGACCAACAACTGAAGCCGGGCAATGAGAGGAGGAAATGTGAACTGGGAACTCTGTGTTCATGAGAACTAGATGGTGGATAATGAAACCTTTAAGAAATGTTAAAGGAATCACGGGCATCATATGTGATAAAGGAAAGATTGGGGGTGGGGCGGAATAGGCTTTCAGGATCAGCGTGCGTTCTGCACAGCTGAACAGTGCCTGGCTAATTTCCCTTTCTAATGAGACCAGCACAAAAATCCATCCATTTAGGCTATTCAGCTTTTAGGTAAATGTACCAAGCTGTTGGGGTAGCGGGGAAAGAGGGGTTGACATTGATGGATGGAATTAAATACAAGAGTTCCCCCTTCACACAGACTTTTCTAAAGCACTATTGTGATAGAAAGGCCTGGAAGATTCCAGGTGGGCAGGGCAGGCTGGACGGAGTCCAAGTGTCTCCCTCAGAAGGGGAGGAGGAGGGCTGGAAGGATCTCCTGTCCTAACGGAGGGATCCTCTTTAGATCTGGCACCAGCACGGCCCACGGAGCAATGAGTTCCTCTTACAGGGCTTAATTCTCTCTCGTTGAAGCATTCCTGGGGATCACTCAGTGGGACAGATGGACTTTCCTGAACACAATTTCATGTTTTGTCCCAAATTATCACCAGAGGAATATCCATTTCCTCACCTACCACTGTAGTACTGCCCTCCAACTTTTTGGACAATAAATTATTGATCTTGATTCTAAAACAGGAATGATGTTGCTCCAAACTTGCCTTGGAAATGGTTAAATTAAAGGAAGGAAGGTTGCCATTCCTTGACTCGAAATATGGATATAATATTCTACATAGAAAAGGTCTTAACCGAGCCAAACTCCTTGCATAGATTTGAGCATATGTGTTTGTAAAGGAAGTGATGCTTATTTTCCAGTAGATTTCTGACAGTTGTTCTGATCAGATGCCTTCATTCAATGACCTCACACTACAGTTTTCGTTATTCAGAGCTGTGTATAAAATACTTAGAATGATCACCATTCCAAGTACCTTTTATGCTTAACTAATTCTCATAACAACCTGAGGGCATGTATACTGTTTGTTTGTGGGATTTTTTTTTTGTTTTATTTACATTTTGCATTTTACAGTAAGAAAAATGAGGCCCCTAAAGATAAATTGCCCAAGGTCACTAAGCTGATAGGCAGAGGGGCTAGGATTCAGATCCCTCGGTCTGGTTCCAGAGCCTATATTCTTAACCACTGTCTGTATCACTGAGGAAATGGATTTGGCTGAATATATTTGGGCCGTACTTGTGGCAGAGATAACAAACCTAAGAGCAGTTGTTTTATTTTCAAAGGAACTTCTATCTTTCTTTGTTCCTCCCCCTCCTCCTCCTCACCTGCTCCAACTGTTCAGAAAAGACAGATGGTTAGCGGGGTGGAGTGTAAGCAGCAAAGCAAAGAAAATCCTTATAAATTAATTTTTTAAATGTAAAGAATAAAAATGCCAATTTCCCATTGCCTTCCTTTCTAGAAAGTGGTAGTAGCCGTTGCCTTCCACATTCTGCTTTCTCCCCCTGTCCCTCGATGTTTGATGTTTCCAGTGGCACTTGGAAAGGGTTCCATGGCTGTCTCTCCTTTGAGGTTCACATAATTAGGGGCTGGCTCTGGCATTTAAATATGCGAACAGCACTCTGGAAGATCCCAGCAGTCCAGGCCTCCAAAAGAGTTTTGATAATTGAAATTTTTAATAAAAATATTGACCAAAAACACCTTTGTGTTTAAAATATGAAGCACACGATGGTCCCTGAATAGTATCTTCCTTTTGTCTCTTTGCCTATTTACATATTATATTTTTAAAATTCAGTCAATTTAATTCAGACTCAGTTGGGCATCCTGGCATTTATCAAATTTTGGAAAGGCATCTTACTCATAAATTACTGTCTTCTTTTCCCTGACTTGTTTTTTGGACAGCATATGGAGTCATTTTCTACTTCATTCTTAGATATTCAGCCTTCCATCCACAGGGTGATTGCTAGAAGGGAGGTAGCTGGCTATGTCATCTCTAGGGATAGAGGGAAAGAACATTTAGGTCATTTGGCCTGTTCTTTCCCAGCATCTCCATGAGATAATTCCTTCGTTTTGCTACCAAGAGGAATAAATCCCTCCTTGACATGTTGGGTCTCAGTAACTCCTCAAATCAGCAAACACAGCCAATTCCAATCCGACTGTTGTCCATAGCAGCTAAATCGCAGGCCCGCTGGAGTGCACACAGACACAGCACCTCTGAATAGGAGCGTGGACTAGCCTTTTCAAACCCCTGAAGGGGAAAAGGAAATTTCAAGGACATGTTTGCAAACAGAAACCAGAGCAGAAAGGAATCTTGCTTTTTGCATTTCAATCTGCAGAATTAGTTCTGAAATCCTATGTTTGGGGAACCCCTAATGACAAAACTTAACACAAGCAGAAGGAAAATAAGATGCTCTTATTACATTTTCTCTGAGCGTGTTTGAAATTTCCCCTTTCTCCTGCCTCCATGTCTCAGATGTCAGGTCATTTTGCCTCTCTCATCTGTTTCCAACTCAGCTGAGTTATAACCAATCAGATATGAGGAAAATTAGATTTTAATGGAATATTTGATTTTCATTGCTTAATTGATTTAATTGCAAGTTTCTATAGAAATGCAAAGATTTTCAGTCAAATGTAGAAAAGCTCCCATTTTTCTCTGTTCCACAATGACAAACTTAATAATTCAATGTTAGCCTGGATTCTAAAACTTCAGAGGAAGGAAATACTGGCATCTTTCTAAATTGTTATTCTTCATCTCCATTTCAGCTTCTCTCTCATGGATACATATTCCATAGCACAATCCTGCATTTGCATTTGCTTCCATTTGTGTTGATGTTGATCTTTGTGTGTAATTTTTTGTTTGTGAGGGGGAACAATATACATGCACCTCTACACATTGTTTCCAGGGGCACTTAGTATCACAAGATATTGTGTGTGTGTGTGCGTGTGTGTGTGTGTGTGTGTGTGTGGCTGATAAGCAGAAGGACAGTCAAGAGTGTTAGCTAGTTTTCAAGCTGCCACAGTAGGTCAGTGGGCCTTTAGGCCAACCTTGACAAATGGATTCTGGCCTCTGTCAATGCCTATACAGTAGACTGGCTGCCCAGGACCCTCAGGTGGGAAGAATCCCTGAGAAAACACACAGGTTCAATGCCAAAGGGAAGTGCAGCGTGTGCTTTCATTTATTGGTTATCATCCCTATTTTTGGCCTATTAACCACAGCCTGGTCATCCAAGTGCTCATCCATAGTACTGGAGCAGCATTACCTCCTAAGAACCTAAACCTCCCTAATGCCAATTCTAGCACAATGCATCTGCCTTTATTAGTCTGAGGGGTTTTTTTTTCTGTTTTTTTTTTACTCTTTGTTAGTTTAAGGAAAGTTAAGGCTTTTATAATCATTTTGAGAAGATAGTGTGTGTGTACACAAACCACTGTGATGGGCACATTTAATTGATCTGCATTTTAATTTCTATCAGGTACTTTATACACTTGTCAGTCTCTTGACTGGGGATGTAATTTTTCAAATGGAAATCTTAACCTGTTGTGTATTGTCTAATTTCTTCATCACCATCATTATAATGATGATGCCTATTTTTGTGGAGACTTCTTCCCCTCCAAAGGTAGGAAAGCCACAGATCTAAGAACACAGACTTCTGAGGCAGATAACTGTGATAGAATCCAGGCTCTGCCACTCACTCCTGGTGGAACGTCAGGCGAGTTACTTTTTCTCTCTGACATTTATATCCTTGGTCTGTAAAGTGAGAATGAGAATGGGACCTAAGTCACAAGAGGATGTGTGGATTTGATGACGTAACAGGTTTAAAGTGCTCAGAAGTGTGCCAACCATATAGTAAGCGCTACAAATATTTCTGAGGTAGGAGTCTGTGCCAGCCACTAGACCAATGTGTTTACATGGTGTGTTTATTTCATACAGTCATACGCTGGGGGCGGGGGGAGGATTTGACCCCTAGAGCACATTAGGTACTGTCTAGAGACATTTTGGTTGCTAAGACTTGGTGAGGGAGAGCTACTGGCATCTAATAGGCAGAGAGGCCAGGGAGCTGCTAAACATCCTATGATGAGAGGACAGTAGCCCACAACAAAGAGGGATCTGCACAGCTGTAAATAGGGCCTGAAAATCCCTGATTTTGCTCTAGCAGGTGTGGCTCAGTTGGTTGGGCATCGTCCCATGCACCGAGAAGCCAGCAGTTCGATTCCTGGTCAGGCACATGCCTAGGTTGTGGGCTTATCCCTTACAAAGGGCATCTCTCTCTCTCTCTCTCTCTCTCTCTCTCTCTCTCTCTCTCTCTCTCTCTCTCTCTTTCTCCCTCTCTCTATAAAATCAATAAAAAGGAATTTTATGTATTTTAAAAATAGAATATCCCTGATTTAGTTCACAAAGTAAAGATTTTTAACGTTATGCTCCTTTTACAGAACAGAGAATCTGAAGCTTAGAGAAATGTAACTTATCACACTGCAAACTCAGAGCATCTAACCACCCTTTTGGAGCAGAAGGGTTTATTTTGTTTTTAAAATAAATTTCTACAGGCCCTCTTACAAGCCCCCACATCCAAAATTCTTGAGCATTTCGTGGAAGTGGGACAGTTAGGGAATGGGATCAGGCTGGACAGAGCAGACACTGTCTGGAGTACAGGCTCGGAGCTCAGAGATCTGGAGACTCCCTCCTGAGTAAGGCCTACCTCCTCTCATGTTGCAGGATCAGGGGGAGGTCTATAAGGTTAAGCCGGGTGGCTATATTGGTGGTGGCTCAAAGCTTGGGCAGACTTTGTCTGACAAAGTCCCAGATATATATTTTTATATTTTAACAATTGATTGGCTCAACCCTGAGAAGCACTTCAGACATTATCACTTCACAGCTATCGTTGCTTACGTTGCCATTAAGTTAAAACTGTGAAAAATAATATTACCTACAGAAAAAAAACATTGAGTAAATATCAGTACAGTCAGCAGTAGATACAGCAAGAAACATGAGTCACAAATGACTCATGGATGGGAAACACTTTGTCCAGGATGACTCTTGAGGATGGGGGTGACAAAGAGTTCCTGGGGTCTGGCACATGGCAGGGGCTGAGGAAATACGTGCTTAATGAATGAAGTTAAGCTCTTGATCTTACTCATCAGAACAGTGCAGTATGAATGCAGTGTACCTGTAACCCTAAATATACACAGCCCGTTCCCATTTATACCTGAGTAGCACATTAGCAATAACTGGGTGGTCCCAATTCTCAGTCTTTCAGCCTTTGCTTTAACATGTCCCTTCACTCCAGTGAGCCATTCACCAAGTGTGTCCTCCTGCAGGAGAATTAGCTCAATATGCTCAGAGTCAAGAGACTCAAAAATCATCCCCTTCCTGATTACCTGTAGTTAAACTCAGATGTCACCAATCTGTGATTGGCAGCTGTCCCTGCTGTCTAGGTGAAGAAGCCACACCCACTAGTGAAGACTGATCCCCAAACCGTTTTCTTGTCATGTTTATCACAGGATTTGATTCTATCTCTCTGAACAGTTAAATAAATGGCGATCTAGTCTACAGTCCTCATAACCATAATGTCAGTTGTGACTTTTACTAGATTAAAAAATATTTTTGGTTTTGACCTCCAACATTTATTTTTATCTTTGTTATATAAATTCTTGGCTACTTGTAGATCAATAGTCATCCAAGTTGCAGTGTCTGGAGGAGGATGAAACTAATTTTTTTATGTAGCTGACAGCATGGTCTGTTGAAGAGATGGAAGTATTATCTTCCAAAAGAGCAAAATTAGTTATGATAGTGTAATTTGTTTGCAGAAACAAGTTATGTTCCATGGGTAGGTGTTTTTGTGCTTCAAATTAATATTTGTCCTTTAAGATAACAGATGTGCAGCTGTGTCTGCATATGTGGGCAGTTGACATGAGTAGGCACATACATGGTTGACATTCCAAGTGAAGGCCTGAGAGACAAGTGCGGATTGCAAGGCCAAGGCAATCCCACACCCTCCTCCTACCTGTTTCACTCTGTGTTGATTATTTCCTGGCATCTCAGCTACACACTGTTTGTCCTCACTTCTCACAGGCATTGTAGCTGCATTTCCTAGCACAATAGAGCCTCCCTGCTTAAAGGGTGGTCCTCAGACCAGCACCATTGTCACAAAGGAGCAGGTTAGAAGTACACAATCCTATGCCCCAATCTACACCAACTAGATCCAAGCCTGCATTTTAGTAAAACCAGGTGATGCTATGCCCACTGGGGCCTGAGGACAGCTCCTCTTGAGCACTCAGATCTGATCTCTTTAGTGGCCTTCTCACTTTTTTCTTATGAATTTCTGTATTTAGACTTTCTGTTTACGTGATTCTTGAGGGCAAGCATTGTCTTTTTTAATAGATCTTTCTAGTTTGTAGGTGAATTTCCTTAACATAATGGTACTTAGTCAACGTCTGAATTAAATCCAGATTCTCAGACTATAACCAAGCGAGTAGGCAAGCCAGAAAGGGGCCAGGGGCTAATTCAGTGGAGTTCTGGATTTAAACATACTTCTCTTCCCCACAAATTGTTTAATTCCTCTAAGCCTCAGTTTCCTTCACTTTAAAACACAGATCATAATAACTGCCTCATAGGATTGTCTTAAGGTTCAGATGAGATCAAACATATAAAGCAATTAGCCTAGTGCTAATTGGTTCATTCTGAGTTCTCATTACCTACTATTACCTACTATTACATTATCATGTAAGCCAGTAAATGCTATGCATATCAGAATCCTCAAAAGAAACTCCCCCCTACTGTGTTTTCAATTAACCTTGGGGTTCCCAACTGGGATTGATTCTGCTCTCAGACAAGTGTATGACAATGTCAGGAGACATTGGATTGTCATGCATTGGGGAGAGGGTGCCATTGGTATCTAACCCAGAGAGGATGTTGCTGAACGTCATACAGTGCACAGGGCAGTCCTATTGAGGGCCCAGTCCCTAGTTACACACAGAGGGACTGAGGTCATCAAAGGAACCCTTTATTCTTGAGGATTTGGGAACCTCCGTATGTATACTTTCTCAAATATTAATGTGGAGCTGCCCTCGTTGGAATTCATTGACCAGGAGCCACGTCTGTTCCTTTGGAATAGAACCACATTCGGCCAAACCTGATGGCTTCTGCTTAACCTATTAAAGGTCATAAAACAATAACAATCGCATTGCACATTTCATTTTTTAATATCAAAGGGAGCTAGGTCCTTTGAAATGTAAAACATCCTAAGTGAGAGAATAGTGCCTGCAATTCCCCCAGGAGCACAAGGTCATTGTGAAAATAACATTGGTTCCCCTCTCATTTTACTCAATTTCAAGATATGCAGGAGGCCACACATCTGAGAAAAAAAAAAAAAAACAGGCCAATAATGCTCGTCTTTGGCTGCCCGGACAGAGATTGGGCAATAGAGCTGCAGTCCATAGTTCAAAAGAGATGCTGGAAACTATGTAAAATAAATTATTTTGCAGCTGATAGAAGGATCAGGCATGCAACTCCTATCTCTTATTTCCTTAAGAAATGAGAGATGCTTCAAGAGAATGTATTTTCCCAGGTGGGACTACAAAACAAAGGGGAGAAAGAAGGAGGAAGCCTATCCTCCTGTGAACAGATTAAGCAGACACTAATTTACACCTTATTGTTAAGGATAACATTTTTACAAGAGTGAGATCCCATTTATATCTTCTGTAATTAAGTTAAAGTAATTGTTTTAAATGACATCCCCCAACTGCAAATCATGAAGTAAATATTGTATGTGAAGCGGGTTCGAATCCTGAAATATATGCATGAGAACCACACGCAGAAATGTCACTCAGTCCCCCGGCCACCATCAGCCTGGGGGGTCTCTGCTGGATTGCGGTAATAGCTCTCCTTGGTGGTGTCTTGGTTTGGTAGAAGGTCAGGAATGACTAACTGAAGCAGTTTAAGAGGTGGTAGGTGGGGTAGGGACTAGTTTAGGGAAGGGCCATGTTGTGGCCAGCTTCTCTGAAAGCAGGAGCCCTGGCAGTGAGCTAGCGAGGGCTCCCAGACATGCAGGGGGTGCCACCGTCAGTGGGAGCACACAGCTGCATGCAACTGTCTATCTCCTGCACCCTTTACTCTTCGGCCATTTTCATTTGTTGGAAAACTGAACACAGAGAGCTGTATCGGAAGAGCTCTAAGAGACCAGCATCCTTTATCCCCAATTCAAGAGAATCTAGTTGGGTAAAGAGGCATTTTCTCCCCCTAACAATTGAGTTTGCATGGGCTCTATAAACAATGCAGCTACTGAGCCAGATAATAAATAATTGCAGAACAACAGGGGAAAATAGCTCTGGGCAGGTGAGGAGGAAAATGGATGGTTTGGGATGAGATTTGCACACTCATTGAGTCAGCGAGGCGGCGTTATGTCATCTCAGGTCAGGTCTGCTCAGCACTAACTACAGTCAATTACTGGCCACACACCTGAGCTGATGCTGAAGGCCCCACTGCAGCCCAGGCTGAGCCCTTACAGGATGGACGTGTTCACAAAGGGAAATATTCAAACGAAAGCCTGGGAGTGGTGGTTGGCTAGTGTTGTGATCATTTTAAGAAGACAGTGGCCAGCTTTGGAATATATGTGTGTATGGAGTGTAATAGCCAGTGCCTCACATCCTTGGGCACATGCAGTATTCTTAACAGTACTCTTCCATGTGCATCCTCAACCCTGACCTTGACATGGAAAGACAAAGCCTCAGCTAGTGTCCTCTTTTATGGTTAGGCTTAGACTTTTGTTGAAAAGTGTACAAGTACATCACAATTTCTCCTTTGGCTACATCTTCCTCCTTAGACACTATTCTGATGGATGCGGAGTCACTTCTCTTTGCTTTCGATTGCACTTCTCACAACCTGCTGCAGACACTCCCTGATAAAATCCTTTCCAAATAACCTTCTTGACCTTCTCTTTTCCTTGACCACAAGGCTACTTCTGTGCTCTGTCAAGTGATGGCCCATAAATCTTTGTAGGTTGCATCAACAGTGTGCCCTTACAGATTCTCTTCATTCTCAGTGTTACCTTTAAAGGTAGAAACCTGTAACTCCACCATCTTCACCCAGCAGGATTCATTTTGTAATCTAGCAAGTACTAACTAAGTCTACCCTATGCACAAGGCATGGTTCTAGGTGCTGGGCTTCCAACTATAAGCCATAAAGACAGCTCCCTGCCCTCTTGGATCTTACCTTCGGGTAAAGGGGTCACAGGATGACCAAAAAAAAATCAGCAAATTATCCAGTGATCTATTAGTGTACTGTGCACTGGGGAAAGGAATATAAAGGAGAATAGGGAGTTTAGGGTGAAGATGTGATTCTGTTTTAAATAGGTTGATCTGAGTTGGTATCACTGAAAAAAAATTATGTTGGAGGAAACAAATGAGGAGAGAGAGTAACCCACATACACAAGGAAGAACATTCTGCAGAGGCATGTGTCACTGAAGGGAAGAGAATGAAGGAGAAATTAGTAGAATTTGGGATCTGATAAATTGAGGAGAGGACAAAGCATGTCAAATCTTTAGAACATTTGAAAGAATTTGACTTTAACTCTGGGTAAGAAAAGGAGCTGTTGGAGGATTTTGAGCAGAGCCTTATATTATAAAAAGAATTCATTGATCGCAGAATTGAGAATTATCAGTGGGGGTGGGGATGTTAACAGTTATCTATTGGGAGATAACAAACTATACCAAAGCTGAGTGGCTTGAAACAAGAATAATGTGTTATTTCTGAACTAGAGATCTGATACATGAAATTCATGCAAGAGTAGGCCTTCCTTCCTCAGGCTGCCAGTACCAGCTTTCCTCTGACACCTGGGACCCAGGCTTCCCTTTCAGGCCCAGTTTCATCCAGAAGGCCATCCAGAAAGATGTCCAGTCTAATTAGCATATTGTACTTTTATTATTATAGATGTGTTGGCTGGGCAGTTCTGCTGGGCTTGCCTGTACTTGCTTACTCAGTTAATTCTAGCTCCTGGGTCATTGGGGGCTGGAGACGAGGGAATGGTTGGGTCTCTCTCTCTCTCTCTCTCTCTCTCTCTCTCTCTCTCTCTCTCTCTCTCTCTCTTCCTCCCTCTCTCCCTCTCTTTCCATATGGTCCTTCATCCTCCCGGAGGCCAAAGTGGGCTTCCTTTTGTGGAGGTGGCACCCTTCCAACAGGGCAAGCCCCAATTTCCAAGTTCTCATCATGCCTTACTTGTATAATGTTTGCGTATGTTCCACTAGCCAAAGCAGGTCACAGAGTAATCTCAGAATCGTTGTGGGGAGGACTGCAAAGGAATATGGACACAGGAAGCTAGGAAGCATTGGAAGACCTTAGTGTAGCTATCAGCCACGGGGGCCAAAGTAGGGATCATGGAGAGCAATTAGAAGACTCTGTAATGATCCAGAAAAGCAATGATGATGAATTGCACCGGAGTGATGACAGTGGGAGTTTTCAGAAATGCCCATATTCTGAATATAGTTTGAAAGATGGTCTTATTTTTATTCTCCTAAATCACTAAGACCAAGCTATTAAGTTTCCAGGAATTGGTAATCTTATTATTATTCATGAGATGACATCGCCAAAAAAAGTTAGGGAGGTCAGGGGACAGGTTTCTTTTATTGCCAATAATTATTCAATGAGTTTTCTGAACAATTGAAAACTTAGTAATTCACTTAGTGATGTGACTGTACACGGCACCCTGTCAATATCATCATCAGCTAATATTTATTGAGCATCCTCTGAGTACATGGCATTGCACTCACAGCGACAGAGGTGAGCTGCATTAATTCTTCCGGCCAATGCAGGATTATTGAGTGGTTGATTGCCTCACTCTATTAATTGGTGCCCCAGCCGCCTCAAGAAAAGCATTTCGCTTCCAGAATACAATTCCTTATTCCCCTGGAGTAGTGTTAGCTTTGGTAGACTCTGACAGCACAGGGCAAGGATATGGTTCTCTGTGTTTATGATTATGCTAATAACTTTTTATTACTCTTAGTATCAGAACTTGGGAGTTATTAGCTCATTTCATGGACAGAGAAGCGAAGGCTGAGAGTGGGGAAGTAGTATGGCCAATGCCACCCATTGAGATGGTGGCAGACCTGGGACTGAAATATAGTAACTTTTTCTACTGTGCTACACTGCCTCTCAGTGGTGCATGCTATTCCCATTTCTCTCTCACACTAACATACAGTCACGAAAACTACACCAAAAAAGATTTGACTGGCATCTATGCTCTTAAGAGTGTCTATGACACACTGTTCTTTGCTATCCACCCAGCCAAATCACTGGAAAAGTGGTTTGTTTGTCTTGATGTGTGTGTGTTTTTTAAGTCCCTTATTACAAGAGATTTGCCAGCTATTAAAATCTCCATTTTTTGTGTTAAATTCTCATCAGAAAGATGTCATGGCTTTCAATGCACTGAGAGATTTGAAATCCAGCATCTGAAATAAACTATTTCATTGAGATCCCTGCTTTCATTTCGACCTGGAATCAGTTATTCCATGGGGATTGTTTTGACTGATCATTCTTTTTGAGAGAGTCGCTACTTTTGTTTTGTTTTTTGTTTTTTTCTAATGAAAGAGTTAAAATTTGGTGTTAAGAAAGCCTGTGAGTGGTGGGGGCAGTTTACATGCAGAATGTGTTTGTAAATCTCGGAAGCAGCACCATTCAATGTCACGTACTCTGGGATGCACTTGAGTGTACACCCTCCAGAACATCTGCTTGTTGTAATTCCGCCACATCACCTATTTTGGTACATATCTCTTCCAAGCAGCTTCCAGAGCTTTTCAGATAGTCGACATCAGAAATTGTACTGTTTTATCCTGGATTTTACAAATAGCAACCAGATTCTTGTAAAACAGAACTATCTGATAAGGAAGGTTGTGAATTGCTTTTTGTGATTGTCATGGGCAAGAGTATTAAAGAAACCAGCAAACAGTGCAGTACACCTGTTACTGTAAAAATAAAACCTGTAGCAGCGAATGCATTTCTCTGATGAATACGTTCGAGGCCGTGATCATTGTGCAACTTCTGGTTGGATGCTTTCAAATGTTCTGTATTGAAAAACATCAGTAACAAGAACCAAACAGTCCACCAAAGCGTGTATTCAACTCAATGGAGAGAAACATACATTCTTAGAGTTTCATAGAGACCAACCCTGCTTGGTCCACCATGGGAAGCAGAGATTTAAAGTTCTCTCTGGATTTGCTTTCCATTTCTACTTTATAGTTGGGGGCTGTTACCTTGTTTTTCACTTTAGGGGGTGTTCAAATCCATATGCAAAACAGAAGTGCAAAACAGACCAGACAAAGTTCTGTTCAGCAGGCAAACATCAAAATGCCAGAACATGATAATGAACTTAAGTCATTTTACATGCAAAATAATTTGTTTTAATTGGCTAAATAAGATCTGGTATAATTAAAATATTCAATAAACTATTACAGAAAACTATGTCACCAGCCTTTAATCACATTATATGTTCATTGCAATTTTGTAAACAGATATGAAAATGGACCTGAATTATCTCAAATTTACAAGTAAGAAGGATACATAAGTGTTTTACAGAAACTTCTGAGGTTATGCCTTTTTTTAAATTTTGGAGATATTTTCTTTGTTTTGGAGATGAGCAATTTATAGACAATTCCCATAGCTTGACTCCCCAGTGAATCCAGGCAGAACCACTATAAGTAAGAAAAATCTCTCCTAAGAAAGCTCCTTTTCACCACGGAGTAAGGATTATGTAGAGTGAGGTCCACAGTATTCTCTCCCATTACATCTCCCTAAAGAAAAATAAACCTCCCAGAATAGATGAGGGTATAATTGGACCTGAAATGACCCCACAGACGAGACCCTATGGAACTGAGAAATCCTCTTTCTAAGGAGGAGTTGCCCAAGGGTCACAGTAAGCTGACTTCTGACTAATGTGTAAATGATTGGGGGAAATGATATTCTTCTGGAGGGGAGCACTTAATTCTTCCTACTGCGAGAATCTCTATTTGTGTAGCATGAGTTAATTTTGACACTAACTTATATTCAACTATATACTAGTATCTATAATAAATAAAAGCATAATATGCTAATTAGACCAGAGGACCTTCTGGACAAAGCCTGGGCTGCGAGGGAAGCCTGGGTCCCGGGTGCCTGCTAGCGGCCAGAGGGAAGCCGGTGCCAGCATCCAGGAGAAGGAAGGCCTACTCTTGCACGAATTTCATGCATTGGGCCTCTAGTGTGTATATATATTGAAGTAAATAAATGTCATGCCACCTAAAGCCTTATTCTAACCATTGTCTAAAGGCCAGGGACTATATTATAAACTCTTTCACATACCTTCTAGATGGTAGAATTTTATACCTATATCAGGTATAATATGCAAATATATAAATAATATATATGCAAATATATTAATAATAAATATGCAAGAAGAGTGAAGACACTTAGTTACTACAAACTTCAGGAAACTTAAAATCTATGCGATAAAGTAAGAGTGATCTAGATACATTGGAAGAATAAAAGGTCACTAACAGTATGAGATACCCGAAGGCAGGACAAGATTAATTTGTACAATTATATGTAATAAAATGTTCCAGGCAATAGGTGCTTGGAAATTGGAGAAATATCATTTACCATGAGTTCATATAACTTAGAAAGCATACTTTGAAGACAAAGAATTTTTTAAATAAATTTTAAAGTATATGTGTATTGATTTAAGAGGCGAAGGGAGAAGGAGATAGAATTATTGATCTGTTGCCTCCTGCATATCCCCTACTAGGGATCAAGCCCAAAACCCAGGCATGTGCCTTGAGCAGGAATTGAACCGTAACTCCTGATTAATAGGTTGATGCTCAACCACTGAGCCATACTGGCTGGGTGAGGACAATGGAATTTTTATATTAAACAAGGGGAAGTATACATTTAACAAAACCAATTTCATAGGAAATAATATGTGGAGGTAACAGAGCACAAAATAGTGTGGCTGTATATAAACCAGTGGGTGAGAATAAAAAATATTGCTATAAATAGATGGGTTTAGGCAAAATGGGGGTGACTCCTTCACTCATTCATTTAACAAACACCTATATTGGACACCTACTGTATGTTAGTCACTGCTTTATATAACAGGAAAATAGCAGTCAACATCAATATATTCTGACATCATGAAGTTTATGCAAATATCAAAAGAACAGTTAAGTGTTTGATACCGTTGATCATCCTGCATAGGGCACACAGGGCAAGTCAGTTGTAATGTTTTTGTTTGTGCAAATACAGGCAGATATACCTTTTATTTATACATATAAATAAAACAAGTCAATTGTTGAAAAGTCAATGACATCACCATGTACATCAAAAAACATGACATTGTTTGACTGAATATTTTATGTCATTCCAGGTTGTTTTAGTATTGGACAGAAAATAAATGAGAATATAATTATTTCATTTATTTTAAAAATAAGATGAAAAAGTGACTGAGCGCCATGGGCATTTGAGTGGTTATATCTACCTTTCTCTGTATCCTCAAGTGGATAACTTTCAGCTAATAACCTTCACTTTTCCATGCAAGGAATGGGCAGCCTGAGGGCCCCATCTTTAAGCAGAATGCAAATGACAGGCATAAGAAGCCCGATCAAATTGCTGAGTATCACTTTTGTATAGTTGTGTGTGTGTGGGGGGGGGGGGTTGTTTCCATCTACATGCACGTTTCACATGTAATGTTTATATTTTATATTGTTTTGTATAATTAGGATTGTTCCCATAGAAAGGGTGAGGAAAGCATTTCCTTACAAAAGTGCTGCTGAATTTTTAAATATGGTTTAAACCCCATGAGCATAGATGAACAAGGAGCCAACAGACATTTATTGTGTGAGCAAGCTACTTTGTTTAAAGATGTATGGAAGATAATAAAGATTCAGAGATGTTTGAATACCAATGTTGCTCTTATTTAGTCTCTAATGTAATTGGAAGAATAGAGCATTAACCTGAACACCCAAATAATAGTAAACCAATGCAGTGTGGGCTGAGATGTAAAAGACAGGGGTAGATAAGAATGACTGGAAGGTAGAAGGATAGGATTTCTATCCCTGTGTTGACATTTGCTCCTGTGACATTGGGTAAACTAATTTTATTTACCTCAGTTTCATTTTCTGTAAAATGGTTCTAACAACAGCATGTCGTGAGGTTTAGAAATTAGGAACAATGCCAAATCCCTGTCATATAATAAGTATTTATATTACTAGCTACTCTTTATTCTGTAGGTGCTAGCTATAACCTAGCTATTGTGCTTATCATTTTACTACTCTTAGCTAATTAAATTATTATAACAATATTTTACAGATGAGGAGAGTGAGCTTGAAAGAGGAAGGGGACTTGACAACTATCCCACAATTACAAAGCAAATTTCAGGGCCAAGATTTAGAACTAGGAAGAATTCTACAGCTAAGCACTTGAGTAGTTACTATGATTAAAACAATGCCATCGCTGTAAATGTAGGAAGGTCAAGAAAGTGTTTGTGAAGGACATGTAAGTTATCCTGGTCTTAGATAAAGGGATAGGAATGGAATATGTTGTGATGAAGGAGAAGAGGACATTCTAGAGAGAACAAGGAAAGTGCATGAGGCTTTGGAAGAAATGTGTGAATGTGTGAGGATCAGGCTGAGAGAGCAGGGAGCTCCTATGAGGAGGTGATAGAATGAATATTTACATGGATAGGTTAGTGTCAAACCACAGAGGTGGTTAAATATGAGGGGGAAAAAGAAAACCCTGTACTTTGTTGTCTAAATAAGTAGTGAATGCTTGAGGAATTTTTCTTATAAAAACTAATATTTATTTTAAATAAGACATCACTAATTACAGATTTTAAAAGGCTGACAATAACCACAAATACAATTGCCAGAAAAGTAACATGATCTTTTTATCAGCCTGACACACCTTTTTAATTCTTCCCCTACATTTTTTTCTACATGCTCTTTGTTTCTTCTGGTGAATTTTCACTAACACTTTTGAACCTTTGAAGATTTTAAGCCAATTCATAAGGTGATGAAATAGAACAGACTTTCAATTGACCAATCAATAACTATTGGGAATAGATGTCATTCAGAGTGGCATTTTAAGAAGGTTATTCTGGCTCATGAAGGATGAATTGGAGAAGAAAAGAAATCCTCTTGAAATGGCTGTTTTCAATCGCTGTGTCATGACAGTCGGGAGAAGTGTCACAACTAACAAGGCACTAATAGTAAAGTATTGGTTTGCCACAGATTAGCTGCTTTCTCCATTAGAGCAGATTCAAGGTCATTCCTAGAAGAACATCAGGCTCCTTCATTGCAATTCCAAGTGCTTTCTCAAGGGCGGAGAAGGCAGTGGTGTTACACTCTGGTTTGGTCTTTGGCAGGACCCTAGCTAGGAATGTCCCAGAGGAGGGGGTGCCTCATTTTGTCACCCTTCATGTTTGTCACCCAAATGTTTTGGGACAGAAAGGAAAAACATGGGAAAGTGTTCCATTAAAGGCTGATTGCAATGGTTTAGGCAAACATGGCCAGACCTAGAAAGTATCAGGATGCTAGAGATGAAAGAATAACTTTGAGAGGCATGGGGGGGGGGTGGCATTTGACAGATATTGATAATTGCATGGGAGAGAAAGGAAGGAAACAAAGGATCCATTGGAAGGCTCCAAGTGTGCACACTGCGCACAGGTGAGGAATTGGGAGAAAGGGCTTGCTTTGAGGGCGATAAACTACTGTCCATCTGAGCTATTACAACAAACTGTTGGAAAGATTTGGTAACAATAGGCGTTGACACTCATAAAGTCCTTGTTGTGTGCTAAGAAAGGAATTCCCTATAGCACATACATTATTTTTACCTAATGGCAGCCCCCACCGTGAGACAGATAATATTGTTACACCCGTTTTCACACAGAGAGACAAAATAGATTGGCCAAGGCCATACCGCAAGCTGGCGGTGGAGCTGAGATTCAATCCCAGGAAGCCCGGTTCCCAAAACAGAGCACTTGGCCACTGTAGACGCCGCAGTATAAGCACACAGGCATCAAGGTCTCCCACAGAGAAGTCTTGTAAAAGTCATATTCTGGAAAGAAATATTAATGTCATTTGAGCCAACATCGGCACTCCATGTTAACTTGATAGCCTCCCCCCCCCCAAGATATCTTAAAAATAAATCATAAATAGCAACATGTAAATGCCTTCTCAGAGTGCCCTCCTCCTCACTCAGGAAGTGACAAAACATCAGCAACACCACCGATAGCCATTTAGAGCTTTTTCCAAATCTCTTTGCAGCCCAGCCTTCTTTTTATCTTGCCCTGACCTTGTCTTGCTGACCCTGTTCACTCCCCGAACCCAGACCACTCTCCCGCTTTTATTGCAATGATATAGTTGTATTCTTGCCACAGGGTCTTTATTTTTATTTGCAGAATATTCTCAGTCTACTCACTCCCTTGTACAAAGTTCATTTTAACTCTAGGACCCATAGCAGTCATGCCACTTCCAGGAGGCTGCTTCTAGTCGACGCTGAGAAATGTCCGCAGAGAATTCCGGATTCCAAGGCCCCCTTCCCTAGCTCCTTGCTGGCCCTGCAGCCTCTTTCCCCTGCTCCATCTGAGATCTGGGTTCCCTGCTCGGCCCCTGCCTTCTGTTCAGCCCCTGCGTGTTCTCCAGTCTCTGCTCTGCCTTCATGATGCGAAGGGTTTCCTCTTGATCGCATGGCGAGGAGGGGGGAGTTGTACTTCTTTATTCGGGTCCAAGCTAAAAAGATATCCTCCCTATTGCCAAACTCCAAGAATCATGACACATCGGGTTTAACCAGAAAAAGCAGTCCCTCTTTGGATACACTGTGGCCAGGATGGAGGAGGAAGGTCTGTTTTCCTGGACCGCTTCTCACTTTGTCTCTGGCGGCTGTCATGGGGACTTCAACATTCCAAGATGCCCAGGGTCTGTGGTATATGGTTGAGATACACCATAGTTGAAGTAAAATAACTGGTGTTTTTTTTTTTAGGTTTCTTCACCCCTCTCTCAAAATACCATCTCTTATAAGTAGGACACATGGATTTACCTTTAGTTTTCAAAATTGCTGACATTTCTCAAAGATGGTCAGTGAAAAGGCACCTCTTCCTACTGGCTCACTACCGCCTTAACCCCGGGCCAGCAGGAGAAGCAGGTAGTCATTTCCACCAGCATCTTCACCTGTACACACACTCCCCCTGGGGACCAGCAAGGTGCATCCCAAGAAAAGAGGTCACTTGGGGAATTTCCCTGTGAGGTCCTCGCCCCTCGGGTGGCAGGAGATGAGCAGAAATGGCACAGCCCTGGTGCAACACCATCGAAAACCGTCTGAATGGGGAGATCATTGCTTTTCGACTTTGTTTTTTTAAAAAAAATGGAACCTCCCATAACATGGTACTGAGAGGCGGGAAGATGCAGGAAAAGTCTGCAGGCATAGTGACTCCAAAACTCTGTGGCAGAACTCGAGAAAGCAAGCCTGTTGTCACTGTGGGAGGGAGGCCAGAGGAATGTAGGGTCCACGCTCCTCACAGCCTCTCCTGCAAACACCTTGCCCCCACCCCCGTTTATGTTGCCTTTATTCATAAAACTGATGGCCAGAATGCGCCACTCCAACTCTCCCGGGGAGCACGGGCTCGGCCAGCGCTGACATGTTGGCGTGGGCTTTTTTCCTCTCCGAGCCCATTCCTGAGACCAAGCACTTGTTCCTCCTTTTGTTTACCGGTGGCAGTTTGTCAGCAGTTATGATAAGTAGAGTTCCATCTGCCAGCCAAACTACCCTGCACATTGCCGGGAGAAATTAGCAGCTTTCATTGTTGCCTACATAAATAAATATGCAGAATAAATTGCACTTAAACACACAGCCCCCCCAATTTTTTTTTAAAATGGGGGAGAAAAAAAAGAATCGCAGGTACACCGCACCTTTCCATGGCCATCAGCCCAAACCGGGGGACACAGAGAGGCGATCTCAGGTTTCTAACCTGGAGAGAGGCACGAAAATGCGTGTCTACATGAGAGAGGCAGCGGATCCTGCTCGCGGAGATGAAAACAGGAGCCGCCAGACACACTACACTGCTCGGTGCCTTTATTCTCAGAATCCTTTGCCTGAAACCCACTGTCTTTTCCCGTGTGTTTCTCTCTCTCTCTCTCTCTCTCTCTCTCTCTCTCTCTCTCTCTCTCTCTCTCTCTCTCTCTCTCTCTCTCTCTCTCTCTCCCCTCCTCCCACCCCCTGCCTTCGCCCCATCCCTTACTCTCTCTTCCTCTCCCTCTCTCTCCTCCTTCCTTCCCTCGCTCATTGTCCTCCCTCTCCGCCGCTTTGGATGCCCACAGTTGTCACATTCCATCGACTCGCCCCTCCGCTCGCCTCCGTTCTTCCTTCCACTCCAGCCCGGCGGGCGGGCGGTGGGCGCCCCGGCCAGGCAGCCGGCCGCCTCTCCCGCGAGTTGGGAGTCATGTGTGCGGCTCCGTTGGATGGAGCGCCCCTCGCCTGCCTTGTCACTCTTAGCAAAGATTAAAAGGCGGCGTCCCATCGCTCCCCTGTTCCTTCCCGCAGGAGGGACTTGAAACAGGGGGACATCAGACACTGATCACTTTTCATAAGCGTTTTCTTGCTGGGGAGAGAAGAGGAGAAAAAAAAAGAAAAGAAAGAAAAAGAAGAAGGGGAGGGGTGGGGTGGGGAGCGGAGAAGAAGAGGCGGGGGGCGGAGGGTGGGTTGAGGGGTGTAATTTGAGACCGGTGGTGAGGATTGGGGCGAGCGAGAGATGCTGCACGCTGCTAACCAGGGAAGGAAGCCTTCAGCAGAGCCAGGTAAGAGCGAGCGCCCAGCCCTGGGTTGGACCGAGTGGCTTCAGTGAAAAATCCCTGTATTTGCACCGGTTTTTTTTTTTTTTTTTTTTTTTGGTGTGTGTGTGTGTGTGTGTGTGTGTGTGTGTGTGTGTGTGTTTTGTAATTGAGAACAGCATCCCCGGCAGAAGCCCGTGCTTTCTCAGCCGGCTTCCTTTTGTTTAACTTAGAAAAGTACCTGTGTTAATTTTGACGAATTGGAGCATGCAGCAAATTCAATTGAAAATGGATTTGTAGAGTAAATGCGTTTATGCTGAATGATCTTCGCCTGTGATTTTTTTATTGAAGGGGAGAGACGAGAAAGATGCTTTGGATCAGCGGTAGCACTTTGCATCGCCTTCCGTCTCTAAACAGCTCCCGGGGAAAATGAAATAATCCAATTGATCCTGGGTTTTGGTTTGTGTGTGTGTGTGTGTGTGTGTGTGTGTGTGTGTGAACTCCGGGACTCACACGCTGGGAGAGAGAGCCCGGCATTTGAAATGTGTCTTCCCACCCAACTTTGGATGCGTTATAATATTTCTTTTCTCCCCCTTGGGGGTTTAAGCCAGGGTAGAGTTTATTTAAGTCTAGCTGCCGGTGTGTGTTTGGGGTGGATCTTGTCGGGTGAAGCGCTGCTTCTACCTCCCTAACCTGGGTCAGGTTGATGTTTTATAAACGGAGATGAACATTGGTCCCAAATGCAACATGAAGTTCAAACATCAGGGTAGGGCATATTTCTGAAAAGGACGCCCAGTCAGTAAATAGGGGAGCTAAATGAGGGCAGTTTGAAACGGGAGGTTAACTCTGGGGGTGCTGTGTTATGAGCTTTTTTTTTGGATTTTAAGCCGCTCAATAATGAAGGGGAGTGATTATCAGTCTCAGCTCGGAACTTTGCATCCAGACCCGAAATCCAGAATGCGTGTGGATTGGCACTGTCCGTGGCTGCCAGCAACCTGTCCCTTTTGTGCGCTATGAATGGGAGTTGTGGATTATATTTGATGGCATTTCTCCTTTAAAGAGCCTTGGGATGGAGTTTAAAAGGTTCACATCCATTCTAACGTTGAACAAATAGAAAATGCAGCATACTCTAGCCTCCCAGCACCTGATTCTTGTGGCTGCTGCTGGTTTTTAAAGTTTTGATACATTTGTTTTTAGCGTCAGTCTTGGCTGATTGTGTGTTCATTGCCTCTGCTACTAACATGTGTTTGCTGGCTTGAATGAACCGAGAATTGAGATTGTAAAATTAAAAAAAAATCCAATTAGCTAAAGTTTCATTTAAGGATAACCGAAATCCAAATCATATCCAGACTTTGATCCTGGGGGTCACCTGAGAGGTTTGGATTGATTTTTAGGTTGGATTTATTTTCTGGATGTGGAAACTGGAATATTAAAAGTACACAATTCTGTGCAAAGAATGCTGTCTGGCAGGAGACACAGAAAGGTGGCTTCAGAGCCTCTAGCAGGTCCGGGGCCGAGGGACTGCCGTGCTGTGGCATTGTCGAGCTCAGCGATGCGTGAGAGGGTGTTTCCTATATGTGTTTGGTGATAAGATTTTTTCATCCCCCAGTTTCCAAACTGGACTTGCTCGTCCAAACCATACCCTGGCATGTCTCGTGTCTGACAGACCATCCATCTAATGGCATGTTGCGGGTGCAGCCCGGGAATCCAATTTTCTAAAGACGCCTGGGAGCTGCAGAATTTGGGGGAGCGGGGAGCGGACACCAAACGGAATATGGGCCTCCTCAGGCATTATCCTTCGAGAGCATCTACAGTGGGAGTTCTGTGGGGACCCCTGACTTTCCCATCCTGGTTTAAAGACCAGGGAGAGACGTGGACAAAGCCAGCTAGCTGCTGCAGGCTGCCATGACCATGCTGGTGGCAGCATAGTGAGTTCTTACAACCCCAGCACGTATAGTTTTCTTTCTATCAACTTACAAAACTTTGCAGAACCTTGACGTAGCACTGCTCCCTTTCAGTCGTGTTTGTACATGGCTGGCTCGCATAAAACCTTCTCTCTCACTCTCGCCGTGCCAAACTACTGAGTGTTGTGTTGCCGCCGACAATAGTGATGATTTCTTAAGTCAGTGGTAAGTGTTGAGGAGATGGGCCGGGAGATAGATGGATAGATGTATGCATCATACATACATTTTGTTTGTGAAAGCGACTTCTTCCAGGTGAGGAGAGGATACATTTGAAGCTGTGGCTTTGGGCTATGTGTATCCCTGAATGGCTGTCTTCCTAGAAATCTAACTGGAACCAAAGTAGACAGCAACCTTCAGCTGTCCACTGGCTGGTAGTTCAGCGTGCACTTTTGAGGCAGATGGTAACCAAAACTATCCTGACTCAAACTATCTGAGTCATATAAATAGCATTTTTCTGACTTTTCCAGTAGATGATGCTGGAGAGCAAAGAAAAGATTATTATGTTTTTATAAAAAAGAAAGAAAGAAAGAAATGCAGTAGACTTATACAAGCCAATGAAAAAGATCTTTCTCCCCAAACTCTGCTGGTAGCATTTTGCATAATTTGCTAATTAATGAATTATATTGAATCATTCCCTTTTATGATGGTCTATAGAAGAAAGCTATTAAAACTTGAGTCCAATTTTTAAAATTATGAAATTGTTCTCTTTAGTCCCTACATATAATCTCTGTTTGCTGTTTTTCCATTTATAAAAAAAATCAACTTAACTGCACATTGCTATTCAGAACATTTCATCCCTGAATGCTAAAACCCTTTAACATGCAAATATGATGTCAGAGGGAGAACTGAAATAGAATACCCTGAGAAGAGTAATGATCAAACGCATTATAAAAATATGCACCAGTTGCCAACATGTAATGAAATATTAAGAAATTAAAAGCATGCAACCTCTAAAGTAATAGAATTTCATTGCTCTGAGACTGTTTTCCCACTGAATATTAAGTGTTTAATAGATCTATCTGTAAAATAAAAAACAATCACAACCCTACATGGTTTGTCAGTGAAGTTCTTTCATTATATGATTTTGAAAAATTAGCCCAATAGGATTTTCCTCAGACTAGGAAATGTAATTAACATTGGATATTAAGTGCCCGATTTCCAAAGCCAAAGCCACCAGGCTTGATGGAGAAAAGAGGAATTCAGAGAGCAAGCATCAGTGCCAGGAGCCGAGGGGACCCACGCTGAAACTCGTCCGCTGGTGATCACTCTGATAAAATGACAAAGATGTCCCTGAGGAGCCCGGGATTCTGGTACCCAGACATGAACTGATGCAATTTCAGGCAAGCAATGGCCTCGATCTGTGGGAATATTTATTTTGAGGAATGATCAGTTAATCAGTTTCAGTTGTGAAGGAGACCTGCTTGGATATGACAAAAGCACTTGCAGATAGGAGAAGGGTACCACCTAGCAGGTAGAGAGAGAGAGCTCTCTGTTTCTTCTTACCATAAGCAGTCCAAGCTGTTTCCTGGTGTGTTTTTGTATTTTTCTTTTGCATGGAAGTCCTTCTTTGTCAGTTTTTATTCCTGAGGTGTGAAATGCTCTATAGGATGTTTTTATTTTGCACCCATTCAGTTCTATTTTGGGGGAGAAAAATAAAAGCTTATATTTAGAAGACATGTGTGTCAACTACTCCTATTTTGTAATTAGCGCTAGAAATCCATTGGGATAAAGATGTTCCTTTTTTCTTTCTTTCTTTCTTTTTCTTTGTTTTGAATCAAATATACTTTTTGTGCTTGATCCTTAGTGGTTATTTTTTCTTTCTTTTTCTTTGTTTTGAATCAAATATACTTTTTGTACTTGATCCATAGTGGTTATTTTTTCTTTCTGTCTGTCTTTAAATAAGAAAAGCTTTATAATTTGGGGAGAGATTTAGGTTTATTCTAGTGGTTTGTTTGCTGCTCACTTTTGGTGTTCTCTACTTTCATTAGAGCTGTCAAACACTTGCTATACCCAAAGCACTCTTGACGTAAACAGGGCAAATAACATCTCCGACAACAATAAATGTCCCCACTGAGAGCCTCAGGAGGACTGAAAATGCGAACTACACTCAGAGAATGGTCTAGTGGGTTCAAAGGTGCCAGGTCCTGAATTCCTTTTTAAGAGAGCTGAGAGGAAAGGTCACTACAGGTCAAGGGGATCCCGAGGGTGGCAGCCTTTGAATTAGGAGTGAAATGTGGAAACACAGTATAATCCTGATGAGCAAAATCAAAGGGATTATGGGGAAATAATGCGCAAAAGAATGGCCATTGCCAGTATTATGAAGGGCCTTGAATGTCAGATCGGGATGTATAGTAGCCACCAGGATGTGATCTGGAAACTTCCAGAGGGGTTCCTTGCTGTGGAATGGGGAAGGAGTGGGATAGTGGGTCTTTATTAAGTCCTCCACCCACCCAAGTGATGCTGAAAGGCCTACATAGGGGCCATCTGCTCTCCCATTACATGGTGGCCTTAAGGAACTATTATTCTTAATGGAATAGTGCTTTGCCTTTTAGGGATGCTGTTAAAAACAACAGCAAGAACCTCTAGAGTAGAGACTGGAAACCAGCAAATAGTCCAATGCATCAGCCTAAACTTGGGAGGTATGGTTGAGAAATACTGTGGAGGGAAGGGAGCGTGGCTGTGAAAAACACCTTCCTCTTATAATTATTGCAATTTCTTATGTGTACTGTAGATGTCATGGCCTCATTAGGCAAAGATTTTGTGTATAAGCATCTGTTTTCATAAGACAAGCTTCACCCTTTGTCAGAGATGAGACCTGTAGTTTAGAAGATGTGCTATTTCTTTCTACTGCTTGAGGGAATCACGTAGTGTTGTGGGCATCTCCCATTTGCTGACATTGATTAGGATGGATTTGTAGAACTTTTAAGGGTTTTCATGTCTCTGAAAAAGGATATACTTCATTTATTAGAATTAGTTGCTGCTCTGAATTGCCTGTGTGTCAGTTACTTTCAAAAAACCTTGACTAACTCACCCTGAACCCTTAGATGTCTGGTGTATTCAACCGAAGAGCTCAGCTGTGGAGACTTCTCTAACTATATAATAGAAAGTTAATGTCAGCACAGAAAACATTTTCTAGCATCCAATAGACTTCATAATGAGAAGGAGCAGAAATAATTATTAGCACAATTAAGTAAGTGGAGTGCCACTCTTTTCCCCAGTCATTGATTTAAGCAGCCTATTCAGGTGGACAGGGTCAGCAATAGCACCTGGAAATGAAGCCATAAGTGAGTGCCTTGCCTTGTCCTCAAACCACTTTAATCTGATTTGTTCCATTTACCTTTTCCAAGCTTTTCATCTCCCCACCATTTGAATACCATCAGAGATGGGGGCTGCCCATGACATTCACACTTGACATTATCAAACACAAAAGGCATCAGTCATACACTTGACTGCATTACAATGCAAGGGAAAAAAATAGATCCCAAAGGCATAGAAATTATTGTTTCGTGCCTTGAACGTAGGTGGGTATTTTTTCCCTATTTCCTCCAGCCTGCCTTATTTGATGGATTTGCTTCTGTGTGTTTGCAGAGGGTTCTGAAAACCCTGGAAAAAACCAGCACTCATAAATCCATAGCGTACACATCCTTATGTTCATTGGAGGTATGTGTAGTAATACAATGGAAATTTAAAACTCGATTAATATGTGTTATTCGCTGGGCACCAACCACATTTTTGTGTAGTGACAATGTTGAACCTTGGACTGGACCTATCTTTTCATCATGACTCCAGTCCTTCTGTGAGACAGCTATGGACAAACCTTTTCCTGACTCACACATCTGTGGTCACTGCAGTCACTTGACTTATGCTGAGTAGACCAGAAATCTATTGACTTTATTGCAGTCCTGTGTGTGTGTGTGTGTGTGTGTGTGTGTGTGTGTGTGTGTGTGTGTTGGGGTTAGGAGCAGGATGCTTAAAGTGAATATAAATCTATGTGTACCTCCCTTTGCTTATTATTCTGAACTTTCTGTTCAAAGACAATTTACCCTCCCCCCGCATATGTAAGACAACATTTGTGAGCTGAACAAATAGTGTTGTCAGATTGTGGTGAATTGCTTCAGTAGTATTACATCATGCATCGAGATTACATGTGCTGTAACACTCAGTAAAACAGCCAGCTATGTGATATTCTACAGGTTTAATATACTTCTGCTGCCTTGTACTTGGGAAGGATTTCTGTAATTGGAGACAATCTAGCAAGAATTTTTGAAGCCATTGGAGGTTAAAATATAAGTTTTTTGAGAAATGTGACTTTATAGACTTGAAAATGAATGGATCACAAGTTTCTCTTAACTGGGAAGAATCATAATTGCATATATAGTCCAGTCTTGATTAGGGTTTGGATTTCCAACACAGGGATTATCCCACTTTCTTCTCTGGCTCCCTTGTCTTCTCTCTAACTACCCATCGTGAATCATTTCCCTAATCATGAGCACCTCTGCTAATGGTAGGGAAGGATGTATTTGAGCAGCAAAATCCAAATCAGTGAAGTACACTTCAGAATAGCTAATTATGTGAAAAAAGTCTGGGTGGCTATGTTTTTGAAGCTGTTAACGAAAGTTAACTGAATTTCATTTGGGAGTATTAGAGTCTCTTTCTATTTACAAATCGTGGCTTTCTATATCTGTTGATATGTCAAACTTTTACCCACATGTTTAAGAAGCAAAAAATAAATCAAATGGAGCGAATGAGGCTAAGTCATTGGTTTCATTGTTCTAGATCAGGGGCAGGAAACCTTTTTATGCCAAGGGCCATCTGGGTATTTATAACTTCATTCATAGGCCATACAGAATTATCAACTTAAAAATTAGCCTCCTGTATTTGGTCAAACATTTAATTAATTCACCCCTAATGTGGCCACAAGGCCATACTAAATGATATCTTGCGTCTTATATAGCCCTTGGGCCAGACGAGCCCCACCCCTGTTCTAGATTACATCCTTTCCCTCTCTTACACCTAGACCAACTACCATTTTGAATTAACTGGTTGGATGGTGTGCCCAGCTGGAATTCTAAAAGGCCACTTGGATCAAGACAGTGTACCTTTGTAGGTTTATCAGGGTTCTGATTGGTATATTCCTCTAGAGTTAAGTACAAAGAGGGTTATTGGTACCCAAACCCCACTTGATTGATGTCCAACACCAGTACTTTCCCATTTCTGTCATCAGCTGACTTACAGTCAAGTCTTAAAAAAATATTTACATTTAGAATTTGACCTCCTAGAGATCTTCCAAGTCCCAAAGGACTTTAAGGACTTTAAAGTCTCCGAGGAACCAGAATTAGGCTGAGATGATAAAAGGATTTCTTATAAGATATGTCTGTCTTATCTTACCTAATAATAGACAAACATGTAAATTAACTGTACCTCTGCTATGCCCACAGCCAATCAGAGTGAGTATGCAAATTAGAAGGCTAAAGAGGGCAGCACCCAGCTGCTCCAGGCACAGAGTAGCCAGGTGGGGCAGGATGCCTCCTATGAGAGGGAGGGTCCAGGGAGCAAAGGGATCTAAACGAGTGGAGTGCTGCAGCGAACACAAGACTGCAGACTCTGGAGTCTACAGCGAAGACAAAGATGGCAGACTCCAGCTAGAGTACTGGGTGCTGGAGGAAAACTGGTGCTGGAAGCCAAGGGAAGGAAGGCCTCTAGTATACTATATTGCTGTTTAAATTCTTATTTAAAATATGGATTGAAACATGTTGGTCATTGTATTGCATCATCAACTCATCACAACATTCAAGTACATTTCTTTCTAATAAATTTAGGTTTAATCGTGATAAATTGAAGTGTGAGGTTGCATAGCTGGCTTTGCCAGAGGGGTTGTAATCATACCATAGGCCCAGACAATCCCAGCCACATAAAAGTTTGCAGTATAAGGCACAGAATTCCATCTACTGATATTGCAACAGAATCAGAATTTTATTTCCTCGCCTTTTTAAAAAAATATATTTCTTTTTGTTGTTGACACTACATCAGTGTGTCTTGGGCATTTTTGAAATCATCTGATCTAATAAAAAGATCAATATGTGAATTGACCATACCTCCGATCAGGCCATGCTCACATCTACACCCATCAGCCAATCAGGAGCAATTTATGCAAATAAATCCCAACCAAGATGGCTGCAGCCACTGAGAGCAGGAGTGAAGCTTGTGTTTCCACAGCAACAGAGGAAGCCAAGCTTTCCTCCTGCCATTGCCAGCCTAGGCCTCCACTCAATGCTACAAAGTTTCAATTATAGAAGATATATTCCAACAGAAATGGTGGCAGCCACGGAGCTGGAGAGAACAGAGGCTAGGATTGCCCGGGCGATGGAGGAAGCCAAGCTTCTGTAGCCCTAGCACCTAGTCCTTCACTCTAGGCTACAAAGTTTCAATTATAGAAGTTAAACAGAAATGGCTGTTGCCATGGAGCGAGCAGAAGGCTTGGCTCTGCTCCAGGCTACAAAGTTTTAATTGTAGAACATAAATTAATCCCAGATCCCAGGGCCACCTCTTGAGTTGCTGGAGGGTGTGGTTGGCCTGCAAACCATCACAGGCCCCTTGCCCAGGCCACCCCTTGCCCCAAGGGAACCCCCACTCTGATCTGGGACACTCTTCAGGGCAAAACAGTTGGCTCCCACCTATGTACCAGGTCTCTAGCCTATCAAATAAAAGAGAAATTTGCAGATTGACCATCACTCAGACACACAAGAGGGCTGCCCTCATGTGTTAAAAGTTCCTGCACCCATGTGGACACAAGATGGCCACCACAAAATGGCCTGCAGGGGAGGGCTGTTGGGAGGTTCCAGGCCTGCAAGGGGGGGCATTTGTGGGTGATCAGGCCAGCAGGAGGTCAGGTGGGAGGGACCAGGCCTTCAAGGGAGGGCAGTTAGGGGTGACCAGGCAAGCAGAGGAGGGAAGTTGGGGGCAAACAGGCTGGCAGGGGAGCAGTTAGACATCAATTAGACTGGCTGGATAGTGATTAGGGGCTGATCAGGCTGACAGGCAGAAGCAGTTAAAGGCAATCAGGGAGGCAGGCAGGTGAGCAGTTTGAAGCTAGCAGTCCTGGATTGTGAGAAGGACATCCGACTCCCCGTTTACGGCCAATCCTACTGGGATCGGCCCTAAACGGGCAGTAGGACATCCCTGGGAGGATCCCAGATAGGAGAGGGTGCAGGCTGGGCTGCGGGACATCCCCCCGCCTCCCATGCACAAATTTCGTGCACCAGGCCTCTAGTATAGCTATTTCTGCCACTCTGTAACCCTGTCCTATAAATGGACCACTCTCTTATACTATCCTTACTAGTATGTGACAAATATGTCTGTAAGTAACTGGCTGCACTTTGAAGTCCTTAATCAAATTGTACAATATGTTTACTTACTAAATATAATATAAGTGATAAAATATATACTGTATAATGTAGTTGACAGAAATACATGACAAGACAATAAACATTATTACTCTTGATACAAAAATATTCTTTTATCACTAGATTAAAATTAGTTATAATTTTAGAAAGAAATTTACTTGAAGTTTTTCAATGTGAGAGAGAAACATATGACTCCCTCCCATAGGCACCCAGCCAGGGATCAAACCCTGCAACCTAGATATGTGCCCTAACTGGTATCGAACCTGCAACCTCTTGGTGTATAGGATGGTGGCTCCAACTGAACCACCACCCATCCAGGGCTCCTTGAAGTTTTTAAGTGTTAAGATGTAGTTGAGGATAATAACAAATAAATTTAAAATCCATATTGTACATAAG
The DNA here is from genome assembly GCA_027563665.1 of Antrozous pallidus. Lineage (NCBI taxonomy): Eukaryota > Metazoa > Chordata > Mammalia > Chiroptera > Vespertilionidae > Antrozous > Antrozous pallidus. The sequence goes on along the minus strand of CM050516.1, from coordinate 8,999,329 downwards.
AAAATAAACAGTAATAAAACACACAAAACTGAAAATAGAAAACCTAGGCAACTATTAGAAAAATCATTGACAAATCTAGTCACAAGTTCTGTATATGTAGAAAATGCCTCTTTTCATTTATATGCGTGTGCATATTTATATGTACATATATGTATATACACATAAATATATACATATGTGGTTACTCTGTGTATGTTATTTTTACCCCTAACTTCGTATATATCTCAATATCTGTACCCACATCTATGTCCACAAGTGGAGAGTGAGAGAATGAGTATATGCCTGGTAAAATATGGTGTGGCCATATTCCTGGGAAAATACTGTGTTTTTTCCCAGCTGATGTCACCTTCCCACAACCTAACATGCAGTGTACTAGGCACCAGGGATGCGACCATGACCCACACATCATTCTTATCTACTCAGTTCAGGAGCTAATCCTGAACTAGAAATTATTTTAATGTTGAATAGTTCACTCATAGACGTATTTAACAATTGGAAACACAGAGAGAGAAAAAATTTCAAGGATTATAAAGCCACCTGAGGCCTTAGTGGGTACCTCTACACTAGATATGCTTTGCCTGGGCAGGAGGAGGATTGAACAGAAATAAAGCAAGTACGGTTTGGGGGGAAAGATCATTTAAAGTGATGTGGTCCCTACCAAAAATAAATCTGGCTTTATGGAAAAGCCAGGCCAGTGTGTCTGAAAACTCTATTATGCCTTATGGCTGGCAAGTCACAAGCCAAAGAAACATCGGATTGGTTTGTGTGGTAGTTTCTAGAGTTCTCTACAGGTGAGAACACAGGGAAAGTCATGTCAACATGATTCGTATTAAACGTGTGCACATACGGTCTTCTTTTGAAAGTGTGTGTAAACAATGTGTGTGTTTTGCTAAAACAAAATGGCCTTAAGATCCTTCTTTTCTCTATCTATACAGCATTTGAGATGTATATGTTTTATGTGCTATAACCATGTATTTTATGTGATTTATATACATACACATATAATCTCTAGAGGTCAGTAGAATATAAGAAATGGGCTTTCCCTTCTAGATGAAACCTAGAGCTTCTGGAGACCATTTTTCAAATGGTAAAATGATAATCATCGGTCAACCAATGACATTAGGAACTAAAATCACTAATCAGTGTTAACAAAAAAAAATCATGTCATTCTTATTCCTGAAATGAATCTAATCTATTTGTTTTAAGCAAATTTCAGATCAATGAATGCTTGCATGGCAAGAACCTTGACAGAAACCCAAGCTATAATTACTTTCTTAGGGTCTATTATAAAACTGTGAGTCTACAGAACTTTTTCTGAAGATATTTTTAGTGTTACTAGACCAAAACAGTAAATTGTTATTAAACACTTGGCTATTACATCCGAAATACTGTTTCTATTTTAGCTGCCAATTCAGCCTCCTCAACTTTTAGGAATGAATGATTTCATGATTTATAAGTTACAATTCTGTTTGTTCTTGTGGACTAAATGTCTCTGATGTTGGGAAATGTATTAGAAAATTGTGATTTATTTTATATATAAAGCTAAAAGAGTTGACAGTTTAGCAAATTGCCTCACAGTGGAGCATGTTTATCAAGTTTTTCTCTAGAAAAGTCATGTCCAAAGTGTGTAGAGAATAATGGCATGTAGTTATGAACTATTTGATCACAACGTTGCTGGTGCCTCTTACACTCCATCCCATGCAGGAGAAAGCAGGGGAGCAGATATTCAGGTTTGCAAGAAGTTGAGAAGGAATGACTGTCATTTATGTTGAGGTCACATGCCTTGACTTAGAACTTAATATGTCTTGCACCCATTAATATCACTCATACTTGGAACTAATCTATCAGTAAACTGTTCTCATATTTGTGTATTCACACCATAGTAGATTGCATTTTTAGCTCCATTTCCTCTATATAAATGCCTACAGCAATAGTCATACATAAGACTCTAGGAGGTGATGTGGAGCAATGAAGAAGGCTTTACAATCTTAAACACACACACATACACACACACGCAATCTGTGCTTCCTACACAAAAACAAACACTTACTAAACATTTGCAGAGAATGATCACATGGAGTATTTTTTTAAAAATTTTAGGCTGAGTGTGGCTTCAGTCATAATCAAGAGATATCCAGTAGATATTTAATAAGTATCGATGGAGCACTTCCCATGAGCAATCTATTTACTTTGCTGCCAGGTGTTAAATGAGGAAAATACAAAATATGTCCTAGCCTCAAGGAGTTTACAGTTGAGTGAGGGACCCATGTATCATCTCCCATGCCTCTGTGCCCCAACATCTGCTCCTTCAAGTGTCTTCATTCTATGTCAAATAGGCTTACAGCTATAATACAAATAAATAATACAATAATAAATAAATAATAATACAAGAATAAACTGTGCTTCACATACTCACAACTGTAAACCTATTTTTGCCCGCTCCCCTAGATTTGATTTATTTTTAGTTGAGTCTAGGGGACTGGGGCCACTTTCCGTGAAGATCTTCTCCCCCACAATCATACTTTGTCTTTTCTAAACTCTCCTTCTTAAATGTTCTGATAAGGTCTTTGAAGTCCCTGATTTGATAAGATGGAGCTATCTCTGGTTGCTTGTAATTGAATGACCCTAATAGGTGCCAGTCTTTGCTTTAACACCCTGAGACTTGTGTTTGCCTTTCTAACATGAGATTTCTGAGATTCCTACATTTTCATTCTCTGTGATGGACACATGTAGATGACTGAGGAGCTTCTAGCATGGGCAGTTGTTGTCAGCACACCCATATCACTACTGGTTTTTTTAGTTGGCTGTTTTAATAAAGCCACACTCTCAAAGCAGAAAAGTATTATCAGAGTACCCTGAAATATGGTTACGAATAGATTTGGAATTAAGGGGTGGACAACTTTAATCTTTTATGATTTTGACTCAGCTACATTTCAGATATTTATACCTTTTAATTCACAAATGTGTGATGAGTTTGGTGAGAGAGATGAGGAATACAGTGGAAAGAGCATTCATATATGGTCTTTTCTCATTATTATTAGTTTCAGTTACCTTCTGCATTTATCATCTACTCCTGTGTTCACTGTCTTTTATTTTTGTTGTTGTCTAAAAGAGGGAGTGAATCTTTTATAAAAAGTATAAGGTGAGATTTCTCCATATATTTATGTGGTTAAAGCAGCATTAGGATGGTGTTATTATTCAGAAAGAACAACACCAATTGCAGGAAAAACTAAATCATTCTTGATCCAGCATGGAGGGTGAAGTGGAGCTCCCTATTACTTTATAGTTTGGTATTTTCTATGTATTACCAGGGATTTTACTTTTTAATATTGTATCAGGGAACTTTAAAAAAGGAACATCTAGAGACTAATAATGAACAAATGCTTCTCTTCATTTCTGGTGAAATTTTAAGAACTCATCAAAAACATTTCAAAAAATTATTTGCCTTTCTATAGTATACAAAAACATAAACAACCTCCCAGCCATTCTACAAGTTCTTTAGATTGCAATCTAATGCAAATGCTCATCAAATTATGAGAAAATTATTTTAAGTTATAAACATTAAAAGGCTGGTCAGTTTACTGTCCTCCTGACAATGTGCATGTTAAATGATTTGAGTTCACAACTGTAAACTCTACCTTTTCTAATGTGCCCTTTGCTCTAATTTTGGCTTTGATGAGGATGATGTAGGATATGAATTTCAGCCTCTCTCCCTTTCCTTCTCTCTTTCCCTCTCCAAATAGTCTTCTGTCAAATCCTCTCCTACAACTTTAGTAGAAATCCTTTATATAAAACATACTGTATACTTCTTCTTGAATAAGAAGATATTTTTATAAAAAAAAGTATTTTTTTAAAAAATGAAATTCACTTGCCATGAGAAAATAGATTCCATTTTTAAAAATTATAGTCACCCCATAACATGGTATTCCTCATTTCCAAAGTGTTCTGGAATGAGAGGGGGGAAAAAATCAGTATCAGAGTAAAAAATGTATTTCAATTTAGGGAAATTATTTTTACTTCCAAAATATATATGCAGGTATAAAAATAGACCATTGACTTTTAAATTGGGTTGATTTTGTAGCTTGTGGATTTGTTAATGTGAAATTAGTAATTGTTGATCTCTGGGGTAGGGTGGGGTGCAGTATCTTCAGTCTAAGCTTATTACAATGTAAAATATGGATTTCTTTTACCCTAATGGCCTCTGAATCCTATTACCATCCCATTAGAGAGTGTGGGATTTTAGTAATTCTGTTGTTGTTTCCAGTGGGCAGTGAATATAATGAGGAAGGGCAGGGGTTAATGCAATTCATCTCTTTTAATACTTGTAGCTCAGAGTGCCTTATCATTCACGGTGGTTTCCTTGGGGTTCCTCTCCCCCTCCCCGCCCTTTCTGTTATCTTTACAGCCCAATATATTTCTCTATGCCTTTCCCAACCGGAAGAGTTTGGAGAAGGGAGTCATTTGGCGAGTCTTAGGTTTAAACAGAATTTTAACTACTAGCTTTTCATCAGCTGAAGATAAACAAATAAGGTGGTGTGTCAGCTTGTTGTGAAACAGGCTGCAGCTCAGAAAGGTGGTCAGTGACTGCCCTTGTGCCAAGAATAGCATTGAAATGGCTCTTCAATCAAGATCATTTATAAGGCCTTTGGAAGGAGAAGCATGAGACAAGCGGGTCGGATCAATGCCCGCCAGTGTTCTGGGGATAATGTTTCCATGTGTTTGTGGAGACAGCTGTGTCCTGGGTCCTAGGAGTGCTAGAGAGAGAGAGGCACTGGGAAAGCTTTCCAAGGGATAGGAATTCGATTTCTCTAAAGAGAATTTTATGAGCGGTACTTAATTCCTTACATATCAGACGTGCTCAGGAGCCGTGCCTGTCTGATGGTGTACCCCTGGCTTTATTCATGAAATTTGTTTTTAGCTAATACATCTTTCCTCCGAATAAATACGGACATCCGATTACTTCTCAGTATGTCAAAACAAATTAGCTTCCCACAGGGATGCAGTGAAAGGTGTAACTATTTTCCCTTTTTATATGTCAGAAAGCATTACTGGGACTGGGAAATTCCCACTTTCCCCCCCCTTCGCCCGAGAGCCGGGCGGTTTGCAGAAGGCTGGTTTCATGGACACACGAGGGCCCCCAGAGCTCCGGCACCCCCCTCTGCTGCCATTAATGAGAATCACACGCTGGGATCCAAAGAGGCATGTGCGCTCGGAAAAAGGCAGGGAAGAATGGCAGGAGGTGGTCAGACCATTTCAATCTGTTGAAAGTGAGTGATATTCCCAAGGCTTATTGTTCACCTTCTCAGAGAATTAAGTTTCCATATGTTTCATCACAAGTGGAATAACCGTGCAATATGATTGCAACATGAAAATGTGTGCTGGATGACACCGCTGAAAACTGGTGTTTGGGGGGAAATTTCTTCTGATCGTTATGTTCTTTCTTGATTGCCCACCTGGTTACAGCTAGTAGTCTATGCCTGATGGTAGTGTTTAGATGTGGTATCTTGGTATTGAATAGTTGGTGTATCTACCTTGAATATTCATGCATTGAATTTCTTCTTAATTGGAAATATCACTTATCATATTTCCAGACAGACCGTGATAGTATTATTTCTTTCCGTCAGTTGGGTGCATTGAGTGAAATTCATTTTAGAAGATAATTATGTAGCTACAGACACAATTACTTTTCATTCCAATGAATTGATATGAATAAGCATTGTTCAAGGATATTATTTCCTTTTGATTCTTGGGTATCGTTTACCCTTTCAAACCAACACTCCCTTCCACCACCCCCACTAAATCACTTGGGAAGTGCAAACAAGCAAACACAAATTAAGTAAGATCTACTATAGATACCTACTGATAGAATCGTAGCTTTTTTTTTTTTTAAGCATATACAGGGGACCATTGGCAGGGAATCAATCATGAGACTTACAGAGGAGACAGGTAGAGCCCATGCAGAGCTTCTCTCTGCTTTGTAAAGGACAAGGCAGGTTATTGTGCCCGATTATTCAACAAGTAGAAGGTGGGCCTCTGTTTTTTACTCAGGTTTGGGTCTCATTTAATTCATCTTGTCTCTTTGTTCTTGAAACATTCCTTCAGTTCTGCCAAGAAACATAAAAATCAGATGACACTAATGTTCCTCTCAATGGAGCATGATGTATCATCTTTACCATCGTTATAAAACCACAAACTTGTCATTCGTTATCTCTCCCCTCATGCACAGTATACACATTATTTAACAGTTGTTGAGTATCAGGAAATCAGCAATGAAGTTTGACTCTTTGTAAGACTAGGTAGCTTATAAAACAGTATCAGAATTCAAAAATAAATGTGAATTGTTGTGTGGAAGACATAGAAAGGCTGACTGCCACATTTTATACCATTCTATCCCTTGCTTTCTTGAAAACACAATCTTTGGAAAACCGGTAAGCTTATGATATAGCAACAGAAATCAACAGATTTTATTTAAATATACATTTTCAGCTATAAAAGTAGTATGATCATTATGGGAAATTTGGAAAATTCAGAAAATAATTAAACATACTCCACACAATCTCATCTAAATCTGTTTATTTAACCCTTTAGAATATTTTTAAAATTGGGATTTTTGTTCCAAGCATTCATTTTTACACGGTTGAAATTCTTTCATGTATTAAATAGCCTTCAAAAACAACATATTCATGTTTTTCCAAAGTCTGCGTCTTAAAATATATACCATGAGTTTTAAAAAGTAACTTTTATTAATTTTATAAGCATAAAAATCAAATTATAGTTTATTATAAAATAATTTGGAAAAATATACAAGTAAAAATAAAATTTTTAAATGACACTATAAAAACAAATACTGCTAATAGTTTAGTGTCATTTTGCCTCTGTAATAACTAATAACAGTGTTTATTTTTTAACTTACATATTCTTTCTATTGAAGTTAAATACTTGATCTCCTGATCTATCTACTTTCCACTGAATTTTCTGCTTTATTATATTTTTCTAAAACAATGTAAGAGATTTTCGTTTATTTATATGTATTCTTTTTTTTTCTTTCTTGATTAAAGTATTACATATGTGTCCTTATCTCCCACACACACACTCATGCCCTCACTCCCCTGGTGTTTGTGTCCATGGGTTAGGCTTATCTGCATGCATACAAGTCCTGTGGTTGATCTCTCCCCCTTACCCTCGTCCTCCCCTACCTTCCCTCTGAGGTTTGACGGTCTGATTGATGCTTCTCTGTCTCTGGATCTATTTTTATTTATCAGCTTATGTTGTTCATTATATTCCACAAATGAGTGAGATCATGTGATATTTATCTTTTTCTGACTGGCTTATTTTACTTAGCATAATGCTCTCCAGTTCCATCCATGCTATTGCAAATGGTAAGAATTCCTTCTTCTTTACTGCAGTGTAGTATTCCATTGTGTAGATATATCCCAGTTTTTTAATCCACTCATCTGCTGATGGGCACTTATGCTGTGTCCAAATCTTAGTTATAGTAAATTGTGCTTCTATGAACATAGGGTGCATATATCATTTCTGATTCCTGTTTCTAGTTTCTGGGGATATATTCATAGAAGTGGGATCACTGGGTCAAATGGGAGTTCCATTTTTAGTGTTTTGAAAAAACTCCATATTGTTTCTCCACAGTGGCTGCACCAGTCTGCATTCCTACTAGCAATGCAAAGTTCCTTTTTCTCAGTATTCTCAACAATACTTGTCATTTGTTGATTTGTTGATGATAGCCATTTTGACAGGTATGAGATAGTACCAAATTACCGTTTTGATTTGCATCTCTCGGACTATTAGTGACTTTGAGCATGTTTTCACTAGACCACCAACTTTCACCATACACAAAAATAAACTCAAAATGGATAACAGACTTAAACATAAGGCAGGAACCATAAAAATATTAGAGGAATCCCCAGGCAGCAAAATTTCAAACATATGCCAAAGCACTATCTTCACTGATACAGCTCCTAGGGCAATGGAAACTAAAGAGAAAATAAACAAATGGGACTATATGAAAATAAAAAGCTTCTGTACATCAAAAGAAACCATCAACAAAACAACAAGAAAGCCCACTGCATGGGAGAACATATTTGCCAATGTTAACATAGATAAGAGCTTAATCTCCAACATTTACAGGGAACTCATACAACTTAACAAATGACAACCAAGTCAAAAATTGGGCAACAGACCTAAATAGATACTTTTCAAAAGAAGATATTTATCTATATTCTTAAGATTTTTAGGCTAAGGTAAATTTTGGTAATTTACCTTAAATTTACCTGCAAATATCTTAGATATCTTGAATTGTTTCTCATCTTTAAAATAATCTGTATTATAATATAAAAATGTTATAATAACATTAAATAACTTAATCTGTTTAAAAATGCATGTGTCAGGTGAAGATCCATTTTCCCCAAAGGTTAATCTATTATTAGAAATTTAACCTAATTTTGTATTAACTCTCTTGTGGAGTAGGGTCTATTGGAGGGTAGTCTACTCTGTCTGATATGTTTGTGTAAATGTATTTTACTATTAACTCCACTATTTTGGTACACTAAGTTTATAGTAAGTTTAATGTAAAAGAAGATGCTTTCCCTCTTGTCTTTCTTCTCTTCAGAACTTTTTTATTTGTTTATTTTTTCAAATAGATCAGAGTCATATTAAATTTTTTTAGCCCTGGAGGATGTGGCTCAATTGGTTGGGCATTATCCTATGCACCAAAAGGTTGCCAGTTAGATTGCCAGTCAGGGCACATGCCCAGATTGCAGGCTCTATTCCTGGTAAGGGGAGTGTAGGAGGCAGTCGATTTATGTTTCACTCTCATATTTATGTTTCTGTCACTCTCTCCCTCACGCTAAAAATAAAAATAAAAAATATGTTTAAATCATATTAAGGTTTTTAATTCATTTACAAATATTCAACTCAATTTTATTAAATTTTCATTTTGATTATTCAACTGTATGTGTTTATAGAATGTGAAGAAATGTTACCTTCTTTAGGAGTATTTTTCTCTTTAACTTGAAGGTCTATAATTTTTGTGTTTTTTTCTCCAGTAAAACATTTCTTTCCTTTTGAATATGTGGGTTTGGTGTTTTAGCCCATTTCTCTCTCATTTCTCTTAATCAGGCAATTTTTTCTACAATTATAAATTCCTTATGCATTTGAATAGAATAATGCAGGAAATTTCTCCTACTTTACTTTCTTTTCTTCTCGAGAAATAATGTATATCTGTTCAAAAGTGCTCATTATATTCGTCTACCAAGGGCCAGATTACATTTTCTGAAGCATAGCTGCACAAACCAAAGTGCTGAGTTCACATAGTTGGTTTTTATACATTTTTGTGTCAGCACTAAACTCACTGAGCAGTTTGAAGAATTCGGATGGCTCTAGCTTCTCTGGGGTAGAAGCCTCTAAGCTATGATCCATTGAAAATCAGTCCAGTACGAAACTCTGAAAAAAAAAGTGTTACTTGGTAGAACAAGTTTGAGAAATATTCAAATAATAGCTCATTCCTGATTCTTCATAATAACTTTTATTATAGCAAAAGCTCTGACAAGTTTATAATAAAAAGTTATTTGATTTGTTTGTTCCCTACTTCTCCCAAATTTAATTAACAGCATTAAACATTTACTATTCTTTAAATTTATTTTTATTCTTGAGAGTATTACAGATGTCCCCCATTTTCCCCAATTTTCCCCTTCCACTGTGCTCATGCCCCACCCCAGCCCTTCACCACACTATTGCCAGTGTCCTTGGGTTATGCATATTCTATACAATAAAAGGCTAATATGCAAATTGTCCCCTTGAGAGTTCGATCAGGAGACCCAGAGTTTGGACTGGCGCTTTGCAGGAAGGATTAGACAGTCATCATACATAGCAGCTCTATAATTTGCAAAGAAGAAAACTTTTTAAGGAACAATTTTTGTCTGTAAAATGGGGGTAGCATCTTGCCAAAAGTTATGAGCAGCTGCAGAAGTGCATAGAAAACCTGCGATAGGATTTTTATAGAGTGGCTACTGTCAGCGATATAGTTGGCCTTACAATTAATGGTCACTGACAAGAAAAATGAAGAGGACACACTCCCTGCTCTCAAACACCCCAACAGTGGTGCAATAAAGAGTAACAGTTTCATAAGGCTTTGCAATTTATATGTATTTTAATGTATGTGGTGGAGAAGGTACACATTCAGATGAACACAGTAGAAGAACAGGAAAATGCAGAGGGAGCTGAAATGAACTGAGACAGCGGTTCTCAGGAAGTGGTTATTCCCTAGGTAATAAATGTCAGTCCTAAATGAGAAGAAGCACACACCCAGACTACAGGAGCATTTGCCCAAGTTGAACATGGACGGCTGTCACACAGCTTGATGGAACTGAACCGAAGTGGCATCGGAGTTCCATTCCTCAGCCCTGAGGGCTTGCTGAGTTTAGTTTCTTCAGTAACCCTTGGATGGGATGGGATTTTAGAATACATGTCCAAGTTGTAAGTGCTTTTGTGTCCTGTTGACCCCTGGGTCATCGATGGGTTAAAACCTCCTGCCTTTGTTACTGGGCCGTCTTTTTATCCTCCAGGAAATTAAGCCCTAGCTCAGCAAGAACAATGTGGAAATGTGGGCAAACGTCTTTATTACTTTAAGTCTAGACTACTGTAATTCTCCTTTTGTGGATCTTCTAAAGTGTTATTTATAGGCTGCAAACGAAGGGGATAAGGTGGCCCAGATCCTTCCTGGCATTTTATCACTTCAGCATATTTAAAACCATCTATTTTATCCTCGTATCGGTTACACATAAAATTTTACATTGATTGTGAAGTTTTTACTCACATAAATGGTGCCACAGAGATGTGGTTACATTCTACCTGTCTCATGGATTTTTTTTTTCTTTCACCAAACCCTGGGCACTTCCAAACACTTGAATTTGGAAACTTTTCATATGTCCCACGACTTTAGGATAAGAATATTCAAAGTTATGTTGGCAAATTTTAGCTTTTATTATATTTTAAAGATAAAATTTCATTACATCAATAAAACATATTGTGTATAGATGGGGAAAACATGAATTTGAATTTTTCTTTTTTTGCTTCTTTTCAATATTATAACGAAAATATGGGCTCAGATATTTTTCTATGCACATATAATAGATTTTTAAATAAAATGAGATGTACACTGAGTGGCCAGATTATTATGATCTCTGAACGCATAATAATCTGGCCACTCAGAGTGTGTGTGTGTGTGTGTGTGTGTGTGTGTGTGTGTGTGTGTGTATTTAGAGGCCCGATGTATGAATTCATGCATGGGTTGGGTCTGGTCAGCCTATCCAGGGGAAACTGGCCTGCTGGTGGAACTCCTGGTCAAGGGGACAAATTGCATATTAGCCTTTTATTATATAGAATATACACTGAGTGGCCAGATTATTATGCATTCAGAGGTCATAATAATCTGGCCAGTCAGTGTATATCACACTATTAATTAATAATTTTTTTAAATTGGCTATTGTGTCTGGCCTTTTTCTATACTTCAAAATTTTTATTTTAATAACTACATGATTTTTCATCTTATGGAATGTGGGATTTCTCTCTTTTAGCAATTATTCCTTTATAAAATATTGATCAAGAGTTCACTGTTTACATGGCTCTTCCCTAGTTTATGAAGATAAAACAGACATGTGTCCTTGTGTTCCTGTAGAATTAACCCTCTGCTTCTTGAGACTGAACCCCCTTTCATTTTGGAGCAGTTACTAAAAAGATCTCTTTGTGTCTTAATTGATCATTCAGGGATATTTGATCCAGCCCTCTCTGTCATACTAAGAATATAAGTGTCCTGTCATCTTTTTCAGAAATTCTTTTAGTCATATACCCCTAACATGGTCATCTTCTTATGGACATAAATTATTCCTCTGTGTTTGGACCCTATGAAATAAGACTGTATTTGAAACTGTGTTTAGGGGATGTAAGACCTATGCTCTTTGCTAAAACCCACTTAGCTCTAAGCCTAGCCCTAGTCCATGGGCCTTGAGTCAGTGTCCACTGCTCTATCTGGGAAGAGTATTTGGGAATTAAGAATTAAATTGAAGCTATAAGTGTTTATTCCTTGACATCAGGTAAGATTTATATATTTGCTTTAAATAACATATACACTATATTTGGGGGGTTCTGTCCACTCTGTTCATGGAAACATTCCCAAAATTGGAAAGAATGCCCCGATCAGAGGTGTTTCTTTTTAGGTTTTGAGATAAATCACCATTGTAAGTCTTTGGGTTACTCTTCACAAGCATTTCTGGAATGGATCCTTGTAGATAGCAAGAATGCTTGCAACTTTCTTCTCTCTCACCTCAGCAAAATACCCCTTTTGTTGGCACACCAGTTAATCATATCATGAAGATGTCATTGGATGACAACCACATGTAAGTTTTGAGATAACTGGGTACCTCTCTCTGCTGAAATGTAACTTTTTTCATGCTTACCTGGACTTCATGTACATTCTTTTAGCACACATTCCCTGCCAGATAGAAAGGAATATTGTATAAAATATAAATAATTTTAAAATATACAGTTTTTTAAAATAACGTAACATTTTTTAAAATCTGCTAGTAGATTAAAAATCTGGCTTGATAAAATTAAACTGTATTGAGATCATAGACAATAATAGGTGCCAACTTTGTTTCCCTCTTTCTCTGGCCAGCCAGTAGAGAAGTTGTATTTCTCATTGATCAGTAACATAAGACTTCCCACCCAAGTGTATAAATGCAAATTTGAGGAGCACACGTTGTTTTATTTTAACATTTAAAATATATAATATATAAAAATACATTAGCCTGACTCACATGGAATGTAGTGACTGAGCATGGTTCTAGAAACTTCAAAACAAGTTTCCCTCTTCTATATGTTAGAAATTAGGTTCTCTCAAGATAATAATCAATTTACAAATAGTGGTTGCATACAGACATGTAATTTCCATGTGTTTTGTTTAATATAAAATATTATGTTTTCATTAATTAAAATGAATATTTTAACCCTAGCTAGTTTGGCTCAATGAATAGAGTGCTGGCTTGTGGACTGAAGGATCTTGGGTTTGATTCTGGTCAAGGACATGTACCTTGACTGTAGACTTCTACCAAGCCCGGGCCCTAATTGAGGCTCCTGCAGGAGACAACCAATTGATGTATTTCTCTCATGTGGATGTTTCTCTCTGTCTTTCCCTCTCTCTATCTACTCTCCCTAAAAATCAATGGAAAAATATCCTCAGGTGAGGATTTTAAAAAAGGGGAATATTTTAAAGCCTAGAATCAGGATTGAGCACTCTTAACGTAATTGTAATTTCATGGCATACTTCAGTGTTTATTTTGACAGAGTCAAAGATGCAGATGGTGCAGAGAGGGAACTGTGTATGTACTTCAGCCTGTTCATGTGGGAAAAATGAATGCCCAGAAGTGACCGTCTTTAGTATGTCAGATGACGGAGAAGAAAGTGTGACCAGTTCATTTGTGTTACACAATTTCTGATGCACCCAAATTCTCAAAATTCCCCTTACAAATACAGATTAGACAGAGAAAAGCTGATTGGCTCTCATAATTCAAAATGGATTATGTTCCTCTGAACCTGAGCTCAAATAAAAACAGCATGCTTCCAAGCCTTGCCATGGCCCCAAAACTAAAATTACTCATTTGAAACTGCCAGGACCCATCAATGCAAAATCAAGATGCTCTTTTTTGAGTCCTTCATTTGGAAAACATTCATTTCAGGGATTTAAGATAATCATCTTATGTTATTATCAGATAAATCTCCCTTTACATGGGCAGCTACTCTCAAGACAGCTCCTCACTTATTAAAAAAGGAAAAGACAAGTTACTAGGAGACTAAGTGATCAACAGAGAAATTAGTAAATCTGAATCAAAAGTCTATAAGCAATGAAATTACATTTTCTTGTTAGTCACTTAGAATCACAGAAACTCTAAGATACCAATACATATCTAGCCCAGAGCTAACCTTTGAAATATGGGGAAACTGAGGCTCAGAGAGTAAAAATGACTTATGTATCAAGTTAGGACTAGGGATTTGATAAGAACCGACTCTGCTTTTTGTCTCTGATTGAGATTTATGTCATGAAATCTAACATCACCACCATTCGCAGTAAATAGACCGATTCTGAAACAAAAGGTTAATTCTCAAACCAATTACTTTCTCAAAAAATACTAGCCCTCAAGCACTTGTGAAATATTTCTTGTATCACTATTCTCATTAAGGACAATAAGCAGAGAACCGTTTGGATTCTCTTCGTTGTTTAATATTCTTTTAGCAATTTCAAACACATGTGTGTCTGAGGAAGGAACCCTCTTACGTAGCAACTAACTGCTAGTTTGGACATTGGACTTCTGTTGGTAAGAGTGTTTGCACTTAACGTTCGTAATATGCAAATAGGTCATTATTTACATACTTAGTAGAATAGCCTTATATAAACCCATATCCAAAATCTGTCCCTTCACCACCTTCCCCAAAAAAAGAAAGAAAGAAAAACTCCATTGCAGTCACCCAGCATGAAGATTATGGGAAGATAAGAATGACTGTTTAGAACGTAATTTCAGTGTGTAAATTCATCGAACTAAGGATATCATTGACCCAAGACAAAACCTCCCTACCCTAATTCAGATATTGGGGTGGAGAGAGGATTTCAATATACACTTGAAATCTACATAATCTTATTAACCAATGTAACAACACTGATTGAGTGCTAACTCTGGGCCAGAGAGCACACTGTTATTATCTGTAGTAGACTTAAATCACGCAAGCAAATAGCATCCCTATTTTCCAGACAGGGAGCTGAAGCCCTAAAAGCCTCAGTGGTTTCTATGGTACCCCATAGCTAGGAAGCAGGAAGCCTGGCCCACTCGGCCACATCCCTGTTTTCCCCATTCTTCTCTGGGACTGCCCATTGATTTCATTGATCCCCTCTCTACTGTCCCACCAATGAATATCCAGAGGCATTGAAAGTATCTCTTCTTTCATCAGGACTTCCGGGTTAGATTAGGAGGACAGGGTCCAATGTGTTCTCTAGTAATCAGTTCACTTTCACAGGACACAGAACAGTCTGGAGCAGAACTCCAAGAACCCATTAAGAGGCCAGCTCAGAGGCTGGCTTTTCCAAATCCAGCTTTGGAAAGAAAAACTCCCTGGACTTAGCCCTCCACTTGTCAGCCCTGTCCTCTTGGAGTTCTGAGGATTTCCACAGGCACAAATAGTGAGACTCATGTCCACTTAAAGGGTTGGAAGGGCAGTAAAGGATAAAGAGGGTCAAATGTATGGTGATGGAAGATGATTTGACTTTGGGTAGTGGGCACACAAGGCAATTTACAGACCATGTATCATAGAAATATACACTTGAAAACTACATAATCTTATTAACCAATGTAACCCCAAGTAAATTTAATAAAAATGTCCTCTGGAATGTCCTAGGATTGGTTCACTTAATCCAGATAAAATAGTCACTTGACACCATAGGTAAGAAGACAGTGGAAATAGTTAGAAATAGCAGTGTTATATTACTACTAATATATATGCAGAAATATGTTTTTGCATTATAATTTGTATGTATTTTATTATATTTACATTAATAGTATAAGACTGGCATTACTTTATTTTTGTTAATCCTCACCTAAGGCTATTTTTTCCATTGCTTTTCAGAGAGGAAGGGAGGAAGGAAGGGAGGGAGAGAGAGAGAAAGGTGGAGAGAGAGAAAGAGAGAAAAGAAGAGAGAGGCATTAACTGGTCATACACCCCAACTAGGGGTGAGAGCTAACTGTAACTCAGGCACACCCTCGACTGGGAATCTGAACCCATGATCCAGTGCACAGGACATCTCTTCAACCATTGAGCAACCCTGGCCAGGGTTAAAGACTGTAGTATTATTTTAAAATTTATACATGGTGTTATATTTTTGTATCTCTATAATATTCTGTACAGATTTCTTCCAGAAAACTTACCAGGTACTTGCATAATTATACACAAGTGCACACATACACACGTGTATACTATTCCCACTCTGCTGTGTACTCTCTACTCCGCACTATTCACATCTTGTTCTCATGGCCTCACATAGTCCAAGGAGACAGGAAATGTTGACAGAAAGAATGAATGACCCAACCTTTGAATGGCAGGGTGCAACAAGATGACACCCCCATTTCATGAGTTTACATGCAGGAACCTAAACTCCATGAGAGATCGGTGCGATGAATTCAAACTGGCACTCGGGCCCACTGTCTGTTAACTTTCCATTTGTGCTTCACGTACCAGGAGAACAGATTGATATTGCATTTTAATTGTGTGTATTAGAGGAAGGCATATGGTTTTGACAATTTCTTCTTTACCTTCTGTAGCATGAGATTTGTCATTTTATCCCCAAAATAAAGAATTGGAGGAGGGAGAGCGCCTGCTTTTTACACGAGTTCCATTTTCTCTCCCGTGTGAAAGTCTCCGGAGATGTGTAACAAGGAGATGCCAAGACGATGCTGGCACTGTTTTCTTATTGCCATGGTGATCTCCAGCTCTCTTGAAATCACAAGGGAGACTATGGTATTTTAAAAGCAACTTGAATTTTGGTAATTTACAAAGGCTGGGAGGAATCATCTTGCTACATTTTGCCAATTTGGGTGAATATGGATAGCAAATGATGTCTAGAGTGGAAGGATGTTATTACGCTTTATTAGATGGGTAATCCCACGTCACGAGATGAAAAGCGCTGTGAAAGTCATGGATGGGGTATTTATGGCAATTCAGAGCCCTACTGCGAATCTTAAAGTATGTCCAATCACAACCTTCCTACCAACAATGTTCTTTTGCCCCAGTTGCTAGCATTGAACTTAGAGCTGAAGGCCTGATTGTCAGAGTGTTGTCAAGGTAGGAAGCACTGAAGAATATATGTAAATGTTGGCCGTTATCAAAGCAAAGGTGAGAAACGTGATTCTCTTAAACTGGAAATTAAGTTGGACAAGAGTAATTCAGACTAGAGGTTAATCACCCCCTCTCCCATCAGGATCTCACATTAGAGATCTTTTGAACTCCATTTGAGGCACGGCACTCTCCTGGAAAAGCCTCGAAGATGAAAAGGTTTTGTTTCACTTCAGAAGACAGTTGAGATATTTTGTAGGTATTTCTTTTGAGCTATCACATGAAGGCGTGGAATAAATGAACAGGGAGGCAAACGCTAAAGGGCAAGAGACCTACAGGAGGGAAACAGGCCCAGGCGAAGGGAGTGACTTTTTGGGTCTTTGTTTTTGTATAACTTTGTGTGGAGCATTAAGAGTGGGAAGTGTACGCCATGAAGGTAGGGCTTGGGGTATTTCGTGTGCGTATATGTCCTATTAGGGCAGTGAGTTGTCAAGGGAAAGGAAGAGAAGGGGTGGAACAATGTTCTTTAATTAGGAATTTCACACAAATGCAGATTCCAAGTTTTGCAGATGGGCAATTTAACTGATTTTTGCAAAACCACCTACACCTAATGTTTCTCAGTTGAAAATAAACCATGTAACCCTCAAATGCTGCCTCCGCCAACAAGAATGGTTTGGTGGCCCCCGTGACAAAAATTAGAAACCTGTTCTCTTGTTTTCAAATCCTCTGGGTAAGAGCATCTACCATGTCACTCCTAATCTTTAATGTCATTTTTAGCTGTTGTGACCCAAAAGTAGATCTAGACAAATGGTTTTGTTGGAGTTTTTATTTGTTTGATTGCTTTTGTTTTGTGTTTAGCACAGAGATTTGGTGATTTTAAAAAAATTGTTTCCTTTATTTATTTATGGTTTTTGTTAATCCTCATGTAAGGATATTTTCCTGAGACCTGGGATTAGGCCTGGGATCGAGCCTGCAATTGAGGTATGTGCCCTTGATTGGAATCAAACCTGGGACCCTTCAGCACATAGGCCAACATTCTATCCACTGAGCCAAACTGGCCAGAGCTGTTTTTTTTGGCTAGTGAAATTCCCTTGGGAGGGCTGGCAGGTGACTTGCTGAGTATAAAAGCTCAGTAAGATACTTGAGAATAGCATTAAGAGTTTCATTACTTCACTTTCACATACAGACAAGGTAGTCCCCAACACTTGGTTTCACTGTTCATGATTTCAGTTACCCACGGTCAACTTTGTTCTGACAATATTAAATGGAAAGTTCTAGAAATAAACAATGCACAACTTTTAAATAATATATCATTCTGAGTAGTATAATGGAATTTCTCACCAACCTATTGTGTCCCACCAGAGACATGAATCCTCACTTTGTCCAGCTTACTGATGCTGTACATAAAGTACAATAAGGTAGAGAGAGAAGAAAGAGAGCATTCACATAACTTTTATTACATAGTATTATTGTAATTGTTCTTATAATTGTTACAATTAGTTATTGGTATTGATCTCTTACTATACCTCATTTATAAATTAAACATCACAGGTTGTATGTATAGGGAAAAATATGGTACATATAGGATTCAATACTCATCTGCTAGTGGTCTCAGAATGCATCCCTCACACATAAGGGGTCAGGACTGTAAATGGAATCCAGAATAAAAGTCTTCCCGAGGTCATTTTAATGCACATGTATGTTAATGTTCAGTCTATGCTAATAACATTTTCCTTATGTGTTCTCTCCAATGGTAGATTCCTATATTTAGTATTTGAAGCTATACATTTAACCAGATACTAGGTTTTCATTTTCTTCTAATAATATGTTCTTGAAATTAAAGAAGGTGACTGACTTGGGCGGCAAATCAGAAAGGTGTGTGTATTTTTAATGGAATCAGTGTCTAGTGTTGTGGGTTTACTGTTTTTCCATACAGGGGAGTTTTTTGTTGCTAAAATTTTAAACACAGTTCTAAAATAAATCTACACCGTTTTAAAGTGAATTTTAATATTCCCCACTGTGTAGTAGTTTTTCTTTCCCTGAAAATAGATCCACAAATGTCATAAATTAGTCTGCAGATTTTTTTTCTTATTATGCTTCCTCCTTCAAAAATATGCAGGAAAGTGATTATATGTGGTGTGCAACTCAAGGCTGATGAGTTGGTTATAATTATCAAGGCAGACATAATGAGATGAAAACAACTCTTTCTCCAGGGCCTCGGAGGAGTTTTCAGTCACCATCATAACCCTGTCACGCTGGGTTAACTGTTTTCTGCCCAAGTAGATGTCAACACAATTAATTTCACAGTTTCTTCAGCTGATATGGTTAGGGTTCATTTGCTCATTTAGGCAAGAAGATCCCCATATGTTAAGGATGGAATTGATTTCTGGGTTCTGCATAGGCAGATAAAACAATGAGGGAAATAGACACTTATTTATATTTAGATGTGACTAACCAGCATTTTCTCTCTTTAGTGTGTGTCTGTAGACAGACATGTAATGCAATCATTTGGCATTGCCGTTTAACATTCATTCTGTCATTCACTCACTCCACAAAGATCTGTCCAGTGCCAGTTTTGTGCAAAGCCATTGCCAGACTTGGAGGTTATGGTGACAGCAAAGCAGAAAAATCCTTGTAAAGCTTGCCATCTATTTGGGCAGAGAAACGTTGTTAAATAATTGCACTGATATATCTAACTAACAGTAAAATATGAAGAACAACTCGATAATTCACATGATATTTGCAACTCGTTCTTCACATAATAAATGTTTGCCATGCAAGAGTATCCAGTAAAACTTTCCATAACAATAGACATATTCTGTATCTGCATTTTCCAATATATAGGCACTAGCTACATGTAACTCTTGAAAGCAAAATGTGGTTAGTATGTCTGAGGAGTTGAACTTTTAATTATTTTTTTATTTTAATAAATTTAAACTTAAACAGCCACACATGGTTACTGACTCCCATAATGGACAGTGCTGGCCTAAATATGTCATATTATTACTTGTGTCTATTTTGACCCTTGAAAATGGCACCTATTATGGCATAAAAACAGGTCATGGCATATATAAGTTTAATTTTTTCTTTACTCCATGAGCTACAGGGAACATTTTCAAAGACCAAGACAATAATTGTGTGTTTGCATATTTGATAAGAGATAATTAACTAATGTCCTTGATCTTAGTGCCTGAACAGATTACAAATTAATATTTATTTATGTCTTGAATCCCATATCTGGTGAAGATATTTTCCTAAGTCCAGTACTTTATTTGTTATTGTTGCTCTATGAGTCACGGAGATTGTATATTAATTTAGTTGATTAACATGACTCATTACCATAAATCTTCTTCTTTAGCTTATGCTGCTGCTTAGTAAGAACTGAAAACATATTTTCATCCAGAGAGGTATTCGATATCATTCCACCAGAACCAATTTCTCATTCTCTTTTCTTTGTGTATTTGTACGTATGGGAATTGGAAGGCAGGAAAGGGGCTGGGGGTTAAGGAAGGATGCAAAGAGGAAAAAGAAGGGAAAAACAAGGAAGGAGAGAGAGAAGGAAGGGGAAGCAAAAGGAGGCACTTACAGAATTAAACAACCCAGAGAAGGAAGCCTTTGTTTCCAGGAAGTGTGGGATGCCTTTGCCATGAATACAGCTATAAGCTTTCAAGTTACCATCAGCTCTGTTTCCTCTGGCATTTTTATTAGTCTCCAGATTCCTGTCCCTGCAGTTTTGTGGTATCAAGAATAATCGAGTGTTTTTGGATTCTACCTTCCTCAGCAGCTCCTTGTTTGTTTCTCATTTTATTTCTCACTAAAGAAAGGACAATGAGTCAAACAATTTTCTGCTCCTTCTCCTTTCCAATTGACATCCAGGACCTTTTAACTCACTGCTTCATATAAAACCCCATGCAGGCCATCTATAAGGCGAGTGAGCACCACCCCTCCATGCCTTCCATTGGCTCACCATCTGTATTTTTCATTATTGATGAGAGCAGAGTGAAGAAAAAAAATATTTCTCTATCACTTTCTGCTGAAGATTGAGTGTTCTGGGTCATGGTTTGGGTCAGATATATTTTGGGGGGGGTGTGGGAAGGGTATATGTTGTATAGAGTATTTTAGATTATTTGCTCAAGTCCGTTAAAGAGGAAATTGCCTCCTTATGAATGCATTTAAACTCATATGAATTCATATATCCTCTCTCTTGCTATGAATTGAGTGCATACAAAAAGAGAGAGCTAGTGAACAAGTCAGACAAAGAAACTTCAATCAATGGAACTTACATTCTGTCAGTCACCAGGGCCTGAAAGGAGAGAGAAAATAAATACATAAGGGAAAAAAGATAACTTCATAGAGATAGAGTGATATGATAGTAACTGGTCTTTAGGAAGGTGCCCTTGAAGATGATAGTCATGGACAGAAGGATGCTTAAAAACGGGAACATCTGAACTGAGACTTGGGTGATAGAGGGAGGCTGTTATGGGAATAACTATGGTAAGGCTTTCCAAGAAACATCAAGGCCCAGGATCCTGGTAGGGTATGACTCTGATGTTTCAGATTCCTGCATGTATAAGATCACAAAGAGACCCATTAGGCTAATTATACACAAAGAAGAGGAAGCTAGGTATGAGAGAAGGTTGTAGAAAGTTAAGTACCACTAAAAACTCAGCCACCTAGAATGTCATTTCCTCCCATGTTATGTGTTAGTAATGAAGTAATAGACCATATGGTTTCTTTAATTTCATTAGGTACTGTGAGATGATAATATGATTTCAGGTTTTATTGGTAAAACTCAGATCAGTGGTGTTTCCTTGAATTATTTAACATCATCTATTTCAGGGAGGAAGTTTGTGTTGGCTTTCAGATGTCATAGCTCACTTCTGATCAATAGAAAATAAAAGTTTAGGTGAAGAAATACTCGCAGGATACTTAAAACTATTCTTTAAGATTGTTGAATCGTTTCCATCCATCAGTGATGTGGGGGAAGCAGTAAGGATCTGTACCCCAAGCCCTGCTAAAGACAGACATATTACAAATAAGAGTTAGGAGAGGGATTGTGAACATCACAGTGTGAAATGAAAGATAAATTATATAGAGTGCTTTATTTTCCATTAAGTACCTCCTTTAATTGATCTGGAGTTTCATGTAACATATGGTGTGTGTTTTTGAAGTGTGTTTCAGAGCGGTGCTATGAATTTCTCCATTTTTATAACTCAGCGTCCTGATTAGAGTGAAATAAAATAATACAGCTTGTTTAAAATGTTCCTAAAGCACTGGATTTTAAAAGACTAAAAATGGTAGGATGATATTAAAAGAAAATGACAAACATGAAACCTGAGAGTAAGATCCGTCAATCCTGCTTACTACTGAAATAATTTCTGGCACAGAGTAGGAGCTCAAGAAATATGTGTCAAACATGGTAGAAGATAGAATGAGTCCACACTCTACAATTAAAATAGCAACAGGTAAAATAAGTTAGTAAGTTAAGACTTAACTTTGAACCTAGAGGCTGAAATTGAGTAGTTTAGTAATTAGTGAATTGCCATTTCATTGATAAAATGGGGCATTGGGGCATTTGTCTCAATCTCCTTCTTTGTATTACAAATTGATATTGAAGATAAATATTGTTTTGGCTTGTCATTAGGAGGTTTTGTTTTAAGTGCTTTAGTCACTATTAATCTTTTGGGGCAGCTTTCTTGTGATCTAAATATCTGGTAGGTTTCTATGTCTATAAGTTTTTATGTTAGATTTGGATTTCTATAAGGTTTCTCCTTCAAAAACCCCTCACTGTTTTCCCTATCCATGAAAAAATAAGTCATCTTGAGTATTTTCCTGTTACCAGGGCACCAGGATGAGAATGGAATGTATCAGTGGGTGATTGCAATTCTTTTGGCTGATGCCAGGGCTAAAAGGAAATCTAAGTCCAAGCTTCTAGTGGTTTACAGACTATTAGGGAAGAAAGATGCACAACTGGTATAAAGGTGTACCATGAGTGAAATCTCTGGATGATGCAAGGAGAAAAGGATTGATTCTTCAATCTACTTGTACAGATTCATGAATATTTCATGGAGATGAATCTTGCAAGGTGTTGGGGAGGTGAGCAAGGGGATGATATGCCAGGCAGAAGGAAGTGGTTTGCTCAAAGACTTGGAGGCATGCAATAAGGTGTCTTCCTTGAACTGCCATTAACAACAAGCTCACCCCTTGTCAGTACAGTGAGAGATAAAACCAAAGATGTTGTCCAGGCCAACTCACGCTCCTGAAGTGGACTGAGTGCTTTCCTGTATGATGTATGCTATAGGTCATGGAGAATGTAAAGACTTGTAAGCAGGAGAATGTAATGAATGATTGGATATTCATTTTTATTTTTAAGGACCACTTTGGTACACTGAAGTGTGGAAACAGCAGTAGTCAATTTTTAAATTCCTTTTTTTTTTACTATTTATTTAACACTCGATATTAAGAACCTACTATGAATCAGCTTTTGTCTATACACTGGATATAAGGATATAAAGACCAAATAAACATTCAGTATAAGGAACACTGTGAGTCTCAGAGACCATGGTTAAAATAAGTCACATTATCCAAAAAGGGCCAGCGAATAACTATTCATCCCAGAGTTCTCCCTTTAAGTATAGCCATATGTCCCCACTGAATAAAGTTCCCCTGAGGTCACTGCCACTGAGCATAATTAGGCCACCTGCATGGGTGCCTGAGGATTATGTGTTAAACTAGTTCTTTTCTTCTTTGGAGTACAATAGATATCACATGGTGATCAACTTTTACATCAAATCCAATGAAACTCACTAATAGGCACTCATTTTGAACTACCAGTATATCTGTGTTTGATATAACCACACCCTCTTCCTGTAATAGTACCTGCTCTTGCATGGGGTACACTGGGCATTTTTTCTTCATTCTTTCTAATAGATTGTGACCACTGGAGGGCCTTTATCATCTCATACAATAGACTCTCAGATGGGAGTATATATCAGAATCCAGAGAAGAACTTTTAAAAAAAATATGTATATGTGGGTGCCACCCAAGAGATCAGAACCTGTAATCCCAGATTAGGGGTAAAACCAAGGGAAAGTCTTAGTGTTAAAAACTCCCTTAGAGGATTCTTCTACATTCAGTCACTTGAAAACCCACTCATTCCAATCAGATATTTTTTACAACACAATGAGGTCTGGATTGCTAGATCAGGGACCTTAGGTCCAATCTCTTGACTCCTTCAGCCTGCCCTGGACTTTGAGCCAAGACATCTTCGTAGCATGGCTTTAATCTGAGAGGTGGTGGCAGGAAGTCTTTGCAATCTAAATGTATTGGTCAGCTAGTGCAGCCATAATAAAATACTGTATACTGGGGGATTGAAACAATAAACACTTATTTTTCACAGTTCTAATAGTTGGGAGTCTCAGGTCAAGGTGACAGCATGGTTGGGTTCTACCTTGGTTTACACACTTCTTTCTACCTTCTTGCTATGTTTTCACATGGTAATGACAGGAGGAGGGCAAGAGGGGGAGAATGCAGAAAGTGTAAGGAGAGTGAGAGGATGAAGGAGAGACAGAGGAAGAGGAAACTCTCTGGTCTCCTATTATGAGGGCACCAAAAAACATCATGAGGACTTATTTTCATATCTTCATCTAAATCTGTTCACCTCCCCAAAGCCTGCCTATTTTTGAGTTAAGGCTTCATTCAACAAATGAATCTTGGACAAACACAAACATTCAGTACTTTAGACTTGGGGACTGGATCTCAACCCTGGCTCAATACATAGAATAATTGATGGACCTTTACGAAAGGTCTTAGTCTGTGAGGTTCAGATTTAATATTTTCATCAGGCCTGCTAGTGATGTAACTTCATTTAAAGCCTTGGTGTTCTCATCTGAAAAATGGGAATGGTATTTACTAGCTCTGCTGAAGACTACATGATATTATAGATATCAAAGAATTGGTTACCTCTCAAGCATTATGAAAATACTAGAGGCCCGGTGGGCAGTTTTGTGCACTGGTGGGGTCCGTCAGCCTGACCTGTGTCCTCTTGCAACCTGGGACCACTTGGGGGATGTCAGACTGCTGGTTTTGGCCTGGTCCCGCAGCCGGCCTGCAGGGATATAGCCAAAACTGGCCGTCTGACATCCTCCGAGGGATGCAGTAGTGCGCAAAGCAGCAGGCCCTTGGGGAAGAGCCCGAGCTCAGGCCACTCCCACTCATTCTGGCTCTGCTGTGCCCGCCACCACTGCTCGGTAGTGCTGCCACAGAGGCATGAGGGGCTTTTCCCCCTGCAGCTGCTCTTGCCAACAGTGAGCCCAGCATCTGGCACCCATCATTCTGCCACTCCTGTGTTGAGCTCTTCCCCCTGGTGGTCATTGTGCATCATAGCAACCAATTGACGGGTCAGTTGTTCAGTCACTTAGGCTTTTATATATATAGATACCTTGAAGTCTTAATATACTATCTTTCTTAGATGAGCTGCTTCAGATGAAACTGCTACTTTAAATGTTGCAGCTTAGACCTTTTTACCAGCCAGGCATTCTGGTGGCTCTGGATGGGAACCACTGGTGCTCTGAATATGCCAGGAAGGCAGTCCCACAAGACAGCATAGCTCAGGGGTCACAAGTCCCTGTACCCACAAATGGGGTAAAAGAGGAAGCATGTAGCTGTGAGAAAAAACATTCAGTGCTCTGAGCCACTTTTGATGGAGACACCGTAGCAAGAAATGCCTTCCTACTATTAGAAAAGTAATAGGGCTGACACTGTGACAAGTGGTAGTTGGCATTCCACCATCAGGGCTGGCAGAGCTAGAGAGTGAATGCCACCTAAAAGGGCAGCTGTTTGTCCTTGGTCCAGGCTAGCCAGATCATCCCTCTGAAAATCCAAAATGCATGCTTTTAGGTAAAAGCCCCCAATATTTAAATGTTAGTAGCTAATTTAAGAAAAAACACACACACAGATTAAACATTTCACCGGGTACCCCATTTGGCCTGCTCACTGCCCGTTGATGACCATCCCTTTCAGCCCTATACTCCGTCTCCTCTACCCACGAAACCATTGCTTTTTGTTCATCCACAAACAAAATGCAGCGCCGTGCTGGCACCCAGGTGGCAATCCCTGGCACAGATCCTTGTTGCCTCTCGCTCAGTGTTTCTGGCATTGGCTTCTATGGATTACAGTCATCCGTGCTATCAATATTTACTGAGCAGATACTGCGCTGGATGGTGATGACACAAAATGCAGTAAGTCACGGTCCCTGCCCTGTGTTGCTTCTGGTCTAGACTAGGAGAGATGCCCAGAGCAGTTACGAAGCCAGAAAGGATCTGACAGGCAAGGAAACAAGGACATGTCACCCACCCTCCTTTAGAGACTCTGTTGCTTCTCGTTCTTTTTATTAATAACAGAAAATGCCCTCCCTTTTCTTTCACCGACCTTTTATTTTTATTGTTATTTTTTGGACGAGGCATTGCGTGAAGACCACATCTCACCCGGTTCTTTTGATACATGGGAGCCTCAGAAGGTCAAGGAGTAAAACCGGACGTCCTGCCCAACGCAGTGCTTAACAACGAATACCCTGGTACCGTCAACATTTCCTTTGCAATGAATAAGGCATCGCTGTCTCCAGCAAGGAACAAAGACACCCCGATGAATTTGGTTCACATGGGCTCCCGGCTTCTCTGTCTGTAACCCGCGTGTTTGGCGCTCACTGATGCCAAGTGCCTTGCCCTGGGGACAGTCTTGTAACAGGCTTCTCTCCAGGGGAGTGTCTCTCACAGCCCGAGATGGTTATCTGTTAATAGGAGGGAAAACAAGTTGGGAAAGGTGGCCATGTGCGTCGCCGATACACATGCACATTTCCTTGGCGAGGGCCCTCCGCTCGCTGCCAAAGTGACCTTGGTTGGCGCAAAGATGACAGAGTGCTTCCCTGCGCGGGCCTGACAGCGTTGCTATCACAGCCCGTTTGACAAATCGTTCACATTAAATCGGGGGGCACTTTCGGCAGCGCCGACGTCCCCTCTCCATCACTCCTGATTACCACACAAACGTCAGGCCTGGCACCGAGCACATTTGTCAGAGGGAGTAAAAAGCAGTTGTTAGTAAGAGCGCTACCTGTCATCCTAATGGACTGGCGCTTGTTGCTTTGTGTCCCGCAGGAGCCTACAGATTTGCAAAAAAAAAAAAAAAAAGCCACCAAAAAAACAAAACAAAACAAAACACAATTTTTTGGGTGTTTGTTGAAAATGCTTTGTGCTTTGGGTAAAGACGGGTATTGAAAGCTTGTCAGATGGGACACCCACACGGGTCTTCTCTTGGAAGGAGGACAGAGTCGATTTTTTCTTTTTGGGTGACTTTGCTGTTTAGTGACTGCTGCCATTTCTTTGTGGTCAGAGAGGCAATAGCAAGATTTTCAGTTGAGCTTATCCAGACCCTATAAACTTTAAATTTGTAAAAAATAAAAAAATAAATGAATGGAACAATTTTCTGTTATTTTTGAAGGAACAGCCTACCCTTCACTCTCTTTATTTTTCCTTTCTCTCTCTTTTTAATATATTTTATTGATTTTTCACAGAGAGTAAGGGATAGGGATAGAAAGTCAGAAACATCAATGGGAGAGAAACATCGATCAGCTGCCTCTTGCACACCTCCAACTGGGGATGTGCCTGCAGACAAGGTACATGCCCTTGATCGGAATCGAACCTGGGACCCTTCAGTCCCCAGGCCAACGCTCTATCCACTGAGCCAAACCGGTTCGGCTCCCTTCTCTTTTTTGAAAATCAAATTTATTGTGGTGATGTCTGTTGATAAAATTATATAGGTTCCAGGCATACACTTCCATGCTGCATCATCTCCGTATGGTATTATGTGTTCACCACCCAAGTCAAATCTCTTTCTGTCACCACGTACCTCCCCTCCACCCTCTTCTACCTTTCCACGCCCTGTCCCTCTGGTAATCACCATGCTTTTGTCTGTGTCTATGAGGTTTTTTTCTTTGCTTAATCCCTTCACCTTTTTCACCAAGTCCACCATCCCTTCTGATATCCGTCAGGTTACTCTATGTATCTATGAGTCAGTTTCTGTTTTGTTTTGTTTTTTTACCTTTATTTTGTTCATTAAATTCCACATCTAAGTAAAATCAGATGGTACTTGCCTTTGACTGAGTTACTTCACTTAACGTAATACTCTCCACGTCCATCCATGCTGTCACAAAAGGTAAGATTTCCTTCCTTTTTATGGCTGAGTAGTATTCCATTGTGTAAATATATCACAGTTTGTTTGTTTTTTATCCACTCATCTACTGAAGTGCACTTAGGCTGCTTCTAAATCATGACTACTGTAAATAACACTGCAATGAACACAGGGGTGCATAAGAAAATCATGTGAAAGTGGTGGAATATGAATGTTTCTTCCTGTCATCTTGGCCTTCACAGGTGCAGACTTTGCATGAAGCCTCATGTGTGAGTCATACACTTATTTCATCACCCAGCCCAAACAACCCTTAGAGGCAGGCTGGCCATGCACTCTTATTCCCATTTTCGAGATGACAAAACTGAGAAACCAAAAGATTATTGCCAAGGATTATATGTATATGCATTTCTAGTCTATGCCCATTGACTCAAGTCCACATTGTCATTGATATTTGGATATTCCAATAAAGCATATACTGTTTGTTGAGCTGACTGTATGTGGACCACACACTGCTGCTTCATAACTCTATTTCCAAGTCATCCTTTCCTTCTCCCCATGCCTTTCACTAGTCAGTTTGAATTAGATTTATCTCTCTTCTTTATCAAAAGATTAAAAAAAACTTTATTTAGAATTTTTAGAAAGTTGGAGAAACAACATTAAAGAAAAGGAACAGACCAGGTAGAAAGCTTTTATCTGACTGTATTTTATAAGATAGCATCAACTACTCTAAATACTGGTTTGAGAGAATAAACATTTGGTACTGGAAAAATATGGGTTTGCTGTGTTGAGTCTGAACCTTGCTGTGCTCTGCTGTTCTATCTGTTGAGCCACGAGAGGCCCCCTTTGCCTTCTTGAGACAGTACTGCTCTAATGGATGAAATGGGCTGGAGAGGTCAGCTTGAGATGGGCTAAGTTGAATAAAACAGCACTTCTTAACAGTTTGATTCCTTTCTTATCTTATTCCAAAAGTCTTAGATTAACATTCCCAGGTGTTTGCATTGGTTTATTCCCATTGGACATTTCAGTTACTATCAGTGTCCTTTTCCTAGGGAAAATAGATGACCTATAATGAGCTCTCCATTGCAACCTACTCAGATCCCTGAACCAGTACACCTCAATGGATTCATAAGAAGAAAATCCCTCATAAATTCATTCAGTCATCAGATTTTTTAATACACTGACTATGTTCCCAGCCTTGGACTAAGCCCTAGGAATACCAAAGGAATTCTGGGCCTCCCACAGGTTTAATGTGGATTAGTTTATAAGAATACATCTGCCAACCAATAATCATGGGCCTTCCAAAACATCCACCTTCGCCATAACCTTCTGACTGTGCTCCAGGGCTTTAAATAACTGGATCCCATTCATTTTCTCAATCTTATTCTCAATGGTTACTCTTTCTCCTATAACTCTTTTCAGATTATAGAGGCATTTGAACATATCAATATTTCTCACTTTTTCCTTTAATAGCAGATTTCCTCTCGTACAGGAATGTGTAAAATAGATCAAAGAGGAGCATTCATGGTTGAAACAGGGGTATGGTATCCCCACTTGGTCTGGTAGTTCCCTAACGCTTACTGTCTTCCTGAGAGAAGATAGAGAAAGCCCGGATCTAGGGTTATCTGCAGATGGTGCTGAAGAAGAAGGCTGCTTCCACCCACAGACTCTCATCCCCTCTTCTTGCATGTGCCTTCATCAGCAACACTGAGATACTGTCGCATTGAGATGCCATCCTGGGAGGAAGGGAGAGTTGTGTCAAGAAGGTCTTAATGAGGAGGTAGGTTGGGGATTCTGAACTTGTAGATTGAATGATAACAATTTACATTTAGTACCGTGTCCCAGATTCTCTGAATTTCATCTACATTTGTCTCAGTTGAGCACTATTACCCCCCAGTTTTATTTTCCAAGTGAAAAACAGAGTCATGGTGTGCTGTCCAGAGTCATATTGTAGGAGCCAGGACTAAAACCCAAGTTCTCCAAGTCCTGCCCTGCTCACTTCTTTTGCTTCCCTCACACATTTCTCATAGCAGCACAATGCCTCCTAACCAAAGCTGGCTCCACCGTCCATTGCTCCCTGCTCTCACCCCTCCTCCTAGAAGCTGATATGGGCCCATTTCTACCTGGATCCCATTGTCCATGGAGCCACATCTTTCTAGGGAAGTGAGTACACACCTTCAAAACAAGTCAGAGAGAAAGTGTCATGTATTTAATTTTCCTAAGATACCTTGCCTTATTTCCTTTATGTCCGGACACACTGCATGATTTTTTAAAGCTAGAAAATGTGGCTCTGTGTTAATTTCCGTGGCTACACACCCAACCATCCATCAGTGCCTTAGTGGCGTATGATATATTCAATACATTTTAAACACTGCTACTTTTAAAAATAACTTTCAAAGGTTGTAAATGTCAAACTGAGATTTGAAATATGTCAGATAGCTGTCATTTTTACACCCTTCATTAATTTCAATTGGACTCAGTGAATTGTATTTGACAAACTGTTTTCATACAATGACTACAAGTGTGCTACGTTGATGTAGCATATCCCTGGCATGTGGAATGTTTAGAGGGGAATTTGAATGTATGACTTCTCTCTGACCTCATGGATGGCATGAGACCATCCAGTGACAAGTGTGGCAGCATTCAACTCTATGGTTTTCCAAATGGTGGCATTTGGAAAAATTTCCAGGGTCTTATCCAGAAATGGAAATGTCTTACCAGAGAGTTTCCAATAAGAAAAATAGATACGTTTGTGCTCAATATAAACTTGCAAAATTTGGGCTACAGTTAAGGCCAAAGGGTCATGAATAAAAACTTCCTTTTGGCAGATCTGAGCAGGTAGAGACATGCATGCAAAAATCAAGTTTGGTTGTAAAATAATTTCCTTGTTAAAATTAACAACAACTCTCAACTATTAAATGCCATACTGAGAGCATGATCCAAAGTATAAAATGCTTAAACCCCAGGATCTCGTGTCAGACTCTGTAAATTCAAATGCTGGCTCCACCTCCTACTCTGTGCCTATGGGCAGGTCACATGACCTCTAGGTGCTTCAATTATGTAATTTGTGAGGTCAGGATAATGATAACTACTTATCACATAGAGTTACTATGAGGACAATGTGAGGTCAATGAATGTTAGCTATTATTATTACATAGCAGGACTTGCAAAGTGCTTCACACACATTCATTTAACTCTCTAACTGCATTGTGAGCTGGAGGTTACTAATATTGCTAATTAACAAATGAAAACATGGAGACTTTAAGGGATTCTTACTATGTCCAGAGTTTTCTACCTAGGATGGGGCAGAGACAGGGGGTCAGGTAATGGACAATACCTTTTAGATCAGTTTGTTCATCTGTAGAGGTAGTAATTGAACTTGAAGGACCCACCTACATCAGCCAATACTGGATACAATGACACCAGGAGCCAGCCCACTGACAAAAAGTAAGCTGCACATGCCCAGCTGTTATAGCTCACTAGTTGAGCAACAACCTATAAACGAGGAGGTCAGGGTTCCATTCTAGGTCAGGGCACATGCCCGAGTTGGAGGCTCGATCCCCAGTAAGGGGAGTTCAGGAGACAATCAATCAATGATTATCTCTCTCTCTCATCATTGATGTTTCTACCTCTCTCTCCCTCTCCATTTCTCTCTGAAATCAATAAAAAAAAAAGATGTATTTTAAATGACCTGCACAAACCCAAGTACCAGCAAACAGAAGGCAGGTTGATGTCCTGCCAGCACTGGGCAGTTGGTTTTTAAAACATACACTGTCATTTTTGCTCCCTTTTCTCTGTGAAGAAGAAAATAAGCCAAGATCTGTGTATTTATATGAGAGTTAGTGTCATGTTTTTAGCACAGCTTTAAAGAAATTATCCATAAGTAAAAAAAAAAAAACCTAAGTATGTTTTCAAAACACAACTGTGGAAGAAATGGTATCTGGAAATTACCAGTCTGCATAGAGATAATGGTTAATTTTTATTGTTTGTTTTCCTTTTCTGTATCTTGGCGTAGGCATGAAAAATTGAAATTCAATCAATATTAAATTAGATTTTTAAAATTTTAAGAAACTATAGAGATGATTGAGTTCAGTGTTTTCAGATTCCTAATTCATCTGAGTGTACTTTGTCTTATCTGGATGGATAACTGGCTTGATCAGAATGCGCGGGGAGAACAGACACTGATGCTCAGGTCCAGCTGGTGTGACTGTGGATATACCAGCTTCAAAAACAAAGCAAAGCACAAAGGAGCCTTAGCCAGTGCAGCTCGGTCGGTTGGGCATTGTTTCATGCACCAAAGGGTTGTCAGTTCAATTCCAGGTCGGGGCGCAGGTTGCAGCTCAATCTCTGGTAGTGGGGATGTGGCAGGTAGCCAAACAATGTTTCACTCTCAGTTCACTGTTTCTCTCTCTCCCTCTCTCTATCTCTAAAAGTCAATAAAAAATATTTTTAAAAAATAGACACCACTGCCAAAACCGGTTTTGCTCAGTGGATACAGTGTCGGCCTGCGGGCTAAAGGCTCCTGAGTTTGATTCCGGTCAAGGGCATGTACCTTGATTGTGGGCACATCCCCAGTAGAAGGTGTGCAAGAGGCAACTGATCGATGTTTCTCTCTCTTTGATGTTTCTGACTTTCTATCCCTCTCCCTTCCTCTCTGTAAAAAATCAATAAAATGCATTTTTTTAAAAATGGACACCACCACCAAGAACATAATACTATCTGATTTTTCTGAGAACATTCATAGTTTTTGAATATCATTCACTAATTCAAAAAAATGTTCATGAGAGGAGCAATCCTTGTCTGCAGGCCATTTTTTGGCCCATAGTGGGCCATTTTGTTACTTTAGCTCTAATCAGATCCCCGCATTTTGCATTTGTGCAAACCTTCACCTAGAAAGAAGGTCAGCCTCTCCTTTGGAGTTCCTCAATGTCATGGAGGCAGGTGGCTGTGAATAGAACAGGAACCAGGCCCTGTACTTCTGTGCTTTGGTGGGTTTCTCTACATCATTCTATCACCTGCACTTGTTACAAGACAAGGGTAAAGTGTGTGACCTGTGAACTCACACAAGACAGAAAATGTCATTTGGCATTGATATTTGGAAAATGGAAAACACTTCCAGGTTGGATCTAGAGGATTGGATTTAAGGATTGTGGTGAATAAAAAAGATTCCCCAGCCTATAGTTTTCTGATTGCATGAGGAAGAAACACAGCCACATCCACAAGGATCTGTAGTCCATGGGAAGAATGAGAAATGTGTGAATGAACAAGGAGCAGGGGGCATGCTGGGCCCATTGAGCAAGTCACTTCCAGGTTCCTACAAACCAGACCCCATCGTGCTTGTGTCCAGAAGCTCACATGCCCCTCACCCCCCTTCCTCCTTTCATTTTCCTACAGAAAAAAACACAAAGACCTCATCAAGTATGTAAGAGGATGTCTCTCTCATTTATCCATGCACTTTATCGTCATTTATGGCTCCTACTGGAAGCAAAGGCCGCCTTTATCTCACTTCACTGTAGGGGTTCAGCATCCTTCTTTTTTGTTATTTCATGTAAATGAAGAATCTAAGGGTGGAATTATAATTTATGGGAGACGCGTGGAGCATCTGACAGTCCTCATAAACCTTCCAAACTACTTTATCTTCAGAACAAAACATACATTTTGTCTCCTAATAAGGAGTTTTATTATAACAATATTTCTATTCTGGACCGCCCAGTAACTGAATAATATGGGGTGGGGTGATTTTTTTCCTGTATGTTTAGAAATATCTGTTTATCTCTATGAATCTTTCTTAAGAATTAGTGGGCAGTAAATATCAGATTCTTATCAATCAAGCCTCAGAGATTGGGAAGTTGACTGCTAGTGTCTCTGTTATTCCTGGTTGGTTGTTTTTGGTTTGCTTTGTTTTTAACAAAGTAATTAGCAAGTTGTAGGTAAGTCTTTGATCCTGAGAGTAGAACCCTTGACTCCTGTGATCTCTACTGTCAGTCGTTATTCACTGTACTCTCACCTCTGCAAAAACAAACAGCAAACGATGGTTCTTTAGGGGGGTTATGATTTCAGAATATAGGGGATTTTCCAGTTGGCCTTCCATTGATTCCAGCAGAGGTGGAGGAGGGACTCAGACTGTGACATGGCAGACTTTTTTTTGAATCTTTCATGTCATCATTGATACTCTTAATTATAATGAAGGAAAACAGCAAACAGTCCATTTTCTTCCAAAGATGCTCATCACTCAAGAACAAAAAGAAAGGCAAGAGAAATACCCTGATTGGACTGGACCTTCATCCCCTTAATATTTCTTACGTTGATGACGGGAATAGAAACGAAACCAGTTCACTCTTTTCCTCCGTTACTCCTTTTCTACTTTGATTTTTAAAAATACATGCACCTTTTTTTTTCTCCATAGGGAATATTTGAACAAAAGACCATTAGATAGAATCTTAGCTTCCCTATTTAAATGCTTGTCTAAGGACAATCAGCTGAGCTTGCAAAGAATACACAATCATAAAATCATTTAATTAAATTACATCAATGCTGTTTGTTTTGCTGCCCGTGTGGGTATTAATAATACCATTGCTGTTTTCACTGCCAGAGGTTTGCTACTTAATTATTATATTTGCTTATTTAGGATGTTAGCATCAATGTGTAGGGTCCTGTAATCCCACTCTGGGTGTCGCATCACCAGATAGGACACGCTTTCCAGAACTGGAAGTCCCACAGCCTGGGATAGATCTAAAGATGAAGTTGTGGAAATCAAATGAAACATTTGTTCGCTTGTAAAAATGGAACAGAAAATAAGAACAGTTATTCAGACTGTGAGTAAATTTGATGGGGTGTGAACTGATCACTTTATTACACTCTGTTTATAGCATCCTTGCCATTTTCGGAGATGGCAGCCTATGTTTTCCATTGTCTTAATTAGATTAAGAATGGATTAGAGGAGCTGAATCTATTATTAAAAAAGCAATTCTGCTGTGTTCCTGAAAACCCCCTTTTGGTTTTTAATTTAAATTCCACAGCAAATGCACAATCGCAAATGCCTGCCTTGTAATTATGAGCATGTATGCATTTATTTAAAAGGCTATACAAGTATTATGAAAACCAGATCTGCAATTTTTCTTCCAAATTACTCTGGAAGAAACAAGGGAAGGAAGAGAGAAGCAGAGGGAGAAAGGGGGTGGAGGCTGCCTTTCTTTTTTGCTGTCAAGAAAACATGTGGAAACTGCTTCCTCGTCTTCTTCCTCTTTTAGTTTACCCAGACATAAAAGGGACAATGCATGCTCCTCTGAGCTGCCAATTCCTCCCGGCTCTTTTGTTTCTTGTTAGTTTATATTTACTCCTGACATTTTTTGAGAATGTAGGTTCCTCATTCCTCTAGCTTAGACTGAGCATTTGTTCTGTGGGAAACCACCTTGGGTTGATTGCCTGGCTTCCCAGTTTGCATATCTACCTCTCTCCTCCGGTGCCTGTACAACTGCAAGTCTCAGTTTGAATCTTCGTTATGTAACTAGCCATACATATTATGCAAGCATGGCTTTGGATTTCAGTTGGGGCAGAGCTGCTGTGTTGGAAACGATAGTGTTTTGTTTTGTTTTGTTTTGTTTTTCCAGGAGGTGCCCTAGTTTTAATTTATTGTTGGGTTCCCTAACCTCTAAAATGTGTTGCCTTGAGATGCTACTTTTTACCTATTCTCTATGCACTTTAAAATTTCTGTGTAGTCAGAATAAAATTTCATAGTTACACACACACACACACATACACACACACACACACACACATATACAAATGACTGTAAAAAGTGGTGAAATCTGAATAAGGTCTATGGTTTGCTGCATAGGTAGCAACGGTGTCTGTCCTGGTTTCGATCATGCACTTTAGTTATGTAACATACCATTGGACAAGGCTGACTGCAGGCTACACAAGAACTCTCTGCACTATTTTTTTCAACTCTGTGAGTCTTGTATTATTTCAAATTAAAGTGTTTACAAAAATTAATGTATAATTTTAGTCCATTAACTCCTAGACTGCTACTAGCCAATATTGATCCCTACTTTATCTGCATTAAATTAATTTTGTTCTAATCACCAACATTCCACTGCCACCAGCCTTTTGAACACTCATAATTCTCTTCCTCTCACTCTAAGCACATTGCATACGTTTCCTACTCATTCAACTCTGGCACCTTAGCAAAGGGTCCATATCTGAATGGTCTTTTTTAGTCCCAGAGCCTAACACTGGGCTCTGGACTTTGTGTTCCCAGAGCATTTGATTGTAGAATATTCCAATGAGAATATATAAAAGAGAATGGTTAAGTGAATATAGAACTGGTATGCTAGCATAGTGCTGGCCACACAGCAATCACTCTGCATATATCCTGAATGAAGGAATTAGTTAATTCATTAATTTTGCTCACATGCGAGTTTTGTAGCTTAGCAAGATGGAACTCAGGATCCTGCTGAGCCATCTGTTCTTTGGAGGACTTTGTGACGGACTCAGAATTCGAGATCGCTCATTAATTGTCAGTGCTTCAGTGAGGAGCAGTGTTTGGAATTGGAGGTCTTGAAGTGATACCTAATTTAGGAAGACTGTGACAAAATTCATCACTAATTACCTGTCTATCAAATGGGAATCAATGCCATCAGCAACATACGATGGTGATAATGTTATCATTTAGCAAGTGATTAGTATTCTAAGCACTTTACATGTATGCTCACACTTTAATTTTACTCCATCACTAGCTCAGAGTTTAGTAAAATAACATGTTCAGGGTCACCCATAATTGGCTTCTGAGTGGCAGATCTGGGACTTGAACCTAGGAAGTCTAACTTTTGAGGATCTTGTATGGTCTCCTTTTCATATGTATGTTCTATGCCCTTAAATGGTTAGTGTTTACTAACCCTAGAGATTCATTAGAATCACCTGAGGACCTTTCCTTGGACCCACTCCCACATGCATGTATGCCACTTGTCTGGGTGGACATTTTGTTGGGTTTGCAGTGGGGTTCCCACCAAGGTGCCATGGTGAGCGTCTTAGCTGCCTGTGAAAACTCACTCACTGTCTGTAAGGAGTGGAAGCTCCTTATTCTACTTATCAGTTCATTATGCCTGGTTATAACCATAGCAAAGTAGGGTACTTGCCCCCACCATTTGCCTTTGGAGAAATGGAGCTGGAAGTCCACCTTCTTTGCAATTAATGTCTGAACTTTTGTAAGCAATCTGTTTTTCTTATTCTCAGCCAAAGGCTTTCCACCTCTATCCCCCACCATCTGCCTCTGATGTTCATTTTAATACTATTTTACCTCTAGAAAGGTATCTATGGGGAAAAAAAAGTTATATAGCAGATATCCTAAAAATTCACCAGTTCAAAGGAGGTAGGCAAATCAGGTAAATGAATGAAGAAGACAAATCTTTGCATAGCCCATGTTCCCTTTGTGAAAGACTGGGGTGAATTTCACTAGGGCAGACTGAGGAGTATGTGCCCCATTTCTAGGGGTACTCCCTCCTCTGATTTCATAAGGTAGCCACACAGAAATCCTACTCACTGTTGTGGATCTTCCAGATTTTCAAAAGACTTCAGAAATCTATTTTTTAATTAATTTTGTTTTTCTGATGCAAAATTATTTGCCAGCTAGGTCCATTTTTTTCCAACACCGCACAGGTCAATATTGTGTCACCAATAACAATGCCAAAGAGCTTTTGTAGAGTTCAAAGCAAGTAGCTGCCTTTATTCAGGGTACCTCTTTGCATTTTGAAATAAGTAAGTAATCTTTCTTCACAAATTACCAGGGGCACTAGGTTCTAATCTTTGCCAGAAATTGGCATTCTGTCTTTTTTTTATAATTATTTTTTTATTGTTTAAAGTATTACAAATAGTAGTACATATGTCTCCTTTTTTTCCCCTGTTGACCTCCCCTCAGTCTCCCTTACCCCCCAGTATGTGCCCTCACCTGCCCCCCTCCCCCAGTGTCACAGCATTTGGTGGACCCTGTTTCCTCCTCTGCGAAACTGAGCAGAGAGAAGGGCATTATAGACTTGTAGATGGTGTTAAAGGCAGGGTCTCTGGAAAAAGGCTGGTGTAGATGGACCCTCTTGCTGTGACTTACCAGCTCTGACTTGCACAGTTTTCCTGAGGATTAAATTAAATTGTATATATAATTTTCTTAGTAATAAAACACTGGACCTGATAATAATAAGAGATATGAGCGTCATGTTTTAGTAGACTAAAATCAGGCAAACCATAGCCCAGCACTTGGTCTCATTTCCTTGATTGCCTCAAGCATTGGGAAAACCTGCTTGCTCTTCCTTTACTTAACCTTACATTGACATATCAAGGTTTTTTTCTATAATATTCTTTTTTTTTTAACAACAAAGAGCTCGTGCATTTATTGTATTGAAACAAAATAGACAGTATGATATCCTATCTAATAAAAGGGTAATATGCAAATTGACTGTCACTCCAACACACAAGATGGCCACCCTCATGTAGTCAAAGATGGCTGCCCCCATGTGGACACATGATGACCACCACAAGATGGCCAGCAGGGGAGGGTATTTGGGGGTGATCAGGCCCCTAGGGGAGGACAGTAGGGGGAGAACCAGGCCTACAGGGGAGGGCAGTTGGGGAGGACCAGGCCAACAGGGGAGGACAGTTGGGGGGGACCAGGCCTGGAGAGGATGGCAATTGGGAGGAACCAGGCTTTCAGGAGAGGGCAATTGTGGGGGGACAAGGCCTTTAGGGGAGGGCAGTTGGGGAGGACCAGGCTTGCAGGGGAGGATAGTTGAGAGGGACCAAACCTCCAGGGGAGGACAGTTGGGGGCAATCAGGTCTGCAGGGAAGGGCAGTTAGAGGTGACCTGGCCAGCAGAGGAGGGAAGTTAGGGGGAACCAGGCCTGCAGGGGAGGGTAATTGGGGGCAACCAGGCCAGCAGGGGAGAGCAGTTAGGGGCAATTAGGTTGGCAGGGGAGGAATTAGGCTTTAATCAGGCTGACAGAAGAGCAGTTAAGGGGTGATTAGGCTGGCAGGCAGAAGCAGTTAGGGGCCATCAGGCAGGCAGATGAGCAGTTAGGATCCAGAAGTCCTGGATTGTGAGAGGTATGCCCACCAGGATTGGACACAGGCAGTTGGACATCCTTTGAGCAGTTTCAGATTGGAGACAGTGCAGTCTGGGCTAAAGGACACACACACACACACACACACACACACACACACACACACATGCATGAATTTCATGCACCAGGCCTCTAGTCTTTCTATAAACAGCTACCACATAATAAAAGTTTCAACTCATCATGAAGATACAAGTTCAAACTTGTAAAACACATCCATTTTAATTATTGCCTAGATTTTATTTAAATATTAATGACAGTATTTGTATAATATTCAAATCAGCTGATCTTAACTTTCATAAAACAAATCATCAAATTAGTCACATATTCAGTATAAATGCAACTGAATTATATATTGTTCAGAAAAATGCCCTTCTTTAATGTTTTCTCTTGCCACATGCTCACTTCGTATAATAAACTAAAACAGATTTTTTTAAATTATACAATGCAGTCTGCATTAATTGGTGCCAATAAAATGTATTGGTTTTGAGATTTATGGTTTTAATGAATGGAGAAAGGAAGTTGATTTTTTTAATTGTTAATATTAACTTATGATTTCTTAATGTATTTTTTATTAACCAGCATTTCTTTTTCTTTTTTCAACTTATCTTTATTGTTGACAGTATTACAGATGTCACCTTTTCTTATTTTTCAAAAACTAGTGGGACTGACAGCTTCATGGTGATGGACAGAAATCCAATTCCTTAACTCTTTCCTTCCCCATCTAATGTGAGCACATTGGTGGTTATGCTTGTAGAACCAGAGGAAATCTCTTTGGGATGATTAAAAGCAAAATGTGATTAATAATGAATACATGTATGTATTTTAAGAGGAGGGTTGTATTAAATATGAAGAGGCAATAAATGCCTGTTAACCTTTCCAGAGGTCAACAGTCAGCTGGGTGGCTGGTTACACAGGGCAGCGTGGGCAGCTGCAGCCTGATTCAGACCTAATCTTAGATCTGACGATAGTACAAGCAATTAGGAAAGCATCTCTGTAATAACAATCATCGATTTAAACCAAGAGGACAGGTCGCAGCTGTGGGGAGCTCGTGGAGAGAGAAGTCAGAACAATCCACGGGTTTCTGAGAAGCAAGCCTCAAATTATCTTTTTTCAGTATGTTAGCTTTCAATTCATCTTGATGATTTACTGAAAAACATTTTTAAAATACATGTATGACTCTTGGGATGCAGATTGTTCACAGTCCTTTTTTCCCCAACATGTTAATAGGTTGGGATTTCACGTCTTTCTTACTAATAATGCTATTGTGGCTTCAAATCTCTATTTCAAACCATGATTGACACAAACATTGTGTTTTAGCTTTTATATTTTTCTCAAAAACTGAGCTTGAATTGTACTATCGCAAACCTATGTCTTTTGAGGATATATAACAATTCAGTTTTGTCTCCTTTGAAATGCTGGTGTTTGTAAACAAGAGAGCTGCCACTCTAGACTTCGGTCCTCTCCTTTCACTTCTTGACAATCTTGAGAGAAGAAAAGTTTTTACTCCTCTTCACATTTGAAAGAAATCTGGGGTTCTGGTCTATCTCAGGGTCCCAGGTTATTTTTTGTCTTCCCCACCTAACACTTTCCCTGACCCTTAAAGATAACAGAAATGAGTTCCTTGGCTTCTCCCCATAAAAAAGATAATGTCTCAATTCATGACTGGCTTGGAATAATCCTATATAATAAAAGCATAATATGAAAATTGTATCCTACACCAGGAGGTCATACTGGAGTTGGGCCAGGGGATGGGGCCGGCCAGGGGAAAAGAGGGAGTACACAGTCTGAGGCTGGAAGCCACTAGGGACCCTACCAGTGCACACATTTTGTGCACTGGGTCTCTAGTTAATAATAATAATAATGGTGTGAGAATGTTTTATATTTATGACTGCTTTCAATTCTTTTCTGAATCTCATAAAAACAAAACACTAAAAAGTAAGAAGAGAGACAGAAAATTCAAAGACCCAGAGGTATGAAGACCAGTAGAGTGCAGAGAATGGCAGGAGACATGAGGGAAAGGGTCAGGTCATTTTGGGCCTTCTATGCCATGGAAATGATATTAACT
The DNA here is from genome assembly GCA_027563665.1 of Antrozous pallidus. Lineage (NCBI taxonomy): Eukaryota > Metazoa > Chordata > Mammalia > Chiroptera > Vespertilionidae > Antrozous > Antrozous pallidus. The sequence continues at coordinate 8,958,088 of CM050516.1, read as the reverse complement.
TGGAACCATTGCTTCACTGCCTGCAATATGTCTGAGGGATAAGAACTTCCCCAGTACCTTTTCTCCTGATTGGATGTAGAACTGTAGCAAGCTCCTAAAAACACATGTAGACATGTGCCAATGGTACCCCTCTACCATGAGCTCATGGGGTGGAGCTTCTGCTTCATTCATTTTTTGTATCCCTGGAGACCCAGCGTAGGATCTGGTGTGTAATCAGCAAGAATGTTTGTTAACCTGAACTGGAGTGTTGTCAAAGTGTGGTCAGGTCCCACCTGCATCAAAGTCTTCAGGGAGAGGTGTATTTGAGATGAGGCTTCCAAGCCCTCCCTCCAGGCTAATGAACTCAGACTTTCTGGGAGTGGAGCTTTCATTCTGCATTTTCAACCAGCTCCTGGAGCAATTCTTATGCATAGGAAATGTGAGAACTGACCTCCTTTTCATTTCTCCCAAGAAGTGCCTACTATATTATAAAAATCTCAAAGGCACACATATTTAGGCTAATATGTTGTATATTCATGAGAGGCTCCTGCTGACAGCTGCACGTGTGAACACTATTTTCTCTACTGGTTCTTAATAAGATGACATAAGTGTGTCAATTTGTAGCAGAATTATAGCACATCCTTATTAATTCAAGCAAAATGAGTGAAATTGGGAGATTCGTTCTGTTTTGACTCTTGTTCTATCCCATTCACTTGATTCTATTATCAGAAGTAAGGGAGCTTGGCTGAGGATGACATGTGACAAGGAGCAGCCTGGCTGGGGTGCCCATGCCCACATGCAGCTGTCACACAAGAGCTCAGGACTGAGACCTCTAGGCAAAAGCTGAGGGGTGCAGAGTTGCACAAATAGCACAGGCTGCCTGAATGAACAGATGTTTAAAAGAAGATGAATAGGAGGAAGCAGTGAGTTGAGGTTCAGAATAAACCTCAACCTTTAGCAAGTTCTACCCAAATATTGGCGAAGGCTTAGGTTCCTTTGCTCCCCCGTTTCCATGGTTAGAAAGGTAGTAGAGAGAAAGACTGAACATTAAGATGAACCCATACCACACAGAGTGAGAGCAATGTTCCTACTCCACGAACAAGGTGTTTTCCCAAATCCCTCACATGCAGTAGGCATGACAGTCACTTCCAGGAGCGTTTCCAAGGAGGAAGATGACAGACCCTCCCTCAGTGGAGAGGAGCGATGTGGCTTTGGAGCGATTTTTTTCTGCGTGTGTATTTCAATTCAAAAACTGAAGAGGAGATCGGGAGGCTGGAAAGCCCTTCGGGTCACCTTTTGGAGTTGGGTTGTGTTCTCACTCTTCCACTGTCTTGTCAAAGCTGCCGGTGTTACCGTCCACTTCCTCCTACACTCTGTTTCCCAACAAAATACAGGATTGTTGTTGCTTGTGGCACGGAAAACGGAAAAGCCAAGCCTTTTTAAAAACACAGTCCTCTTAAAATCTTGTCCAATGAAAAATAAAAGTAGACAAAATGCCACTGCGTACGACGGCAGGGGGTGAGATTCCTTTGGGGGCTCCTAGTCCAAGTAGGGCTGCCCTTGCTTGTTCCAGAGCCAACCACTTCCAACATGGGTCGTTTAATCAAGTCCGCCATCCCTCCCCGGATAAAAGGGCGCTGGATGTGTGTCCCTGATTCACATGGAGTCCTCCCTATTATTATTTTTGTTGTCCTGTTTTAGTCAATGACATGATTTCTGCAGAAAATTACCAGGCAGGATGGACTCCCCTTTTTGCAGCGTGTCTGCTCTCCCTGTACCATGTGCACTAAAAAACACAGGAGGGTTTTTTGTAACCTTTCTTCACCTTCATTCCCAGCACCTCTAGACAATGTAGCCAGTGCAATTTTAATTTCCTTCTTAACCCTGTATTTGCCACCAAACCCGACATTGTTATTACCTGGCAGTCTGCAGGCTGCATCATGGCCAACAGAACCTTGCTTAGCCAGCACAATGGTTTTTGAAATTGAATGTGAACATCTTTGGATAAGTCTACTCCCTGCTAGCCACCATGGCCTCACACCTGGCTGCCTCACACACTGGTCTCTGGAGGAATCCTGGCAAGGCCAGCCCCGGTGTTGAGTTTGGGCAGCTCCTCCCTCTCCCTTTCTGCCTGTGCAGCTGCTGAGTCTAAGGCGGTGGGTTTGTGTGTTGATTGTGTGTGTATGTGTTGGTTGTGTGTGTATGAGTTAGATCAGGGAGTTGTAAGTCAGTTGTGCATGCTTTGGTTGTATGAATTAGTTGTTTGTGTGTGTGTGTGTTGCTCTCCTTGTTGGTGTTGAGTAGGGATGTTAGGGAAACAGCTGGTTGCTTTGGGGGTCTTTCTTTTTTTCTTCCAATTATAGCCAGATAATGTCTATCTCCTTCAGGAGATTTCAATAGCTATTTAAACTTTTAGGTGGTTTTCATGTTTTATTTGCCACTATTTACCATATAAGTTATCTACTATTCTTACCCTCCCCTAAGACAAAATCCTAATAAAGCAAGTTACTCATCCAGTTAAAAAGAGTGATCTGGGCCTCATATATTTGACTCTCGCAGCTAAGATGTAAGCACTTTTTTTAACACCAGATGATGGTATTTTTTAACTTAGGACTTTGTAACAAGAAAATATGTTGAGAATGACAAAATATATTTTTAATCCTCTTACCAACCACTTAGCTGAAGTGTTTATCTACATATACATCACATGGTATCATTGAGCTATAAACAAGGTGCTTCTGACGTTAGCTCCCATCTTATTTGACTCCTTAGTTCACCCTCTTAACTGATTGCTGGTTTTCTGTGTTCCATCCCTCGTGGCATCATTTTCCAAATCATGGCCAGCGTTCAAAAGCAGAGAGCTCTCACACTGCTTTTCAGCCATCACCTTCACCACCTGTAAGCTAGTCCCAGCCACTGTTCTTCCTACTTTGCTCTTTGCAATCTGTTTGCAAAGCGAGGACTAAAATGGTTTTGCACAGCGCCTGCTATAGCTGCCTATTTAATCCCCTGTGCTGTGATGTAATATACAAGAACCATTTCCTGGTTAACGTCCCCCCCACTATTTAGATTTACCTTTCTGTCCACATTTACCTTCACTATTCTATTATCATTTAGCACTTTACTGAAAATTTATGATTAAATCATTGCTTATCTAGTTTTTTTAGAGACTCTATTTACAACAATGTTTATGAATTATGAAACATTTACTGCTGTGTGGGTGGGTGATCATTTTTGTGTCTCTGTTCATCTCAGATAAGGAATAAATAAAGGGAGAGGTAAAAACAAATGCAAATTAGATAAGAAAAGTCTTCTTGGCAATATCAGTTATCTACTGCTGTGTAACAAATGACTCCCCCTTTAGTGTATTAAAGCAATAATAAACATTTGACAATGCTTACTATCATTTCTGATAGTGGTCAGAAATCTGGGAGTGGGTGGGTTATGCCAGTGGTTGGCAAACTCATTAGTCAACAGAGCCAAATATCAACAGTACAACGATTGAAATTTCTTTCGAGAGCCAAATTTTTTAAACTAAAACTTCTTCTAACACCACTTCTTCAAATATAGATTTGCCCAGGCCGTGATATTTTGTGTAAGGGCCACACTCACGGGGCCAAAGTGCTGCATGTGGCTCATGAACCACAGTTTGCTGACCATGGGGTTAGGCAATTCTGGCTGGAGACCTCCCGTGAGGTTGTAGGCAAGATGTGTGCCTGGAATGTAGCATCTGGAGGCTTCACTGGGGCCAGAGGATGGTTTCCTAGATAGCTGATTCTCATGGCTGGCATGTGGGGGCTGGCTGTGGGCATTAGGCTCCAGGTCTCCTCTTGACGGGTTACCTCCACGGGTTACTTGAATGTTCTCATGGTGGCTTGTTTTTCCCAAAGCAGGAGATTCAAAAGAGAAGTAAGAACCTCTTGTGACTCAGCCTTGGGATCCACTGTTATTTCTGCCACATGCCATTCATTAGAAGGGAGTCATTGTGCTCAACCCACATTCAAGGGAAGAGGGACTAGATTCTGCCTTTGGGAGGAGAAAGCCTCAAAGAATTTGTAAACATTTTAAAACAACCACATCACATTCCTGTCATATTTGACTTTTTACAATATCCATTACTGCCAAAAATACTGACAGTCTATTCCAATCTGCGCAGTAATGGGTATTGTAAGTAGATTATCAGTATTTTTTTTTTCACCAGTCTCAAAGTGTGATCAGAAAGCTGCTGGGAGACAAGGTCTTTCCAGGTACACAGGATGGCCTCAGGGTGGACAATGTGAGGAGGTCAATGACAGCTTCCCAGAGTGGTTGATATGTTTAATAAAATTTAGACCATTTGTGGGTGCTATATATAAAACAATTCCAGTCTTCCCTACTCATTTGGCTAAGTGATTGTTGTGTTGGTTTTTAATAGAAAACAGAAACATGACTAGGCCGGTGGTTTAGAAACCATAGGTTTTACATGTAACTCACCTGAAGCTTTTTAAAAAGAAAGATTCCTGGCTTGTAGCCCAGATCTACTAAATTATAAGTTCTAGGGAGTAGCTCCCTGAGAACTGTTAGAGGTTTTTAAAGCTCTGGGTGATTCTGATATTAGAGCAGTGTTGGCAACCATGGCCATACCTCACCAAATTTATTCACCAACTCAAATCACTTGCAAAGAAAAAGGGAAATCATTGACACTCTCATGACAATCAACCTCATTTTGCTTCCAGAAAAGTCTCTCTGGATTTCTAGGAACTTTCCCCAAATGAGGCCCTGACTGACAATGAGGACTGCTTCTGTAGCTTCGTCCCCCAAGGCAGTAACAGGAGGGGCCCACACAGTGGTAAGGGCACTGGCCCAGAAATGCATCCATTGTGCACGCTTCCCAAAGACAATGACTCTCTTTCTTATTAAGAGTTGTCCTCCTTTTACCCAAAGGCTTTCCATGCAACCGAGGGAGCATAACAATGGCTGGGAAAGGAAATGTCTTCATTGATTTCTTTTTTGTGAATTGAAGCCTCCATGAAAATGGCACAGGCTTATTTAACACTGTCGATTTGTGGAATTGAGGGGAGGAGTGTTAAAACCCATCCATTTCCCCCAATGTTTGAACCACGCTAATGAATTAATCCATAGATAATGGATTGAATTCGCTGCAATTACCGCAGTAGGGTAAGGCTTGTTAAAAAGAGATAAGGCAACAGACTAAAGAAAACAGCATTTCAGCTATTAACTGAATTTCACCTGGTCTGATAATTTACCTATAACTTTCCTTTGAAAGAGAGATTGTGTGGTCCCATGATCAATGTGTAAACCAGATGCTGGAGTTCACCTGTTGATGTTACACTGTGGAAAAATAGGATGATTTTGACAACCATTTTCCCAGCAGCCTGGATATTCTAAGGATGTATATTTGATATATCCCAGTAAATCTTTAAAAACACAAGGCTTTGATTCCTCAACACAGGGAGTTCATCCTTGCTGCACCTCCACCCCTTATTTATTACCTTAAATTACCCCAGTTCCGTTGAGAGATCCACATTATTTTGAATAAGCTGCTTAAGAATAAGTCTCCATGGGTGTTACACAAAACAAGAATGATCACAAAAAAGGATTTATATTTCTAAAGAACTTTGCAGTTGAAAAATAGTGTTATAGAGTTCACTCTTGGCATATCAGATATCTGTGCCCAGACAGCCTCATAAGGCTGCCCTATACAGGTTGGAAGCTGAATTTGAGTAGCTCATCTGCATTTATCTTTGAATTCTTACTTCTACCACTGTATTCAGATCTTTGTCCCTCATTATTTTTTTCCAACAGAAAGCTCCTAAATGTTTTCTCCTTCTACATCTTGTATGTTCCTGGCATATGGATTGTTTCCAAAGCTATTGTTGTCATCTTGCTTCCCTGCTCAAAAATCTCAGTTGTTTCGCTTACTTTTTGGGGTGATCCAAAATTGGTCATTCAACATGTAAGGCCCTTTCTGGTCTCATTTTCCTTATATTCCAACATTGATTCCATTATCTTCCCTCATGATATTATGCTTTATATGTTCTTCCTTCTTTGCTCATGTTCTGGAATATCTCCTACTGGAATGGAGTTCTATGTCCTGAAAATACACGCTAGGTCCCAGTCAATCTCTCCTTCTTTCTAAAACATTCTTTTCTTCCTCATGCACATGGATTCTGCTCACCTTTTAATGTTTATTTTTCAAGTCTTATTGTTATTCTGGAATGTAGATCTCTTGTTAATTAAAGTATAGTTGCCATACAATATTGCTAGTTTTAGGTGTATAACATAGTGAGATTTCACATTTATAAACCTTACAAAGTGATCACAAAAAGTCCACTATCCATATGTCACTGTAAAAATTATTATGATAGCCCAGCCAGTGTGGCCCTGTGATTGAGCGTTCAGCCATGAACCAAGAGGTCACGGTTCCATTCCTGATCAGGGAACATACTTAGGGTATGGGCTCAATCCCCAGAGGGGGATGTGTAGGAGGCAGCTGATCAATTATCCTCTCTCATTATTGATGTTTTTTAGCTCTATCTTCTTCTCCCTTCCTCTTTGAAATCAATAAAAATATATTTTTAAAAGTCATTATGATATAATTACTTTATTCCTGATGCTGTACTTTATACCTTTGTGACTTATCTCTCTATATAAAGCCTAACATGCAAAGTATGCCCTTGAGAGTTTGACTGACTGGGAGTTTGATCACTTGCTATGACATGCACTGACCACCAAGAGGCAGTGTGAAATGAAGGAAGGCCACTAGGGATCCTACCCATGCACACATTCTGTGTACTGGGCCTCTTGTTATAAGTGTGTACCTCTTAATCCCCTGCACTTTTTTGCCCATACCCCCACCATCCACCCTTCTGGCAACTGTCAGTTTTTCTATATCTATGAGTCTGTTTGTTTTGTTTGCTTGCTTGTTTAGATTTTTAGATTCCACACATAAGTAAAATGATAAAGTATTTGTCTTTCTCCGACCTATCTCACTTAGCATAACACCCTCCAGGTCTATCTATGTAATTTTTAATGGCAGTGGGGCACAGTCTGACAGGGTAAGGTGATATAGACAATGTAGGCTTTAGAGTGAGCTGGCCTGGACTTAAATTCTGCCTCTGCCACTTGCTAATTAATTACATGACCTGAAGCAAATAACCTCCCTGGCTTGAGTTTCATTTGTAAACAAAAGGCAATAATATCTACCTTTTAGGAACATGGTGGGAGTTAAGGGCAAAGAAAGCCTTTAGCATAATATTATTGTTGCTAATAATCTATAGTTGACCATCTTCTCCTTCTGCCCTTGTATGACTCGATAACTTTTAAGATCTGGTTTTATTGATGTGGGGGGTGGGGGGAGAGACAGAGAGAGAGAGAGAGAGGGAGAAAGTGAAACATTGATGAGTAACAACATCCATAGGCTAGGCTGCCTCCCGCACGGCTCCTGCTAGGGATCATGTCCACCTAGGCTTGCCCCTGACCAGGAATGGAACTGGTGACCTCTTGGTGCATGGGTCTAGGGTCAACCACTGAACCATATCAGCCAGGCACTCACTGACTTTTCAGCTGTAAGGTGCTTGTATTTTGTTTCAGGTATATTGGCAAGCACCTCCAAGAAGCTTGTGCCATTGAATCTCTACAATTGAATCTGGCATAGAGCTTTCCATAAAGTACTGATAATAGATAATCATCATAATTTATTAAGCACTTACTATAAGTCAAGTACTCTGCTATTTAACCCTCAAAACAATCTAGGAAGTAAATCCTATTATCATCACTATTCTCTACATCAGAAAAGTTGGTTTAGAAATCCAAGGTTGCCAGGGGTCTTTCTCAGCATCTGGAAGGGTTAGGAATCTGGAGAAAGGCTGCATATAAATTAATAAAGAGACTAGAAATATAATATAAATTTTTAATCCATGGGGGAGCCAGAGGAAGCTTAGATGTAGTAGATAAATTCTCAGTCTCTGGGCCCCTTGCTCTTTAACAACACAAATTGCCCTAAAATAAAGCAGATATACATATCAAAGGTTAAGATTTGGTATAGAGTAGGCTTTTCTAGATTGGGGGATCTGCCCTCTCTGTTCAGCTGTTTGGCCAGCAGAAGGCAATAACTTGTAAATTGAAATGTCCTCAGCTGTCTGGCAGCAAGCAATCATTTATGTAAATTCAGGTTTGGGGAAATGCCTTAGGCCAGTGGTTGGCAAATTGCTGCTCACGACCACATGCTGTTCGGGAGCCACAGTTTGCTGCTCTGTTGACTAATGAGTTTGCTGACCACTGGGTAGAAGTTTTGGCTTCAGGTTAAACACATTAGTACATTATTAAAATGTTTTTCTAAGTGTTTTTTCCCTAAAGTAATGGTCAGCAAACTCATTAGTCAAACAGAGCAGCAAACCGCATGTGGCTCACGAGCCGCGGTTTGCCGACCACTGCCATTCTAGTCGGCAATAATATGTATTCAACTTTGCTGAATATAGAATCCCATCAACCTTTTGAGGACTTCTTGCATTTATTATGACACTAGGGGCCTGGTGCACGAAATTCATGCACTGGGGATGGGTGGTCCCTCAACCCAACCTGCCCCCTCTCACATACTGGGAGCCCTCAGTGGATGTCCAACTGATGGCTCACCCCCAGCCTCTGGTGAGGCTTTAGGCCTTGGGCACCCAGCCATTGCCCTGCTCAGCTCAGCCCAGGCTGCCTGTGACCACCAGGCCCTGGGGGCTGGGTTCTCACTGCCACTTCCACTCACAGTGCTGGGGGGCAGAGCGCTCCCTGCCATCACCACCATTTCATTTCCCCTTCGCCTCCCGGCCTGGGGCATGTGCCACTTGGCCCTGCCCTCGCTCCTGATTGGCTGGTAGCATAGCCAATCAGGAGCAAAGGTACGGTCAAATTTGCATGCTTCTCTTTTATTATATAGGATGCTGGAATTAAGCCTCCAGCGCAAGGTCATATAGTATAAAAAAGGTTGACCCAGGCCAAATAGTTTAGTATTAAAATTTTCACATCTAGAAGAATGAAAAAGAGAGAAGGAAAGAAAGACATAGGTATAAATTCAGCTTGACCATTTTCTAGATGGATACCCTTGGGTGGATTTCCTAATCTCTGTGGGCCTCAGTCTCTTGTCTATAAAGAGGATATTAACAATATTTACTGTCTAGAGTTCTTGTGAGAATTAAATGAGATAACTCATGTTAAAGTACCTGGCAAGAACTAAAAGCTCTATAAATGTTAACTATTAATATTTAATCATTTTCCCCATACAATCTGGGCACTTAAATCTTATACTCATTTTTTGATTAGTTGGTATCACACCACAGTCTCTCTGGACCCAAACAGATTAACTAAGTTATAGAAAATCCAGGACTGAGCAGGTGCATGAATTGGCTTTACATGACTAAAACATATACCAGGGTGGTGTTTCCCAGACTCTGAACACTTTTGAGGTTCATAAATGGGGTGATAATAACATTTTGTGCTCACCTTCCAGTGCCCAGTAGAACACACATTTGGTTTTCTCGTTGTTATAGAGAGTCAACTACATTAAGGCAATAAAACTCCCTGGGACTTGGGGAAATTATTGTTCTTCTTGTGCCTGATGATACCACCCAGAGTATGTTATAATCACCCAGAAATGCACTGCTTGTTATATCTTGTGACTCAGTCTCTATGTAAATTTTTTTTAAAAAAATAAGGAGAAATGGGACAATAATTTTGGAAATTCTAGTTTATTCCTTTGGGTGACATAGAAGGTGTAGGCAATATGTGGTCATTTCAGGAACCACTGGTCTCCAAAAAAAAATCTCTGATTCACTTCCCCAAACATTTATTATTTAAAATATAATCACCATGTCTAATATATTTATAGGAAAAAAAACCGAAACAGTATTCTAGGAATGTACTAAGAACATCACTTCTCAGAGGGGAAATTAGCAAGGCAGAAATACATGGAGTTATATCCATAAGTAGCTATTCTTTCCCAGGAAAACCCCAAGTGGAAATCACCTCCTCAGGCAAAATGATAAAGAAGATAGTTTTCAATCCACTTAGAAAACTGCTCCCCAATGTTCTCCTGTCACCCCAATAGGGCTGTGGGCCACTGGCAGAGATTTCTCCTTTCTCATAGTTCTACTTGTGGTTGTTATTCATTCTTTCACTCATTCAACAGTTACTCATTGAGTACCAACTATATGACATATTCTGTTGTAGCTGTCTAGGATGTAAAGAAAATGATATCTCTACCCTCTGGATCCTGTATTGTAGTTGCAAAAGACAGCAAGTTTGGGAGGAAATAAATACCATAACTTTAGCTAGTGAATTGGGCTGTGAAGAAAATACCATGAAATAATTGGATGGAGAATGACAAGGAGAGGGGCTACTTCACAGAGGGTGGTCAGGGCAGGCTTCACTGAGAATGTGACATTTGAGCTGAGGCTTGAACGGTCAGAAGGTGCCATCGATGGAAATATCCAACTGTTCCAGACAGAGGAAATCGCTGAAGCAAAGATCCTAAAATAGAACCCAGCTGGGTGTGTCCAGAGATAGAAAGAAGTTGGATATGGCTGAAATGTAGAGAGTAAGGAGGAGGGGAGAGTAAATGATGGAAATGCAGCCAAGTTATATATGGTCTTCCAGGCTTAACATGGAGTATAACAGAATTTATTACTGCCCCTCCAGTGGAGGTCTTTGAAGGTGGAAATTAGCTAACATTTGTTCAGAATTTAACATATTTATACTACATTCCACTTTACACCATTTATTTAACCTTCACAGATAACTTGTGAAACATATATTATAATGCCCATTTTATAGATGGGACAAGCACAATTCAGAGAGGTGAAATGATTGCCCATGGCTAGTAATTAAGACCTGGAGATTGAACCCAAGTCTGTCTGACTCTCCAGCCCATGTATATATACCATGCAGCCCTAAATAATTGCTGAATCAATGCTACATATATTCGTTCTAAAGTGAATGCCAGCTCATTTACAAACTCATAGGAGTATTCACATTTTAAAACAGAAAAAAAACAGTGTTGAGAGCAAGGAGATGAATTACACATGGCAAAGTTTAAAATAAAGATGAGAACTTTTTTTTTAAGTCTACAAAGAGCAAAGTGGCGCCCAGGTATAACTTTTGTCTTCTCTATCCTTCTTTTATCCCACCATCAAGTTCTGATGAATTTACTTTATTAGTGCCTCTCTGTCCACTCTACTCTTCCTGTTCACAGCTGCTACCCCATCCAAGTCTCTATCGGTTCTCACCTCCATATAGTCCTGCCAATCACTTGTCTGCCTTACAACCAGACCAATCATTCTGCAGTAGAAATTACATCTTTGCACCTGTATTGTTTCTTTCTAAATCACTAAGAAGGAACTTCTCATTGTCATTAGAATAGAGACCAAATTGCTCACCCTGGTCTAGAAAGCCTGGCCCTAACTCCCTATGAGACTCACCTTGGTCTCTGAGTGCCTACTCAGGGACCATCTTCCTCGTCTTCTGACTGGCATTGCTTCTTCTCTCTCTAACCTCATGTCACCTTCCTAAGAAACTTCGCCTTACCTCCTACTCTCTTACCCTTTACCTATTCCCTTTCACTCCTTTAGATTTTACTTCAAACTCTCTTCATTCAAATCCTCCCTGACCCCTCAATTCTCTACCAACCCAGACTAGGTCAGGATGCCTATCACACATTCTTATAAACACCTTGGCTGTCTAATGCATAACCCAGATTTTGTATTACTGTGATGTATTTGTTTATTGGGTTAGTTATCTGCTCCTTTCCCTTGATTATGGGTGCCACGAGGCCAAGAGATGGTTCTGTTTGCTTCACATTGGATCTTCAGGACCTACCATGAAGTCTGCTATTCAGTGCATGTTTAGGAAATACTTATTGACCCTGGCAATATGTTTACTGCCATAAAAAGGACAGTGAGTGGTCCTAATTCTGCCATATCTTGTCTGCAAAGATGAAGTGGGGGTTTTCAACAGCACCTCTGGAGGTTCCCTTCCCCAGCCTTTCGGCCCCCTTGAAAGCTGTAGAAACTCCCTTTTGAGGAGAGGGAAGTAGAAAGTTATTGCCTGACTGATCTTGCTGTTCCCGACAGCATCTGTGAAGCAGTTACCAAATATACCAGGTAACCCCACAGCAAAGAGGAAGCTCTCAGAGAAAACCGTTCTATATTCTTGCTGAATAAAGTGGCCTGTTACGAAGTATGTGAACACGTACAAACGTAATAAAATGCCAAAGTGACACTGGAGGAGAGAATCAATAAACCTACTCAGCACTACATGTTGAATCAGCTTTATAATACATATTTGTCAGGCAGCCACCCTCCAGAGCCATATTGAAATAAAGCAAGTTGAAAGAAATAAACCAGTTATGGGTTCCAAAGTGATTAAACTTCCTCCCCTTTTACTTTTCTGAACCCAGTGTAAGTGACTGATATATGCATGTTGCCCAACCTCGCATGCACACACGCGTGTGCACACACACTCAGGTATGTGTGTAAGGTAAAGTATCCAGCACAAGTAAGTACTATAAAAATCTAGCTATGACATGAGTCTTTATTTACTTATTCACACATTCATTCATTCTTTTTTATTATTATTATTATTCCCTTAAGAGAAATGCTCTACTTTTGTATACATTGTATACTCATGTATACATTGACAAAAACAAAACAAAACAAAAAAAACCAGAATTTGATGTGGCTTGACACTTCAAAGTATGATGTCTCAGCCATTTTCTGAGGTAAAAACGACAGAGTTTAAACATTGCCAATAGGGAGAAATTCAGACCCAAAGAAGGAGAGATTGAGGGTACTTGCAAGGTTTCTAAATTAGATAATAAAGAACATCACCGAAAGAGCAAACCTAGGAGGAAACAGAAGTTCAGCTTTGGTATTTTGAGTTTGAGGTGTTGGTGAAAGGAAATAGCTGAAGTTAGAAGTTCAAACTGGAGCTAAGTATTTGGTATCCAGCAGCATTTTGTAACTACCCAGAAATAGAAATAGGAAAGGCGATAATGCAGAACCTGAGTGGGCTCCCTAAGTAATCTGGGGGAAGAGATTTATCAGATATGGCCTCTCCACCCATAGAGTTTACATTCCTATCAGGTTGATGAGACATACTTGTCAATACTTACAAGTTCATAAAAGTTTTGAGAGGAAATATTTAGGGCTAGAATTGTTGGCAAGAGCTTTCCTTAAAAAAAAAGTTAAGACTTGAATTGGCCCTTGAAAAATGAGTGGAATTTAGAGAGGAAACCTCTTAGAAGACCTTCAGGGATAATTGGAACAAATCAGTCAAAATATTCTTGAAAACACATGGCAAATGCTGGATTTAATCCAAGCACATTTTCTCCATAATATCAGGTAGGGTCTCCCTTGGAGCTCTCCAAGTATTGGCTTAAGGAATCTTCCTAAGCGGAAATGAATTGGTGGTGCCCATGGACCTAACCATTTGTGTGGTTCGGTTTCCCCCCTGGAAATGTAATTTGGGCTGATGAGTTATACTCTTCTGTGGCTTCCTCCCTCTCTTCTTCATTTTCTTCCATCCTTACACAAATATTAATTAATAACCTTGTATGATTTAGGTACTCTAACCTCCTTTACATATAATCCTTCAAAAGAGAGACTCGATTCATCAATGGAAATCCATCCCCAGAAATATATCTCAGAGAACATAATAGATCATTTTGCAATCCTGGTGTGAAAGACCATAATTTTTGCTTTGGATCATTGATTCACTCCCAAAAGAGAAATTTCCTCCTGTTGCATAAGGAATGATGGGGCTTTTCCTGAGCAATTGCTTTTGTCTATATTGTGTAGACCAGGGGTGTTGTAACTGCTTGGGCTTCCTCTTTGAGTTGGTTGCTAGAAAACTTGGGCTTTGGAAACAAATTTGTGGTTCAGATGTCCTGACTCATAAGTACCAAGTTTGTGACATGGAATTCAAAAGAGCTCAGCAAGGGAGTCTGATGATCCAAGAATTTTTGAAAACTCTGGCTTTTGTTTCTGTTTGTAAGACACTGACATTTTATTTGGCCAATGATTGCATTCCTATATAGCTTAGGGAAGCATATCCAGATTATTGCTACAAGCAAGGCATTTTGCTGATATGGCATAGACTGAAAATAACTTAATGTTAAAATCTCACAAAATTAAGAGAAAATGTCTATAAAGCTAGAAATTCTCATTTTGGAGTCTTACACGTGCTTAAAAGTGTTAGGGTTCATGTGATTATTTGTTATACTTACCACATAGAAGGCACTATAAATGTATGGGAGTTTGGCTGAATTTATTTTTTTAAAGAGAGACACAGAAAAGTTAAATGACTTGATCAAGGTCATCCAACTACTTAGTTGCAGAATTACCTCTTGTGCTAGCACCCAAGTCTTCTGATTCATAGTCCAATGTTCTCTCTGTAGTCCCAGCTTCATAAAGAAAATTGATGGCTCTGTAAATAAAGTTCTTTTACCATGTACTTAACTTTAAGCAATCCCACCTGAATCCCCTAAGTTCTCCAACTTATTCAGCCAGGAAGGAACTATTAAACAAAGCTTCAATGCATTGAAAGCATCCCCAAAGCATTCATTTGTCCTTGAAAGTACTTTTTTTTCTTTGACTACAGTCAAAGAGGTAAGCACCAGAAAGAGATTATTTAATGAAGTAAACTAAAAGATTTAGGCATTGGCTTTAACGGATGGCCCCATTTTGGGCAAATCAAAATGTTAAGAGATACTGACATATTGAAGTCCCAATGGAAAATTTCCATATTTTTAAGTATTGACATTGCCATTGTCTAGGGCAGTGGTGGCTCACAAGCTGCAATTTGCCGCTCTGTTGACTAATGAGTTTGCCGACCACTGGACTAAACTAAATATTACCATGTAGTTGGAAGCTCTGAGAATTAGGCAACTGTGGCATATTGTGTGGTCTAGGGCATAGTTTCTTGAATATGATGTAGAAATGAGCTATTGAACTTTCTTTTATTTACTTTATCACATACTTGTAAATGTTGTGTACATTTAATAACATGTAATATAGTAGATGTAATACAGCAGTACATAATCTACACTAATAAAAAAATGCAAACTAACTGTACTTTGTGACATCCACCAGCCAATCAGGAGTGAGAATGCAAATTAGCCCAACAAAAGTAGTAGGTTAATTTGCATACACAGGCCCTGAGGGGGCGGGGTGGGACTCTTGTGTTGTTGCCATGGTAACGACGCAGGCATTCCACACTCTCCCAGCCGCTCCAGGCCTCTGGGCAGCATGGGAAGGAAGCAAGGTGGCTCTGGGCCAAAGTGAGGTGCTGGCAGCCAGGGGAAGGAAGGCCCATTCTTGCATGAATCTCCGTGCATCAGGCCTTTAGTCTATATATATAAAAGCCTCTCTATATATAAAAGCCCAGCAACCAGATGAAGCTGGGGCTGCCAGGGAAGCCTAGGTCCCTGGTGCCTGCCAGCAGCCAGAGGGAGCCCAGATCCAGAGTGCCAGAGGGAAGCTGGTGCCGGCAACCGGGGGAAGAAAGGCCTACTCTTGCTCAAATTTCTTGCATCAGGCCTCTAGTTTATAAATAAGTGTCATACACTGTGGATTTGTGACTGCTTAAAAAGACTGATAGAAACACATGAGTAAGGATAGGTTTCAGACCACTGACAAGAGTTCTCAAAACTAGTTCTGTCATTGTTCCTCTCCAAGGACGCAGAGGAATAAGCCATCACATGGAGTTTCTTTTTCCCTTCCTCCTTTTTCCTTCCTTTGTTTCTTTCTGCTTTCCTTTACTATTTTTTCTGGAAACATTCTCTAAATGCTTATCTGTTTTCTTAGTAGACCAAATTTAAAGAAGCAGGTCTTTGAAAGCTGAATCGATCACCAGTACACAAAGTGCAAAGAATTTTCCGTATTCTCTAAACTCAGTAGTTTATCAGCACTTTATCTCAAAATAATTTCTGAAACATCAGAGAATTTTTCCAAGTATAGAATTTTGACTATTATTGACTTATTGATATAACCTGTGTTTTGTTGTTATTGTTGTAAACATACACTCAACTTTAAGTACTTGGCAAGAAATATATGTGGAAGAGTTTTTTTATTCATTATTATTAACCAGTTATTTTAATGTATAAAACTAGGTTTAGCCTAGTTTTTATAAAAGGCTTATTTAATTATTTTTAAAAGTTTAATTTATCTTCTCACAAGAGGATTTCCACATATTTAAAAGATTTTTTTTCTTTAAAGAAACAAATCAATCTTTTAGCTGATTATGGAAAATTCTAAGTATACAATAATTAGATTTGAGAGGATTCTCTTGGAGATGCAATTTAAAAATTCTAAATGCATGATACACACTTCTGTGAAAAGCATAATAATCACCTATACAATTAGCTAAATGATTCTCTTGAGTTCAAGAATATAAATTGGTGAGTGGCTATCTGCATTAATCAGGTAATTTCCATGTTTTACTTTGGGATGTAGACTTTTAAAAACATTGCTTTGTGGGTTTTATTTTAAATAATAACTCATTGAAATGGAAGGGAAACGTTGATTTAATCCATGCTTTTGTGGCTTAATATTTGTCTGATTTTTGAGGGATTTAGCATTGTGCCTTTGGGAATTGTGGAGGAGAGGGAAAAGCCCATCAGAAGCTTCTGGGATTAGTTTGTTCATTAATTTCATTCATTCATTCTCTTTCTCAATGTTTATTGAATGCCTTTTCACACCACAATCCTGAATGTGAGTTGTGGACTCATGCATAAAAGCTGTAATTGCTGATTTGTGAAGCATCAACTTAAGACGATAGGCTGACATTTGACATAAGAAAAGGACAATAAAGATATCAGACTTATTTGTCATTTCTCCCTATTTATTTTCATAATTATTTTATTTCACATAACTAAAAAATAACCACCAGTTCTTAAATTCTGTTTGAGACACTATGCCAGGCATTTTAAATGTATTCTATTGCTTTCAAGTCCCCTGCATGGTTGGTGTTCTGGCACAGCATAAGGGTTAATAATGGACTCAGAATGCCATTGACTGAGTCCAAAATCTGGCTCACCTCTCTTAACATCTGAGTGATCCAGAGGAATCATCTGCTCTCTCGTTGCCTCTGTTGCTCATATGCAAAAGGAGAAAAATATAATCACCTATGCCCATGGTTGGCAAACTGTGGCTCAAGAGCCACATGCGGCTCTTTGGCCCTTTGAGTGTGGCTCTCCCACAAAATACCATGGCCTGCGTGAGTCTATTTTGAAGAATTGGCGCTAGAAGAAGTTTAACTTTAAAAAAAATTGGCTCTCAAAAGAAATTTCAATTGTTGTACTGTTGATATTTGGCTCTGTTGGCTAATGAGTTTGCTGACCATTGACCTTTGCCATAAGGCTATTGTAAGGCTTCAGTGAGATGGTAATATACCAAGAAATTTTAATAGTGAACTTAAAACAAAGAATTTATAGCAACATAAGTGTTTGTTATCACTCTGGAGGTTGCTGTTGCTATTTGCTTTTCAATTGATGAGAAAAGAAATATTAGTATTGGAAACAGTTTATTATTACATACCAATTTTTTTTATCTCACCAGAAGAGATGTTGACTTGATCTTTGAAGTTGGTATGATTTCAAGTAAGAAAGAGAATTCCAGGATGAAGGAATGAAATGGATATAGCCATGGATGTATGATAGCCCAGTATATGTTTACAGGAAAATTAGTAATTTGTGAATCTGAAATTCAAGGTATCTGGCAATGAGATTAAAATGACCAGACAATAAAAGATCTTTAATGCTATAATTTTATATATATATATATATATATATATATATATAGAGAGAGAGAGAGAGAGAGAGAGAGAGAGAGAGAGAGAAAGTGAGAGAGAGAGAGGAATGTGTACACACACCCATGCAAATGGCAAATTCATTGACTGTGATAATACTTGGTTTTCAAGTTATTGTTTTCTTTTTAAATTGTCCTCATTAGATAATCTTTGCCCTTATCAAAAGCTGATCTTAAAAGGAGCCTTAGAAACAAAGGAAATACTTAGGTACAAATGATCACTTCATTTATGCTCAATAGTGCTATACGTCAGGATAGCAGCCATCAGTAAAATAGATCAAAAATTAAACTGAGACAAAAATTGCTAGCCCAAGCACCGAATTAATTTTCTGATTGATGATGAGAAGAGGAAGCTATAGGACAGAGTGTCAGCTGTATTTCAGGGACCCTGTACATGTCTTCTAATTTATAAAATATAATAAATGAATTGCCGAGGAAGAAGGATTAGTTGTCAGCTCGTAGACTGTGAAGGATAAAGCAGTCCTGTCTTCTCCTGATGTCAGTTGATCTATTAAATTAACAAGCATATAGATAGATTATTTAAAGATCAATTTAGCCAAGAATTGCTTTCAAATGAATACATCAGGGACCAAGCCTGTTTTCTGAGATCGTTTTGTAATTGGAATACATATTACATGCAACTTCTCATCAAGGGGCTTGAGCAGTTTCAATCAGGCTTTGCTCTTTCTGCAAAGTGTGTGAAAATCAAAAATGAGCAGGTCCACTTCATTATGTATAATGAGGAGATCTGTAGTTACTCTGTAAGTAATCGCCGAGAAGAATTACTAGAAAAATTCTCCCTGCTTGCATTACTGGCACTGGGCTCATACGTCCCTCTTAGAAAATCTTTCCAGCACGAAAGTTTGGGAATTAAGTTTCTAATAAACTTCGAAAGTCCAACAGCTGTGAGTAATTATGATACAAGCATATCAATCCATGTGCAAACAGAATTATTCCGTAAGCTCCAATCCTCTTGCTAACCCTTCACTGCAATAATTAAGCACACTCTAATGAGTTTGTTAGCAATTTCCATATGATTTCCCCCTAATTATTATTTGAGTTGCCCATGTTTATAAGACTTAGTAATATCCTTAAAGTATCAATGGTGAAGGCACAGTTTTGGCTGGTGAATTAATTTGTATGTTCTCATTCATATGCTAAACAAACTAGGGGAAAGCATTGATTGAACAGTCAAACTTTTTGAAATTGGTTTTTGCATGTGTATATGCTTACTTTTGTATACTTATTCAACATCCGTGGAACCAGTGGGTGATGTCAGCCTGAATCCGGTCATGCTTTCCTCTGCTTGAAGACCTCCAGTTCTTAACATGCCCTTTACGATTCTAAATGATCCGTGCTCTGGCCAGCGTGGTTCAGTTGGTTGAGCATGGTCTCGTGCACCAAAGGGCTGCTGGTGTATTCCCCAGTCAGGCCCCATGCCTATGTTGTGTGTTTGATCCCCAGGAGAGGGCCTGCAGGAAGAGGCAGCTGA
The DNA here is from genome assembly GCA_027563665.1 of Antrozous pallidus. Lineage (NCBI taxonomy): Eukaryota > Metazoa > Chordata > Mammalia > Chiroptera > Vespertilionidae > Antrozous > Antrozous pallidus. The sequence continues at coordinate 8,938,771 of CM050516.1, read as the reverse complement.
TTGGTGTTCTTCTTGCATCGATGTTTCTCTCTTTCCCCCACCCCTTTTCCTTCCTCTCTCTGTAAAAAAAAAAATCAATAAAGTATTTAATAAATGAATGAATGATTTATCTGGCTCTGCCTATCCTTCTAAACTTTGTCTCTTTATCATTTGCTTACTCACCCAGCTTTAGAATACTGACTTCCTTCTGATTTCTCACAAAAGTAAAGCTGGTTTGCACCTTTGGATCTTTATATTTGGTACTGCTTGCCTTATACACGCTTTCCCCACCACTTATGTGGCTGTTCCTTTTTGTCATTCAAGGGACCAGGAAGACATCACTTCTTCAGGGAGAACATTCACTCAGCTACAGTAGTGCTTTAGGCTGTCTCTATCCTCTTACCCAATTTTATTTTATTTTATTTTTAAATAGCATCACAAGTTTAAATGAACTAGCTTATTAATTTAATATTCTATCTTATACTTTGATGTAATCTTTATGACATTTAAGAATGCCATGACAAAGATCTCACTCATCTCTTTATCTTTAGGGCCTAAAACCATGCCTGGTGCATAGTGATTTCTTAATGAATACTCTGTCAGGGAACAATTAGATGAATGGATACACTGGAGCATGAAGGGATATCAGCTATCTGGTCTACGCCTCATTTTATAGATGACTGAGCCAAAATCTATTTACATTCTTTATTTGTCACCAAAGGATAGAGCCTGTTAGAGCAGACCTGGGAAATTAGGTCTCAAGATTCCTCATTTCTGGTCCAATGCACTGTCATTATGCTACTTGCCTTCATCTTCATCTATCTGGTTGTGCCTGTTGAAACTTACATTTACAAACATGATGTCTACATTAGTAAAATTTAAATATTTGAGATTTTGAATCAGAATCACACCAATTTCAATCCTTTCTAGCCATCAGGTTTCCCAGGGATCATATCCCCATGTGTAACTGCCCAGAACGCCTCTCTCAAACAGCCTGCCCCGAAGTTCATTTTCAATCATTTATACATTAAGAACAGCTTCCAAGTTTGTTTCCTTAATAGCTTTATTGAGGTATGTTTTGTGTATCATAAAATTGTCTCATATGATTGTATAAATTCAAAAACAATAACTTTTTTGAAATACCATCACCATAAGTATTAGAACATTCATTTTTATCCCCCAAATAAGATCCCTCTAGCTCATTTACAGTTACTCCCCACCTTCACACACAGGTGACCATGAACTTACTTCCTGTAATTATAAATGCGTCTAGAAAGACATTCCCTATCAGTGGAGTCATGCAAAACATGGTGTCTTCTGTCTGACTTGTTTTTCTTGGCATAATCTTTTTGAGGTTCATCCATGATGTCGCCTGTGTCAGTTGTTCATTCCCTTTTATTGCCGAATAGTATCCCAACAAATTTTGTTTAAAAATGTAAGGGCCTATATTTATTTAATTGTATCTATACAAAAACACATTTCCAAGGAAGAGCAAGATAGAGCCATTTCAGAATAGTTTGATGCTCTCTATCTCAGGTACCATAGCTAATTTTACTTTATTTATTTGTTCATTTTGTAAGGAGAACACCATGTCAAGGGTTGGCCATTTTAATGCACCTTGGAAAAAAGATTTTGCAATAGGCTGTTTAAACCCAGAGTAGTGACGATCTGAAAGCAATTTCTGTGCTTGAGAAGAAGTGCGAGGCATTCATTTGGAGAGTGCTATGATGCAAATATGTGTTAAGTAATGTAATGGAGTTAAAACTTATCATAGTATTAAGATGAGTCATAGGGACCTGAAAATAAGTAGAAGATTCATTACTTTTAATATTTGAAAGCAAATTAATTCAGTATCTCATAGTTTCGTTGATTTCATTTTCTTTCATATTCTAATATCATGTCAGAGACATTGCTGCAATATTTACATATTGTCTTTGCCGCATGCAATATACTTACCCTCTCAAATTACCCACCTGGATCCATTTAATTTCATAATGGGATTCTTTGGAAGTTGAGTTGTGGAACATCATAAATGTTCATGGGAAGCTTGCCACTGTGGACTCAGAAATTATATGAAAGAGCTTCCAGTACACATGCTAAATAAAAACGGGTCATAGAAAGTTTATTAACTAAACAAATTAAACCAGCTGGGTGATGGGTGTTTCACATGAAGTTCCTAGAGCAGCATAAATGTCCTTTGCAACCAAAGGTTTAAGTTCATGTTTTTTGCACATAACATTTGCCTTTTTCTGTTTTCCCAGTTTCTCTTCTAAGTGGGGCAAACACTTCTTGGGATAGAAGAGGTTTGCCTTTTTTCAGGGACATGTCATTTAGAGAGCAGAGTTGTTTTTTTATGCAAACATGAAAGATTAAAAGGAAATAGACAATGAAACTTTTAAAAAGTGTTTTCAGCCTTCTCTGGTTTGGTTCGGTGGATAGAGTGTTGGCCCAATAGAGCATCAGCCCTTAGACTGAAGAGCCCTAGGTTCTATTCTGGTCAAGGACATGTATCTTGGTTGCAGGCTCAGGCCCTAGTCAGGCATGTGCAGGAAGCAACCAATCGATGTTTCTCTCTCACACATCGATGTTCCTCTCTCTCTGTCTCGCCTCTTCCTTCCACTTTCTCTAAAAGTCAGTGGGAAAATATCCTCCAGTGAGAATTAACAAAAAACAAATAAATAAAAGAATGCTTTCCTAACCGCTTCAGTGGATGCTATCCAGTTTAAATAAGAGTTTTACAGAATATCATCAATGCTAGTTTAGAGGAAGAAAGGTCAAAAAGTTCAACTTTGATATCTTTATATTTTCACAAAGGTTATTCCTGAAGGGGCTATATGTAAAAAGAAACCAAAAAGAATATATATCACAGCAACAACAAGAGACCTTTTCCTGTATTTATTCCATGTAATGGGTTTCGCCTTGCCGTTATTCTTTTCTGCAAAAGGGTTGTGCTATTATCTTTGGGTATTATTTTCTGATGCTATCGGTGTAGTGGGTCATTATCCAAGAGCTGGCTTATTTCAGGAAGGTGTTATTAAATGCTGTGGAGGTATGGTATTTTCCATTAAAATGCCAAAAGAAAGGAGAAATGTGAAAATACAAGAGGTAGTTGTGAGGAAGCCAAGCTGAACCATGGAAAATGGAACAATTCGGTGCTAAAACTTTGAGTTGTGGCTAAATTCTTTCTAAAGGAGAGTCTGTTTTGCTTTGGTGGGTATAGCCTGTTCCACTACACAAAGGTGACAGGGCTGGAGACACAGAGGCTAAGCAGGTGAAATAAATGAGTGAACTAGGGCTGACTGGTCATAGAGACACGGGAGCAATAAGAACATTCCACATTCCCCCTCACTCTGTTATGTGAAAAATAATAGCACAAATTTAAAAGTAATAGACACTCAACCCCAGTCTCGGACATATAATTGGGAGTAGAAAAACTATGGCAAGCCAAATGGTTCATGAAAAGGACACAGCTGTAATTCAACTCAAGCCAATTGCCCCTTCCATCCTTTTCAAAATCTCAGTCAAATTCAGAGGAAGATAAGGTTGCATGCAGCTGAAGGGAGAGAAGGCAGCAATCAGGGAACCCTTTAATGCCTAGGTAGGTTCTGCAACTATTGGACAATTTCTCTATGTATCTCTTGCAGTCAGTGTGAAATGGTCACAGAATTCCAGGGGTGGAGGTGGATGATATAAAAATCCAACATTTGCTAAATAGTCAGTGCTATGTTCAATGATTTCAAAGAAGGAAAGCAGTCCTGAGGCATTACAGCCCTCAGAAGGATGATAAAGACTGAACTTAGCATAGTAGCATCGGACACTACCAGGTAGACAGGAAGTTAGAGGAGTCGATAGGTTCAGGATGGGGGTGAAGATCCAAGAAGGTAGGGGGGTGACAAAGACTCTCAAGAAAGATGTTGGCTCCACTGACAACATTGTTCCATAACAAAAGGAGCATGTTTCCCACGAAGATGCTGAGTTATTTCACATAGACAGACATGGCCAAGGTTAGGACGAGAGACGTGAGAAATAAACATCTGCCCCGAAGCATCCCCATAGTCTCCTCCTGTAGAAGGTATTTGTAGATTCAGTGTTAGTTCTTTTGAGCTCAAGAGACTGGCAGAACCCTTCTTACGTCAGAAACTTGTTCCCTATTCTGACTTTCCCTCTCATTTTTCTCCTGTAGTCAACCCTTAGGTACATTTTGACAGGTCACCCAGAAGCTTTGTTCCAAGGAATACTGCAAAGGCTTTGGCTATAGATTTTCCCTGCTCAAAAGGCACTCCTTAAGATTTGCTTGGATGCATCCATATGTATATGTATCCTCGTGCAAAACTACAGAATCTAACCATTGGTGTGAATGGAAAAAAAAGGAACCAGACCCATCAGGTATGTGTCAGACGGCAAGTGAAAACACCTTAGTAAGTAAGTTAGGGAAAATGATTTGTGTCCAGGCTCATGTCCAGCACCTGGCTTAGGCTCATGATTGAAAGCCAGCAATACTCTTTCCTTTTATAACGTAAAAGTACACACACACATACACAAACACAAAATATTTGAGCAGACTAATACGCAGGAATTCTACTATATGGTGATATACAAAGGAAAGGCATGAACATTTGCTCATCATACACTCTATGCCAGGCACTGCCCAGTGTCTTTTTACCATGGTGACCCTGTTGTGTGTTGGGAGTGGTCCCAGGGATGGAAACAACAAGAGCTGGATATTATAAACCTATACCGAATTGGAAAATCTGGACCATATGGTCACGTAGCTGCACATTCCTCGTTTTCTTCTAACAGAGCCTGAAAACTCCAGCAAGTCATCTGGAAGTCTGTTTGATGTTGGTCTCTGGTGAGAAGTAGTGTGACGGTTGGCTAGCTGCAATCTGATGGATGTCTGTCTGGGAAGGAGGCAGGGGATGGAGGGGTGCAGGGGGACCCCTCACCACAGGCTTTGATCTGCCTTGACTCCTCTTGGAATATCTCACCTTTTGATGTTGGGAATCAGTTAATTACTAGTCAAAATTGATTTGAGGGACTAGGAAATAGTTTGCCCCTTTGATCTGAGGAACTTGAGGGCAGTTTTCCAGAGCAGCTCAGGTGCATGAGTAGATTTAGTTCATAGCCCTTCTCTAGTGGTAACCCCGATTTTGTGCCTCTTGTCCTATCATGGTACCACCCAATTTTGTGTCTTTCTTCTCCTTCAACGCTTTGGCAGCAAGTAGTTATTACTTTTTCGATCAGATTGTTCAGTATTGTTCCCACTGCAGGGACCCAACAACTTGCAAATTCCTTCTTTAGATCTCAGCTTGCAAGTCCCATCCTCTTTTGTGTGTAACTCCCGCTTAACATTACCCTGAGTATCTCCTGTAACACAATCTTGATTTGTAAGACAGCACATTACATGAATGGCTTAGGAGTCACATTTCCTGCCCCTTTGCTTTGTCGAAGCAAGTTAACATCCTGGATGGTGACCTGAAAGGCTGAGCAATGCTCAGGGGGTTGATGGGCAGGTGGTTCAGGAGAACTGGGCTCTCCTTTCTCTCCCAAACGAGGCAATCCCACCTGGCACCTTGCCTAGTCATCCAATTCTCCTAATGAACACGTTCCCCCAGCCTGAGGCCCTGGCATTGTGACCATGCCACAGGCTGACAAAGAGGTAATTTTCAGTGTTCAGAAAAAAAGAAAGGAAAAGAAAAACACATGTGGAAACCTTCTGAGAGTGTGTTTTGTTCTGATGTCATGGACCATGATGGCATTTTCTTTTTAATTGCACGTGAAACCCATTTAAAGAGGTGGTATAATGTGACTGTTCCCTTGGAAAAGAGACAGGAGCACTAGGGATGGGTTTCAGAGGAGCCTGTTACTACCCAGGCTGTCGCCATCATACCTTCAGGGTGCTAACATCGTATTAGGTATCTTAGCAAATGTAATACATTCGATCCTCTTGTCTCGGAATCCCTTATCCTTATAGAAGTAGTAGATTCATATCAAAGTAGCTCAGACAACAGAGTTCTGTGAGTATTTCAAAGATAAAATGTGCATTCCTATGCATGGGCATTTTCTAGGTTTTCAAATGGAAATTAAGCCATATAGATAAAGCTTGCATACATGGAGACTAAAATTACTCATTTAAAAGGATGGTTCATGCCTTAGCTGGTTTGGCTCAGTGGATAGAGCGTGGGCCTGTGGACTAAAGACTTTAGTCCCAGGTTCGATTCTGGCCAAGGGCACAGGCTCAGTCCCCCCAGTAGGAGACATGCAGGAAGCAGCCAATCAATGATTCTCTCTCATCATTGATGTTTCTATCTCTCTATCCCTTTCCCTTCCTCTCTGAAATTAATAAAAATATATTTCAAAAAATAAAATGAAAAATGAAAGGATGGTTGATAAGGTTTTTATGTTTATTTTTTTTCTTCTTTTTACTCTCACCCCCACCATGGGAAACAGCATATCCTGCAAAGTGTTTTAGGACTTTCTGACCTTCTGTAAGTAAGCATGAAAGTCCCCAAGGCCAGAGAAGTGAAGCCCCAGCATCTTTTTCCATAAAATCAATTATGTCCCCTTGGTCTCAATATCTATGCCCTCCTGTAGGAAGCAGGTTTGTTTCCAAACTGAAAGAATTTCCCTTTTGCTTTGACTCTCCCCCCGCCCCCCGCCTCCATGGTCCCTTCCTCATTTAGCAGACTTCATTCTATATGCATAATTGGAAATTAATTTTCTAATTAGGTTCTTCACATTTATGAAGTTGTTTGATGGGGTGTCTGTTCTTTTAGCATGGCCTAAAGGCTAAAGTAGCGGTAGTAATTCCATTTCCTGGCGTTGCCCCTAATTCAGCAAAGGATCCCAGGAAATATATTTAACTTTTATGTGGTCCTGGTAATACATCTTTAATGCTGATCTACCTTTGAAAGGTTGTTAGGAACGTGCTAACGCTTTAAGACTTATTACAATGCACTTGGTTCTATTTGTAAGAATTGCTCAAACAAAATTAAGCCTCTTTTTTTGTAACATGAAGGGTTCTTAGAAAACCAAAAACAACAGTTGCAGAAAGTGAAACCAGGTTGTGTTGGGAGGTGAAATAGCATCAAAAGGACACTTAAGAAGCAGAGGTGACACAGAAGATTAATGGCTAATATTTGTACTGTGAATATATAACTAGAACTTGATCACGTATGGACTAAAAGGGCCTGTCACTTGGGTTCTCCATGAGAATGGTTCCACAAGTTAGAGAAATGGTCAGTCTTATGGTTCAAACACTCTAACCCCTGAAGGCCAGAGAATATCAACAAAACCATCTAGACAGTGTTTGTCTTGCTAATTGTTAGACTTGGAAGGAACGACTAAATCATGGTGTCATCATTTTTTTTCATATAGTAAGGGTTATGTTTATTATTACCATAGGTACAACATAGAAGATGGAGACAAGGAGTATCAACATTGTACTGTGACAAAAGGGTGTCCTCATTTCATAAGAAATCAATGTTATTAATCCTATTGGAAATTCAGCTTGTTTAAAGGACTTTCAACAGTCTCTATATAAGAACCCTCTCACACTAATTTCCTTTGCAGGTCAATGTCTTCATTTGAGTTTGTACATTCACATATATGTCAGAGCCAGGCAAAGCCTGTAGAAACAAAGTGTAAGGCTGGATGGTGGTGATTCATGGTAAGTGAACTCAGTCTCAGAAAAAATAGCTGTCTTACTCCTGGCTTCTTTCACTCTTTATCATTAAGAGACCTAGATCACTATAGCTCCTAAGTGCATGACTTTCTACTATAAAGATAAATCCCAATTTACAGCTACAACCTGTAACTCAAGATCCAGTTAAGTATTAGCATAGAAAGAGATCACATGATAGCATGGGGAAATCAGTGTGCCTCCTGGGACTCAGCCTGTTTGCTGTGTCCACTCTAAGTCTAAGTGCCTGTGGGATCTTGGATAAATTATCCGACATCTTTATTCCAATCTATGTCAAAACAAAGAGGTATTTCTGTTCTGAATGCACTTAGCTTCCACATTTTTATCTACTACTACATGCATTACCCAAAGAAATTCTGGTCAGTCCTATCTTGAAAAATTAGCCTGAGTCCACTAGAAGCAAGTATAGCATAGTGGTGAAGAGCAGAGGATGTGGGCATTGCACTTGGATGTCATCATTGCTTTTCTCCCCAGCTACTTCATTATCTCAGCCTCAATTCCACAGCTGTAACATAGAAAAAAGATCCTATTTCACTAATCCTTTTCTCTTCCCCTGCAGTATCTTCTCCCTGTCAGCACTTAACGGTAGAGTTTTGTGCTGTTTTATTTTCTTTAAAGGTCTAGAAGGAGGACTTTGATCAAGTAGTCTAGGTTTAGATTGAGAAATCAAGGATTATGGACCTATCTCTGGGAGTGGCAATTTCACTCTATAGCTTCCATAGTAATCTTTTAAATTTTTAAATAAAATCATCTCATTCCTTTGTTTAAAGTCTATCCATGGTTTCTCACTGTAGTAATTTAAAATAAAATTAAAATTGTTCAGCATATTTAACAGCAATTTTTGGCTTAGGGCTCCTTTCTTCCACTTTCTTCCTCCTCACCATCTGTATCCTCTTGCACAAATTCAGTCTCCTCTTCCTCCTCCTCTTCCTGATCTTCCTCCTTCAGGAGGAGAGATTTCTAGACCCGTATCTGTGCTCAGTCTATACATGTGTTTCTAAGAGTGAGTGGAACATATCCCTCTTGAATTCTAGTCAATATGTCCAAGTTTTAATTTATCATATTCTTCCTTAAGCCACTGTTACTGAATTCAAGAACTCTATTTGCCTGTGTGCATCAAAGCCCAGTCAAACATGAAAAAAGAGTTTGCAGTGAAGAAACTAAGGGTTTTTTAGTTGAGGAAATGATGCCACGCCCAGAGTCAGAGGTAAGCAAGTACTCAAATGTATTTGCTCTCCAATGGCTTCCAGGGGTGAGTTATGTAGGAGGAAAATCATTAACCACAGTGGCTGAAGGAGTTGAAGTCCTGGGCTCTACTGACTGATTGGGAGGGACTGGTTGATCATTATATCGAATCCTGATGTCCACCATGGCATTGCTCTATTTTCAGGAGGATGTGGTCTCTGGGTCATTCTGCCTTCATGGGCCTTAGGCTGAAACACAACTGAAATCAAAACGTTATCTTTAGTTTGACAGAAACTCTGTTTCTGTGATCAACAGACCTGAGGCTTTGTTCTTAAGACAGTTTGATGCCAACCAGAATCTCATGGCCTACGGGCTTAGTGATTAAGAAAGGGAGTGGATTGATGGAAGGGTCTTGTTAAAGAAATGGAGTTTCTGTAAATGTACTTTCACTAAGCACTGTGGCTTCTGACTTCTGTTAATGTCATCTCTGTTTTTATAGGCAACCAGATTCACAATCTCATCGCTTTTTACTGGGCACTACTTGCTCCCTCTAAATGCTTAAGTTTCTATTTTACCTTTATTTGTACTTTCCCTGTCCTATTGCTATTATTTTTACTCAAGTCAAGTCCTCAGGACCTAATATAGTGAAATGACTTCCCAGTGGTCATCCAAATTCTCCCTCATTTCTCCTTTCCATTGTAAGATTAATTTATTTTCTGGAACACAGCTCTGATTATATAATGTTTGTGCTCTCAAACATGTGTTAGCTACATAATAAAGTCTAAACTCTTTAGCCCAGTTATTCTCAACCTTCCTAATGCTGGAACCTTTTAATATGGTTCTTCACGTTGTGGTGACCCCCAACCATAAAATTATTTCTGTTGCTACTTCATAATTGTAATTTTGCTACTGTTATGAATCATAATGTAAATATCTGATATGCAGGATGTCTTAGGGAACCCCTGTGAAAGGGTCATATTCCTGTACAATATGACACTGACCTCTTGTCAAGGCTAGTTTCCTGTTCTTCATTCATTATTCTATTCGTTCATCCCTTTATTTTTTCCACAAGTTCTGATTGAGGGCCAACAATATCCAAGATCCCAGGGATACAATATAGACAATAGAAATTTGAAACTTCCACTCTTATGGAAGAGAGAAACACACGCACACACATACACGAACTAATAGAAAAAAAGAATATAATAGAAAATAGAGTAACAGGGAAGCAATTCTATATGTTTAAATAACACTTAAACACATCTGGGATTTCATTTAAATTGGATAACTTACTAATTTAGAATACTGCCTAATAGTTCCCTCTTCTCAGAATGTCCTTGTCTCTATTAATCACTATCTAATCCATATTTAAAGGCATATTTATTGAACCTTTATTTTTCACCTCCTCAATGTATACTTTTCCTGACTATGCCCCTGCCCCTTTTAAGCCCTTGTATCAAGGTGGATTATGTGACCTAGAGCTAAGCCAATTAGCACACTACATTTGGGTTGAACACACACACACACACACACACACACACACACACACACACACACCAGGCAGCAGTCTTCATTTTTTCCTGTGGAATTTGAACTCAAGAAGATGGAAGGTCTGGAGTTACCATAGTCACCTTATCTATTAGATAGTAGAGTTCACCCAGAAGGAAATAGGGAAAAAGAAACCAATTCTTGGTAAGATCCCTTGAGATTCCCAAATCAAGTCATACACACTCCTGGAATTTTTAGTTAAATGAGCTAATAATTTTCATTTTGCCTAAATCAGTCAAAATTGAGTTTTCTAAAAGAGAAAACAAATATTCAACTTATTTCAAATGTCACTGCTTTCATGAAACCTTTACCGATGTTACCAATTCAATGCAATTTCTTTCTACCATCAACCATTTTGTATGTTTTAGAGTTCTTTGTGATCTTGTATTGTCCCCTATCAGATTAGAATGGATGAATATTCCTCTTTAGAACTCTTGATTGGCCTGGAAAATAGACCTGGACTAAGATGTGACAAGTAACATGGGTACCTAGGATGCAACATTTAAGGGAGCACTCATTCACAGGTATTAGCTCTGTACTCACATGACCTGAGGAATTAGAACCTCATTAATATCACACTTTATGCACCTCACTTATCTCTAACTATGCTAGCAAAGTAACTACTCAGTAAGTTTTTGGTACATTCAAGAGAATTTTTCACCTTATATTGGGTTGGGGATTATCCCATATTGCATTTTCTTTAGCATCATACTCATCCATCATACTTCAACCACATTTTTTAATCTTTACCTCTTTATCTAGAAGTCATCCATCCATATAGAATGTTTATAGGGTGGGTTTGCTGATGACACTAAAAACTTGTAACTTACATTTCCCAGCAAAGATGTGATGTGTTAACCCTGCTAAGCAATGCATTTACAAATAACATAGAATAGAGGGTGGAAGATTAATTTTTATTCATTTACTTATATTTTCATAGTTCAGTATCTGTTATGGAGCCAGAACTATACATCTCCTTATCTATGTCAATCTAGCGAGCCATCTTTACAGCACCAACGTGCTACTTTTGCACTAGAATTCTCAGTGGTAACCTTGCTTCCAAGTTGGCACCTATTATTAAAAAGAATGTTAAATAAGTAACTTAGAGAAACAATTAAATCAACAAAATCCACACAATTAGCACAATGGGCTATCTACACTATATCTTCATTTTATATGAAATTGTGTTGGCTATTTAAAATTGTGGGACATCAATATCCACTTTGTGTTTATGATGGTGTTAGCACACTGGTTGTACACAACGTGTAGGAAATAGAATCCAAATAAAATATTTTAGAAAGGAATATCACAGCAAACAAACAAACTCAAAAGAAAAGTGTTGGGATAAGCTAGAAGTAAGACAGTTCCAAAGAACTGGATAAGGGAACATATATCTATAGTCTCAGAAAGGCACAAAGAGAAAGAACCTACACCAACAATCTTCCTCACATGATTTCATCCAAGTTTTATGTTTGCTTTATTCTACTCAAAACTAATTCCTAGGATAATAGGTTAATTTCCTGGTTGTGATCAGATATCTAGTCCTTGACCAAGAGAAAGTAAGACATTCTCTTGAAAAGTTCTACCAAAACTACACACAAACAACAGATGTCCATTATGTTGGTGCAGTTAGAATCCTAAGGCCTTCCCTGTCCTACTTTACACATATGCTGGGCCCATTGCCAATTTGGGTTGAACATGAGCAAAGTCACTTTATCACTTTGCTGTGGCAGTCACATCAAGTTTCTTCAAATTTTGGAAACACAAATCTGTGTATTTTAGCGTATGGGTGAATTTGGGAAATCAAAAATTTGATGTTACTGTATTTTAGCTCAACTATTTGGCTATTTGAAGCATATGGTGCCATCTATTAGGAATCAGACTAATTTATCTGTGAGTGGTGTTGAAATGGCTTTACCAACAGATGTGGGAAGTGAGAATGTCTAAGACACACATTTAAACCAAAAATACAGTCCTAGACTAGCTCTTTTCCCACTGGAAGACAATTGGAAAACATGTGCACAATCCAGATAAGCTAGGCACAGGGACATTTTATTATGAATTTGGCCATTGGCCCCGATTACTAATGTAGACTTCCAGTGGGCTGAACTGAGGCACATAGAAGATTGTCTGGGTTGATTAGGGCTACATAGCTTAGAACTACTGCATACTCAAAATCTTGTTTTTCTAGTTTTCTGGGATTGTAAATCTGATCTTACTCTTAATTCAAGGCAAGTCAAATGCAGGTTCTATCCTTCCCTGTCAGAGAATAAGAGAGACATAGCAAAAAGAGCATACGGTGTGACCCCATTCCCTGGAGTTGAGCTGCCTGGTTCAGACCTTTACAGTGAATCAGAGCTGTTCCCAAGAGAGCTGCACCTCACCCTTAAAGACCCACCTATAAAGAGAGGAACCAGGGCCAGCTTCATAGTTTGTGACCTGTGCAGCTGCCCAGTGCTTAGAAGGACCTCACACTTAGTTTAGCATACTGGTGACCTTTCTTGAACTTGTTAATAACTTCCACAAATAGACCCTGTTTTTATTTTGGACCAAGCACCATGCTTATTATATAATCATGCCTGAGAAAGTCTAAAACAAAGGAAGCCAGAATAGTTTGCAAGTAGGACCACCTAGGCCATAAGATGCTGCAACCTTTACTCTCTTTAAACAAATGCCATCCTAGACTTTGTGCAGTCCATACTTAATGAACATTCTCCTTAGGAAGGGACAGCGAAGGTAGGGGACAGTCACAAATGATAGAGAAGCCTGGCCTGTGTAGGTCAGTGGATGAGTGTCAACCTATCAACCAGGAGGTCCCAGTTTGATTCCGGTCAGGGCATGTGCCCAGGTTGTGGCCTCCATCCCCAGTATGGGGCATGCAGGAGGCAGCCAATCAACGATTCTTTCATCATTGATGTTTCTGTCTCTCTTTCCCTCTTTCTTCCTCTCTGAAATCAATAAAATATACTTTAAAAATGATAGAGGATTACCACAGCATTCCCACCACCAGAATCGGGGTTCCCACAACAGTCTCTATGACTGGAACTCAGGCATGTCAATATATCCAAGACAGATCAATTTTCTGAAACAGAACATATTTGAAATTGTTCGACCTTCAAGAGTGAGTATTAACTCCTTAGAGGAATTGGCTTTCTTGTTTTTATAAAATAAGTTTCATTCTTAACTTATTCAACCATTTTTAACATGAAGCCTGCAGAGCACTTTGCTAAGCTCAAGAAAAGTTCAGTCATTGAAGGTGGAGTTAGAATGTGGATAAGAATAGAATGCTGGTTTCATAGTAGACTGGTATTCTGTCAAAGCAAGATGTTGGAACATGTTATTCACCTGCTTAAAATCCTACAATAGATTGCTGTTTCAGAAAGTTGATAAAAATATAACATTTCTGAATAATTCCTACCCATGTTCAGATCTTGGTATAAATCTAGCTTGCTAAGAGAGGCTTCCTCATCTTTCCAAACTAAATCTCTTGTTATTCTCTCTTAGAGCATCTTCTATTTAACATCGAAGCATTTTCATTATTTTATTTTGGATTTTATGTATTTAGTTATTTGATTTTTCTTTCCTGTATTAGGTTATAAGTTTCTCAAGGGAAAGAACCAACTTTCTCTTACTCTTCCCTGCATTTCAAGCACTTTCTATGGGACATAAGTACATATTAAATGTGTTATAAGCATACATTGAATTAAAAAATAAAAAAGTATGAGAGTATACATTTTCAAAGTGGCCTTAAATGCAAAGACCCTGAATTGTCAACCCAAGTGGCATATTTGAGGATCAGAACAAAGGCCAGTGTGCCTGGGACACAGTGAGCAAAGGTTTGAGAGAGAGAAGGAAGAAATGAGGTTTCTGAGGACACGAGGGCCATGTCAGGTAAGGGCTCCGTAAGCCAGGATAAGAAATTAAGTCTTGGGAAACCTACATTGTTGAGGGATGTCACAAGAACCCAGCCAGACTGGGCCCATCAGCCCTGATGTGCCAATCCCTGATCCAGTGGCACATGTGACACACACTGAAAATGCGGATGCTGTGCCTCCTCCAGACACACTAAACAGAAGTCTCTGGGGTTGACATCTGAAAGCCTCTGTGTAACAACTTGCCCCGAAGAAGTTTGTGTGTGATTAAGAACCACGGGTCTAGGCACAGTCTTTCCCCTTGGACCATTGCTAAAGTACGAGAAAATGCCACTGATTGGCAAAGGGGGGCACACAGGGTGCTTTTGCAAAGTAGAAGGACTTTGAGATGTAGTTAAGAGCAAGAGACAGGTTGTGGGAGCTGGCCTGTGAGTTGGAGTGGATTGTGGTAGGACAGGGAAAAGCTCAGCTTGCGCAAAGCTGAGAACACCCCTCCCTTTGAGTCCCCTGCTTTTCATTATTGGTGCTAACAATACATTTCTCTTAATTGTTTTGTGACAATAAGTTAAATAAAGAATAAAGCCGGTCCACGCGTGCACACGCAAACATTACGCTCTTTGCACATAAACACTGGTAGGATTTCTCAGAGAGCTCCTTTTCAAATGTGGTTGGAAAATAACACCCACAGACTGTATTTCCAACCACAAAATACTGTGACAGGAAGCAGACAGCACACGAGAGCCTGTTATGCTTTATAGATTGCAATGATTATATTGTGGGAGCGGTTGATGCATTTGCTGGTGTTCATTCTAGTTCACATTTGCATTTAAATTCCTGTGGAACAAAGATAAGATAAAAAGGAAAACAAATGATGCTTATTTGTTGTTGTATTGAACTATTATAAGTATCTAGGCTTTAAACAGAGACTGAAGCTTTGCAAGGAAGCATTCCACGTGGTCTTTAGAAAACATCAAATACACCGTCAATCATCAACTAAAAACACGCAGGAAAACATATCCCCAGGGCTTTAATAAAATCATAAATCAATAAGGAATAAGCCAAACTGTGATAGAACACAAGCAGCAAATGAACTACTCAGTACTTTCTTTGACACATTTATCCACATTTTATTGATACACAGGAAACATAGAGCTGCATTTTGAGTTTTGAAACACTATCTTTTTTTTTATTTCAGGCATTTTTTAAGCATCACATGATATCCGCATTTCTTCTTTCAATAATGTGTGCGTCCACAGTGCACAGATCCTTTGATGAATTTATGCGCATCAGCTTTACAAGCAGGGCAGTGCTTTCTGCTCTCTATTTTGTTGGGATCTAAGGGAAAAGTCTTTCGGTAGAATTCAATAGAATTCTCCCAGCAAGTTGGATTCCTGTCTCTCTGCAAGAAACACACCTACCTCCCCATGTGGTGTGTTTGCCAAAATGAAACCCAGAAGAATCAGAAAAGGTCCCCTCTGAGCGGCATAGCAATGTCTGACCATTTAAACCATTATTTTAATCATCACACTCATTCCTGTACACCTGCAATAAAATTAAACATCAGTAATTCACTAACAACAGTTAATTATAGGCTGTATCTGAACTCAGAAAATTGTATCTGGTTTTGCTACACTTTACGGTACATTTTTCAAAGGAAACAAAGTTCGTTAAGCCTTTTTCTGGGCGTTGGCAGGGAAAGTCTGGGATAATTCCTCAAAATTGGGGTCTGAAGAACACTCTTAAGAATATTCCAGCAGGCTGGTGTGGCTCAGTGGTTGAGTGTCTACTTATGAACCAGGAAATCACAGTTCGATTTCTGGTCAAGGCACATGCCTAGGTTGCGGTCTGGATCCCCAGTAAGGGGTGTGTAGGAGGCAGCCAATCAGTGATTCTCTCTCATCATTGATAGAAATCTCTCTCTCTCTCCCCCTCTGTTTATGTCTGAAATCAATAAAAAATATTTTAAAAAAACAAGATTCCACAAAAATTAAATTTGGTTTTCAAATTAGAACAATTACATAATATGTCTATGAACTGCTGCTTCATTTATCTTCCTTCTTGGACAACATGCTGACATATTAAAGGCTCTGAGAAGTCCTGCAGAAAATATGTATATGAAGCTTTGTTTTTCTAAACTTTTTGTTCAAACGAATACTTTAAAAATTGAAATTTGACACCTGGTATTCCAAAACCCTGTTCTACAGTAGTAATTAGTAGCTAGCAATAAGTACGTCCTCCTGTTTTTATTATACTTTTACATCTTCTTATACATGATGTTAACATATTTTTAGGAATATTTGTTCATTTAATAGTTTTCAGCAAATATTTGAGGATCTTCTCTGTCAGGGATTGTTGGGTGCTGAGAACATATTAGTTCAATCATATAACTTAATTTTGTTTTCGAAATAGATGTTAAAATAAATATATATATATATATATATATATATATATATATATATGTTAACTTAGTAGCTAATATAAGTAATCCTATCTAATAAAAGAGTAATATGCAAATTGACTATCATCCCAAGACACAAGATGCCTGCTCCTATGTGGACACAAGATGGCCACCATAAGATGGACTACAGCAGAGGGAAGTTGTAGCCAGTTAGGGGTGACCAGGCCAGCAGAGGAGGGCATTGGGGGTGACCAGGCCTGCAGAGGAGAACAGTTGGGAGAGACCCAGGCCTGCAGAGAATGGTAGTTTGGGGGGATCCAGGCATTCAGGGGAGGGAAGTTGGGGGTGTGGACCCAGGCCTGAAGGGGAGAACAGTTGGGAGGGACCCAGACCTGCAGGGGATGGCAATTGTGGCAGGGGGACTCAGGCCTGCAAGGGAGGGCAGTTGCAGAAGACCAGGCCAGCAGGGGAGGGCAGTTGGGGAGGACAAGGCCTGCAGGGGAAGGCAGTTTGTGGGTGATCAGGCCAGCAGGAAGGGCAGTTAGAGATGACCAGGCCAGCAGAGGAGGGCAGTTGACAGTGACCAGGCTAGCAAGGGAGGGCATTTGGGGAGGGACTCAGGCCTGCAGGAAAGGGCAATTGGGGGGGTCAAACCTGTAGGGAGGGCAGTTATGGTGACCAGGCCAGCAGGGGAGGGCCAGCCAGGGAGCAGTTAGGCATTGATCAGGCTGGCAGGGGAGTGGTTAGGAGGTCATCAAGCTGGCATAGAGATGCAGGTGGGGTCAAGCCTAAACAGGCAGTCAGACATCTCTCAAATGGTCCCAGATTGGAGAGGATACAGGCTGGGCTGAGGGACATCCCAGCACCCCCCCTCTGTGCATGAATTCTGTGCACCAGACCTCTAGTAAATTATATTTTGAAATCAAAGTATTCAAATCCATCAAATGTAGACTATTTTAGAATCTTTGGTAATGTTTTTAGAAAAATCAAAATAATAGATATGGTTTATTATTTGTCACTTGGGCACCTTGAACTGAGCAGGTACCTATTTTATTGTTGTGACTTTCCATGGAATACTGACACAATGATGCATTCAAATAACTCATAAGTTTTTCAATCAGAATCAAAGAAATTCAAAAGCTTACTTCTAGCCACTTGCTTTGGCTGAATATCTATGATCTAAACCAAACCCTTCAAAAGTTTTAAAAATCAGCCAATCAACAAAACTTTACCAACTGCCTGTCTTAGAGTGTGCTTTTAGAATTGAACACATCTGGCTCATTTTTCCAGTTTGAAGGGGAGTTGAGTTAGAAAATCTATTTTTAGAAATAGTAAGCATTTTAAAAGTTCACAGCAGCTTCAGGCCATTGATTTGAGTAATAGCATAGGGCGGGCGGGGGACAGTAATTCTCAGTCTCATTCTTGTGTAGCTGGTGCCACTCCAGGGACATCACTAGACCAAAAAGCCTCTGCCAAGTTAATTTAGTCAATTGGTTTTCACAAATTACACATCTTATTAATTATTTATTGTGGTAGAGAAACCCAGTTCAAACTGGCTTAAATAAATAAGAGTAAAAACAATAATGAAGTTAATAAGTCAATATCTTAAAATGGTTTAAGAAATGTTATCTCACTTCATGAGTATAATTTGCTTCAGACTAGATTCAGTGTGTGAATCTTTCCTTCTGGTTTGGCATAGATTTCAGACACGCCCCTCCACCTGCTAGTTCCCAGCACCTGCGTGTTTACAACCAGAAAATTCAGCCACAGTTGTGATCCTTTTTTTAATGATCCTCTAGCTTGATTCTCGTTGGCTATCCTGACTCATATACTTATACCACAACCAATCATAGTGGTCAAGAGAATAGAATGACCTTATTGGCCAGGCTTTGGGAGATGTTTCCATTCCTAGAGTTGACTTAGAATGAGAGTGAATGATAGGGATGATAGGAGGTGTGGTTTTCCCAAAAGAAAATTGAGGTACAGCTACCAAAAGCAGAGGGAATCAATGCCACACAGGCAAAAGCAACAGGTGTCTATTATATTTTTTTCTTTTGTATTTTTAAATTAAATTAATTGGAGTGACATTGGTTAACATGATCATATAGGTTTCAGGTGTAGGTTTCTGTGTTACCAGATCTGTATATTGTACTATTTGCCCACCATCCAAAGTCAAATCTTCTCCTGTCACCATATATTAGGACCCCTTTCTCCCCAAACCTCTTCCCCTCTGGCAACCACCATGCTGTTGTTTGGGTTCATGCGTTTCTGTTGTAGTTTTTTACAAGTGAGCATTTTCTTAGAACTGGGAGGTGTTAAGTAAACAAAGAGAGGGAATTTCTCATCAGTTGGGCCTAGAGATGGCAGGAGGGGAATGGGCCCAGAGATCAGCTCATTCAGCCACCCCTCAGCTCCTAAGGGAAGTGGACCATTGGCCTGATATTTCTGGGATGATCCTGGCTATTATCCAGGGTAATTATTAATAGCTCCCCCTTTACTCTCAAAAGCATTCTGATTTGCTTGAAAAAGTATAGGGTTGCTTGTGCTCAAAAACAATTGTAAAACTCTGGCTCTGCACCAAAGCATTCATTTTGATAAGAAGCTCTGTCTCATCTGAACAATATGAAGATCTTGAAACAGTTTAACTGCTCATTCTCTCCCAGATTTACTTGTTTTTCATACAAAATTAAACTTCATTATTATCATTTTATATGGTTAATATTTATATAGAGTTATCCACATTTAATAAATTCTGCATTCATGATTATTTCTTGAACCTCAGTCACTCTCCTGAGATAAATTTTCATGTTCCTGAACTTTTCCTTTGGAATCTTGCTGCTTAAAATAAGGTCCATGGGCCAATATTATCAGTATTACTTGAGAGCTTGTTAGAAATTCAGAATCTGGGGCCTACTGAAAATATATATTCTTAATATATATAAACTGAGGATGACATGTATCAACTGGAGTCTGCATCAGTGGGAACCTTCCCAAGTGTATGTTTTTCATTTGCCACAGGGACTTGTGCTCAAAGCTATAGGTTGGAAGATATTTAGATTTGTACCTATCAAGATATATAGGCATACAACTATACACACACACACACACACACACACACACACACACACACATACATACATATTTAGAGATAGAGATACCAGGCTTGTTCCTCATACTAACTAAATTAGAATCTTTGTCCATGGGGCCACTACTCTAGGAGGAGTTCCTTTAATTAAGATCAATTGGTGACAAACTCATGTCTTTTTTTGCTTAAAATATACTTACTCATTACTGAATAGTAGTTTAGCCAATTGTAAAATTCTATGTTGACATTTTTGTTTCCAGTAGGCATTTAAATATTTAGAAGATTTTTAGTTCCTTTTGTCTTTAATTGTAGCTGGGAAATCTGTTGAGAGTAAATGTTTTTCCTATGTAAATAATCTAAATTTTTTATTGCTGGTTAGTGCTAAGATCTTTTCATTGTCTTGGATTGGGAAGTTTTACTCCATTGTAGCTAGGTATATATTTCTTACTTTTATTATCACATTTCAAATTTATTGTGTTTTCTTAATCTGAAGATTCAGATTCTTTATCACCTTTGAAAACATCTTAGCTATATTATTTTCTCACATTCTATTTATTCTTTTTTTCCCCCGTAATGTAAGTTAGACTTATGCAAGGCATTTTCATTTTATCTTCCCCTGTTTCTCTTATTGTCTCATATTTTAGCGTTCTATTGTCTCATCAGCATTCTAGATAAATTCTGTGTTCTAATTCTAATATGCTACTAAACATATACATTGAGTTTTTATTCAATGATTTTATTTTTTTTTACTTCTTGAATTTCTATTTAGAATAATTTATTTCTATAAATTAATATTACAGATCTGACCAGGCTTTCTTCAATAGCTTCTTACTCATTTCTCATTATTTATTTTCCTTGTCAAATGACTTTACTTGAGACAACAAATGAAATCTAATTTAACTGAACAGGAAATATCACACTTGGTGTGAAAACATAGAAAAACACACACCTTAATGCCAAACATGGTTTCCAAGGCCCAGCACTGACATTTCCAGACTGACGGCAGAATGAGCGTTTCCATGAAACAAAACTGAGTCCAAGTCTGGCTTGGAAAGTTTTCCGCTTCATCGCCACTTCTCACAGCTCAGGGCACGATGCCGGTGGCCTTCCTCAGGGCCAGGTAGACAAGTGACAACATCAGAGGGCAGCCTCCGAATATAGGAAACGCTTCGATGGTGCTGAACCACAGCTTGCCCTGTGGGTCAGTGTAGTCAGCAAGAAGACCTGAAACATCAGAATACTTTTTAGCTGATTTGAAGGATGGAGGAGCATCAATACTGAAGTAGCTAGGATCATTCAGCTGCCATAGCAATGCCCATTCAGAAGCGATGATTTATTTCAGGTTCTTCCAGGTTCTATTCTTGCCAGCTACTGCGCCACCATGGCCAGAGCGTACAAAGTTGGGATCCTTAAATGGCAAAGGTTTGGAATTTTTTCCCGTAGGTCCTGTGCTAAGGGCAGAGGGCACCATTTTATCCTCACTCATCAGCTTCCATGCTGATACCCTGTGCAAAGCTAGAGGCAGACACTTTTTTCTTCTTACCAGCGCCATATCCTCCGCTGCTGCTGCCATTGTGGGAAAAACTGGCTGGCCTCCTTTTGCTGTTCTGGGCTATCCCTGGAGCAGCTATGGGGACCATGGTTGGAATTTGAGCCACCATTTCTCCACCATTTCTATCCTGAATCTTCTTTTTCCCTTCCCCTTTGCTTTCTCTGTGAAGCTATTTCATTTCTTTAAAAAAAAAAATACTTAGACATACTTACGTTATAATCTAAATCTCATAATTTCAGTATCTAAAACTTTTTCCTATTATTTCTGCTGATTATTATTCATGGACACTTGCTTCCTTGTTTGTTTTGCAGTTTTGGAGAGTGAACTTGTGTTATGTGGAATTAATCTGTGAATATTTTTTGAGACCTTAATAGAGGGTGCATTCCATCCTTGTAGAGAAATTTGTGTTGGCTTCTATCAGGTTCTATAAAATATAACCATGTCAAGACCACTTTGATTCCTTGTCTTGGAGTTTCCTGATATATGCTTGGTTATGTAAATTTTGAGTCCAAAGTTTGCCTAAGGGCAGGTCTATAGTGATGCATTTTTAAGAAGGTACTTTTTTTCCCATCTAGAATTCAGCATTAGATAAACAAATTCCCTTGGCTGGCTCTTCCTTGCCTTGATGATTTTCTATGTTTTAATTCTACCCTTCCCCTGAGGGGAAGCGCCCCAGCTTCAAGTCGTTCATGCTGTTAATGAGTAAAGTGAGGCTCAGAGTTTCACTTGCTCAGGGTCACACAGCACCTGTGAGGCAGAGATGAGAAAAGGACCCAAATCGTCTCATAGTCCAATTATTTCCAGTCCAACAAAACAAGCTACAAAAATAGCAATGCTTTCTTCTAATAAGAATGGCTTCACCTTTGCCTCCAATTGGACAAGTAACAGCAAGATTCAGTTATTTCTCATGGTTAAGTTTGATGAATTGTAGAAATAGGTTACTTAGATATATTTTAAGAATCATAAGAACATAAAAAGTCATGTGGGATAAGACTTATAGTCCACACTATTCAGTATTTTGTCTTTTATAGTAGTGCCAAGGGACAATGGTGTGACATGATGATAGTTGCCCTTCGTGATATTGTCCTCCAAGGGGGCATCCTAACTGGGAAAGATCTATCATC
Organism: Antrozous pallidus; assembly: GCA_027563665.1. Classification (NCBI taxonomy): domain Eukaryota; kingdom Metazoa; phylum Chordata; class Mammalia; order Chiroptera; family Vespertilionidae; genus Antrozous; species Antrozous pallidus. The sequence goes on along the minus strand of CM050516.1, from coordinate 8,916,326 downwards.
CAAGAATTTCTCTAAACCCTTCCTGAACTCTCATTATATTTTTGGTTTGTACAACCTTAAGGCATGGCTTTGTGTGGAACTGAGCTTATACTAGTCAGGACACGGGCTAAATAACCCTAAGGTCTTTTTAAAATATGATGTTAAGTATCATAAATCTTATTGTATGAGTAGACTCTGAAGAGGAAGGCACATAGAGTCGTATTAAGCTTAGACTCTACAAGAAAGCAGGCTGTGTTCAAATACACCTGGTGTCATAGCTGTGTGACCTTGGGATAAGTCTTTCAATCTCCCTAGAAAGGGACAAAGATTTTATCCTTCATAGGATCACTATGAAAAATGAGTAAGATGATACATATAAAATCACCTAGCACAAGGCTTATATAGTAAACAGTCAAACTATTCTTCATGGTTCTTTGTGGTACCACTGTTGATGTTTTTATTGTTATTAGCATGTGAATATCTTCATCCTGGTCACAAACATCACCAAAAAAGTGTATGTATTTCATAATTTTTAAAACATATGGATCATGAGGGACAGAATAGGCTATGAGAGGGATGAAATTTACACACCTTCAAACTATTTCAATTTTTATGGTACCAATGTGACAAAATAAATCGCCAGCCATTCAGAAAACAACCACTAACATATCTTTGGATGTGTTGTTGTGGGTGTCCTGTATTTTGAAAATGACAGATGTAAACTAATCAAGTAAATAAGGTTACTTGGGGTTCTATCTTGGATTTTACCCTTATATAAATTGACTCTGGTAGTTGGTCATTGGGTTTATTCAATTTTTTTTTAAAAGGATGTGGTATACACTAGCTCTAATGTTAATACAATTGGATGGATTTCCCTGGAAAGTGGCCTCTCTACTCTCTCTCAGATGTCTCTATCTGCCCCGACATTGACTTTGCACTAGTAACAACACTCAGTTTTCAATGACATTATCTTTAAAAACAATCAGATCAAAAATCACCAACATCATTCTCATTCCTCTCCTGTAAGCTGCTAATACGGGACAGGCCTAGCTGATACATTCTGGTTCAATAACCTATGATTCCACTGCTGGACATGCTCTGTGTGGTTTTCTATTGGGCCAAAGTCACAGGAATTCGTGTAGAACAAGTGATTCCCATCAGCAAAGGTGTAAGAGGTGGCAGCTACCACTAACTGGACTTTGCTCCCACTGGGCATGGAGACTGTGAATCAGTAGGTCCCTAAGGATGACATGTACCAACTGGAGCCTGCATCATCTTCCTAAGCACATGTTTTTCATTTCCCACAAGGACTTATGCTGCAATCTGTAGGTTGGAAGCAATTGAAGTGAAACTTCTAAAAAGTAATAGAGAGCCCTGGCCCATGTGGTTCAGTTGGTTGGTTGTCTTCCCATGCACCAAAAGGTTTCTGGTTAGATTCCCAGTCAGGGCACATGCCAGGTTTGCAGGCTAGGTCTCCGGTCGGGGTTCATGCATGAGGTAGCTGATCGATGTTTCTCTCTCATTGCTATGTTTCTCTCTCTCCCTCTTTTTTCCCCCTCTCTCTAAGAAATAAATAAAAAATAAAAATAAAAAATTGTAGTAAGCATTTAGGATGTTCTAACTCAGTTCACATGGGTGTTGACTTAGGTGTTTTGTGACACTTTCAACTCTAAACTAAATCTACCTAGGTTTGCTGACAAAATCACAACTTCTTCTTCAAAACATTTATCCTGTGAGTGACCTCAGCAGATTTCTGAAGCTAAGATTCAGTTGCCTCATCTGTAAAGTGGGAATAAATGTGAAAGTTATTTTAGAATTATTTGAAAGTTAAATAATATAGTTCAAGCATAGTACTTAGAATGCCTGACATATTTTACACATACAAGTATACATATGCCTACATATATATTCATATATTTACATTTATATATAATATTAATCCCAATGTTAACCTATACTTGATATTTTTCATAAATGGCATGAGATCTCTAGATCTCCATTCCTCAACTCACATCTGGAAAGCAAAGTGAACAATTGAAGACATTACTTTAAATTCAGTCCAAATTTTACTTATGCTTAATATACCCAACTGGAATAAAGTAAAAGACCTTCAGTTATGGAGGTAGATTATTTCTGGACCAGTTCAGTAGTTCAATGGTGTCTTTGTGATTGTGAGGGCCATGTTTCCCCTTCCATTGCATTTGACTTCACTTTCAAATGTTTCACTTGCACAGGACTGCATCCAAACCGGGAAAGGCACACATAGGGAAGGACTTTACCTCAAGGATAAGTCATTGTCAGACTCTAACCCAGCCTGTTTTCCCTGTTTCCTTGGATATATCTGCCCACCCATCCCTCAATCAATCGAATGCAAGGAATCACTAGACAATCAGAAAAACCATAGGGCCGTCCTCTGGGCTAGGGGAGGGTCCAACCTTCTAGCGTAAGCAAAATTAGATTTGGTTAGAGAGAAGGAGGGATATTGGAAAAACAACTGATAGCTATTGAGTAGGCCAACAACAGTACCTGACAAGGACAGGAAAGAAGGGTCAGTCTCTCTCTAATGTCCACTTTTATTCTCTAGTCATTTATCCCACTAATATGAATGTCTCTTGGTGTTTTTTTTCCAGGTTCTGAATATAATAAGAATGTGGAAAGTACACCAGCATCTATTGGTTGGTGTAGATCATAAAGCACAGGGGATTCATAGGACACTTACATATCTCCGTTTCTCTGTCTGTTACTTAATACATGGCCAGTAGCCTTGTAAAGTGGAGGAGAAGTCCAAAGAAAACATAGTCAACAACCCTCCATCCTGAAGTTTATTTCTTGCCTGCAAATCAAATTAGATATTGATCTTTCATCTGGGGCAGAAAGTCTTTCATTGGAACCTCAGTGCCCCAATTCTCATAACAAAGTCCCCAACAGAGAAATCATGATCTGGTTGTCTCGCCTTTGAAACCTCCCTGGACTCCCAGAGTCACTCCCTGTATGTGAGCTCAGTGTTTGCACTTCTCCCTCCTTCCTGAGGCTACCTTGTGTATTTAAGGATGAGAGTTCAAGGTCATTGACTCAAATCTCCCTCAGCTCCACAAACATGCCCTGGTGAAGTACAGAATTCTAGCACTAGTTTTGTGTTTATCCAAGGCTTGCCTTGTGCTATCAAGGTTTTTTGCCTCACTTTACATCCTTATGTCTCTTATGAAGGTATTAGAAGGTTGTGTTAACTAATGATGATGCTGTTTCATACATTTTAGAAACGTTCCACACATGTTAAGTGCTATTACTGGTTAGGTCGTTCCACATTTGCATTAATTTGACTTCTAGCATCCTCCCTGATCTCTAACAGAGGGATAGGTCCCTTGAGCATTTCCTGGCTTCTTAGAAAGAAAAAGATGCCAATGCACAAGGAGGGAATTAACTTCCCTTTTTGCTTTTAGATGATTCTTTAAACCATTCTGCATGACCTTGAGAGAGAATGATCTAGAAAACAGTGACTTTTTATAATAAAGGCCTAATGTATTAAAATATTTGATCAGGAGTTAAAGAATAAAATAGCAGTCATGTGGTCCTGCATTTTTAACGAGTATGCTTTTAACATAGCCATAGGCTGCTCCTTCCCTTTGGAATTTCCAAATAGAATTGAAGAAAGAAATTTAAAAATAGTGGGAGTATTTCCAAGGAAACCAATAGGATTTGCTTTCTCAATGTTTTGGTTCTCAATGTTCTCATGAAAATCACGGCGTCTCTCTCTCTCTCTCTCTCTCTCTCTCTCTCTCTATATATATATATATATATATATATATATATATAGAATTGTATATATTTTATATACAATTTCCACAGCTCTTGGTAGTTTCTGTGTTTGTTTGCACAGTGAGTAATTTGTTTAAATATGGGAAGATGAGTTTTCTAGTTTATAATTATACTATTTGTAGGTTGCAGGGAAAGTCCTTAATAAGAAGTAAGAAATTACAAAATCTTCATTTCATTGGTTTGGGGAATATAGCTTTCAGTCCAAAGAAATATGGGAGCATCTCTTGCCTAAGAAGAACAATGCTTACAGACTGATTGTTCCATCCCCTGAAGACAGTGAGGTGAAGGAGGCATATAAGAAGCAAACGAAAGACAAAGGTTTGCATTAGATGGCACTAAGAATTGCTTTAGACCAAGCTTGTGCATCCTACTCACAAATATTCTGTGGTGTGTTGCCTTTTTCTGACATGCTACCCTCCGCTGCTGCATGACACTTCTGGAAACTGTAGTTACACATCACACGTACTGAGTTTTTCACCCTGACTCCAAATTGGAGGAAAGTCAGCTTCATACTGGTTGTACTTTTTAGGTGTGCAGATGGGGGAATGAGCGCCTGTAATTAAGCATAATGATTTAAAATACAGCTTTCAAAAGAGGCACATCCTTAGACAAACCAGTGATTGTAGGTCACAGGCTGTGCTTTCCTCACTAATAATTGCAAAATCAATTGCTGTCCCTTTTGAGTTTATTTTTAATAAAAGACTATTAAAACAGAATAAAAGCTTAATAAGTAGATTAGTTAGAACAATAGTCCTCATGAGAATGTTTTGATTCCGAAGATAGCTGCTAAAGATAACCCTAAATGCAATCAGGTTTAGCTCCCTGCCTGTGGGAAAGGAAGGTAATACCCTCAGAGATTTGCCAACAGATGACTATTTTTTAAAGTGTCTCTTTCTACATTTAAATTAGTCTTTCCTCTGGGTACCAGCAACAGAACCTTTGTGAAGAATCACCAGAGAAACAGAGCTCTGAATAAATGCTCAGTGGAAAATTATTTTTTGCGAATCTGGTTTTAGATGTTTCACATCAAAAAGATGGATGGCAGTGCATCCAAGAGGGAGTGCTTTGTGATCCTTCTCTGTCCTCTTTGTAATGTTAAGGATCAAAACTCCCAGGGTGGCCAGAGATAAGGACAAAGAGAGCGGTGCAATTTCACTAAACATACACACATTATAAGGCCAATGTGATCCAATGTCAGTACGGTATACCCACACCCTCACCTCTTTGTTTCATTTTATTAAGTTCATTCCCTTTGGCCAGATATACTGTATACTCATTCACATTCTCTCTCTCTCTCTCTCTCTCTCTCTCTCTCTCTCTCTCTCTCTCTCTCTCTCTTTTTCTTTCTCTCCCTCTCTTTCTCTCTCTCTCTCTCTCCCTCCCTTCCTCCCTCTCTCTCTTTCTCTCTTCCAATTTTCTCTATATATTAAAAGACCTGAATGACACGCAGGAAAACTAATTTATACACTTGATCATTCAAATTATAATAGCTGTGACTACTCAGGTAAGTTCTTCTGACAAGACAGCACAGTACCACCATTCTCTATTGCCTCCTGTGAAGTGCTGCCTTCCAGTTTCCATTTCCTCCCTTCCATTTCTTCCTTGAAACGTCTTTTCTCTCACCTTTTCCTGCATCAGTCACCTCTAGGGTACACATCAACAGCCTTCTGGGCAACTCTAACAAAGAAACCCTTGGGTGGTGCATTTCCCCATCCTTCATGACAAGTTTCCTCTTCTATTCATCACTACTCATTTTTGGCCCCCAAATCCTTTCACTCAGCCAGAAACTTAATCCCTGTTTGGTTAGGGGAAGCTGAGCACTGTCTTTATACTATGTAAGTGTATGAAGTCCTCTGTTGTCATGTAACAAGACTCATCCATGTGTCTGTCCATATTCATCCAAGTATGATGGTAGATGTGAAATCTTGTGTTCATTTTTAAATCTGCTTTGGCCTCACAGTTATTGAGGTGTAAAGAATTTAGACACAAAACATCACTAATGTGATTTGGTCTCACACACATATATCCCACCCCACACTTCTATAGAGGTGACTGGTAGACATTTGCATTGCAAAGATAATGTGCATTAAAATAACATTTATATTGAGACCACTTTATTATTTCTTATTTATTTATTTATTATTATTTATTATTATATGATACAGGTCAGGTCACCTAGCTTTGAGAATAATTGGAAAAGCATTTAAGAGTCTAAGTATTTACTTGACACAGTCACAAAATTCGTTAGGGATCAGTCGCTCACTATTCTTTTATGATCATGACTGTTAGGACTTACCGCAGTTTTATCAATGAGTAGATATCATTTGTCACATGGCCATGTCTGTACTTATACCCGTAGGTAGGACTCAATTTAAATCATATTTTATTATTTCACATCTTACATGCTTTGAGTGATGGGAAAATCTTGACTTACTATTTGACACTATTGTTTAAATTTGTATAGTGTGTGATACTGCTTTAACAATGGGAAAACAAATGAAGTCCTTCTAATTTTAGATTAAATTATTGTTCCCCTTACCACCTTTATTTGGTCCCTATGCCAAAGCAAGTTTGCTCACTGCTAACTGAGAAGGATGTTCACCCTTATGGTTGCCCATTGGGAAGTTCTCTGGGATAAAGATTGTCTCTACCAAGCCCTAACATGTGTTCCTTCCTCTCAGATGTATTGCACACCCACTATGTACACTGAATTTCAAGTACTTGAGAAGGATGTGATGGGCCAGCTTCACTGTTTAGCATAAAGGATGTTTGTGGGGGCATTAGAAGATATTATTCAATCACTGAAAATAAAAATCAAGTCAAATACTGACTTCCAGGTTAGTGGTCTCAGAAAAGGGGTGAGGTTGAGAGATCCCAATTGAATCTTCAGCTTCTATTACATTTGAACCCTAGAGACACATTCCTGCAAACACCTTATTTTTTTCTCAGTGTAGAACAATTCATATTATATACACCCTTCTACTGACCTATCTCTTTGAACCCTGCAGGCACTTGACAACTGATGAACAAAATAATATTGTGTGCTCTTGGGGCTATTGCAAACCCTTTTGTGTCTGTAACAGCTCTCATTTTTTCCGACATATGGGAGAGGTACAACCTGGGGAGAGGCTGTGTAGAATAACTGAGATAGCGTGGTCTAAACCCCAGGGGCACTAATGACATTGTATCCATGGAGCAAAGTGAGAATGTTCTATAACGATGTCATTAGACTCCCGAGAAGGCTAACTTATTGCTGGCTCGAATTTCTCCATTACATTCTCTTTAAAAGAGGAATAAACTCCAGGGTGTGTGGCTGTGTGTGTGGGGGGGGATTGACATTGAATATCTGTGCCTCCAGTCACTCTGCTGAAGCCACCTGACCTTCCCACAGGCATGCAGTTTAGTCCACTCAGCTGCCCTTTCGATGAAGACAAGTACATTTCCAGGATGATACAGGTCAGGTCACCTAGGGTCAAACACCGATTATTCAGTCACGCCATCACCTTTGTTCTGATTCAGCATCTCTGGACATTTATTCTGTAGGTTCTCACCTTTGTTTGGGTGTCCCCAAATGGTTATTCCTGTGAAAGAACATAGGCAACTCAAATAGAGAAACCCACAACTGATGCCTCTAACACATTCACAGCCTTTCCTGTGGAGGCAGATGCCCAACACAGACAGTCTAAAACATGTATTTGAAAGGCATAATTAATCGTATCAGGGAGAAACTAATAAGAAAAGACATTAAAAATTTGAGACCAAGGCTCTGTGGCTGAACAGCTCTAAGACCAAAGGCAAGTCATGTCACCTCTGTGTGTCTTCATTTCTTCCCTGGCAATAGAGTGGGGCAATATTAGAGCCTCCTTCTTGAGGTAGATCAGTGAGGTGAATATGTGAAACTCTCAGGAAGTAGTCAAAAGTGGCAGAAGCCTTGATGGATGCAGGGGCAGGAGTAACTGTTTCTGGGCTTTTAACAGAGACACATCAGTTAACGTAAATGCAATCTTCCTAAACCCAGAATTTAGATTGTGTTGATGTACTAGCCCAGGGATGGGGAACCTTTTTCTGCCAAGGGCCATTTGAATATTTATAGCATCATTTGCTTCCTATAAATCTATGTTGCTATGAAAAGAGTGCCCAGATGTATTTAATTTCAAATCTCACCTGCAGTCGGCTTGGGAGTGCCAGACCAAATGATTTTACGGGCCTTATACTGCCCGCCGGTTGAGTTTTCCCACTGCTGTACTAGCCAGTCACCTTGTCACCATCGAAGTTTTTGTAAATGTTTCTTTCCAAACACCACAATCCTTATGTTGTTGGCCTCTGTTTAAGCTCTAGCCCCAGATAGTTCCAAGTCTGCATTTCTGACATCTACATTCTTCTGTCTCACAAAACAAATGCAAGAAAATAAGACTTCAACTTAAGACACCCATTCTAACTGGTGTGCTGCCCACTGAATGGTGGGTGGGAAAGAAACACATCACCCAGTAAATATGTAAGCACTCTGGAAAGGAAGGCCCATGCCAATATAATATCGTGAGATCTGTTTTTAAAAAAAGCCATGTTGTAGTTTAACGAGACTGGCCTGTTCTATTATTAGGCTGTGCTTCCTTTGAATTGAGGAGACAAAGCAGCTTGTCTCTACTTGTTTGGTGTGACACACACAGATTTTTGCATCCCTGCTAATATTTAAATAAATCTGAGGTTGTGGACTTTAATGGTGAATTATCACCTGAGGCTTATAGTAAGAGAGAAAGGAGTCTATATTCAGACAACAGTGGTCCTATCTTTCTATTAACAGTATTTGGATTTCTGAAATCATATGTAGTTCATGGCTCATGTCTGTACCATGTGGTTAAACTGCACCTTGGAAGGTCAGGCCGAAATGTTCAGCAATGCCATTGCGATGTCCAAGTGTCACCAGCACTGGCCAACTTTAACCATGGCATCCCTGGGGTCATTTGCAGATAACTCATATTTACCGAGTCTTAGTATATTTTCTTGACCACACAGTTCAAAGACTTTATGTGCAAGACAGTCTAGCCTCCCATATACACGTGTTTAGGGGATAAGAATCTCAGCTCAGCTACTTAGAATTTGGTAATTTTAATTCAGAGACTGTATATTTCTATAAATATAATTAGGAAAACATAACAGTACCAGGCTCAAATGGAACAAATTAAATCTAACACATATTCAACATTCAATAAAGAGCAGAAATTGCTATAAGTCAGAGAGTCACATTCTCATATAAAATACAGGACAAACAATGTTACATCTGGGTAATATATGAACTGAAAGCTCTTCTCCCCTCTGTTTCCTCATCATCCCAGTCATTGTACGCACCTTAGGTCACCTGGATAATAATTGTACACGTCTTAGGTAATCAGAGATCAGCCTGACTCTCAAAACCTGTGGAGTATTTACTGACCCCATGACACTTGAAAACAACATGTTATAGGCAAGGTGAAGCCTCAAGCATACATATTCAAGGAGCCAGTTTTTTGGGTTTGTTGTTTGTTTGGTTTTGAAAGAGAAAAGCTCTATTTCACTGCAACAACTCACTATAACTATTTACATGGCACTTTTATTCTACACGTGGTCAATTTCTCCAGAATGTGGATGTTACAAGTATCACCATTTCAGTGACAGTCCATGCTATGAATCTTAAGTTATATTTTTTCCCACCTCTGCTATGTTCAGTACAAGCTTAAGCCTTTTTCTTTTCTTTTAAATCCAGAGTTCTTTGAGAAATTAAACATCTTTTTCTTACTAGCATCCTTCTTCAATTTATTCTTCTCTGCCCCCAGTCCTAAACAATTACCCTATAAATCAGAAAGAAAGAAGAAAAAAAAAGCAAAAGGAAATCAAAGAAAAAGGAAGCAAAGGAAAGAAAAGAAAGAGAAATAGCAGACATGGTTCCTCTTTAGGAATATGCCGTTTAGATAGATAGAAAAAAAAAAGGAAAACTCAATATAGCAGCATTTTATACTTATTTCTAATACCTGGCACGCAGGAGTAATTTGACAAATTAATTTGAGAATGTGAACAAAGCAATATGGCAAGTATAAAACTATTCTGTTATATTTATAATATATACATTCATGTCTGTCCAGGAAAAGAGTGATTATGATTTCGGAATATCATTCAGGAAGGCTTTTGGAAAAAATGGCAAATGAATCCATTTCAGAAGTTAAAAAGGGAGTTTGAGATGACAAATTTTATGCAACATAGCTACCGCCTACAGCTTTATTCTACATTCCTACCCCATAAATAAGATGTTTTCAATAATCCACTGTGTCCTTGCTGGAACAATGCTTCATGGAATTAAACATACATTTTCTTCACACCTGAAATGCCCTTGGAAAAGTTGAGATTATACTCAACCATTTTTGTGAATCAAATAATTTTTGTCATAAAGAAAAAGTCAAACTAATTAAATTATGTAAGCACAGCATACCTGAAAGTGACCTCTTTGAGCCAACTGATGTCTGTAGATAATTCTCTCAACTAAATGTATGCATGTTGTACAATCAGGGCACTAGGAGGTCAGTGGCCTATCTCTCTGTGTCCTATTCACACTCTTCCACCTGCCTTTCAACATGTAGAGGACGAAGAAATGTCATCAAATCTCTTACTCAGCTCCTAGTATAAGAACACTCAACATTTGTTTAAAAATATATTCCCAGGTGTTTCCAGTTATCTCAAGAGGACAACATAAGCTGAAATGATTCCCTAAACATTATTTATTTTCATTGTTCTTAATGATAAGCAAAATTTTATAAGACAAATAGTTGCATTTACTTTGACTATGTTATTTGAGGATGTCACACATTATATCACACAGATCTTTATAAAATTCTCCAAGAAAACATGTTTAATGACCTAGTCCTGGGATAGAGGATAAATGAGCAAATGCTTTTTCCCCCCAGAAATTATTATGTATATGGCTGGTAGCATTTTTATGTTTCTATTAGAGGCCTGGTGCACCAAATTTGTGCACTGGGGTGGAGGAGTGGCATCCCTCAGCCAGGCCTGCACCCTTTCACAGTCCAGGAGCCCTCGAGGAATGTCTGACTGCTCCCCATGGAGCAGGCCTAAGATGGCAGCTGGACATCCTTACCACTGCTGTGGAGGTGGGAGAGGCTCTTGCCACTGCTATTGCGCTTGCCAGCCATAAACCCGGCTTCTGGCTGAGCAGCACTCCCCCTGTGGGACTGATCAAAAACTGGCTCTCTGACAGCTTCCTGAGGAGTCCTGGATTGCAAAAGGGCACAGGCCAGGCTGAGGGACCTCACCAGTATATGATAGGGGCTGGGGAGAGACATGGGGGGTTGGCCAGCAAGGAAGGGACCACAAGAGGGCTGTAGGGCATGTCCAGTCTGTCTCACTCAGCCATTTCCTCTGGCTCATTCAGCCAGACCCCAGCAGCAAGCTAATCTTCTGGTTAGAGCAACTGCCCCCTGGTGATCAGCACATATCATATTGAGCAGTTGAATGGCCTTAGCATATTATTAGCATATTACCCTTTGATGGGTTGAACAGACAGCTGGTCGACTGGACACTTAGCATATTAGGCTTTTATTATATAGGATTAGTTGATAGGCAAATCAGAGCTAAACTTTAACTCCCCTTCACCAAAATTTATAGATACTTATGATATGTATTTTGTGTACTTAAAACCTTGTCTCCATTACCTTCAAATTTTTCCAACTCTTCTTCATCGCCTTAATAGCACCTTTTTTTAATTTTGCTTTTTTATTTAAAGTTCTATAAGGAGGTTTGAATTGTTTTTACCATATACTTGTAAAATATGGTTTAAAATAATAATAATTAAATAAAATACTGTAAACCTATTTATTGGTGATATCAGAGATAGAGATTTTAAGATGAATTTGAATAGAATATAATAAATTATTAATCTCTCTTCCCTCATATTAAAAGATTAAAACTAGTACTTTGTTTATGATGTAAAAGAATTATAAATAGTCTAAAATAATTCATCATAACCAATTGGTTAAATCATTTGATGTATTAATTCAATAAAATATGTAACTATTATAATCATTCTGTGAGCCAATGTTTTAAAGTAGGATAAAGTATTTATAGTATATTATAAAATTTAAAATGATAGTTTATAAAATAGCCCATCTAACACTGTTCCTGTTGTGTCCAAGTATCAATTTTAATGAACACACACACACACTAGAAATAGTGGAAATAAAATTATGACTACCTCCAAACAGTGACATGACAGATGAGTCTTCTATTTATTTCATTTTTGTAGTTTTCTCCCTGTATCTTTTAAATGTTCTACAGTGAACATAACGCTATATTTCTAATCAGAGTAAAGTATTTATTTTTTAAAAGCCAGATAATAAAGATTTATTATTGTCACCTATAGCAGATAAGTCCTCCCTCTCAAAATAAATCATAAAAAGGGGGCCCTTTATGCCTAATGCAGGACCTTTTTCACTTCCATGGCAGTGGGAACAGCGCCTGGGGGTTGGAAAAACTAGCTAATCAGCAGAGTCCACATGGGGAGCGATTCTTCTCTGTCCTCTGTTCCCACAGCGGCTGTGTTTGTAACAGCAGTCACCACCTGGACGTCCATTCGCTTTGTATGAGCCTTGGTTCCACCCCCATCTACCCATTAGCCTGGATCTCCTGAGGGAAAAGGTGCATCCCATTTTCAGGCCTTCAGTCCATGTCGGCGGGGTGAGTGACTATGTGAGTGAGCGAAAGAAAGCCTTGTTGCCAGTCAAACCAGGAGACTGGCTTAGACACCTTCTCTTCCAGCCGATTTTCTTAGCCGACTTGTCTGTATAATTGCTTCCAGTCTGTGTTGCCTTTACCAATCTAGCTTCATCCTAAGTGTTGAATATTTGTATTTTCCCTCAAAGACTGTCAATAAAGATTTTTTTTTCCAATTACCGTTGCAGGGAATGTTTCCCTTTAGGAAAACTGCAATTTAATAACTTTTCTCCGGCAAAGTTGACTATCTCTTTATTCCCGCCATGATGACGGTCGTCAATCAGGAGGCATTTGGAAGTCGAGCTGAACATCAAGCGATTAAAAGAAAAGCAAAACACAAATGCGCCCTCTTGGCGACCTAATCACGTTATGAAGCGCTAAGCATGAGTTATGAGGTAGCTGTCGCTGGCTGGGTTTTGATGAAGTACCTATAATTTCATATCAGCTGCCACAGGACTATTTCCTATAGCCTTTCTGATTTCTTTCTAACTTTCAAATGTGATTTACCCTGTTATCATCTACTTATGCAGTCTTCAAGATCTACCTAGGGAAAAAAATGGTATTAATAATATGTTAAACTGCATTGCTATATGATACTTATTTTTCCACATTCACATGGTGAAATTCAAGTGATAAAAATAAAATAAGTAATTCATTAGATTCCAAAGCTCTGGTTGTTAAAATGAAAGCATTTTCTCAATTCAGGAAGGCTGGCATGAATTCACATGTTATCAGCAAGTACTATAGATGTACTTCTTTTATTCAGTTTAGATTAGGAGTAATTAGACTTTTTTGAAAGTTAAGGGGGTATGTGATCATGATGAATTTCAATATATTATATTCATAATTCAACACTTCACCGGTTTTCTCTTTTGGTGCTGAAAGCAGACTTTTATTTTAGAAAGGGCAATTTAATAGGGACATCTGAAAAACGGATTTCTTAGGCTGTTTTCCTGAAATCTGTTATGAGGAACTGCTACTCTATGACATGATAAGCAGTTTAGATTTTTATTCTGGACAAATACTCTGCAGAAAGAGTTTGCTTATATTGGTAAGGCATCTAAAGTGTCTCTGGCTCCACGTGTAGAACAAAAGAAAGCCAAGCCCTCCTGCAATGGTCACCTGCAATGGAATGGCACCTTTGCTGCAATGGAGAGCGATTGTGGCTTAGGCTTCACCGTGGAACACAGATTTTATAACCACTTGGCTAAATCTCAGTCTATCTCTGCCTTGCCTTTGTCTTTCCCTTGTCATTCTTTAAGATACTGGCTTTAGAGGAAGTATCCTCAGGCTGTGGCGGACTTTCTATGCTCCCCATGGGCTTGGCGGCCTAATTATTTAATTAATCACTCCATTCCTCTCAAGCAATCTTGAACCTATTTTATGCTGGGCACAGTACTTGGCACTGGGAATGGTGATAAAGAAATGATCCCTGCTTTTATACTCTTTACAGATTTATAGAGAAAACATGCATGAATAGAGGTTGTAAGAAAAAATACAGGGGGACCCGATAGGTTAAAATAAAACCCCCCAAGAAAATAATAGAAGTAAATGTGAAGGATAAGCAGGCATTCAGAAAAGAGTGGGGCAGGAAGAGGTTTTCAGGCAGAGATGAATATAATCAGATTTGGAGTAAGTGAGGAAGTGGTGGGTTAAAGAACCAAAAATCATGGGCCAGAGGAAGACGGGGAGACATGAATTAGGGGGATCATGTAGAAGGGAAATCAGAATTGTCTCTAAGTTGCAGTTAGGATGTTATGTGAAGGACAGAGAAATAGGTTAGCATATATTTATGCTCAGCGACATGGGCCATTCCACAGTGAAGAAGGCCCAAGGAGTGGGAAACAAGAGGGCAAACAGGTAGAAATGGTTAAGAAACTGAAGGTGCCTGTAACATCATGAGGGTGGTGGCCAGATGAACCTGAGGGCATGGAGACACCAAGCACTGGGCAGGGGCCCATCATGCTGAGGAAGCAGAAATGGCAAAACACTGAGATCAAAGCAAGTATTCAACATACACCTTTGCCATTATGAATTACAATGACTTGTTTTGCTTTATGCTACATAAAACTGAGACATTTATAGGTGTGGTTTTTTTTTTAAATAAGTGTAGAACCTAATTCAGTGTTTGACACATCTTAAGTGCTTAGCATGTGTTAAAAAAAATAAACCTCAATTGATCCTGTATTATAAATTGTCTTTAAATTATGTTATTATATTTGTGCTTCCAGAAAGCAGTTTCATTAAATTATAACAATAGACGTTGTGAGTTAAGTCGCTAGCTATGTCACATTTTTATTCCAAATATATTTTATTTTTATATTTTGAAACAGTAATGAAATTCAAAACAAGAGGTTTTAGTCTATAATTAGATATGCTTGTGAATTGGTGGCTAAGCTCCCTAAGCCCATAGTCCAAATCACATTTCCAATTGTATTGTTTGGATTATTTTAGAACCTTTCTAAAAGAGAGAGATCCTGATTTTCTTCTTTTTAAATAAAAAGGTGGTTATGCACTACATATACGTCTGCAACTTTCTTCTGTCTCATAGCATGTTATTGGTAGCTTTCCATTTAGAAAACATATCCTAGCTCATGTCTTTTATCAGCTGCAGCTTTTTCCAGAGATGAAAGCACGACAATATTTATTTTCTTGCTAAAGGACATTAAAGCTATACCTATTTATTCATTGTTATAAACAACGCTGAAATGGACACCTTTGTACATACACTTAATTTCTATAAGACATATGCCTAAAATTAGGCTGACTAAACCAAGGATATATATATTTATAGTCTATGTAAGTGTTATATACATATATTCATATGCAATTTTGTGTGTATATGGGTACATGCATATAAAATGCATATGAACATTATATATAATGTATATTACATATATTTATACAGTTATTTTGCCTTCCAAAAATGTTGTGCCAATTTTTCTACCACCAGTAGTATAGTAGAAACCAATTGCCCATATGCTCATCAAAACTAGCCAAGATGGAGAAACAGTTTCAACTCATTCAGTTTTGCCCTTTATCTAGGTCAGTAGTAGGCAAACTCATTAGTCAACAGAGCCGAATATCAACACTACAAAGACTGAAATTTCTTTGAGAGCCAAAATTTTTAAACTTAAACTTCTTCTAATGCCACTTCTTCAAAATGGACTCAATCAGGCTGTGGTATTTTGTGGAAGAGCCACACTTAAGGGGCCAAAGAGCCGCATGTGGCTCGCAAGCCACAGTTTGCCAACCACAGATCTAGGTGATAGATTTCCTAGACTTTAATTCCAAATCACTAATTCACTCTTTAGCTATATCTTTTCTGTCATTCTGGAATTCAAACCTTCTCTTAGGGCTGTGTGTGTGTGTGTGTGTGTGTGTGTGTGTGTGTGTGTGTGTGTGTGTGTGTGTGTTAAGAGACAAAGAGCACACACAAAGTGTCAGCCTGCAGACTGAAAGGTCTCGGGTACAATTCTGGTCAAGGGCATGTACCTTGACTGCAGGCACATCCACAGTAGAGGGTGTGCAAGAGGCAGCTGATTGATGTTTCTCTCTCATTGATGTTTCTGACTTTCTATCCCTCTTCCTTCCTCTCTGTAAAAAATCAATTAAATATATTTTTTTAAAAAGAGAGAGAGAAGCCGAGACCGGTTTGGCTCAGTGGATAGAGCATCGGACTGCGGACTGAAGGGTCCCGGGTTCAATTCCGGCAAGGCCATGTACCTTGGCTGCGGGCACATCCCCAGTAAGGGGCATGCACGAGGCAGCTGGTCGATGTTTCTGACTTTCTATCCCTCTCCCTTCTGCTCTGTAAAAAATCAATTAAAAAAAATTAAAAGAGAGAGAGAATGCTTTTTCACAGAAATCTGTGGTTATGGATACAATATTCTCTTTCACTTCTCTGTAGTTAACAATTACAAACAATGTTGAAAAAAATTTTGGTGGATTCTGGTATATCTATCAAGAATCAATTTCTATTGAAACACATGGAATTTTTTATTTTATTTCAGAGATTGATTTGTTCTTTCACTTATGCATTCATTGGTTGCTTCTTGTATTGATGCTGGTTGGCATAGTTTCCCTGTATTTGTATAATTAGGTGTCTGTATGCTATGATAGTAATCTGTATTAATTGTATGTATTTGTTTGGCCGAATATTTGTCACCATCTCCTCTGGTGGCTTTGTGACAGGCAGGACCATGTCTCTCTTACTCACTGGACTTCAGAGATAAGAAAGTCAAGAAAACAGGAATGCCCCTGCTGCCATTCTTACGTTGTTTTGTTCTAGTTGCTCTAAGAAAGGATGGTCCCATGATGTCATCCAACTTAGCTGGTCCAACAAATATCACTAACCTCTTAGGAGAGAGGATCATTGTTGATGTGAAATAGAATAACATCCATTATGTTTATTATTAAAAATTAGAGTATGCTGTTGTTGTTATGTAAACATCTGTAATTGGAGTCCCCAAAGCTGCTGACAATTAGGTTATGTGAGGGAATGAACACAGGCAGCATTAGAAATGACACTATCATCTTCCCCATGCCCCAACAGAATACTTTCCTGAGATAGTGAAAACCGTGTTTGTCACACATGGAATTTATGTTCCTAGGAAAGGGACACCTGACATTATAATGAACCTCACAAGAGCATGTAAAGAGGTTTGAAAAAAATGAAACATTCCGAAGAATAGAAATAATTGATGGGATCATAATAATGCTAATTTTAATAGTCGATCGGTGAGTGGCCTGCCAGCTTCACTCTACCATAATGCACTCTTATTTATGATGATTCTAATGTAACAGGAAGTATTTTTAAATCAAAAATATATGTGGTACTCAGGTAAAAGTGGCCACTGTGCTTTCCTGTTGGCTACTGCAAAGGACAAACTACACAGTGTGTGAGGATTTGGCAGTGGGACAACCCAGAGGGTCTGCTCCTGCTGCTGGCCTGGGGACCATGGTGCCAGCTCATCTTTAGTGGTCATAATTCAGTAACAGGCTCCTGACCAACACTCAGATTTATTCTGATGAGGAAAGGCATAAAGTACACACCCAAGCCCCTCTGATGAGGTCTTTAATACCCACTGGATTCTTCTCCATGAGACAGATGGCCTCAGTCTTGGCTCCCTGTCCCAACTGGTCCATGGCCTTTCCAAATGATGCTGTCTGGCTCTTGGTTCTCCTGTGAGTGAGTACCAGAGTAGCCTTTCTCTCAGCATTGGCACCAAGCAGAAGGCTTTTGTGTTCTGGAAGTCCCCGGCTGATTCGCTGTGCCTCCAGCATCAAAAAAGCACCACTGTGCATCTGCCTAGTCAGGAAGGAGGTCACACACTGGCATTTTATTTGTGGGGCAAATGATGAAGGAAGCCAGGAGAATGCATCCGTGATAAATGAAGAACTCTTGTCCCCTCAGGCAGAGCTTGGGAAATATTTAAGGAAAGATACCTCAATGCATTGTCCATTGTTCTGCACTGGCAAGGTGGGAAACAATGAAAGAATTTAATAAAATATTTGATTGTGTAAACCAAGCATGCTCTACACCAGCAATTTTTCAACCCTTTTCATCTCATGGCACATATAAACTAATTACTAAAATTCTGTGGCACACCAAAATATATATTGTAATTTTTTGCCAATCTAATGGAAAAAAGGTATAATTTTGATTGGTTTACTACTACTTCTACTACTACTACTACTACTACTAATAATAATAATAATAATAATAATAATAATGTCCCACCCTTTTTGTTACAAAGTAACTTTTTTAAAAACTAGATCCTATATTTGTACATAAGCATTTCTGTTACCAAGAAATTATCCAACCAGATTCAACCTCATTATACAATGTGACCAATAAAATGAAACTCTATTATATGACTTACATATTTATGGTTCAAGACAGAGCATTCATGCCAGACTGTTATTGCTATGTTAGGTATTGTCCTTTTTTAAAATTTGACAATCTAAGGAAAAAGAGGTCAGTGCCCCTAACTAAATAAGCAGGTATTGCATGTTCTAAAAATTCTTGAAACCCACCGGTTGAAAATTACTGCTCTATACTATTGTAAGGACATTAAATTATTTTCTCCCATCACTAGAAATCCTTTTCACATCTTAATATATTAAAAACCCAGGGTCTGTAACTACTGACTGAAGGCTTGACTGAACATCTGAAGTCAATCCTGCAGTCAGTGCTGGGTTGCCATGGCAATCCACAGGGATAGAGCCTAAACCAGCAGTCTGACATCCCCCAGGGGTCCACAATTGGAGAGGGTGCAGGCTGAGCTGAGGGAACCCCCCACCCACTCTGTGCACAAATTTCATGCACTGGGCCACTAATATATATATATATATACACAAAGCAACTGGAATAACCAGAAGGATGGGAATAACTGGTTGCTATGTCATGCACTGCAGCCATCCAGCCGCCCCAATGGATGTGGGGTGGCCAGCCAACCTCCTGTGACCCCTCCCCTCAGCAGGCCTGGCCCCTGATCAGCCCCCTTCATCTCAATTGGGAGCAGGGCAGCCAGCCAACCTCCCTTGGCCTCTAGTCAATAATAAGATTAGTCATTGTTGTTGTAATTTTCATAATAAGAAAACCCATCTTTATTGAGCATCTACTATTCTGAACCATCTTCACATACATTATCTCAGTTAATTTATGAAAGTTCTGTTGAAGAATATACATGTTCTGTTAATATCGCCATATTACAGATGAGAATAACTGTGGCAATGTAGACCTAAAGTCATTAGCCAGGGTATAGCATGCCTTTTAAGTCTAGAGGCCAAACTGGAACTCCTGTGAGATCTCACGAAATCTAACTCATCAGCTCTGAACTCATACCCAATGCAGTCTTGGTGATTCCGTCCTCAGTTCACATTTTAGAAATGGACTCTGAGAGCCTCATGTGGATTTGTTAGTCATCAACAGTTAGCCTTCCTTTGCATTGCAGCCAAATCCATAGCTTCAGAAACCAAATGAAGAGAGAATTATGGAATGCTTGTACTATTGAGTATAATTTATATTTTTGAAAAGTGACTTCAAATCTATCTGTGAAGGTCAGAAGTTATCTATTTTTTTTTATTTCCATATACCCTATATCTGCCATGACAAACTCTGTCCTCCTGTTTTCATACCCTGAGTGCATGCAATTCTGGGTCTTTATATGCCATCTTTAATCAATCAAGCCAGCAATCAATCACAAAATATTCTCACTCCTTTCACCCTCTCTCTTTAATTTATTTTTTCCTGAGTAATCCCTGAAATGATCTTTTAAATACTGTTGGGAGGAAATTCATTTTCAGTATCTTCATGGTTGGTATTGCCGGTTCATCGCTCTACCAATAATTCTTTTTCAGAGAAGTTTCACTTCTACCTCAGAAGCTTCTACCTGGTCCCAAAGTTTGCAAAAGTACTATGAAAACATGAAAGCATACTTGAGTCAAAAAAATCTTCATAATGAGCTAATTCCAAGCATCATCAAGAGAACTTTGTAGTTGAGGAAATCCATGATAGATAGGTGATCCATAAAGATACACAGTACCCTATGGTAGGTGATTTTTAAAAGTCAGCTTGTTTCTATTAATTACTAAGTACAGGACACATTTATCTTTCAAAAAAATTGCTAAAGGCTAGAGAGGTGATGGGGCACAGGGGCTGGATAAGAGCACCCATAATGCTTTGCAGTAGAGTGCAAAGGTTGCTTACCAGCTTGTAGAATCAGACACTAGTGTGTGGAATGAGGTTACTTGAGTTCAAATCAAATCCACTAGTGGTAGCTGTTACCTTGAGCAAGTCACTTACCATCTTGTAGCTTCAATTTCCTCACCTGTAAAATGGGGAGAAAAAAACCTATGTTTCTCATGTAATTGCTGTAGAGATTATATAAAACAGTGCATTAATATCTTAGAACAGTACCTGGCACATCATAAGACTGAAACTTAATTAGAACTTATTATTATTTGCTGAGATAACTTACCTATCCTGTGGCCAAGGACATCTTTGCAAGGCTACACGGAACACCTACCAGCATGTGCAAAGGCTAGGCCCACTCCTTTTTCGTGGTTAAGCAATGTACATTCTTGCTTTAATGACCAAAAAGACAGTTTTATGTAGGGTCTATGACTTTTCTTACCCCAAATGTTTTCTATTAGAGATGGAAGAGTCCGCTACCCTGGGTGAATAATGATGCGTGTCTTTATTGCTTAAGTGTTTAAAGGAGCTGTGGCACATTTGTGAAGATTTATTTCCTCTTGGGCATCTATTCCACATGTCCTACAGCCCAAAGGTCATGGAGTGTCAGGCGGAGGGCCTGTTTTCTCCAGGTAGTGGCTGCTCAGCGTCAGTTTGATTGAGCGAGGGCTTTAAAAACGGAAACGTGTTTACAGAGTAGAAAAGCAGGTAGGTCTCCGCATAAGTAGGGCCTGATGAGTTTCTATGGCAACCTCATTCAGGATCACAAGGGCCATTCTCGTGGAAAGAGATGACTTTCAGAGATGTGTTCTGGAACATTCTTTATGGTCAGCCTAACTATGGGGATTAAGAGAAAAATAGGAATAGTGTGCCACAGTCCCACTGGATCTTTGCTGGGATGTTGTAGCCGTTAAAGGCACTGATGCCTCAGATACAAAAGAAGACCTCAAAAAGTGAGACATGCCTTCTTGACACCTGGAAGATCCTTCAACTTAAGAATCTCCTGCCTCGCCCTAGCTGGATTGGCTCAGTGGATAAAGCATCAACCTGTGGACTGAAGGGTCCTGGGTTCAATTCCAGTCAAGGGTATATACCTTGCTTGCAGGCTTGATCCCCAGCCCTGGTCTAGGCACGTGTGGGAGACAACCAATAGATGTGTCTCTCTCACATCAGTGTTGTTTTCTCTTCCTCCCCCTCCCTTCCACTCTCTCTAAAAATCAATGGAAAAAATATCCTAGGATGAGTCAACAAACAAAAAAAGAACCCTCCTCTCATCTGCCAAGTTCTTGTTGAAATCCTGGGGTAGTGTGGGGAGGAGACAAAACCATACTCAGAACGATTTTATTCTCCTCACCTGATTCCTATGTCTTAAGAAATCTGTTGTCAAATTTCTGAAAACAATTTCCAGACATATATAGTTAACAAAATTGATACTCAGAGCATGGGGCAGGTATCATTTGGCCTCTGAGCTTCAGTGATGTGATCTCGGGAAATCTCAGGGAAACTGACTCAGGCTGCTGTATGGGGTGATGAGAAATAATTAGAGTTTGAGTTAAAAGGCACTCATGCAACATCTGACTTATGTACATACTTAGAGAATAGAGACATATATAACCTGTATTTTTGTGCAGCACAATTGTCAGTACCATTTTTCAAATTATGCATATGCTAGAAGGTTAAAGAGAATACTGTCTTCTAAATTTAAAAAAGTTTTAATTTTCATCATAAAGGGGAGGGTGAAATGGAAGCATTGACAACTTATTCTTCTCCAACTTATTTATCGTGGAATACTTCTCTCTCCATGTACCCAAGGTTCTCACCTTGCTCCATCGTCACACTGACTGACATGCGATTTGGTTCACTTTCCTGCTAGCACGAAGGTCAGGAGTTCACAGATAGTTAAAGTATTTTAAGAAAAATTTTTCATGATCCCAGTTCTTTGAGTTTAAGACCTCCAAAAAAATTAAGCCACTTTATTCATTCAATTCTACCATTTATAGTAGCAGAAAGTGGGATTCAAAAGCATGCAAAAATGTTCTTTCTTCCTGTTCCTTTCTCCCCCCCCCCCCTTCTACTTCCTGGATGGTACGGTTTGCATGTGTGAGAAAACATTAGAATAAACAAATAAGCCAGGAAAAAATAAACACTTGAAAATCTTTTACAATCTTACCATTTAGCAAGAATCACTATCAACAATGTGAGAAATATGCTTCTGGGGCTTTCTCTACAATTATAGGTAATAATACAGTTAAATCAGTAATAATAATATTTATATAACACTTACTCTGTGCCAGGCACTTTTTAAAATGCTTTACACTGAACCCTTCAAAGAACCCTATGACTAGGGAACACTGTTATTTTCCTCCCTGATGTATGGAGAAGATGGGATAGAGACAGGTCACGTGATTTCAGTGGGGTTTGCAAGGTGGAGAGAGTGGGTGTTGGAGCCCAGATCACCTGCTATGAAGCACTCTGCTATCCAGTCTCTCGAGCGGGGGGTGTTTTGAAAGAAATATGGCTTCATCTTTTATAATTCTTCATGCATTGTGAGCTTTTTCCAAGGTTACTATGTATTCTTCAATGGAATCATTTTTCACGATTCTCCTTGTGACTCTGTGAGAAAGAGCATGGGACTGCATATATAAATGATGCATTGTTGTTGGGCATGTAGACTGTATCCCATTGCAGAAGGTCGTCCAATTGAAGAATTTTCATCTTGGTTCTGGAAACACTCGCTCTCCAACTGACTCACATACCAGGTTTGTTTGAAAAACAAAACAGATTGCATGTTGCAAGACAGAGCTGCTGGCAAAATACTCCATCGTGTCAGATTTATACAAACCCATCTCCTGTGAATTGCACCATGTCCTAGAAAACTGAAAACCATGAAAATGAGTGCTCGTATTTTTAAGGAGCTCAATGATAGCTGATAAAAATACTGCATTTTCTGTAGCAGTTTTTACATAACGCTTCCACCTTAAAGGGATGGATTGGATGGTACTAGGCAGTAATTTTTTAACATGAGCATTGACAAAATCAACACCATCTGCCGGTATTGACTTATTCTGCAGTGTTCTCATGCTGGGTGGTTTTATTTCACTTTTTTTCAGAAATGGTTAATGACACATCTGGTAGTCAGCGAAGGTATACTCTGGGTGATGAAATGTGGTTGTAAGTTTGTGCAAAACACTAATGGAACTTTTGTTTTCATTTCTATTAGAAACAAATGGACATGTCTGAGTCCCTGGCTCTGGTTACTCCTCTTAGACCTTCTGCACCATGATCTGCTTGGTAGGACTTGAACTTTGGGCACAACATGATGTTACTTTGGGTCCTCAGAGGAGCAGTTACCAAGACAGGATTAAAAATGTAAGAGATTTGGGGGCAGGGGAGAACAGCTGTGAACACAAAAGCAGGAGTGCTGAAGGTGGGAGGGCCTTCAGAGGACAATGTCACTGTGACACCAGGCTGACAGGAGGGTTGGAAGGAGGGCAGACTGAGTAACAGAGTCATAGACTGAGACACATTCTCATAAGCAGTCAGCCAGACAACAACTGGGAGCCAGAGTTGTCCATTGGAGTGTTCCCACATCCCGCAGAAATGACCATGAGTTAGTACCCATTGTGCTCAGTCATGAGCCTAGAGTGGCCATGGGAAACCCACCAGGGATGGATTCAAAGTCACCCAGCGAGGGGGACTGTGTGCCCCCTGCAGGAGAGCTGAAGGATGCACGCTCAAGGTCACCACAGAAATGTACGCAGGCAATGGCAAAGAGACATGAGATTATCCCTGCTTCTATTTGTCTCTGTATCTTTTTTAAAAAGGAAATGCAGTCTGGCCGGCATGGCTCAGAGGTTGAGCATAGACCAGTGGTCGGCAAACTGCAATTTACGAGCCACATGAGGCTCTTTGGCCCCTTGAATGTAGCTCTTCTAAAAAATACCACGTGTGGGCGCGCATGCACAGTGCGATTGAAACTTCGTGGTCCATGTGCAGAAGTCGGTTTTCGACTCTCAAAAGAAATTTCAGTCGTTGCACTGTTGATATTTGGCTCTGCTGACTAATGAGTTTGCCGACCACTGGCATAGACCTAATGAACCAGGAGATCACAGTTTGATGCCCAGTCAGAGCACAGCTGGCTCAGGTTGTGGGCTCAATCCCCAGCAGGGGATGTGCAGGAGGCAGACAATCGATGATTCTCTCTCATCATTGATGTTTCTATCTCTCTCTCCCTTTCCCTTCCTCTCTTTGAAAGCAATAAGAGAGAAATGGAACGGCAGTCGTTTAAATGATCTCTCCTCCCCCGGTTTCTCCATTGGACTCTAGAAAAGGGTGCCCATAGTTGGAGAGGTGGTTCCTGTTTTTATGAAATTCTATCAGTGGAGTAAAGGGAAGAGTGCTTAACTCAGTCCTTACCCTCTTCGTCTGCTCTTAAACATCCCTCAGGGGCACTATGGCTGCTACTAATTTTGTTTTCAGTGAAAGGGCTCCTTAGGTGTGCTATAATTTTTGGCCCAAGAAACTCAAAGCCTCTCTTCCTGTTTGAGTAGAAAAATCATCTGGGAATGGGACAGGTGGAATTTAGGGAAGAACACATGCTTTCCAATCTTTCCAAACCCAAAACATGTTTTGAAGAGCAGCAGGAAAAAAATGAATGCTGTATCATGTAGTCACACCCGCTCTGCCAGGCCTTTCTGTTTTCATCTTCCCTGATTCGCCAACCTCCTGAGATCAGTAGGGGTATGCTCTCATTTGTGTTGTTGGGCTTGCTTCTTTGTTTACAACAGAAGAGGGACGTGAAGTTTAGGAAGGTCTGGTGATGTCGCATTGGCACATTCTGGCCAGGACAGACCCGGTGTTTAAGCCTGTGCTCTCTCTGTCTTTAATTTTTCTGAATTCATCTACAGAATAGATTTGCCAATGAGTTTCTCCACTCTACCAGTCCTTTGCTTTACTTACTAGGGGAGAATTTCTAATATTTGTACAGATATCTTTCTTCACACCCTGCAAGGGGCACTGGATGGGGAGACTGACACACTGAGTAGTGTTGTGGCTGTGAATTAACTAAGTCCTTTGGGCCTCAGTATTTTTGTCTATAAAGAAAGAAGATTGGATGATGTGATCTTTACCAAACTTCTATAATACCACCTATAATTTATTTGCTTGATATTTCATTTAAAACAATGCTTCCTTTTTAACTTAAATGTATTTAAAATGAAAACATTATATCACTGTTTAGAATGGAACACCAGTATGAGTAGAAGTGCATATGATTTATATATTATTTTATATCTTTATTATATACATAACCTTTGCCATATATCTATACTAATAAAAGGGTAATATGCTAATTAGACCAGGTCAACCAGCTATCTTCCAGATGTCCAACTTCCTTCGGGACAAAGCCATGGTGGCGGGGGCTGAGGCAGAGGTAGTTAGATGTGATCAGGCTAACAGGGGAGCAGTTTGGGGACAACCAGGCTGACAGAAGGGCAGTTAGGTACAACCAGGCCTACAGGGGGCAGTTAGAGGGTGTCCAGGCCAGCAGAGGGGCAGTTAAAGGGATGACCAGGCCAGCAGGATACCAGTTAGGGGCCGATCAGGCCAGCAAGCAGAGGCAGTTAAGGGTGATCAGGCAGGCAGGTAAAGTAGTTTGGGGCGATAAGACAGGCAGGTAGGTAAATGATTAGGAGCCAGTAGTGCCAGATTGTGAGTCAGACATCCACGAAGGGTCCTGGACTGGTGAGAGTGCAGGCCAGGCTGACAGACTGCCCCCCCTCCCATGCACGAATTTCATGCACCAAACCTATAGTATATATATATAATAATGTAAGGTTTATAAGGAACACAAAGTGTTAAAGAATGCTAGCAACAAAATGAGACTTTCTCCTTAATTAATGTAATCATTGGAAAGTTTGATGGAAAATTGAAAACAAGGTATTTTTAGTGAAAATGCTTTGAAAACTCCGTGTTGCTTGACACTGCCCACCCTCATCATTTTATGGGTGGTCCACACCTTGGAATACACTGAACAATGATTTGTAATATCATGCACTTGTGATTTCCCTTCTCCCTTATCTTCCCACACCCTCGGTCTTATTTCCCCTTCATCTCTTCAGTTTTAAGAACTGTGAGTCCCCTGACTGCATAAATACTCTCTCTGTATCTTGGCTCACATGCAGAAAAACCAAGAGCTGAAACAAATAAGAACAATTCCTTCCTGTTCTTCTGGGAGAATTCAAGAGACAGAAATAGACAGAACCAGAGAGGCAGATGAAGGCCTAAGGTGAGCCAGGAGTAGGGTTTCTCCAGCCAAGATCAGGTGTCAATGAATAGTGTGTGAAGGACCATGGTGCTGGATATAAGGACAGAGTTTTCGGAGATATCCCACATCACTAGTCCTATTGTGCTGCCCCAGACCCCCAGTCATCCCACCGAAAATGAATCCTTTGCCACATTTTATCCTGTGATATTTAAGAAAGAACATGGGCATTGCAACTAGACAGAACCTGGTTCCCATCCCACCTGTCCCCCACATCTCGACAGAGATACAAAGGCTCCAGTGGGTAGAGAACTTAGAGTTAATGGCAAAGGTTGGGGGAGGGCATGGATCTCTGGGGAGTTGGTGGAGGAAGGAGTTCCACAGGCAGAGGAAGGAGAAATAGGGGAAGAGGGGCTTAGGCATCCCATCCCTGGTGTCCACGCAGTGGTCTCCGAGGCAGTGTCCCTGGGCAGGTATGTGATAAGCAATGACTTATCTGTCCTAACTTCTAATACATGGGTCTGAAGTCTAAAACTGTGCGGTAATGTCTTAGCTATTTTTCTAGCACCCTTTGGGAATAGGAATACCTCTTTCTTCACCCTCTGCCTTTCTACCCCACCATCTGCTCCCCAATTCTGCGCTAAGTAACACTCTCCATCTTCCTTCCCACTTTACCGTCCCAATGCCAGGACCTGAAATTATCCCATGTATGCACATGTCCACATGGTAATGCTGTTCTCCCCTCACTGGGCTGTAAACTCCATCTGAGGGACCTCATCTGCCCTCTTCACATCTTGTTCTCAGAGTCTAGTACTATGCTTGGCACATAGCATTAGGTCAATAAATATTTACCGAAGAGTCAAATGCATTGGCCCAAGGCAATTGCGCCCATTCAGTCTAACTCGGTGAATTAGCTCCTCATTCTGGCTGCCACCTGGAGCTTTGTTGTAAACACTGTTTCCAGATCATCACCCCCAGAGAATCTGATTTCGTTTGTCTCCGGTGAAGCTTAGGAATCGGTATTTTTAATTAGCAACTCAGGTGACTGACACCGCCAGGGCCTGAACCGGCACGTGGGAGGTACACTCCCCTGGGGGACGTTGCTGAAGACAACGTTGTTGCCAGCATCACCTTAACTGCATTTCATATATTGCAAGCAAGTCATGATGTATTTATGATGTTTAAAAACTAGACTACCTCAAAGGTTTATCCGGTGTGCACATGTGCTGTCTGCACACACCTACCCTGTGTGCAATTCGATAGGGACACCAGCTGTCCAGTCAGGTACCTCCTCCCCAGGAAAAAAAATACAAAAAACAGGTTGATTAGGTTAACAAATAAAATGCAGAACCGCGGAGAGGTTGCCCAGATGGCCTTTGGGCTTTCTTCTAGAACGGCATCGACACACTGTAGCACTGTGGCAGATGGACTACAGCGCCGGGAAGCAGGCCATGGTGGGTTCTCGCGCCGGTCCCCTGAAGAGCTGCCTGCTTGGCTTCCATGTATCCAGTTGGCAGAGTGAAGCAGAAATGGAGAGCCCAAGCTCTAGAGCCAGACAGCCCTGGGTCTGAGTTACAGAATGACCACTGATTAAACTGTGATAAAGGGCATTTTGCATAGTCTCTGTGAGCCTCTGATATTTCCTTTGTAATTAGGGGTAATGTTGTCTAACGCATGGGTGTGCGACGAGATCCCAGTACAGTGTGTCTGGCATTTGTATATATGGTTCTCAATAAATGCAAATATCATAACCTCTGGGAAGATTAACTCAGACCATTTCTTTGCCAGAAATGGCACTACCAAGTCTTCAGAAATCTAATAAATATTGTCCCTGTTGGTCAGGAGAGGGACCAGCCAAAGGTGTTTCGATGGGTAATGGGAAAGTGAGAATAATGGAACTTTGTTTAACAATGTTTTCTCCTCCAAATTTCATTTGGCATTCCCTTTATGAAGTTAGGATTTTAGTCAATGAATTTTTGAATAGTCACATAATTTTCCTGAAAGATGAATTGGGCTTCCAGAAAAAAAAATTGGTTTAATGCAAACAAATGCAGAAATTATTCTCCTAGGGGATAGTCTCAAATGGTAAACTGAGGAGAAACTACTAGAGGTCTGGGTAACTGTCATATGTCAACATATGCCCCTCCAACGGGGAGGGCAATCAACCACTGTTTCTCACATCGATGATTCATCTACTTTTTAAAGAAATGTTAGCAGGAGAAGAGAGGAGATGTTGACTAATGCAGGGGTTATGAGTCCCAAGTCAGAGTGAAGGGACCTGGGGTTGATGTTGGAAGAAATAGAGCTCAGATAATTCTATACCCAGCAGTAAAACCAATATGCAGATAGACTTGAATGATAAGTTTGATTTATCTCCAAAGTATGCTGACCAATATGAATAAGAAGTTATAGTGTTTCCATTATCATCAGATGTGAAGGCTGGTTCCCTGTAGGAGTATCCCATAGTGGGTGTTCCAGTTCCTCAAAGGGTTAACTTAAGAATGAACTCAGCCCTAGCTAATTTGGCTGAGTGGATAGAGCGACAGCCTGCGGACTAAAGGGTCCTGGGTTTGATTCCAGTCAAGGGCACATGCCCAAGAGAGGAGCTCAATCCCCAATAGGGGGCATGCAGGAGGCAGCCAATCAAAGATTCTCTCTCATCATTGAAGTTTCTAGCTCTCTCTCTCCTCCCTCCTCTCTGAAATCAATAAAAATAAAATAAAATAAAAAGAATGAACTGAGGAAGCCCAGCACATTCATTCCTTTCAAATGTTTTTTTTCTTCCTTTTAAATTTTAAAAGTAACTTAAATCAGGAAAGCATAACCGACTAATTGATTGAACGTACTTTTTACAATTTCACTTATTTAAGATACTTGGATAGGCAACATAAACCTCAGGTTGATGTTTTAGTATTTTTGCAGATCTTCCCCAAAATCATCAGCCTTCTAAACGGGCCTCTCTCTGGAGTCCCCACTTCTCCACTTCCTCTGCACTTGCCCAGCTCAATCTCTCCTCCCCAATGAGCCCACTGAACATCTTTTGGGAAGCAGGGCATGTGGTAGGACAGTTGGAGAAAGTTAATTGTAATCAGAGACATCACTACAAAACTGGCTGCTTAATTCGTGGCGGGGGGGGGCGTGGCCTGGGAATCAGGCTGTGAAAGCTCCAGGTGGTTTCTTGCACAGCCCAGTATGGACCCAGCGCTGGAGAGAGGAGCAGTCCTTTCCGCAGGACTAGAGGTACCGAGCTATATTTTGTGTTCCTCCCTTGGGCAAGGCAGTGGTAAACCCTGCCTATTCCTGCTTTTACCTCATCACGCAGTCTTGTTTGCACAGCATTTGCCTTTAGGACACTCCTAAGCATTCTGCCATTGCTTTGCCTTCTTCCTAGGTTTTGCTTTGTGTTTTCCTTTTTCTATGTTGTGCTTTAAGTGAGCTTAGCAGTTTGAGTCGTGTTGGTGCTGACAGAGCTGGCTGATTATTTCTTTTCTTTCCCCTGCTGTTGAGAGTTGGGTCCCTTCTTAATCTCTGGGTGTGCATGAATGGCCCTCATGCATCGTGCTAAGTGAGTGAAGTGACACTAAATAGAGAAGCTGGCTGAAACTGGACCATGTAATCACATTGTTCATCAGAATTTAATGTTTACATGTTTACGTCATCGCCCTAGCTGCTGTGGGTCAGTTGGCTGGAGTGTTGTCTGAGACACCAAAAGGCTGTAGGTTTGATTGTTGCAGGTTTGCTCCCTCGTCCAGGGTTGTGCAGGAGGCAATAAATCACTGTTTCTCACATCGATGTTTCTATCTCACTCCCTCCCCCTTTCTTTCTCTCTAAAATTAACAAAATCATACTGGGATGAGGATTGAAAAAAGAAATCATCCTCATAGATAAATAGCCCATCCTTCCACAGGGAGCAGCAAACAGCCACCAAACTTCCTTCTGCTAATTTTCCAGTCGGGCTACATCGAAGAGCCAGCTGTGTGGGTATATTCTAGCTATTGCTGGTCAACATTCTTCTACTCTTGCTTTTGACATTGCCAGGTCCCAAAGGGATACCCACTTTGTTGAAGGTTTTCTGCTGGTTTGTGGAACCCAGTGTGGGAGTCTCAGATGCCACGGGGGATTGTAGATACAACGCCTGAAGTAGCATCAAATAACTTTGGATCACTTGTTTTTAGGCTATGCAGAAAGCATGTCAAACTCGTGGCCCGCAGGCCACATGCCTCATTTGTTTGGCCCGTGTTAGCCTTTGAGTTTGACATGCTTGCTATCCAGACTCCATCGTACTAGTCAACTCAGCCATGTTAGCAAAAACCAGCTGGATAGGTGTGGCTCCAAACAAACCTGGTGTGTGAATAATGAGATTTGCGTTTCATGTAATTTTTCTGTCATGAAAAGTGATTTTTCTCTTAATTTTCTCCAGCCATTTTAAAAATGCAGAAATTATTCTTAGCTCGCCATTTGTACAAAAATAACCCCTGGGCCCATCTGCCGCCTCCTGCTGCCAGGGAGGCCTCTCTGTGATGAGAGATGTTACGGCTTCTCGAAAACCCATGAATTTCACTCGTTAGCGGAGCGAGAGGCTTGAGGCTCGCCTCTCTATTAGACAGCAATATTGAGCTGGAACTTAACCACGCTGTGCTGAGTCCCTTAAATCTTACTTTTAAAACTGCCTCTGTTGGTGGTAGCTAAGTGGGATTTCTGAGTAGCACCATGGTTAAAAACGAGTTGATCTACAGAAAAATATTAAGAAGAGTCCAGGTGATACATGGGTTGGTAATGATCACGGAGCTTGTATTTGGGGAATTGCTACCTAAATTTGATCACCTGTGACTGTGTTTTTTCTCTGGTGGAGTACCTGTGGGTTTTGGGGGGGTAGGGAGGGGAGAGCTACTGTTTCACACAGCTGATGCTATGTATTTTTAAAAGATCCTCCTCCCCACCCCACCCCCCATTACACACACACAAATCCACAAATCCCCCAACCACCTATTCACATCAGAGACAGCCAAGATATGCAAAACAAAGTAAAATACAGTTAAAACTTGAGATGACTCATGAAGTACAAGCACAGCTCAGAGATATTGCAGGTTTGGTTCCAGACACCACAGTAAAGTATCTCGAGCCACGATCTCTTTGCTGGCCGGTGGAGGGTCTTGCCTTCAATTTGTAAAACATGCCACAACTGTGAAGCCAAGGGCAACAAAATGAGGTGTGCGTGCAAATCAGCCCTGGGCTGTCCTGTTTAACATCCCCAGGGGGGCTCATCACTGCGCTGGGGAAACAACCACCCAACCCTAAGGCAGCCAGCCTTCCTTGCCTTTGTTGGGGTCCCACTCATGCCCCCTATCCATCCCCGACCTGCAGTTTGTTGCCCTTGCCCGCTGCTTCCTGCCTTGGCGCCTGAGGCCGAGGTGCTGTTCCCTCTCAGCTCAGCCTCTCACCCTCGGCTCTGTAGACACTGGGCCCAGTTATCCCAGGTCCAGGAGGCTGCCCTCTGCATGGGGACAGCGAGCAGCATACTGGGCTCTGCCCCTCAGATGCCAGGAGCGCCACATCCTTCCACAGGGAGCAGCCACCAAACTTCCTTTTGCTAATTTTCCAGTCGGTCTACATCGAGGAGCCAGCAGTGGGGGAATATTCTAGATATTATTGGTCAACATTCTACTCTTGCTTTGGACATTGCCAGGTCCCAAAGGGATGCCCCCTTCCTTGAGGGTTTTCTGTTATTTTGGGGAACCCAGTGTGGGAGTCTCAGATACCATAGGTGTGCACAGTTGATGGTAGGTATAGCACCTGACGTGGCATTAAACAACCTTGGATTGCTTAGGCCTGTGGTCGGCAAACTGCGGCTTTCGAGCCACATGTGGCTCTTTGGCCCCTTGAGTGTGGCTCTTCCACAAAATACCATGGCCTGTGTGAGTCTATTTTGAAAAAGTGGCATTAGAAGAAGTTTCAGTTTAAAAAATTTGGCTCTCCAAAGAAATTTCAGCCAAAACCGGTTTGGCTCAGTGGATAGAGTGTGGGCCTGTGGACTGAGAGGTCCCAGATTCAAATCAGGTCAAGCACTTGTACCTTGGTTGCAGGCACATCCCCAGTAGGGGGTGTGTAAGAGGCAGCTGAACAATGTTTCTCTCTCATCGATATTTCTGACTTTCTATTCCTCTCCCTTCCTCTATGTAAAAAAATCAATAAAATATATTTTTTGAAAAAAGAAATTTCAATCATTGTACTGTTGATACTTGGCTCTGTTGACTGAGTTTGCTGACCACTGGCTTAGGCTATACAGTGTGCTTCATGGTTCTCGGGGACTTGACCTCGCCCCACCCACCACACCTTGTGCTTTATGGTTCTGAAGGACTTGACCTTTTCCACCAGACTGGGCACATGTGTCTCCACCAGGATTTAGCCACCCTGTTCTGTTGTACTGCTCAACTCAGCCCCGTCGGAGCAGCAGTGCCCAAAGCCTCCAGACACCGCCGCATGTCTCACTGCCTCTGAGACACTCTCTCCTAGAGACACTGCCCCTTATTTTGCCCCCTCACCCTCCTTTTAAATATGGCTCCTCTGGTTTGAACCTTGCATTCTACACTTCACTCTTCCCGACAAGTGTTCTCTTGACTTGTGAGCATGTTTATATCTGTTTGTATAATACCTGCTTGTTCACTAGAGTAGGCACTCCCTGAAGGCCAGCCGATGTGTGCCCTGCCTCCCTCCCAGCATCCGCCTCCACACCTGGCACGTGGAGTATGTCAATCAATGTATTTAATGGACAGAATCAGGTTTTCAGTCCCTCACCCTGTGAGCCGTGTACTGTGTTCGCATCAGCACCATCACTCACTGCTCAGGTTTGGGTTACTTAACACAGAAAAATAACCTCCCCCACAAACCCTCCCTCAGGGGCTGCACTGCTGCCATGCTTGGGATACAAACAAGTGCTCTGGTATTTGCCTTTATTGTTGACAAGGAAATAAACCTAATTCTAAATGTCAGAGAGGGAGCTTCCCCTCCTCCCCTGTCTCATTATATGAGCTGCTCTTGTGTCCAGATCTGATTACCTTGAACAGGCAGCCTCTATGGGCAGTAATTTCAGCTACACATAACGGGCCTCTTCTCCTTAATGCTCCATTTACCATTATCCTCCTCCACGTTTGGGTGGTTTGGGCGGGGGGGAGGGGAGGAGATGTTTGTTTGTTTGTTTTGTTTACCTGTAGAGTTCTTTCTCACATCATGTGTGTACCTCTTTCTCTAAGACGATGGCTTCTAATCACCTGTCATCACTGTGTCCAGCCCTGCCTACCATGCACTGTGCTTTTTGGTTCTTGATGTCTTCCAAACAGACTAGGCACGTGTCTGTCCACCAGGCTTTGGCCACGCTGTTCCCTGTGTTAGAACATTCTCCCCCAGCACCTTTTCCTAGAAATAAGCCCTTAATTTCTAATATTGATGGATGTCCCATCTGCCCCCCTGCCCACGCCCTGATCTTCCTCAGGAATTGAACGTAATAAAGCAGACTGTAGTCACCTGTTGACTTGCCTTCACACACTCCTACCCTTTGCTTGAAAATGCATAGTGGGAAGAACAAACAGTATATTTTAAAGGAATTAAGTATCTTTACAATGTAAACCCCCTGAAACTGAAAGTCAGTTCTGTTGTGAGCTAGGTATAAAAGTCCACCTTTGGGAAGGGCAGTGGTCGGCAAACTGCAGTCACATGCAGCTCTCGAGCCACGGTTTGCCTCTCTGTTGACTAATGAGTTTGCCAACCTCTGTCATATACTACCCTTCACCTCTTTGCACACATTATGCCACAATTGCCTAATCCACACAGCTTCCAACTACACGGTAACATTTAGTCAGTCCAGTGATCGGCAAACTCATTAGTCAACAGAGCGGCAAACCACGGCTGGCGAACAGCAGTTTGCTGGCCACTGGGTTAGGGGTACTGAAGAGGAATAAGTACGCCTATCGCAGAAGACAGTCTTAAATACTTTAAAAGATGTCTCAAAGCAGAGATGGCAAATATGCCAAGTCCTTCAAATCGAATCTTAGAAAGGTTGATGGAGGCCCTGCACACTTGAGTACTATGTTGAGTAGGAGTCTGAGGTCTCATCCGAGCCCAGCATAAAGAACTATTGGACCCATCAGCAAAGTGTGCCATGAACTATCAAGCAGGGGTGGCCACCTGGACACCATCCAATGTGCAGGAGGTCACTAACCGGTCAGAGGAAAATCCGAGCACAAATGCTACCCGCTTTGACTAGTGTTTGAATCCAAGGGTCCAGGGCTTAAAGGGACCTCTACCCCTTGTGGATGGAGCCACGAGGTGTGCAGCCTCAGCATGCTAAGCACGTCTCTGCAGTAGCAGCGATGGAACTAGAACACTGCCCCGCTGATTACCTTTCGAAGAATTCTGCACCCTGCTGAGTTCATGGGGCAACATTTCGTGGCATGACTTGCAGTTTAAGAGGCCTTTGGATCTAAGATCTGGCTGCCTGAGGCTGAGAGACGGGCACTGGCAGCCGTGCTAATGTGGCAGGGACTTAATTGTTATTAGCTATGCGCCAGGCTTTTGCTGAACACACTGCTATGCTCTCCCTAGTTCACCTGCCCCAACAGTGCTAAGTGGTACAAATCATTATCCCCCAAAACACAAACGAGGAAGTGGAGGCTTGACAGATGAACTCGCTAGGGAAAATCACACAGGTAAAGATGGAGAGGGCTCGAATCTGGCCCAGTCTGGCTCCAAACTCGCTTCTGTAAATACAAGACTCTCTATTGGAGTTTGGGGATGATTTTTATATAGCACTTTGAGGACATCTTGAGTCTTCAGGTCTCTTCACAGACGTGATATAACATAGAAACAGAATGAAATCTGCAAAGACAGTTTTCTGAAAAGATAGAAAGGGCACTTGACACTGGAAATGAAGTCCCATTGCTCCTTGATTGGGAGCAGTAGAACCTGATTATCCTACTTTTTTTTCAAATTTCTTTATTGATTAAGGTATTACATATGTGTCCTTATCCCTTTATTAATTCCCCCCAACCTTCCCCCCACTCAAGCCCTCACTCCCCTGGTGTTCATGTCCATTGCTTAGGCTTATATGCAAGGATACAAGTCCTTTGGATGATTTCTCCTCCTTTCTTAAGTCATTTGAGAATTGGGATGTGAAACCAGAAGTCATAGATGATACACGTAAGGATTAAAAAGGATAAAAGGAGCCAGAATTCCCTGGGGACTTCATTCATGCTGGAAGCTGGGCACATTTACATGGTGTACCCCACAACCCCAAAGGGCTCCATTCATATAGACATCAAGGCACATGATGGCTTTGGGTTTAGGGCAGCCCTGCCTATGGCGGCGTTAGTAGCCCAGGCATGTGAAGAATGCAGACGCTTATAGGTTAGTAGCTTATGACTATTCATGTAGTTAGGAAGAAGCTGATCTGTGGTTTGAACCGGAAGCATCCGCTTCAGAGCCATGTCTCCTCACTGCTCTTAGTGTATCAACACCCCATAAGCATCCTCTCTCAGGCCCAGAGGTGCTGATTAAATCAGCAAGGCCATGCTTGCCTGGATTATGGGAAATCAGTCTTCATAGGAAGCACAAAGCCAGCCATTAAGGAGGGGATGCTATTAGCAGTCGATTGCAGCTATCACAGTTCAGCCCATCTTGCGGGACTATGTTTTTAAAAGCAAAATAAACAGATTCCATTTGAATATGTATTGATTCCACATTCAGTCCCATTACCCTGCTTCTTAGTATAGCATGCACTAGGAAAACAAAACTGCTGGTGACGCATAATACTTGGTTCAGCACCAGTACACACAGTTGTTCTCAACCTTAAAAAAAATAGCCTGTTTTTGGGGTACTCCAGGGAATACAATATGTGAATTAATTTCAGTTTCAAGTGAACAGCCGGAATTATTCAGGTAAAAATATTTATGTTAATATGCGGAAAGTGCCACATTTTATCAGCGTGACCAGTAGCACTTTCTAAACAACAGCTGCTAGAAAAATGTTCACCCAAAAGCAGGCAGTTCTCTGGAAAATGTAACTCTGGTATTCTAAGTCCTGTGTGTCCTCCCAGTCCTTATATTTTTTCCCACTCTTGCGGGACATGGATGTGTGTGTGTGTGTGTGTGTGTGCGCGCACGCGCGCACGCTCACATGTGTGTTGCACAAGTTGCAAACTCAGGGTTAAAAAGGAGGCCCCTTTCTGGCTTGGCTAAAGCTAACCATAAAGTGATGAACACTCCACATTGGTTTGGAAGGTGGAACCATGAAATATCAACATTTTCATGATGTGTGTGTGTGTGTGTGTGTGTGTGTGTGTGTTTATCCATTTCAAATGACCATGCGTGAAATTAGCATACAGTAGCAATCACTCATTCTCCTTGTGCTTCTGAAGTTTCTCTGAGAAGTAGGGAAAACAACAGAGGTCCTGACATGGAGTCAGGGGAGGGGGGGACTTCATTGGCTCTGGGAGCAGGCCAGCTTTTTTGGCCCAGCTCCTCGCTTAACTGCCTGTGAGCTCTTGGGCAAGTCGCTGAGCTCTGGCTCTGTGTCCTCCATTAGGAAAAAAGAAATGAACAGCCTCTCCACCTCGTTAATTGGTGTAAGCGTTCACTGAATCGAAACACAAATAAAGGGTTTGGCAACGTGCCTCCTTCCTGGTTAGTAGGGCACTAAGTTGCAGCTTTTATTGTTATTGTATTGCATGAAGCTTTGCTTTGCACTGCGAAAGAATCTGCCTTCATCGCTGTAAGTTTTCTTGTATTAATAATAGTTGCTAACTTTTCATTTGACCTTTGCTTACTATTATTAATGTGCACGTTGTCATAAACTTGAACTATGCTAAAAGTTAATATGTTTCTTTAAGTGTTACTATCAATTCCATTTAGGGAGTATTTGCTTTGGCAAGTTAGAGACACATCCTGCTTTAATCACACTACTGAGCTTTTTCAATTGAAGGAATTTTCACACCATTTTGAATACTGCACTGGAACAGAAAACCAGAAAGCATGTTCCCTGCCTTTGAAGAGATCTGGGGGAGCATCACTGACATCTTTTTATGTAGAGAAGAAATCACCCTGAAATACCAAAGAAAGGTTTAATACACATGTAATAACTGAAATGACATGCCGATTTAACTATTGAATGAGCAAATCCTGCTAACTCTGCCCATTTGTCCATCCAGTCACACACACACACAAAATTATTTGTTGAAACAGAAATAAATCATAGCTGAACTGCACCCGCAGACAACCTCTTACGCAGGTAATGAAGGAGGGCACCGTAGGTTTTGGCGCCGGGTCTCTCCTTGGGAAATCCTGCCTCTGGTTTCTCTCAGGTCCTCCCGTGTGTCCGAGTCCCTCTCCACCTGGCCACCCCACCTGCTTCTACACTGATGTTCTGGTTTGGGATTTGGGTCTTGCTTCTCCCCAGGGGAGCCATGTCCCTCACCGAATTGTTTTAAAGAAGAAAGGGCTGGATCTCCCACATTGTGAGCAACTTACATCAGAAATGTTTTTCCAAGAACTGTTGTTTTTATTGGTTTCTTTATTTGTGCTCTCTCATTCTCTCTGGCCCTTGCTCTCTGCCTACCCCAGTGGTCAGCAACCTCATTAGTCAACAGAGCCAAGTATCAACCGTGCAACGATTGAAATTTCTTTTGAGAGCCCAATTTTTAAACTTCTTCTAACGCCACTGCTTCAAAATAGTCTTGCCCAGGCCGTGGTATTTTGTGGAAGAGCCACATTCAATGTGCCAAAGAGCTGCATGTGGCTCACGAGCCACAGTTTGCCGACCACTAGCCTATACCATTCTTGCTCACTCTCTTGCATGAACACACAAGCATACACTCACATTCATATAGACAGACCCATTAGCCTCTCTCTCCCCTCACAGTGTCATCCCGCTCCCAGAATTGCCTTGGCTACGACGAGTCCAGAAACGGCCAGTCTAAAGCCATGTGAGCAAGATCTGCTCGGTGACACTTGCAGTCTGTGGTACACAGCATCGAAAGGGACACATTGAGTCCTGATTTCAGCAACAAATGAATTGAGCGTGATTCTCATTCACTCCACAAAGAGGAGTCATCATGGGATTACTGCATGGCCTCTACCAAAACCAGTTTTCATCTCCCCCAGAAACATACAGGAGGCCCGGCAACAGTACAGCGAGCGGGCACCTGTCCTCGGGAAGCTCACAGCAGCACTGATGCACTCTGTTTGGGAAAGCTGCTTCTACAACGTGGGTCTTCGGGTGTGATGCAGCCGATAGTTTCTCCTCGGCCAGCAGGAGAGAGTAGAAAGGGGGGGAAAAGGGACTTTACTACATTAAAAGTTTGTCTTTTGGGTTTCATTACTTGCATTAGTTTATTCCCTCTCTTTGGCCCTTTGTCTGAGCCAGAGCAGCAGATGAAAGAATGGAGGGAGAGAAGGAGAGGGTGCATGGTTCGGCAGAGTAAGCGAAGGAATTATTCCTGGCAATTCTACCCTGGCTCCTCAGAGAAGTTGGTGGTGGGACTGGCTGTGGAGCCAGCCTGTCTCATGACCTCACTTGAAGCTCTTCTCCTCTCAGTTGAGGGTGGCCATGATGTGGCTGGGTTGAGAGCCAATGACTTGGGAGCCAGCCAGCGGGACAAGGTGCCTTTCCCAAAGCTTGCCTTCCAGGGTCACTCTGTCCGTCTCTCCTGCACTCTGAGCCCCTTTCCTGACAAACAATATTTGTCACTCCAGATCGTTGCTCTGAGCACAATCTGAGCTGAAAATTCTGTTTTAACTGGGACACTTCTATTTTTCCCAGTGCTATAACCTAAGCATACCTTACCCAATAGGAGCCCTCCCGAACTCACTCATTCAATGCACGGCCCATAGTGCAACCATTAGTTCTTAGGGGAAGTCACTCATGGAGGGGTGAATGGGGGAGAAATAAATGCTTCAGATAAAAGAATGCTCCACCTTAGCCCTCACTGCAATTAGGAAGATAAAATATATTCAAACAGAGGACTGGATTCCAATATGGCGTGATAGATGATTGAGTACAGAAACAGCAACGACAAGAAGACAGAGGGTCAGGGAAGGTCAGGAAAATCAAGGAAAGGGGAGGCTTTGAATAAAAATCGTATCGAGCAGCTTTGAATTGCAATAACTTTGTGGGAGTTAACTTGTTTTGCTTCATGCTGCTGTGTCGATAGAATGGAAAGAACCAGCCCTTTTTACTTGAGTAGTTTAAATTTTGGTGCATTATCTCCAGGCTCTGTTCCTTGATGTTGAAAAATATCTAATGTCTCCGAAGCTTTTCCCGAGGATGGTGAGAGGTGGCACCTGGCTGTGAGGCAGGGCACGTGTCAGGTCTGCGGAGTGTGGTGAAGGTAGAAGGAACAGGGTGTATTGATTCTTTACTTTGAGTCAGTCCTGTGGCATGAATTATTGACATGGAGTTGGAGTAGTTGGAAGTTGTCAAAGTCACTGTCCAGACTTCACATGTGGCTTTGAACTTGCAGAAACACCCGGGGACAACCACCCTTGCTGTGCTGACTGTCCCTATGCCTTCTGAGCACTCAAATGTGAGAAGTGATAGAAGTTTTGCACTTAATTTCTTCATAGTAAATATTCAAAGGGAAAACCTTGTCCCTGTATTAATTCCTGTAGCTGGTATGGTATTCATGTTCTGTTGCATCTGATCATTTAATGCCACTATGCAGCTATTGGACAACAAATATCTCAATGAAACAGAATAATTCCTAAGATCTTGACTTCCTATCACTGTAATTCTCAACAATGTAGAATAATGGGTGAAAATCTGGATGTTCCTATTTTGTTTCCTCTTCCCTGTTGGCTCCCTGGATGGAACTGCGGAATATGTTGTGTCCTTATGACTGCCTTTGACTCCGTCATTGGCCTCCTCCCTACTCCGTGTCTACTTCCGTAATTCGTCTCTGAATTTGTAGCTCAAAGGGGGTGAAGAGCAAAGCTCTGTAATTATTGGCTTCGGTGGAGAATGGAAGTGGGTTTTTTTCCTCACATTAAATTAGGATTAATTTACCCCCCAAGTGGCTCCCCAACTACATCCTCTGCTCTGTGCTTAGCAGTGACCTAGACTTATGACACACAGAGGTAGTATTGAACATATAGCGAGATTCAAAGCCTGAATTGTACATGATAAATTTCTAGGAATCCTGGAACACAATGCCATATTCCATTAGGCTTCAGTGTGAATGTTTGAACCATCCTGAAGATGTGTATAAATATCAGAAAATAAAACACTATTTTCTTCAGAAGACTCCAAGCTTTCAGAAAGGTCTTTAAGTAGCTCTGATTAGTAAAGTCAAAATATTAGCTAAAATGTACCCAAGTGAAAAGGAGGGTGATTCTTGGAGTTTTCTGGTCCAGCTATTTCTCTGCTCACTGAATAGGATCAGGACTTTCTTACTCTTTTGATATATTGCACTTCATTAATGTTGAATAGTGTCTAGGGCTGGAAAGACAAATCTATTTTATCGCAAATTCAGATTTCTGTTGATTGGGGGTGACTGATTGCCTATGTGAGAAGATATGGCGTTGTGGTATCTGGGTTCAGTTAAAAAGAAAGAGTTACCACAATTAAGAATTGTTTCTGCCTCAGGGAAGAAAATGATAGAGGAGGGAGAGATACACTGTTATATGGGCATACTTATATATGTACATGCTGTATTATCAAAACAAGAGTGTATGCACTTTTAACGTTGAGAGTTCTTTGGAAGGGTGAAATTATGTAATATAGGAGACAGATACCAGGAGTTGTTCGTCAGCCCATCAGCCCGTCACTCCTCTTCCTCTTGGGCATACAGCGGGACTGTAACCAAAGCCTCGGTTAGAGTCATGTGTGACCAGGCTCCTGAGTTCTGGAAGATGGAATGTGTGTGTGGAGATGACAATCATCATTTCCAGACCTGAAAACGGAATCTCTCCATATATAGCCATCCAGTTCTATCTTTCATGCCCTGGCAGAGGAGCGGAGGGCACTTGGGTCAGAGGACCTAGAAGAGTGTACAGCCTGAGGAAGGGGCGGGAGTCCCTGAATGAATGGTGGGTCAAGAGCCTCCCTCTCCTCTCTACAACCCACTTCCCTCTGTCTGCCAGCTTGCATTGTCCAACAGAGAATAAGAAATACACCTTTACTGTGGGCACCACACAATCAGGGTGGTTTGCCTACATTGACTAACACTGCGTATGTCAAAGGTTTTTTATAAGAAGTCCAATACAATGAAAGTGCAGATTTGAAATAAAAGAAGGCAAAAGACATGACTTCTCTTTCCATGCAAAGCCTATATTTTTGCATCTGCTAGGAATCCCCCCCCCCCTAAAGCGTTCTTTCTCTCCCATTACATGGGCAAGTGGATGTTTCCCTTCTTTCTCCATAAATCAGGCTTAAGCTTCCAAATGCCAATCAGTTCAGTTGCCCCTGAGGGTTACATGGTCAGCATTGGAATCCAAACGCAACCCCCAAACTGCACCAGGCTCTGGGAGAGTCTAGGGTGAGCAGAAAGGGGACACCCCACCCCTGGGTCCCATCCATCCCTGATTGAGTCAGTTTCCTGCTTAGGGTTCAGTGTCTCCCAATCCTGGGTTTACTGCGTGGCCTTCTCTAATTCCCAGGTTATTTGATTATTTTCTCTCATTTTCTCACCAACACTTTCCTATTTAGGTCTCACAGAATGTATTCTTCCTTTCCTAAGTGTACTATTTTTTATTGTATTTTATTTGAATTTTATTTTATATAATTCCTCCAGCGCATCCAGGCCATTTTGGATCCTAAATCTGTTGTCCCTTCCCCGACAGCAGGATATTCACTGCAGAGTACAAATACAAAATATGCCACCCCTAATTTTTGCATCCCCTCTGTTTGAGAAATTGGACCTTTAGAAATAGTGTTAAATATAAGAGCAAGTGAGAACAAGACCGAGAGAGACTCCTCTTGGCCCAGCTTGGCTAAATGTCCAATCAGGTCCAGCAAGGAAAGAAAAGATATGGAGTAAAAGTGAAGCTCTTACATCCCAACATGGTGGGTAAGTTAAGGAAGTCACTCTGAATCATGCACACACACCCCCCACCAAAAAAAAAAATCTAGTACACTGAAAGTGAATGGTGAAAGTCATTGGTAGAGGATGCAAAGAGATAGATGAGAGAAGGAAGAAAAAGAAGTTAGATAAACTGATTATAAATTAACTTCTTTTGATCTTGATATTCAAATGTGTATGCACGCATATATATACACACACATACAAATGTGCATGCATACACACTTACAACACACTTAGTGATACCTACTATTTACCACGCACAGTGCCAGATTCAATTCTCAGTCAAGGGCCCATACCTGGGTTGGAGGTTAGATCCTTCCCTGGCCCCAATTGGGCAGAGTTCAGGAGGCAACCAATCAATGTGTCTCTCGAATATCAATGGCTCTCTATGTTTCTCCCTCTCTCCCTTTGTATCTTCTCTCTAAAATCAATTGGAAAATAGCCTCAATGAGGATTAACAACAACAACAAAAATACATTTCATAAGGCAAAGTACAGAAAAGCAAAATCACTAATATCTCAAAAAATATGTCTTTTACTATATGTCTTTTACTATATATGTGTGTGTGTGTGTGTGTGTGTATCCTATATAATAAAAGAGAAACATGCAAATTTGACCATACTTTGGCTCCTGATTGGCTATGCTACCAGCCAATCAGGAGCGAGGGTGGGGCCAAGTGGCTCAAGCGCCAGGCCAGGGGGTGGAGATGAAATGGTGGTGGCGGCAAGCGCCCAGCCCCTGGGCGCTGTGAGTGGAAGTGGCAGCAGCAACAGTGATGGTGGTGGTGGTGCTGGCAGCAGGGAGTGCCTGGCTTCTGGATGCTGTGAGCAGAAGTGGCGGCAAATGCCCAGCCCCCGGGGCCAGGTGATCACAAGCAGCTGGGGCTGAGCAGGGCGATAGCTGGGTGCCCAAGACCTAAAGCTGAGGCTTTAGGCCGTGGGCATGCTGGGGGTGAGTCATCAATTGGACATCCCCTGAGGGCTCCCAGTATGTGAGAGGGGACAGGTTGGGTTGAGGGACCACCCATCCTCCAGTGCACAAATTTTGTGCACCGGACCCCTAGTGTGTGTGTGTGTGTGTGTGTGTGTGTGTGTGTGTGTGTGTGTGTGTATGATGTTCACAAGTCTTAAGATGCCACCAATTAGAAGGGATTTTTCTCAATAAACATTTTTTGGGGAAATTAAATGCATCAATGCAAATTTAATCCCAAATTCAGAAATATGAATATGAACATATGAAGGAAAAAAT
The DNA here is from genome assembly GCA_027563665.1 of Antrozous pallidus. NCBI lineage: Eukaryota > Metazoa > Chordata > Mammalia > Chiroptera > Vespertilionidae > Antrozous > Antrozous pallidus. The sequence goes on along the minus strand of CM050516.1, from coordinate 8,872,502 downwards.
TGGATCAACAAATTCTCTCTAGAATTATGCTTCTCTTTATTTAGTGCTTATAGCTAAGGCCTAACATAGTCAGTTTCTAAAGTCCCTCCTCCAGCCACAGTGCCCTCTGTTTAGAAGTTTTGCTTTATTTTTTGTTTTATAGGGAAGGACTACCTGAGACCCATGATCCCTGTTTCTCTCCTAGACTGGGAATTGGTTTCTGGATGCCTTTGCTGACGGGTCTTATTCCAAAATATACCTGTAGCTTCAGTAAAGATGGAAACCCCACAGAGATGAAAAGCCCACAATGAAAAGGCTGTTTTGAATATGAAATAAAATATGAATCTTTGAGCAAATTCAAATACGTTTTTCAGTGTCCTACCTAGTAGTAGTTGCATGGAGAAAACAGTTTACTTGCTGTAAAATGACAGAGGATTTCTCTCAGCAAGCACCTCTGTGTGTCCGTGTGTGCACGTTTCCCATATCAAATGATGACATCGTTGGCTCTGATGTTAGCATCCTCTAGCTGGAAGCCTGGGGTTGCAGAAATCAAGCCTAAGATGGTCTGGACCAAAGTCTTCCCTGCCTCATGGGCTCACAGTGTGTGTTTGGACACATGTACTCAAATATGTATGTATATGTGTGTGTGTTTTAAGGCATTTGAAAAGCATACAACAGTGTTTGTGTTTGTCAGTGAACGTGCCAGCTTCGAATTCTCTGAGCCTCTGCCCTGTTTTCTCTCCCCCCATGAAGAATCTGTTTTTCTTTTTCTAAAATATAACACTGGTGAGAGGTGCCAAATCAACAGCGTAGACTCAGGAAACTACTTTTGCCTCACCTCCCATAGTGTGCTCCCCTTGGGTTTCTGCACCAAAGCTGTGGAGAGAGCTGTAGTTTGTTTCCTGTTTCATTTGGTTTGTACTGTCTCCCTGGTGAATCACTCTACTAGTCTGGGCACAGGGTACTGATCTTGTGAGCCAAAACAGCGCCCCCCCCCCAATACAGACACAAACAAACACAAGACCTCACAGGCATATAGAGGCACACATACCTGCAGCACTTCCACATGCAAATATGCATGCGTAGGCACATATATGCACAAATACACATGATGTGCATGTACATACCCGCATGCACACCCATGCGCATGCATGTGTGTTTGTGTTCACATAAATATGCATATGCATGCTCACAGACACCTAGCAGGGCATGCACAAAAACACGCATATACACATGCACACATAGATCTAATGCTCTTTTCCTCATATCTTTTCCAACTCAAATTTTCTCTTTGCTCCATTTTTTCCTTTCCCAGATTCCCCTCAATATTCCCAATATTGAGACTCTTTGGAGGTTATTGTACAGGTCGTCATTATTAAGAATATGATATTTCTACTGACAAGCCCTGGGTTTATTTTTTTTTTTACAAGATCACTGAGCAGCCCTATGCTCCAGGTATGGGAGTTTTCATAATCTGTCTGCAGAGAAGAAACATCAAATCACTGAGGCTTAACCTAAAGCAGGAGGGTCACCTTGGCCTCGTCTGCTCCCTCCAGCTGGTCCTGTTGTAATAAGTGAGGGACACGGAACTGAGAGCTTCCCTACAACCAGGCGCAGTCACATGCAGGGACTTCACATGTGTCCTAAACCTCGCCTATGACTTCTCTGTAGGGACCTGGGCTCTCTTGGTCCAGTGCCTTCCCAGTGCGCAGGGTTTTTGGCACGAGAGGAGGAAAGAGATTTTGTAGGTTGTTGGTTCAGGGTCGCATGGGTTGAGTTGTAGCTTCATCAATCTCTGTAGGTCTTCTTTCCACTCTATTCTTCTTTTTCTGTTTCACACGTTGAGAAAGGGCATTGCTGGTGTGATCTCTACTGAATCCATGGAAAGGATTGGAAACAAGAATGAGAGATGCATTGTGTCTCTATCATGTCTGATTGCTCAAGTCTAGTGAAGCCCACATCTCCTGTTTTGCATAGACATGGACTCCCCACTTCTCAGACCTCAGGATTCTGTGAGCTGTCAGCATGTAGCCCAATACACACTGTGGAGCCTCTGAGCAATGGCAAGTGAGAGGAACCGACTTTTCTAACACATTCAGACAAAGTGAATATAGTTACTAAGAGGATTTACTAGCCACAGAAGGGAAACTTCTACCAGCTCAAACCCCATTAAATTCTTAGGGTATTTTCCCACCTCTTGGTTACCATTCTCTACCCAGACACTATTTCAAAACCGATGTCCCTGGGCTAGCTCCACCACCCTACACTGTAGCTTTTGCCCCCAAGATGGGTGGGGCCTGAAATATTAGCTCAAAGAGGCATGAGCTACTGATGTAGTTACTGATGTAATTACTTTCTACCCTTATTCACGATCTCTAAACAGCATGCTCACTCTTCATTGTTAACAGAACTTTGGTATCTACCTCATACAATTTTAGTGACCAGCTCTAAGAATGCCAAAAGGAACAGGACAGAGCCCTTGACCATAAAGATCTCCTGGCCTTGGGAGGAAGCAACAGGGAGTTAATATGGCAGGGGGGTGATGGGGAGGCTAGAGAGGGGCTCTCGGGAAGGATGCTGGCTTGGCAGGATGGGCCCAGGGAGATACATTCTAAACTTGATCTTAGGAGAAAGAAAAGGGTTAGTCAAAATCAATTTAGCTGGGATCACAGATCCATGCACGCGGGGGGGCGTGGGGAAGCAAGCAAAACATATATATGACCACCTGTTTCTTTGGAGGTTTTTCAAGAAATCTGCCCCTGAGGGTGGGCAGCATGTAGAAGCCCAAATGGAAAAGGACTAGAGAGCCATAATAACCCATTTCACCACTACAGGGTTTACCACAGACTGGTTAAAGACTCATTCAATGTTCTAACCCTGTGGATGTTTAGACTTTATGGTTTTGAACATAGGTGTTTTCAAAAGATTTGTGCCAAGATTAATGAATTTTTATTGAGAAAATATTTGCTAGAAACAGGAAGATTAAGCCAATTTAATTTCTCAATCAATTTCATAGACTTCTTCGTAGAAAACCCATCCATAAAGAGTAAATGGTGAGATTAGATCTTCTTTGGAATCAAAATGACAGAGGAAAAACTCAAAGTAGCAAAGGAAAAACAGTGGCAAGTTCAAAACTTCCCTATCTGAGTTCTCATTTTATACAGGTCATGCAAACCACTGAACGCAAAATACATTTTGCCATGTTTTAGCATTTGTTTTTGTTTATTTTTGAAATATATTTTTATTGGTTTCAGAGAGGAAAGGAGAGGGATAGAGAGGAACATTAATAATGAGAATCATTGATCAGCTGCCTCCTGCACGCCCCCTACTGGAGATTGAGCCCACAACCTACCCATGTGCCCTGACCAGGAATCTAACTGTGACCTCCTGATTCATAGGTTGATGCTCAACCACTGAACCACACCAGCCTGGCATGTTTTAGCTTTTGTGTCACAAAAGAAGTCCCCACCAATTTGGGGAATTTGATTATTTTGGAATACTTCCATTCTTGGGGGATTTGCAAATTCTCAAATTCCCTCTAAAACAACCATTTCAAAGGGGACTTTCCAGAACAAGGACAGGAGGTGCAGCAATTATACATACTTTGCTTACTGAAGGTATAACCTTTCCAGCATAGAACACAGCCACGGGCAGCCGCCAGTGTGTGCTGGGAGCCCACAGCACTTCCAGGCCACTGGGGAACACGATCCCCATATCAGCCAGAACACCGGGCCACGGAGAGGTCCCAGGTAGTAGAAACAGTAGCCCCTGCCATGCAGGCTTGTAAACAAGTCACCTGAGGGACCAAGATGCCTGGGAAAGTGAACCTGGAAGAAACCATGGTATCTCTTTAGCATTCACGCCTTCCCCAGCAACCTGCTAGTCTGTCAACTCCAGCTTTCATCTTCTCCGGTACCACCGACTCTGCTGCTGTGTCTTGTCTGTGAAATGCGCATCACTCCATGCCTTTCATCTGAGAGTTTACTTCCAAGATTCGAGTGTTCATTGGCAATGGGTTCACGTCAGCTGGAATTAAGAGCAGTTTCACTCATTGGCTTCCAGGGTTAATATTTACATAACTTCCAGATTGTGGCCTGTGGGTAGGAAGGCCAGTGGAATGCAGAATGAGGCAAGGTCCAGAAATTCAGAAGTTGCTGCTGCTGCTGCTGCTGCTTCCTCTTCTTCTCCTCCTCCTCCTCCTCCTCCTCCTCCTCCTCCTCCTCCTCCTCCTCCTCCTCCTTCTTCTTCTTCTTCTTCTTCTTCTTCTTCTTCTTCTTCTTCTTCTTCTTCTCTTCCTCCTCCTCCTCCTCCTCCTTTTTCAAAAGAGAGAGAGAAAATGTTGTATTTATTTATATTTTTAATAAATTAAATGAGTTGAATAGCTTCCAGTAAAACTTCCAAAACAAGATGTAAGACTTGTTTTGTGAAAATCTCACTCTTCCAAACAGATACTTAACAGTAGTACTTGGAATTGGGCAAACTTGACTTTCTGAGGCAATTTACTACTACTGTGCCTATAGTAAGGAAATCTGGAGGGAAAATATTAACTGTAAATCTTTTTTTGTTACCTCTATTTTCCAGTATGTAAAATTTATATAAAGTCATCTTTATTCAGCTTTTGTACACTTTCTAACACTACCAAGACCACCAGCCAGCTTCTTTAACTTGATCTTCAACTCAGTATCTTGAGTGCTTACTTCATCCTTATCTTATCTGACCCCTCTTAACTCCTCAGTTTTAAAGTCTCAAAACTAGAAGACTTTGATATAGGTTGAAAACACTCTCAGATATCTCAAAGGAACCTAAGAGTTATATTTGAATGATTTCATAGACACACACCTCACCCTCCAAAATAATGCCTCTTTGAATGCTTATTAATTTTTTATTTTTGCTAAGATGCTATAGTTTTTATACCATCATCTCTTTTGATATTGTATTAATGCTTAAAATTAATTTTTTTTGGCTTCTTGAGGAAGCAGTAAATTTTCTTTTCTAGTTTAGATGATTTGTAGCAAAGGAAAAGGTCTTTGAAATCAGCTCTCAGTTATAAAAGAACTGCATCATGCAGAGACTTGTGACCTTGGGTTCACCTCTATGAGTTTCTAAATTTATAAATTGGAGATTAAAAGACTATAATCTCTATGGGGCAGAACTGTATCTATTGGCTCATAGATATTGTCCCAGAGGAGACTTTTGGGCCAAGCAGAACTTTGCTTTCAAAGATCAGTGTCCTTCAAGTTGGAGTTCCCATGAGCTGGTCTACATTGAATACCCTGACTTCTCTTCTGAGATTTTAAAGAGAATTTGAAAAGACGTTTCCATTGTAACCGTGATTTTTAAAGGTTTTGTTGTTCTGCAGTTCTGCATGTCTATTATCCATATACAAATTAGATGTTAGACGTATTGCAATAGTTATTTCCTGGATCAAAGGGACACAGCTTCAACATAACTTGGGGGACTACAACTCTCTTTGCAGATTCAAGCTCTGGGAAGCTGATTGGTTTTAGTAGATCAAATATAGTTGTATGTTTCCTCATAGCTGCCTTCATCCCTCTCTCTGTTGCTGTGGAACCAGCCCTGCTCCGAGGCCTTTGCTTGAAGCTCTGTGGTGTGGACAGAACATAGCTGGCTTATTCTCTGACAAATTGGGGCCTGATCCAGGGCCACTCACAGAGGAGCTGATGACTAGGACATGTCACAGCTGCTCTGTGGCTCACTGTCTGCACCTGTAAAACAGGATAATCACCCCTGTCCTCTTTCCTTTGCCGATGAGATTATGTGAAAGTGCTTTGAAAAATCTCCTGGGACGAACAAATTCTGGGTGAGCCATTGGTCTCATTGAAAAGCACAAAGCCTGTGTAACCCTCTGGGACTAAAAGGGGACAAGGTCAAATATGTAATTCAAAGACAGGTTGAGTGAGGTTTGATATATGGATTACTTTATTCATTTTATGGTGGAAAGAAAATGGGTTTTGAGGTCATATCATAGATCAGGATTCATACTAATGAGAGAAAATATAATTTCCAAGCACAGCCAAGAGGGATCTATTGAAGGAAGTCTAGTTTGAATCAATAGTTTGATTTGTTTCTCCTTTCCTTCAGAATTTATCAGTTCTGCAACTGATTATCTCTGAGCTTCAGTCTCCTCATCCAGTGCTACTAATGGTGATACCAAAACCAGCTTTCTGCCTCTTTATGTGTATATTAGAATCCTAGAGACACATACACCCCAAGGAATTACTGGTTATTGTTTCTAGCTTCTATGTCTGTCAAGTATACAACTAAAGCAGATATGGAACTCTGCTCATGTGTTATTTTAAATGCTTTTTTAGTTATTCAAGGGTATATAAATAAAAGAAGGAAGAAAAGAATTCTGCCCCAAAAAGCAAGGACAGGTTGGGGATGTAGTTAAAACAGAAGAGAGTAAAGAAACGTGTTGGATAGGAGATACCATTCCTAATAAAACATGCAGCACCTCTCAAGGTAAATTTTAGAACAGATACACTTTTTTAAATGGCTTGACCTCCATGCTGATAAGTTCCCACTGGACCAAGTTCTCTTTTTGGAACAACATCCTGGGTCTCAATGACTTGTCATGAAAGACTAGCTGGAGAAGACAGCTCCTTGGTGACAAGTATTAAGACTTTAGGACAACACTAAGATGCAAGAGAAAGTCCTAAGGGTTTGAGCTGAGAGGGTCCTTGGGAACAAAGGGATGCCATGGCCAGCTTGAATTGAGTTTCTACAGGGAGGAATGTGTTTCTGAGCAGGTTGGAGGTAAAATGAATGTTTATGAACTGAGAATAAGTACAGAATGACAGACAATAACTAGCCTAAGCTGTGGGTGATGCATGGGCAGAAAAGAAGCAAAACCTGAAAAAAAAAACAGAATATTTGCATTAAAGTCCAAAAAGGCAGTCTTTCTGCTGACCCAATAGATCCTCTAGAACAGTGGTCTGCAAACTGCATCTCCTGAGCCACATGCAGCTCTTTGGCCCCTTGAGTGTGGCTCTTCCACAAAATACCACGGCCTAGCTGAGTCTATTTGAAGAAGTGGCATTAGAAGAAGTTTAAGTTTTAAAAACTTGCCTCTCAAAAGAAATTTCAATCATTGTACTGTAGATATTTGGCTCTGTCAACTAATTAAGCTTGCCAACCAATGCTCTAGAACAGTAATGCTCAACCAGGGGTGATTTTGCCCCTAAAGGACTTTGTCAATGTTTGTAGATATTTTGTTTTGTACAACTTGGATCGTACAACTTGGAGGGGGCTGCTGGCATCCAGTGGGTAGAATGCATGGATGCTGCTGAATATCCCATGATGCATTGGATAGCCACTGCACCAACAAAGAACTCCTGGCTTTAGGAAATCAAGAGTGCCAGGTTGAGAAACCCTGCTCCAGAACAGTATTCTTCAAACTGCATACCACTTGCATGCTACATGATAAAACTCATTTGGGAGCAGAAGGAGGGAAATGTACTTGAGGAAGAGAGGTTGTCTGTGCCCCAATACATTTGGGGATTTCTGTGACTCGCTAATGTAAATAGGTTTCTTCCCTGCAGAATGTTTTTGAGTATTTAATATAAAAAAAGGAAAGCACTGTCAAAACCAATTTTCCAAGCAATAACTGGGTAAGTTACAAATGTTTACAAAACATAGTATAAGAAACAGTAATCTAGTATTTCATGTTCATTACTCTTTGTGGGATATACCATGGTATCTTCTCAGGAAAAAATAGACTTGGTTAACCTTAAATTGTGTGTGTGTTTTAAACACAGAATCAAGCAAAACTTGCACATTAAAAAAATGCACTGAAAGGCAACTGGTTTGATTTCCAATCAGAGCACATGCCTGGGTTGCAGGCTTGATTCCTACTAGGGGCATGGAGAAGGCAGCTGATCAATGATTTGCTCTCATATCAATGTTTTTTCTCTCTCTCTCTCATCCATCTCTCCCTCTTCTCCTCTCTCTAAAAATCAACTATTTTTTAATCCTCACCTGATAATATTTTTTCATTGAATTTTAGAGAGTATGGAAGATAGAGGAAAAGAGAGAAAAATATAGATGTGAGAGGAAACACATTGATTGGCTGCTTCCTGCATGCACTCTGACAGGGCCCGGGCCAGCCAGAGTATGTGGCCTTGACCGGAATCAAACCTGGGACCCTTTAGTCTGCAGGCTGATGCTCTATCCACTAAGCCAAACTGGCTAGGGCTCCAATAAACTATTCTTTTAAAAACAATATATGGAGGCACAAAACATTGCATCCTGACAGCATTTCATTGTGAGGGTCAGTAGTGAAACAAAGGGATGTCCTAGTCCATGATCCCTTCCTACCATCTCTAACAGTAGGAATGACAAAAAGCCTAATGTCTCATCAAAATGCCAGGATGCTAATACAGCCTTTTCCCTGGTACACACTCAAGACGTTTGTTGCCCTGAATTTATTGTGGATCCTTAAGTGATTCTGCCTGCCACCATTTATAAGTGAGTAGCAATTGCAGATGCTCACATCTGATTGCTCTGAGTGTGCAAGGATTGTCTCCCCTTGCATTTCTTCTGCTGAAATACTGCGCTTATTTATTTCCATGCTGCTTAGAGGAGGTTTTCAACACAGAGAGAGAATAATAAATATTCCCTGTTGGAATGTGAGGTGTTGGGCTGACATCAGAGTTTTTGAGAGCAAGTGGGAGCCCAGAGGAAGGGAGGGGAAAATTTATTTTTGTTTACATATTACACTGAAGCCTTAAGTTCCCTTAATTACTTGCCTGTAATATGCATCATGCAGAAAGGGTCTGGAATGAGTTCTGTGCAGAGAGGAAGCTGGGTATGTGCTGGACTGGGATATTCAGCAATCTATGACAAATGGCAATTTATTAGGAAATAGGCATGTGTATTTAGCATAATAAATCCCTGCATTCTAGTAGTCCAATTACTTAATTTTCTAGGAGAAAACTTGCGTCTCCTCTCCTTTTTTGATCCTACTTACTATAGTATTAAGGGATTAAAAGCCTCCAGACCTTTTGTCCTTCAGTCATTCATTAGCTTGATGTTATACCAAATCCCCATTTCCATTTTCAGAGAAGTCAGTTAATATAGTCAGCAAGCGTTATTTAGTGGGTTTTAAAAGTTGTAATATGTCACTTGAAAAGAATAATGAAAAAATTTTCAGTCGTTTAATTTTGTATCATTGCAACGGAAAGCCTTATGTATAGTTTCGTTATTGCTGCCATAACGGATTACCACAAATAGCGACTTAAGCCAACACAAAATTATTCTCTTGCAGCCTGTCGGTCAGAAGTCCCAGCCAAGTGTACCTGAGCTAACATGCAAAGTCCTGGCAGGGTGGCATTCTGCTCTGGGGGGTCTGGGGGAGAATCTGTCTCTTGTCTCCCCAGCTTCTGGAGGTTGCCCACATGCCTCAGTTCACAGCCCCTTCCTCCCTCTTCAAAGCCAGCAATGCAGCATCTTGGTGGCCCTGCCTGTCACCTTCCCCTCTGCCCCCAGCCAGGACAGTTTCTCCATGCACAGGGATGCATGAATCCGATGGAGCCCACCTGGGTAATCTGGGACCATCTCCTCATCTCAGGGTCCTCGATCTTGGTCACATCTACAACAGGCCTTTTACTGTGTCAAGTAATATATTCACAAATTCCAGGGACGAAGGCACGGCCATCTTTGGGAGTTTGCTAACCTACCTACTGTGCCCTATGCCCTCATTACCAGTATGACTGGAGAGAAATACCAAGTGAATCTCAAAAATCAGAAAGCCTATCACAACGTGTTTATAAGACATGAATCCTTACTTCTTCAGCTTTAAAGTCAAATTAACCCAGACATGAACTCCTCAGCTCCATGGTTCCCTCTTTACACTGTCAAAATAAGATTCCCTAAGACGCTGGTGGCATTTACCCAGGACCTGCAATAAGTGTGGAAGTGGGTGGAATGTCACCCCAGCCAACCTCCAGCTGTGAACACCCATGCGTCACCCATACCCTCTGCGCCTCACTCGGGGAGGCTCAGCTGTGCAGCTTCCGCAAGCCCTCAGGCTCTGATTCCTACAGGCAGACAATTACTGGTGTCAGCAGGCATGTGGCCATGGCTGGCTGCCTGATTAGCTGCTAATATTTGGTAAAAGGAATCCTTTGAATGCCATCAGTGCGCCCATCGGAGATAATCTTCTCTTTGAGCTCATCAAACCAGGCTCTCCAATGTGAAGGATGCCGAGGCCAGAACATGTTGCTCATTTTCCCGTGAAATCTTTGGAACACGGACCCGGGTTCCTCCATGGGCCCTTGTGGTGCATTGAAAAGGAAGTGACAGGGTATGTCTGGAATGGTTGAAAAATCCTCCACTTCGTATCTGCATTTTTAGAAATGTTCCTACTTTGACCTTCTACCTCTTTCTCCGGAATTCCAGAAAATGCATGTTTCCGGGATGCTGGCTGTAGAGAATGAGGCAGCTTCCTGGTGGTGAGAGTGTGATGAGAGTGTATCCGGTTTCTTTATCCCCAAAGGACTTGAACACGGTGATCACTGCATCTGCCACTAAATACACATGAGGCTGTGTGTTCAGTAATTACAACTCCATTGGCACGCTTTTCAAAAATTAAGCCGTTTTTTGGTCAGTGCTTCGAGATTAGACATTTCTGTCCCACTGTTTGGCTAAAGCCAGCTAAGCAAAGGAAAGCATCTGAAGCTGAGCCTCTGCCCAGGGCTTAGTTTATGAAAAGATTCTTGTATTGATGGCTTCCTGCATATTCCATATGAAGTCCAGATGCCTGCTTGCCTCCCCGATTTGGCCCCTGAGTCCTCATCTCATGCCATTCTCCTCTGATCACTATTTTACTGTCACATTGGGCTTCTTCCTGTTTCTGGAAAGTGCCAAACTCTCCTTTCTCCAGAATCTTGGGCTGGCTGCAACTCCCTATCCACAATCCTCTTCCTCCCGCTTCTCTGTTCATCGATGTGTTTTCAGCACAGCCGCCAGAGGGCGCTTGTTTGCAGTCTGATCCACCAGGGCTCTGCTCACAGCCTTCGAGTGGCCTCCTCCCATCCCAGTGGGGAAACCAGCAGGGTCCTTACTGGAACCTCCAAAACTCTGCACAGTGTGGGCTCAGTTACTTCTCTGCCACTTTCCCTCAGTCATGTTCACATTTCTCCATGTCCCTCAACTATGCTGGGCATCCTCCCACCTGTAGAGCTCTGTCTTTGCTGTCCCCTGTCTTACTGGTCTTTCCCTAGAACCATAGTCTGCAAACTGAGGCTCGAGAGCCACATGGGGCTCTTTGGCCCCTTGACTGTGGCTCTTCCACAAAATACCACGGCCTGAGCGAGTCTATTTTGAAGAAGTGGCGTTAGAAGAAGTTTAAGTTTAAAAATTTTGACTCTCAAAAGAAATTTCAATCGTTGTACTGTTGCTATTTGGCTCTGTTGACTGATGAGTTTGCCGACAACTGCCCTAGATGTATGCAAGGCTCCCTCACTCACTGCCTTCATTGCTATTGTACTTTCAGGTTCTGCAACAAGCATATGGTAGGTGCTCAATAAAAACGGCCTTTAAGAATGAATGAATAGAGCAAATATGACTTATTCATGGCACACTTTGCTGACAGCCCTATTTATGAACTCCTTGTATTCTGTCACTCATCACCATTCATTTCCTTCATAGCACATATCCTGCTTTTTGTATGTGTTTGTTTGTTGTCTCCCTTATTGAAAAGTTAGCTCCTAGGAGCAGCAACCATGACTAAATGCTATGGTGTCCCTAGCACTTAGAGCAATACTGCCACATAATGGGGGCTCAAATTTCTGACGACTGTGTCTAAAGGAAAACAAGCCTTCATTTACCAAACTGGATATACAGCCCATTAGGAAGGAACTTGACTGTAATGTTAAAGGTGGTGTCCCGGCAGGCTGTAATTTCCGTGTTCACATTCACTGAGGTCTACGTATGTGAGTTCGACTGCCCATCTGACTGTGCAGTGGCCAGACCCACTTCATCCGAGGTGAGTTTCCCAAATACTCTGTAACTTACCCAAGATAATTGCAGTGAGACCAGAGATTGACTCCTGTACTTTGTCCATTCTTGTTTTATACATCTTACTATGTATCCTAGACCAGTGAATATAAGTACAGATATCAATTTATTTTTTTCTTTTTTCTTGTTTATTGTTTAAAGTATTACATGTAGTATTACATATGTCTCTTTTCCCCCCATTGCACTCTCCCCAGCCCCTCCCTACCCCCCACAGCACATGTCCTCACTCCTCTGAGTGTCTGTGTCTGTGGGTTATGCTTGTATGCCTGCATACTAGACCTTAGGTTAATCCTTTACGCCCCCTCCACCCCACCCCACCCCTGCCTTCCCTCTGAGGTTTGACAGTCTGTTTGATGCATCTCTTGAATTTCTTAATCTAGCACAATTATTAAGCTTCAGCATGACTTACCCTCCTCTTTACCAGCAGCCTGTCAATGGCTTTGGAAGAGACACTCTGGGCAAAATACTGGTTTTCCCATTTACTTGCAGTGTGACTTTGGGCAAGTTACTTAACCTCTCTGAATCTCCTGTATAAAGCAGGTTTTTTAAAAAAAAATACTTTGTGATCTTCTCATTTATTCACTTAGTATTTTATTGAACACTTACTATGCTCCAAGCATATCTAGGTGCTAAGGGAAGAGCAATATACAAGACAAGATGCCTGTCTTCCTGTAGCTTTCAGTCTGTTAGGGGGATAACATAAAGAAAGAAGGAGATATATTTAAAAAGATAGTTCTCATGAGCGATGTGTGTTTCCAGTGAAGTAAACGCAGGTTGATGGAAGAGACGTGATGAAGGTGGAGTTGTCAGGAATAACTTTTCTTTGCGCTAAGATCCCAATGCTGAGAAGAAGCAAACACACAGGGATGCGAGGGAATAATGTTCTAGGCAGGGATAGCAGCAAGGGCAGAGCCCCTGCGATGGCTGGGGTGGATGCTCAAGGAACAGAAAGACCTGCCCAGTAGTAGTGAGCATGGAACCGAATGAGCTCAGGGACTATGCCAAGGTTATGGGAGGTGCTCCTGGAAAAAAAGCTCCTGGGGGAATCCTCTCACCATCATTCCTGGCAGCTACTTAGTGCCCAGGAAATTTAAAATTTCCAAGTAGAAGGACTATTTACTCTCCATTAAAATAAAGGGAATGAACAAAGTCATATTCAAGTTGTATGTTGTGTTCATGCTAACTTATATTTATTGTCAATTACCGTTTTGATGAAAGGCACAGAAGAATGATTCTTACTAAAATTTGATAATTTTTTTATCCCAAATGCTGTTAAATGCTTTCCGTTGAATTAATGTGCGCATAGATCCTAGGATGTGGTGTAAAATGAGCCATGCTATTTCACAAGAGATACTTGGTTTGGTCTCCAAGAAAAGCATGCATGGAGAAAGGTCCTAAAATACATCTATTTCCTGGAAGGCTCTGTGACTAAAAAGAGGATCTGCAGGTCTCCTTTGGAAATCGTTAAATAATCATCTGTTGGCATATTTGTTTGTCCTCCCAACAAGTCCTTACTGAGTGCTTGGTGGCTACGCGTTATGCCTCATGCCAAATGCGTATTAATTAGGTGCCAAGTTCTGTGGACTTCGCAGGCTAAATACCACTAATGAATGTATACTTGTTTTTATCCCTCAAATAAGTCTGTCTATCAGAATCCCTCCCTTCCTGGCTCCTTCACTTCTCTCCCCTCCCCCCGGCCCAGCCCTTCCTCAATACATTTCTGCAGCAGCTTCTCCAGAGGTCTCCTGAGATGCAAATGACACTCACTGCTCTGGGCTTTGGAGTCTTTGCTGGGCTCCCCTCTGCCCTGAGTGGTCTTGGGCTCCTTTACTCTGAGCCCCTTATTACCTTTCTAAGTACGCCTCTTGCCACTTCTTAACATCTCTGAAACTCTTTCCTTAACTCAGAGAAGCCTTGCTTCCTTTCCCTCATGCTATTGCTTTTGCCAAAAATGCCTTTCTCGCCCCATCTTCATCCTGTCCGCTCTGATCAGACTAATTTTAGCTCAACCTCCAGTTCCAGCACCTGTCATCTCCCAAGTGCTGCATTCTCTGCCCACCCCATTGCCTCGTCTAGCCACGTGCCCTCTCAGGTGCCCAGCCACCTCTGTCTGCCAGGTTGTTATACTCCTTGTCAAGGCTGCCTGCCTCGCCACCCAACCTGGCTTATTTGCCAATGGGAAGGCGTTATGCTGACAAGGTTTTTATTGGGTTCCCAGCTCCAGGTACCCTACATGGCATAGAGCAAGTACTCAGACAGCATTTCTTGAATTTTAAAGCTACCTTCAAATCTAATCCCTCTGATAACCTAGTAAACTCCTTACTACCTGACGTTTAGTTTCATGATCTACAATCCAAAAAATCTGTTTCAATCATCTCAGGGATCCTTAACACTAGCAGAGGGACTTTTTTTTTTCTTTCTCTTCCTTTCATTCTTTTCCTTTCCTTTCCTTTTTACTTTCATTTTTAATAGACCCATTCCAAACTCTGGAATCCTGTGCCAAAGCCGTGCCCTCCATGTTGTGGGCTCACTAATGACCATGGATGCTTCTAGCTCTCCTAAACTCCCCTGGCTTTCATTTTTATCCATAGAATTGATTGCTTTGAATTTCTATTGTTAGTAATTAATTGAAAAAATAAGTCTTCATGATAGGCTCCTAAATAGGTTTTCCTGAAAAAAAAAAAAATCCCAGCAGTGCAAATGCTAAATGTGTATGTTTGCAATGTTAAGTGTTATTAAATGGAAGCCTCTGACTATCCAAAGCTAAGCTTGCACAATCAGTCATGAATCTATTAATTTCATGACATTACTTTTCACATATCCTGTTGGGGCTCCCACAGGTGTCTGCCTTGTCCCACCTAAGTCAACCTACTTCACAGACCTGAGCTTTATTGCCTGGTGTGGAGAAGTATGTAGCGTAGATATATGCTTGTTCCTCCTCACCCCAATTCTCACACTTTGGACATTGCTGGACTAGGTTTCAGTGGAGATTCAGCTTACATTTCATGAACACATTTTGTGCTAAGAATAGTGCTGAATACTCATTTCTCATTGGGCACTTGCTGTGAGACCCTGGCCATGTCACCCTCCTCGCCTGTTTGGGCTTGACTTAGAGGTTCTGCAAACATTCTGGCTTCAGGTAGCTTACCAGTAACAGTTCCAAACCCAGATTACATGGAAAAGGAAGCTGAGCTGACTAGCAGTTATGGAGTCCATGCTATGATAAAGCCCTTTGCACATGCTGTTCCTATGGCTAAAATTCCTTTCCTGCGCCCACTTCATCTCTTATCCCTGTTTATGGTAATTTATTTCAAGGAGGCTGAGGAAGAGGAAGTCAAGTTTGTTCCTTCTTCCCTTTAGTCACAGATTCTCGTGGCCCCTGCACACAAGCACCAGATGCATCTTCCTATTTTTAAACTCAGTGGCTGAGGAAGTGTGTTTCATCTACAGCCTAGGCACCTGGAACCCCAGAGGCCTGCACACCACCCACTGCCCCCACCTCTTAACAAACAGGAGCCCCAGCTTAACCCCTGGGACAGTGGAGGTGGGAACCACAAGGGCTCCTAGGGATTTCCAGACCCAGGCTGCCCATTGGAGACCTCCAGGTAGGTGTCAGTGAGAGTGTCTGGTCATATTCAAATGTGGGCATGCTCTTCAGCAAGATATTGCAACAAATCCCTTAAACGTGGCAACATCTTTGTTTTATTTTCTTTTGTAATCTTCCCCTTGTGCTCTGGCTGACCGTCCTTCTCAATACCCTGCATGTGACAAGCTGCTCAACACAAACGCGTCATGAAAAATGTGGGCACCATTGTCCACCTCCAAGGAGCATTCTGGGATTCCTGCAGGGACCTCTCTCTCACTCTCCCTCTCTCTCTCCCTCTGTTCTTCCTCTCCCTCTCCCTTTCCTGGGTGGTCTCCTGGTCCAATTGTTAATATTGAAGCCTATTGAATGCCAACCTCCATGCCCTTAACTCTCTCAGTTCCCTTATTTCTAAAATATAAAGAGCTATTATTATTATTATTAACTTTTTATGGGGGAGCTAAAGTTTCATTTTTGCATGTGAATAGGCCACTATTCTCCTTCCTTTATTGGAAACAGCTTTTTAAAGCTCTTGTGTTCTATTAAAATAACAATATCAAATTATGTAAATGTGCTAATTGCTTTATTGAAATTAATACCCTTATTTAGCAAGTTAAACCTTGCAAAATGGCCATTTTTATTAAAAATTATGGCAGTACGCTGGCTGCTTAAAGGCTAATGTAATTGGGTGAACCCAACAACTGGGAAATGTCAATTAATGGGAGATGGTTAAATAATATTGTTGAAACAATCTGTTTTTCTTCTGTCATTTGGAAACCAGTAATGGTAAAAGCCATGGCTGTGTGGGGCCCGAGGCAAGGTTTAGGACTATTTTGGTTCTGCTGGATTTTCCTCAGTTTATCCAAACCAGGGTTTTGTTAGTACTGTAAATTAATATTTAGCAGTTTATAGGAAATTATACTCGGGATATTTCTTCTCTGTGAAGCTCATTTTCGGACTGGCAATAAGTGGCCACGGGGTACTCTGCCACCACACTGTATTGCTGAAATATTCCGAGATCCCTTATGCCTTTCTTTTTGGGATAGCTTTTTTTTTTAGGGGGAGAACAGGAACCAATTTTGAGATTACAAAGACATCTCTGTGCTCTTGAAGCAGGAAGCATCGCATTCCATTCGGGAGATACTGAGTATTCCTATTAAGGGTCTCCATTTATTAGCTCCTCTACCCTTGGAAATAACGCTCACCAGGAAGCCACCTTCAAATCCACCTTCTTCTCAGTCGCCTTCAACTAGAGCCGCTGGTAGCTCTGCCGAGCCAAGGTCCTCATCCAGCGGGGAGCCTCGTGCAGAAACCTATTTATGAAAATATCTTGTGGTTTCCAAATAGTTGGAGGGAAGGGAATTTTTGGTCACTTATGCAATTTGCAGAATTGAGGTCAGGTGAGGGTGTTGGGATAGTTCTGACTCGGGCTGTGAAGACAAAGGTCTGAGTAAGCCTCTAGATCTCTAAGCTCATTTCCTGGCTCTCTCTGTTTGTGAGCCACTGGCTTTGAAAACCTGCACAGAGCCTCACATTTTAGAGTTGCCCTGTAAACACCTGCTCTTGGTGGCACCCGCCACATGAAAGTAACCGTTGTAGGTGGTGGATCACGTATGATCCCCGGGGCTCTGTGTGATGACTGGCTAGCAAAGTGCTCCTTTGTTACAGGACAGAATAAGCTCTCCACGTCTGGTCCCACCCAACGTCCTGGAACCAAACCATGGGAGAGTTTGATCTGTTTGCATATTCTTTGTTCACATGGAAGATGGTTTGGATTTGTCCCACAGACTTCTATGACAAAGGATATTGATTTTATTAATATAATCATTTGTGAACCAAAGCTGACATTGTATTGAATTGCTGCAACTGAAAATGAGGGAAATGAACTCTATCTTATCAGACTGGACTCATATTTTCTCCCAAAGGAATTCACCAAACGGTTACCTTGGTTCTCTGCTCTACTAAATGTATGCCACATGAACCCTAGAGTGATAAGCATGCCAATATGCTTGGATTCCTAGCAATTTCAATGTGCTACCTCTCACAGCAGAATGATCTGCTTGCTTATAAGTCACTCCATACACTGCTGACGGACAGTCTGGTAGCCCTGATGTCTGTAGGATGCAAAGAGCTTCTGACAGCCACACCTTTCATTCCAGTGCACATCTTGTTTCATCACTGGCAGCTGCAAATCATCTTTCTCTTAGGATATGGACACACCCACGAGGAACCTCATTGCTGTTGACTAAAATGAGTTTTATACCCTCTAGACAATCATTTTCCCACTGTTTCTAAGGGGAAGATTTCAGTTTTCCGCCATATCGCTCGAGATTTGTGAAAGATGGAAGACATTGCCTCTATTAGTTTCATGCAGTTCGTGGAGCCAAACTTTGCCAGCACCCACTGAGCGAGATTGTTCTGGTCTGTGCTCTGAGAACATCTTTCACCAAGTGCATGATCATCGATCCAACTTTTTGATATCTAAAGCAGGTTATTCTTTGATCCTGATCTTACTCCGAACTTCTTGATGGCTGAACCAGGTGGAAATATGGTGGATCTCGGCCCTCCGCAGCTCCAGGAAGGAAATCATGCTGCTGGTGCCTTAGTTTCCTTCATAACAAAAACTTTATGTTTTTTATTGAACCATTTTATCACTGAAACTATAATATTTTTCTTTTGCCTTCCTAGGACATGTTCAGTATAATTGAATTTCCCTTCATGGACTCCGAAGTGGTTGCTAAAGCATCAATTTCTCAGAGCGCTTTTGAGATATTTAAAGCTTTTTGCTTGTCTCATCAATGGTCCCAGACTGCTGCGTTTGATTAATTTTCATGTATTTTTTAAATATAATATTGTCTTGTCATCTGTTACTTTCACGCTGTTACCTTGTCCCAGTGCCTGCCAAATAGTAGGTGCTCATTACAGATTTATTAAATGAATACATGATCAGCACTTTTCACTTCTTAGGAGTGTATTTGGTTACAGTAGTTCCTCTTCTCTTTTCTGATTACCTACTTCTAATCTGTTCAGGTTTGGCACATGAAAAAACTAGGTACTAACCAAGGTTGAACAGTGTATGATGGAGGAACAAAGGGCCCCTGGCATGGGCTTGGATTTGGTGACCTTTACTTTGACTGTTAAGAGGTTGCTTTTGAAAACTGCTTGGAAACTGAGCTCTGGATCCACAAAATTGTGAGACCGTTGAATCTCCCCGTAGGAGCGGGGTTTTAGTGTTCAGTTTTCCTTCAAATGGTCATTACCCACCCCTCGGAGGACTGCCAGAAGCCGGATATATAAAACCACCAGGCCATTACTGTGTTTGTGCTTATTTTAATTAGATTTTGCTTAGAATTTTTTAAGCTGTCCGGGGAGAAATGTGTCCCTTGTGAATGTAATGTCCATTATGTAAAACTTAAGTGCATCTGAGGGTTTGGAAAGTGTAAAATTTACACTTAGGGCCCTATTTAGTCAATGTGATGAGATCTAAGATCAATTGGGGGAAAGGGAGAACTGAATACATTATTGTTTTCAAGAAAATTTTAAAAGATGATAAGAACGTATTTTTTCTCACTGCCACATGGTCGAAAGTTTGCTTTTTAGAACTTCAGTGGAGCTTTTAGTGTTTGCTGATCAGATCCACATCTGCCTGTCTTACTGTATCCTGGCTGGAAGTGTGGGGAGAATGAGAAAATTTCTCATTAGTGACATGTAGTGACACTTCACTTTATTGTGCACGGACGGCTTCCTGACAGAGACGGATGGCATGACTTGAGTTTCCAAGAAACTGTTATTCCATCATTGAATGGGAAAGCTGTGAACCAATCTTTCCGATTTACAAACAGTCTGTAGATCTGCCGGATGTGACAAACTGATTCTGACAAGTGGAGCCTAGAAATGGAAATCGCTTCCTCGTTCATTTCCGGATGTAAAAGGTTACAAATACTAAACACATTAACAATGTCACGATTTCACTTTTCATTAAGGAGGGTCGAACGTAGATCGTGCCACGTCCGTGGTGAAAACTGGCCATTTGTTGGAGTTTTTTGACACTGGATTCTTATTTTCCCGTCAGGAAATATTTTTCTGGAGCAGAAAGGCCAAAATCATCTTCTTCATTCTCTTTACCACCCCCCGCCCCCATCACCACCCAACACAGCTCCTCAATTTCTTTCCTTGAATTGCCTTGCCTGTATCAAAAAGAAGAGCATGTTCCTATGTAATGGTGGACATTTGTTGGTTACCCATCTTACTCTGAGCCAACAGTCCTAGCTCATCACCACTTGCCAGGAGAGCCTGGTTTCTACTTGGGGATGCAGGAGAGGAAACCAAGATTTAGTCTAAGGTTATGTGTTGATTCTTTTGTTTGGCCATATGGTCATGTGACCTAAACTGGACCAACCAGAAAGCCTCTCAGATAGAACTCTGAGATGCAGCAGCTCAGAGTGCGAGTCAGTGGGGTATGAAGATGTGAGGACAGAAATTGTCAGTTTTAGCTGCCAAGAGAATCCAGCCTACAGATAAAATGGGCCCTCGAAGTAGGGCAGAGCTAAAAGAATCTCAAAGAAATGTAAGCGGAGTTCTGAACCTTTGAATTAAACCATCCCTGAAGCCTGCCCTACTTCTAGGCTTTCCAGTATTAACACCCAATACTTTTTCCTTTATTATTCAAGATCACTGAGTTGAGTTTTCCATTGGTTACAAACAAAAGACACTAACAGGGGAAGCTACACACTCCACCATTTTTTTTTTGATCTTCTGGTACCACTATGAAAGTATAAGCCACACAAATGTAGTATAAGATCAAGGAGCTACATGGGGATAGTTCTGATAGAACCACTGCTCAGTGCTGTGCTGCTAAATGGTTAACTACAGGTTCTGGGGGCACGAGTGGGACCAGTAGGTAGAATTAGACAGTTTGATTTCCATGGTGTAAACATTCTCTCTATGGTCAACTTCAAGCTACCCATGTGCTACTGAATGTGGAATGAGGAAGAGATACTAGCAATTGGATCCCAGGAGCCCATAATAGGCAGTAACATCCTAGCACTACTTCTAAAGTTACTAGTTTCCATATGAGAAACTGTGACTCAAAGGAGTCAGGAGTCTTTCCTGATCACACAACTAGAGGAAAGGCTTGAGCCAGAATTCCCATCCTGACTTCTGAAGTCTAGTTTTTAATGAGCTAATGGTCTGTTTATGTACGTTCACACTTGTAGCTGCTAATGTAAGCGCATTTATTTATTTTAAACAGAAGGGCCTATGGTTCTCTACTTAAGACCAGGAAACTATCTAAATTTTCACAAAGTTAATATTTGAGATACATCAGTTGAGCTGATCAAGAACCCAGTGTATCATAATGGGAGTGGCTACCATGTGTTGACTATGTATGGACCAGCCCCTCCATATGCATGATCTCAAAGGACCTGCAGGGAAGGAATTGTCTTTGCATTTTATATATGAGGAAGATAGACTTCAGAGAGAGAGAGACTTGCTTGGGCTCATCTCATACAGAAAGGGCTGGAGTGAGAACTTGGCCCCAGTTTTGTCTGACTTCCAACAACATTGAAACTGTCCCACAAAGCCCATTAGCATATTATAGAAGCATGTTCTCTCCATGGAGAAAGTAGAGAAAGCATGGTTCCATAATATGGTAATGGGCTTTGGGGATTTTCTGTAACTTAAGACACATTCATGTGAACCAGTTACAATACCCAATAACAACAACAAGAAAGCAAATGGAAGCAAGTTTTGATGGACCCGTAATTGTGCTCCTTTAGGGTTCTGGTCCTAGTTCTTCTTATTCCCTGACACCTACTCCATCATATCATCTCTGAGTTTTGGCGGAGGTAACTTACGATGATTCATTCACATGAGAGACCCATGTCTCACCTCAAAGGCCCTTTTCCAAAACAACATGAGAAATATCCACTTCCAATGAAGGTGAGCCATCAGTAGTTAAAATCTAAAAACGATTGCTTATTTTAAATAACTCAAAAATTGTGGTTAGTAAAAATTAGGGTGGTTAAAAAAAAACACTCAATTTTGTCATTTCCTCCTTCTTGTGCCAAACAGACACCAATCGTAGGATTTCCATAGTTTTTCAGGGCATAATGTGGAATGACTCTGCAGCTTTCAGTAATGTGGTCTGAATTATTTAAGTGGAATGATTAGCATAATCTGTACTGCACCCTTAAGAATACAGGGGGCAATTAAACACTGAGCTTGACCTACTGCCCTCCTTTTATAGGGCAGAGAGGAACCACACAGCTCAGGTGATTACAAAAATCAATTTTGTTCCTTCTTCTCTCTCCTTCCCTCCTCCCTGCACCTCCCTTTCCCTCACACCCGCTTTTTAACCTTCAAAACTGGTGGGAAGGACTGACTTTGTTTCTGTGTGTCATTGGCTACCTCAATGAAAATAGAAAATGTCAGTTTAGTGTGGCGCAGACAACTTAAGCAGGTACATCCACTGTGCAGCTGGCTCTGTTTGGAGTCCCGTCGAGACACAAATGTCTATCTAGAAAAATAAATAACAAGCAAATAATTGCCTTGAAGTTCCATTGCCATCGTACGTGGTTTGTCAGAAAACTGTGGTCCAAATTGCGACAGTCCAAATCTTACTCACTGGTTCCCACGTCGGAGTCTCTAATTGCAGGTGAACAAAGCGATGTGGAGGTACCCAAGGTCTTTCCAGGATTTTGAAAATCCAGATAGAAGGACTAGCATTCTTGGTTCTGGCGAACGAAAGTGTTAAGTTTCTTTTGGTTAGAAAATTGACACTAAATAAATCCAATTTGGTAAACAAAAGTTTTCATAACTAGAAACACTTAGATTCTTTAAAGGAGGGTTATGGCACAGCCTTTCCCTCGCCAGCTGTTCACTGAGAACCTACTTATCTGGGCGCCATGCCGGTATGAGATCTCCCCTGCCCTCGTGGTGCTTGTCATCTCCTGAGGAAGGAGAGGAAAAGTCAGGGGGGTTACAAATGTGATGAGCGTTACTAAAGGAATTTAGAAATGTCTATTTCTACTTCCAGTCAAAAGGCATCTGAACACAGAAGAGTTATCTGCCTACAACCCTTGATTGTACAGAGGCCCAAAATATAACATGCTAGAAAATAATCTATTTCACAAATCCTGTCTCACTCATGTCTTTGAATTAGGGCAATTAAGATCAGATAAAACATGCTGTCTGCATAAAGAAAATGCAAAGCCGTTAGCAACCGCAAAAAGTTCTGCTCCAGCCCAGCTGGCATGGCTTAGCAGTTGAGCCTCAACCTATGAACCAGGAGGTCATGGTTCAATTCCTGATCAAGGCAACACGCCTTAGTTGTGGGCTCGATCCCCAGTGTGGGGGAAGGAGGCAGCCAGTTGATGATTCTCTCTCATCAATAATGTTTTTCTCTCCCTCTCTCTCTCCCTCTCCCTTCCTCTCTGAAATATCTATTATAATAAAAGCATAATGTGCTAATTAGACCAGAAAGCTGAAAGACCTTCCAGACATCTTTCTGGATGATTTTCCTGATGAAGCTGGGGCTGCTAGGGCCGAGGCAAGCCATGGATCTGTGAAGGTTGAGTCCCTTGCACGAATTTTGTGCACTGGGCCTCTAGTGTGTGTGTGTGTGTGTGTGTGTGTGTGTGTGTGTGTGTGTGTGTATTTGGGGAGTGTTAGGGCTCTCTCTCAGTGTCACCCTGGCCTGCAAGAGGACCATGGAGCTTTTCATAGAGACCCCAAGAAATTGTCCCCACTCCGCCTCTGCAAGGGTTGCAAGTCTACCCTATCTTTCCTTTAGTAGGGTTCCAGTTCCAGTATATATATACATGTGTGTGTGTGTGTGTGTTCTGTTCTGAGGACTGTGTCGAAATGGCAGCCAGTCATTTAGAATCTCTACAGAGGAGGCGGTGGGAGAGAGGAACTAATGACATGCGTACTCCCAGTGAAGCTGCCCTGAGGGAACTTGAGGAATCTTGGAGTCTTGTTGAAATCAGAAGACCTTGGCGCTGAGAGAGATGCCCAAGGAAGCGGAGGCCCTGTGGAGGGCTGCAGTGAGAGAGCCCTCTGCCTTCCCTGGCCCGGGGAACTGGGCTTGTAAACAACCTCGGTAGGTAGTGCCTGGCTGCGGAGCTCCCCAGTCTGCAGCGGGAATGCTGCTGAAAGGAAGGCCAATGCAGAAGATTCGCCCAAGGCCTTGGAAGCAGCCGTGTCACACCTGGGATTAAGTTTCAGATCTCTCTGTCCTCCAGAAAGACAATAGCTGTCACTCCCCATCACGTCTGGTTTTTAAGTTCATTAGTTAACCTCTGGGTGCTGAGCCACTTTCACACGCTGGCCCATTAAAGTGATTTAAATGGACGAGTGGGAAGTGATTGTTCTCTGCTTGCCTGACTGAGCCCCTGCAAAGCTTCTGTGCCTCCTGCAGAGGAGGCTGCTCCTGACCAGGGTCCCTAGGAGGCAGGTGTCTCTCCTCTGATCAGAACAAGCCTGTCAGAGTGCCAGAGGCAACATAGCAGTGCCTGCTCCCAAGAGCTGGTCCCAGCTCAGGGGTCCCAAGTCTGTCTTCCCCCAAAACTTAACTGTTTGGCTGCTGTTCTGGAAGGTCCCTGCTGGTACCTCCCCTCCAAGGAGGAGAGACCCTGGCTGGAAAACTGCCAATAGAAAGCAATCTTCTCCTTCATTTCTACTCAATCAGTATTGAATGTGGTCCTGCTGGGGGTCCAGGCCTGTGGGGCATGATGCCCTCTGGGGTGTCCAGTCTTGCCAAGGAGTCCAGCTGAGCAAGCAGGAGGCAGTCAGACAACAAGGGAGGCGCCTCGACATTAAGAGCCGGGCAGGCAGGGCTGCAGGAATTTGGGGAGTGTTAGGGCTCTCTCTCAGTGTCACCCTGGCCTGCAAGAGGACCATGGAGCTTTTCATAGAGACCCCAAGAAATTGTCTCCACTCTGCCTCTGCAAGGGTTCCAAGTCTACCCTATCTTTCCGTTAGTGGGGTTCCAGTTACAGGCGAGTCAGCATCTTGGTGAAGCAGGTCTCTACCCCCAAAGACTTCCTAAATACCAATGTTTTAAAAGCCTCCAGATTCACCAGATTCCTATCTTGTTGACAGGGTGCCACTCTTTGCTGCCTCCCTTCTGTCTACCAGCTCAGGGATGATTGATTTGGGGATACAGTGGTGGAAGGAGTGTTTCCACACACATTGTAGTCACACTTTAGTTCACCTTCTCAACTCAGAGTAGATAACTGGTGTGTTGCTATAAAGGACCACTTTCCATCTACCTTCACTGATGTCCCTGTTCTTTCCTCTTCTGAGTGCTTGATGGAGACCTTATTGTGTGCACTGAAATGGCAGAGTGGAAACGTGGAATTTTCTCCTAACCTCCCAGGCAGTCCTCCAGCAAATAAGTAATGTTTTATAACATTCTCCTACCCTTGTTTTCTCCTGGAAACAGTTGTTCCATTCTGTAAGATGCTGCTGGAAAGTCCCTAGGGTGACTCACAGATGCAGGGGTCTCTAAAATGTTTCATTAGAGAGTTGTGCTGGTCTGAGAGTCCGCCCTCTTGCTCACTGTACTCTGAAAGCAGGATTGACACTGCCTTTGTTGGGATCTGCTGTCTTCTACTCATTCTCAGCCACTGGCCCTTTGCCCATACAATCACCTTTCTGAATCAGCAATGACTTTGCAAATCTATACCTTACCTTTCCAATTAGTGCCTTTCTTCTCTTCCCTTGCTCAGTCACATGAAGTTACAGAAACAGGAAGGCAGAATCTTAGCCAAGTAATGGTGATCTCAGAAATTCAGGGCCATTGGCATTTTGGCCTAAGACAACAGCTTCTGAAATACAGTGAATGGAGGTGGGGTAACCTTGCATGCTCACGCTTGCTAGACTGCTGCTCCTGTCTGCTCTTGGATTGTACTGTCTATGATGTTTTGTTGAATCTACCGCCCTTTAGCTTCCCTTTCTCCCTAACTTCTGTTGTCCTCCTACTGGGATTTCCTATTTCTAGTGGCTTTATGTCTTGGCTCAGCCAGTCTTTGAGAAACTATGCCATCGGTCTATCTTCTTTCTTCTCCATCCCACATCCTACTTGATCCCTATCTTACCTGTGCAAACACAGTTGGTATTCTGCCAAGACAAGTCACCCTTTAGCCTCAGCTTCTATGCTGAGGGACTCCTGAAAGGTACCCAATAGAGTTCAACCAGAAGTTGGTTCTCCATGCATTATTCTGCAAGATCAAGGATCAGGAGTATCTTGATTTTTCTCTTACTGAACAAAAGCATCCTTAATCTGATTCTTAATTCCCTGATGGTGACCCCTACAACCACCACCATTCTTTGACCTCATCAGCCCCCATAGCCCATTTTTCCTATGGGGCTCCAGCCACAGGAGCCTCCTTTGGACCTACAGATATGCCAACCTCATTCGCATCTGAATACTCTCCCTGGCACACTCCCTTTGTACAGCTGTGTTTCATCCTTTTAGTCAACCTGAGAAGCCCAGCATGAGGTCAGATGTTACCTCCTTGCGGAAACCCTCCCTGACCACCCTAGTAAAGTGATTTCACCATCTCCACCCAGTCACTTTGATATTCTACCTTCTTACTACCAAAAGAAAGCTTCAGGAAGCTTGGAACTTTGTCTTGTGACCCCTATTTTCTCCAGCATTTTTAACTATGTTTCCCCCAGATTATATACTGAACAAATAGATTTGGAAGACTTGGGCTAAGGAAGGATGAATTAAAGAGGAAAATATAATTTATGACCTCCCAAAGGTAATCAGCGGAGAAATGGCTTCGTTGGTTCAGGTTTTAGCATTTGGGTTTTGCAGTTCTTTAGGAGTTTCTACTCATGGGTCATATCTGAGAAGTATCAGAGTTGCACCCAACCTGCTTAAGCAAGAACCTCTACAAAAATTGCTCTCAGCTGATGTGGCTCAGTGGTTGAACATTGACCTGTGAACCAGGATGTCACAGTTCAATTCCCTGTCAGAACACATGTCCAAGTTGCAAGCTTGATCCCCAGTGAAGAGTGTGCAGGAGGCAGCTGGTCAATGATTCTCTCTCATCATTGGTGTTTCTAGCTCTCCCTCTTCCTTGCTCTCTGAAATCAATAAAAATTATGTTTTTAAAAATAGCTCTCAGGGATATATGCTAATC
The DNA here is from genome assembly GCA_027563665.1 of Antrozous pallidus. Classification (NCBI taxonomy): domain Eukaryota; kingdom Metazoa; phylum Chordata; class Mammalia; order Chiroptera; family Vespertilionidae; genus Antrozous; species Antrozous pallidus. Next base: position 8,845,748 of record CM050516.1, on the reverse strand, counting down.
ATAACCTCTCCTCTCATTTCTAGTTTCTCCTATCATCTTATATTCAAACTACTGAAAATATTATTATGAGTCCTGGATCAGCAACTTCCCATTCTACCTTCCCAACTATGCTGTCAGCCACTACCTATCTTCTCACTTCTCAGGGATGGCGTTAAAAAAGCCAGTCCTCACTGACTCATCCCTATCTTTAGTCCCTTATTCTCAATATATCAAAAAAAAGAGTTCTGTTACTTTCTATAAAATTAAATATTCATCTATCCATTCATCACCTAGAAACTGATTAAGCCTATAAGCAAGTGTGTCCCTGCCCTGCGCTGGAACTTAGCGTCAACCTTTTCTGATGAAAGAACAATGAACACCACTCCTAGGGTCCAGACCCTTATCTTAGTAAGCCCCTCTTTCTTCAACAACAACCTCCTAACCATAGTTGTTCCCCAACTAGTCATCCTAGGCAGCTCCCAGCCATTCTATGTCTTTGTCAGGAGCCTAAACTAACTCCATTTGGGGACTAGAGTTTTTTTTTTTTTTCTGATGCTGAGCTTTTGAAACGTTTTATGATGGGGCTATCACTCTAATTTATTCTCCCGTTCCCCCAATAATTCTCTTTTTCTCAGCCAAGTAATTTGCTTCACTGTCCCTTTCACCTTCATCTTTATTCCTGTAGTCCCTAGCATAGAATTTAGATGGAACCTTTAGTTATTCAGCCCAACCCTTTCAGAGTATCATAAAGAAAACTGAAGTTCATAGGCTTAAAGCCAGAAAGCTAGTCCTCAAACTATCACTCCCTGACTTTTAAAGCCCTTGTACCCCATATATTTCCCCTTGCCCTTGGGAGGTGTATTTCCAGATGGCTGTGTGTTACTAGCTACTATCAGAGCCCAATGAATGCTCTCAAATCAAATGGGGAATTAAGAGGGAAGTTTCCTTGAGTGAACTTGGTAAGAAAAAGAGGAGGAAGTGGTCTAAGGGGAACCTTGCTTGCACATTTAAGTGTCTGTGTTCTATGGTTCATCCAGGTTTGCGGTCTGAGTCATTAAAATACAAAACGCTGATTCTCAGCTACCAAATCTTTATCAGTCCAAATCTTTGAACTGCTCTCCACACTGAAGGAAAGATCGTACACACAGGTTGCTTTTAATCTTTTAGCATAAAACCCAGGAGAATATGGGGGTGCGGGGTATAGGAGGGTGAGGGGAGGAGTGTGTCGCTGAGGCCAGGCTTTAAAAGCCCAGTAATTGTTGACTAATGATGCCTCGGTGGTCATTCCAATAGGCCAGTGGATGCATAATGTTTCCCTACAGGAAACTTGATCAAAAAGCTTAAAAACTGATGGGCCCCTATGGTTTTTCAGAGGAACGCATGGGGACTCAGAGGCTTAAGAGGTGGGGCCATGTGGGCACTGGGTGGCCTGGGCAAGACCAAGTTTATTAAAATAGAAAACAGAGGCACAGTCCTCAACATGCACTGCATTGTAAAGAGATTGGGGTTCTCAAAGGATGCGGAAGAAAACTATTTAGACTGATCATAGGGTGGCAGAAATAAATACGTGAAAGAAAGCAGGCTTTTCTTCTTCCTCTTGCTGTTTGAAAACCTTCCCATTAAGGGAACACAATAAGGGGTCAGCCTCATTAAGAAGAAAGAAGATTGTCTGAAATAAACCTCAAAGAGAGAGAAAAAGCTGTCATTTTCTTTAAGGACACTATTAGGTTTCTGTTGACAAGACAAAAGAGCAATCAAGTTAAATTAGAGCCACTAAGTTGAGGGTTTGGTTGGAGAGAAATAGAACAACCTCTGCTATTTAAAAAAAAAAAAAAAAAAGAGGGGAGAGGTTTGATCTTTTGATCCCGCCTCTCCTGAAGCAATGATGCCTGACCTCGCCCCTCATTGAAAGCATTCTTGAGTCTGTTCCAGAGGCAAAATTCTTACCTCATTGGTACAATCAGGAATTTTTCAGCTACAAAGGAGCTTGAATAATCACTGTTGGAGGATCTTATTTTATAATTGGAGGAACTGTTGTGTACAGCAGTTAAGTGAGTTGCCCGAACTCACCCAGTGTTTGAATTTCAAGGTTAAATTCTACAAATCAGCAGGAACTGACGCTTCGTTTCTCCAGATGGAGCACCTGTTGGTTCTGCCTGGTCAGGAAAGCATCGTGCTGAAAAGAAAGTCAGGGCGATTACACTGAAATCCACCCAGAAGCAGGTTTGGGGATGATGAGTGTATCTGCTAAGTTCTCACTCATCGAGGGGCCCAAGATTCCCTTCCCCTCACTGGGCTTCTGGAAGCAGAAGACGTGTCAGGAGACCCCACCTTTCCTCACCCCTGTACCTGGCTGACAGTCATCACCGTGACCCACTCACTGTCCTTGTCAGGACAGAGCAATCCCTCTTCGCCCTCACGGTGGCTAGAATGAGGCAGGAAGGAGAGAGTTATGGGACTCTTCGGACTGCAGTGGGAGAGGCCAGACACCTCGCCAGTGACAAGCTCTCCCTTATAATATATAGCTGGAGTTCAGAAAGAGGAAAATGCAATAATTTCTTCAGGACTCTGGGCCATTTTCCTCTCTGCTTCCCTCTCGGAGAAGTCTGGACACGTTTTTATTTGTAAAGGTGCACTGTGACATTTTCTCTCCTTCCCTCCGCCTATTAATAGTCCTGGCTGCCCGGGGTGCTCATTTCCAGGGTGCCCCCAGAGAAGGGGGACTTCTGGCAGCCGCCATGCAGCTGACAGCTTGGGGGCAGCGCCCGGTTTTAATTGATGGATTGTGGGCACTGCGCTTTCTCTGTCTCTCTCTTTAAAAATGCGATGGCTTTGGTATCCTCCTAGGACCTGTAGATTTTAATATGTCCATTACTCCCGCTTTTATTGGAACGTGGATGTTTGTGGCTGACTAATGGTCTGCCAGGCACCTTTTTGTCTCCACGTGTCACCATGCAAGCCCGCCTTCCTTGGAATCGCCTCTCCAGACAGGGGGCAGCCAGCGACCCCCTTGCAGAGCCTCCGCCCAACAGCAAGTCAGACACGTGCCTCTCCGATGAGCCGCCTGCCGTGAGTCCATCATTACCAGGAGTTGGAAGTGGAAAGTGTGGCCAGAAAGTGGGCTGTGAAGCGCCAACATTTCTCATTTCCTTTTGGTTAAATATATTTTAATGATTTTCTACAGAGAGGAAGGGAGAGGGACAGAAAGTTAGAAACATCGATGAGAGAGAAACATGGATCAGCTGCTTCTTACACACTCCTACTGGGGATGTGCCCACAACCAAGGTACATGCCCTTGACCGGAATCGAACCTGAGACCTTTCAGTCCACAGGCTGATGCTCTATCCACTGAGCCAAACTGGTTTTGGCCATTTCTCATTTCTAAAGCATCCTCAGGCAGCTCTCTGGCCGCCCCTGTGGGAGGTGGCGCTCCCCGGGCCAGCAGCTGGGTAGCATCAGCTGAGGGGGCCACCCCACAGGACCCAGGCTCTCTGAGTGCTGGGAAGGAGGCAGAGTGTTTCCCAGGGGGCTCCGAGAGTGCCAGCTCTGCCGGCAGTGCCCCCGCCTCCATGTCAGAAAGCCACCGTCCACCCCACACCCTGCTTCCAATATGAAGTCCAAGGAGATTGCCCACGGTCTCCGTTGCCCTAAGCCTTGGTTTCCTGATGGTTGAGGTATCATTCACATAACATCAGATCCACTCATGATAAGTATATAATTCTATGAGTTTTTTTCCTTAATCAAACTCATGGAGCTTGTACAACCATCAACTGCCCTTTCTTTTAAAAAATGTCCATCATCCCCAAATCTCCCACCTCCCATCCGCTATGAGCCTCCACTCCCACTCCTAAGCCACCGCTGGCCTATTTGTCATTTCTGTACGTGTGCCCTGTCTGAGAATTTCTTAGCAAGGGAATGATGCAGTAAGTAGTGTGATGTTTTTGAGGTCTGTCCAAATGTAACAATTATCTGCTTAGTAGTCCATTCCTTTTTATCACTGAATAGTATTTCATTGATACGCATAGACCGCATTTTCGTTATCCACCCACCAGTTGATGGACATTTGGAATGTTTCCAGTTTGAGACAGTTCTGCTTTTATGAGCATCCATATACATTTCTTCACATGGACATATGTCATGCAATAAACCTCTTAACTGCCACTTATTAGAGGCTCATGTGCCTTAAACTATCCTGATCGCCTTCAATGAATTATTTCCAGACTTCACAGCGACCAGTGAAGCAGGAATTTGAACCAAGAGGCCAAGGCTCACAAAGAAGCCACTCCCTTGACATGTTTCCGGGGCCAGAACTGACACCCATGCCCTCCCCGCTGTGCCGGACAGCCTCCCTAGCCTCCACTAGAAGAGCAAGATTCGCCCTGAGCCTCCACAGTAAGCCCCTGTCCCCTCCAGCCAGGTCAGAAGTCTCCGAAGTGGCCACTTTATAGGGCCTGAGGTTTCCGAGTCTGCCCTGACGTTCTTTTACATAGAAATAGTCTCTTCTTAATGAAAGCAGCCCCAAAGATCCCTTCCAACCCCACTCTTAACATTGATACATGAACCAGTGCAAATGCACCGATTACCTGCTTTATCCTCAGCACCAGCATGGGCAAACCTAATGACAAACATGGATGGCCCCTTAAGGCCTGATGACAGAAAGACAAGACACACACACACACACGTCTAAATGCCATAGAACCAACTACAGATAGATGTACAAGAACTCTGATGATTTAAAAGCCTGTGCTAATAGCCAGGCCTCTTACAACTCATGTGGCACCAGTCTATTTCCTTCCTGAGTTATGGGGACACTGTGGGGCTCAATGACAAATAGAGAGTGCTGGGCTAACTCAATTAGCTTCTCCAAAGGTGTCCTGTGGAAGCATGGGAGTGGCGACATCTTTTCCGGCAGTTTATTTTCTCGTGTCCCCCAGGTAGTAGACATGAGATAGCCTACAGCTTCTTTTAAAGGAATAAGAAATTTTTTTTCTCTAAAATGTACATATATATTCTCTAGGAAATATATATGACAAAGGAGAGGACTATGTACTTTTTAAATTATAAAGTAAGTCTTTAGGAAATGTGTTCTAGGCACAGTACAAGGCCTGTAGGCTTTAGCAGGAAGCCAGGTAGAGTCCCCTGTTCTCCTGGAACTTGCAATCCTATAGGAAAAATGAATGCTGTGGATTGAATGGATGTGTCCTTCCCCCCCTCCCCCAAAAAATCCATCTTTTGAATCCCGAATCCCCAGTGTGATGGCAGCTAAAGGCGGGGCCTTTGAGAAGTAATCAGGTTGGCTGAGGTCATGGGCCTGAAGCCCCTGGGATGGGGTTTGTGCCCTTGTGAGAGGTGAAGAGACCAGAGCTCAGCTCTCTCTGCCACAGGAAGGCACGATGGGAAGTTGGCCTCTACAGAGCAGGAAGAGGACCTTCCCCAGCCCCCACCTCCGCCAGTGCAGCCACCCTGATCTCAGCCTCCCAGAACTGTGGGAGGTGAATGTAGGTTGTTTGAGTCATTGATGGTTGTTACAGCAGCTTGGGCTAAGGCAATGGATATTAAGCAGATGAGTCCTTGAAATTGTGGAAAGAGCGATGAAGAGCAAGAGTCCGCCACCAGGACTTCCCATGTCTGTCAGGGTCTAGATGCAGTGGGCTTATGCTCAGCTTGGCATGGAGACAAAACAAAACTAACCAAGCAAAGCAAAACAAAACAAAATCAAAACACAACTTCTGAAGCTCTCGTGTGGAGGAAGAATTAGTGGGAGCAAGTGAGGTGCCCAGGCTACTTAGAATATGGGCCCCCACAGGAGAGATGGGGAGAAATAGACACCTTTAAAAAATGCAAAGCCCTTTCTTCTGTGCCTTGGTCAAATATTCTGCAAGTCTTCCATAAAGACTGGCAGTTCCTCTATCAAGCCTGGGTAACCTAATGTATCAATTCTCCATTTTCCCTGCCTATGTTAGCGATAGCGCATCTTCCATTAACCTACACTGAGAGAATCATTTCGATTCTAAGAATCTATTTCTGTTCTCCTATAACTTTCTTAAAGATATGCCTCTAGGCTGTATGTAATACCTCACGCTTATACTCGGCTGAAATGTGAATACTTTTGCCAAATTTGGGTAACATTGGCGGGGCTTTCTCTGAGTCTTTTGATGATGGGGATGTGGGTAAGTCCTTTCATTTGAAGAGACTGAAAATTGAATTTGCTTTTGGGATGCTCACCACAGATTTGTGTGTTTTTTTAGTGTCAACAGTATCCTCTGCCTTTTATTTTCAGGTATTTTATGAATTAGCAAAACAATAGGCAGTTCTCCTTCTGAAATTTCTTTAATGAAATAGTGGATGTCCCAGTACCGGCCTTTTTTTTTTTTTTTTTCTTTTGTAATCTTAAGTGACATGCTGCATTTTATCTCATCTCCTTGTCTGTATAGTCTTGATTTTTTGCTCAGTTCCTTAGAAAGCTTCTCCGGCTGATTCTTGTGACTTTCCAGTTGTCAGAAACCTTTAGTTGTGTGATCATTTCTCCTTAAAGATATCTGGGATAAAAGTCTAGTTTTACCTTTCGTAATCGCCACATCCCATTGAATTTGCTTTATGAAAATGTACTATCCTGTACTACTTCCTGGTGGAGAATTAGTTGTTCATTTTTCTTCCAGCTGCTGGTCATCATTCACAATTTTTCCCATTGGTTTTTGTCTCACATTTTTCTTTCATTCTCTTCACCAGAATAAGAGTCTATAAAACTCACTTTGTTCCACACAGGGATGAAATTATTTTATGGAATATGTTGCAAAGGTTTCATAATTCCACCAAGTTTTACTGATCCATAATAAAGTGTTAGCATGGAAAGAAATTTCAGTCTGATAGAGCTGCTGGTTTTTCATGAAAAATAATAATTCCATTGTTTGTGTATGCATCTTATGTTTTAAAGAATCAAACATGATGCTGATTTCATTACATGTCTCTTATGATAATTATCATTTTTACTGTTACAGTATAGAAACTGAGGGAAAACAAAAAAAAATTAGGTCAAGGATTATACAAGGCATTATACTAAGAACTGACAAGAATAGAGTGAAAAATATGACATAATTCCTAGCTCTAAAAGGCCTCATACTTTAGTAGGTTAGTGCAAAAAGAATGTTAAGATATCCCTAAAAATCGAATATAAAGGGATAAAAGTTAAAGGGAAAGAACAAGCTTTCTAAAGGCTGAATAGTTCTACAAATTCAGTATTGAGTCCTTTGACCCACATCCGTATGTGGGAGAGGGGAGGAGCCGACTTAATGAGGCAGTGACTTGTATTAGCAATAGAGATTTCTATTATTAATGAGGATCTTCATTTTTACCCTAAATCTCGCAGTGTATATTATGTAAACAAGGAGACCCTCTGCTTTTATTGAAGGAGGTAATTGGGGGAGGAACTTTGGATCTGGAACTTGGCTGCATTGTCCTTTCTTATGAAATCATCATCATCATCATCATCATCATCACCCGCCTTCTGATCAGATATATTAGACTTTGTCAAAAGTAATGGCAGTCATTTTTTAAGGTGAAAATGCATAAGAAGGTTAATTGCAGGACCAGATCATTATTGAGGGGGAGAGTTATCAGCCCACTAGCAGAATTCTAACAAAGGGAAGAATGAGAAGTAGACTTAAATGATGAACTTGCTATAAAGCCTCTGGCCAGAATAGGCACTCAATGAATAGAATGTCTTCATCCCTCTTTCTCTGCCCTTGTTCTATGGTGAGTTAGTCCTACGCTCTCATGTGATTCAGGTGACATTCATGTAAGTGTGTTCAGAGAGAGCTCCAGTGGCCGATGGGTTGGGGAATCAATCCTCAGAGTTGACACCTTTCTCCTTGACGCCTGCTGTACTGAGGGATTCTTGGTGAGAGCATTGCCCTGTTTTCCGGTGATGGTCCTCTCCATTTGACTCCTGCTTTTTCTGGAGTTGTGAGCCTGGAGATAAAGGGGGTGAGTCCAGGTGCAGTATGTTTGTGGTAACCTAACATTTCCTGCTGGTATGATTAACGTACTATAGAGGCTGTTAACCAAGGATGGCCAACTGGGACTTTGAAAACACTCTATTGCAATAATACACCGACACTTTGATCCTCTCTCTAGACCTCTGGGAGCCTTTTTGCACATTAAACTCATTAACCAGCCTGGGGCTTTTTTTTTTTTTTAAAGTAAAAATTATGTGGGTGGCTGATTCAGCATTACGGTGTATTTTAGCTGAAATATGTCTGGACTGATCATTTATTTCTAGGAGGGAGATAGAATTTCTCTTTCAGTGGTATGGTTTCTGAGAACCTAGGACTTATCACATCATATTCTGCAGTGAATCAGGAAATACAGTTTAAGAAGGTCTTGGAGAAAATTTACAGGTTAAGATGACAGTGTCTAACATCAGGGACACCTGACTTGAATATGATATCAGGAAAGGCTTCCCTGTAGAAGTGAACTGATTAATAGGAGGCAACCAGAGGAAGGGCTTGGGGGAGGGGAGAGAGGAGGAGAATGTGTGGACTAGGAGAGAAAATAGTGTGCTTCAGGAACTGAACTGAAAACGAAGACAGAGTTGCTGGGGCAGAGGGAGGGAGCAGGGGACAAGAGTGAAACTGTTGCTTAGAAGTGGGCAAGGACCAGCTCCTATGGGGTCCCAGGGCCATCTTAAAAGGATATGGAATCTTATTTTCAGAAATATGGGAAGGCACCAAAGGTTGTTTAAGAAAGGTATGTAAAAGCTCATTTTGTCTGCCATGTGGATAAAGGACTAGAGAGCGTATTCCAGTGACATTGAGACAACCAATAGGAGGTGGTCACAGTGTGCAGGGCACCATAATGGCACAGAATGGCATGACAGTTTGTCCTTGTTCCTCGGACATTCACAGTCTAGTAACGGGAGTGGACATATGGACACAGGGTTATTAATGGGACAGGTGTTATACCACAGGAATTAAGGAAGATCAAGCGGGGAAAGGGGAAACCCTTTTAGCAGGGAAATAGCTTCTGACGTGTTGTGTAAGACCCAAGGAATCCAGTGCCCTGAGGTTTGTTTGTTTTGCTTTTTGGTTCTTTGTTGTTATTTTCATTTTAGTCACAACAGCTTTCAGGATAAGAAATTGCTTTAGAAGTAGCATTCCTACTGTTTTGTTTTGTTTTAAGCAACAAGCACACACATGTTTTATATTCAGTTTCACATTATCTTAGGCAAGTAGAAAGCAGGTTTTTGTTGATTTCTTTTTTTTTTTTTTTTTTAGCGAGGTGTGAGGGAATTCCCCATCCCTTGCTCCAAGTCACCTGTCAGTCAGCACAGTCAGGAAGGGAGTGGAGATGAGTCTCTTCTTGGAGGGCATACTGCTGCTGAGTCAACAACACAGACACACCAGCACACACAATTGGCTGCAAATGAGGAGGGAGAGTAGGACCTCCTCAAACCATTTTCTTTTCTTTTTTAAAAAATATACTTTATTAATTTTTTACAGAGAGGAAGGCAGATGGATAGAAAATCAGAAACATTGATCAGCTGCCTCTTGCACACCTCCTCCTGGGGATGTGCCCACAACCGAGGTACATGCCCTTGACTGGAATTGAACCTGGGACCTTTCAGCCAGCAGGCTGATGCTCTATCCACTGAGCCAAACTGGTTCCAGCCCTCAAACCATTTTCTTTATCCTAAGAAACCTGGAAGGGGTTGCAATTAGAAAGAATCATATGGAGTTACCACCTATAGTTCTCTTGGGGACCCTTCTTGAAAATTCCTCTCGAAAACACCACTCTACTTACCATCTATTACTTCCCACTTTCACATACAGCTCTAACAGTGAGAGCTGCCCATCAAGTGCACAAATTTGCTATGACAGAAAAGCTGCCAAGCTCTACCGGTGAATCCCTTCTGAAAAGAAATAGGCTGGCTTCTACTGAGATCATGAGAGAGAGAAAAAATGTAGTTGGTCATGTAGAAGGGGATTGGGAAAGTTTCAGTGCATGATTTCATACTGGCTCAACTCCTGGCTTTATCTGTGTGGGAGTCTTGGGTAGGTCATTTAGGCTCTCTAAATCTCTTTGGAAAAATAAGATGGCTAGATTGACTGATCACCCAGATGTTTTGCAAACTTAGTTCCAGATATAGATTTTTAACCAGGAGAGCTGTGAATTGATTTTTTTTTTTCAGAAGATTCTTGAGCTGCAGGATAATTGCAAGGATGGGCAGCTATTGGAATATGAATTTTGACAGTACCTGGTGGTTTTTAAGATTAAAGAAATGGCATGTCTGGGCTAAGAAAGATAATAGTCTCCCATAGTTTGCATTCTTAGGCCACACCCAGAAAATCCTGTCTTATTTGATGTGATGAAATTTAAGGATGCTAGCAAATCTGAATCAAGGAAAGGGGATCAAGACAAGGGGAAATCTGGGGAAATTGCCATGAAAGGAGAGGTTGTTAAAAACTGAAAAGGCTTGATCTGGAGAAGATATAGGGATACATTACAGCTGTCTCAAATATTGTGAAGAATTGTCAGGGGAAGAGAAATGAGACTTACCCTGGCACTGCCTTTTCTAATAGACCTGGAGTAAAATCGATTGAAGTTACAGGGAGCTTAATTTGTACTCAGTGTGAAGAAGGAATTTCTGACAACAGTATCTAACCAGGAATTGAAGGGGACCTAGTTTTGCTTGTGTGGGTAGAGAATGGTTTTGAATAATACTGATTATAAAAGCAATGATGCAAGTGTTTTTGTATGTACTAACTCAGTCCTCATAACCACCCTTGGGGGTAGCTTCTGTGTTCATTCCTATAGTACAGATGAAAAGAGGAATGGTATGGTTAAGCCACTTGCCTGAGATCACACAGTGAATTGGTGACAGACCTAGGATTCGAACCCATGCAGTCTGATGGTAGTGTCCACAGGCTCACCTGTGTTGCTCTATTGTCTCCAGGTGGGCATCGCTTGGAGAATCTGTGGATGGGATTTCCACCCTGAGTTTCTAGGGAGGTCATTGAAGAGCCCACCAGTGGTCATACAATCTGTGCACACGTGTACACAACATAGGCGGTGATGTCTTCTATGTGACCAGCTATGCACAGCCGTCCAGTTTCCTTCCCCATCCCATTGGAGTTGAGATCAATCACCCTTCTTGGTGGGGTTTTTTTATGTTTTTTTTTGTCTGCTGTATGGATGTCATTTGAGTCATCCATTTAAGCCATGCCTTGCCATTCCTTTGAAAAAAATGTTACAAATATATCCAAAAATATTGCAAAAAAAAAAAAAAGAAGAAGAAGCCTTGATTTCTGGATATGGGCTACAACTAGAGCTTTCTCCCAGACATGATGGATAACTTCTTCTGCATCAGAGGCCACACCTATGTGAATGAAAGAGACATGGACTTACCTGCCCTTCACCCATTAGGAAACACTAGTGCTTTCCGGTCCAGGGAGAGAGAGAGGCTGTTCAGACTCTAGAGGTAGCTGGCCAAGCAAGATAACTTATCCCCTTTTATATACAGGTGCTCGAACATCATCTAAACACAGGTAGTTAGAATGTAAGAATGCCATGTTGTCAATCACATTGCATCCTACTGGATTTTAATGCCTGTTTTACTAGCCAGGAAATGATATTGAACATTGTATGGCCCATCAACATGAATGTGCATATGGTTTCGAATGGGGGTTTCAGCCTTCTGAAGCTAATTACTTCTGCCTAAGTGGGAATGCCAAAGCAAGCTATGTCCACAGCTAAAAGAGTAATTTTTAAATAATAATAATGAATATGTACAGTGATGCCGTGACACAACAGAAATTGTGTGTTTGTGTGTGTGTGTGTGTGCGCGCGCGCACACACACACACACAGGCACAAACCTTTTAAAGAGATATTTCTGAAACTCTGTGTCCAACAGTGTTAACCCGGAGAGATGCAGAAATGTCAGACACATTACATGGGCAAGACGTGCGGCTGGCATTTGGCTGCCAGCGGGGGAAGCGTCCTCCCGCCACTAATTCCTCAGGAACCTCACGCTGCGTCTGTCTACAGGGAGGAGAGGGAAAGGGGAGGAGGGGAGAGCAGATATTGCCTGTTATGTTTTTCCGCCTCCGCTGTGGGGGCTGAGGATGCTGAAGTTAGGGGGACACAGAAAGCAAAGTAGCCCCCTCTCAGCGAGGCCAGTGGTGAGCCAGCCCTCCTGACCATCAGTGAGGCCAGCACCATCAAACCAAGCCACACCACCTCTTAGGGACACTCAGCTGTGCCTCCATTCAGCCTGTGAGTGGTCCCCAAAGGAAGGTGTGATGGTAGTTTGGGGTAAGTGCTTTGCAAGAACCTGTCCTCACTGACTGAGTGGTTGGAGCATGTGCTTTTACCCTCCGGTGGGCATCTAGAGGGAGATGGGGACTTGACAGTGAAACATATGGTAGTTTGTCACCTGGTGTGTAATTGCTAATTCCCATCAGGCTGCCCATGGGAAATTTTTTTCTGCTGTCCTCATAATGGCTTCCAGATGTATCCCCAGAAAAATATTTTGTGAAAGTAGATATAGACTGGGAGTTGTTAACAGTAAACAGGTTACGTCAAGCGTCTTGTGTCTGTTGCCAAAATACTCTTTCAAGTTCCTCTGGCCACGTCTGCCACATTTTTCACCCTCTAGAGACCAGGGGTCTCTCTCTCTGAACTGATCAGCTTGACCCTGGATTGTAGCTCTGTGTTAAGGCATTTGTCTTTTTTCAATAAGCAAAAAGGAAGAGAGGAGGAATTACTTATTCTATGAAATGAACTTCTCTTCAAAATGTGCATTATTCTTGCAATCTGTTCGTTAGTATGCCGAACCAACTTGTGAGAGGTTCCTGGAGTCTTCTGCTGCAGGTGGCTGGGTTGCCGGCACGTCTTCGGGTGTGCCCTTGGCCTCAAGGGGCTGGGTTGTTGTCATGTCAACTTCAATGCAGCTACAATGATGCCTTGCATCTAGAAAGTCGTGTTACTGATGTGACCAAGTCGGTCTCATTTTATCATTGCATACACCCTGTGTAGTAGGTATACTGTTTTTATTTGCTCCATTTTGAAAACAAAGAAATTAAAGGTAAAGGACTATCTGGGATCATAAAACTGGTGAGTGGATATGGTGGTGTTTCACAACTCACCTCATGTCTCAGGGTTTGTTTTTCTGATGTGTATCATCTGTGGGTGGGATAAAAACAAGCATTGCTCCTACTTCCATGTCATCTGTGATTCAGGTATATGTGCATGCATACATGTTTGCATATGTGCACATAATTGGGTTTTTCCCCCTTCTTTTTGGACTACCTTTTTGCTCTTTGGGCTGCAATAGGCACAGTTGTGAAGCAGAACAAGTTCAAGTTGAGCACACTGTTCTCTTTTTTCCACTACACACTCCTAAACATGTGCCACACTCACATGCATGCACATACTATCACACATGCACATACTTATACATTCTTTCACATGCACACCCTCTTACTAGTATATATGTATACATGCTTATATGTATACACATACACATCTCTTATGTGCACATGCTCTCACATATGCATGCCCTTACACATGCTATCACATGTGCATGGTTTCATACATGTGCACATGTATGTGTGCCCTCATATGTGTATATGTATACATGCTTTCACACACCCACATATGCACAGTCTCATGCACTCACACACATGTGTGCACACATCTTCACACACTGTACACATTTCCCATACATGCACACATGTACACACTGCATATGCTCTCACACATGCACACACATATGCACACTTTCACATAAGCATATATGTTCTCACACATGCCCACACACAGGTGTACCACACTTAGTTCCTTAGGGTTAAGAATCCTGAGGCACTGTGAGCTTTCTCTCATTTAAGAAGGAAACCGCCAATAAATAAGATAAAGGGTTAATATTGCCTCTCATGAGTCTAGAGAAACCAAAGGGGTGATCCTATAATGGTGTAATTTCATTTCCATCGATTTTCATTGAAGGCATAGGGGAACAGGGACGAAACATACCAGCATTCTTTGAATCATCACACCTCAGGTGCCTCAGCCTTTGAGAATGAGCAGATATGCCCCCTGAAGCTGGGGAGAGCAAATGCCCTTCCCGGAGCCTGAGTTTTCATCTGCCTCTTCAGAAGAACCTAGTTTTCTCTGGGGAATCAACCTTGAGCACTGAGAAAAGCTCATCAGGTGCCTAGAACCACATTGTGAAGGCTGTTTAGGTCACCCCATACAGTTTAGGGGGATGTGACACCTTCTCTCAGCCCCATCCCTTTCTCTGCCTGACCAAGGCCACACCTGCAATAGCAAGTGGCCACTGATGCTTTGTGATGACACAGTGGAGATGTCAGGACACAGATTCCCACAGAAGTGTGTGATACCTTTCTGAGCAGGTTTACCAAGTACGCTTGCCAGCACATTCTTACAACCCTTTCCTTCTGCTTCACAGACATGGCCTAGGTGTTGTGTTACATTAGCTCCTTTGTTGGGACTATGTTTATATCCTTGAGTGCTCTTAGATCCTTTAATAATGGCCTGGATACTTTCTAGAATAGCAAATGCCCTCCCACCACCGCCAGGTCTGTCTCCTGCTTTCTCCAGCACTCAGTGCAGAGGAGATGCAGAATAGCACTACCATTTGCATGGCAAGGGTTGCCTTTACGCTTAATTTTTTGAAGTTATTCTCTTGAGAAATAGGTGTGGGTAAATTTATAAATCCTTAAAATTTCAGTGCTTCAAGGCAGTATAATTACAGGTGGTCCTATTATCTTGCTATAATGATGAAGAAATTGAGTCCCAAGGAGGCTGTGATTTGTCCCAGTTTATCAGGATAATGACTGTGTTGCATGCTTTCTTTGTGCCTTTCTCATGCCCCTCTAACCCTCGTGGCCTGGCTCTCTGTCCTGAAGGCTGACCATGTAGGCCATAACAATGGGTGCCCTTGTCCACTACCTGTCAGCTGGGAGGAGATTAGAGGCTAGAGGAAATGGAGTCAGGGTACTTACTGCCAGATTCCTCCTTGTCATGGTGCCTTGATTGGCTAGTTCACTGTACCTGGGATACAGCCCCTGCTAGGTGGCCCTGACCATGTAGATGGTTTCTTTCTGGGTCCCTCTGGTCTCTCCTCCTCCTTGCCCCAAAATGGCTAGCAATGGCAACAACTTCCCTGTTCAGAGCTCATGACCTTGGCATTCCCCCCTCCCACATCAGAGGTATCTAACAACGATCATATATCTACTGGACCTGATAAAACATTGAGATAGTGCCAGAAGGGCCACATTCAGCAACCATTGCTGATTGGAAAAGTTTCAACTTTGAGTCATCAGTATGTTTGCACCAGCGAGCTGTGAGTGCCATAGGACCTGCTCCTGGACTGTAAAGAATGAAGCAACATAGAGTCCTTGTGACTTGGGGCCGGCCTGAGTAACACACTGTTCCTAGGCTCCCATGGCTTTTTAGAAGGGAATCAATGTTGCTAATTTCCAGTCTCTCTCTCTCACACCTACATAAACATAAACACACACCTAAACTTGCCTACATATACCAATCTCAGGTAGCCTACAAATGAGCTTAAGACCAGCTCCCAAGGAGGAAAAACACTTATTCTTCTACTAAAGGCCCGGTGCACAAAATTCATACACTTGAAGGGAGGTGGTCCCTCAGCCCAGCCTGTGCCCTCTCGCAGTCTGGAAGCTCTCTGTCAGTCAGACATCCTTAGTGCTGCCACGGAGGCAGGAGAGGTTCCCACCACCGCCACTGTGCTTGCCAACCTTGAGCCTGGCTTCTGGCTGAGCAGTGCTTCCCCTGCGGGAGTGCACTGACCACCAGGGGGCAGCTCCTACATTGAGTGTCTGTCCCCTGGTGGTCAGTGCACATCATAGTGAGTGGTTGTTATGCTGTTCGGTCACCTTGCATATAAGCCTTTTATTATGTAGGATTAGGTCAGCGGTTGGCAAACTGCGGCTCACAAGCCACATGTGTCTCTTTGGCCCCTTGAGTGTAGTTCTTCCACAAAATACCATGGACTGGGCAAGTCTATTTTGAAGAAGTAGCGTTAGAAGAAATTTAAGTTTAAAAAATGGCTCTCAAAAGAAATTTCAGTCTTTGTACTGTTGATATTTGGCTCTGTTGACTAATGAGTTTGCTGACCACTGGATTAGAACTTAGCCAGGTCTAATCACCTGCCCAAAGCATTGTAAGTTACGTTATAGAGTTAAAGATCCAAATGTGTAACAGACAATCTTTTTCCCAGGGAGTTGCTTGCCTCCTATTCTCTTACCTTCATACATATATTTTGCCTGTGTGAGACCCTGCGTGACTTCAGTGGATCGGATGCCCTGCTCTGCAGAGTCCTGGTTGACAGTGGGCAATGGCGAGGTTAGGGGTGAAAAGCCAGGCTTAGCTATTCTCCTGGCATAGATTTCTGTTTATCAGAAAGGCTTCTGCTGTGCTGGTTCACTTCTGTGTTAAGGCATTCACAGAGCCATTGCCACGACATAGTCAATCCATTAGAAATGGCATCAGCATCCTCCATGTCGTTCCCCTTTCTTTGACTCAGTTCTCAAAACGTCGACCGAAAGCTGTTTCGTTGAGCTCGCATAGATTTGCAAAGCAATCGACATTCCTCCTGCCGTTCCCAGAAGAGTTGCTCGTAGGCCTCTGCCTCTTACCCTTCCAAAACTACTGTATTTAGGTCCAAAGAGTGTCTGTGTTTAAGAGGCATGTCACCAAAATCCAGTTGAACTGTCATTGTTTTTTTTCCTTCCTCCCTGTATTCCTCTTCCATGATCACGGATTATCTAGCTTGTAAATCTCATAGTCACACCTTCTGTCTGGCCTGCCTTCTCCCCGCCGAGCAATGCCAGAAACCAGGACGTAGCCTATTAAATATTGGCACTCACGTTGCAAAAGGGTGTCTTCCGACCCTCCCGTGAAGGCAGCCCATGCAGGGCTCACTGCTTGGAGAAAAATGCGGTCCCAGTGAGGGAAAAGGATCTTTTTAAAGGTGCTCCTGAAGCTTCCTGCTCCATCCTGTCTGGTGTGTCTTTCTCCTGACCCCTATGGTCCATAAAAAATACAACCCCCACCAACAAGCTTTTGCCAGCTCACAAATTTATGTCATTTTGTTTTTCTTTATGCGGAGAGTTGGACATGTGCAGCCTCCAGTTCCTAAGATATCAGCACGTGTCACGTGTCCCCAAGCACCACAACCAGCTGAGAGACTGAGGCACTGCCAGCTGAGCGGGACGGTACTCTGATGAGGATGGTGTTTCCGGTGGGCAGCGACTAGAAGAAAGGCAAAAGGAAACAAGGAAGAAGGAGAAAGATGTTTTGCATAGATGCAATCCCATTTTACCTTCCATTGCTCAGCGTCTTTCGGTGACCAGGGTCATGCTAGCTAGCACCCAGCTTGGGGGCAGTTTGCGAACTCCACTGCCGCTAGACCTTGAATAAATGATGAATGGCAGTGGGGACTTCGGACTTTTCATGAGTGTGTTTTTATACCTAGAATGTTTCTCCCAAGGAGACGGAACTTCCCCGCCCTTTAAATGGTCTGTTTACTTTCATTAGGCCTCCCACAATTCTTCAACCTGTTGAACTTGACAAGCATTCATTTACACAACACATGTTTCCTTTTTTCTTTCTTTCTTTACTTTATTATTACTGTATTTTTTAACTTCCGCCCTCTTATCCTGACCTGCCCAAGAAGCTAATGAACCGTCGAAAGGACCATCCGTGCTGTCTTGGGGACAGGGGTCGGAAGCAATGAAAGCCACAGTCCCAGGCCCCTCCTGCTCATCCTCTGGGCTGTGTCTCTTTCTATTGGCTTCTTCCCATAGGCATCTTTACATAGGGTCTGGATGAAAGGGAGAAGCCAGAAAATTCTCAACTTAACAGTCCTGCCATGGCAAGAACAAAAAATAGATTTGAGGGAACAAAGTGGAGAGACTGAGTTTTGCTTCCACTCCTTATCCCCTGATTGTAAGCCTCAAGCTGCTGTGTGTTGTTTTTTTTTTTTAAGTCTCGGTCCAGATTCGACTGCTCCTGGGAAATCTTAAGTGACCCCCCTCTCTTCCCCACGCCACCCACAATTCAAGAACGGCTCCTCTTCCCTTCTCCCACAGTACCATCTGGTTTCCCCATCCTAGCGCTCCTTATATCCTGTTTAAATTAATTTAGCGATTTAATTTAAATTGTCTGGATCGTCGGCTCTCCAAGGAGTCAGATGCCGTCGCGCGCATGGTGGGAGCCCACCTGGCACGCAGACGCTTCCCCGTGGAAAGTGGTTGGCGAGCTCTGGGGTCTGGAAGCCAGAGAGAGCCTTCCCCCCCCCCCCCCCCCCCGCCCGCCTGCCTGTGTGTCTCAGACAGTCCACCGGCTCTGGCATGCGCGGGGCACATTCACCTGCCTTCTTAGCTCTAAGCGGAGCCCGCTGTTAGGCGGAACGGGGGCGTTTGGAGACGGCGGGCCCCGTGAGGATGGCCTGTTTGCCGGCTCCAGTCTATCGCCCGCATGCAGAGAAGGCAGATCGGGGCCAAGATGCTTATTTATGATCTCCGGATGCCTGTGCCTTCGCTGCCTGCCCACGGGGAGCCCTCCAGAGAGCCTGTCCGCCCCGGCAGCCACACGTCCCTGCTCTGATGGATGGAGCTGGCCAGGCAAATTGCTGTGCTGATGAACAGCTCGGCTACCTGAGCACGTGTTCCCCAGCCATCTCCAGGGATAGACCACGTTTTACAGAAGAAGGACTCATCCCCAGCCGGGGTGAGCCTGGCAGCCCTTAGCCAGTGGAGGATGGGAGGAGGGATGGAAGTAGGGGAAGATGAGCCCCTTGGTCCCAGAGCTCACTTTTCAGCCACTCCCCAGTGCCTGTCCTTGGGCTGGCTGAGAAACCCCATTGCATTTTGTCACGCCTCCCAGGAAGTGACTCAGATGGAGACCCAGAGGTCTGGGTGTCACTGGGCTCAATGAAAGCGAGAAACCAAGAAGCTGAACTGAAAGCACTTAAAGGAAGGCTGCATTACCTTAAAATATGCAGATGGGAAACTGACATTACCGTCAAGGTCAGAAGCCACCTTTCCGAGTAAACATTCACCCCTGGGCACAGGCAGAGGGGATGTGTTCCTTCCCTTTTACAAATGACTGCCTATGCAAATGCGGGGGGTCAGAGTCGTGCCCCGGAATGTGGGCTTGTCTGCTTTCATCTCCCCATAATGAGGAGCATGCAGGAAGCTGTCAGGAAAGGCAGCACGGACCCGCTCCATGCCTGCAGGGGAGGGGGTTCGGTGGCTGGCGAGGCTGCCAGCTGGTTTCCTGCCGAAATATTACATCAGTCTCTTGTATGATCTCGCATCCTGTGTAAATGTAATGTTTCGGCCTAATGGGCAGGATTAGCAAGAGCTGGGAAGCCATAAATGAAAGTTTCTTGTTTCCAGAGAGCAAGTTAGAGCTTTTATATCATCTGCCGTGCAGCTCTCGGTGAATTTAAATGTATCTCTTGGGCTTTGGTAATATTCGTGTTAATGTCAAAATTGATCCCATTGTTATTGAGATGTGTGGTTTCTTCAGGCCCCGGTGGCACTGTGCCTGCGGTTGCCGGGGCTGATGGGTGTCTGCATGGGATATGTGCCTTCCAGACTCTCTCCAGATCACAGCGAGGTTATCCGTGGTGCCTGCTACCCAGGGCTGTGCGTAGGTCTGCATTCTTCTGTAATGCACTCATGAACTTAATTGGGATTTCCTGAGTACCTACTGTGTGCTGACACTTTGCGTGGCTCTTGGAGTGTAACAGTGAACAGCAAGATCCAGGCTCTTTTCCCAAAGGACTCCTACCTCTATATGGAGAGGAACAATAAACACAAGCAGAAGGATTATAACTGCACATTGATGTCAGTACTTTGTGGGAAGACAGCTGGAAGAGAAGACAGGGGATTGTGGAGAGGGGAACCTTCGATCTGCTGGTGGTGAGGCAATATTTAAGCTGAGACAGAAAAGATAAGGCCAAGGCAGCCTTGGACATAAAGAGAGAAGGAGCTTTCAAGGCAAGGAATACGTACATGCAAAGGTCCTAAACTAGGGGAGAGTTGTGTTTGAAGAATTAAATGGCCAGGAGCACTTTAGTGCAAAGCGAGGAAGCAGAGTGGGATGAGTTGGAATTAAAAAGGCCTCCACAGAGGAGAGATCACTGGGGGACTGTAGTCATGGTAATTGAGCTTATTGTTTTATTGTAAGTTTGGTTAGAAGCCAAGAAAGGATGTTTCTGAGTTCAGTCTCTATCTTTTAAAACTATATTTTTAGATCAAGATATCTGTATTTTTGTCTAGTATAAAAACTGTATTTTTATATCTATTATATTTTAGAAAGAGAAAACAAATGTTGACAAAGGTGTGGAGAAATTGGAATCCTTGTGCATTGCTGATGGGATTGTGAAAAGGTGCAGGTGCTGTGGAAAACAGTATGGCGGTTCCTCAAAAAATTAACCACAGAATTAACATATGATCCAGTGATTCACTTCTGAGACTACTTTCCAAATAAGTGAAAGCAGGGACTCCAACAGCTCGACTCCAACAGCTCTTTGTGGACCCATATTCACAGCAGCGTTATCCATAGTAGGCAAAAGGTAGAGATAAGCTAATTGTCCATCAACAGATGACTAGATAAGCAAAATGTGAGAGGTGCACACAAAGGAATAGTATTCAGCCCTAACAAGGAAGGATTCTGGCTCATGCCTCACCATTATGAACCTTGAAGACATTCTGCTAAGTGAAATAAGCCAGACACAAGAAACAAATATTGTACAATTCTATTTATATAAGGTATCTAGAATAGTCAAATTCAGAGACAGGGTGTAGATTGGTGGTTGCCATGAGCTAGGAAAAAGGGTGATGAGGAATTATTAACTAGGAGCCCAGCATGTGAATCAAAATCTCACAGTGCCACCCACCCTCGAATCACCGGTCTGGCCCTGCCTCGCTCTCTGGCCCATGAAGCAACCCAGCTGCTGCTGACCAGGCCCTCCCCCAGCACAGGCACACGGAGGCCCCTGCCACCCTGCCCCCAACATTGAGCAGGGAACCTCCTCCTGTCCAGTAGACCCATTATGGCATCCTGGTTAATTAGCATATTTCTCTATTATATGTATAGATGAGTATGGAGTTTCCATTGGAAAAGATGAACAAGTTTGGAGATAGATGGTTATTTTCGCACAACAGTGTGAATATAGTTAATGCCACTGAACTATACACCACAGCTGGACAAGATGGTAAATTTTTATGCTTTGTAAAGTTTGCCACAATTGTATAAAGCTAAAAGAAGAAACACACTATATCTTACACTGCATAGAAAGGAGGAGAGAGAACAGTTGGAAAGACAGACAGGAGGTCATTCCTCCAGTTCAGTATTAAGACAGCAGTGGTCCAGGGCAAGAGAGATGCAGATGACCTGTGGATCTGAGACAGATATGAAAGGACAGAAGCTACAGGGTTTATTGCTGGATGATATGACTGTTCATTGTTTGTACTCTGATACACTGGAAGTCTTCAGACCACACTTGTGGAGGGGAATGGTAAAGACTGGTGAAAGGCCCTTGACTGGCAAGTGTGTTTAAGCTTGATATCTTGGTCACAACAAGACAGACTTTATTCTTAAACTCTTCAATAGTCTTGGATGGAGTGTGGGAGTGATTGCTGTTGACATGTAAACATTTGCCTGCACTGCCGTGCAGCAGTCATGTGCTCTGGGTGAACATGTGATTTGCAGTGATAACTAGCATGTGGCTGGAGTTGCTCATTCTCTTCCTTATTAGTAATGCACGTCTTCCATTAGCATATGCAACTAACGACTCCCTTTCCCCTGTGCTGTGTTGACATTCATTGTAATGATTTATTATCTGAGCTAAATAACCCTCAATATGAAACAACAAACATGCCTGTGTTTGTGTTTTCCATTTGTTTTGTTTTCTCTTTCTTGCTTCTGTATAAGTAGATAGTTCTTTATGTGATAATTATGTGGTACCCAAACAAACAATTGGAAAACCCACTGGAAAGGTTAAGAATGTCTGCAAGGTTTATTTTTTTTTTTAATGGAAAAATCCACTGGCATCTCGCATTAGTGCCTTGGGATTTTAAAAATAATTAGATTATTAAGATGATGTTTGTTATGAGGAAACACTCCATATAAGATTTAATGGTCTATGAAAGGGCCACACTTGAACTTTTTGGGGAGTCTCCAGTGCACCCCCCCCCCCAGGAATCTTATTTTATTCACTTAAGATGTTTCCAAAATGGTCTGAATGAGAAGCTTACAAAGTGGTAGAGTAGTGGCTGGGTCTGGAGTTCTACAGTTGGATTGACTGAGTTAAATCCCAACAAGCCACTACCAAATGTGCAACCTTATCAGGGGTGGGGAACATCCGGCCCGTGGGCCATATAAGGCCCTCAAAATTATTTGGTCTGCCCTGCTGAGGCATTAGTGGTGAGTGAATTAAATGTTTGAGTAAATACAGCAAACTAATTTTTAAGTTGATAATTTTGTATGGCCCTCAGATGATGTTATAAATAGCCAAATGGTACTTGGAAGAAGAAAGGTTCCCCACCCCTGCTCTAGATGATGTACTTAAACTCCCTGAACCTCAGTGTCCTCTTCTATCAAGTGGGCACAACAGCCATATCTATCTCATGAGGTCCTTGTGACGATCAACTAAGATAATAAATGTGAAACTCTTAGAATAACTGCTCAGTAAATATTAACTGTTACTGTTGTCAGTAAACTGCAGATATTTTCATGAGAAAGACATGGTATATGAAAATAAATGTATGTAAAGACAATATAAAAGGGTAAAAAGAAAAATGAATACATCATGGTCATTATTTGTGCAACTATGTATATGATAGTGAAATTAATGTTGAGTGCTTTATAGTATACTAGGAGCCTGGTGCATGAAATTTGTGCACTTGGGGGGAAGAGTCCCTCAGCCAGCCTGAGACCTCTTGCAGTCTGGGAGACCTCAGGGGCTGTTCAACTGACAGCTAAGACCCATTTTCTTTAGCACTACTTTAATCAGACATCCTTAGCACTACTACGAAGGTGGGAGAGGCTCCTGCCACTGCTGTTCCACTCACCAGCCATGAGCCTGGTTCAGGACTTCTGGCTGAGTGGTGCTTCCCTTGTGGGAGTGTACTGACCACCAGCAGACAGTTCCTGCATTGAGCGTCTGCTGTCTTGTGGTCAGCATGCATCATAGCAACCAGTCATTCCAATGTTCAGTCGATTTGCATATTAGCCTTTTATTATATAGGTTGGAGTTCTTAGTGTCCATGATAAAGTTATGGCAGTATTTTACCCTGTACAAGAGAGATAAGAAATCTTGAGTCTAAAATTATTTGATGTTGTTTTAAAAGTATGTCCTCCAAGCCTGTTGGAGGTGGGTCTTTGGTTGAGCATTGACTTGTGAACCAAGAGATTGCTGGTTTGATTCCTGATAGAGGAATAAGCCTGGGTTGCAGGCTTAAACCCCAGTCAGGAGGGAGAATGAGAGGGCATGCAGAAGGCAGCTGATTGATGTTTCTCTATCATTGCTCTCTATCCCCCTCTCTCTCTATTCCTCTCCCTTCCTATCTCTCTCAACATAAACAAACAAACAAATAAATAAATAAAATATGGTATAGTCTCTTTTCAAAAAAGTATTTCTTCCCCAACTCTGGTCATTTTATTTCTTATTAATTGTTTCCCACTGTAATCACTGTGACCCTTTCCTATTCACATCATTTTGGACATTGAAGACTTTTCATTGGCTAATGGTAATTTCCATCTCTTAACATCACAGACAAATAATTGAATTGTATTTCATCAGGTTGAAGTTACCTTACTTGGCTTACTATGGCAGTTTTGTTTTCTAAAGAAAAAGAAACACTAATTTTTGTTGTTGAGCTTCAGCTTAAAAACCTAAGCAGGTTCTTCTTGCCATGGGCTTTCCCCCCATAGAAACTTGTTATTGATGTTTTGTAAGTATCATATTCCATTCAAAGGTAAAAGGCTGCTTCCACTTGCCATTTTTCTAGTGATTTTTTTCTACACTGTGTCTGCAAGTCAACACTCCTGGGCTCAATTAAAATATGTATTTAGCCAGTGGATTTGCAGGAAAAAAAGACCAAACTGGAATACTAATACCTGGGCTCTTGCCTATGAATACAAGGATGGTGCATATTGAGGGATGCTTTCAAGACAATGGTCAGCGAGCTCAGGAAGCCGGGCAGTGACTGCACCTTACTACACATGTACAGTGGGATTTGGTTGAAATTTCTTAGCACACTCAGGTGTTGCTCATTGAAATTACAATTTGATTGAGATTATATCCAAATAGAAAATTCAAAGCCACTAAAACGATACCATGCCTAGCACCCCATGGGACAGAGGCTAGTTCTACCTGACCTCTGCTCTGAAGACCTTATATGTGGCATCATGATCGCAACTCACATTTGTGGACTTTTCACTACATGTCAAGCCCTCTGCCCCTAGCTAGGGATGTGATAACAACCACAGGCAGGCATAGCCTCTGCCTCTTGGAGCTTCCGTTGTAGGGATTTGGGACGAGATGATGTAGATATAGTCATGAAAATCAGAAAAGGTGTCCCTGAAGAGGTGCCAACTGAGCAGGGCAATGAAGCTTATTGACTAGGAATGATTATCTTGGACAAGGAAAGCAAGATATGGCCTTGTGGAAAGTGGGGTATGACCAGGTAAGGATCTGAGAGCAGTTCTGAGTGGCTAGAGCCAGAGACAGCAAGGTCCAAAATAATTCTGGAGAAATAAGGACCAATTCATGGAAGCCACATTAGAAATGTTATCTTGACTTCTTAGACCAACTTTAGACCATAGAGGTACTATTGATATTGTCTTCCCAATGCTTCAGCAAATTAAAGCTGAAAGTGGTGAAATAACCTCATACCTCAGCTGGAAGTGGCAGGTGCATATTTAAACCATAATCTTAATTTATAACTAATACATTATACTCCCGCTGGAAGTCCAATGCCTCCCTAACCGTTTTGTGGATTTCTGACTCACAGTATCATCCAGTGTCAATGTAGTCTTTCTATAGAGTCTATTACTGAAGATAACCATTGGTTTAATTTACAGCCAAAGGAAGCCAAATTAACTCCTGGCAGACTAAACAAGATACACAGGTGAACTTTTACACAGCCGTTGTTACTTTTACACCAATTCTTTGGTCTCCGAGCCTCAGAGGGAGGCTTGGAAATTAGGCTTTGAATACTATTGGTCTCCCTGGGCAATGTCATGGCTGGGAGAGAATCATATAGCTTTCTTAGCTGGTACCAAGTTGTGAAGTCCAAAAGTGAGTTTAAAGAGAACTAGTACTATATTTTTAAGTGGTTACAAGGCTTTTAAGGAATGAACATAGTCTTCTGAGGTTCAATACAATGAGAAGAGAAGAAAATGAGAGGGGAGGAAAGTGAAGGGAAGACAAGAAGAGGAAGAGACATTGCTATAATATATGCTCACTTCAATCATTCTTTCTTCTCTTCCCTTTTCTCTCTTCCCTGTCAACCTTTTTTGCTTTGAAGCTAAACACTTGATAGATTAGCCTTGCACTAAAGAAAATGCCCTCTTTTGTGTACGAAAGCTTGGTAATTGCCGCAGAAAGATACTTAGTTGCTCGTAATATTCATATAATCAGATTAGTTTTGAAGCCTACCTCAGCGGAGGAGGTTGGCATAATCCAATTCATGCCTGTTTGCCTCATCTATGTGAGTGCTGCTTCTTCCCAATCACTTTATCCTTCCTGTTGGCCTCCGTGGGTGCCAGCCACAAAGCTACCCCAGCACTTCCGTGGATGAGTCAATTACTGCAGCAGAAAGAAAAGAAAGAGGGAGTCAATTTAAATACTTGAAGAGGTGT
This sequence comes from Antrozous pallidus, assembly GCA_027563665.1. Classification (NCBI taxonomy): domain Eukaryota; kingdom Metazoa; phylum Chordata; class Mammalia; order Chiroptera; family Vespertilionidae; genus Antrozous; species Antrozous pallidus. The sequence goes on along the minus strand of CM050516.1, from coordinate 8,819,842 downwards.
GAGTTTTTGTTTTTGCTTTTGCTTCTGCTTGTTGCTTTATTGGTAACAGCTGAAATTATCTGGAGGCTTCTCAACCTATGCTACTTCAATTTTGTTGGGCAGGTGACATCTCAATTCATAGACATCTGTCTCGTGACCAATCCATCCAAGCTGAGCTTTGAACATATGGCTGTGTCTGATGGCTTCCCGGATTCCATCGGGGAGAGTTTTGTAAGATCTCTATTTGAGGGAGCAGCCACACACAGAGGAGAGGCACACTCCTGGAATTAATTATTGCTAGCCAAGTTTGAGGATTGATTTGTTCTAAGCCCAGAGCCAAGGACTTCATGCTGAAATGTCTTTCATGATGCGGATGCGGCTCCCCTTCGCAGACCTTCTAACCCAATGCCATTTGTTCTTTGCTGATAATGGTGGACTTTGTATGTGAGCTCCTTAGTGTGAAATCCACTTTCTCATCATAAACATGTAGCTATAGTGAGGGCCATACATTCCCTGGGACTGAGAATTAAGAACGATCTTACCTTGCAACTTCAGGCTTCCTCTCCTCTGTGAAGGCTTCCTTTCTTCTTGAAATAAAAGATGACATTTCAGCCATTAGGCATAGGCTGATGTCAACAGTGGAATCCAATTCACTTTATTCTGTGTTAATACTGAATCCATTATACGTGTGTGTGTGTGTGTGTGTGTGTGTGTGTGTGTGTGTGTACATATGCCCTGGGATAGAGGAGTGGCCTCCAGAGTTTCTGATCTTTCCTGAAATGAATGATACTTGAACAAATAATATATTTTAAAAAATCCTAATGGTTGATGGAATCTAATGGGGGAAACTACCATGGTTCACTATGCTAGCTTCCTATTGGTCAGAAATCTACCTAAAGGTATGTCAGTTGTGTGAGATTTTCTCATGATTAATATCACATCTCACGGCTTGGTTGGCCTTTTTTTAAGGTGTCAAAGCTCTCCAGTCTTTTGGAAACTATCAGACCTACTTTTTCAGCAAAAGTGCTCTATTAATAATTTTGCTTCGTGTAGATTGCCACCTGCCAAGCTTAAGTACCTACAATAGCCAGGCTTGCATTTTAAATGGAATCAGTATCCTGTTGACCAGAAAGATGAATAAAACTATTCTCTATTCTATGTTTAACTTCTTTGAAATTACTGACAGGTCTTTTATTTTAGAAGTGTATTTTACAGGGAAGAAGACTTCCTAAATATGATTTAATTATTTTTTTCTCCAGAGAAATGGAATTTAAAACTTTGTGCTTATACCCTCGAGAAATGGTTCAATCAAATAGAGTCCAAATATCAGAGAAGAGGCTGCATTGTCTCAGAACCCACATCAGTCTCGTGATAAAGAGAATTAAATCCTCACTGTCCACCGATTTCGAGCCAATCGGAGCCATGAGATACACTGAAATTACAGAGAGCTTTCAAGTCGAGCATTTTTTGTGTGCTCCGTGGTTGGGAATTCTGTTGGAAAAATATGGTTAGAACTATTTTGACAATGTTTAACCTGCTTAAATTGGATTTTTTAAAGTGCACAAATTGATGTTCTGCCTACTTGGAGAATGTTTCAAAGATACAAGACTTCAAAGAAAAACAGTGTGAATGAATCAGGTGCAAACATCCCTGTATCCATTCTAGCCAAATTAGTTTAGGATTTCCTAGGGCAAGGCTAAATTAGAATTATGCTCAGGCATCAGGGAAGTACTACTAGAGATCATCGTTTTTAGGGGGTGGGCCTGAGAAAAGTAAAGATATTTCATATCTTGTGGTAATCACTAAATGGCATCAACTTCATAGGTATTTTTCAAGGCTGCAATTGAATATTCTTAGTTTCCCTGCTACTGCCATGGAGAATTGTGTCAGCTCCTGGTCCACTGGAATTTGGTGTGTCAGGTGACCTTTCTGACCTTCACTGTTCTCCCCTGCCTACTTACTTGGTCAGCAGATATCTTTCTGCTTTTTACTGCAGGGTAAATTAGGTCTCAAAAACAGCAATGCGTATAAGACACCATATCAGCTCCAGAAGCTGAAAGCATTTTTTTTTAAATGAAGCCAGAGAGATGGAGTGATCTGCTTGATAATAAAGCTTAGCTTTAATGCCAGCTCCATGCTGTTACAGCATATTACTAAACAGCAAGAAATGTGGCACAGATGTTGTGGCGGCCATATTTTACACCATCCAAAAGGTCATGTCGCTTGTTATTACATTCAGAATCAATATTAAGTGAGCGTTCCAAATTTCAGCTGTCAGTTGAATTTATTGCTGCAAAGCAAAGCCGAAGGTTTCTCAACTGTGATTCAAGCAAGCTAACAAATTAACTAATATAGGGGCATGCCTAGAAGAGGCAGGTGACCCACATGCCGAAAGCAAAAGCTGGGGTCTTATATAGCTGTGAGAAAGAGCTGCCCCAGTTGCCACTCACAAACAATTGCCATCTCTATATTTTAGGAAGGGAGGGAGGGAAAAGGGAAGGGAAAAATGAGGGGAAAGAAGGGAACTAAGAGAAAGAAGGGAGGGAGAGAGTAAGAGAGAGAGGGAGGGGTAGTAGAGGGAGGGAAGAAGTAAGGGAGGAAGGAAGGTTCTCAGGTGGATGAAATATGCTGAGGCAGCAGCTTCTTTAGGTCATGTGCGATGTATAAATGTCTGCCTGACAATGCTCAGAATAGTTAGCACACCTTGGCTATTACTTATATTGCCAAGTTTGCCTAAAAATCTGGTCACCTAGGCTTACTCCAAAATCTTTTCGAGATCTGGACAAGAAACACCAAGCCAAGTGCTAATGGAGCTATATGTTTATCTTGTCATTTATCATCTCAACAGCCATGTTTGGGAGAGTCTTTCTTAGCTGTAATCAGTTCTAGAAAAGGAACAAAAATATCTGATAGATGGGCACTCATTTAATTAGTACATGGACACACCCGCAGTTGCCTAATAGGGTTTATTAAAGTGAACTGGGGGATCCACATTAGTGAGAAGAAACTGTAGGTTATAGCCATCATCAAATCAAGAGAGTTCTACACAGTCTCAGGAAAGCCATATCAATGTATTCCAAGAAGAATGGCTGGTGAGAAAATAATGTAGACAACTGTTGGCTACCTTGACAAGCCTGTTAATCCAGATACCCAGGATTTGCTCTGAAATTATTTTTAAAACGTATCCTTCACACTCTCTTTGTCTGTGATATGGTCTCTCCAGTGCATCTGTTGAAAGAAACGAGTGTTGCCCAATTAACAAGTGGTCCTGAGGATATACTGGGGCTTCTGCAGGATGTGAGAGCTCACAGGGCCGCCTACCCAGGGGGAGGGAGCAGGAGGAAGCCAGGCTTTGAGGTCCTTTCACAGTTGGGACTTCTCTCCTGAGAATTCCCAGCTCTTGGTGGACGAACTCAGCTCTTGGTAGATGATCTCCTGAGGTTCTGGACGCATTAGTCAATCTCCAAACTGCTGACAACTCAACATGAGGTTTAACTGAGGTCTTGAGATGCTTCTTTGACAAGTGTACGTACTCACGTCTGCATATTCTCTCTTATTCTGCTTTCTGTTACAAATGCAAGGGATGGTTTTTAATTGACTTTATTAAAAGTGTTTAGGGGGCAGAAATCTGTAATTCTTGTAAATAAATACTCCAGTCAAGGACTATTCATTATTCAAGATTCAATAAACATTTTTTGAGTGGGTACTCTGGGCACATTCTATGTTCAGTGCTCTGGGTTAAAAAGATAAACAAGACATGGTTCCTGTCCTCAGGGATTGGTGCAGAAGTAGGTGTATTTGAGTAAGTATAGTGCAGTGTAGCAGTGTGTAGTTAAAAATCCTCTTACCTTTTGACCCCGCATGTTTATTTCTAGAAATGTATCCAAAGAAACAGTGCAAAATTATGTTTAGGTGGATATTAGTTCTTTCATGGTAATTGACAGCTAAGTAAATGCTCAGTGACTATTTCTTGAATAAATAAATATTATTATGAGCTATTTATAAAAGCAGAAGTGGGAAATTCTAAGTATGCAAAATAGGGAACTAGTGAAAAATGACATGTACAAATTAAAAGATTTCAGAGGAATTTAAAGTGTTGTGAGGATATTTAATGACACAGGAAAGATTTTCTAAATATATTGTTAAATGAAAGCAGCTTACAAAGAAAAATGCGTAGCACCATTTTGATTTTGTGAAAAGAAAAGAAATGCCCAAAGAGAGAAGCTTTCATATCCTGCATGACCAAAGCAAGGATTGATGGGGGAACCAAAACAGTGAAGAAAGGAGTCGTAAAAACCAATCCAAACATATCTAAATATTTTGTTTCTACTTAAAACATAGAAAACCATTTTTTTTCCACTGATCTTAAACTGCACTGATCTTAAGGGGCGAGGCCATGCTTTTCCTCTGAGTGTGAAATTGTTTCTTCCTTGCAGAAAGAGCTCCCATTATGCAGCATTTATGCTTTCCGACTTCAGTTCTTCAAAATAAAGCAAGAAATTTAAAGGCTTTCAAAGAAGTCTGAAGCCTGAATCCTGCTAGATGGTTACGTGTTCCCCATCAATTTTTTCCAGTTGTATCCATACCTAATTTGACAGCATTGTTTGTGCCAATTTGCATGCATTGAGGTTTCTTCAAAGCACTACATTCAAGAAAATGCTTTGTGTTTTCACTATTGCATTGGTTCATGCTATATTTAACTGAATTGTGAAATTAGTTTAAAACACAAGTGACGTAAATTGGTTTGGGGGAAAACATCATTTGCAAGAGCAGAAGGGAGAAGGTTATTAGAGGGTCGCCTACGAGCTGTATGGCATGGATATGTTTGTGTGTTTTACAGAGGGACTGGGAGTAGAACTAACCCAACTCATCAGTCAAACGAAGGTCTATTAGGGGAGCTTTGGGTGTATACTTGAGCAAGGAGAGAGGAGAGAGTGACAGAAAGAATAGGAACCTTGTGTTAAAAGTGCTTATCTCTGGAAGAGGGAATTTTTAGAGATTGGCATACTTTTTCCTCTTTTGTGTGTTATTGAAACTCTTTACAATGAATAAGTATACTTTTATAAGCAGACAAACTATTCATTTACTCAATTTTTAAGTAAATTTTGAAAATAAAAGCTGCATTGTGGTTACATGATACAATCCATGTTTGAAAGGTGGTGTGACAAATTCCTTAGCAGCACTGTCTTTGCTCTTGGGTTCCCTGGCTTTAAACCTCAGATTGGCTGCTTTTACCATGTGAAACTTTGGGAAAGTACACTTTAAACCCTCTATGTGTCCCAGCTTATATAAATGAACAATAGAGATAATGGTATTAGCAACCACCAGCAACTAATGCTATCAGTTGTGAAGACCAGATAAGGTGTATGAAGATCTTAGGAGATCACTGGATACAGGGGAAATGCTTAAATATTAGCTAGGTTCTTATTTCACTACTAGGGGCCCAGTGCACGAAATTAATGCACTGGGGGGCGTGGCCCAACCTGCCCCTTCTCATATACTGGGAGCCCTCAGGGCATGTCCTACTGATGACTCACCCCTGGCCTTGGGCAGGGGACCTCAGCCAGGGAACCCCCAGCAACCTGTGATCAGGCCGATTGCTGGCTCTGCTCCTGCCCCTGGGACTTGGGTGCCAGGATGTTCCCAGGACACAGGCGTTGGGCGCCTATGTATGCAAATTAACCATCATCTTTGTTGGGTTAATTTGTATACTCACTCTGATTGGCTATGGGTATGGTGGAAATACGGTCAATTTCCATGCTTGTTTATTATTATATAGGATTCTTTTTCCTAGGTCACCAGTGGGTTTCATTCCTACATTGTGAGCCAAAGCTGAGATTTCCATATCATTCTCAGAAAAATGCAAGGAAGCAAATGATTTAAGTGAGAGTGTATGTTTGTCTTGATGTTATAGGGTTGGGGTGGGCAAGCTATGGTCCACAGGCAAATCTGACCCACTGCCTATTTGGGCAAATACAGTTTTCTTGGATCACAGCCACAGCTTTCATTTATGTATCGTATGGCAGCTTTCACGATCCAGCAGACAGAACTGAATAATTGCAGCAGAGACTGCATGGGCTGCAGCAGCTAAAATATTTACTCCCTGACTTTTTATAGAAGAAGGTTGCCCACTCCTGCTGGAGGGAATCCATCGAGATAGTATGATTGTAAGCTGGAGTAAAAAGAGGTTTTGTGAGCTAGAAAGAGGCAGGTGAAAGAGGATACTCAGATGTGTATTCTCATCATGTGTGCAAGGAATATGCTGAAACCAATAAGAAGTGCTCAGGTGTAAGAATAGTGTTTTGCTTTTTTGTTTTTTTAAAGTAGAGTAAGACCAATGGGAAGTTCTTTGTCTACAGCAACAAAGGTGTTTAGGTCTAGTGTGTTGGGCGACAGGGAGCCATTAAGGGCTGTTGAGCAGGACAAACATGGACTCAACATAGCTTAAAGGAGGTTACCTGACAGTGGGGGTATGCAGGATTGTAGATGGTAAGCCTGTAACTGGAGAATAAATAGGTGGCCAGAAGAGTTATGTGGTAATGAGGAAAGAGCATCTCTGCGAGAATAGTGGTTGGGAGGGAATAGAAAATTAAGTTTCACATACTCCTTTAGTCTGTATAAGAGCTATCTCCCATGTTCTCATAAAGAGAAAGCCATGGGTTTCTACCCTGGAAAGAAGCCCAGTAATACACAGTCAACAGCAAAGTTTATCCACATTAGCAGAATGGCACAGTCTTTTCTGCAAAAGGAATTAAAATAATTCCAAAATGGAATACTTGATCTGGATAAAACCCCAATTAGGCTCACAGTGCCTTTCTTTACCAGGCATGTGTGCATCCATGTGTAGGCTGCACAAGCTTTCATCGGGGGAAACAGAATTAAAACCATTTATTCCATCAGAATTCCTTTTGCGATGGCAAGATCTGGTTGCTCCCCTTGCTAGTTACCAATGTCTGATCTCCCTGACACTCTACTGAGCCCTTGGCTGATGGTGTCAACAGTGTGAACATATATCAGGCTGCCCCCAGAGCTTAGGGTGTCTTTAGAGTTCTTTACCATAGTACAGAACATCATAGTGGTAATGAGGTAGAAGGAAGAAAGTTCCCATCCTAAATGTAAAGAGGAAATGACAGTATGCTGCCTGCAACCTTTAAAAAAATTTTTTTAATCCTCACCTGAGGATATGTTTTATTGATTTTTTGAGAGAGAGAGAAAGAGAGAGAGAGAGGCATCGATGTGAAAGAGAAACATGGATTGGTTGCCTCCCATACCAGTCCCAACGTGGTATCAACCCCACAACTTAGGCACTTAGGTACATGCCCTGACCAGTAATTGATCAGAAATGGAACCAACCACCTTTTGTTGTACAGGACAACACTCCAACCAACTGAGCCACCCAGTCAGGGCCACATGCAACTCTTTAAACACTATGTAGACTGGCAGTGAGGTAGGGGGTTTTGAACTGCATGTTCAAGGTCCTCTGTTAATTATTATTAAAGCCTCTGTTGACAAGGTCTTTAGCAACTAATAATCAAGAAACAACCCAGCAAATAAGATGATGTCAGAGGACATATTCTCTGTTCTACCAGCTAAGAGCTGCTCTAATATTCAGTGGAGGGAAGAGAGAGGGAGGAAGCGGACATGATCCTCAGTAGCCTACACCCTAGATTGTGAGATCCCAAAATGCACGCTTTCATTGTGTCCTAAATTAACAAGATGGACACTTACATGTACTCTGTTGAGAAAAATTAGAACCTATTACTTCCTATTTTCCTGTATACAGTGGATTTACTACCCTGTTTCCCTGAAAATAAGTCAGTGTCTTATATTAATTTTTGCTCCCAAAGATGCACTAGATCTTATTTTCGGGGGGATGCCTTATATTACAGCGAGTAGGTCTTATTTTCGGGGGATGTCTTACTTTCAGGGAAACAGGGTAGGTCCCACTCTTCCTCTGCAGTCTTTCACCACAGGCTTAGAACAACATAAACTAGGGCCAAACTATTTGAATAACGGAGTTTTAAGAGATGTGTTAGTCACTAGCTCTTCATTTGATGTTGGAATCATCACAGTAGAACAAATATGGCTGAGAGAGACAGGCATTCAAAATGCTTGGTAAGCTCTGACATTACAAAGCTACCCTACAGTTGCTGCTCACAAATACTGTTCAACTCCCTAGAACAGTGGTTGACAAACTGGCTCATGAGTTTGCTGCTCTGTTGACTAATGAGTTTGCCGACAACTGCCCTAGACCACATCCAATAGGGCAGCAGTGGGGAGAGGGACGGGGGGAGAGAGGAAGGGAGGGAGGGAGAGAAGAAGGGAGGGAGGGAGGGAGGGAGGGAGGGGAACATAGCCACCCTTATACTTGCATGAAAGGTTGTGAGCTATCCTTCCGCGCTCTAGAGAGACCAGGGTCAAGCTCAGGAAGCCCCATGACAAGTCTGGACTACCCCACATTTATAGCCATAAGGGAGAGTTTCCCAGAGCTCGGCACTGGCCATACAGCAGAGGAGTCCAGCTGGTCCACGCACTTAGCAATAAGTGCACCACCCACACAGCAAGAACAGTATTTGCTGTTTTTACTCTTTTGGTCTGTTTTATTATGGCAAGGAGAAAGTCTGTGTTTGACATTAGCATGTCTAACTTCATAACATAGCCGATTCCTCATTTTTTACGGATTCCGTATTTGTGAACTTGTATACTCACTAAAATTTCTTTGTAATCCCAAGATCAATACTGTGGCATGTTCACAGTCATCTGTGGCTGTGGGCAGAGCAGTGAAAACTGTGAGACATCCTACAGGAACATTCCCTGCGGAGGCAGAGCAACGAGACTCTGCCTTCTTGCATCAGCTCTCATAATGTTCTTTCACAGTCTATTTAGTGACACGTTTTTCACAAATCTGTGCTCTTTATCATAATTCTGCTTCAAGTGGCCCCTGAGCGTGGTGCTGTCTGGGGATCTTAAGCTCAGGACAGCTGTGATGGGCCTTAAGGAGAAAACACATAAACATGTGCGTTAGAAAAGTTTTGTTCAGACACGAGGTACACTGCTCTTGGCCATGAGTTCAATGTTAAGGAGACAACAATGTCTACTAAGTAAGTTGTCTTTAAATAGGAATGCACCTAAAACAAAGCTTTAATGTGACCAGTTGATGAAAATGATTGGCCAGAGACTTCTAGGAGCCTAACCCTGAATTTCCCCTGGGAGCAATAGTTCAGCATTCCCCAATTCAGCATCCGTGACAACTTTATAAAACATAACTATGCAGCCCTGGCTGGTGTAACCCAGTGGTTAGAGCATCAGCCTGTGCATCCAAGGGTCACTGGTTCAACTCCCAGTCAAGAGCATGTACTTGGGTTGCAGGTTTAATCTCTGTCCCAGATCTGGGCATGTGTGGAAGGCAACCAATCTATGTGTCTCTCTCGCATTGATGTTTCCCTCTCCTATCCTGTATCTCTCCCTCCCTCTTTTCCACTCTTTAAAAAAAAAAAAAAGCAACCGAAAAAATATTCTCAAGTGAGGATTAGCAACAACAACAAGAAACACATAACTACCACAAATCAGGAGGATCTTACTTAGAATGAGCCAGCAATAGCATTTGTAGACACTTTTGCTTCCATGATTTTATTTTGCATATTTCATATTATATATTTTTGCTGCTACCTTCTATTTATGGGATAAATAGCGTTGTAAAATTTCCTTGTGTTATCAAGTGGTAATACAAAGGTGTTTTTCCCCTCAAATATATTGATTTAAGTAAAATAACTGAGTTAAAGAATAGATATTAAGTAAAAAATAGTATGTGTTAGGAAATATGGCAGTAATTATGCACATAAAATAACAAGTGAAGGCGGTAGGGAACCCTACAATTGGAGGAGGCACTTGTCCTTCCCCTTTCTTGGCGACTGCTACCTTGGAGTCTCATGCTATAACTGATAGGAAGTTTAGGAGAGGTACTGTGACTTAGTTCACTGGGAAAGCAAAGACAAAATGGAAGTGATCAGGTAAGTGCATGGCCATTCTAAACTCAAGTTTAGGCCTTGACAATCTAGACAAAATTTAGGAAGAGTGTAGAATAGGACCTTTCTATAGTGGATTTCAGTCTCCTTATCTTTACTAGCAGACTTCTGAATTACTGTTACCACTATCATAACAGCTCACTAGACTTGGCCTTTAAAAAAAAATCTTTATTGTTGAGAGTATTATAAATGTCCCCCTTTTTCCCTCCCCTGATCCCTCTACCTGGTTCTCACCCTGCCCCAAGCCTTCACCACCCTTTTGTCTGTATCCATAGGGAATGCATATATGTATATAAATTATTTGGTTAATCTCTTCCCATCCTCCCCCTTTCCTCTGAGATTCATTAGTCTGTCCCATGTTTCCATGCCTCTGGTTCTATTATATTCATCAGTTTATTTTCTTTATTGGATTCCTTGTTCATTTATTTTGAATTTCAGATTCAATTGTTTATAGAGATGTATTTATTGCCATTTTATTGTTCATATTTTTCACCTCATCTTTTTCTTTTTCATCTTCTTCTGCTTCTGTTTCTGCTTCTTACTGATTTTCTCTTTCTGCTTTTAAGGTTCTTTGTCTTTGCCCATGGGTATTTTAATTACAATGTGTCTTGGTGTGGTGGGCCTCTTTGGGTTCTTCTTCCTTGAGACTCTCTATGCTTCTGGACTTGTAAGTTTATTTCTTTCAGCAGATGGGGGAAGTTTTTTGTCATTATTTCTTCAAATAGGTTTTCAATTTCTTGCTGGCTCTCTTCTCCTTCTTGCACCCTCATAACGCAGCTGTTGGTATGCTTGAAGTTGTCCCAGAGACTCCTATCTCATATATTTTTATTCCTTTTACTTTTTTGCTCTTCTGATTGGATATTCTGTGCTTCCTCATATTCCAAATTGTAAATTTGATTCTCAGTATCCTCTACTGTTGGATCCCTGTAAATTATTATTTATTTCGATTAGTATATGCTTAATTTCTGACTGGTCCTTTCCATGTCTTTGAAATTCTCACTAAGATCCTTGAAAGTCTCACTAGGTCTCTTAAAGCTCTCATTAAGATCCATGAACAAGGTTATAACCATTGTTTTGAAATCTGTATCTAGTGGTTTGCTTCTTCGATTTCATTTAATTCTTTTTCTGGAGATTCCTTTTAACCTTTCATTTGTGACATGTTTCTTTGTCTCCACATTTTGTCTGCTGCCTTGGTTTTGTTTCTATGTATTAGGTAGAGATGCTATGTGTCCTGGAATTGGTAGAATGACCACTTTTCTTCTACTGTGTAGTAGGTGTCCTGGAGGGCCCAGACTTAGTCTTTTAAACATGAATTGGCCAGTGGCCCAAGCAAGCTGGCTCTGCCTCATCTGATAAAGATGAGCCACACCACCCATGGCCCTGGGAAGGGGAGGCACTCACACCACACCCCAGGAAGGCGTCGAGATCTTTTCCAATCGCCCCTCCCTTCGCCACACCTTTCTGCAACCTGCTTTATCACAGAGATAAAGAGAAGGGAGGTATTTGGCACTTTGAGCAAAAGATGTGAAAAATGAAAAGTACAAGGGAGCCGTCAAACTGAAATGAAAGCAATTAAAGAGACAAAAAGTACCCTTAGCTGCCTTTTGGGTACTTTTTTGATCTTTTCACCAAGGAATTCGTAGCTTAAAATACTGCCGGCGGAAAAGAAATGAACATTATGGGAAGCTGCTTTGGATTAAAAAGCAAATGTTAGGTGAGTCAATCAAGCAGCTGTCAGATTCCATGCATATGGGGGCTGCTTTCCTAGCTCCGTGGCCAGGTCCATTCTGGACAACAAAAGTCCCAAGTATAGGAGCAGTGGCTTTCATTCGCTGCTTTTCTAACCAGACTCGTGTCTCAAGGGGGCTTGGCATTTTTTTATTTTATTTTTTTAGGATCATCTGACCATCTTGCAGCTTCTGCCACTTAAAGGAAGGGTGGTTGCTTAATTTCAAAACCCAGGGAGAAGCCAGTGTTGAGGCAATTGGATGTGAGTTCAGGTTCTGTTCTCACCATGGAAGATGAAACATTGATCTGCTCCAACGAAAAGCAGAATTTTTTTTTTTTTATCTCTTTGTGTTTATTTGTTTTTCCCTCATTCCCCCAGGATGCTTTTGTTCACCAGCACAAACCTGACTCAGCTCACCCAGGCAGTCCAAGAGGAAGGGTCAGGTTGGTCTGGGAGATGTGAGGGCTGGGCCTGGGGCTGTGCAGGGCGAGAGGGCAGCGTGTTTGTGGCTGACTAGTGGACGCCGCGGGGCAGACCCACGCAGCCCTGGCTGCAGCTTTGACCGCTGGGAGCCAGAGCACAGCGTTGAAAAAGGAAGGGTTTCTGAACCCCAGTTTAACAAGCCCTCCGCAGCTCCGGTTCCAATCCCCAGGAAACTCATTAATGCAGCTAGATGCCACAGCAGTGCACTCTTAAGACAGACGGAAAGTGGAGCCACCCCTCAGCTCCATGGATGCCAAGCAGCATCTTCATTCATTAGCCCAGCCTCTCCTTCCACGCTGACCTCCCGGAGATGCTCTGACCTCTGAGAAATAGCCCCGGCATGATTCCACACCATCGTATTGCTTCTAACGCTACAAAAATGTCAACCAATGCATGAAGGGTTCTTTGCCAACCTACAAATCCCTTGGTCCTGGTAGGAAGTCACACATAACCTGGATCAAGCTCATGGGGTGGCAGGCAGAGTGGGGCAAAAGAGGATTTACAGTTGTTCGCATGGAAAATGCTGCAATAATTTTTTTTATATTTTTTTATTGATTTCAGAGAGGAAGGAAGAAGGAGAAAGAGATAGAAACATCAATGATGAGAGAGAATCATTGATGGGTTGCCTCCTGCATGCCCCCCACTGGGGATTAAGCCTACAACCTGGGCATGTGTCCTTGGCCAGAATCAAACCCAGGATTCTTCAGTCCACAGGCCGATGCTCTATCCATTGAGCCAAACTGGCTAGGCCAATAATTAATAAATAATAATATAAGAATATTTACACCCTCACTACTGCAAATCTAGTTTTGCCCCAGCCTGTATAATGAGCATCACTGTTTGTGACTGCATGAGAGGAAGAGGGCCCATGAATTTATAACCTTGTGGAGTGTTTATGCAACCAAATTCAGAGTTGCATAAAAAACCAGGACCCCAACAGCGTTATAGTTTAGACAATAGTTATAAAATTGGTTGTGGAATTGCTGTCTAATAAATTCTGTCTCCATCACTTGTTAACTTTTTAGACTCTGGACAAAGTTCCTTAATCTCTGAAGCCTCAGTTTACTCTTCTGTAAAATGGGGGGTGGGGGTGGGGATAGTGATGACCTTAAAGGTTTGATTTGGGGTTTTCTGGGTTTAGTTAAGAAATAAAGAAAACATTGTATGACTATGATTTGCACAGCCTACCTAGCCTGTACAGTGCCTGCAGGAAGAGCTCAATGCTTGCTGCTACGTCTCCTCCCCCTCCTCCCCTTCCTTCTTCTCTCCTTATGGTTAAATCATTTGAAGCAGGAATTGTGCTTTTCACAGAAATTATTTATCCTTTCATTTTAGGCTAAGTTGGATACTAAAGTCTTGAGAACTTAATTGTGATCACGTGTCTATTCATCAGCTGAAAGGTGGTAGGATAGTTCCTGGCCTCTGGAAGTTTCCATTATCCCCATTCTCTGCTCACTTACTTTTAACCCATCATCTCCAGTGTGAGGGGTTATGAGACTTTTGGGTGCTAAGGACATGGAAAACCATGTTTTCCTCTCTGCCCGCCAGTGAATCTAAGATTTCACACATTTGCATTTGTCCTTGTAGTTCTTTTGTTCCAAGAAGGGGTGAAAAGAAGGTTAAAAGGGGTGTCATCCATTGGAAGGAAATATCAAATTGTGTACCAGTCTCTCTTCAGAACATCATGCAAAAGTGAGAGTTTGTGTTATTTGGGTTTTAGTTCAAGATAGAGGATCTGAAATACCAGCGACAAGTGATTTGTGACTCTTACTCAATTTATTCAACTCCAAGCTATTTCAATAAATCTAGGAATTCATCTATATCCTGTTAAATTAAGGTTTTTCCATTTTGAAGGAAATAGTGCCAAATTGATAGAGTCTTTTGAATTATTCTCTCTAAATAGACTTAATCTTCATTAATGCAGCCCTGCGTGGTATTTTGAGCCAATCTGAATTACCAGGAAATTTTTTCCTATATCTAATTCTTAAAATAGGCATGATTTCTGTTTTTCTCCTATACCGTCTGCCAAAGACATGTGTGCATGGAGGATTTTATGTACATGCAGAATTTTTCTTCCCTGGTCTCCAATCCCAGACCTCCCTCATTTCTGGATACCATATGATATGATTTAATGCAGTCTTTGAATTTTCTTTATTTCTCCTGGTTTTCACCCCCTCCTCTATGACAACAGAAGATAAATCAACTGTTTATTAACATGCACTTTATTTGGGGAAATCACCTAGGGGAGTTTCTTTCTTTCCTTTTTATTTTCATGGCTGATACAGCCAGTGAAACTATGTGCATTGTGATTGCCAGGCTCCCTGGATTCAGACCTAGAAAGTAGCTAACACACAATTGATTTCCAGCCCTGCAGGAAGAGGGGAAGCAGTGGAGAAGTCAGATGGATTGATCGCTGCAATGCAGACCCTGTGGGATGCTTCGATATCATCCACGTCTTGAATGTCTGACCAGTCCTCCCGTCAATAGGAAAATCCCCAGGATAGTAACTTCATAGGGTCCGGAGAGAAGGTTAAGCAGGCAGGTGTGCCTGCCCACCTTCATCCCTTTCCAGGTCTGCCCTGCCATAATAAACTGCCGAGTTTACAAATTCAGACTTTAGAAACAGGCAAATCCGAGGTAGAAGCATTGAGAGGCAGTGCTGAAGCACCCTAAGGGACTGCAAACTCAAATGTCTACAAGTACCGGGTATCCGACAGTGAGTGCTGAATTACTTTTATTCTTACCGAAGCCAAACACCTGCCTGCTTACTCTGTGTTTTAAAGCTTGCTAGGGGGCAGTGAACTAAAGTGGTCAAACAAAACACATCCATGGGTCAGCTTTGTCCTACAGTGTGCCACTTGTGACCCCTGAATTAGTCTCGCTCCTTTTACAGAGAGAACATTTAGAGTGTGAGACGTGAATCCCCTTACCCAATGTGAAATACGGCAATTTCTCAAATATTTGTGGGTTTTTTTGGTCCCTGATGTCACTACTAAAGGCCATCTTGAAATTTAATTCCTAGTTTGGAAAGTCAACCTCTAATGCCTCAGGTACCATGCTCTGTGAGATGCAATTTCTTGTAGTACTAGACAGGATTCTCTCCTTTAAAAATGACTGAACTCCAGCCAGCTTCAAAGACTTAAAGGGGGAATGCGTTGCCTTGCACAAGAACAGAGAAATTCTAGCTAAAGACATTGTTGGATCCAAATGTTCATATCATATTATCAAGACATATTGTATCTCTTGGCCCTTTTTTTCTTTCTGTTGGCCTCATTTTCAGGAAGACACCCCCTTGTAATGACAAGATAAAATTTGTTGACCTAAGTTTCCATATCCATCTGTATAACAACCCAAACAAATTATAATGGAGTTTCTCATTCTTAATAGATATAAACAACAAAATCCTAAGATTGAGTCTCATTGGAATACTTTGGGTCCTATGCTCTTCCCTGAACCAACCACTGTGGCCACGAGAAAGCAATACACAGATTTAGGCCAGAAGGTGCAGTCTCCCCAGTGAGCTTCTGCCAGAAGCCAATCAGTGTTTTAATAATAGAAAGCTGTGGACATGGAGTTAGGAGGGCTAATCAACCTTGATTGCTCTGGGGGGTTGGAGCTGGTTACTGGGATGTTGATGGTTGAAGCACCCCCACCTGTTAGTCCTAAGATCTACTGATTGACTTACTGGTGTTTTTGGCCTGGGGGATACAGCTGTATCTTATGATTTTAATCTTAATAAAAGGAGTGGTGAAGCCAGAGCGAGGGGCAGTTCTGCCACTAGAGTTGAACTACCACCTGGCCCCCATTTTCCAAATTAATATTTTTCTGAGTCTCTTTATTCATTTGTATGTGGCCTTCTCCAGAAACCCGAACCCTGAACCAGGGACCCTGAATCATGCGGGATGTGAAAGGGGATTCCCACAAGCTTCCTGGCCTGGGAATGAGAGGCAAGATTGAGACACTGTTCCAAAAGGAGATGATGGGCACTAAGCAGGCAAAAACAACAGAGAGCAGATAATGTTCATGCTTTTCCTTCTTATTCTGTTCAGAGCTTATCTCTCCCACCCAGGAGCCTTAGCATGGAGCTTAAGGGGTGGGTATTTGTAGAGTCATGTCTGAGAGTGCCCTGACCCTATCAGAAGGCATCTCCTAGGGAGAAGTACAATTTCCAAGGAATCAAATGCAAAATGTGAACTCTTTGCTTCTCTCTGTTTTCTCCACTCTTTCCTTTACTATACATTATTAAGCACTTACTAAATATCAGGCCCTTTGTTGGGTGTTTTCTCACATGTCGCTTTATTTTATTCATACAGCAATCTCACAAAGCAGAGGTGAGTACCCCAGGGGGCAAGTAGGGAACATCTGCTGTGCTGGGCTCTAAATTGGGTTGTAGGGAGCGGCCAGAGTCCCTGTGCAGGAGATGGGGCGTGGGTGGAGCACTAGGCCCAGCTCTGCCTCAACCAGAGGAGTTCTTTTGTCAGTCTTACATTTTAAGTTTTACATACTAATTTTTCGAAGGCATTGGTACTTAACAGTTTTGCTCCTGAAAATCACTTAGCAAGTAATTAAGTGATTTTACGCTCAGGATTCATACAATTACAAATGACAGAACTCCAATTTAACCTCAAAAAGACAAAAAAAAAAAAAAAAAAAGGAAGTGTATTGACTTGAGAAGATAGAAAAGTTCAGGAATTGCTGATTTCAGAGATCCCTTCTCTTCTCATCAGTTCATTCCTGAATTTTGTAGAAGCCGGGTGGGTAATTTAGTACTTCCCTTTCTCTCTTTGTCTAGAGCCTACCTCTCCTCCCAGGCAGCCCATCTCAGCAGGGAACAGGTTTCCCTTTTTCCATAGTTCAAGGGACCCTCTGCTACTCTGCCCTATTAGATCTACAAGGGACACATTTCATTGCATGGCAATCCCTGACCTCTGTGGCCACAGGAATACTGTGCTTTGTTTGGTTGTCACGGAATCAGGTGCACAGCTGTGCACCTGGGAATGGAGAGACCCTTGCAATCCACATGGGTTGGGAGTGTGGAAGCAATGCCCCTGAAGGGCAGCCGGAGGCTTGTGGAAGGTGAAAGGGGGCAGTGAGGGTGTCCGCAGGCACTCTGGTAGAACTGGAGTCACCGTGTAGACCTTTAGTTGTAAATGAATACTCTTTCCAGCATATCGTGTTACCTCTCCTCTGTCCTTGGTATGCCATTAAGAATAGAAGCTTCTATATTAAGTTTTTGTTGAATTCTTTTTATGTTCCCATGGCAATTCCCTCTCTCCCTTTGTCTCCTGCCTGCCTCTCCCCTCCAGGCAGCTCCAGGCAGTCATCCTTATCTTCTGCTCATCTCAGCAGGGAACAAGCGTTCCTTTTCCAATCCTTCCAATATACGCCCTGGTATTGAGTCATATTAGATCTGCTAGGTACAGATTGCATTGTATGGGAACCTAAATAACTGGTGGTGGATGGTGGTCCATGGAGATTTCTGTTTTGCAAAAAGTGGGTGCTGATGTTCTGCTTTACTTCACTGTTTGAGAAGGCACAGGCATGGTAGACGTCAGGTAATGGACCGGGATCCCGGCCACTGTTGAATATCTTTGTATCTTTGGGTGACCTTGAGCCAGTGCTGTGCTCCAGACTCCCTTTCCCTAGTATTTTTATGAGGTTGCATTGAAATAATACAACCTATGAAAAGGTCTTAGCATAGTGCCTAGCTCATGGGAAGTATCTCTTTTCCCTTTTTCAAATGATTTACACCCAAGGGACTTTTAAATTAGAAATTCCTTAGAACAGGTGAGCCATAGATTAATTTACAGTAAAGGAATCTGTAAAAAATGTTTCCTAAATTAAATCTATTTCATCAAGGGATGATACACCTGATTTATAGCTCATCAACATGAGGAAAGTGTTATCAGTAATTGTGGGCAGCATATACAAGTGACAGTGAAAATGCTGAACAAGATCTTGAAAATAAGGGGAATATTTGGATCTTTGAGAGTTAAAATGGTTCATCAGAGAATGGATCTTAACACTTTGCTTATAGATCATGTATAGGTTAAGATAATGCCAGCTGGGGTCATAGAAAAGCTAGGATTCCCCTAGTGGCTTAACTTGGAAGAAACATGTATATTTCATTTCCATCACAGTCCAGTGGCCAGAGGGCCAGCGTTCACCATGATTATTCAGAAACCCAAACCATCCCCAGTTTGTTGCTCAGCCTGCACTTTGCTCGTCAGCATCCCCTTTACTCAGCCATCAATAAAGCATCCCTATTTCTTTAGCTCTAACCCATCACTTCCTCTCTCTTCCCATTAATGGTTAAGGCAGTGGTCACCAAACTGAGGCTCGCAAGCCACATGTGGCTCGCAAGCCACATGCGGCTCACAAGCCGCAGTTTGCCGACCACTGGGTTAAGGGATCCTATCTAAATGCAGGTGAAGCTGGAAAACATAGTCTTGAGACCAACCTTCATATAACAAAGGAGGCAAAGCAGCTCTTTCACCCTAAATTCTGCCGCACCTTCTCGTGATACATGATTCTGTGAGTGCTTCAAGGAGAGAGCTGTGTCCCATGTAACACTGAGTCATCCTTGTTCAGCTGAAGTACCTGGTATATAGATGTTTCCTGACTGATTATAGGAACGAAGGGAAACAAACTGGTAAAGAGTCATGAACAATTCTTAGGCAAAAACAATTCCTAGGCAAATATTTGCCACCATTTTAAAATCCTTATTTTCTTTTTCCTAGTCTCTGTCCTACTTGAATTTTGGATTTAAAAGGAGAATAACCAATCCTTTAATCACATCTGACTAGGAGATGCCTAAGCAAGAGCTATGAGTGAAGGCCATGATGTTTTGCCCTCTCCCCCAAGCCTAGCCCCCCGCCCACAGAGCTGAGCTGCCTTCACTCAGGTTGTGGAAGAGGAGCCAGAGGTACCCGGAGAGGGTAGAAGGAGCAGAGGGAGGGTTTCCCTGTAGCTGTCCAGGGGCTGTGGGCCTGTCAAGCCCCAGGTTGCTTGCACAATGGGAATGTCCTGTGGTTCTTTTCAGTTGTGTTGTTTTGATTCCACCCAGTCACCTTGAATAACCCAACTCAGTATATGTTTTCATTTATTTGTTTTCACTGCCAACAATATCCTTTGTCACTTCTTCCTCCGAGGCAGCTTAGAGAAATGGTTAAGAGTATGCTATCTGCAGCCAGACTGCCTTGGCTCAGCTACTGCCAGTGAGGAAAATGGGACTTTAGTAATGCTTCCTACCCTGCAAGATTATTATTATTGTTTTACAAAAGGTGCTTAGCCCAGTGTCTATGATATAATATCTATTTAATAAATATTAATCAGTACTATCTATATATATTAAAAGCCAGTGACTGGAACGCTGTAATGACCAGAATGACCAGTCACTATGATGCCCAGTGTGGTGAGTGAACCAGCCCCATCAAGGGAATGGGGCCAGCCTGCCAATCTCCTGCAGTACCTCCCCCCACCCAGCCCTGCCTCCGATGGGCCCCCACCATCCTGATCAGGGGCAGAGCTGGTCAGCCAACCACCCATGGCCCCTCCCCCAGACTGCTGGCTCCTGCTTGGCCCCCCAACCCATTCAGGGGCAGGCCTGGCCAGCTCACCACCCACAGTCCCTTCCCACAGCCAGCCCCACCCCCGATCAGCCTCCAACATCCAGATCATCCCATGGCCTCTCCCCCAGCCAGCTCCATTCCCAATCACCCTCACACACACCAACCAGGCCAGCCAACCTCCCACAGCCCCTCCCCAGCCACTGACCCCCAATTGCAGTCCCCACCCCATCTGGGGATGGGGCTCGCCCAGCCAATCACCCGCAGCCCCTCCCTCCTGCCAGCCTGGCACTGATTGGGTCCCAATTGGGGCATCCAGCTAGCCAACCTTCTGCCATTTCCTCTTCCCTACAGGCCCAGCCCTGATCTGCTCCAGTTGGGGCCAGGCCAGCTGGACCCCCACCCGTGCACAAATTTGTACACTGGGCCTCTAGTTTTATTATAATTAGGTATTTATACTTGAAAATTTTTTAAAGGAGACTAGATCTTATCATAGTTTACAGATGAAAGCAATAGCCTCATGGGAGTCGAGTTTCTCTTTGCCTGGTTTCTTGATTTAACTTCTCCCTCCACTCTTTGGGTGTATTTTTTGTTATTAGCCGACAAAATAAAAAGCAGGCTTTTTTTAAAGATACGATAAAGCAGTGCCCCAGCTTTGATTCCTGCACACAGCCTGCGTCCACGTCAGGGCGATTTCTCTGCCTGAATTGACGGCTGCACATGGTCTGTTTCTAAGACTCTTTAAAGCAGACACAAAAGAAATCACACCAGCAGGGCCCACGGCTGGCAGAATGGGAAAGCCTAAGCCAGTGAAAGATGCTGTTGATGCAGACCAGAACATTTTTTCAGCTGGAAAGAGGAGCATGCCCACCAAAAGCCTGAAAGCAGGAAGTTATGTTTGGGCAAAGCGGTGTTCGACTCTGCAGGAAAATGCACATGCTCGCCTTCTCCAGCTGTAACACGGAGAAACCAAAATAGAGGAATCATAGGCTAGCGATAGTCCCCGGCCAAAAGCAAACCTAGAAACCCAAATGCTGAAGTGCCTGGCCCCATCAGAGTATAAAAGCGGGGTGCCTGGAACCCCTCTATCACAGGAATACCATCTGCCCTCCTCACCATCCCTGTGGGAATCAGGACCAGCAAGACCTAGTCCAACAGAAAGAAGATAGTGGTGAAGAGGCAGGTCTTGGTTTCTAAGTCACTTCTCAGCACACCTTTCTCTATCCTTGCTCCTGTCAGATCTCTGCAAGGACCTGTGCCCAAAGTCGCCACAAATGAAAGGCAGGCATTGTCTGATGACACAACTTCTCCATCAAACGCTTTCCGTGTTGAAACTGTTTCTCCACCACAGGCAGGCAGACATCCAGGGACCACATTGATTCTCCTTTTTGGAAATAGACCTTGCTTTCCATTTTTCATGCCAACTCTCGCATAAGACTCAAGACCTCATGGCCTGTCAGATCTCTGTTAAAGATTCTGATTTCTCTGTATTCATATCTTATCAATAACTGTCCCCAGTATGCATTTGGTTTGATTATAAACTCTAGTGTGTAAGCATAGCATCTTTGTAATATCCTTAGATTTTATCTAGCAAAGCACATCTTTACCAAAATATCTCCATGGATGTTTTTAAAATCATATTTCAATATTTTGCATATGTTTTATTTTTCTTAAGTACACTACTCCTAAAAGCATGGATTATGTCCATAGCAATGAGCAATGGATATATTTTTATGTCTCTATGTTTTATATATAACTAGGGGCCCAGTGCACAAATTCATACACCTTGAAAGGAACTGTGGGTCACGAGGCTGCAATGGGCACACGGCATGTCTCCATATATGCTCCACGTGCCCCCGACCCCACCCATTGTGGCCCTCAGTCCCCTGTCTGCCAGTAGCCTTGCTCCCGCTGCCACCACTCCCACACGCTGATGGCGCCAGCCCCTCTCACACCCGCTGACAACGTGGAGTCATTGGGGCCAGTGCCAGCAGTGGGTGTGAGCAGGACTGGCACTCTCAACAGGTGTGAGTGACAGCTGCTGCCCTAATTGCCCCTCAGGAGCAGGAGGAGGTGGAGAAGCCCTGGGGTGATGGGGGCCAGAGCTGTTCACACCCACTGATGGCACCGAGTGATTGGGAATGATGCCAGACAGCAGGGGCAAGGGGCAACTTCAGCACTGGCTGTGGGTGTGAGCGGGGCTGGCACTGGCAGCAGGTGCAAGTGCCCATGGGAGAAAAGAATTTTCAGTAACCACCAGAGGCTCGCCCTGATGACAGCGACTGGTGCCCCACCTTGGCCTGGCACCACCCCCCTCATCTCCACCATCTCACTGTAGCCAATGCCTGCCATGTTCCACACATGCCCCCTGGTGGTCAGCGTATATCATAGTGACCAGTTGTTCAGTTCTTCAGTTGTTGAGTTCCAATTGTTTCACCGTTCGGTCTATTTGCATATTAACCTTTTATTATATACTAGAGGCCTGGTGCATGAAATTCATGCATGGGGGGTGGGTGGTGGGGAATGTCCCTTAGCCCAGCCTGCGCCCTCTCCAGTCTGGGGCAGTCGGACATCCTTCTCACAATCCAGGACTGCTAGCTCCAAACTGCTCACCTGCCTGCCTCCCTGATTGCCCCTAACTGCTTCTGCCTGCCAGCCAGATCACACATTAACCACTACCCTGCCAGCCTAATTGATGTCTAACTGCTCCCCTGCCAGCCTATTTGCCCCAACTTCCCTCCTCTGCCAGCCTGATCACCCCTAACTGCCCTCCCCTGCAGGCTTGATCACCCCCAGCTGCCCTCCCCTGCTGGCCTGATTGCCCACAACTGCCCTCCCTTGTAGGGCCTGGAACCTCCCAATGGCCCTCCCCTGCTGGCCATCTTGTGGTGGCCATCTTGTGTCCATATAGGAGCAGGATCTTTGACCACATGGAGGCAGCCCTCTTGTGTGTTGGAGTGATGGTCAATCTGCAAATTACCCTTCTATTAGATAGGATAAAGGCCTGGTACATGGGTGGAGGCCAGATGATTTGCCCTGAAGAGTGTCCCAGATCAGGGTGGGGGTTCCCTTGGGTGAGGGGCGGCCTGGGCAAGGGGCCTGTGGAGGTTTGCAGGCTGGCCACGCCCCCCAGAGACCCAAGCAAAGGCCCTGGTATCTGGGATTGATCTATTTCTACAATTGAAACTTTGTAGCCTGGAGCAGAGCCAAGTGGCAGCCATTTCTGTTTGAAACTTTGTTGCCTCGAGTGGAGGCCTAGGCCAGCAAAAGCAGGCTGAAAGCTTGGCTTCCTCTGTTGCAAGGGAAACTCAAGCCTCCCTCTTGCTCTCAGTGGTGGCAACCATCTTGGTTGGGGTTTATTTGCATAATTTGCTCCTGATTGGCTGGTAGGCATGGCTGTGGGCATGGCTTGTGGTTGTGGCGAAGGTACGGTCAAATTTGCATATTACTCTTTTATTAGATAGGAGGATGTAATATACACACATTCTACATATAAAAATATGGAAATATGCTACATAATGCAGCAGAATGCATCACATATAGTAAATCTCAGTCAATATGTATCGAATAAATAAGTGAGGATAGTGGTTGCATAGCACACAAGGGAAACAATTGAAGTCCTATGTCTGCTGGATGATTCTCACATTCTGCAGTTAGGAATCAGGAAGCCAATTCTAATTTTGATTTCATCCCTCTTTCATTGTCTAATAGACCAAGCCTGTTTTATGTGATCTACAGAGTCCTTAAGAAAATTTGGAAGTAGTGGGCTAGGATTAAAAATAAAGCAAACATCTAGATTTTTTATTGCTTTTTAAATATGAGTCAGTCTGAACCCCAGGTAGCTTCAGTCCTATGGAGTCCAACGGCCATTGACCCTTCGGAAGAACAGGTATTTTCCAAGGAGCCATTGCTCTCAACTCTCCATATTGTCTCCCCAACAGTGAGGATGACTATCACAAGCTCCAAATAGTGTTTTTCTTCCCATAAAGAGGAGAGTCCCCATCAAAAGCAGGTGCATGGGAAACAGGTCAAGGAGGCTATAATTTACATATATAACTAGCCTCTCTCATTTATGGAATCCTCCATGGTCCTCCAGACCTGGACATTGGCAAACCCTGTCTTAAGCAAATCGTACCAGCCCTGTGCCTTTACTGCAAGTCCTACTCACCTCACACAGCTTTCCCTTGAAGCGCAAAGAGGGTAACTACCTTAATGACATCATTAGAACCCACACTGACCATTCCTATGAATCAAGGGTCAGTCATTAACCCTTGGCTTCAAGATCATCAGGTGTATCTGGGGGGCAACTTGGGGATGAAGGCATGGTGGCACATGTTGGAAGGATGTTTGTACTCCATGCATGTCCCTGGCATTGCCTGTGACAGAGAGGTGTTTGGCACAGCTCCAAAGGAGAAGCATGCCTCCAAAGATGGGTTGGTTCACGGGCGGCTGCAGAGGGCTGCTGAGACTTGGAGACAGCGTGTTCTACCTGCCTCGCTGACTGTAATAGTTCCTCAGGAGCCACAAAAAGCAGTTGTCTACATCCTAAGTTTAGGGGCTTCCTCCAGAGCCCGTGTTTCAAGCAGTAGACCATTATGGCTTCCTGGGAGCAGTTGCCAGAGGTCCGACAAACCTGCCAAGAGGGCTGGGCTGCTTTGTTATTTGTTAAAGGCATTTACATGATAATACCCATGTCAGTATCTGCTTTGCTATGAAAAGAGTTTAGCTGTAGGTCATTAACATTTTCATGGCTTCTCCAGGCAACCTTCTCCTCCTAGGTTTCTGTCCTCAGTTGAGTTTTCCAATTTGTCTCCTTCTTCCTGCTGCACAGAAGAGGTTCAGGAGGAGAAAATGTTTAATTTTTGAACCCACATTTCCTGGATTCCCCAGGATGAGTAGCAAATATATGTTCCTACAGGCTCTTAGAATCGGCTGGGTGAGAGCGTGTCTTCTTGCCTGCAAACTCCCTGTGGCTTAGCTCTCGAGGCAGACAGAATAAAGCTGCGGTCTGGAATGAAATGTCCTCGCCTCCCCTTCTAAAGCAACGCAGTACAACCTGGTCTCGAAATCAAGGGAATACCAGGTTCAACCTCTTCTTGCTGTGTGCTGTTGGGCAAATGACTAGCAGTCCCTGAGGCACTGATTTTTCATCTGTGAAATGGGGGTTATAATCATCCCAGGTTCATGGAACGGTGTTGAGGATTAAAGGGCCCAATGACCATAATCACTATATAACCCTAGGTAATATTAATACTTTACAATGTCTACCTTGTCTTCACCATTCTTTCTTTTTCTTCCCTTCTCTTTAGTAAAAACATGTATAAATAATATTTTACCTCTCAAATTGCACTTTATTCTCTTTTTTGTTGTTTTCAGAGAGAGAAAGGTAGAGGGAGCGAGGGACAGAAATATCCATAGTGAGAGAGAATCATTGATCAGCTTCCTCCTACAGGCCCCCTACTGGGGATTGAGCCTGCAACCCAGGCATGTGCCCTGACTGGGAATTGAACCGTGACCTTCTGGTCCATGGGTTGGTGGTCAACCACAGAGCCACACCAGCCGGGCTGCCGTTTATTCTTAAGAAACATCAGGAAGTGAGCCAACATGGGCAATTAGGGTGCCGAGTATTATAATACTACAGTGTAATGTAACTTTCTACTCCTCTTCAGTTTCACTCCTGCGCTCACCTTTCTGCTTGCTTGGAGAGGAATATTAGAAAAATGTTAATAAGCCCTAAATTTGAGAAGTAAGAATAGAAAATGATAGACAGTGAGCAATATCGCTCAGGGCTCCTCTCCCCAATAATTATTATTCCTGAATATTTAAATTCTATTTCTATCCACCTATTTAATTGAAGAATATATTACAGTAGGTATGTCACCACCAGTCCACTCAGAACCCAGATAAAATCTAAAGCTGCTTCGACAAACACCCTTTATAAAATGTTACAAGTGGCACATGTTTGCCATATGAAACACTTGTTTGAGAAAAACAAACATTTTCTTTGGGCATGACAAATTACATGTGTTTATTTCAAAACTGCTATATCTCAAAGGGAAAGAAGCTGTTTTGTTCCTGGCAGCTTAGGGGGAAAAGGTTGGCTGTTGAGAGGGTCAAGTCATCAATAATTTCTTTACTAGGAAAGCGAGGGAAATTGCATTTGAAATGAGTCCTGTACAGCATGAGTTTGCTACATTGTTGGTTAGAAAGAAACTGGTGGGTATTGGTTAATTCCTTCTGCCTTCTGGGTACTGAGGTTGATACGGGGGCATACAAACACGGGTCAAATTAGCGGAAGGAAGAGTAGGCTGTGGAAGAGTTGGGACAAAAGAGAAAGAAAAAGACAAATGTCCTGCAGTGAGGTTTCACATGAAGGATGAGTTAGGATTGAGATCCATGGTAGAAAACTGGCAATGCCCTGGAAAAGGAAAAGCTAGAAGGTACTTAGGGAGAAAATTGAAGGGGATAGGAGACATTAAGGCAAAGCCATGGTGATGGGAACCTACTAAGCAAAGATACTAAATGCCATGTGTTGTCCTGGGTTGGA
Organism: Antrozous pallidus; assembly: GCA_027563665.1. Taxonomy (NCBI): domain Eukaryota; kingdom Metazoa; phylum Chordata; class Mammalia; order Chiroptera; family Vespertilionidae; genus Antrozous; species Antrozous pallidus. Next base: position 8,793,511 of record CM050516.1, on the reverse strand, counting down.
TGGATCTTGGGGCAGGAAGAAAAATATTTATTTATTTTTACTTATTTTAAAAGTGAAAATAAATAAGTAAACAAACATGCCTCCGTACTGGGTGAAGTCTGGAGTTACTAGCAATGTGCCAATGTTAATGTCTTAGTTTTACTAAGTGCACCAAAGTGATGGAAGATGTTAACACTGGAGATACAGGGTGAAGGGTACATGAGAACTCTCATTGGATGATCTTTGCAATCCTTCTGTAAATCTAAAGTGAGCCCACAATAAAAGTTCACTGTACAGAAGAAGAGAGTGAGGAATACTGAGTAGAGCAGTGTGTTAAGCTGGCCTGCAGCCTGGGTAGGTGAGAACCACAGCTAGATGGACAGGAAGGTCAGGGCCATGTCTAAGAGGGATGTGAGTGTAGGGTTGAAAGACTTCACCCTGGTAGGGAGGTGTGTTTTTGTTGTTGTTGTTATTATTTACTTTTAAGTGAAGTAATCTCGCAGACATGCAGTTTTCAGGTGATTAATCCAGTAGAACTGTGAAAGAAAAAAAAAAACACAAGCAAAAGAGATTGGTGCAGATGAACAAGTTAGAAAGTCCTTTTGGAGGGGACCATTTTGGAGGAAGAGAATATTGTGTGCTAGGTTTTCCTCCTAACATTCTGAGAATGCAGTGATGGTGGTACAAGTCAACTCTATCTTCTGCAGTGTTCAAGACTTGTAAGTGGGTTTTGGAAGAGAGTTAAGGGAGAAGTCCACATGCAGGTGTGATCACTTCTGCAAGGGAGTGGTTCAGAAAATAGTTATCTAAAACAGTCATCCTCAAAGGCACAGAGAGGAGAGAATGTCAAGGACAAGGGTGTGGACAGTACTGTTAAATGCAGCAAAATCCACACAGTAAATAGGAGCCATACGGATGTCACTGGGAAGGTAACTAATGAGCAGCAAGAGAACTGCGCCGCTGAAGCGATGAGAACCAAAGTTAAACTTTCACTGGATTGAGAGGAAAGAGAGGCAAAATGCAGATTCCATCCTTATAAGAAATCATTTCTATAGAAAGGAAGAGAGAAGTATGGTGTCAAATAAGGGAAACATCTTCCTGAGTAAGAATGCCTTTTGTTGTTGTTTTATTTTGCTACTTTTAGAGACAGAAAAGATAGTTTTGTGAAAGAGAAGTAGGAGAGACTACTGGAGAAGGTAATTAAAGGAAACTGTCTTTTAGCAGGTAGGGAAAATAGAAGCAATGGTATCTATAAAGGGCTTGGCATTGTCTCAACCAAGGCCACCACCATTTTTCACATGAAGCAATCACAGCTCCCCAACTCATCTACTCCCATCACTCTGGATCCCCTGTGTATTCTCCACAGTTCAACTAAAATCTTACCATGAGGTACCCATCCACTTCCCCTTACTCTTTCCTGCACTTCTCTTCTGTCTTCCTATTCATCCTTCAGCAGTAAGCTCAGTGGCCAAAACTTCAATGAGACCTCCCTCAATCTCCATAAATTCTCCTTTCCATACACTCTTACAACATCTCCTTCTCATGAAAAGCATTTACCAGAGTTTATTTGGCCTCTTTGTGTGTGCACGTATGCAGAATTATTTAATAAAGTTTATCTCCCCCATATAGTTGGAAGTAACTCCAGGCTATAGGGATGCCATACTTTTTCTAAACATTTTCCACAGTCTGGAGACAACAATCAAAACAGAACATACCCATCTAGTAGAAGTTCCTACTAAGATGGGCTGTCCATGTTCAAGTGTTTCTGTAAAATTCCTCTTTCTAGCTGTCTTCCAAGGTCCGTATGCAGCTGGAGTCAGCCTTGTCCTCCACTAGAATCATTTTTTTTTTATTTCATTCATACTATCAACTATATAGTATTTGCCAACAGAAGACATAAACTCTCCTCCTTCAGGAGCCAGAGATCTGCTCTCCAGTTTATTGCAATCCTATTAAATGCCCCTCACAGAAATTGCTAGTGGTAATAAGGAATCTCTACTTGTTCATCTTAGCCTGATGTGGACATTGGTGGGGACTTAGTAATTGTTGCCATGCAGAAATATGTACTCAGTGTTGTCAGATCTACTGATACCTGAGCCAAAGTCAGCCAAGGCAGTCTGCCATATGGGAAATGTCACTTGATCCCTGGAATCTTGACCTCCTATTCCTTATGGAATCCCACTTAAAGCATCCTTGTGTTCACAGGACTCCTTCTCAAAGCCATCCCATTTAGTGAGCAGAATGTATCTGTCCCCTTTAACTGAAGAGCTCTTAGAGGCGATTAGCATTTAGGGAATATCTTGTTTAGAAATAATGTCTGCATCAAATTCCCTATTATGAACTAATTTGAAGCTAGAATATAGGTGCTCACTTTTCTCTGGGATAGCACCTGCAAGCTTTCGTGGCCGTTGGGCTGATAGGAAGATCCTTGTGAGCCGTCATATATGAGTCAATAGTGCTTAAATAGAAGCCCCTTTAATACATAAGCTTTCCATGAGGAAGGAGACGATGCCCCTTTCAAATTATGCTCTTTACCTGTCATTTCAGATCTAAAGTTGAGTGTGTCTCATACACTATAATTAATTCTCTCATTGCCTTCGAGGTCATGGCCGTTTGGCCACTAGGAAAGGAGGAATGTATCAAAAATGAGTTCTATGTCAGCAAAGGGAAGGAGAGGACACTTGTTGATGGCTGACGGCAGCGGAGAGAAAATATCTTCTTTATGAGATTAAGGGGGAAACATGAATTCAGCGCACTGTATTTCTGACCCCACCAAAACCACGTGTGTTTGAATTGAGCTGTTCTGACCTGTGGATGATTCTGGCACTGTTCTGGTAATAGGAATAATTCTTTATAACACGGATAACAATGACCATAAATGTTTAGTGATTGGTTATTAAATTCCAGGGACTATGCAAAGTACTTTCCATATTTCATTTCATTTACTCGTCAAGACAGCCCTACTTAGTGATGAGAAAATTGATGTTTAGAAAGATTCAGTTAAATGACTATGTTTATTCAGCTCAAAAATGGGAAAGCTGGCATTTGGACGCAGGCCAGGCCAACTCCAGGTGCCGTGGGCATGGGGACTGAGCCTGCGCAGAGTGAGAGGGGTGGGGTGGGGGAGAGGAGTATCCACAGATTGCAGACTCCGCACTTTTGCCCAAGGCTGGCCCTGCTTCAAAGTGAAACTTCCACAGGAAAACTAAATAAAGGAAAGAAAAGCCAAACAGAACAAATTCCCATTTAGTCAGCTTTTACAGTCCTGGGAGGCTCTGTGTTTATGCTAGATCTTAATTATGCTGCTTGTCAAAGACACTCTAAACTCCTCTGTGGTTGAGGGAGCTATTTTATCTTTTTATTTTTACAGTCAGAAAAGGACTTAATATGCTACACCCTACCCTGGATGCACTTCCAACCTGGAATCAAAGGATGTTTCTCTCTCTCCTTCCCCACTGTCCCCAACTCTGCGCCACCAGCCATGAATGCTGAGTGCGGAGTCCTTGGCCATTGGCGGGGGTGGGGAGGGGGTTGGGGGGGGGGACAGAGCCTGGGTGGCCTTGGACAAAACTGTGAAGTTCACATAGGCTGCTTGGGCCTCCCGTGTTCAACCCATGTGAGCTACTCCAAGACCCCCATCCCCATGCCTCTGCCCTCCAGTTCCCTCTCTAGGGCTCACAGCCCAGACTCACTGCACCCTCCCAGCAGGGTAAGAGGGGGGCATGTCCCTATGGGAAGCTCAGGGTAGTACTGGGGGGTTACTTGAGATTTTTGATGCACAGCAATGCCCATCAAACCACCTGGAATAACACAATAAGGACATTATTCCATTGTCTATGCTCTATTAGTCCTGCAGATGAAGTCAAGGAGAATGTCTTTGGTTTGGTATGTTGATCCTCTTGATTTCTTTTCACTGTACCCATTTTTACCTTTATCATGGCAGGTGATGCTTGTTTTATGTTTCTTGTGACGATGTAACCCTTTCTTTTTCATTGAAAACATTTAGATATGAAAATAATGTAGATTTACTTAAAGAAAAATTGTTAAGTAAATGGTAGTACACCATAGAGCAAAGACTGGGAAGGATGCAGGGAGCGCTAAAGGTTTTCTGACTAAAGTTTTTGTCAAGAGACCCGTGGTGTGTTCACTCTGACTCAGTTGTATCAGAGGCGGCTGTTCATGGGATTGATTCTCTTCTCCAGCCTGTCTTCAGGGAGTCTTCAGAACTGGGGAAGATTCTTAATTCTGAGTAATGAATGGTCCAGCAGCAGTTTTAGGGTCCTAAAGGCAGGATCAAAAGGAAGCTATGTGGGTTGGGCATCTCCATCCCCAGTCCATAGGTAAGTATGAACTCTGATAACAGTGGTATGATGGGTATCAGGCTCATGGGAAATTTGGGTTTTGTTTTCCTTTACCAAAATTCAGATACCTGAGCCCCACCCTCAGAGATTCTGTTTCAATGGGTCTGATGTGGGGCCGAGGTATATGCATTTTAATAACTATCCCTGACTAATGATCGCTCCTCACTGAGTATCTCCACTGGTAGAATTGGGTCAGTGTTGGCACCCCATATTGTGTGCAGACCAAAATGAGAAAATGAATGTGACTCCTCTGGGTAGATGTAATGCCTGCTGGTGTAAGGAGCCTACACCAATGCAAGAGAAGTGACAGTTCTATTTCCTGTAAAAATACATTTCAAAAATGTTTCTGATGCATGCAGCCCCACGTGCACCTAACAGCTAAGTGGCTTGTCAATCCCTTGGGCCTCTCTTGACCTCAGGAACCTCTTCTGGAAAATTGGGATAACATTTACTTGCATGCGGATGACAGGGCTGGATGGACAATCCATTAAGGTCCCTTTGATGTGCATAATGTGGGTGTGTTTGTATGCCCCACGTAATCCCTTAAGAACATGCTCTTACAGATTCCACTGCTGTCCTATAAAAACTTTCTCAGTTCGGGGCACGTTCTTGGTCGGGTTTTATTTCACGGATCAGAGGAGCGCCGTGCATCCCTCTGGTGGGAGCCTGACAGCCCTTCTCCTCCTCGAGCCTGACGAGGCTGTTTACCTTCTGGTCTCTGAGGAAACCAATGGGGTATGTCCTGGAACACCCAAGTCCAGAGCGTGCTATGATTCATTTCTAATCACTGCCATTATCCAGGCGACTTGCTCGAGCCTGGCCTACACAGACTTCCCTTTCAGCATAGACATTTCATAACTGGCATTAGCCTGCCATACCCAAAGCCTTGTGAAAATATTTCCAACAGTTAACAAGCAGAGCCTGCAGTTATAATATGCTCATTAGGCCGCATGTTAGTTTTCAAGTCTTGCAGCACACATAATTTGCTCCTTGATTTCCATGGAACTTCACTTCTGTTGGGCACCCACAGAGGCATGCTAGCAGCCCCATGGGCTTTGCCAGGGGCTGCCACCTGTATGTGTGTTTTCCACGTGCTGACACAACTACCTTATTTGCATCTCCAGTCACTCATCGTCTGGAGGGTCGCTTCCATCATTTGCTGAGTCTTTCTTGATTCCCTGGCAAACCTATTCCTTCAGGAACCAAAAGGCACAGCGAAAGTCATACCCAGTAGTCCCAGTGGATGAATAGGCTGATAGTTTCAGTATATTAGACCTTTCTTTGTTCTAGATGTTACTTTTGTGTGTCATAAAGCCACTGCCTCCAAAAACAATGCTCTAATTCCAAATGAGAAATATTTTCAAATGTACACTTTTAGCCAACTAAATGTAGCACTTACAGGTTGTTTTGTTTTGTTTTTTTCTATTCTTATATTTTGGAAGCCCTACATTTGAAAAAAAAATACTTTCTGTCCCCAAGATTCAAGTGAAAACCAAGAATGTTTTGGCAATTTGATATTTATAAAGAAATCATTTGGGCTGCTGAAGGAATAATTAGTTTTACTATATTCTTTTTTAAATTTCCCAATGGCTGGTTATGAAAGACAGTGTTTATTCTATCTTGGTCAATAAGGTAGTACCTGGAATGTGCCCAGCAGGGTGTTTGGCTTTGAAGGTATAGCAATAAGTAATACCTGTTTCATTTTCTAATGAGACTTGTAGTTAGTGAACCATCACAATCTTCTAAGCAGATAAATTCAGTGGAGCAAGATGAGTGGCATTAATAGAACAATGAACAGAAGTAGACAGATGGAGAGAAGGGAATGAAGACAAAGACTTGCCAGATAAAAAATATCCTGTGTTGGGAGAGACTCAAGAAATCGAGGGACAAGGAACCAGAGACGCAGGCATGAAGTAAGGTGGGATAGAATCAAAGGTCTCTTGAGAAATGATTACAGATCTGGTCCATATTTAAGATTTACATGCATGAACGGGTGTGGGCAAGATGCTGGGGTCCTTGGACCTTGCATAGAGAGATGGGCATGGCTGATAGAGAAAGGATGGGGATAATGAAGTTGGAGAGAAAAAACCCCAGTAAACGCAGGACCCTTCATTTGATAAGACCTTTGGGACATCAGTAAGAAATGTTGGGTCATACCTTCACACTTAACATTTCTTTCAATACATTTATTAACCCCTCCATGACCCATCCATGATAACACCTTTCTAATGGATTGCTAAAGAGTATCAATTAAAATGATGATGTAGAATAAGCACCTGAGAGCTTAGGATAGGAAACCATTTATTTTGACCAGATTCATTGATTCCTTCTCCCAGTTTCTTAAAATAAGTGGTCTTACTAGATAGGAATGAATTGAGCTTTAGACTTTAAAGATATGCCTTCCTTCTTTAAACATCTCAGAATATCTGATGAGGAATGCTCAAGATGTTCCCTATACATCTTTAGATGATTAAACCAATCACATACCAGGCAGTGTAAATGTTGTTTGAAGTATCTAAAGGTGGGTTTCCATATTGCACCTCCTGATCATGAACATGGGGTCTTCCTGATCCCCAGCAGAGCGATTAAGCGCTCATTCTTATGTAAGTGCAGCTGCATCGCAGTGCAACTAATGGTGTCTGAGCCAGGCTCATACCTGTCAACCGTCATTCTTCCACTATGAGACTAAGAGTTATTTCCAGGGGTGCAAATATTAACTTGCATGAGTCCTAAAAATAATGGCATGTTGACCCTGTCTCTTAAAAAAACATCAGATGAGTACATGAAGAAACAGTTGTCAACTGCAGGCATGTACCAGCGGAGACTTGAGTGCAGTCAATACTAAATACCTGATGTAGGAGGCATTAGGAAGAGCCTCAAGCATGGACAAGAAAAGTGGCAAATCGATAATTGCCAGACATCACTACTTTGATTTTTATCAAATTCTTTACCTATTATACAGTGACTATCAGGTGTGCCTGTCTGCACCAGATTTCCCTTATGTGGTCCTCTACGTGGGAAGAAAGGACTAGAGCATGTCTCCTTTCTCCCAGCACCTGTGGTCTAGCATTTAACACTCTACCCATCAAAGAGTCCTCCAAGGAGAAGTGGCATCTAAGCATATTTAGTTTAGTCTACCTTTGCCTTACTTGCTTTCTCTGCTTCTTTGACCACACAAAGATTTGAGAGTAGACTTTGATCAATGGAATACTTGAAAAGGATGTTAGGGCACCTTGCAGGAGTGAACTAGGGAGAGAGGCGGCTTCACCTGAGACAGAAATGAACCTGAGGCAGGTTTCCCACTCCCACTTTTATTTCCAGGAATAGTTCTGCTTTCTGTGTTGATGTCTGATCATGAGTCAGGAGGCTTCAGTCCTACAGTGGGATCCTATGGATCCCCAAACTTTCCATTACCAGGACACGGATCTGGTAATTTTGACTTTGTGGAAGTCAACTTGCTTTTTAAAACAGAGCATAGTATTTATGATTGTGAGGTTAAACCTCATCCTTCTTTCCTTCCTTCCTTCCTTCCTTCCTTCCTTCCTTCCTTCCTTCCTTCCTTCCTTCCTTCCTTCCTTTCTTCCTCTCTTCCTTCCTTCCTTTGTTTATTAATGCCTTTATTTTCAGTTGCCATGCCTCTTTATGGAGATGTAATTTATATATACCTAAAACTCACCTATTGTACTAGTCAGTGTACAGTTTAATGATTTTTAGATCATTTATACAGTTGTGTGGTCATCCTCAAAATCCAGTTTGAAAGCACTTCCATTATATCAGAAGGTCCCTGCATGCCTGTCCACTTTATTTTCAATTGGCTTAAAACCCTCTCCAAAATTGGCTGATACATAATATTTTGTATTTGAAAACCAAAGAAGCATGTTTTGTAATATTGTATCCTAAAAATGTATTTAAATTTCTCTTTGTAGTGTCTGTTATAATGTCATAATGTAATGGCTATGGCATAAGAAGAAATACAGAGGAGGGGAAAGCAGGTCCTTATAGTTTGAAGCCCAGTTGTCGGAGCTGCTTATTTCACCACTAGAGGCCAGATGCACGAAATTTGTGCAAGGGGCTCAGCCCTCCCAGCCTCAATCTCATCTGGAAAGTCATCTGGACGTACATCCAGAAGGATCTCCAGAAGGTTGTTCAGCTGTCTGGTCTAATTGGCATATTACACTTTTATTGTTATGGAATTATAGATATGTTGACAAACCACACTGAGATTTGGAGAAACAGAACCTGTGGGTGGCAGGAGGGAGAAGAACCCACTTTTTAGGTAACATGTCTTCTGAATTTATTAAGCCTTTAGTTACCAGTAAAGTGGAACAATAACTAATCATCTCTGCTACTTACTGACCATATATTCTACTTTGTTTTCTTCACATACACTTTCTCCTTTAAGCATCACCCTTGGCTCTCTGCCTTCATAAAGATTAGGAGACTGAGGTTCAGATGGATGAAATACATTTTTCAAAGTCACTCCATAGGTGATGGCAAAGCCAGGAATGAAACCCAGGTCTGCCTCACTGTCCCACCCTTACTTTAAGTATTTTATGTCATCCCATCTCTAAACAAATGAATCAAGGCGGAGCAATCAAGGGGCAGTATAATTGTCAGAGTTCTGCTTCTATGACTAGGAAAGAAAAATTGAAAACGTGTGGCCTGAGGGGAAATTGTAAGCCAACATTGCACTTCACAGCCACCGGAACATGTTAGGAATAAAAGGATGATTTGAGGGGAGAATGCTTGTGGCTGTGGAAGTTCTGAGACTTTTTCCTTTGAACTGTGCAGTGTTTGAGGCTGAGTGACAGGTGAGACTATGAATGGACAAGCTTCTGCCTGACTCACCTTGGGTGACTCACTACCTGGGAATGAACTTCACAGACCTGTGGGATGCCTGGGGAGGCATCATGACTTGGTGGCTTGAGTAAACTTGGAATAGGTCATTATTGTATAGTAACATTGAGGGTGTATGAGGGGTATTGTCTGACACTGTAGCTCCCTCAACCAGCTCTTCAATGTACCACTCTTTTGCCACTTAGCACACAAACATTGACTTATATTAGATTGTTTTCATGTTTGTTTTACATCTATCCCCATGGTTCTGGAACTCGGTTAAGCACAACAATCGTGGGAGCCATTTATTAAGACATTAGGTTTCTGGTCCCCTGAGAAATTGTGGGTACAGTTGTCTTGAGTAAAGGCTTAGATACCAGTGTGACTCTTGGAATGAATGACTCTTTTTGTAGCTTAATAACATTTAGTTTTTATCACTGAATAACATTCTACTGTTGGAGGGCAGTTGGTTGCTTCCAGCTTTGAACAATTGTGAATAAAGCTGTTATAAACATTCATATGCAGGTAGGTGTGTGTGTGTGTGTGTGTGTGTGTGTATGTGTGTCTGTGTTTGTGTGTGTGTGTGTGTGTGTGCACGCGTGCGCAAAAAGATTCATATAAGGTGGGGTAAATACCTGTACATGTGTTTATTGAACTGTAAGGATTTGTAAGTCCATAGGGGCATTTTGTGTCCTAGAATCGAGCAGAGTGCTTGGCACTGAAGAATATTCATTTCCTAAATGAGGGAATGAATGAATGAATTGATGTGTTTTCCTTGGGGTCAGGGATGCTGTAACAAACACCACACAATACTAATGAATAGTGAACAATAACTGTTTGCCGGTTGGTTTCAAATCTTTACCTTTTTTTTTTCTTATACCTTTGCTCAGCTCTGGGGACTGGCCATGAATTTGTTTAAAGTCCTGTGTTCTGGAAAACCCGCTGCGTGCCTAGTGAGGTGAGGTGGCGGGTGCAGCAACCAGAAGCTGGTTTGGAGTAGTCACAGGAGTTCACTTGTCCTAGAAACCCAAGAAGAAAACCAATTCCCACATTTTGCAAGTTTATTTTGCTGTAGTACAGTGAATAATTGTCCTGAGGGGACTCGATGGCATCAGAGAGTATTAATCTTAGATTTTCATTTCCTGTAAAATAACTTTCCACTTATTACATTCAGTGAGAATACTTTGGGTTTCAGGAAATATGCATATTTTATCACCGACAGTCCTGACTGTGCTCCCAAATGTATCTGAAACTCGGGAGTTTACAGAGGCAAGTGTAGGCAATTGAGTAAACCAGAGGAGGCCAGCCTGGGCTGAAAGGGTTCTGCAGGTAGAAGGGCTCTGAGTCACCTGGAAGCAGCACAGTCGGCACCTCATTGTCTAATGTTAGGCTCATTGAGCTTTAAATTTTTTTCAATAGGAAAATATTAAAAATCAAAGTGATGGTAATAATAATAATTAATGGGCTAGCATTTATCAAGTCCCTCACTGTGTTCCAAGCATTTTCCTCAGCTCTTTCATGTCCCTGCTATTTAATTGATTCTTTACAGGAACCCAGTGAAGTAGCATAGTGTATTACAAATGAGAGCATCTCTGCTAAGATTTGGCTTCAAGAAAAACGGCATTTGCTGGTAAAATTTAAAAGAAACCCAGGGATGCCTCCAGGCTGGTTAGGTTTTGGGGCTCCACCAGTGCCATTGGACCCTTCTCTTCCCTCTGGGCATTTTCTGTGGTGATAAAGATGGCCACCAGGGACTCTAGTTGACCTCCCCTAAAGATCAGTTCCTGTGAAAAGGAAGATTCTCTTAATGCAGAGTCATGGAAGTCCCCAGCGTAAGCCTCTCTCTGACATTGACTACAAAGGGTAGAATCCCCAAGTTCTACTTTAGTTTTCTTTACTTGCTAGAAGGATCCATCAAACTGACTGAAAGCTACTGTGCTAATAATTATGTTTTTTTACAGGGAACAGATCCAGATGAAGTTTAGTCAAAATAAAGAGACTTGGGGCACAGAATCCAATTGTGTCTCCCTCCCCCAGCATGTGGACAGTGCTGACTTTTCCCACTGACAGCATGCAACAACTCACTCTCTCTCTCTCTCTCTCTCTCTCTCTCTCTCTCTCTCCTGCCAATCAGAGCCTTGGTGTCAGCATGCAACAACTCTCTCTCTCTCTCTCTCTCTCTCTCTCTCTCTCTCTCTCTCTCTCTCCTGCCAATCAGAGCCTTGGTCTCTACTATTTTTATTGGGGCTCAATCACAGAGACATGGTTGCCCACCCACATGGCTGACCTTTGGTCTCTAGTCTGTCCTAAAGTCAAGCTGATGCCATGTAGTCTGTGGTCTGAAGTTCCCACCATCAATCACATGTTAGACTCTGTAGTGTGGCCAAAGGCCCCCAGGTTAACAAAGACTCTTACCTATCAGACATTCCAAGGGCTTTGAGATCACTTCTCAGGAGCCAAGGGCAAAGATCAAAGGTTAATTCTTTTTTTAAATATTTTTTAAAAATTTATTTCAGAGAGAGAAAGGGAGAGGGAGAGAAAGATAGAAACATCAATGATGAGAATCATTGATGGACTGCTTCCTGCACACCCCTAGTGGAGACTGAGATGCAACCTGGGCATGTGCCCTGACTGGGTATCAAACCATGACCTCCTCATTCATAGGTTGACACTCAACCACTGAGCCACTCCTGCCAGGCAAGGTTAATTCTTTACTACACAATTTCATACCATTCCAATAATAGCCATGGCCTCCCCTGGAGTCATGGGCCCATCCCTTAACCAATTGCTCTGGCATGGACATGGGATTTGCTAACTGAGGAGACCTAGGGATAAGGTCATTCAGATTGACCACTACATAAACTGAAAGCAGGGAGGGGTGGTGTTCTGAGAAAAGTGGCCATTGATCAGACTCTTTTCAGCAGTAAAAAATAGAACAAAAGTCTGTGTTAACTTATAAAAAGATGACACAAAGTGAATAAAACAGCAACTACCTTTTTCCCCCATTGGATATGATTAGCACATCCGTGGGAAAATGATCTAAAGATGACTTAAGAAATATAGTTTTTAAAAAAGAGACACAGCCTCTTAAAATATGACATGTGACTCAAGCAAGAAGCAGAACAATAGCAAGTTGGTAAAGAGGCTCTTCGTGTGATTGCTCATGCAGATTCCCACTAGGAATGAGTTGTCTGTCTCATTTCCCTGGAGCAATGTGAAAACCTCCCTGAGCTGTGGTTCCCATGCCTGTGGTACATTAGATTCATTGGAGAGTTTTTCAAATCTGAGTGCCCAGGTCACACCCCAAACCAGTGCAATTGGAGGGGCTGGGGAAGGAATCAGGCATCCCCCTTAGAGATTTACACACACACCTGTTTGGAAACCAGTTGTGGGGTTTTAAAGCAACACAGATACCACTGCTGTGAATACTAGTTTTCAATATGGCCACATTCACTGGATTAAATGAACACTACTCAATCCTTAGAACTGTTCTTGAGAATCATCAGATATAGTTGGAGATATCTGGGTTCAAATCTGGCTTTTCCATTTACCAGGTGATGAGTCCTGAGCTAGTTAGTGTCTTAGCTTCTGTAAGGTTCAGTTTCCTCATCTATAAAACCACTGGTAACCTCTACCCCATGGAGCTTCTGAAAGAAAATATAGAGAAAGTGCTGGGCAGAACAAATGCCAATTCCCTTCCTTCTATTACTATTTTATTTGTTTTTATTTTTTATTTTTTATATATTTTTATTGTTTAAAGTATTACAAATAGTAGTACATATGTTTCTTTTTTTTCCCCCATTGACCTCCCCCTGGCCTCCCTACCCCCCAGCACATGCACTCATTTGCCGCCCCCCCTCTCCCATGTCCATTGGTTATGCTTATATGCATGCACACAAGTCCTTCGGTTGATCTCTTACAGCCTCAGCTCCCCATTCTCTCCTGCCTTCCCACTGTAGTCTGACAGTCTGTTCAGTGCTTCTTTGCCTCTGTATCCATTCTTTCCCTCCATTTCTTTTCTTTTAAAAAAAATCTTGCATCTGCATACTAGAGATAAACGTATAAGAACAAAAAATGTTTGAGTCTCAGTTTCAATGTCCAACAGTTCTGAGTCTCAGTTTCAATGTCAAATAGTTCCTTATGTGTACATGTCAGCAATGATATCTGGATGGTGGACACATGGTGGCAATGCAGGTTCTACCCTCTCTGGTTTGGTACAGGACAACCTGCAATGACGCACAACTGCTGACTGCTAGCATGTCTCTGGATTGTCTGCGTGGTTGCAACAGACCTGTCAGTTCCTCTCTGTTGCAGGAATCTATATGGTCTTGGAGTTCTTTTCTGAAAATATACAATCTTACTATTTTATTGCAAATAGACAGAAACCTCTAGTCTTTTCTATCCTGCCTTTAAGAATTTGTGTTGTGTTGTTTTTACATGTCTATGTAGGATTGGGAAAAAATGTACCTCAGTCAAGGATGTAAAAGTTTGAAGTTTTCTTTGTCATTAAATATATTTGTTCGCTTAAGTACAGGAGTCCCAGGAGGAGGTAGCTCATTCAGTCAATCAGTTCTCCGAGCAAGATTTGCTAAGTATCTGTGACAATAGCTCATCAATCCTAAAATGCACTGAGTTGCAAAATAACTCACTGTGATTTTATGTCTGAATCAAGAGGGGGAACCTTTGCCAATTAATGTATGACGTGCCACCAGTTGTAAGAGGAATCCTTATTTCATAAATGTTCCAATGAGCCACAAAATAGACATCACAGAACTGGTGGGATGTGATTGCATCCAAGATGCTAGGCATAGGATGCAGAGCGACACAAGACACTGAGTCAGTCAGTGGATGCAGCAAAGGACCAAGCCCCACAGATGACCTATGCCTCTCTCCTGAGAAGAGAGTTGCCCCCAGTGTCATCAGGAGAAAACTCTTTTTCATGCCTCTTTCAGATTGTTAAATGCTGTCCACTCACCACTGTTTCACCTTTGAGAAATGCAGTGATCTGTTTAAATGGTCCCCGTTTCTAAGTCACTTGTCTTCAAACAGGGCTAGTTTTAGATGATTGTATGTCATCCTGCCCAACAATGGGAGAGTCCAAATGGCACCTGGTCTATATCTCAGCAAATCACAGGAGCCACGAAACAGGAAGAGGTTCAGCGTCAGAAGGAATCCAGTTTGATGGTCACATGATCTTTGTTCCTCACACCTTCCCATTCAACAGAAGATTTTGTGTTGTGATCCCAGATATATCCAAATATAAGCTTGGAAAATATTTTCTGAATAGAGCCCTTTGCCATATACTAATATAGATATGCCCTCATTTCTCTCTTCTTTCATGAAAGCCTCCTTGCCCAGAAATATGCCTGCACTTACTAATTTTTTTTAGATAGCTGTCTAAATATGTTCCCATGGGTAGCAAGGTGTTTGGGGATATTTTTGGAACTGGCAATATAAGTGATTTTGACTTATCCTGTTAAAATGCAACCTTTGTATTTAGTTTGGGAATGTAATGTTTTGGCGACAGGAAACAAATCCAAACGGGAAGAGAGAGAGACAAATAATAGCCACTTCAAAGCCAAATGAGATTCTCACTAAGGGCATCTTGGTGTGCCATGCCAGGTGCCCTGCCCTGGTCCACAGTGCTGTCCCTCAGAAGGTGAGCAATTTAGAGAATGAATCTGCTCTGAATTTGGGTAGGAGGGTGGGTTCCCACTTCATTAAGGAAATAATCTTATTAATCCCTCTGATTAAGGAAGCCCCCTTAAGAACTGGCAGTGTATAGACTTTGAACCTGCCTGATAAAAAGTGGGTCTTATCAAACAGCTCCAGCTCCCAGTGAAAAAGTCTAGACAGTGGTTCTCAACCTTTCTAATGCCATGACCCTTTAATACAGTTCCTCATGTTGTGGTGACTCCAACCATAAAATTATTTTCCTTGATACTTCATAACTGTCATTTTTCTACTGTTATGAATCGTAATGTAAATATCTGTGTTTTCCAATGGTCTTAGGCTCTACAGCAGCAGTTCTCAACCTATGGGTCATGACCCACAGGCTGAGAACCACTAGCAGGGTTGCCTCCGACCATTGGAAAACGCAAATATTTGCATTACATTCATAACAGTAGCAAGATTACAGTTATAAAGCAGCATTGAAAATAATTTTATGGTTGGGGGTCACCACAACATGAGGCATTATATTAAAGGGTCGAAGCATCAGAAAGGTTGAGAACCACTGGTCTAGATCATCCAATCCCCAGTGCAAACATGTCTCTAAGCTTCTGTTTGCATACTCTGGAAGAAAAAAGATGACTTTCTCATTTTCCCCGACTCTGGCACAAACAGCATTCCAGGAGAAGGCAGCTCCCATGGACATTACTGAATCACTGAGTGGTAACGGTGCACGGAGAAAGGCAGAAGTTCCCTGTGTAACCTGACATGTAAACCTTCCACTTGGGTCCTTTTACTCATTTAACTCCTCAGCTTTCTCTCTGAACCGATCTGGTGCTTCAGTTTTTCTGCCATCACTTGTCTGAGCTGACCCCATCTGGAAGTTGTAAGACTGAGATTTTGACAGCTCTGTCATTTTTATAGCTGCGCAGAGGGGGGTGTCGAGCTCACAGGATTATTGCTCTCCAGGAATACTTCACTCCAGAATCAAGCAGAAGGTCAAGAGAGACAGAGAGAGAGAGAAAAACTCTAATTAAGTCAGAAAAGGCAGACTTGGCCATAAAACATGCGTGCGGCTTCAGAGAGGGCCTCGTGTTTGTGTCCAAGTGCAACCATCAGCCCCAGTCAGGGGCCGCACTTGTCGCAAATGGACAACAACAAAATCGCCATTAGAGTGAGCAGCTCCTTAAGAACTGGCTTCATTCTCCGCTCCTACCCTGCTATTAAGGCGCCCCTCGAATCAGATTAAGGCACGGCGCTGTAACACATAGCTTGATTAGAGCAATGGAAAGAGAGCGAGCTCTTTTCTTGCATTTGCTGCTTTTGTTCCAAAGACGTGTCCCCTTTTGGGGACTGGCCTGGTGTGTAATGCAACCAGACAGTAGTGCCCAAATAGAATTAAAGGACAAGATGAGATTTGTGCCTCTGGGAATGGACCTAAAAAGAGCCTTACTCTAAATTTGTGTGTTGGGTCCCTGCTCTAAGGAACTGGGCACCATGTAGAAATCCCAGACCCGCAAACTGCTTTAGTCTGTTTGAAGTCATCAAATCCCATCTGAGACCTACTATGTGCCAAACATTGTATAAGACATTAGTGGTTCAACAAAGTCACAGAGAGGAGGAGCTTCATGTCTGATGGGGCTTAAGGCAGGTGAGCAAATAATGTTAATATAAGGTGACAAATGCAATCATAAGTCTTTAAAATTGCTGAGTACCTACTCTGTGCTAGTGGTCACTGTTCTAAGTGCTTTTCAGAGAATAAGTCTTTTAATGTAAATGGTAAACTATCATGCCTGGAACTTGAAGAATATGCATAGTAACCTGAAATGTGTTCAAATGGGTCTTGAAGGATATAGGAATTATTTCCTTTGTCTAAGAAGGAAATAGAGGAAAACTAGATATTACTGTTCAGTGTGGCATACGATGTGATTATCCAAGAAGCGAGGTACTCCAGCATGAAGCAGGAGTCAGGAGCTGGAGAGGAGCTCAGAATAACGGGGTGGATAAAGGTTTTGTCCCATAGGTCTGACACCATGGAGAATTTTTATGCAGGGTTGACAGTCAAACCCTTTTTCGGACCCATGGCAATCTTTGATGGCCCAGTGTCATGACTGAGGGACAAGGCAAATGAGAAAGGCAGTGGTAAGGGAGGGGACAGAGAAGAGGCAGTAATAAGCTGGAGAGCCATAATTAGATGACCAGAATGGCACTAAGACCGGTGAAAGTGTCCCCAAGACTTGCTAGTGCGAAGAGGTAGACACAGGGTGAGAATGAGAAAGTTACATTCATTTCTGCCTTAACCATTTTGCTGTAGACTCAGCTCTCCTTTGTCCTTCTGTGAGGCAGCCCCTGGACACTCCGAGGTTTGCCTGCAGCAGTGGGAAGGGTCAGAGTTTCCTGGGGAGCCTTGCTGGGCTCAGTGGCTCCCTTTGCCTCCTGAGCAGGGGCCTTGGCCTCCATCCTAGGGAAGGCTGTGTGCATAGTAGTTATGGGGGTAGGGCACCGTGGGGTATGATTGTAAATGTCTCAGAAATGTGTCCAGTAGTGAAAGGAAGAGTCCAATCAACCCAGATGGATGACTTAGGAGGCTTTCAGAGGAAGAGGAATATTACATGAGGGCCCAGGGTTAGAGAGAAGATCTCTTGCCAGTTCTACACACACACACACACACACACACACACACACACACACACACACACACACATGCACTGAACTGACCTAAGCCCCGCTCCTGCAAAGCTCCATGGTGTACTGTGGAAAGAGCATGGGAGCTTTGGAGGAGCAGGAAGAATCCACGCCTGTTGCAAACTTGAATTCTGCTTCGGAGCTTACTACCAGGCAGAATCCTCTCTGCTCCCCATGCGGTGCCATGATGCAGAGCAAACCTTCCGCTGACAAAAAGCTAGAGGCCTGCGGCCTGAGCAGGTACCGCCATTCACTCCCCCCTCCTCTCCCTCCTCCCCCACTGCACCAAGCTCTCAGGAGCCGCCTCGGTCATTGCAGGCCCATAGTAGAGCCTCCACACGTCCTAACCACATATCAGCTTTCCAAATTGAGAAGGTGATGAATTTTTAAATTCCCGAACCTGCTCTGTAATAGTCTTTCCGCCACCCTACACATTACGATGCAGAAAAGCAACAGATGTGTTTTCTTAGGATTCTGGGAACATGAAATATTGATGGGGAAAAGGACTGTGGCCATGGTGTTGAGGTTCACCTAAAAGGAAGGTAGCCGCTCGCATCCCAGCCTCTCATTTTCCATCTTTTGCTTCTGACACTTTGGACATGAAAAGGCCTCAAACCCAGGATACCCAGGGCTACTTCAATGAGAGCTCTTAAAAATCAGTGTAGCGAAATCTGCCTTAAAAAGGTCTTTATCAGTCTCCTGGGACCAATTGCTACTGCAGCTAACACGCATTTGATCTATACAGATGAGTTTTCCTTTGTCCCCAAGCGAACCACTCTGAACACGGTGGATTTACATGGTGCCAAGCCCAAGTAGCCTGTCGGAAAATAAATAGCATTTTAACGCATCCGCGTTTCCATCCCCGGGATGAAAAGTAGCATGAGGGCTCTTCTCTGAGTGTTCTGTCTGGGCCATAGGACATAATCAAAACTTCATTTCCAAAGCATTTCTTTTCATGGCGACATTTCACTCCGAGGCACTGCATTCTGAAAAGAAGAGGTGCAGAGCAGAGATTCCGCTGGTTCAGAGGAAAAAAATAAAGGTTAAAATTCCAGCTAGGATAGTATTTCCAAAGACATATTCACACGCCATGAGGGTATAATGTATATGGTAAAATAGGGAAGGTGTACTTAAGAGGCACCAAGCTGAAGTTTTTAATTGTGATATTTATTTATTGTAATGCATAGTGTGTGTGTGTGTGTGTGTGTGTGTGTGTGTGTGTGTGTTTGTATACATACACACACATATTGATATGTATATACAGGATGGGCAAAAGTAGGTTTATAGTTGTGACTACACACAACAGAATTTATCCTTGTATTCTTGTTTATTATAGTATTATTTTCCATACAAACAACTATAAACCTACTCTGGCCCACCTCTGTATGAGTTATGTGTTGCTAACACTTCTTTTTCTTGTTCGTATTGTTTTATTTATTAACTAAAGAGATGGAGACACACCCAGAAGTTCAACTGTATATCCTGCCCCCGCCCCGTCCGCATTGGGTTATGGTTAATTTTTAAAATCTTTATTGTTGAATGTATTACTCAAGTCCCCCTTTTTTCTCCATTAACCTCTTCTAGCCTATCCTGTTGTCTGTGTCCATGGGTTTTGCATATATGCATACAATTTCTTTGGTTGATCTCTTCCCACACCCACCCAACTTTGCCTTCCCTCTGAGATTCAACAATCTATTTATTTTGTTCTTTACATTCCACAAATGGTGAGATCATGTGATACTTGTCTTTCTCTGACTGGCTTATTTCTCATTTCGCATAATACTCTGCACTGTGATTTCATGGATATTATTAGCGAGGATGAGGCTGAAGTTAAAAACATTAAGTCAACTTGAAGAAAAATATGAAAGGAAAGAGCCAAAGAGCTGGTGGAAAGTCAAGTGCAGGGGATGACTGGATAGAACAAGAACTCAGAAGGTGGAGGGGCAATGACTGACAACTGGGAAACACCCATCGAGGGAAATTCCCCACATATGTAGTTAGGGAGCATCAGGGCTGGCTCTGCCTTTCCCTGCTCAGTGGTTGTAGGTGGGAATTGAGCTGTCATCTCCTGCAGAACCACAGGCCACCACCGATTCCCTGTGACTCAACGGGATTTGAACCACAATGCCCTGTTGTCTAAAGTCCTATTTCCTTTGTGCAGAGAATTGCAGATGCCTGGTACCTAAATCCCCCCTGTCGTATCAACCCTGAAATGCTGTAAGGCAGGACATTGCCTACCACTCAGCAGACACACCTTTCAGAGACGGGTCCTCCAGGCGAGTGGATTCTCAGGTGCAAGAAGAGGGTTCTAACTCCCTAGGATGGGTCCCAGCTGAGGTGAAAAGATGGTGAGAGCAGTGTGTGGCTCCTGAGGCTTCAGGACAGGCCAGGCACAGAGCATGCAGTGTGTCTGTATGTATCAGTATGTAAACACAGAAAGAAACATAACAGGTGTAGGGTTCAGTGCTCTCCGGTGTTTCAGGCATCCCCTGGGGTGTGGGGACATATCCCACTATTGTATACAGTGCTGCACCGCTGCCACTTTAACTTCTCCCACCACTGCCACCATTTAAACATATGTCAATAACAATCTGATTGCCTTCAACAATTACTTGCCTCAATGGAAACAGGAAGTATGTGCTGTAGGCGGTTTTCCTGTGTTGTTCTGGAAGCAATGACAGTTTCCCAATGCTGCTGCCAGTGAGACACACCTATGCCTTGTAGTAGTTTCAGTATATCTTTAAGGATATTCATCATTAGGAATTGAGTTCAAGCTTCCACGTGGAAAATAAAAAACATCTGGAGTGAAAGACCACCAAGTGTGCCTCCCTATTATTGACAAACACAAAGGAAAGGCCAGTAAGAGGTAAGATTAACTTTCCAATCCACATGATGTAAAAGTACACATGGCCCAGCAAAGTCAGCATTACCCTCAGATCAAGCATACCTGCTAAGAAAAAACATGTTCCACTTAATGCTGGCCAATTCAGTTTGTACCATGGAGGGGGAAAATAAGGAAAATGTGAACTTAATGAGGGAAAATCATGACTTGTATTGGAAAGTGATTAGCTGGAATCTGGGCAGTGACTACAGTGGGGCCATGTTAAAACTTGATCTGGCTGATGTGTTTCAGAAGAACTCATAATTCATGTTTCAACTGGAGAAATAGCTTCAGTGCATGATGCAACACATGGTATTTCTGTTCAGGTGGTTGGACAAGAAGCAGAAAAAGGGGTTGTTGAGATTCTGATTGAGAAAAGGTTCTCAGTGATTTCCATGAGGTGCAGCTGAGCACAGGGTTGCAGTCACAATGCGTGTGGGCATTTTGTAGCAGTGAAATGTAGAATCTACTTCCCTGGTCCTTGTTTATGGAAGCAAGAGCATGGTTAGTACTTAAAAAAACACATGTTCAAGCCCAGCCCGTGTAGCTAAGTGGTTGAGCATTAATCTATGAACCAGGAGAACACGGTTCAATTCCCAGTCAGGACACATGCCTGGGTTGCGGGCTTGATTCCCAGTGGGGTGTGAGCAGGAAGCAGCCAATCTATGATTCTCTCTCATCATTGTTGTTTCTATCTCTCTCCCCCTCTCTCTTCCTCTCTGAAAACAATAAAAAAATATATTTTTAAAAACCAAATTCAAGCCCTCCTATGTTTATATGGAACAGGATGTAATTCTCTGTGAACTGTATCCTTAGAGAAGAGAAATGTGAACAAACATGTATATCTCAAAGGTATTCATAATAATGAATGTATGTCCTCATTCAATGGCAATGCAGCCTTGATAATATATGAAGAGTTTGAAGTACACTCTTCTCATTCAAAGGGTTTATAAACTTCTATTGAAGCCCTTAGATAGTAAAATGGCTTCACATATCACACACACACACACACACACACACACACACACACCACACACACACACACACACACGGTAACTCATTTACAGAGAATATTAAATGAAATGTTAAAGCAATCACTTTCTGGGGGAAAAGTTGCATTCTTTATGAAGGACTTGTCCCTGTACTCACAGTATTAAAGCAGCAGGACTGATGGAGTCGAAACCAATTTTGGGGACAATGAAGTAAAAGTCTGGCTGTGAGTTCCACTGGTTTTCGCTTTAGCCTTGTGGGGGGATGGGAAGAGCATTGGAAAGGAAGTCAGAACTGTGGGTTCCGGTCCACCTGTGCTGGATGACATAAAACTGGGTGAACCTTAATCTGTCCAACCCTCCTTGTCCTTTTCAACAAAATGCTAGTTTTGTATTAGATTAGAGTTTCCCACCCTCATTGAATACTGACTTCAATGACTTCTCCATTGAAGTCAGTATTCAGTGGAGCAGGGAGGGTATAACTAAAAGGAGGGTGGTTTCCAGAAAGGGACTGCAGGCCCAATTTTAAATATCAAGACTCTGAAATAGGTTTCATTTATACTTCAGTCTCCAGGAAGATATTAGGTTGGAATCTCCTTTTTTTAAAAATGTCTCATGATCATCCCCTTAATACTCCCAGTTTTTGTGCTCCTTTTAATTTTTATCGACATCTCTGTCATGGGGCAGTTCATCTGAACATGTTTGTCGAAGGCAAATGGTAGTGACGACTGCAGTGCTTTGCACAAAGATTGTCAATAACAATCTGATTGTGCTGGGAGTACTTGGAGAGGGGCTCAGGCCTCCCCGAACCAGCCAGAGTACATTTTGCACCACTTAACTGATCACCTTTTGAGCCATTTAACTAATCATCTTTTGAAAATTCACAATAGCCAAGGTTTATTATGAGCTCACAATGTTCTATATTTAGTACTTTGCATTTCTCATGGAATCCTCAAAATCCTTGATCTTGGTCTCATTACCCATAATTCACAGATGAGGAAACCAAGGCTCAGGGAGGTTGAACAACACAAGGCCACAAATTAGCAAATGACTGGCAGTCCCCCAGGCCCTTCCCATATTTAAGCTCTGGAGAACAGCAAGAGGGTCCCCAGGGATCCAGGCCAGGACTTATAGCCTGAGGTCAGCATCTAAGCTTATTATTGCTTCGTTATTAGAGGAATAAATTATTTTATTGAATAAGCTTTCTCCCAAAGCTTTCTCTGTTCTCATCACTCTGGTGAGTTGCTTCTAAGTCCTTTCCAAGAGAAGTGATTATGTGAGATAGATTCTTCAGCAGAGAGGATGGGAAATACTGCTGCTCACTGGGACCACAGTTATGCCCACATGCAGTCAAGGTCTCCCTCAAGGTCAGTGGGCTGGATGACCCAGCGTTCTGGGTCTAGGAAGTCAGTATTCAAACTTGAAATCATTCAAGTTGCCAAAGGGCAACTTGTCTCTATCTTTCTGTTCATCAGATCTTTGGGTGCCTGGTAGTTGTCTCCTATTGTGTGGTGTGTGTATGTATATATGTGTTCACCCTATCATGCTACCTTTCATCTGTGTATTATTGAGCAGAGCCCTGCTGCTTCATGCACTGGAGCTAATCCCCCACTGCTTTGCTATTGTGTGTATATCACAGAGAAGGTTTGCCCCACACACCCCCACCCCCACCCTGGGCTCTGCTCCACTGACCTACCCTTGTTCTCTACCATTGTTTCCATGTCAGACACCGATTTTCCATCCATGGTGTCTGAATCAGAATGAACTAAGTCACTAGAAGTGACAGTCACTTCAAAAAATAACAGTGGCAGCCCAGCTGGTATGGCTCAGTGTTTGCGCTTCTACCTATGAACCAGGAGGTAACCAACAGTCAATCCCCAGTAGGGACATATGTCCAAGTTGTGGGCTCAGTCCCCAGTAGGGGGTATGTAGAAGGCAGCCAATCAATAATTCTCTCATCATTGATGTTTCTCTCTCTCTCTCTCTCTCTCTCTCTCTCTCTCTCTCTCTCTCTCTCTCTCCTCTCACCTCTCCTCTCACCTCTCTCCTCTCTCCTCTCTCCTCTCTTCTCCTCCTCCTCCTCCTTCTCTTTGAAATCAATAAAAACATATATTAAAAAATAAAATAAAAACGGCAAAACACAGGTATGCACATTTAAAGGAAGACTTTGGAGAGAAGCAACTTTCAAGAAGAGTTTCTTCTTGTGCCCTGAGATGAGACAACTTACTGTCTCCAAGCCAACTCCACGCCTGGATACCCTGACTTAACCAGAGTCCTGCCAATCAATGGCTGTCTCAGTAAGCGGTACCTGGGGCTGTCCCAGAGTGAAGTCACCTTGGCCCGGTCAAACAGGGACTCTCCAGCTAGACCCCTGGGGAATTCGTGGGCTCCCTGCTCCTGCAGATGAGGAAGTTTCTGTCATCCCCTTTCCTTCTCCATATGCACGTACATGCCCCTCTGCTTGTGGCTGCTATGCCCAGCCTGCCATGTGCTGTCGAGCTGTGGACAGGAAGGGAAAGGGTGGGCCACAACTTGGAGACTGGTTTGTTTGTCTGAAGAGGAGATTTGGGGACAGAACCATTGCTCTATTTGGCCAAGTCTGTGGTCTTCCCGTCTAGGCTGTGCCATCAACGGGGCATGGAGGGGCACTGGTTGGGTGAGTGTGAATGCTCTCTATCCAGCTCCGAAGGATAGTCACGTTGCCAAATGCTTTCTCCTTCCCCAAACAGCTCCTTCTAAATCCATCTTCCATGAATTCATCAAAATAGCTTTCGTAGTGCCTCAGTGTTGCTGCCTCCCAGACTGCCATCCTAACTCTCCGCCCTGGAGTGTCTTCCGTCCACTCCAGGGACAGGGTCCTTTTCCCTGGGCTCCTTTCCAGGGTGGCCACGTTTCAAAGCGCTCTGGGCTCCTGAGAGATGGGTTGGGACACGCCTCAGAGTGCTCATGTTGCCTCTGGAAGAGGTTGAACTGGGAAGAGCGAGGGGGGAAATAAATGTGGGAACGGTTTAATTGTCTCCACGAGGATTCTTAGTAATCAGGATGCCAGTGTGTGTTTTCCAGAGCCTAGAGCTGACATAAATAATGTAGCGTGGCTCGCTCTGTGCAGGCTTGCTGAGGAATGCTGATGGAGAAAGCCAAACGGGGATCTGAGGCTCCCGGCTCCCGGCGCAGCCTTTAAATCCTTTTTATTGGGTGGTAGTGTTGAAACCACACCCGGGCCTTGGCGGGCCCTGGATGCCAGGAGAAGCCGCCAGAGGAGAAACTTTAGGGGGAGCCTCCTCGCTGGGTGTTTCGGAGGATGTGAGGGTCTGGATGCCTCTGGCGAACGGCTGGTTAATTTCATTTTGCGTCCCTGATCCCAGACGGAGCAGGACCATTCTGACAAGGCCCTGAAAGCCCGGTAAGTGTGCCACTATCGCTGACACTGAGGGCCCCTCCAACATAGTGAAAAGCGTACGCTAGCCTTTTCGAGCCTCTTGCCTTAATGGGAAGAGCCAAATGAGCTTTGCAGGACAGCTAGCCCCAAATGAAGTCCTGCAGCTTAAGCTCCTTTCAAGGCGAAGTGTGCACGGGGAGGGCAGGAGGGACCACAGATGCCACAGTTCATTCGCAGGCTGGAAACAAGAGTATCTTCACGTGGGATTTTCGCAGAAGGTCTGCCAAGCCAGATATCCAAGTGAAGCGTCTTCCAGATTTTGATTGAAAGTATAAGTTAAGCCCAGTCGTGGCCACAGACCATACCAGTGAGGGCAGAGGAGGGGACGGGGAGGGGAGGGGGATGGAGTGCAGGGGTGTTAGTAATAATTGTGGTAGTTCATGTTGAAAGACGGGTTCTGGGCATTCTTGTTAAAAAGACAGCTATTTCTTGCTTTGACTCCGGTGGTTTAGAGAAGGACCTCAGGGAATATTTGTGTTGTGTTCTTTTTTTTTGTTTTGTTTTCTTTTTTATTAAGGCACTGGGGGTCTAGAAAAGAAGATTAAAGCAGGATCCATTTAATGTATTTAATTTGCCTCCCAGACATGAAGCTTCAGAATGGTGAGTGTCAATTATATTCCTAGTGTTGGGGGTAGCTGGCTGGGGAAAGGGTTCTTGACCGGGAGTTGTGAGCAGGGTTCTGTTAGCAAATCCGGGCTGTGCTACAGCTGTTGGCCAGTGATAGGAGTTGGTGGGTCAGTGCAGAAAAGGCATAGATGACATGTTTGGTTGGACTGGAAGGGTCTGTGCGACTTGCCCTTTAAGGGAGGCTGCTGCTGCTGTTGCTGGTTGGACAATTAATTACGGGACCTCCTTTGGAAAGCAGGGGTCATGCCTTGCAATTCACAAGAAACATGTCAAGTTTCTTCATTTTTTACTTTCATCCTGGGACGTGTGTATTTTCCTCTTGGAAGTTGCTACATAGTTGTTTGGGTTTGTTTTCTCCTTCATGTTTTAGAAAACAGTATTTGGACATTTTGTCTGTGGTATAAGCTCCTGAATATATCAGGAAGAATTGCCTTGAACCACCTGATTCATGTGGGGTTTGCTTTGTCTGGGCCTCATCTTCTCCTCTCCCACCTGCTTTGTTTACCTGCCGCTTTAAATGGTTCCATCAGAACTTTTATTCAGTAGGCATCAGCGTCCGCAAACGCCTCTCTGCTTACGCAGATACTTTCCAAGTTCAGAGCTGTTTTGCGTTCCCTGTCAGTCTCCCTCCTCCTGAGTAAGGACACAGAGGGGTTTCATTGAGATTGCTATAGTCTGAAGGATGGGTCTCAGCCTTTTCCTGGCAAGCCTCCCATTCTTTGGGTAACAGCATGCCCATCTGTGAAATGGGCTGGTGATCTGGCTGACCATGTAACACTGCCACCCTTTGGGAGATTTCGGGTCATGGTTATGAAAATTTGGAAGAAAAATAAATTGTAAAAGCCAATTAGCTAACGGTTGTCTGCAGGCTTTTTCTCTGTAGGCCTGCGTTCAGAAATGTTTGAGACATACCCAAACCGTGCTGCCTGTTGGTTATCATTTATAAGAGCATCCGAAGAAGGTACATTTGAACTGCAGAGAGAAACGCAGTGGTTCTAGTAAACAAAACTCCATTTCTATAACCAAAGTGACCTGAAGGAATGTGAGGAATTGATAGAAGGCTGTGGTGCTCGGGTGCAAAGTCACGGCTTCATGTTTAATTTAACAAAACATTAAACATTTCATGTTTAATTTAATGAAACATTAGAGCCCTAGGATTTGTCACCTTCATGACAGAGCGTCAGAACTGTGGGATAGTCTCGGGATATATGTTCTTTCTGCAGAGCTCGTGGATGACACCGGATGTGATGCACATCCAAGCACCTGGCCTTCTTTCCACGGGTCTTTTTGGTTTTGCTCTGATGGAAAAGCAACAACAACCAACAACAAGTAAAACTGCACCAACAACATATTAGGCATGCGCTCCTAGTGTAAAATTTTGGGGGGTGCTATTAGCTGGCATTTAGGCAAATCTACCTGCATTTAGCATCAGCACAAGGGCCATCGCAGGTCTACCTTTTGTGCTTCTGAGAAGATAAGCAGAGGGGCCTACAGGACAGGAAAAGCTGGAAGGCCAGGGTATATGGTCAGGTGGTAAACTTCTAGTGAACCCATGTGGATTTTTTAATGAGCTGTTTAGGAAGTGGGGCCAGATGTGCAGGGAACAGAGGAGATGTATCAGTTGGAGCAAGATGACCACCAGGGGAGAGAGGAGAGGCCCTGTGCCCTGCGTGGCTTGCCAGGTTTGTTTGTTCCTTCGTCTGGAAAGTGTGACTGGGGGGTGATAGTGCTGTTTTGCCAGTGCCTCGTGATGGAAAATTTCCTTTTTTCGTATTTCCAAGTGCTCAGCCGTGGGTCTGCCCTACCTCTCTCTGTCTGTATTGCCGATCGGTAGGGCTCTATTTTCGTCTGATGTTTAAAAGGTTTAGCTTCTTTCAGTGGAAAACACGTGACGTTTGAGCAATGAAGGCAATTGCCAATTCATAAAACATGCATGTATATGTGTACCTGTGTGTATTTATGCACACACACAATATATATAGGCATACAACCACACACACACACACACACACACACACACACACACACATTTGGCCTCCGTTTGTTTGAATTATCTCTTACAACACTTCCACAATGTTGTATAAGACACAGCGTAGAATTACGCAAGTGCAATGTTTTGTGAGGGCAGGAGTGCCGACTCCTCTCCATGTTGCCACACACGCATCCTGAATGCGCGCCTCCCCGTGCGCCTTGAAGTGGCTGAGAGCAGCTGCTTCAGACAGAGATGTCATGTCAGTGCAGCTCAGAGGAGCATATGGCACGAGAAAATCGTTATGACAGGGACTGAACCGAAGAGCAAGTCGTTTTTTTAACCTGTTAAAAAGAGTGTTTTAACCCCATCCTAAGTAGCAACAGATACTTTATTTAGTGGAATACTTTTTAGAGTAGCATATTGATTTTGAGAGAGAGAGAGAGAGAGAGAGAGAGAGAAACACCGACGTGAGAGCACAACATCGATTGGCTGCCTCCTGCATACCATCCACTGGGGATCGAGCCAGCCCCCAGGGCATGTGCCCGTGACTGGGGAGTCGAACCAGCAGCCTCCTGGTGCATGGAACGATGTCCAGCCAACTGAACCACACCGGCCAGGGCTAGTTGAATAATTTTTTTTAAACTCTCCTGTAGGTTTCATTCTGGAATTGGGGTACAGAAGAGTGCTCTGGACTGCTAGGGAGCCCTGTTCCCTGAGGGTAGGGGAGGGGAATGAGGAACCCCAGCCCCACTGTGGCAGGGTGAGTGAGTGGATGGTGCCCCGCTTACTCTTCCAGACCCGTTCTCTTGGCCTCTGGGTCTGAGGTTTGAGATCAGCAGGGTAGGACCTTGAACAGATGGGGGATGGCACCCCCAGGCTCCTCCCCCTCAGCTGAGGAGTTCACCCCAGCATCCTGTCCCTCGATTCAAAAACGGTGCCAGCTGCCCTGTCACATGGCCTGCAGCCTTCATGACCCCTCTGTGACCACTGCCCTGACCTGTGGGTGGCCCAGAGGTGGCGGAGATTGATGGTAGCTCACAGCACCATCACAGATGCTGGAAGGGCAGGCAAATGAGCCTTAGTTGCCACCTCCAGGAGCTCCTTCTAGATGGGGCAGGGCTGCTAGTGGAGATGTATAAAGCATGGTCTTTGCTGCTGGTGCTCAGGCCTGAGGAAGGAGGCCTGCATGGCCGCGGGCACAGGTGGGTGCAGAGGGGTGAGCAGCCAGTCCTCAGAGGTCAGAATAGGTTTCATAGAGGCCATCATTCAACAGAAGTAGCTGGAAGGTTCTGCTGCAGGCCCAGAAAACAGCAAACCCTTGGCAGATCAGGGATGTTCAGGTGCTAAGTCCAATAAGGCCAGGACACAGGTCACAAGGAAGGCAAAGAATGGACTGGAAAGATGAGCAAGTCCCTCCACTCCTCGGCTTAATGGCTTTCCACACTGCCCGGTCCACACCACCAGGCAGCTCACTGTGGAAGTAAGGAGGACGCTGGGCATACCAAAGCCACAACGTAGGGCTGTGGGAGCCCTTCTGAGCCTTACAATACCGCGTCTAAGTCACCTTTTAAAAAAGCGCCTGCTGTACATTGTCTGTGTGGCCCAGACAATGAAACGGGGATGGAAGGTCCCCGATGGAGCCTGCGCCTGCTACTGCACAGCCTGTGCAGGTGGACAACAGGGCACCCACTGGCTGACTTTAAGTTGGAGAAAATCTGAGAGAGGAGCTTTTGTGTAGACATAAGCATGGTGTTTGGAGACAAGTTTTCTCCAAAATTCTGCAGTTTTCAAGTGTTCCCACTTGAAAACCTGGTGTGTGTGTGTGGGGGGGGTGCTTATATCTTGGACTTATATTTGTATTTGTGCACATTGGAGGTGTGTGTGTGTGTGTGTGTGTGTGTGTGTGTGTGTGTGTGAAGGTGTGTACATTGGGATCCTTCCCACAGGCAAAGCCCCTGGAAGTGGACTCAGAAATGCGGGTTCACGCGCCCATTCTGAAGATAAAGACACAGACTCGAGCCTATTGAGGTTAATGAGTGTCTTGTTGCTTAGCCCTTATAGTACATGATTGTGGGGGGGTTACTTTGTTTTTACAGACTTCATTTTCTCATCAGTAATTTGCCTTTATGTGCTATGGCAATGTTAGATATGCTTCCACATCTGTGCCAAAGCTCCAGGATGATCCCTGAGTGTGGGTTTCCTTGGGATGGCGGAGGGGAGGTAGGCACTCTGTGGGCAGTGCCTCCAGAGAGATCAGAGGGAAGTCTCTGCCCCCTGGAGCCGTTGGGGCTCCCATGGGAGCTGTGCACCAGGCTGGCAAGGGGAAGCAGGATGGGGCCCTGGCTGGCCTGCTGCAAGTGTGTCCGAGTGCTGGGCATCTCTCATCTGTGGAAGTGAGTGAGCTTCCATGCCCTGATTCATCTGTCTGAAGAGCAGATGCTAATACAGTCCACCTTGTGGGAATACTGTTAAGTATGAGACCTCTATATGCAGTGGCCAAGATACGAGCTCAGACCCTGGTTCAACCACCCAGCCAGGACGTCTGTCATCCGCGGGGCTCCCAGCTCAGGCTCCCCATTGACTGCCCAGTGCAGCTTCCACAGCCCCAAGGGCCAGTGGTCTAACCATTGAGCCCTGGGCCTGTTCTTTCTTTCCATGCTTCACCCACTTGTGTTACTCGGCCCTTTTTTCTGGGTGTGTGCAAACTAAAACATCACAAACCAGCAAACACAGAGACAAACTCCCATCCAAGACCTTCTGTGTGGGGCAGACTGTGCTGAGAGTTTGGGGAGAGGAAAAGTTTCCTATGCCAGCCATAAAGAATTTCAGATGGAGTATTTGACACCACCTTCGTAAACAGTCCCTGTCACTCAAGGGAGCAAAGTCACTGAACATCTGTCCATAGGCTCCCCCTCCCTGGAAATTTGTTTTCTTCTCTCTCTTTCCCTCTTTCCCTCTCTCCCTCTCTCTCCCTCCCTCTTCCTCTCCCTCTTCCCCCTCTTCCTCTCCCTCTTCCCCCTCTCTCTCCCCCTCTGACTCCCCACTCTGCTAGAAATTCAAATGTTTCTCCCATTGTGTTTATGCAAAGCAGTTCAGCACTGCCAGATCCTGACCCCAAGCCTCATCAGTATACTGTTGGACAGAAGCCAGTCTATTCGGGCCTTAGCCTTTCTCTCCTTCCCAACAGACTCCACCAGAAAAAGACAATGATTTAGAGACTTATTCCCTCCTCAGATGTGAATAATACCATTTCCCATCACCAAAGCCCAAATCCCCAACAGAGAAAGAGTTGTGTTTTGTGTTAAAAGGTTTTCTGACACCTAATATTATATTATGTATTCCATCATGCTTTTCGGTGTCCTTCCCACGTAAATGTTGATTGATTGACTGGTCATAGAGGCGGCATTGCGAAGGGTAAGAGCACAGACGCTGGTGTTTACTGCTCATGACTGTGTGACTCAGCAATTCCAGCTGCCCCTTTTCAGCTGTGGGGGATGCATTCCGAGACCCCCAGTGGAGGTCTGAAACCAGGCATAATACTGAACCCTACACGTACTGTGCTTCTTACTATGATAAAGGTTAATTTATAAATAAGGCACAGTAAGAGGTTAACAACAATAACTAATGATCAAACAGAACAATTATATCAGTATCTTATAATAAGAGTAATGGGGCTCAACTGGCTTGGCTCAGTGGTTGAGCGTCAACCTATGTACCAGTAGGTCATGGTTCGATTCCCAGTCAAGGGCATGTACCTGGGTGGCAGGCTGTATCCCCAGCCAATCCATGATTCTCTCTCAGCATGGATGTTTCTCTCTCTCTCTCCCTTCCTCTTTGAAATCCATAAAGAAATATTTTTTTTTAAGTTATGAGAGCCAAAACCGGTTTGGCTCAATGGCTAGAGCGTCAGCCTGCATACTGAAGGGTCCCAAGTTTGATTCTGGTCAAGGGCATGTACCTTGGCTGCGGGCACATCCCCAGTAGGGGGTGTTCAGGGGGCAGCTGATCGATGTTTCTCTCTTATAGATGTTTCTAACTTTCTATTCCTCTCCCTTCCTCTCTGTAAAAAATCAATAAAATACATTTTAAAAAAGAAAAAAATTATGGGAATGCTATCGCTCTCAAAATCTTGGTGGTTTGTACTCTTCTTGCAGTGATATGAGATGATGAGATGAAGTGGCATGAAGGACGTCCACGTTGTGATGAATCATTAGGTTATAGAAGGGTGACTTCCAAGCTCCGTCAACCTGATAACCCACAGGGCTACAAGGGACTAATGGGCAGGGAGCATACAGAATGTGGATAGGATAGACAATGGGATGATTCACATCCCAGGCAGGATGGCTCAAGATTTTATACTCAGAACTGCTCACAATGAAAATCGCATGAATTGTTTATTTCTGGAATTTTCCACCCAGTATTTGGACTGCAGTTGACTGTGGGTAACTGAAACTATGGAAAGCAAACCTGCAGATAAGTGGGGTACCTTAGTGGCACCTCCCCGGTAGGCTGTTGATGTGATTCAGTGAGATAATGCATCTAAACACACTGACCACGGACCCTGGTTCATGCAATTAGTTCTCTGTCTATACTCAAGTTCATCATTTCATTTTTAAAAATATATTTGTGTTGATTTTATAAGGTAAGGGAGAGGGAGAGAGAGATAGAATCGTCAATGATGAGAATCATTGATCAGCTGCCTTCTGCACGCCCCCTGCTGAGGATTGATCCCATAACCCGGGCATGCCCCCTGTCCAGGAATGGACCCGTGACCTAGCTCACAGGTGAAACATTCAACCACTGAGCCGCACTGGCTGGGCATCAATATCATCATTTCACTTTGATCCGAACTTCACAATTGTATTTTTCCCTCCTATTTCCAAAATAAGTTTAGTGTAAGTTGGTAGGGTGCTGGGATCTTGGCACAGACCAGGACACCCCTCATGCCACTGCATGGAAATCAGCAGAGTTACCAACCCTCCTCCACCTTCAAGACAGAAGGGGGCAGGCAGCCCGGCTACCTTCCCGCAAGCTGGCTTTGGGGTTAGTGTGCATGTTTCTCTTTAGTGACCTTCTTCCTGCTGCTGTTTTGAGCTAATAGCTGACCACCCAGGAGTGGTTGTGCACACCTGGCTTCAGCATGATGTTTCTCCCAAGCAGAGCATTGCTAGAGATATACACACACTCAGAGTCATCTCTTCCCGTCTCCTGCGGCAGAGAGCGGCAGAGAGCCCAGTTGTTCACTCTTGGTTTGAGTCCTCCAAAGACAGAGCTGCTGGGGGGACAAGGAAGAGTTATTACAACTTCATTTTAATCAGCTGTCACAGTAACAATATTGAATCTGAAAGTTACTAGCTACTAGTTAGATCCTGGCTTGGTACATAACGGGCACATCAGTCACTCTTGTGGTGATTAACATCTATTCAGAACAGAGAATGTATTATGGGTACTAAATTATCATAGAAATTAATGCAGTCTTTTTAATGGGCTTAAAATATGTTAATAAATACAGTATTCTAGCACCTGAAGTCTAAGGAACTAAAGTCATTAAAGATGGATATAATTATATTTATTATTGCTAAGATCTCGGTGTGGGGGGTGGGGGGGGCCAGAGATAGTTTAATGAGCATGAATGAAACAGTGGTTCTTTATTTAAAACTTTTTACCTGAAGAAACTGTTCCCTTTGAGGAGTTATTTCATAGAATCATTGAATGAGAAAACAATATAAGTAAATCAGAGACAGTGGTTTTCTAACCTCCAGGCAGTGAACTTCAGAGATCCACGGGGGACGTTGTAAAACTCTCCACCCTCTTCCCATTGAACTTAGCATGGGGTTCAGCTACCCCCACTCTCCCTGCCACCTGCCGAGCTTCAGTTTCCTCCATCTTCCCACTCATGGTCTGCCCAGGAGCCACTCCCTCCTTCCTGTCTCTGACATACCCAGCTCGTTCCCACCTCAGGGCCTTTGCACATGCTTTTACCCCTGTGTAACATTAATTTTGCCACACTTCTCTAGTGCATTGCCAGGCTTTGTCTTAACCAAATCTTACGTATCAGCTCATTGAGTTCCAGGTTCTTTCTTATCCCCATTTTTCAGGCAGAGAAGTGAGTCAGGGAGAGGTTAAGTGCACTTCCCGAGCTCCTACTGGCTCAAGGTCTTCCCTTCACTCGAGCTCCGACGCCCCTTTGGAGGGTCAGCTACTCCCAGCCCTCAGAGCTTAGCTCAGATGCCATCCCTGACACCTTATCTAAACTCACCCCCCCCACCCGCCACTACCCCCACCATCTCTCTGTCTGGATCCAGCTTACCCTTTGTAGCTCACACTAGCACAATTTGAAACGTCTATATGTATGAGTACTTTTAGTTGACATTTCCCTTCCCTGGCATTATCAAGTCCACAAAGGCAGCAAGTATTTTTATTTAACGTGGTATCCCGAGCCCTATTAAAGTAACTGACATTTAATAAATACCAAATAAATATTTGTTTAATGGATCCTTGAAATCATGTTCACCCTTTGCTGACTGTAGTCAAAATAAAATGATCTTTTTCACCTATCTGTCTTTTCAGTAGATGAAATATATGTATATATACTGTATATATGTAATATCTTTTTTTAAATTTTCATAAGGAGAGGGTAACTTTCTTTTGGTGATGAAATATTTTCTTAGTCAATGGATGTGGAAATGACAGCAGTAGGACCATTTCTGTATTAAATCTGGGTCCTTGTGCATAGGAGGCTGGCACTCATTTAGAGTGTAAACCCTATTTGACAGGTAAGGAACCTGAGAACCAGGGAGAGGAGAAGCCACTTGCTGGTAGGGAGCTGGTTAGGAGGTCGGAGTTCAAGAGCAAACCTGTGCTCTCCGCTAGTGGCCACGTGTTGTTGCTGCCCATCCCTGAGGCTGGTAGCATCAAGAGGAGCCTGTCAGAAACAGCAGCTTTTCTGAGAATGTTACTAAGAACGCTGTGCTTGGGCACGGAAGATTGAAGCGCTCCTGTTTTCTTAAACCTCGGGGGCGTTCGAGGCGAAAATTAACTGCCTGCCTGTCCTCCTGGTGGCTTGCATTTGGAATGCCGTTTCCTGTTAGAAGGTGGAGGGAGGAAAAGAAACAAACACACATGGTGTGGAATTAAGAACAGAGATCTCAGAGGTGCACATCATACCTGGAGAGGCGCCAGCCTCGGAGGAGCCGCCGTGTCTTCCCGGTGGCCGCCAGCTTGCTGAGCGCACAGTCTGGCTACGTGAAGCCCCAGTGCCTTGATTCTTTACAGCATAGGAGCCGTGGACCACTCTGAGCATCTGATTAAAGCCGTGGGCTCTGTGCCCAGAGAAAAGGATTCTGTGCAAACGTGAAACATTGTTCAGATTATTCAGGGAACGTATGGACACACCTTTGTCCATTATATGAATCTCCAGGGGCCCATGGATTCCAGTTTAAGAAACCCTGGTAGCTCATAGCCCATAGTAATATTAATTATGGTGGCTAATATTTATTAAGCTCCCATTACGTGTTAGGCATCAGACTAATTTAATATATGTCACACATATACACAGGGGACCCTGAACAACTTGCGTTTGAACTGTGTGGATCTATTTATATGTGAAATTTAAAAATTAGTATGATAAATGTATTTTCTCTCCCTGATGATTTTCTTGATAACATTTTCTTTTCTCTAGCTTACTTTATGGTAAGCCTATAGTATATACAAAATATATGTTAATCCACTGTGTGTGATATTGGCAAGGCGTCTGATTAATAGTAGGCTAATAGTAGTGGAGTGCTTGGGGAGTTAAGTTATATGCCAATTTTCAACTGCATAAGGTCTTGGCACCCTTAAACTCCACAGTGTTCAAGCTTCTACTGTGTGTGCGTGTGTGTGTGTGTGTGTGTGTGTGTGTGTGTATTTTAACCTAACAGTCAAGCTTTAAAATTGTTCCCGTTATACCGATGAGGAGACTGAGGTTCAGAAAAGCTAAAGAATCCAGAAAATATTGGAGCTGGGATAAGAACCCAAGTGATCTGATGCCACAGCCACAGAAAGACAGACCTAGGCTGCCTGCATAAAGGACACTTTCCCTAGCTGTGTAACGCTGTGTAAATCCCATGGTAAAAAGTAAAGGCGGAGAGGGACACCGGGCGAGTGTCGGAGAGGACTGCACAGGGCCAGGGACGTCATGTGCCAGGTCCTTCAGGTCCTCATGGAGCGGAGGAGCGAGGAGGAGAATGATAGAGGCTTCAGATGATGTCCTCTTCCAAGAATTTGCCCTGACTTCCTCCACGCTGGGAACAGGAGTGCCAAGCAGGGCACTGGCACTGTCTATCCTTGTGGTTTTGGTATAGCCGTATTCACATTACTTTCAGTTTGGCAACATCTATTGTTAAAGGAGCCGATGGGTCCTCTCGGCATATGCAGAGCCAACTGGATTGTCAGCACACTTTATAAAAGGCTGGAGGTGTGAGGCGTGTCCAATTACTTCTTGCTTTCCTCCAGAAACTGAGCAGGCAACCCATTAGGAGCTGCTTGAGAATGTTTCTCTAACCATGGTGGCGTCTTTCTTTTTTTAAAGGACACAAAAGTCATGCTTACTTCAGCGTGGGTTATGGTTATCAACTTAGAACAAGTAATGTAAATAGATGAGTGTACTACTCAGTGTTTCTCGATCATTCACAGGGCCGTTTTATTTTGTAATTCATTCCCACAGTGCCTGCTTGGCCTCAGCCACGGGCTAGGTGCTGAGATGAAGAGGTGAGTCCCATGGGGCCCGTGACCGCCAGAGGCTGACCCTCTAGATGGGACGTGGCAGGACATGGCAAGACATGGCAGGGCATGGCAGGTGTGGTGCACCAGACACAGTGAGGAGACGAAAGTGCCAGTAGTCAGCTCACACTCAGAAGTTTGGGACTGGTTCAGGGATGGACACAGAAAAGCAGCTTAGAAGATGACAGTCCCTAAAACAAGGCATCGGAATCTCTCAGGGGGTTTGTTGAGACAAACTGATAGGCGCCATCCCAGCTCTGATTCAGTGGGTTCCGAGCCGGTCCCCAAATCTGCACAAGTTCTTGGACACAGGCGATGCTGCCAATCCAGGAAACGCACACTGAAAACCACTGCTTTAGTCTTTGCAGAGACAAGACGAAGCAGAAAACACTTCTCCCCCTCATTTAAAACACCCCATTTTCTCCTCTCCGTCCTGCTCTGTGTTGTGATTTCCCTGAGGATAGTATGTGCTCTGCTCTCCTCTGAAAAAGGACCTCTGGGGTGTTCTGTGACCCTGACCTTCACCTCTTGTAGGGAAGAAGCACAGGGTGCTAAGAAAAAGTGAATTACGGGCTGTGTAAATTCTTATGGCTGTGAGCCGGTGGGTGTGAGTTTGCCCTGAAGCCAATGCTATGGTCAGCAGTTTCTCACCAAAACATCTGGGCTGGTCAGCAGTTTCTCACCAAAACATCTGGGCCTGTGGGTGGACAATGAACTGAAGAATAGGGTGTTCACATTTTAGACGCACCCTAGCATCTCCTCAGACCATCGAAGATCCTATGGGGCCAACATGACATTCCTCAGGGAGTGAAAGGAGGTCAGGAGAGAAGAGGGCACCTGAGAAAGCTGAGAGCCGTGACAGTGCTGCCCCCCGTCCCGAAACGGAGTCCGCTGTTTACCGGAGGCGGCGGAAATGTGATCTCATGTCAAGAAACAATACCAAGTCCTGGCGTTAATGATTCTTCCTCTTTCCCTTGATTTGTTTGGGCCATGTTGCCCAGGAAATAAGAACCTTGTGGACAGAAAGACCATCATTTGTCAATCCTTTGGCAGCAATTTTCCCAACAGCCCTTCCAGCGCTAAATGCTTTTAAGCATCTGTCAGTATCATATAATAGCCTCAGTGGGAGGCGAAAACAACAGCGGCCACCACCACAACTATCTGCTGCTTAAGAATGAAGTGAGTGGCGTTCCTTTCTGGACCATCGTGAAAATGACGCTGCCCATATGTGCACGTTCACAGGCAGCTGTGGCATTACTGTTTGCACTTAGGCCTTAAGTTGTCCCTAATTTTTATGTGTAGGAATGATGCTAATTGAGTAGTAAAATGGACCAAGAACCTGAAATACACACACACACACATATACATATACATATACATATCCTGTCTAATAAAAAGAGTAATATGCAAATTTGACCTTCGCCACACCCATAAGCCCTGCCCACCAGCCACACCTACCAGCCAATCAGGAGCAGATTATGCAAATAAACCCAACCAAGATGGCTGCCGCCACTGAGAGCAGGAGGAAGGCTTGGGTTTCCCCAGCAACAGAGGAAGCCTAGCTTTGCCTGCTGTTGCCTGCCTAGGCCTCCACTCAATGTTACTAAGTTTCAGTTATAAAAGATACAAACATGGCGGCAGCCACTAAGCTGGAGAGAACAGAGGCTTGGGTTTCCCTGGCAATGAAGGAAGCCAAGCTTTCCACCTGCGGTTGTTAGCCTTGGCCTCCACTCTAGGCTACAAAGTTCCAAACAGAAATGGCTGCCACCCCAGAGCGAGCAGAAGGCTTGGCTCTGCTCCAAGCTACAAAGTTTCAATTGTAGATATAGATTAATCCCAGATACCAGAGTCCACTTGGGTCGCTGGGGGGCATGGCCAGCCTGCAAACCTCCAAAGACCCCTCTCCCAGACCACCCCTCACCCCAAGGGAACCCCCACCCTGATCTGGGATACTCTTCAGGGCAAACCAGCTGGCCCCCACCCATGTATCAGGCCTCTATCCTATCTAATAAAAGAGTAATTTGCAGATACCATCACTCCAACACACAAGAGGGCTGCCCCCATGTGGTCAAAGATCCTGCCCCCATGTGGACACAAGATGGCCACCACAAGATGGCCAGCAGGGGAGGGCCCTTGGGATGTTTCAGGCCCTGCAAGGAAGTGCAGTTGTGGGTGATCAGGCCAGCAGGGGAGGGCAGTTGGGAGGGACCAGGCCTGCAGAAGAGGGAAGTTGGGGGCAAACAGGCTGGCAGGGTAGTGGTTAGTGGGTGATCAGGCTGGCAGACAGAAGCAATTGGGGGCAATCAGGGAGGCAGATAAATGAGCAGTTTGGAGCCAGCAGTCCTGGATTGTGAGAAGGATGTACGACTGCCCGTTTAGTAGGATCGGGCCTAGTAGGATCGGGCCTAAACAGGCAGTTGGACATCCTTTGAGGGTGTCCCAGATTGGAGAGGGTGCAGGCTGGGCTAAGGGACATCCCCTGCCCCCCAATGCACAAATTTCGTGCACTGGGCCTCTAGTACATATACATATATATCTCTCTATATATATCTATATAAATCTATATATAGAGATAGATACATAGGTATTGATATAGATATATAGGTGTATATATATTATATATATAATATTATATATATATATAATACACACACACATCGGAGATGGGAGCAGTCAATAAACAGCTTGGTTCCTAATTCTTTTGGGACCAAAAATAAATGGCTTTCTAAACAGAAACGACCAAATCCAATAACTAACTGTTTGTCAGGGCAGTAATAATGGTATTTGTATCTCTTTTAATTGGCTTTAACCTTTCCCTTCATGTGTGCACTATTAAAAATTTAAAGAGGAGAGTATTTAGAGGCATAGATTTACGGCACGGCGTGGATTACATGCTTTTAATGAGGTCAGGACAATAAACCATCTGAGCAGAACCTGCTGCCCAGTGATGAATGGCTCGCTCTTACAATAGAGAGGCGGCAGCGAGTGTGCGGGCACGCGCACGCGGGCGGGCCCGGCCTCGGAGACCAAGTGGTTCCCCGAGGTGCTGTGGAGCTAGCATGGGGTGTTTCCAGTTACCAGGGGTTTCAAGAAATTATCAAAATACAGATGCAGTGCGCCACGTGAAAAGGGGGAAAGTTGCATAACAGAATGCTCTGTTTATGTAAGATATTGATTCGCGCTCGAGTGTGTGTGTGTGTGTGTGTGTGTGTGTGTGTGTGTGTGTGTGTGTGTGATTAAATGTGCAACAGTAGGGGAATGCAGAAAGGAAGGAGGGAGGGAGGAAGGGAAAAAGAAAGAGATAATACTGCTTGAAC
Source organism: Antrozous pallidus (assembly GCA_027563665.1). NCBI lineage: Eukaryota > Metazoa > Chordata > Mammalia > Chiroptera > Vespertilionidae > Antrozous > Antrozous pallidus. Next base: position 8,753,992 of record CM050516.1, on the reverse strand, counting down.
TGACTTCTAAGCTGCTTGTGCAACCCACTTCCCAATCCCAGCATATTCTTAGCTTAAAATTAAAGATGGCAAGGCTTTTTTCTCCACAAAAATCAGAAAATGCTACAAATCTAAGCTTTCTTTGTCTGGAGAGCTTTAATGCTCACACCACTGGGCACACAGCAGATCGTTCAGAGTGGTCACATCTGGGAAGTGGGTTTACTGGGAGAGGGAGGTGTAGGTGCCACAGGAGGGTTGGTGATGAGAAGGCGTTTTCCCCTCTTTATATTTCATATCTCTTTATTGACGTTTTCACAAGCATTTATTACCTTTATAATGTCATTACTGGTGTTCCTAATGGTAATAATTACTCATTTTACACATTACTTTTAAAATAAACCCACAAACGTTGCTGACACTGCTTTAAAACATAAAAATAGAATCAAGCATGTTTACTTGCTAAGTCAGGTGCAGAGTATTTGTACACCGAAAGGAAAAACAATTTGGATAACCAATAGCATCAAATGACAAGCCAGAAGAACTGTCCTTTGGTCAAGAGAGCTTCCTCCAACCTTCCAAATCAAAAGGAAAACAAACACCCACGAGGGGTGAATGTAGGTCAGTCTGAGCGTGGAGGGCTTGCGGTCAGGCTCCCCTCCCACAGCACATTCTAGTGAAGAAAGTCACGTGGTGCCTCCAAAATGCATCTCCTCGTTTTGTCATTGACCCAAACCTTATCACAGTCTTGACCTAATCAGAGGCCTGAGTTGGCAGTGCGAAGCATTGCTAATGAAGAGAAAAGCACTCCCCTTCGAGTAACAGAGCCTTAGTCCAACAGAAAATGAACCATCCAGTCTACGTGGGCCAGCCTCTCTCTCACCAGCAGAAGAAATGCTGGTACTTCCTTTTTGTCCCTTGGAGATGCTGAGATCTCTAGTCCAGCGGTCACCAACCTTTCAGACCTCACGGACCACCAGTGGTCCACAGACCACCGGTTGGCGGCCGCTGCTAGTCCATAAGGGGCAGGGAAAAGAGGGCTCATTGCTTCCCCCCCCCCCCTTCCCCATCCTTGTCATTTATCTTAGTTGTTCTGTCTCCATGACAACCACCTCCAGGTGATACCCTACTCCTGCTCTAATTGCTGTTATCTCCTAGGATGTTCCCAAATAAAAGTCCCATTGCAGACGCCTTTACCTGATTGTCCATGAAGAGAAATGCTTGATATGACAAACATATTCATTCACCCTCAAATATTTCTAAGTGGCAGGCACTGGGTTAAGTAAGGCGACACAGTGACAAACACATCAGACATGGACCTTGTTTTCATGGAGTTAAAATTCCAATAGGCAGAGACATACAGAAATAGGTTGACCGACAAAAACATGAGAATGTAACATTTTAAAATCGTGAAATGATGATGGAGGAGGGGAGATGGAGAGTAACAGGTACTGTGCATCCTCTACATAGGAGGGGCTGGAAATACAAACGTTCCTGAGAAGTACACTCTGAACTTAGATGTGAGTGACAAGAAGACTGTGTAAAGTAGATCTGATTTCAAAATGTTTGTCCTAAGTGCTCTTTCTAAATGGAAATTGTGCGGCTCCCACTGGAGGTGCACCCACTTTTAAGACACGAGTCCAGTGAAGGACAGGGTCTAGGTGCTCTCTTTCTTCCCTGGTCCCTGTTTCACAGCAGGCCCAGGCAGTCTTCACTGCACCAAGCACTTTTGGGAAATGTTCAAAATGGGGATCATTTGTGTACTCATAGCTGATTTCATGTTCGTAAACAGCCCTGAGATTGCTTTCTGGTCAGTGCAGTGGACAGCCTCATTTCCACGAAAACAAAAGAAAAAAAGACAGTCATAACCTGACGTGCCATCAAATGTGACATCTCACAGTTGTATCTGTACAATTTTATCAAAGAGACCATGTAATGGAGGAGAATATATGTAGACTTTGCATCAAATATATATATATATATAAATAATCTGGGTTCCCTTGGCAGAAACTTGGGAATATAAGGATGCCCACTTCCTTGGGTGATGGTGAAAACTGAGGAAGAGCATGTGTGGTCTGTCATGTGCCTAGCTCAGAGTAGCCATGAGCTTCCTTTTGGAGAAGTTTCTGAGAAGACGGCTGAACTGTGACCAACCAGAGTGAGGCTCGTGTTGCAGAGGGTCAGGGGGAGCTCTTTCCTGTCCATGCCTCAGTCTTTCTGGTGGACACAGAGATGCAATTTGGGACTTGAAGTTGTAGGGAAGTTTTCCTGACTGAGCACGAAAATTGACAATGCGGCTGTCATTCTTTTAGCAGGATCTGTAACAGAAGACAAAAGGCTTTATCCCCTGGGGACTCAGCAACAACGGAAAAATCCATGCTTTCATCTTGTACTTATTTAAGAGTTACTCTCTGTCCTTCCCCCACTCCCTTCTCCTTCTTTCTTGCTTATTTGAGTCCCTTTTTTTCCTGAAGGGATGGAAATCAAGCTTGGAACTAATTGGTCAGAGTCCTTGACTCACACCCCATATGCAGTGCTATTGATACCTCAAACTGCATTGCCTGAGAGTAGAATTATAACAACATGCCTGAATGCTGCTTCCTATTATATAGATTGCATCTATTTAATAAAAGGCTAATATGCAAATCGACCAAACAGCAGAATGACCACTCACTATGACATGCACTGACCACCGGGGCGGGGGGGGGGGGGAGGGGCAGACGCTCAACACAAGAGCTGCCCCCTGGTGGTCAGTGCACTCCCACAGGGGAAGTGCCACTCAGCCAGAAGCCCTGAGCCAGGTTCATGGCTGGCAAGCGCAGCGGCAGTGGCAGGAGCCTCTCCCACCTCCGTGGCAGCACTAAGGATGTCCAAGGAGCAGGCCTAAACCCTCAGTCAGACATCCTCCGCCCAGGACACCCATTTGTGAGAAGGCACTGCCCCTAGTGCATGAATGTCATGCACCAGGCCTCTATTATGAACATAAAAATAAATCAAAAACCTTGGGAGAAAAACGAACATGGCAGAAGCAGCAAGATAATGTTTCTATGTTTTCACCTTTAATTGACTAAAAATATGAATGCAACATCGTCCTTGAACAGTCTCTCCAGCCCCCTCCCCTCATTTTAATGGGAGCAGAGAGGCTGTTGAGAAGCAGAAGAATCACTGGATGAAACAATGCTTACCCCGGGGAAGTCCAAAGGAGAGGTCTAGAAAGAGCTTTATTTTAAGCACATGTTTGATTTTATTGTGAAACAGCGTACACTCCATTTTTAAATTAAGTATATACCTTGTGAAAAATTGTCGAGGGAGAGGGGAGAGTTACTTTTCACACAAGATACTTAACATTGCTTTTAAGTAACTTTTATTAACAAGTGACAATTACTTTTTTATGATACATTTAAGATAGTGAATTATGAATGACTGAAAATCCCCTCCAGCCTAATTGAGAACCATTATGTCTGGTAATTGCCACTGATTTCTGCAAACAGTCATTTTTCTCTGGCCTATTAACATAATTTGAATTTTTAATTGCCCTTCATAATTGTCTATTGGAGTTAACAAACAGTCCTATTCACTGAAGGGTTTCAGACCAGGCCCTGCCCCCAGAGAACTCATACTGGAAACCTCTAAGACCATCAAGTGGTCATTTGAGGACACCAATAAGACTTTGTGGGTTGTCAGATTGAGGTGGCAGTCATGGTGACAAATGTGACACCTTTCAGGAACCCATCCAGTTCTGGGATGTTACATTTTCAGACTTCTGCCTCCTTGAGTTGCCCATTTTGCTTTGAAGTTACCTCACCAAAATTTTAATTATTTAATTAACAAATTAACTAAAAGGAAGACTGTTGCACGTCACAATTTCCATCAGAGTTTTTGTCACAATGCCTTATCTATTGCACTGTGATGAGGGTGAACATTCTGAAAGAAAAGAGCATGTCTTTCTGTGTCAACTTCCTGTAGGAATTGTGGTATAATTAGTTCAGTGACATCGGAAAGTGGCAAGATTCTGAGTAAAGATTCTATATTTTTAATTAAATTTATATTCACTTTTGAAAGTTAAATTCAGAAAGGTATGAATAAAATTAACTATAAACCTGTTAATAATAGAAAATAGTGTATTTTTACGAAAGCACACACAAGAGGTGATAGTGTTTATGTTTTCTCATATGATTTAATATTATTCTAAATATTATTTCCAAAGACTGCAAATGATTCAAAGTATGGCTTTTCCATTGGTTATTTAAGTATTCCACATCTGTTGGACATTTGCTTTCTCAGTATTACGTTGAAAGTCAGCTACCTTATGTATTTTGTATGCATCTGTGATAACTACCTCAAGACGATGCCCTAAAAGTTGAGTGATTCAAGGATATGAACAAAAAAGTTGTGCTTTGATGTACACTCTCTCATTAGTATATGAGAATGCTAAATTTCTCATACTTTTCCCTGCATATGCTGTTAACATTTATTAAAGTATTGGTCCAGTTGCTCACTTTTTAAAAATAGCATTCCATCATTCTTTAAAGTTGAACTTCTTTGATCAATAGTGAAGTCATCTAATTATTAATGAGCACATGGATGTGTATTTGTAAGTTCCATGTTTACCACAACGCTGGCCATTTTTCTTATTGACACAGTGAAGATTTTTCATTCTTTATATGTGTTGTTTTTTTTTTAATCTCTGGAGATAACTGCCTCAAGGCCACCAGCTCAATGGTGCCAAAAAACCCCAGACTGTAGAATGCAACACACAGCTAGATCTGGTGCTGTCTGAAAGAGGGTTTGGTCTTTTGCTGCCATTATCATGTCGTGCTCTTATGCATTTGCTCTAGGTGGGAGGGGATCACTCGTCTCTGTGAGTAACACATGGAACCAAAAACATAATTGCCCCTTCCACTGCCCAGAGCCCCTTGGCCCTTTGGTTTCCCTCAAAAGCCCCAAAGAAGCCCTTTGGGAACTTGCACCTCATTTAGAATGAGGTACATAGGACATGCTCATAAGAGATACAGAGTTGAGCTACTAGTCTGAAATGCTGACTCGCAAGCAATTCTCTTAGTTACAGCGGTTCTCAACCTGTGGGTAGCCAGCAGGTTCGCCTAAGGCCATCGGAAAACACAGATATTTACATTATGATTCATAAGAGTAGCAAAATTACAGTTATGAAGTAGCAACAAAAATAATGTTATGGTTGGGGTCACCACAACATGAGGAACGGTATTAAAGGGTCGCGGCATTAGAAAGGTGGAGAACCACTGTCTTAGTACATGTTGGTATTGTCTGAATTAAAACAGTGTCTGATCCACATATTGACGCGGGATCTGAAGCTAATGATACAAGAGGAGCCACAGCATTGTTCAGCAATTCCAATGTGAGCATCTGATTATTGGACTCAAACTTGTTTCCGAAGCTGGGAGCTCCAGGGTCCATTTAAGTGCCCTTAAACAAAGCTTTATGGGATTCACCACTAGCAGCCGATGTGCTGGTGTGGGAGGAAGTCCAAAGCGGAGAGGTTTGGCCATCTTGAAGATGAGCAGTGCTATTTGTGTGAATGAATGTGTTCATAGTGGCTGTGATTCTTCATAACTTCAATGGGGATCTCAGGGAAGGGCACTCAACTCATTCCTGCATGAAGGCTCCCAACACCGAATGTCTGCTTGTGACTCTGAGGGTGTGTTTCTTATAAATAGAGCAACAGTTAGCTTTCACTCCAGACCCTTTCCATGCTTTCAAGTCCAAAAGAACAACCTTACTTCCCTCCCCTCCCACAGGAAATTCCAGCAATGGCGCTTTTTTCTGTGATTTTCAATTCAGTCTGTTTGGAGCAATCTTTATGGGGTTTTTCGTTTTCATTCGTTTAACATTTTAATGTAACTTATTTTTTAAGAGTATTTTCTATTGTTGACATTATTGGTTTTCTCAGAGGAGACACTAGAACATCTGCTTTCTTCATCTCCTTGACAGAGAGAATGAGCGCTGTCTAGGTTTGAGGTAACTTTCTGAACAAGGCTTTTAGCCACCAATTCGGGCACTTTCATTTCAATACAACATGAGGACTTCTTAGAGGCGGTGTGGTTCCCTTTGAGGAAATTTATGGACACTTGATGGCTGAGAGCTCAAAATCTGGAATCAGAAACTTGTTTGAAATTCTGGTTTGGCCACTTTCTAGCGTAAAGATATCTGTGATCCATGTCATGGGTACAGGAAAATTGGGTCGTTGTTAAAATTAAATGAAATGAGGTATGATACAGTACATATTCAGTAGATGTTTCTGTGTCTTGTCATTCTTTATGATATAATAATATTATTAATATTTTAATGACTGTTAGTAAAACTTAACAAAAAAATATTTTATTCAACCCTCAGAACACCTGGGGGTAGGGTACTTATTTATTTCTCTACTTCTCAGCCGCATTCTCTAGTCCCAGCTGATTCTGACAGGCCCAGTCCTGCTTTTGTGCAGAAATAGAAAGAAAAATATGGGATGACTTAAAAGATGCCAGACGAATCTTTGCCCCGAAGCCAACTGTTTATTCAGCTCATTCAACTAACAAATAATTTCACTGGTGATTTATTGTTTTCCTCCGTAAAAATTTCCTTCAAACATCCATAATTAAAAAGGGCGCAGAGCAGTAAATCGGTGAACCTGTCATATACCATTTGTTAGCATAGAAAACCAAGGCGTCGCAGCTTTTAGGAAAGAAAAATGAAGAAGTTAGAAGCTGAGGCATGAATTTTTTTAACCTTTTATTTTTTAAATATGTTTTTATTTATTTACTTATTTGAGAGAGAGGAAGGGAAAGAGAGACAAACATCAATGAGAGAGAACTATCATTGATCAGCTGCCTCTTGCATGTCCCCCACTGGGGATAGAGCCTGCAATCCAGGCATGTGCCCTGACCAGGAATCTGAACCTGCGACATCTTGGTGCATGGGTCGAAGCTCAACCACTGAATCACATGGGTGGAGCAATCCAACTTTTATTTTAGAAATGGAAGGCTGTGTGGGCACATGCATGTGAGCATGTGTGTATTTAAACAATAGAGAGGAAAATATCGGGGGGGGGGAGGGAATGTAATGTCCAATTAATGGCTTAATTTCCATTGATATTGAAAATATTCCCTGCATTAACAGTGAGTATAGGCAGGGTTTGCTTTTTAAAAGAAAATGACAGGAAAATTTTCCAAGGTTGGAGAAAAACTAAATTACTGACCTAGCTCACAAGATGGCTTGATTTAAGGCGAGTCCAACAGATGCCTTGCCCGTAAGGAAGTGCTGAAAGAAACAGTATGTAAGCATTTGAGTCTCAGAGCCTGATGTAGGGAAAGAAAGGTGTAACTTCCACCAAGAATTCAGAGCAGGCAAAGCAAAGTTGGGACCCCGACTTTTATGCGAAAGCAAATAGCTTTGAAATGCAAGTGTTTAACTATCCATGGATATAATATGCCTAGCGTGTGTGTGTGTGTGTGTGTGTGTGTGTGTGTGTGTGTGTGTGTGTGAGTATGTACATATCATAAGTGTGCAGGTCAATGAATTTTGCACAGATGGAGTGTGCCCCTGGTACCGGATCAGAACCAGAAATGGAACATAAACACGGACCTTAGGAGCCCTCCTCGGCAGTTACCTTTGATTGTACATGTTGTGTAGCCCAAAGAAATATGCATTTGTTTTACCCAAATTCGCCGATTCCTCCTAAAGGATGTCATGAGTGTGGCTTTCAGTCGTAGGGCTCTGATGGCAACCAGGACATCTCAGGCCAAGAAGGATAGGACGTGGTCGCTTGCTGGGCTCTAAATGAAGCCAAGTATTCAGCTTAGTGAACATGAGGCAGGGTGAGGATATTTACATCTTCAGATCAGAACCTCTCCAACTGTCTGTGGGTGTAAGACTTTTACCTCCAATTCATCTAATTCTTCAGGGACCCTTTAAATACGGTCCTATGTGTGTGTGCATTTTGTATCACATGGGAATCACCATGTGATGCTGAGCTCACCCAAACTGGTCTGTGACCCCAATGACCTTCTGGTGGACAGCATCATCAGGCAAGGTCACATTGCTCTAAAAGGTTCTGTCCATTGGTTCAAAGGTTCTCTCATTGGTTTTGGGTGGGGCTCATGGACCACATACTTTGAGCAGCACTGGGCTAGGGCATTTAGCTCTAGTCAGTCAGAATTCAGCTGTTTGAGCCCAGTCAGTATGGCTCAGTAGCTGAGCATCGACCTGTGAACCAGGAGATCACGTTTTGATTCCCTATCAGGGCGTATGCCCAGGTTTTGATCTCGAGCCCCAATAAGGGTTGTGCAGGAGGCAGCTGATCAATGATACTCTGTCATCATAGATGCTTCTATCTCTCCCTCTCTCCCCCTCCCTCTCCCTTCCTCTCTGAAATAAATAAATTTAAAAAAAAAGAATTCAGCTGGTTGACACCCTGATGGAACATTTCTAATGCCTAGCCTGGTTTAGGTCAATTGCATGCCTCCTGCACAGCACTAGTCTCAGACTGTCCAAACACTTTTATTTCGGAGAGGATGTCATTAGACTCTACTACCCTGACAACTCTAGGCTCCATGACATGGACACTCCTTCGAATTCACCCAAATTGTGTCCTGGGTGGTGCCTGATGCACAGTAGACACCCAATAGATAACTGTCACACAGACGAGTGACCACATCAGGAGTGACCTCTGACAAATCAAAACAAAATGAGACATGGGCTCGCCCGAGGTACGATTAAGCCCAGTGAGATTGCATTTGGCATAAAAGGATGGGGATCTTTCTTACTCTGAGAACTTGTGGATGTTTCACTCCTTCGTTTCGTGTTTAAAGAGGGAAAATTACACTTTTGAAAACACCAAACTGGGTCTTAAGTATCCTTAGTAGGCGCTTAAACGCATTCGCTTCTTATTAATCATTTTGAGAGCATAGGGCTTCTGTGGCAGTTAAGCTGCGTGTTACTGTTTTGGGGAAATTCTATATTTGTCCAGCTGTGTTTCTTTCTTTCTTAGCATCACATTTAGCCAGGCCTTATTTCAATGCATATTCTTAACATTTGCAGGGATAGAGGTGCAGAGTTATAAGCAACCATAGTCGGATTTACTCAGAAAATAGAGATTATCGATGGTTTGCAGGGAAATGAAGGTTTCCAAAACAAACCTATGAGCGGATTGTTTTCAAGAATTTCAATAGGGTCTGGCTGCTTCCTCTCCCACACTTTTTTCTTCCAAACGTACAATAATGATGACAATAATAATTTTTTAAAAAGTTTATGCTTGAGTCAATAACAACAGAAACTACCACCAAAATGTCCTGAGACTCTCTTACCTACAGGACCTGATCTCTAGGGCCAGCACTTCAAACTCTTTGAGTTATCAGATTCTGACGATCAGGGGAATATTGTGGGTGCCCTGTGGTCCTGCCTCCAGTTAGGGCTGAGTATTGGTAGGCAAGACAATCAGGAGTATTTTTCATGGAAAGACCTCTCTGTTGGCTGAGCAGATCTGAAACAGGGAAGACAGCTACCTGAAATATACATTTCCTCCTCACTTCTCCACTTCGCTTTCTCAGTCTCCAGGTGCCTTCAGTTATGACTATTACTCAAGGGTGGCGTTTTTGGAGAAAATGGGGGTGGGGGCGGAGCGAGAGGTAGTATAAATGTAAATGTAAAAGATACAGCTCATTCCGTCTTGGAAATTGTTGGTGTGAAAAGAGCTCAGGCGCATTTTATTTAAACAAGGTCAGCTTTGACCTTGATTGACTTGCAGGAAATTGCCTGGTACAAGAGGCAAAAGGAAGTGGAGAGAAAAATGGCAATCAGCACCAAATGTTTCCCACATTGACTGACAAGCACCAGAGATGTGCGAGAGTAAGATAAATTGGCCAACAGGGCCCATCCTGACAGCTCCTGAGATGGGAAAATTGTTCTTGTTAATTTGCGGAGGGAACCTTGTCATTTATGGAACGTGCACGTGAGCGGCTCCTAATTGGGTAAACAAAGTTCAGATTCCTAGGCAGCCTCGGTCTGTGATTGGGTTTGGTAATTTGGGGGTCTGAATCACCAAGATACGTTTGTAAGCGGTTTTCAAACTGGGGGAGAAAAAGGGAAACAGTGCACCTGCGTTAAGCTGACATTTTTTGACTGAAATGTAGAAAATTACTGCCAGACGTTTTTCATGTAACAATAGGTTTCGGACAAACGTGTGCATAAGCTTTCTTCCCACCCATGTTCCATGATCCTCTTCTGGCGAAATGGACCAAATGGGCTTTATCCCACCTCAGGGTTGGGTTTTCAGTTTTTGGAGATGTACCTTTTATTTTAGACATTTGGGGTGGTCAAAAAACCCTTTATGACTTTTCTTATCTCTCCCCTTCAGCATGTCTACCTTTTGCTTTGTCTTATCCTATTTCTCTGGCATCCTATTCCTTCCTTTACTCTTTTGCTCTGAATTAGTGAATAGCTATCAATTCCCAACCCTCTCCTTACATCTATTCTGTAACATGAACTATGTTTTGCCCCAAATAGTGGGCAGACTGCCGGGGAGACCCATCTGGAAGTCAAGTTTCACACCATTCTTTTCCAAATACGATAAACATTCATTTTTACTTTAAGGATTTAATTTCAATTAAACCAATGGTTGCAGAAGTTTTTGCTTTTTTTTTTTTCTCTCCTCAAGTAGAAAGTCTCCCCATCATTACTTTCTCTTTCTCTGAATGTTTCAGACCATTAGTCCGAACTTGATTGGGCAGGAATAGCATTTATTTTCATTTAAAAGGGCTTTGTGAAAAATAACACCAACTTCAAAGATCTTTTTGTAATCACCTTCATTAATGTCACAGCTCAGAACAGAGCATTGCCTTCCCACCATGAGAGAAAGACTGATCTCAAACCTTTTCGTGGTTCCCATGTCACTGTGGGCAGACCCTTCAAAGCGAGCCCTTCTGGTTTTAGACACTCACACCGTTGCTTGCGCCAGCCTGACATACGGAACCAAATGAGGCTGTAGTAAGGCCTGAAGTGAATGGGAGAATGCTATGCACCTGCTGAATACATTCTAGTTTTATACATACATATTGACTGACAGACAGACAGACAAGCAGAGATAACATTATGTAGGCTGTAAGGCATAGAGTATATGGTTTCCAAACTAAATTTACCACCTTTAACTGTTTCCAAAACAATCTTCCCAGCAACCTCATTTTTTTAAAAGTTTCTTTATTGTTGAGAGTGGTACTGATGTTCCCCCTTTTTCTTCTCTCCTGCCCCCCTCCACCTGGCTACCAACCCACCCCAGGCCTTCCCTGCACTATTGTATGTGTCCATGGGCAATGCTTATATGCATACTAGAGGCCAGGTGCACAAATTCGTGCATGGGTGGTGTCTGGGAGACCTGCCCCAATCAGAGCTAATTGAGCCAGCTGGCCAAGGGGAGGGGCCGCAGGAGGTTGGCCAGCTGGCCCCACTCATGATCAGGACCAACTTGGGCCTGGCCAGGTGGGAAGTCTGGGGGGGGCCTCGGGAACTTAGCCTGCCCCACTCCAGATAGGGGGGACCAATTGGAGCTGGGACCAGCCAGGAGGAGGGGATCTGGGTGGTTGGTTGGCTGGCCCTGCCCCCATTGTGCATAACAGTGTGCATAATAGTGACCAGCCATTCCTGTCCTTCTGATCCTTTGGCTTTCATATATATACACACACACACACACACACACACACACACACACACACACATATATATACATACATACACACACACACACACATATATTCTTTTTCTAAAAAAATCTATGTGTTTTTATTGATTTCAGAGAGGAAAGGAGAGGGAGAGAGAGATAGAGACATCATGATGAGAGAGAATTGTTGATCGACTGCCTCCTACACACACCCGTCTGGGGATTGATCCTGTTACCCGGGCATAGTCCCTGACCTCCTGGTTCATAAGTTGACATTCAACCACCAAGCAACACCAGCTAGGCCATATAAGTTCTAATATGCATTTAAGTTCTTTGGTTAATCTCTTGCTGCCCACCCTTCCCCCTTCCCTCTGAGATCTCTCAGTCTGCTCCATGCACCATGTCTCTGTGTCTATTTTGTGCATATACGGCATATATCCATGGTGCCGACTGGAGGATCATTTGATTTAGCAATTATCCTGAATCAGGAAAGAGGAACAGGGAAACTGACTTGTTGGCTGTGTTTAGATGCTAAGAAATGTTGAGCCCTGTGACATCCCACGTGATGGGCATCCTTTTTAGAATGGTTGAGTGCTGTTTATAGGTTGCGAAGAATCTTTTAAAACATTGAAAACAGATGAAGCCACAGAGAAAAAATGCTACAAATGACATTGAACACTTAAAAGCTAGGCCATTTTGGGTCTCTTTGATTAACAAATAAATAGCCCAAGACATGCTTCTGAAATGCATTCCTGAGACTGAGGTTCACCAGGGACCGATTTAGTGGAAGCAAAAGCCTCTTTGGATTGTCCCTAAGTGGCATCTTCTGCTCCACGTAAATGAACTTGATTTCTCCTCTTCTCCTTCCACAAGATCCCGTTCCAAATTGTACATTATCTTGAGGACAATGGGGGTAGAGTATCCAAGGATCTTGCTTTTTGATTGGGCCAGAAAAGTCATCTGATCTCATTTTATCCACATCTGGATTTCCTCTCTGGCATTCCCTCTAAAGGCTGTCTACATTTGCTTGATTGCCCCCACCCAAGGTGAACTCACTCCCACACAGGAAAGCCCATTCCATTTGTGTAACCGTCAGAGCCTTAGAATATCTTCTATTCCTCTACTTCATGATGCTTTTTCTGCCTTCTGCAAGCAAGCCAGATAAATGCCAATTTCCCTCTACAGAACTGGGCTGTCTGGACTGGCTGAATCTGTATCTGTGCCCACCAAACCTTACTTGTCAGTTCTTCTATCTGAGCATCTACTTGCCTCCGACCTTCATCTGACTCAGATATACTCCCAACACCCTCCTGCCCGTTTTCTGATGAACACCTTCGGCTGACAAATGTCCATCTTGAAATGTTACTGCATCTATGCATATGTTCTGACTCTCTTAGGAAGAAGTACGGTTTTCCTTGATCAGAATGGTTTGTTTGGGGCAAACACATCAATCAGTGTCTCATGCCAGAGCTTCTGCAATATAAAACTTCAAAGCCTTTTCTATATGTGCTTCCGTGGAATCTTATTTTCCCACCCAGTGCTTCCATAGGTTTCTTTTTTCTTTCTTTTCCTCTAAATGCAGAACTTTATATTTACTCTCTTAGTTTTCAATGTGAGTGAGTCAGATATTTTGGGATCTGCATTCTCTTGTCTGAATAGAAGCTTTTAATTCTAGCCCTATGTTCTCTACAAATGATAAGATGACTTGTGTCCTTATTCAGTTTTTCAGTGAACCTACTGAGCATGCCCAACCACAGAGCCCTGTGACAAGTCAAAAGGAACATGCAAAGGAATAGACTTGGGTGGGTCACTGCAGATAGTAATAGGACCTGAGTGCTGGGACAGGAGAGGGGGAGGTCAAGAGAGTTGCCTCAAAGTGGTCAATAGCAAATGTATAATAATCAGTCACCATAGATCCTACTCTTGTATTGAAAACTCAAGTGCCTGCAAAGACCAGTTAATATGGATGAATGAAATAACCAGGGGTAAGTGAGAGGGAATGGTGAGGCCTGTAGCAAGCTAGAGAGTGGGTATTTCAGTCAAAGGCATTAAAATTCAATTAAGAGAAAAAACACTGTTTTGGCCAAAAGATGTATGTCTATCTGTATGCAGAGTGAGGCCAGCGGGCTGCTGGTAAGCAAACTGTCTAGAGAGCAGCTATAGAACCAAAATGTGGGCTCATGGTTTTTCCCATGCAGATACCAACCCCCAGCTCTTAAAGGTTTCCTAAGCTGCTCTAAGAACCTTTCCTCCTTGGATAGTCATTAAGATGTTTGTTGATTCACTAAGTGGTGACTTTTGCCAGAGCTGACAGTGTCAGTGTTATTTCTATTTACTGTTGATTGGATGGCTCCCACAGAGCTCAGTTTTCTGGCTGAAGAATTGGGGAGCAGGCTATAAATCTTTCTCACCATGTCTGCCTACTCCCAGCACCCTGCGGTCAGCAGTCCTGGTACTGGGCAGAACGGGCCAGTAGATCAGGTCTTGAAAGCCTCATAGTGCATTGTGCTAGTTTCCTATTACTGTACTAATCTAACAAATGGCCACACACGTAGAGGCTTAAAACAACACAGATTTATTCTCTTATAGTTCTGATGGCAAGAGTCCTAAAGGAGTCTCAGTGGATTAATGTCAAGCTCTTGGCAGGGAAGACTCCATCTCTTATCTTCTCTAGGTCCAAAGGCCACCTGCATTCCTTGATCATGGCCCTTTCCTCACATCACAATGACCTTGGCTTCTGTGACCTCTGACCCTCCTGCCTTCTTCTTCTCTCCCCTCATTACCCCAGTGCTAGATCCTTAACTTAATGGCAACTTGTTCTCTTTTACCATGCATGCTAACATATTCAGTTGCTAGGATTGGGACATGGATGACTTTGGGGCCCATTATTGTGCCCACAAGTCAGCTGGAGGGAGGAAGCACTGTGCTCTGTAATTGTCATTCTCATCCTTGTGTGAGGCTATAGCGGGGAGAGGCCCATGGGAGGGTGATTCCATGAGGTTCTAGGTGATAGTCCCAGTCTCTATGCTGTTCTAGAAGATAGGGAGGAGAGATAAAATAGAACCTCTCTCCTGAAGCTCAGAATGTAAAACTTGAAAATTCTTTCCTCTTCCCATCTTTAACACAAGAATGATGTAGTCTAGCATCTGGAAGTAAGCAGGCAATCCCAGAAAGCCTAGTAAATAACTCTCTGGGCCTATACCAGAGGATGGGAGCTGCAAGGATAAACCTTGATGGTGCTGTAAGAGAAGCTCCTCTCCAAAGCATGTGGCTCCATAGCACCCCCCACCCCTGCTTCCCCATCAGCCTGCAACGAGTTAAGAATAGTGCTGGGTTCTGGGACTTGTGTGAGGAGGTTTAGCATGAAAAAAAAAAGCTAAATAATTACAACTCTGCATTTTCTCATATTCATTCACAAAGGTGTGATCTTTCTCACCTAGTACTATCACTCTTAGAGTGAATGAATGACTAATTGTTACCCTCATCCCAGGAGGTAAATTTCTCCATGGAATCCAGCAGCCCAGAACAAAGCCCTTGAAAACTGCTTATGAAGAACTACGTAGGTCAGGCTTCCTGGAGATTTCCATCTCCCTACTTGGAAATGATGATTGGAGTAAGTGGGAGCTTAACTGGGGGGTTGTTTATCTGTGTGACCCCATATTGTTGGGTGTGGGGGATAAAGTCCAAGGAAGAGCCAATTTGATCTTAGTTTACCCTAAGACTCGGAGTCCTGGTATGAAATTCTTTGTCTTAGATGAGAGGACATTCACTTAATGTTTATATTATGATCATTAATTTTTTAAAAAGAAAATTATGAAGAAACATGTCTATAGACACATGCACATACTGATTTACTCTAATCCCCAAAGATTTTAAACAAGGATTTTTATGATGCCAACACTACAGAAATATTTGCTAAACTGAGACAACCCATTATATATTTATCCTTCTAGATGTTATTAATCTTATTTTAGCATATAAAAAGTTTGCCTGAAAGGCTCCCAATTTTGGCCTTGGATATAAACATACCAGAGCCTGAGGGTAGACTTTTTTAAAATTACAACTTATATATAGTATTATATTAGTTTCAGATGTACAACATAGTGATCAGACATTTATATAACTTTTGAAGTCATCACCCTGATAAGCCTGATACCCATCTGACACCATACATAGTTATTACAATACTAAATTTTGTGCACTCGCCAGCGGGGGAGGAGTGAGGGAGGGGAGAAGTGAGGGGGAGGAGGTTCCTCAGCCTGGATTGTGAGAGGGTGCAAGGCAGGCTGAGGGGTCCCACTAGTGCACAATTGCAGCTGGTGAGGGATGCAGGAAGTTGGCCATCCAGGGAAGGATCATAGGAGAGCTCTAGGAAATGTCCAGTCTGTCTCACTCAGTCATGATCAGCCAGACCCCAGCACCAAGCTAACCTACCAGTTGGAGCGTCTGCCCCTCTGGTGGTCAGTGCACATCCTAGCGAGCAGTTGAGCAGCCTTAGCATATCATTAGCATACTATGCTTTGATTGGTTGAATGGCCTATCAGACAACCTGACACTTAGCATATTAGGCTTTTATTATATAGGATTTTTAAAAAATATATTTTATTGACTTTTTACAGAGAGGAAGGGAGAGGGACAGAAAGTCAGAAACATAGATGAGAGAGAGAGACATCCATCAGCCACCTCCTGCACACCCCCTACTGGGGATGTGCCCACAACCCAGGTACATGCCCTTGACCAGAATTGAACCTGGGGCCTTTCAGTCCACAGGCCGACACTCTATCCACTGAGCCAAACCAGTTTGAGCTATATAGGATTATTGGCTGTATTCCCTAAGCTGTGCTTTATGTCCCCATGACTGTGTTTATATCTGTCAATGTGTACTTCTTAATCACCTTGAGGGTAGACCTTTGACTCTAAAGAGTTAGAACGTTCTGGAGCTGAAACTCTGTTTGAGGACACTTTACTCTGTGGGCAGCAGCAACAGCAGGGAAAAGGAGTCTTTGGATCAGGACATACTTGGGTCTTGCTGCTGAGGAGATGCTGTAGCTGAAGATGCCCACAGCCCTGTCTGGGAAGGGGTGGAGATGGAATAGAAGGAAATGACAATGCCTGTTCCTTCCCTCCTCTCTTTATTTCTCCCACGAAAGGAAGAGAACCCAAGCAATTTACTTCTTTTAAAAATGTCTCCGACTGTCGGAGTTACATCAGTTGATACTGTCTTAATTGACCCTATAATTTAAAAAAACAAGGAGGATAGTAATGTTAGTTGTTTATTGCTTAATGCTAATTATGTATACTACATGAAGAATTTTCCCCACCCTGTAATTCTCATCCCATTACCGTGTCTTTGATACCCTAAGTAGAGAACCAGCATGCAGCTATGCTTGCAGTAATATTTAAATTATTAGAGAAAGACTTCTAACCAATTTATTGGGGAATATATACATATATCTATGTTAAAATATAGGGGGTTGAATTGCTTTTCAGCTTTTGTAGGACTTTGTAAGTTTGAACCACTCAAGTCAAAGGTAGAGCCAATAAAAGCACAGCTGAAATTAATACACGATGTTAAGATTTACAGTAACAAATTATGATTTTTAGCTATGAAGATATCATTAAGCATATGCCAAGCAGTTGGCACATGACTGTGAAAGGTTCATGAAGAAAAGGCTTTTTCTAATCATGTTCCGGGATGTTTTTCCCAAGACAGCAACAGCTTTTATAAAATGATGGTTATATCTCCTCATTATAGAATCTAATATCCTCAGAAGACATTCAGCGGCTGCAAAACACTAGCAGCTTTTAGTTGTAAATTGTTTTTTATTATTTATCCCTACTTAACTAAAAAAAAAATACGGCCATCCGATGATTTAACAAGATGGAAATTCAGTGGTTTGCACATTTGACAGCACCCAATTGTTAGCCAATGCAGTGGTCAGCAAACTCATTAGTTCTCAGAGTGGCAAACCGCAGCTCGGGAGCCACATGTGGCTCGTGAGCTGCAGATTGCCCACCACTGAGCCAATGCATTGATCTCTTTATGTCTGGACTAAATGTGTTTAATGTGTGTTTTGGCTTCCATGCCTCTACTGTACAAGCCGAGTGTGAATCTTAGGGAAAGCAAGTCTATGTGATCGGCTCTTTTCCATTTCTCCTTAGCATGGAATTTGAGATGGTGTGTATTCTTCTTAGAACAAAAGAAACTGAAGAATTAGACCTAAAGGAGGGCATGTCCTGCCATAAGCCAGATTCTGAAAGTGTTCCTGGTAGGGCGTCCTCTGCGTCGCCACCTATTACCAGTGGTAGTGGAGTTCTTGTTGTGTCACAAGGAAAGAAATTTCCTGAGACTTGCATGGGTGGGTGAGTGACTTTATTGCCATGGAATTATACCCCCAGGTTTCCAATGTCCTCTTTTCCCCCATATCACCATGGAAAAGTTCATTCTTGTTCTCAGCAGGACAAGAATTAAGGCCACTCGATGTGGCTTTGCTCCATATGAAAGCACGGGCCAGGCCAGCATCTTACAGGTGGAATACATGTGGCTGCTTAAGGCCACGTTGCTATGATGAAAGGATGGGTAAGTGTGGGTCTTGGAGCAATACAGGAACAACCTCATGGGAGATTACAGGGGCCGCACATTCCTTTTAATCCAGGGCAAGAGCGAAGCAAGAGAACACAAGAGCAGAACAAGAGACAGAGAACTCTGTCTAGAGATTACAGTGAAGAGCTTAACCAATTGACCCTTCAGTGGGCTCACCACCCTAGCCAGTTATTACCTAGGTTAGGCTGATAGGCAAGCCCCTTCCCTACATGCCCCCAACTTCCCTGTGCATGAGCCCATTTCCCCCTTTGTTCAATCCCTCCCTCCAAGATCTGCAGGGAGTGGACCAATGGTTTCTTGGGGAGTGTGAAGTTGCAGCTTCCTGGTGAAGCTGCCCAGGAGATCATACTTATTATGTCTAGCATCCCCTTTGCTCTCTTCCTGTTATTAATATTAATTCCTAGCTAACTATGACAATAACAGATGTCATTATGCACTGGCTTCATTACCCACAAAGTGATACAGGAAAGTGAGCCAATGGGAACCTCTATCTGAGTGATGGGCTTAGATTGACTGCAGCACATCCATCGCCAATGATGCTCCAGAGGGGGAGCACTTGAAAAGATGACTGTGCTCAGTTTGAGACTGTTCAGTGAAATTTAAAAGCAAAATGGCCCAGCCACTGTGGCTCAATGGTTAAGCGTCGACCTGTGAACCAGGAGGCCAGGGTTCGATTCCCAGTCAGGGCATATGCCCAGGGTTGTGGGCTCAGTCCCCAATAGGGGGACATGCAGGATGCAGCAGTCAATGATTCTCTCTCATTAATTTTCTGTTTCTCTCTCTCCCTTTCCCTCTCCCTTCTTCTCTAAAATCAATAAAATACATATTGGATGAATGAATGAATGAATGAATGAATGAATGAATACAAAATGGCACTAAGGGGTTTTCTCAGCATTCCATTGTTAGAACTCTTAGGGGACAACCAACCAATTTAAATAAATAAGGTTCCCTAACCCTATGGGAGATGACAGTGGTGACATACATACTCCTTTTAACTGAGGACCATTGGAGAAGCAGAAATTTCACTCATAATATACTGTTAAGTGGAAGGCTCCAAAGTGGTTCTGTGGCAACGGTTCCTGTGTCGCTGTTTTAAGGAAAATGTTTGCCTTTCTTTACAAGACTTGGCATATTTTCCTGGAAAGGCTTAAACAGTTCCTCCATCCTTAATACGGCATGCGGGCCTGGAATGCCGGGTCACTGGGAACCAATTAAGCCACTGTTTTATTCCCACACACTATCACCATTTGCTTTTCACTTATCCCGTGCAGATTGATGTTGTATATTTGTGGCCCACGTGTAATCAAGCTTTAGATTTCCAGTTTTAAAGATAGAAATTTATCTTCCAGTTTGGTGATAAAATAATTCAACTATAGCAAAATTCAAATAAGACTTAATAAAAAGAAAACGTGTGGAACTTGACATAAGTAGCTGCTTCCCTATCATAATCACAAGTGAAAACTTTGTACTGTTGTGAGCCTCTGTGTCTGTTTATTCAATAATTGCACCCTTGTGCTGTTTACCATTTCATTTGTATTATTTATACATCAACCAAAGGCTATGAGCACTAAAAAATAATTTCCCATCCCCTATCTTCTATTTCTTCTTATTTTAAAAGCCCTGGAGATATAGTTGTCCTATAAATAATAATAAAAAGGTGCTGTATTAATATTTCAGCACCGATTCCCATCTACCTTCATAGATGCACAAACACACTCGCTAATGTATACATGCACCCCTCCCTTCAAATTAACCGTGCCTGAGGCTGGCAGGAAAATCAGGTCAAGCTAAAGGACAAATCAGAGAACAGGACCAAAATTAATTTACTACTCTGTGCCACATGTGAATATGAGTTTGCAGGGGGGAAATGGCTTCTTTTCTGAACTGTTCCTATCCCTGGATCTGTAGAGAAATTTTAACTCTGAGGCACAGAGAGCGCATCTGGTCCGGACAAAGTGAAAATTCAGCTCTCAGCCAGAGTTCCTTAAGGTGTTAACAGATGGGTATCCGTTTCATCACTTCTCCCTTAAGCTAGAACATTGAAAAGTCCTCTTGGTAACTCTTTCTTTCTGGGAGCTGTTTTGTTTTGTTTTGTAAAATTGTGAATAAAATTATGATTGGCCTATCTGTCTGAGAAGGGTTCTCTAGGCAACAATTAGCATCATTTCCAAACATCTAGGATGGGTTTTGATTCAGGTGTGGCCTTCATTCTGTGCTTAAAATGTGATGGGACAAATGCCTCTGTAACTGTGTTTATTTGGGCCCCAAACTGAATTATTATTGACTCGCCTCTTTCTCTCACACCCACATTAACCAATCAGCAAAACATGTTAGCTGTACCATCAAAATGTACCCAGCTCCCAGTCTTTGTCACTCCAGTCCCAGCCCCCATAAGCTATGACCTGGATTATTGTCATTGTCTTCTAATGGGTCTCCCTGCCTCAAGCCAGGCCTTCCTGAGGTCTCTAGTCAACACAGCAGCCAATGTGATCTTGCTAAACTGTAGATCAGACGTGTCACTCCTTCCTCAGAGCTTTCTATCTCAATCAGAGCGAGAGCCAAAGGCCTTGCAGTGGTTGGGAGATCTCCGTCTTCCCCACCTCTCCCTGCATCCCAGGCTCTGCTTGCTGTTCCTGAAATACACCTGGTATGCTGCCAGCTCAGAGTCTGTGTTCATGCAGTTCCTTGTGTCCTAATGCAGTTCCCCTCTTTGCCCCCATCAAATTCCTTCTCTCACTTCTCTCAGGTTCCTATTCAAATGTTAACTGGGAGGCCTTCCCTGATAACCTTGTATTAAATAGCACCCACCTCTGGAGCCCCACCCTGCCACTCCTCATTCCCTTTCTTTTTGTCTGTCTTTCCCTAGAGCCCATATGTACATGCAGACATACGCTGAGTGGCCATATTATTATGATCTCTGAACACATAATAATCCGGCCACTCAGTGTATATCCTATATAATAAAAGGCTAATATGCAAATTGTTCCTGTGACCAGGAGTTCAACCAACAGGCAAGCCAACCAACTGCCCATGTCCCCTCCCCCTGGTCAGGCTGGCTGGACCCCACCCATACACAAATTCATGCACCATGCCTCTAATATATTCATATGTATATATATACTGAGTGACCAGATTATTATGTGTTCATAGATCATAATAATCTGGCTACTTAGTGTATATATATGTTTTTCTATTTATGTGTCTATAAACAGATTTTGTTGTTTTTTTAATTTGTTATTGTACTTGCTGTTTATTTGATGGTTTATTTTTTTCTCTCCCCACCAATATATAAACTCCAAGAAGGCAAAAAAAAATTTATTTTTTCACTTTGTAGGCCCACCCCATCTAGCACCTGACAGTATTAGATACTCAAAGGATGTGTGATGAACAAATAACAAATGGAAAGAAGGAAAGGAATGGAGGGAGGGATGAAAGTAGGGAGGGAGGGGAAAGTTCAAGAATTTCTTTTTATGATAGCTTGTCTAGAAATTCTGATGGAAGTCCCCTACTCATCCTTTTATCTTCCACATAATCACTTATTTCAGCTTCTCTTATCCTGGATAGAAACTATTTTAGTTTAAGTACACAGATGTCAACTTGTTGCTTAAACAAACAATGTGACTGATTTACTGGGATCATAAATAATATGTAAGTGGGAAGAGGGAGCCCACTAATCCAGTTTATGCCTGGACATTGACCATCACCCCCTCCCACACCCACTTTGCCAAAGAAGCCATACAAATGCATCCTTACCTCCCAGGTGAACCTTAATTACTGTTTGCACCAAGCTTTGAGATCCTCAGATGAAAGCAGTCATAAAGGCAAAAAGTGTTATTACATTGCAACTGGTTATAGGCTCTCATTTAGCTCTGGAAACTGATCAAGCGGGAATGTTGAATTATGAGACTAAGATTAGCCAAATATTACACTTGTTATAATTAATCTGGGCTTATGCTTAAACACAGTGATATATTTTTTTTAAAAAAAATAAAGTTAAGTCCTCTAAGGATGCATGAATCTTTGTGGGTCTCAGTTTTCAGCCAGGAACTTAACATTTTGGATATGCAGACAGCAGGGAGACAAATGTGTCTCGTCTTCTGGTGGGCAGGGAGACTTTTGGGGCATACCGCTTACTTTGGAGATGCCTTCTAAATGATCCTCTGTCCCCTTTATTCCACAAGACGGGGACAAGGACACTCACCAAACTATGGATTTAGAGCTGGAACTGAATTTAAATCCTTAAATAGGCCTTAAATCCTATTTCTTTCTGAATGCCCAAACTATCTATGTGGACTTGCTGACAAGGGCTGCTCAGGAATCTACACTAGTAAAAGAGTAAGATTCAAATTGACCGTACCTTTGCAACACCCACCAGCCAATCAGGAGTGAATATGCAAATAACCCAACAAAGATGACAGGTTAATTTGCATACATAGGTGCAGAGTGGTTGGGAGTGGGCCAGGACACAGGCATTCTGCACCACCCCAGCTGCTCTGGGCCTCTGGGCAGCTTGGGAAGGTGGAAAGGTGGCTCTGGCTGGAGTGAAGGTGGTGCTGGCAGCCAGGGGAAGGACGGTCCATTCTTGCACGAATCTTTGTGCATCAGCCCTCTAATACTTAAATAACCTCTATAATGGGGAGCTTATTACCTACAAGGACGCCGATTGATTGTTATTCAGCAACTGTTGTAAGAAAGCTCTTTGTGCGTTTCTCCATTTTGTCAAATATTTATTAAACACTTTCTCTGAGCTAGTATTCTGTTAGGTGCTTTGGGATATGGAAAGATTAAAACAACATCTATAGTGCAGATTCAACAATCACCTACAGCAGTGCCCTAGCCTTGAAGAGTAAAAGCTATTTAATAAATACGAGTCGAATAAATGAAAGAGTAGATAACACTCTAGGAGGAATGAGAAGGCAAATGCCTAAGAAACCAGAATACTAGCTATAATGTGCGTAATGGAGAGACATAACTAAATGCAGTACACACAAAGGTGCATCCACCTCCTTTAACCTTTATCATCTCTGGAACTGACATCTGAACTGGTGCATGAAAGTCCACTTTTCCTTCCATGGGGTATGTGATTTGAAGATTGCTACAACTTTCCTTACCTTTTTCCCAGGCTCAAGAGCTTCAGGACCTGTAACCTATTAAATAATTCTAACGCACCCATCAGTCTGAATGTCCTCCCCTAGGCAAAGCCCATTTCTCAGTTAGGCTCTTAAGGGGATGTCAGCCTAGACCAACCACTGGTCCAGATGTGATCACACCAGCATAGGGTACAGTGGGAATCTTTTCTGTGCTTCTCATACTTTGTCATGCTGCTCAGAATCGTTCAGTCATGGAACCCTCTTTCCTGAGATACATGCCTACATCCTGGGAAAGCCCAGTGTTCCAAAGAATAGGGTGTGGATGAGTATTACTAATCCACTGGGCTTTGGGAGGCGGAGGAGTTACTTGTAATACTGTACATCTTACATTAGAATTACAGCCATTAATATGGATTGCTGTGAAATTAGACTTTCTTTAAACTTAAACTTTGTGTTTTTTTCATTTGTCCTTTAATTTAAATATCAAGAGTTGTGGGATTTAGTGGACAGAGACTTGGACTCCGATCGCGAATTCACTGTGTTGTGGAGAAAGCTCCTCTCTCTCTTTCTCTCTGTCATCACTCTCCCATCCCCTCCCCACAACTTTGTCATCAGCAAAGTGTAATGATTGGTGTGGATACCATCCAAGGTTCCTTCTAGAACTAGCATTCAGTGGTCTTTATCCAGATCATTCTAGGAATTTCACAAGTCTCAGAAGAAAAAGACCCTTAGTTAGATAGATGTTCTAAATAGAAGCATAGCAAGATGAGCAGCAGGTCAACAACCACCACCCCCAACCTAACTAAGAACTATGTAAATTGTGATTCAAAAGTGAACTACAGCCTCGAATTGCTTTGTTCTTCTTCTGTACAATGTAGCAAATTTTCAGAAGAAAAGAAAAAGCCTGAGAGTTTTAGCACATGTTAACTTCAATCACATGGCTTCCACCATGATGGAGCTTGCTGGTTGCCCACACACACTTGTTTGTTCATGCCCCAAATTGCACATCATTGTGCCACCTGACAGGCAAGCTTCTTGCTCAACTTGAAGTCCTTCCGCATTTGAGCCCTGGCTAGCCATGGTTTCTTTCCTAGCAATTATGATTCTTTGAAAATAGTGTTAAAACAAATCATTTCCTTTTTTTACCCCCTGACAATCACTCAGGGGCTATACCTATTCCAGAGTCTTTGCCCTCCTTTCATTTTAACTCCCTCCTTCCCTCCCCTCTCCCCCTCTTCCCCTCTCCCCCTCTCCAATCCTCTCCAATTCAGAGTCCAATCCTCTCTCTGCCATACATTCCTTCTAATTCATAATTTCCCCCAAGACGATGGGCAGATGCATCTCAAGGTTGGAGGGAGGAAAGAAATGAGCATCCTAGTTCAGTGGTCA
The DNA here is from genome assembly GCA_027563665.1 of Antrozous pallidus. Lineage (NCBI taxonomy): Eukaryota > Metazoa > Chordata > Mammalia > Chiroptera > Vespertilionidae > Antrozous > Antrozous pallidus. Next base: position 8,729,265 of record CM050516.1, on the reverse strand, counting down.
GCAAACTGTGGCTCGTGAGCCACATGCAGCTCTTTGGCCCTTTGAGTGTGGCTCTTTCACAAAATACCATGGCCTGGGTGAGTCTGTTTTGAAGAACTGGCATTAGAAGAAGTTTAAGTTTTAAAAATTTGGCTCTCAAAAGAAATTTCAGTCGTTGTACTGTTGACATTTGGCTCTGTTGACTAATGAGTTTGCCGACCGCTGTCCTAGTGCATGGTGATGTTTCAGAACCACGGAGAGCAGCGCCAGGTGGAGGTGGGGAGGGGGAACCCATTTTATCCAGCCCTTGCCTGTGGTTTCCAGGCCCCATTGGGAACCCCCCAGGTGATGCAGATGACACAACTACAAAGACTGCTTTGCAGTCAAGACGGGTCTCCCCATCACATACAAAGAGCAGATCACATCTGGGCCCGGCCGCCATCCTATGTCAGCCCGCCTGGCATTTACCGTCCCTCCCCAGGCTGGCACATGAAGACAAGGGCCGGCTCTGGGAGCATTGTTCTAACCAAGCAGCACTGCAGCCTTTGTGTGGGCCTGGGAGAGCCGCAGGCTCCTCTCCAGCCCTACTCTGTAATTTTATCAACTCTGGCTCTGAGAAACCTATATTTATAATGCTAATTAGGAGGGCACACATTTAATTTGAGTGGAAGACTGTTTGTATCTCCCTGAGCCTGATAGCACCAGGCTCAAGCGACAGCAGTCGGAGGCAAAGCAGGCATTTCTCCCTCCTCCAAGTATTTGCAACAGGGCTTACTCTTGCCAAACAATTTCTCCCTCGGATTAAAAAGAGAGAGAGGGAGAGGGAGAATGCCGAATATGCTGGAGCTGAGAAAACTTTGCGTTTATCTCCTGCCTGCATAATATATTTCTCTGTGCACTGAGAAAACATGCCTCTTATGTTATCTAATTGTTTCCTGACACATTTAGCAACACTTCACACTCTTTAAAGTGACATTAACATTGCTGACAGTGGAGGTGCTTTCATTAGACCAGGCTTTGAATTGTAGCCAGGATGCTCTGCAGGTCTTCAAACAGGCTTGTAAAAGGCGAGAAAGGCATTATTTACGAAAAGAGAGCCTGGGCCAACAGTACCCTGGGGGTGCGTGTTCATTTTGCTGACTCCAGTCCATTTAAGAACATGTGCGTATGTGCTCACGCACACCCACAAAACAACTTCCCAGGAGCTGGACTCAGACGCCTGCATCTCCCGGGGGCCACTAGACTGCCTGGGAATCTTGGAGATTCTTTGGAACATTCTCCTTTCCGTATCTTTTCAACCACCGCAGAGCACTGTGCTGTTTCAGAGTCCAATCCGCAGCCTCGTGCCCGGTCCTGAGGCCGAGCAGCTGCATGGCTGGTATGTTTTGTGAGCATGATTGTTGTGCTCCTGGCTGTGGAGCTCATTCTCCTCTTCTTCCCCCTCGATGCCTCCTCTTGCTTCTCACAGGCCGTTTGTGAGGTGTCTAGCTATCTGCTCCTGGCTGTCCTGGAGGGTGTCCTACATGAGCCTTCGAGGACACTCCCCAGGGCACCTGCCTCTGCAGAGCCTGAAGTGAGACACTATAAGATGCCTTCTGACCTTTAGGGAAAATGTAAGCGGGGCTGGGAGGAGATGGGGCAGGTATAAGACGGGGGATGAATTTCTGCTAGGACACACCTCACCTGATCTCGGCCCGGTTATTCATCTTGTTACATGGGCAGGGTAATATTTTGAAATTTTGGCATTTGAGAGCTAAAGGAGAGCGTTCCCCACAGATTGTTTGTCACCCCCACGCTGCTATCCCTTCTAACCGGCTTATCCCAGCTGGAATTACTCTTCTCTGTCCACATCTTTAACGTTACAATAACTATGTGTAGCTATCCAATCATAAATCATAAATTACTGTCTTGACTCTGCCCATGACTTACTGTGTAACCTTAGTCAAGTCTCTTGCTTTCTAAAAGCCTCAGTTTCCTCATCTGTAAAATGGGAATGATCACCTTCCAGATGATATGTTTGGAAGGAGTACGTAAATTACAAACCACAGAAGTGTTAAGCTTACTGCCAAGGATTATGTAGTTAGTATTAGTCTCCCCCACTAAAATATGGGTTCCTTTGTGGCTGAAATTATGTCATCACATTTCTATGAAATACTAAGTGCTATTCTGTTTTCAAACAGAATAGCACTTAGTACTTGTTGCATGTGTTACCTGAGGCAGTTTGCTCTAAGTCACACAGTGGGCTAGCCCCAGTAAGGAACTCTGGTCCCTAACACCAGGACTCTTTCTAACTGTGCTTCCAGTGGGGATGTGTTAAGTACAAAACAATGACTTTCAAATGACCCTGCGGGGAAGGATACTTATGATATCCATGGCTTCCTAACAAACTAGACCCAGTATCCATCTAGTTTACATTTCCCATGCTAGTCTCAATAGCATAGTTTGACACCTCCGAGGGGAGCTTTTCAGCCTTTTGGTTGATTGGTGGTGGTTGGACTCCCAAGATACTGGATTTGTAGCACCTTATCAAGGACCATCCAGTGATGAATGGGCAAGTACTGTGAGTGTGGGCAGCAGAGGAATGAAATAGTTCAGGCATCTGCCACCTCAAGCCCATGTTTCATCTTCATTGTGCCTGCAGCAGAGAGCAAAACACAGATTTACGTTGAGAAAGGTTCGCTGTCTGCAGACAGAGCCTCTGAGAATGAAAGCTCCCAGTAATGAGAATGGAAACAGGTACTGTCCATAGAGCTCTGTATCATGTGCCTTGTACTCTCATAGGTTATTACTCAATACTCAAAATATTAAGGGAGGTCGAAGGGGACGAAAACACCTATCTCATACTCTGCTTATGTTTGATCCTAAGACTTACCACTTATTTCAGAACATTTGTAGAAATGCCTCATTGGATGCTTATAACAATCTGAGAATTATGTTTATACACATTTTGTTTATCAAACAGTTGAGAACAGAACAGTTAGGTGACTTGCCAAAAGTCACCCAGTGAATCAGTGGCAGAGCCAATGTTTGAACTTCAATCTGGTTTCAACACCAATAGTATAGACACATCACGGATAGGCTCCTTATCATTATATAGTTAACTGGAGGCCCAGTGCATGAAATTCATGCAGAGGTAGGGTCCCTAGCCCTACCGACTGCTGGCCGGGGCCTCCCTTCTCCTGGATGCCTATTGTTGCCACCAGCTGGGACCTCCCTTCTCACCTGCCTTGGCCTGGCACCACCCGCTCCACCATCCTGCTGCAGTCCTGCTCTTGTCAGGGTCATTGGCGCAGCAGTGCCTCCACTGCCACCTGCTGCCTGCGTTGCAGGCCCATCATGTTCCACGCTGCCCCCTAGTGGTCAGCACGTGTCTAAATCCTGGTCAGTCAAATTCTGGCCTGTGAGGAAAATTTGCACATTAGCCTTTTATTATACAGTAGGTCCTCGGGTTACGTCAGAGATCCGTTCCTATAGCACAATGTAACGCAATTTTCACCATAAGTCGGAACCCACCTACATAAGCACCTACATCACTCACATGGAGCACAAACACAGCAGTCATGAAGTGAAACAGAAAAAAATTTAAAGATAACAATTCCTGACATTTATTTGTGGTAAATAAAGAATAAAAATCATAAAACACATATGCATATACGTTAAAATGATGGAACTCTTTTTTATAAATACTGTAAATGGGAGATGGCAACATAACAACAAAAGGATGTACATTGAGTCCGATGTAACCTGAGGACTGCCTGTAAAGGATTACATCATTGTCATTGCCTGTACAGTGTGTTCTGAGCTTTAGAGCCAGAATGCCTCAGCTCAAATTCTTTCCCCAAACATCTTCTTCCATCTCTGCTCAGTCTTAACATCTCTGAAATGGGGATAACTAAGAATATTAAGTAACATTAAGTGTAGTCATAGATGTCAAGGGATTGGAAATAATGCCTGGTACATCATAAGAATTTAGTAACTAGCCAGGACCGGTTTGGCTCAGTGGATAGAGCGTTGGACTGCGGACTGAAAGGTCCCGGGTTCGATTCCGGCAAGGGCATGTACCTTGGCTGCGGGCAAATCCCCAGTAGGGGGCGTGCAAGAGGCAGCTGATCGATATCTCTCTCTCATCGATGTTTCTGACTTTCTATCCCTCTCCCTTTCGTTCTGTAAAAAATCAATAAAACATATTTAAAAAAAAAAGAATTTAGTAACTATTTGGGATTGGCAATATTGTTATTTCCATGCATCACGAACCCAAAATGTAAAGGTCTAAGTAAGAAAGATAGATTCCCAAATATATGGAAGATGGGACACCCTTTGGAAATGAAATGATTTTTTAATATATTTTTTATTGATTTCAGAGAGCAAATGAGAGAGAGAGAGTGATGAAAACATCCATGATGAGAGAGAATCATTGATCGGCTGCCCCCTACATATGATACCCCCTACTGGGGATCGAGCCTGCAACCCGGGCCTGTGCCCTGACCAGGAATTGAACTGCTACCTCCTACTTCGCAGGTCGATGCTTAATCACTGAGCCATGCCAGCCAGGCTGAAAATGAAGTTTTGATATGGCTCAGTGGTTGAACATCGAAACTTGACATCTTTCTGTAGCTGTTTTACCCCCACTCTGTTCTTTCCTGAGTGTAATGTAGGTTCCAGAACAAGGAAATAGCCCGATACATCTTCTGTGTATAATTCTGCTCAGAGAGACAACTCCGTAAGGGACTGAACTGCCCACACAGGTTACTGTTTTCACCCCGTGTTCTGGCTAGTGTTGGGTCACATCTCCAAGCAGTTCCCTAAGGGTGAAGCTTTCATAATTAGAGTAGAATCACATCTTACACAGGGGTTAAGTTGGAAGGTCAACAGCTGAGGCAGAAATTGTGGCCACACCACCACCCTGGAGAGTCCTTAAAAAAATGCCCCTTTGGAAACTGAGATATTGTCTCTCAATAAATCTAACAGTTTAGTTGTCCCTCCAAGGTTGCCACCAGTTGCCCTGTCTTCGTCTGAGCACCAGATGAAGTAGTGACTTAATATTCTAGCCACTGATGAAAAGAAAAACAAATACACTGAAAATCAGAATCACTTCTTCTCAGCAAGATACCTACACACTGAGAAGCACCTAAGACCAGCAGCCATGGCACCCAGCAGTGAAGGCAACATCATATGCATTTGATATATACCCAATAAATGTTTCTGGAGTGAATTCTTATCATCTATAAGTCCCACTGCTATTTACTATGTACTGCTATGTACAGGCTATTGCTGGGTCTGAAAGGACAAAGTGTATAATCCACAATCTCTACCTAGTCACTTTCCGTGTCATGAGTGAGCCATTTAGGCAAATAAATATCATAATATATTACAAGTACAACAATGCAAGTATGTCCTAGGTACCAGTGGATGGGTATCAGGAAAGACTTACAAAGAAGGTGATGCTGGAGCTGAGTCTTTAAGGAGGTGCTTGGGAAGAGGTTGAGGCTACCAGTGAGAAAAGAATGCTTTCTATCCACAGGAGGGTCACAAGGAGGGGAAGATGGGTATGCAGTAGTGCCGTTGCTTTGGTGGCTTAGAGTATGAGGAGGCAGGGGTGGTCTGGCAAAAACTAATTATTTAGACAGTGGTGAGTCTTGGGAGGGTTGAGAGAAGAAGCATGACGTGAGCAAAAGTGTATGTTCAGATATATATTTGCTCTTATAAGGAGGGGAGACATACAGGAGTGTGTGATACCAGGAACCAGGAAGCAAGAACTGTAGTCTAGGCTACATTGTCCAGTATGGAGCCTCTAGCCACATATGCCTCTATAAACTTAATTAAGAATTCAGCTCCTCCGTTGCACTCTCCACATCACCAAAATAGTAATGGCATCTCATCGTTAAGGAGCTGGGAGGTGTAATTACGGTACATAGCCAAGCAACTGGGAATTCCTATTCAGAATGTATTTGAGGATTTATTGCCTTTTGGTAAGTGGTTGCATCACTGCAGGCAAAGTGAGTTTGAGTTCTCAAAAGGGGAAGCTGCAATGATTCACTGCATTTTACCTTATTACCTTATGAATATGAAAGGTTTGGGATTAGAGAGTCGCAGAAATTACATTAGTTCGAAACTAAGCTCTATCCTCGTCTACAGGCTGATCTGCGTTGACTCCTTCCCCAGTGCAGTGCTGCCAGGAAGGTGTGACATATACACACATACATGTTAGTGAGATCTGGGGAGGACATGAGAATGCAGGGTCCCAAACTGTGAGCACAGGCCACGCTTGAGCTCCTGAAGGAGGCCCTTTAACTGGGGCAAGTCCAACAGCCTGCCGTTCTTCCAATAAATTATGGATAACAGCTTCTGTGAAATCAGGATGTTTTGCCAGGGCCATCAGAAAACTACCTGTTTTCAAGAAAAGGCTTAACTGGGCTTTAGTGAGTTCAGTGAAGTGTGCGTGAAGAGGGCAATTAGGGCTTCCACTGTAAAAATAAAAACTCTAAATGGGGAGTTATGGAATCCAGCAAACCCAGTCAGGCTGATGTTGCCTCCCGGAGAAGACATGAGGGGTCATCATGAAATGTCCGCAGTCGAAACATTCTCCCTTGAGTCTCTGTAAAAGCAGCCCACTCTCTCTCAACCAACAGGTCTCCCCTAGCTCCAGAGGACAGTGTGCTGGAACGTCCCTCCTTGAGGAATTAGATGGGTTTTGGGAACGTTTCCTATGCTAAGTTCTTCAGTGGAGATTTAAGCTTATTTGCTTGATGTTTTCTTGGGTGGGGGAAAAGAGCTGGCTGAATCAGAATTTTCACTTTTAATACCTACACAATTCTTATCAGTCGGGAAAAAAGAGCTACTTAAATGTTGACCAGATAACATAAAGTATACTAATCTAAAATCTTCACACGTGCAGGCAGGGTTTCTCGGCCTCTGTCTACATGGTGACATTTGGGGCTGAAATTCTTTGCTGTGGGAGACTCTTCTGCATTGTAAGGTGTTAGCAGCATCACTGGTCTCTACCCACTAGAGGCCAGTAGTATCCCCCCACACGCTCACAAATGTGACAACCAAAATGTCTCCAGACATTTGCCATATGTCCCCTCAGGAGCAAAATGGCCCCCTGTTAAGCATGACTGATCTAACATCAGCACTAAATCTCAGCATCTTGCTACAGGGAATATAAATATGCATATGATATCAATATGAGCCCTGAATATATACCTGGTATATAATGTAGGTCTGTAATTTAATTTTTAAGTATGGTTTTATTGCTTTTAGAGAGAGGGGGAGGGAGAGGAAGAGGGAGATAGAAACATCAACGATAAAAGACTCATTGATGGCACCCAGACTCGTGAATGTGCCCTGACTGGGAATCAAATCAGTGACCTCTTGGTGTATGAGTCGACTCTCAACCACTGAGAAACACTGGCTGGGCAGTCTCTATTTTAATTTAAGGTGCTCTGTTCATTGGGGTTATTCTGTATTCTACAATTATAATCGAAACTACTGCCTTTATTTTTTTTTATTAAAATGTAAGATGTAGGTAAGAAATTGAGTCCCTCTCACCCTTCCTCAAGATTAATGTTGGGCCTGCTTGACTATTGGCAAGTAATGGCCAACTGCTTGCGTCTCTCCCCCACTCTGTAAGGCCCACAATATTCTTGTAAGTAGACCAGGTATCTCCCACCTACATGAGTTCTCTGGGACCCCATGGAGTTGAATCAACATGGAGAAAGTCAGCTTTATAAAATGTAAAATGCTCATAATTCTGGAAGCAGAAGATCTGGAATCTATATCCACTTTTTTTTTCTACTTAGTAACTGTATGGCATTGGCCAAGTCATCCCTCACTGGGGCTCAGTGACCGGATATAAGCAGGATGATTTTTGTTCTAAGTGGCAAGAGCCAACTCAAGCTGGCTTAAAGAAGAAAAAATTAGGGTAGGGTAGAGAATAAATTGGTTCATATTAACCAACTGGAACCAACAAACTGCAAGTCTCATTAGCTCCCTCTGGATCCCTTGTTGCCACCGTGTGTCAAACACAGTTCTTGGGACCTTACATATATTACCTCCAGTCTTTCACACAACATGGGAAGTCAGTGTCAATTATCAGAGAGGCCCAGGGAGGGGAAGCAAGTTGCCAATCTCTGTCTCTCTCTCTCTCTCTCTCTCTCTCTCTCTCTCTCTCTCTCTCCTCAATCCCCCCTCCTCCCTCCCTCTTTCCACTTTATCTAAAAATCAATGGAAAAATATCCTCGGGTGAGGATTAACAACAACAAAAAACATAGTGGCTTCACAAACCCCCAAGCGTGTGAGGGGAAAATGGATAGTTTACTCAGACATCTGAATAAACACCAAGTATTAGAACAATTCATTAGGAAAAATATTTAAATCCTCTAGCCAACTAGTTTGCATATGTTACTACTCAGCCACACAAAACCCACTTTTTTTTAATTAAGTCTTTGAACTTATAAAGCCACGAAGGATTTCCAATTCTTGAATCAAGAATTGTTTCCTCTCTTTACAAATCACCTGTTCTGTGGGGCAGTCACTGTGGCTGTTTCTGGAGGAGCCCCTAGTTCATTCCCTCCCCTAGGATGATCACTGTGGTACATCCCAGAAGAGGAGTAATGAGTTTGGGGTTCACATCTCATTCTTTTTTTTTTTTTTGTAATCGCTTGTGTTTAATGTGGAAAATAGTTGAATGAACCATGCACAGCTATAAAAGTTAAAAGAGAAAAGTACATGTGAAATCTTAGCTGAGTTCTCAGCTCAAAGCAGGATTACATATATAGGTAGTAATGAGGTCACTGAAAAATATTTTGGCATTAATTATTCCTGTTACTGACTTTTATTTGGGTTTGGGGGTTTCTTGTTTTGTTTTGAGTTATTTGGTTTTTTTAAACTACCTCTTGATCACGTCTTTATTTCACCAAATATCCTGACACCCCTGTTACTGTAGAAATTAGTTATGCATTGTCTACACAGAACATTTTAATATCTGCCCACCATTAATCTTGGGGATGTAAAAGGAACCAGTGGTTTTCAGTGAACTGGGGGACTTGATTAGCAACATGCCTTCTGTCATAAAATAGGGACAGAGCAGCAATTTCATGGATAATATCTACTACTCTGAGGATAGAGAGGAGATTGGAGCCCTTTAATCATGGGTGGAAAAACTAAATCTAGATCCAAATCAGTTTAGGGAGAAAAATGGTGCTGTAATTGAGACATCGGGGGTGAGAACGATGTGACGTCCTCCACAGATGGTGTAGGACCAAGGTCCCAGGTAGGGCTACGGCGGATGATGGATAGAACCTGCAACCTGGCTGGCAGAGGGGCTCGGTGCATCTGCTACCTTTCACCCACTCTAGGTCCACGGGCTTCCTGAGTGATGATGGCGCTGCTTGCCACTGAACCCTGGGCATCTTCAGAATCCTTCTCAACCCAGCATTCCCAACAGCCGCTAGCAATCCATCAGTTAGCATGCAATTGCTATGTCTGACTATAGGTGCAAGCTTCATCAGAATACTTGCACAGGTTGAAGCTACTACAAAATCTTATTCATTTGGAAACAGATAAATTAGGGAAAATATTGAATTAGTTCTCATTTTTAAGGTCATGGGGAATCCATTCACACAGCTAATTAGACTTTGGTTTACATGGGGATCTTGGAAAACACACACACCCACACATACACAAGACCATATGAGTTTAATGAATGACATATTGCTGCCTTCTCATGCTTTCTCTTGCTTTTTAATAAATCAGTTAAGTCCAGTGTTTTTATATATTTGCAAGGGACTCTATGCCCTTTCAAAATGGAACTTCAGAAATAGTTTGGGGGCCAGAGGGTCTCTGTTGTGTATAAAGTAGGAAGAAGGTGAGTTTGTGGTTCCTGGTTACATGCCCATTGCACACTAGGTATTTTAGTAAGAAATCATGGTCTATGAAGTGAGCTTGTAGAAGTTCCAGCTTTCTCCCCTGCACCTTGGAACCTGTTTGTGTCTGTACAGATGGTCTCTGTCAGTTGGAAGAGTCAGTAGGAGAGGTGGGGGAAGAAAATGTAGCATAAGTGAACAAAATTAGCAAATGACATAGCAAATAGAGAACAGCATACAATCCGATTGGGGGACAGATCTAGGGGTTGAGACATTTCCCAAGCAATGGTAAGTACCAGCAAGCAGAATTTAGGGAGCTACCAAAGCATGGAGTTAAAGTAATGGGAATTAGACAGTTTTGTGATGTGTATTTTAACACACCCAAGTAACCTCAGTACTTGCATTGTGTTGGGACTGCTCTTCCGTTGTCTGTATTTATCTAAATTAAAAAGCAGTTCTGTCTGTAGTATATGCAAGGAATTCATGCTGAACAAAATTTCAAAAAGTTCATGTAAAGAACAATTTTGTAGCAACCGTCATATCAGGCTCCTGGAAAATTGTACTTGAACTTCAGTTCCACCTCAGTCACTCCAAGGAATTTCAAAATTGGCTCCCAGCCATCCTTGTTCTTCAATGTGCAGTCACAGATATAGTTCAGTACAAACTCTAGAGCCTATTGACTGTGAGTTAAAATCTGTCCCCACCAGCACCTCACTTCAGAGTGTCCGGTCAGGACACCGCTGTGTCTGGGAGCCTGGGCAAGGGGGAGAGTAACATTGCTATGAAGGAACCACTTTGAACTTGATATCAAAATTATGAGAAAGGCTTTGGACTCTGCCAGCTAAAAGTGGCTATAAATGATTATTCAAAGAAATGTTTCTTCTATGAAATCTTGAAAGTGCCTTGGGATTGGAAGATGGGAACCTGGATTGATTGCCTATCAGTCACCCCCCTCCTTGTATGTCAGCTTCCTTTCCTATCACCATGCTGTGGGGCACACACTGCAGAGTGGGTAGGGAATGCATTTTGGGAAAGGACAAACCCGAGTTTGATTCCTGAGCCCCTGTTACTTACTAGCTGTGCAGTCTCACTGCTTTGTGCCTCAGTTTCCCCATCAATAAAGTAGGGATTATTCTCACTCTAACCTCATAAAATTGCTTTGAGAATTAAATGAGATAACCTGTGTAAAGTGACTAGTGCAGTGAGTGGCACATGGTCTTCGTGCAAAAACATTCGGAATTAAGATAGTCATAACAATGATGGTAAGTCCAAAGAAATCTAGGGGAGAAGGAATGGATTAAATGTGAGTACCGATTCTGATGAAACTAGGATGTGTTCAGTGTATCTTTGCCAGATCATCGGGCATGAGTAGCATGCCTCACATGGCTCCCAAGCATTTAGGAATGAGTTGAGTTTTTCAAATAAAAGTCCATTTACCTATGGATGTATTTCAGGGGTGAACCTTATTAAGTCATGTTATTGGGCAGGAACCCTTAACATTTAAGCTTTAGGAGTGTTTCTATCTTCTATCTCTTTCTTCCACTCCTCCTGCCTCAAAAGGGTGATAAGCCAGTGGTTTGATGCCTCTGTGCTGGTATTCACTGGTTTCCTCTCACCGGAAGTCCCTTTCCTCCTCTTATGAAGATCGCTCGGGCTTCACCTTTTCCAGGAGACCTTGCAGGACTCTCACACCTGCCTCTACCTGGCCAGGCTGGACCCACTGTCCCTTTCTCCGCCCCCACAGCACAATATCGTTAGGTCCTGGTCTTTAGCACATCCTGAGATGGAATAGTCACCTGTTTGCTTTCCCCACTAAACTGAGAACTCTCTGGGGGCAGGGCAGATGCCTTGCTTATTCTTGTGTCCTCAGTATCTCAGAAGGCAAGGGGCACTCCTACATTTCATTGAAACATACTGGTCTATCAGTAACATTTAATGCTGTCAGGAATTAAACAGAAAACGGAATTGTAAAGACAATGGCATTAACATCCATTGGAGGTGCCTGAAAATGTCCCCATATACATAATACATCTAAAAATCAGGAAAATTATTTCTTCTGACTCGGACACTTGTTACCCAAGTTGAAACTCAAACCTGGTTCTTGAGGAGTTTGCTTTCTAAACACCTTACCCTTCTCTCTGCACCCCTGGCTTTAGGGCTGCTGCTCCTGGCTCATTTTTCTGAGCTTTTCCCGAATGAACAAGCCAGCAGGCAAGCAGTGGCAGGGACCCTAAGATGTGAGGGTGACTCGGGCGAGAGTCCACATGGCAATTAATCTCACTGGGCACCCGGCCACCAGGAGCTCCCTGCCATGTGCTAAGAGGTTGCTGCAACTTTCTGAGTGGGAGAACCTCTTGACCCCAGGGCAGCTCTTCTCTGTGGCCTGGAGTGGCCATGCTTCTCTTTGTAGGAATTCCCTGTGGTGTCAAAACAACCCTCATGGTGCAGAGAAGTGGGTCCTTGGCCAGTTCTTTGGGATGCAAGTATGTTCCCCTTCCCACCTCTCTCCCATGTCTAACCCAATCTCCTGGACTTCTTTTAGTCTCCCTTATTTATTTGTTCATCCACTCAAGCGGTGTGATATGCTAGGAAGACACTGCAGACACAGGAGCAAATAAAATACAGAGGTCCACCTTCAGATAGTGGTAAGGGCTATGAACATATTTGAACAGGCTAATAGGATAGAGCAGACGGATGGGCCGTTTTCAGGAAGACAAACAGGGAAGGCTTGAACGAAGAGAAGGAGCAGGATTATGAATATTAGGTGGCGAGTCTCAGAGAATGTTCCACGTGGAGAGCACAGGAGGGGTAAAGGCTCTAAAGGTGGAATGACATGGCATGTTCAAGCAGGGAGAGATAGAGCTGTGGCTAGCAAACAAGGGGCCAGGTGGGGAGTGGTAAGGCCACCATCAGAGGTGACTCAGAGGCAGCTGGTGCCAGAGTAGGCAAGACATGGAGATGATCATCCAGGACCTGGACTTCTCTCTGCGTGTAATGGGGAAGCGCTCAGCACGCGAGCGATATGACCTGGTTTCTATTTTTACCGTGTTCTGCTGCTGTGGAGAAGGGATGGAGACAGAGTGGAAGCAGGTAGACCAGAAAGGAGACTGTTGGGTAGGGATGATGCCTTTTTAGATTAGGACGGCAGCAGGGGAAATGGAAAGAATTGGACATTTTCCAGACCGATTCCACATTAGCCATGTGGATGGATATTTCTGCTCACATTGGCTTTCTGAAACATGAAACTACATGTAGTATGAATTTTGACCTGTGGAGAAACATCTAACCACTTGAAATAATACATCTGGAGCATTTTCTTTCTTTCTTTTAGATATTTTTATTGTAAGGTGGTTTCAATGTAACTTTCTCTGAATGCTCTCATGACACTCATTGCTGACCTTTGACCCCTCTGTCCTCTTTCCCAGGTCGTCCCATTCCACCTACATCTTCGTCTAGCCTCCTCCCATCTGCTCAGCTGCCTAGCTCCCATAATCCTCCACCCGTTAGCTGCCAGATGCCATTGCTAGACAGCAACACCTCCCATCAAATCATGGACACCAACCCCGATGAGGAATTCTCCCCCAATTCATACCTGCTCAGAGCATGCTCAGGGCCCCAGCAAGCCTCCAGCAGTGGTAAGGAAACTGTGGTCTGAATGTGCTCTGTTGTGTGCGTGATCACGTTGCATCTTCAGTAAAATGGCAACTTGGAAACAAGGGCTGGGGAGAAGGTGGTGTGGGGCACATCTGGGGGGTGGGAGGGCAGAATACATTTGTCATTTTGTGACATTATGGTTCCAGGATACATTCGTCAAAGGTCACAGATAAGGCTTTGCTGGTCTCAGTAGGCTTTGGGCCTCCTTCAGTGAGAGGATTTGCCCACTGCTGCTGCTAGGAGCATACAGGTCTCAAAGGAAAAGGTCAGAGAGACAGTGGAATGTTGAATTTTGTTTTTCTGTGATTCTGGTCAGACCCAAGTACCCTGGACACCCTCACATGCCCAATTGTGTGCATGTCTAATCTCTTGTTTCTGATGGATAAACACTGACTCTTACTCTTAGTTCTTACTGTGGTTTTCACATTCAGAGGTCACATGGTTCTGTCTCACTTTTGATGATTTGGGGGCTACTGCCTTAACTCTAACCACTATATCTTAAGTGCAATTGTTCCGGGCCCAGCAATAATAACGCCTTATTTTGATTTCTCCTGTTGGTGATGTGTTCACAAACTATATGAACCTAAGAGCAGACAGTATCAAGATTTAAGTCTCCATGGCCTAAGGAAAGACAGCTGTAGAAATTAATTGCTTCTGACTCAAAGGCATTGGAGTTATCTTCTGAATTGGCCATTTATGGTGTCCATTAATATATCCTGTCCACGGCAGGACCGAGCTTCCATGCCAAGAATGTTCCTGGGTGAGATTGTGTTTGGGCTCCATCCACGATTGTACGCCACCACTGGCCTCAGCCTCTACAATTATATAGGACCTCTTAACTACATTTATGATGATTCATTCTGGAGATGGAATGATGGACTGCTACTTATGATGGCCCATGCCCTTCTTCAAAGCCAGGCCTGATATATTTAGTAAACTCGTATTGTTTTTCCCCCCCAAAAAAATTACCTAATCAAATCTCTCATCAAACGGGCAATCCATTGTTGATATTATGAAGGCCTTTAATCTACCATAAATCTTTATTAGAACTTATCAGAGCTTCTAGTTTGAGAGAAATGTGATTATGGCACTCTTAAAATGACATTACATCATTGGGGTGATTGGTTTATCATTTGGAGAAGAGACATCAATCATAACTAGCATAACCACGCAGTAAATGAATTCAACCTTTCTGCTGCAGAACAATGACACTGTAATTGCTCAAAATCAGGCTTCAAATGAAATCGGGAAATGCTCTTTCTTCAAATATGATGTTAACTTAATGGAATATATTATAAAAAATCATGTTTGAGGAAATTCTCTGTAATTAAAAATATGCAGAAATATATTCCCTTTTCTTCTTTTATCAGAACCTGGATTTAGCTACAGAACCCCCTTTTTGTTGTTGCTGCTGAGATTATGTTGCATTTAATTGAGCGATTCTCACTTATGTTTTGCTGCTTTTTGTTTCATACGATGTAATCACGATAAATGTTGTATTCTGAAGGACAAGAGGCTTTCCAAATGAGATGCACCTGCTGATAGCTTTTTAAAAACAGACAATTATTAGGGAGAAGATGAGCTTTTACAAACAATATTCTCTCTTGCATTTATAGGTACACAAGCAAAGATGATTTCCATGAGAGGTCAGTTCATATTTCAGAGCCGGCTAGTGTGTTTTCTTAGTGATGAGGCTGTGAGTGGCTTTGTTTTTGGATGTTGTATCAGAGAGAATGTAAGTTGTTGGTAGGGTATTCTTGTTGGCTTTATGCCTAATCAAAGCCTCATTTGGGTGGACACAATGGATCTATGCGTTCAGAGTCAAGCATACCATCCACTTTTCATCCCTTGCTCCAGTTTGTCCAGCTCACTTAAGATTGATAGCGATTTAAGCTTCTGTAACAGGGCAAAATACCACAGAAAACTTGAGGGTCCATTTTTACCCCAAGCAAGAGCTGAGCTGATAGGATTTCTTCACTTAAGGGGTAAAGACCCAATTGTGTAATGCCCTTGTTTTCAGTGGACACTTACCTCAGAACTCAGGTTTAATAAAAGTGAGTACAAATCAAGTTCAAATATGTGTGTGCTCATATGTGTGGGGGGGGGGGAGCGGGGGGATTGGGTGGCGCCCGCACACAAGTCCATGTGTGTGTCTTATGGAATGGATTTAGGGCCCGGGGCAAATTGAGGATTCTATCAAGATCTGAATGCGGTTGCCATGAATTTAAATTTGACGTAAAGGATTGAAAATAGAGTTTGACACAGACAATGCAAAGTGCAGAGCTGGGCCTGGGCGTTCAGAATTGAATTGGATGCGAAAGGGGCAGGATTGTTCGAAGGGCGTCATAGCAGAAACAGAGCAATCATGTGATTGACTGTGTTATGTTTAGCTGGTTAATTAGCCAGCGTTGTTGAAGTTGGTCTCTTGGCAGGGACTTTGTGTTCTGAAGCCCTGGTATCAGTTTGGTCTTCATCTCTTTCTCAGGTGAAATCACACCCCTTCCAAAACAACCAGCACAGGCATGACAGTAAGACATGATTTCCTGCTGTCCTCGATGGCCGCTGCTATTGCTTGACATTAGTGAAGCCCCCATCGGTAGGGGAGTTGCTGCACACATTTCCTGCCTGAAGACCCTTTGTTCTAAAAAGACAACCCGACATAAACTGCGCAACTAAAATGCTTTGGACAACATGAAAAGCTCCTCGAAGCAACAACAGTGCTTTACCTTTATGGTTCTGTATCATTATTTTCTATGAGTGCAGCCCATTCTTTAGTGGATGGTACTAACACCTCAGCACCTTTTGGAGCCAAATCGTTGTAACCTTCATGCTGTGCCAATCGAGCTCATACCCAGGGACCCTAGTGAGATGTTTAGAAGTGTGGAGCCTCCCTTCCCCCCAGCATCCTCTTCCCCAAAGCTGAGCTCTGGCAGGTGGCTCATCCTGTGTCCGGCTTTCTGCCAGGCCAGGTTAGCTCCAGAGAGGTTTCTTGTGTTAGAGCAGTATAATTTCAAACCCTATGAAATAACTCATCTGGAAAGAAAATCTGAATCCAAGTGGCAGCGTAATGGAGGGCCCTGCAGACGCGAGTATGATGAGACTGCCTTTCAAACAGGAATGGGGTCTGCACTTTGCTATGAGCGTATGAGGCAGAAAATATACGGGCAGCCACACTGTAATCAAAACCATTGGCTTACCTCCCCTCTCATAAAAGGTTGCGTTTTCCGTTTTCTTAAAAGTCTAAATGAAGGGGTTTAGAACACTCATTAGTAGCATCAGACATAGGGAAGCAATGTCACCAGATACCTGTCAGTCAGGGCCCTTCTGTTTAGTCCTCTGTGACGGGGGAACCCTCCCAGCTGCAGAGCCTCCAAATGTAACTGAGCATGTTAAAGGGCCCGGGCCCTTTTTGAAAAGTCAATGTCTTGATTCAATTCTAAATGAAACTTATACATCCAAACCAGCAAGTTCGGAGTTGCCTAGAGTGGCCCAAGAATTCAACTGTCTAGATCATTTAATGATTATCTTGGTTACCTGGCATCATAAAGCAAAAGAAAAGAGCTACGTTTATTAACTCATCCATCCTTTTTTCCCATCTCTTTTTTTTTTCTTTTTTTTAAATTTCTTTATTGATTAAGCTATTACATATGTGTCCTCATCCCTCCATTAGCCCCTCCCCCAAAATCCCTCCCCCACTCATGCACTCACCCTCCTGGTGTTCGTGTCCATTGGTTAGGCTTATATTCATGCATCCAAGTCCTTTGGTTGATCTCTCCTCCTTTCTCCCACCCTCCTCTACCTTCCCTCTGAGGTCCAGCAGTCTGGTCAATGCTTCTCTGCCTCTGGGTCTGTCCCTGTTCATCAGTTTATGCTGTTCATTATATTCCACAAATGAGTGAGATCATGTGGTATCCATCCCTTTTCTTATATGTCCCCATAATTTGTAAAAGCTTATGACAGTTTTTTTAAAAACTGGAAATTATAATTTATATCTACTATATATATGAAGGCCTAAGTGACTAGCTGACCAGCTGACCAGCCAACCCTCTGTCTGACCAATAGCTATGATGCCCACTGACCACCAGCAAGGAGACGCTCAACGCAGGAGCTGCCGAGTGACAGCAACTTTGCAGAGTGCCCTCTCGTATTCTGGGACCCCTCGGAGGATGTCGGACTGCTGGTTTCAGCCCTATCCTTGCAGGCCAGGCCAAGGGACCCTACCAGTGCACGCACCAGGCCTCTAGTTAAACAATAAGGGTAAAGGAAATTGTAGAGAAGAAAACAGAAGCTCATGTATGTAAAGTCCTATGCCATTATTTAAGACCAACAAAAATATTTGAGCTTCCTAGAAACCAAAGCAAAAAGGGAAACAGAAGGAACAATAAGCACAACATCCGTGAGAGAAATACAAATCATCTGCTTCAGGGAAATTCTGTCAATCCTCATAGTGAGGCTGGAAAGGAATTGCTTCCAAGAGGCTGAATTCCCAGTGACCTGCTATCATGCATTTAGGGAAGGATTTCCTGCTGACATTCTTAAACCTCCCTCCTCATATGCCATAGAAAACATTTGCAGCTTTAAAAAAAATCCACAAATGCCGAGACCGGTTTGGCTCAGTGGATAGAGCATCGGACTGTGGACTGAAGGGTCCCGGGTTCGATTCCGGCAAGGGCATGTACCTTGGCTGCGGGCACATCCCCAGTAGGGGGCATGCAAGAGGCAGCTGATCGATGTCTCTCTCTCATCGATGTTTCTGACTTTCTATCCCTCTCCCTTCCGCTCTGTAAAAAACCAATAAAATATATATTTTTTTAAATTCCACAAATGTCCAAAAATGTAGCCCATGGACAAAACTTGGTCCATATGTAAACCTTTGTTCTGTAAAGTACCATGGAAACTGCTTGTCCCTTAGACAATAAACCTTTAATATCATTGCTCATAACTAAATGTTTAGGGGAATTAGCCAAAGCAAATGTTCCGTGTTTCAAATTTGTCTTGACAGCCACAGAGAGGTTCGCATTGATATCCTCTCATGAAAACTGAAGTGTGGCTCCCAGACAAATTCACTCCTGGGCCCCTCCCACCAGCCATAGGCTGGGTTTGAAGGAGAAAGAAGCGGGGTATGCAGAATTGTTTTGTTAATGAAACTTCTTCCCCTTACATTAGTGAGCTTTGGGGAAGAATTGTTCCTCTAACATGTTATAAGTTTTCTTGCCTCTTAAGCAGATTGTGCCCACTGTAATTTAATTTAGAATTTCCTAAGTAGCTCACAGCAATTATTATGCACATCGATGGTTGTACCCTGCTCATAATACCAGCTCATTTTTTTTTAGCCGTTGTGCATTGTGAGGCTGCTGATCCCACTCCCCTCGTGAGCTGCACTGGACCTCACAGCCTGCCTTTAGGCTGTTATTTCTCCTCTTAGCTCCACCCGTCATGCAGAGACCCCGGCAGGATGCCATAGTAGGTACTCAATAAGCATTTACTAAATGAATGAATTAATCGATACTAATAAAACAATATGTGGTCGTCATGCCCTCATGCCATGACGCCCTCATACTGCAATGAGCGATCACCAGGAGGCTGCGTGTGCAGCCGGCAATGTGGGTGGACAGGGCTGTGTGAGCTGTGAGAGCTGCAAGGTGTGATAGTAGGCGGGACTTGACCAGGAGGTGCAATGGGGGAGCAGAATGCCGCTGCTCAGGGCGGGCACAACACTCGGGCAAGCAGAGGATGGCGGCTGCCACTGTGAGGACCCGAAGCTCAGACAATGAGGGCTCAGCCAAGGCTTAGGTATTCTGCAGTGGCTGTGAGAGCTGCGGCGCAGGCAGCCTCGTGGCTAGCAATGGTAGCAGCAGAGGCATGGTGGGGGGTATCGCCTTCCCCTGACCTTCGGTTGGTTCCCGTGGAGGAAGGCCAGACTGGGGTAGGACATCCCCTAAGGGCTCCCAGACTGTGAGAGGGGGCAGGCTGGGCTGGGGGACCCTCTCCAGTGTACAAATTTTCATGCACCAGGCCTCTAGTGTCTTTCATAATGGCCTTTATTTTCTTAATTTCCTGATTCTATTATGATTGATGGTAAAAAGAAAGAAAGAAAGAAAGAAAGAAAGAAAGAAAGAAAGAAAGAAAGAAAGGAAGGAAGGAAGGAAGGAAGGAAGGAAGGAAGGAAGGAAGGAAGGAAGAAAGAAAGAAAATATGCAATATACCTATATTTGACCTGGGACTGTCTGAGATACGGTAGAACTTTGTAGTTCATCTGTAAATGAAAAGGTTTGGAAAACCTTGTCCTGGACAGTGTGAATTTCACTCCACTCTCTGGGGCATGGACAAAGCTGAGCCCTACAGTACCATGCAAAGCAGCACCTTGCTGTTTCATTACAAACATTGAAAAGCATGGTTTGGGGTCCTGTAGCACCTGTTGGGGTCCTGTAGCACCTGTTGGGGTCCTATAAAAACTGTTGAAATGTCCCAGCAGCAAGCAGAAAAGGCATAGATAGCTCCTCGGATTCTGACCCAAGCTCCTAGCGAACATCACTCAGCCTCCTAAACAAGGACGTAACCTGAGAATTGAGAATTGATGGTTGTTGAACTCTCTGGGCCCTGCTCTCTGGGCGGCAGTGTAGCTCACAGAGATCAGACCTTTTCTTCTCGCCTATGTGCTTTCTTGCCCTTGTCCCCAATACACACGTGGTTTGTAGGTCTAGCAATTTTCAGCCCGGATAGGGTGAGGCCGCTCCTCTGTTCCACGGAGCACATGAGCACACAAGCAAGATGGGCAGGTAATTCCTTTGGAGATGTGCAGCCTGAAAGTGACATACGGCACAGAACCACTCCTGTTCAGCAAATAATCTTGCTATTGACAGAATCCCCAAGGTCGATGCGCACTGTGTACATTCCACCTCTCCATCTCTGTCCTTGGCTCCTTGGTACAAACTGAAGGTTGGCAAGATGTCCTGGGGGCTCCGTGTGACATTTTAACAGTTTCCTGCCCTAACAGCTTTTACCCAGAACTTTAGCTTTTCTGGAATCTCTTTAAAGACTGCAATCACTTCTAACCAGCTTCTGCAGAATATTCCATAGCCACTGAAAATGTGGCCTCACCCCTCGTTAGAGATGTCTCCATTCTCTGTTGACTGAAAAGACAGATTCCTTCCACCAGTGGGTAGTTGCAACAGATGGTACAGCCTCAGCCCCAGTAAGCCTCTCAGATCGCTCCCCAAAATAATAATTAAAAATAACTGTCTTCCTAAAAATATGGGTTCTGATGTGCAAACCACTTGAATGTGAATCATAACTCACTCACTTTCTGACACTGTAATATTGAATAACTTACTTAATCCATGCCTCATTTTTCTTAACTGTAAAACAGGTCTGAACATCTCTAAGTCCTCAAGCTGTTAGGGATAGTAAATGCCATTCTGAAAGGAGATTTAGACAGTTGGAACAGATCAGTTTGATATTATTTACTTTTTAATTTAACACTTAACATGATAAAAATATAGATAAAAGGGAATTTAGCATTTTTTAAGTGTACAAGTTCTATGGCATTAAGTTCAATCATACTATTGTGCAACCATTACCATTACCATCTGTTCCAGAACATTTTTATCTTCCAACAGAAACTCCAAACCCATTAAACACTAACCCCCCATCTCCTTCTCCCAAGCCCCTGGCAACTATCTTTCATTTTCTGTTTTTTATGGATTTGACTAGTCTAAGTGCCTCATATAAGTGAGATTGTACAACTTATATCCTTTTGTGACAGTCTACTTCACTTAGTATAATGCCTTCAAGACTCATCCATGTTATAGTCAGAAGTCCCTTTCGGAGGACATAAGGAAGGCCAAGAGACATATGAAAACATCCTCAAAGTCACTAATCATCTGAGAGATGAAAATCAAACCGACAATGAGGTAACATCTCATACCTGTCAGGATGGCAATTATCAACAAACGACAAATGACAAGTGCTGGCGAGGATGCAGAGAAAAAGGGAAGGAACCCTTGTGCACTACTAGTGGGAATGCATACTGGTGTAGCCACTGTGGAGAACAGTATGGAGTTTCCTAAAAAACAAGAATATAAATGGAACTCCCATTTGACCCAGTGATCCCACTTCTAGGAATATATCCCAAGAAACCAGAAAGAATATATGCACCCCTATGTACATAGCAACATAATTCACCATAGCTAAGATTTGGAAACAGTCTAAGTGCCCATTAGCAGATGAGTGGATTAAAAAACTATGGTACAGCTACACAATGGAATACTATGCTGCGGTAAAAAAGAAGGAATTCTTAGCATTTGCAATAGCATGGATGGAACTGAAGAGCATTATGCTAAGCGAAATAAGCCAGTCAGAAAAAGATAAATATCGCATGATCTCACTCATTTGTGGAATATAATGAACAACATAAGCTGATGAACAAAAACAGATCCAGAGACAGAGAAGCATTGATTAGTCAAACTTCAGAGGAAGGGCAGGGGAGGGAGAGATCAACCAAAGGACTTATAAGCATGCATATAAGCCTAACCAATGGACACAGACACCAGGGCTGTGAGGACATGAATGGGGAGGGGCGTGCGGCAATGGAGGAATAAGGACATATATGTAATACCTTAATCAATAAAGAAAAAAAAGTCCCCTTCATTGAAAATTGAACAACATTCTCTTGTTTCTGTATACCACATTTTTGTTTATTCATCCATCAATAGATACTTGGGTTGTTCCCATGTTTTGGCTATTGTTAAAGATGCTACTATAAATATTGGTGTACAAATATCTGTCCAAGTGCCTGGATCTGTCCAATGTACTAGATTACATAGCAATTCTATGTTTCATTTTTGAAGGACTTGCCATAGTGTTTTTCACAGCAGTTATATTATTTGACAATCCTACCACAGCAATGCACAAGGGTTCCAATTTTTTTTACATCCTTCCTGAGATATCTTCTCTGTTGACCTTTTATGTATATATAACTAGAGGCCTGGTGCACAAGATTTGTTCACTCGGGGTGGGGGCCCTCAGCCCAGCCTGAGACCTCTCACAGTCCAGGAGCCCTTCGGGGATGTCCAACTGATGCTTTGGCCCATTCTCTGCAGGGAGCAGGCCTAAGCCAGCAGTTGGACATCCTTAGGGCTGCCGCAGAGGCAGGAGAGGCTCTTGCCACCAGTGCTGCCCTTGCCTGCCATAAGCCCAGCTTCTGACTAAGTGGTACTCCCCCTGTGGGAGTGCACTGACCACCAGAGGGCACCACCTACATTGAGTGTCTGCCCCTGGTGGTCAGTGTGTGTCACAGTGATCAGTCATTTCGCTGTTTGGTCGCTTTGCATATTAGCCTTTTATTATATAGGATAGCCATCCTAATGCATATAAAGTGGTATCTCATTGTGGTTTTGATTTGTGTTTCCCTAATGATTAGTGAGGCTGAGCATCTTTTCATGTGTTTATCAGCCATTTGTTTGTCTTCTTTGGAGAATTGTCTATTCAGGTTCTTTAACCACTTAATAATCAAGCTGTTTGTTGTTGTTGGTTACAGGAGTTCTTACATGTGCTTTATGTCAATCACTTATTAGAAATATGATTTGCAAATATTTTCTCCCATTCTGGCAGAGGCTTTTTGACTCTATTGAATATACTTTGATGTGCAAATTTTTAATTTTGATGTTGTTCGACTTACCTATTTTTGTTCTTGTTTCCTATGTTTTTAGTGTCCTGTAGCATACACTTATAAGGGTTTAGTCTATGGTGGCCATTATTCTACAGGTTTTTACAAATGGTAACACATTTGATCCTCAACACTAAGAAAGACAAACGTTTCCCTTGAGGCTGGGAATGGTTTCACACCAACATCTTGGAATGGGTGCTTCTAGGAGCCAGCCTGGCATTTCCAACTGAGCCATGGTATTCTGTCCTTGAACATCAGCAGTCTTGTAGGACCCCAACATCAGCCAGGCTACTCTGTGACTGGGTGACATAAAATGAAAATGAGACCATTTCATCGTCTTGCCTAAACACAGACAGAAATAAGGCTGCTATCCCAAACACAAAAATACAAAACATCCCTCTCTCTGGGCTAAATTGTGTAGCTATTCTTTCTTTACCAAGTTGTTCTAGCCTCTTCTAGTCAGCCCTTCCCATAGATAAGACATAATGAGACATCTGGTTATAGAATTATCTCTGACAGAACCAAATGAGAGTGAGCCTTGAGGCCTCCCTAATACCACCTCCCACAGCCCTTCCTAGCACCCTTTCGCTGAAGCACCATGGCTCCCCTTCCTGTGCCTTCTCCCTCCTTTCAGGGAGTTCATAAACCCAACTTTGATTGAGCACAGTGTGCTGTTGATGGTGTGTGGCTGGATGACATTAACATCATTGCACTGTGGTTTGGGATTAATATCATCCCTGTTTTGCAGATGGCAGAACTGTGGCTCAGAGAGGTTAAGTAACTTGCCCAAGGACAGGTAGTGATTAAGCAGTATAGCTGGAACTTGACCCAAAGAAAACAGTCTACACAGTGAGAAGTAGATAAGACAAATGTAAATGTTTAAAAGACAATTCCAGAAACTATGTATTTTTTTCAAGAAATAAAAGAATAGTCATCATGTACTACATGGCTCAGCTCTTCACAGCATTTATGAGACCATGATGACATCTAAACCTTGAATAATGGTCTAAGCATTATATCAGAAGGAAGGGAAATAGAACAGGTACAGGTGTTGTCTTGGCAGATACCCGAAAAAAGCCTAAGTCTGCATCTTCTATAAGTCAGAAGTTTCTAGGTAATGCCTAAAAATGAAAATGCAAAAAATAGCAGCTAAGCATATTATTTATAGACCTAGGAAGAAAAAAACACACAAAATAATCAGATAAAAAAGGTAAGTGTGGTTGCCTCTGGAAAGGAAGAATTTGGTGATGATTAAAAAAAAAGATTGCAATTCTTGAACCAAACATCATATAACTATCTTACTCTTTATATGCATTTTTCTTTTGATGAAAATGTAAAAATAAAAGATGTCAGACATATAGAACACTCAATACAATGGTAGAACCCCCAAATGGTAGCCATTTAATATTCTCAGATATATTTCATTCAACAAATAAGTGTTGATTAGAGGCTATGTGTTCGAGGTAACACCAGGTGCTATGAACTTGAATGGGAAGGCACTGGAGCATTTTCCTTGAATCCGTAGATTTGTCTGTATCTGCTTCTGTTGATTCGGGAGCCCTGTGGAGTTGTTAGGGCTTTAGTGCTTTATCCCATCCCAGCCTCCAGCCTTGCTGAAAAAGCCCAGGCTTAGGATGGCATGAGACGGAGAAGATCCTGTAACTACCGTTCCTCCTCATTACGAACCCAGCATCCATCTAAGCACAGGTCCCATCTTTTCCCCAAAGCTTTCTCAACCAACTGTGGCCAAATAGAGGCAGAGCTAGAACTGCACAACAGCCTTATCGTCTGCCTTATTCAATTTAGCACCTCATTACATTCTGATTTGTAATATTCTCTTGGTATTTCATGCATATAAGTCACTTGTGTCAACATTAAATTGCCACCACTTAAAGACAAGGGTCATTTCTCTCGTCTTTTTATATCATTTAGCACTTGGTGCAGGTTGAAATGTGTCCAAGACATCCTTATTGATGTAGCCTTTTACTGGTAAAGGGCACTGGTAGACTATGGCTACAGAAAGGTAGATACATTCTGACTTGGGCAAGTCCTTGTAATTCCTTTAAGATTTGAGATTATCTATGATGGGGGTTGTGAGCTTGGTCACTGTTAGAAAGAACAGAAAAGGCACTATAGGGAGTGATGAGAAAAGATGCATGTTTATGTAATCTGTTGTCTTCCTTGGATCCAAGGAATATATTTCCCTTCATCATGCCTTATAGGAGCTGCTCTTTTGAGTCGGTGGTGCCTTGGAGATAATCCCCTCTGATGATACCTTTTTGGTGGTACAGCCATAATCTAGAGAGTTAGGCTAGGGAAGGCCTGGCCTTAGCATCAGTATTAGTTTCCTGGGGCTTCCTTTACAACGTACCACAACCTGTGGGCTGACAACAACAGAAATTTACTCCCTTCCCAGTTTAGAGGCTAGAAGTCCACAATTAAGGTGTTGGCTGGTCCATGCTCCCTTCAAAGGCTCCAGGGAAGAATTCTTCCTCGCCTCTTCTCACTTCTGGTGGTTGCTGGCAATTCTGGTACTGTGGCAACATAACTTCAGTCTGTGTCTCCAACCTACTTGCTGAATTTAGTAGACATTTATCCTCACATCTCACACATCTCTTCTTCACTCTTCCTTTCTCCTTTCCTTTGGCATGTAAGGCTCTGTTTCTCATTCTCATTCCTATGTTTCTGGCCCCTTTTGCCTTCCTGCGAATCCCTTAAATGCCAGGTTACTTATATGTTAAAATCACAGCCATTTCCCCTACTTTTCTTGTCCTCTCTAATGGGTAGTCATCTACACTCATCACTAAATTACAATATATGAGTTCATGGTCCCAACGTTCTTTTTTCCAGGTCAAATATTTACCCAATATATCTAAACTAGAGGCCCGGTTCACTAAATTTGTGCACAGGGCTGTTTGTCCCTCAGCCCAGTCTGCACCCTCTCCAATATGGGACCCCTTTAGGGATGTCTGACTGTGAGGAGCCTGTGGTGGTTTGCAGTCGGACATCCCTTTCACAATCCAGGACTGCTGCCTCCCAACTGCTTGCCTGCCTGCCTTCCTGATTTCCCCTCACCACTTCTGCCTGCCAGCCTGATCACCCCCTAACCATTCCCTTGATAGCCTGATTGATGCCTAACTGCTCCCCTGCCAGCCTGATTGCCCCTAACTTCCCTCCCCTGCGGGCCTGGTGCCCCCCAACTGCTCTCCTCTGCAGGCCTGGTTCCCTCCCAACTGCCCCTCTCTGCAGGCCCAGTTGCCCCCAACTTCCCTCTTCTGCTGGCCTGGTCACCCCTAACTGCCCTCCTCTGCAGGCTTGATCACCCTCAACTTCCCTCCCCTGCTGGCCTGATTGCCCACAACTGTCCTCCCTTGCAGGCCTGGTCCCTCCCAATGGCCCTCCCCTGCTGGCTATCTTGTGGTGACCATCTTTTGCCCACATGAGGGCAGCCATCTTATCTGTTGGAGTGATGGTCAAGTTGCCTATTACTCTTTTATTGGATAGGTGCATGGATAGGGGCTGGCTCGTTTGCTCTGAACCATGTCCTGGATCAGGGTGGGGATTCCTTTGGGGAATGTGGCAGTCTGGGTGAGGAGCCTGTGGTGGTTTGCAGGCTGGCCATGTCCCTCAGTGACCCAAGCAGAGGCCCTGGTATCTGGGAGTTATTTATCTTCTATAATTGAATCTTTATAGCTTTAAGTGGAGGCCAAGGTAGGCCTGGGCCTGCCAGGGTTTGTGGAAAGCTTGGTATCCTCCATTGTCAGGGAAACCCAAGCCTCCTGCTTGCTCCATAGCTGCAGCCATCTTGCTTGGGTTAATTTGCATACTTGTTCCTGATTGGCTGGTGGGAGAGGTTTGTGGGTATAGTGGAGTGATGGTTAATTTGCATATTACTCTTTTATTAGTTAGGATGCCCCCTGTGTATTTCAGCTAAGATGTCCAATAGACAATTCAAAAACAACAGTTCAGAAATAAAACTCTTCACACTTAATCTGAAACATATTCTTCCATATAACTCTTCTCTGGTTTTACTCCTCTCAGGGCCTGTCCCTCATCCAATCAGTGACTCAAGCCAGAAACTTAGAAACTACCCTTGCTGTTCCTCATTTCTACCTAGAATAAATCTCCAAACCTTATCCAGTTTGACTCTTAAATATTTTTACATCTCTGTTGCCACCACCCCAGCTCAAATTACTATTATCTTTGGCCTGAAGATCTAATTGGTTCTAATTGATTCTTTTCTCTTTGAATCTTTCTGTTTCCTAATCGAATCTGTTCTCACAACTCAATTAACAGAGTTCTATTAAATGCATAAGTGAATAAGCTACTTCAAACTCTTCAGTAGGACACCATTGTTCCTTAGATATAGTCTATACCCTGTAGCATATCATAAAAGGCTCTTATGCACCTCCCTCTCCCCATATCTCACCATTCATCCCCCTTCTTACATAGTGACTGATTGTGCCCATCCACACCTTAGAGTCTTTGTGGTATTGTTTTCTTCAGGAAGCTTTCTGATCTCCCTAATCTGGGTTATTCTTCTTTCCATAGCTCCCCTGTCTCCTTTGTCTTTGAACTCACCATTTGTCTGGATTCAACCATCGGTTTAAGCTCTCAGAAGACAAGAACCATTTCTCCCTTGTGTCCCATTTTACTCTCTACATTTAGCTAGCACAGAGACGATGTTAAATATTAAGCAAATGAACAAAGAAAGAGTGAATGAAGCCAAAGGAGGGAGGAAAAGGTATTCATAAAGTAGTTTCAATGCCAAAGAATGGCCCAAGAACATAGTGGAGGCAGACCCTGGCATACCTGCTGGTTTTCTCATTCTGTAGTAGAAGAGGTGAGGGATTAAGGTGTTTCTGGCTGATAATATACCATGGTGTGAGCAACAAAGAAAGCCTGAAACAAGCAAAGAAACCTAATCCAGTTAATATTTAAACTCTAGAATGTAAATAAACTAGGATAATATAGAAAAACTCATTCTATATTCTATATTCTACATTCTATATTCTCCAATACAGTCCTCCCCCTTTATCCATGGTTTCATATTCTATGGTTTTAGTTTCCCATGGTCAACCATGGTCCAAAAATATTAAATGGAAAATTCCAAACATAAACATTTCATAAGTTTTAAATTGTGCACTGTTCTGAGTAGCAAGATGAAATGTTGCGCCTTTCTGCCCAGACGGTGAATCATCCCTTTGTCCACTGTGTCCACTCTGCATAAGCTCCCTGTCCATTACTTACTTAGTAGACATCTCTGTTATCAGGTGACTGCCGCGGTATTGCCGTGCTGGGGTTCAGGTCACTCTTGTGTGCAGCCCAACACTACATCACAATGCCTACGTCATTCACCTCACCTCATCTCATCACCTACGCAATTTACTATCTCACATCATCACAAAAGGGTGAATACAGTACCAGATATTTTGAGAGAGAGGGAGACCACATTCACATAACTTGTGTTTTATGCTGTATTGTTATAATTGTTTATTTATAATTGTTATTGTTAATATTTTATTGTGCCTAATTTATAAATTAATGTTTATCACAGGTATGTATAAGAAAAAATGTAGAATATCTAGGGATTGGTACTATCAGAGGTTTCAGGCACCCACTGGGGGTCTGAGAATATACCCCACTACAAAAAAAGAGGGTATGACGGTACCAGTCTTTCCCCCAATACCCCTTGGGCCAATCTCAGCCCTCTCTTTTGTCATTTTCTGTCAAATCTTTATGATTTCTGCTGTTTTATTATCCTTATTCCTTTCTGGTACTTATAAATCTAAAGACGAGGAGGCATACACATTCTTGATACTGAGGCATTTAGATAGTTATCACTTAAATTAATGCTTTCTGCAAGAGTTGTATTTTAGTGGAAAACAATAATTGTTTCTAAGACAGCATCTTGGAGTTGAACCAATTCTATCAGAGAACACTCAACCGTGGAAAGCCAGCAATAAAGGCAATGATCAATTGTTCTTTCCTTTTTCTCTCTTCCATGCCAAGTCAGATTTTTGCATCCCTTTGCTTTAAAAAATAATAATACATGAAGCTGATGGTGTGGCGTATTTAAACACCTCAGTGGGACAGTCAGTGGCCCCGTGCAGAAAGAACCCTGGTCCATCTTCATCACACTTTCCCACCCCACCCCCCACCTCAGCCCTCCCATAGGATTTACAAAGATGCACTTTGTACGTTGTGACCTTACAAATCCCTGCTTTTGAATTGTGTTGATGTCCAACCGTAGGCTGGGGGTGGGGACAGGACTCCTATTCCTCCATGCCAGCTCCCCAAATAGTTGCAGTGCATGCCGTGGCATTCACACTTGGCTGGCATCGCATTTCAATCTGTTCCATCTGATTGGCTCCTGTGTTTTCTGCAGGGCTGTGGTAATGGAACCCTCTTCCCGAGTTCCCAAGGTTATTTTCATCTCAATGACCTTTTCCATCTCCCTGGGGCACCCCACCATTACCCACCCCTCTTTCACTCTCCTGCATAAGACACTGCTTCACATGTTATTCTTTCTGCGGGAGCCGTTGTCTCTGATACATTTCTATCAGCGGCTCCGTGGCTGCCATAAAGGAGCAGTGATCTTTACCAGCTTATGACCCCGCCCCCGTTTCTACTGCATTCTTCTCACGTTCTTCTCATTCAGTTCAAGCAATTTACTGCAAAAAAATAAGAAAAGATTGGATGGGACACCACCTATTTAAATATCAGGATGCTGGTTTGATGATTTCTTTTGCTGACCTCTGCACCTTCTCACAAAGACAGAAAACTGGTTAGAATATAAGAGACTGAGGTTGTGAAAATGATTCACAGGGAGGGAAAAAGTCATATTACACGGGGCAGCCTTGGCCTTTTCTGCCTCTCTTTATTGATCTTGAATTGCTGAAAGGAAGGGTTCATAAGAAAAAAAGAATCTGTGAAGCCAAGAAAGGAAGAGGCCTAGAGAAGTGGGGGCCAGGGAATCAGAATCTGAACCTAATCCTACAAGGAACCCGCCATGTTCCCCCCAGTGGGTGCCTGGGCAGTCAGTTCTCTTCTTGGACCCTCCATCTCTTCCTTGTATAGTGTTTGGAGAATTTGTGCCAGCTGTTTAGAAAGGTCTCTTCCAACTTTCAAATGTCAAAATTCCATGAAAAGAACAAGAATTGGGCACAAGACCCTAAACCACTTCCAGGGCAGCCTGGGGTCCGGCACCTCTCTATAGAAGCACAGAAATGTTTTCTATCCAAAGCTAAACAACTAAAATGATTGTTCCTTCCTGGATTGGTGGGGGTGATGATGATGATGCTATTAAATAATAATCATTATTACTTATGTTTTTATAATATTTTCTTCTTCAAAGAACAAGTTTATATACATTAGTTAGCTCAGAGGTTGCGATATCTAGCCCTTGGGTTAGACAGATGAGCTTGCCATCCTGTTTAATTTGTCCTTGCTTTTATTTT
The DNA here is from genome assembly GCA_027563665.1 of Antrozous pallidus. NCBI lineage: Eukaryota > Metazoa > Chordata > Mammalia > Chiroptera > Vespertilionidae > Antrozous > Antrozous pallidus. Next base: position 8,698,642 of record CM050516.1, on the reverse strand, counting down.
TAAAATGTTTTTATTTAGGTGACAACATTTTTTAAAATATATTTTATTGATTTTTTTTACAGAGAGGAAGAGAGAGGGATAGAAAGTCAGAAACATTGATGAGAGAGAAACAGTGATCAGCTGCCTCTTGCACACTCCTTACTGGGGAGGTGCCTGCAGCCAAGGTACATGCCCTTGACCAGAATCAAACCTGGGACCTTCCAGTCCGTAGTCCGATTCTCTAGCCACTGAGCCAAACCGGTTTCGGCAAGGTGACAACATTTTTTTTTAATGGAGATTTTTAATTTTTGTTGTTGTTAATCCTCACCCAAGGATTTTTTCCATTGATTTTTAGGGAGTAGAAGGGAGGGAGGGAGAGAGAGAGTGACACATCAATGTGATAGAGATCCATGGATTGGTTACCTCTTATACATTCCTGGAACCAGGTACATGCTATTGACTTGGAATTGAACCTGCAACCCTTCGGTGCTCAGACAGATGCTCTAAGCACTGAGACACAGCAACCAGGGCAAAAATCAAGAGATTTTTATATAAACACTAGAGTCCCAGTGCACGAAATTCATGCACTTGGGGAGGAGGGTGTTGCTTAGCCTGGCCTGCACCCTCTCCCAGTCCAGGAGCACTTGGGGGATGTCTGACTGATGGTTTAGACCCTGGGGAGTGGGCCTAAGCCAGCAGTGGGACATTCTTAGTGCTGCTGTGGAGGTGGGAAAGGCTCCTTCCATCACTGCTGCTCTCACTAGCCATGAGCCCAGCTTCTGCTAAGAGGCACTCCCCCTGTGGGAGCACACTGACCACCAGGGGGCAGCTCCTGCATTGAGTGTCTGCCCCCTGGTGGTCAGTGTGCATCAAAGAGACCAGTCATTCCGCCATTGGTCAATTTGCATATTAGCCTTTTATTATATAGGATTCATAATTCTGTCTTTATTGAAATAACAAATCTAACATTACCGCCTATATTACATCATGGTGAGTAGAGGCTGCCTGTTTTATGTGTGGCAGACCTTCTCTACTTTTGTTCCTTCCTGTGATTTTCCTGGCCTCTTGTAGACCATTGAACTTGCTGTCCTCGTCATCTAATCTATGGGCATCCTTGATGACCACAAGCATGGTGGTAGCCACTACTGTCATTAATCATAGTCTCCTATTGGAATTCCATCTTTGCCTTTACAAAACACCACAGTGTGCCTTGTTTATTTCAAACCCCATCATTGCCATGTGCCAAGGAAGTATTACCATCTCCACTTACCAGATCAGAAACTTGAGGGTCAGAAAACTCAAGTGTCTTATCAGTTCTTATGGTCTCAATGTTTTTGCCACCAAGGTCCCGTTTTATTATTTTTTCCCATATGCTCAGTGTCTAGTAGGACTCTGTCTACCAGTTCACATGTATTAGCTCATAGTTTGGTTTTTACCATTTTATGTTACATAAAAATATATATGTGTGCATTTCAAACTATTGCTTTATTTTAATTAATAGAATTCTTACCCCTTAGGATTGCACTACCCAAAAATATGCCTTTACCTTCGTGACCGATTTCCTCTAAACTACCGATAGCTTTTTCAACGACATTTCAGCTGCCATCTAACCTCTACTCTCAGTGGCAACTTAAGTATTTTTACCGTGTAAGATTGTAACTGCGAATGGACAAATTTGCGGGTTCCTTTGCACAAGTCCTCTGCATTTCCATGTCTTCCCGGGTGAACTCATCAACAAGCACATCCAGTTGAGAGGAAGGAAAGCTTGCATGGGTCACAAAAGGGTTAAATGAGTGTTAGGAAGCCTGGGCCAAATAGCCTTATGGCATAGCTGAGTTGTATGCTGTTCTGCCAAGGTCAGTTACAAGGAGAATTCAAACTCAAGTATTTTGTCGACATGGGAGCATATGACATGGAAGATTGCCTCACTTCTGGTTCTGATCTTAGCAGAAGAAGCCACGTGCTGTCGGCACATGCTAATTAAATAGCCACAGTGTGATTATCGTGTCTCGGGTGCTGGGCATCGCCCGGGTCTGAAAGGCCATCGTCACACCAGATCACTTCCATCGGTTTCCTCCCGGCATTCTGACACCGAGGGCGTCTGCTGCTCTGAGAGTCTGCTGGCCTAAACTTGTCCTCATAACAGCACAAGATCAGTATGAGATTCCTTTTACAAAATAACCTACAGGCTTCTCGGTTTGATTTGACTCCAGCCTGCTTTGGAAAAGTGTCAAACTTGTACAAAGGGAAACATGCTATGCTGAGTCAATTCTGTTTATATTTCACTGTATTTTGCCATGAGATGCCTCACATCCCTAGTGAAGAGGGCCCGTGATGGGAGTACTGGTAGGTACATTTGATTATCGACAATAAAGTGGTATTGATGGGAAGCGCTCTATGGACTTCATTTCAAGGGAGGACAAAGAAATGCTTTATTTAACATGCAAGTTAATCATAAAGTCCTAATTTCAGAAACATTAAATGTGAAAACCCGTTCCCCAGAATGGAGGGGAAATAGCATATACCTCCATATAAGCCAAAAATTTTTTTAAATAAATGTATAGAAGATAGATGTCCCACTCACATCCATGTTCATGGTCCCATGTTTTGAACAACCTGGATCAAGTTAGGTTGATCTAAGAAATATTTCCCAGTGCAATGCAACCAAGCTTCACAGAGGCCTCTACACAGGCATGGATTTCCCTTCCTGGGTGAGGAGCCAGGAGTGCAGCATAGCTTTCTGTCAGGGGGCTGAACCCAGGCAGAAGCCATGGGCAGAGTGCTTACGTGGGATGGTGTGTACCACCCAAAATCCACAGGGGAAGTGGGTGTTTCCATTTTCAAAACCTGTAATGTTTCTGAGGTCAAGCTTAGCAAAAGAGCTTGAGAAATATTTCCTCTGAAGCAGAAAAGGAACCCGTGCCCTTATTTTTCCTCCACCACCATTCGGAAACAACCTCTCTTAAGAGCTCCAAAGTTAGCCTTATTCCCTTTTCCATTTGGACTATTGTTACCTTGGGCAAGTTCTTTAATTAACTTCCCTGTGTTTTAGTTTCACCATTTATAACACAGGGATAATTATGCTTCGAGATAATGTGTGTGGTGGAAAATGCCTCTCCCTTGCACAGCCAGAAGCAGGCATGCAAGTTATTATTACTTGTTTATTATTAGTAATGAAACACCGAGTGGCTGTGGCACCAAGCATTCTCTCCCATAGAACTCAGAGTCTTCATCCCAATTCCCTCAGGGAACCGAGCAATAACTGAGATTTCGCTCCAGGCTAATCAGAGGTGGAGCACTACCCCTTCCCTGGTCACTTCTCCTCTTGCCATCTTTTTACTCTGCATCGTCACCTCCTGTAAACCATTGAGGGTAGGCTACTCAGTACTCGCTGTCTGTGATAATCACAAGAGACATTCAGAATGGGAGGGTAACTCAGTAGCTACTCAGGCCAAAGAGTTGATGGATTGTAAAAACTGTTTATATACCTCAGGTTCAGGGTTGGCACACATCCTTCCATGGCCTTACTCTCTCCAAAATGAGTCGTACCAGTTCAAGGTTAGACGATAGATGTGGGAAAAGCAACTGCAGAGAAATTGAACACACACTCGAATTTCCTACACTGTAGTAGAAAATTCCGTTCATAAAACAACTAGACACACTGATCAAGACCCCTGCCGTGTCCAATTAGACTTCTTTAAAATGGAACAAGCTCTTTAACTTGGTGGGTTTCTGGGGGCTGTTTATCTTTTCCTTTTGGCTTATCACAACTCTGAAATTACCTTAGCATATGCTTCGTTGCTAGTCTTCTTCCTTTCCTTTGCCACAGGAAACAGAAAACGTTCTTTATAAGAGACATTTCCAGAGAGTGTTTGTTGGGAGGAGGAATGTTGGTTAATGGAATAAAGAAGGAAATAACTTCGAGGGCTTTTAAAACTGTGCAGTAGGACCATCATTCAAGTACAGGACCATCCCCTGAGCAGCATGAGGTCTTATGTGACAGAGGAACTGAGTTGGATTTGTCAGCTTTGAATTCTTATTACCCTACTTTCTGTGCTCCACACAAATTCAGGATGCACACAGGTATGCCTAACGTACTTTTGAATGTGGTAAAAAGATTTAGTCCCAGCATGCACATCGACGCCCTGAGAAATACGACAAGGTAGCTCAAGGAAACAAGCATTTCATTTATACTTCTACTAGGCCTCTTGCACACTATAAGTACTGTATGTTATGATAAACTCCTGGAAAGTGAAAGCTTGGCTGATTTAATTTTCTGTCTTTGTTACTTGTTACTCGCAGTGCCTCACATGTCAGAAGATGGAGATGACTATTGGATGGATGGTTAGATGGATGGATGGATAATGGATGGGTGGATGGATGGATGAATAGCTGAGTAGATGAAGGAAAAATACTTGGTTTTCTTGATCTTTCAACTTTCTGTGTTCACCAATGAAGATACAGAAAATAGGGTAATATTCTCATGCCTAAAAACCAGACCAAAGCAGCATGTGCAGTAAAATAAATTTTCACTGCACTCAGACTAAAATCATAGCATTTATGTGGCTAACATGATAGGGTTTGGCCAGAGCCTAACTCTCCTAACTATTCTTTTCATTCCCATTCTCACTCCTCACTCTGCAGCAACTCTAGACTTTTTTGCATTCTTCACAACCACCACGCTCTTGCCTTTGATAACCTTGCTCTTTCTATTGCATCTGCCCAGATCTTTCCCCACATCTCCCCAGGGCTGATCTGTTCATTCACTTGGCTCAAATATTATCTCCTCAGGCAGGCAGGCCTTCCCAAGCCAATTTTGGTTCTCCTCTTTTTCTTCCATATCCTCAAGGCTCATGAGAGCATTTCACACTTAGTGAGTGCTAAATAAATAAATATCTATTGGGTGATTGCCAAATAATTATTCAGTTTTTCTAAATATTCAGTATGTTATTATAAGAACATTCATTCTTCCCAAAGTCCAATTAAAAAGCAAACAATCTAAGACTGAAATCTAAGGTGAGAAATTTTCCTTTTGTTTTTGCCTCCTTTTTACCAAACCCCTATCCTCATTCCCTCCTCCCCTAATGAAAGGAAGGGAGGGAGGGAGGAGAGGAGGCAGGGAGGGAGGGAGGGAGGGAGGGAGTTAGAAAAGGCTGGATCAAACAAAGTTTGGAAAGAAAAGTTGTAGGACTTCTCAGAGACTTTAAAAGGCTCATGTGAATGGAGAATCTCCACATGCCTTTTTTTTCTCAAAGGTAGCATTGTTCCTTGTTCCTTTTCCTCCTCCTCTGCTTTCTCCTGAATATTTTTGGAACTAACTTTCCTTGCCGTGTATCTGGGGAAACAGTAAGTTTTGAAATCAATATCTGCTGAACATTTACTGTGTCCCAGGCACTGCACTAGGCTTTGTAAGTTTGTCCCTTGCTTTTGCCCCTCTGCCTTTTACTGGTGAGGTAAATGAGCCTCACAGCATTCAGCTACTTTGACCACATCCACACACACTCACAAATTCATGCATAGCAGTCAGGGTTTAAGCCACTGCTGCTTGAACCTGGATCCCCCCAGAATATTGCTTCTAATGACTCAAAGCAGAGGATCTCACTAGCGGGCACTTGAATCACCTTTAGAGCTTGTCAGCTACAGATTGGGGGGTCCCACCTGAGACTTTTTGACTCAATAGGTCTTGGATGGACCTAAACATTGGCATTTCTCCCAGCTCCCCAGGTAATATCTGATCCTGCTGGTCTGGGGCTCACCGTTTGAGAACGACTGGCGTAAAGCTTAACTTTCACTGTTTAATAGGTTTTGTTATACTGTTATTAGAGACTTGAGAAGCTGAAGACTCCGGTGGTTTTTGCTGCCTTCCAACAGTTCAACTAGTTCCTTTCACTTCCACAAATATTTATTGAGCATCTACTGACATGTACAATGGAGGTGACTGGCCAGGCACATGGCCCTCAGGAGACGCTATCTATTTAGTGGCAGCACAGAGTGAGGAGGGACAGGAAGGAGAGCGAAGGGAAGCAGGTGACTGTGGAAACCACAGGTCAGATGCGCTGATGGACGTGGACATGGTCCCAGAATGGCACAGTGAGGCACCCCCCATCTGGGCTCGACCTGGGATGGGAAAGATGACATCTCTCTGAGATCTTAACTTTGCCCAGCAGTCAGCTGGCTGGGCAGGTGGGGATCAGCAAGTGCCCGCAGCAGGTGCAGAGGCACGGAGGTAGGCAAGAACAGGGTGCTTTGGGGAAAGCTGGCATTGCTGACACAGTGATGAGCACGCAGATGCGTCCAGATCCGGGCGAGGAGGGAAATGACGGGGCGTGAGCGTGGAATCTGGCTGTGGGGGGCCTCGCTGAGATCCGTGGATGACGAGGGAAGTCAGGGAATTAGGGATCTCAGGGGTGAGGTATGTGACTCCTAAATAAAACACGTGTGGTGTGTGCAGACACGCATTCATTCGGGAAGCGGTTTTGAGCCTGTGCCAGATGAGGACGACTTTACAAGAAAGAGTCACCCCCGAATCCGGCCTCCAGCAAAAGAAAGAGGATGCTGGCAACCTAAGAGCCAATGCTCCGATGCAAACGGGTCTGGCCCAAAGGCAGCTGCACATAGAAAGGAGCTCTGGAGCAGCAAGGGAGGGCGACAGGCTGCCCCCCGGGGTCACAGACACCGCACGGGTGACGGTGGTAACTCTCCCGAAAGAGGCAGAGCTGGGAGGCACGGCCGTCCCCGTGATCAACCTCAGGGCTGTTACGGATGTTCTTACAGAAGGCTCTCGGCTTCGCCTCGGAGAGCCTGGGGAGGCACTGACACATAAACTCCCAAGGCTGTGGGGGAGGGGGTTGCCTGCGGATCACGCCTGCTGCCTCCTCCTTGCTAAACGTCCCCCCCCCCCCCCCCCCCCGAAAACAGCGCGCCTGTGCGGGTCCCCGCCTGGTGAGAGGGGCCTCTAACTAACTGCGGTGCGGATCTCTGTAACCGCCCGAAATGCGCCTCCCTCCTCGGTCTGCGACTGCGGAAAGGCTCTCAGTGTGGGCTCATCCTTCTAGCGCGCTTCAAGGCATGGGAGGCCGGCCGCTCCCTCCTCCGGCTCCCTGATGAATCCACACTTTGAGAACAGCCGCGCGGGCTGACTGATGAGCTGCTTTCGTTGAGCTTTGTAGGATTTTTTTCCCCCAATTTAGCAAGCAATGAGGACCCACGCTATTTCTGCTCTTTCATTTGGCTCTTCAGTCTCATTTGTGCCATTAGCTGAGCTGGTTCGGCTTGTAGTATTTTCTTTTTCCCTGTTCAGAATTCAGAGACTCTTCCTTCTCTTGTAATTATAAAAGGGCTCCAAGTCCAGACAGCCCTGGTAAACTTTGCTTTTCGGCACAAGAACAATATTAGCTAAAGAGCTGGTTGTAATACAGATGCTCAGAAAAGTAAATGGGGGGTGGGGATGAGGGTGTAGAATCAGATCTTTAAAAAATGTATAAACCCCATTCCAGATTAGAGTACTCATTTACCTTTCTCCCTATAAACGCTCAGGGATTCAGGTAGGAACGCTGTTTACCCTGATCGCTGTCAGGAGATGGTGAACACAGATTTCTCTGCCTGCCAGGTCAGAATTACCTTCCAAACCTAAATGGAAAGAAAAAGCAGCAACCACATTCTTTCCGGTCATGAGGTATTTCAGGATAGCCTGGTTGGCATCCAGCTCTTTGCTGCATTTATGAGCACTGCCTAGGCTGGTCCACGGGCCTTATTGTAGAAGATGATAGATGATAGATAGATAGATAGATAGATAGATAGATAGATAGATAGATAGATAGATGATAGATAGATGATAGATAGATATAGATAGATGATAGATGATAGATAGATGATAGATAGATAGATGATAGATAGATATAGATAGATGATAGATAGATAGATGATAGATGATAGATGATAGATGATAGATAGATGATAGATGATAGATAGATAATAGATAGATGATAGATAGATGATAGATAGATAGATAGATAGATAGATAGATAGATAGATAGATAGATGATAGGTACTGATAGGTAGGCAGGTAGATATAAGTAGAATGATAAGAAGAGAAAGAAACATGCCTTAACAGGTTTGGCTCAGTACATAGTCGGCCTGCAGATTCAAGGATCCCAGGTTTGATTCTGGTCAAGGGCATGTACCTTGGTTGTGGGCACATACCCAGTGGGGAGTGTGTAGGAGGCAGCTCATCGATGTTTCTAACTCTCTATCCCTCTCCCTTCCTCTCTGTGAAAAATCAATAAAATATGTTTAAAAAAAAAAGAAAGAAAGAAAGAAAAAGAAAAAGAGCCAAAACCGGTTTGGCTCAGTGGATTGAGCATCAGACTGCGGACTGAAAGGTCCCAGGTTCCATTCCAGTCAAGGGCATGTATCTTGGCTATGGGCTCATTCCCAGTAGGGGGTGTGCAAGAGGCAGCTGATCTATGTTTCTCTCTAATCAGTGTTTCTAACTTTCTATCCCTCTCCCTTCCTTTCTGTAAAAAAGTCAATAAAATATATTTTAAAAATAAATTAAAAAGAAGAAGAGAGAAAAACAGAGAAGGAGAGTAAACACATGAGCCTGAGAAATTCTTAAGAATTGGAATTGGAAAACCACACAGGAGCCATCCATAGTGTTTTGTTTTGTTTTGTTTTATTTTGTTTTGTTTTGCTTGACCTTTGTATCTGCCAGTCACCTGACAGCACCCTACATGTTGGAAGGTTGGAAGTGGATCAACATGCTAACGTGGGCCCTTTTACACCGGGCACAGGGATTGCAGAGACAGACTTGCACACAAAAGGCGCAATGTCCTCCTGCCTCCTGCTCACCTGGGTCATCTTCCAAGAGCCCTTTGCTACAGCATCACCTCCAGCTCCTTGTCTCCTGGCCTTAGTGAAGGGTGGGCTTCCTCCAAAGAACTCACCTCCTGATGCCTCCACTAAAGAGAAGGATTTGCTGCTGTGCTTCTCCAAGTTTGGTTTTCCCACACCAGAAGCATCATCAGCTCCTGGGAACTTGCTAGAAATGCAAGTCCCCAGCATCCCTCTTCTTCCCCAGAACCTCGGAGTCAGAAACTCCATCTATGGTTTGCCAAGCTCTTGGGTGATGCTGACATAGGCTCACGTTTGAGGACCGCTGACCTAGCAGCTTTGTCTTGTTCTGCTATCTCTACACTGTAGCTGGCTGCCTGGGTCCTGCATGAATGGAATCATTTTGGGAGTTTGAAACAGTGTGGATACCTGGGTGCCAACTCAGAGATTCTGATTGGTAGGACCAACGAGCAGCCTGGGCAGCAGGATGTTTAAAAGCTCCCAGATGCTTTGGGGCAGTGGTCGGCAAACTCATTAGTCCACAGAGCCAAATATCAACAGTACAACGATCGAAATTTCTTTTGAGAGCCACATTTTTTAAACTTAAACCTCTTCTGCTGAGACGGGTGTGGCTCAGTGGATAGAGTGTCGGACTGTGGACTGAAGGGTCCCGTGTTCGATTCCAGTCAAGGGCATGGACCTTGGCTGCAGGCACATCCCCAGTAGGGGGCGTGCAAGAGGCAGCTGATCGATGTTTCTCTCTCATCAATGTTTCTGTAAAAAATCAATAAAAAATATATATTTTTTTTAAAAAAAACAAACTTAAACTTCTTCTAACGCCACTTCTTCAAAATAGACTCGCCCAGGCCGTGGTATTTTGTGGAAGAGCCACACTCCAGGGGCCAAAGAGCCGCATGTGGCTCGCCAGCCTCGGTTTGCCAACCACTGTTTTGGGGGAAGGATTCATCTGAAAGGGGGTGCAAGACAGGCTGGAGCGGGGAGACTGGACATGTGCAAAGAGTTAGCTGGTTGTGGTAAGACATAGACCAGACTCTCAGAAGTAAGGAGAACCTTACTTACCTCAGGCTGTGTCACTGGGGGATGGGAGATGCTAGAGATTTGGTCAGAAAAGAAGCTATAGAACCTGCATCTTGGATGGATGTGGAGGAATAACAGAGGAGGAAATGTCAAAGGTAGCTCTGAGTCCTTGAGCATGACTAGGAAATCATGAGCCCTTTCTTAGGGAAGGAAAGATTGGGGTTTGGAAGGGAAGGAGATCTTTGTTGGGAGGCAGAACGTAAATTTGACTCTAAGATGTAGGTTGGCCAATGGCAATGCCTCGCAGACAGCTGAACATTTTAGTTTGCAGTTTAGGGAGGAGACACAGGAGGAAAGAGAAAAGTGGGGAAGGAAGAGGAGAGAGGATGAAGGGGGAAAGACACAGTGAGGCACAGATACCCTGGGAAACTGAGGAAGAGGGAGTTTGCAGCTATCTGTAGAGGTGATGTACAAGGCCAGTGGAGAGAATGTCAGTGCTGAGAAAGGGGGTAACCTGCTAGGACAGAGGCCTGAGCATGGAGGAGGCGGGGGTGGGGGAGAGGAGAGAAAGGAAGGAAAAAGAGAATAAAAGAAAGGAAGGAAGACAGGAAGACAGGCAGGAGTTGGGAGAAGTCACGTTAATGTAGCATCAGCAAAGCTAAAGGAAGAACGCCAACAAAACTCAGGCAGGTGCCCGGCGGGGAAACTGGGGGCAGGAAACCTTATTGCAACAGCATCAGATGGTGAAGGCTGGCAAATGGGGGGAGTGTCTCAGGTAGGAGGAAAGCAGGGAAGCCATAAAGATAATGGCAGCAGCTAGTGTTCATAACCCTCATCATGAGCCGGGCTCTCGGCCAATGCTCTCTGTGACCTCAACAGCAACCTTTGAAGTACCAAGAGTGTGCATTATGCAGATGGGGAAACTGAGGCCCGGAGCTGTTCATTCCCTTACAAAGATTCCACAGAGAAAGAGTGGTGGAGGCGGGGTGAGAACTCCAGGCAACCCAGCTGCAGCCCCTGGCCCTGCGGAAAGCAGCGGGAGCCACTGAGAGGGCAGCCCTGCATGGGGGTGCAAACCCCGGGGCCCAAAGTCTCCACCCAGGGGGCTGAAATCGCTCCCGGGTCCTCCAGACAGTCCTGCCTCCCTGCGAGCGGATTGTCTCTCCTGAGAATGTCAGCGGGCCAACAGGCGAGCACCTGTCACCTGTCCGGATGGAGGGGAAGCCCGGCGCTCGCTTCTGACGGAAAGGTGACATTTGAACAAAGGGAATTAAATAAAAGGGAGTACGTCGATCGATTTGAAGGGTCCTGTGTAAATCCACTATGCCGAGGCGTTCTCAATGTGGGCTTTTCCGCTACCCTTGGCTCACCTGCCTGAATTTTTTTTAACACGTCTATTAACTTCAGAGAGGACGGGAGGCGGAGAGAGAGATGGAAACATCAGTGATGAGAGAATCATCCGTCAGTTGCCTCCTGCACTCCCCACACTGGGACTCGAGCCCACAAGCTAGGTGTGTGCCCTGACCTGGAGTCAAACCGTGGCCGCCTGGGTGCCAGGGCGGTGCTAACCATTGAGCAACACCGGCCGGCACCTGCCTGAGTTCTGTTGGCAGCGCCGCCGCTCAGGGCACACGCAGATGGGTGCCAAGGAAAGTTCTTTTCACGCCTGTGCGGTTCGGCCTCACACCCTGTCTTCCAGCGTCTCTCTCCCGCCGTGCCCTCAACCCGCTGAGAAAGGAAAGGGGGGGGGGGGCGTCTTCCTCCTGCAGCTTCACAGGGAGGCCTCGCTCTGGCGCGTCAGGAGAGCCTCAGAAGTGAGGGGCCCGAGAGCGCGGCACTTCCCCCGCAGTTTTTACAAAATCATCAAAGCGCTTTGCAGAGTCGCAGGCCCCGGCGCTGCTGCAGGCGAGGCATCAGGCCCCGACCCGTGTTTCATGGAAGTGGGAGCCCTGGGACCATCGGGTGAAGGCGCCACCCCCCCCCCCCCCATTCCAGAAGAGCAGGCATGGCCCGGGGCTGCCAGGCCAGCCTCTGCGTTTGTGTTTGTCTTCTCATTGGGGCTGCTCTGGGGGTCCAGAGTGGAATCGGGAAACCGGGGGGATGATTTATAGACGCACAGCTTTTAAAAACCATTCCCCATGTTCAGAGGTGGAACGCGGCTGTGTGAACGAATTGCACATGAGCCCAGGTAGGTGAGGCTGGCACACAGGCGTGTCTGCCGTGACAGGGTTGGAGGGCCGGCCCTGAGTTCTAACTGTTCATTTTCTCACTAATCACGGGGTTAGTTAATCACCGCCCGCTCGCGGCGGCAGCAGAGATGGCCCGGCGTGTCCTGTCTTGATGGGCCACTCCGGAAGCAGGAAGCCTGGGGCGCTGGGGAAAAGAGGGGTGCGGCGTTGGTGGCACCCCCACCAGCCTGCCAGGAGGGAGCACAGCAGGACCCAGGACTGTTCGGTTGGAAACCGGCAGCTCAGGACATGTTCACGGGGAGTCCCCGGAAGGGTCAACACAGCCTGCGATGTCTCTTTTGAAATGTACATGCCCTTTCATCTCTTACAACATTTTCCCATTAATGAGCAGAGTTCAAGGTACTCTATTTTCTATGTTCTGTGAATATGGGAACCGTTGGAATATAGAGACAAGATTTAAAAAGACGGAGTTAACCTTTGGCATATGGCTTTCTTCTCTCTCTTTCCATCTCTCTCTCTCTCTCTCTCTTTCCCTCCCTCCCTCTCCATCTCTCTCCCCATGTGTAAGAAACACTACTAGCAAAATATAAGATTCATGACAGAAGGGATTTTTATCTTAATTGTTTATGACTGAGTTGCTCACGTAAAACTCTTACTGAGCACGTAGTAAACCCTCAATAAATATTTGTTGATGTAATAATGGAAAGATAATACATTGTGTGCATTATATGTAATTATATCACATATGATACACATAATTATATGTAATTGCATATTTATACAATTCTTAAATACCAATCTGAGATTCTATACTCCACATACCCTCTTTTATATGGCAACATGCAGTAAGGTGAACCAGCGCACAAGAAAGCTATGGTTTGGATTTGGGCTCTGGAGTCGGACTGGCTGAGTTGGAATCTGCATTCCAACACTTCCTCGCAGGGTGACCTTGGGCAGTTACTTCATCTCTCCAGGCCTCCGTTTCTTACCAGTAATCTGTAAAGTGGGGCAGTAATAGTACCCACCTCATAGCATCCTTGGGAGAGGAGATGCATTAGTAGCACATATGAGATGCCAGCACCAGGACGGACACACTCCTAAGTGCTGGCGAATGCTAGCGATCATCCATGGATGTGAGGAAGTGGTCCTCCGGGTGCCATAGGAATGTCCCTTTATCACTTAGCGACGTGCCACACCTTATTTCGACCCACTCCCTTCTTTCAGGCAGCTTTGTTCTTTCCAGTGTTGGCAGTGAAAAGCTATCACTGCAAAGATCATCCTTATAATAGCAGGGATTGCTTCGGGTATCTGCTTCCTTAGAACCAAACTGCAGAAGTATAAATATAAGATCATAGGCAATGGATCTTTCTAGAACTGTGCGTAACATGCCATCCTTGAAATGTGATCACAGCCTAGAAACCACCAACAGCGTGGGAGCCAGGCTGTTTCTGAAGGCCCACCTTGGAGAACACGTCCCCTTTCGCATCTGCGTGTCAGCCAGAGTCAGGCCGAGGAGTTGCTCTGCCAGCAATCCGGAGATTTTTAGGAGCAGATCTGGGGGGTGGTGCAAGTGTGGGGCAGAGGAGCATGGGGCAGTGAGGCATGGATGGGATGCTGAGGTGTGGGCCCTGTGTCCCAGGAAGCTGCCTGAGTATCAGAGACCAACCAGACAGCAGCCCTCGGTAAATCCACGTGCTCACAGCCACGGGGAGAAAGTGCTGTGGTCAAGGCGTGGGCCAGGCCTGGAACCCGAATGCAGGAGGGCAGACCTCTGTGTCTGTCTGTGGTACACTCGGTTGCCCTGGCACTGGAATGACCTTGCTCTTCTCAAGACCCCCGATTCCAGGCCATTCCGGCCTCCTTGGCCTCCCTGCTTCTGCCTCTGACACAGATAACATACCCCGCTTCCCGAGGCTGCCCCCGCGTACGAGGATTAATCCCTCCTACAGAGTCATCTCCTCGAGAGGAAAACCGATCAGAGGGTTGTAAACCTCCTTGGAGACGTGGAATAAGTTGTCTAAATAAAGTGTTATGGCAGCCGACTCCGCCAATGAGACCCGATGTCGCTGACGCGCTCTGCGCGCTCTGCCTCCCGCGAAGGGGAACCTGTTTTCATACTGCGACGCCTCAGCTCCGCCTGGGAAGTGATCGTGTGTGACAGTTTGCTTTTGTACTCCCCCGGTTTATATGAAAGGAGCCAGGCACTTAGGTTTGCTGTGTTTATTGCGAACAGGAAAACAAATCTGGCATTTTTACATATGATTCTGCACTCCTGGGAAAAGAGCTTTGGCAGCCTCGGGGAAATGGAGTGCAGACTTCAGTGATTCCCACGAACGTGGTGATGTGAAGTAAGTGCACCGTTTGACTGCGTAGTGCATCCATTCAGCTAATCATGATCACACACCCACCCCAAGCCAGGGCTTCTCTAAATACTGTGGGCCTCCCGGTACCCAAGGAGATGTGGCCCCTGACCTCATGAAGTGTCTATTCTAAGGGCAATGTAAACTCTTGGGTTTAATAAGAACATGATGATTACCATTGTGAGTGCAATGAGAGAACCCTAGCAGGTGCAGAGACAGGAAAAAAGCACATAAAGATGCCTACTTAGGTAGAATAGGGGAGGAAGGTTCTTGAAGAAGTGATTTTTTAAAGCTGAAACATGAAAAGTAAAATTGAGGTTATCATCTAACAAGATTTGGGGGGCTGGGGTGGGGCTGGGGCAGGGACAGTGGGAGGGCTTTTTCCAGGCAAACGGAACAGCAAGGAACAGTGGGGAACGCCCTTGGAGATGGTGAGAAACTAGAAGAAAGTGCATGTGGCTAGAACATAACCAGCTGAGGGGAGGGATGGCCCAGGTGAGATGGAAAAGTGGGTGGAGCTCAGACCAGCAGCATCTGGGAGCTTATGATGAATGCAGAACTCGGGCCCCACCCCAGAGCAGGCATTGTGCTAGACTGGATCCTTAGATGTTTGGAGCACCTGCTCATTTAAGTGTGAGAAGTGCTGAGATGGGCATGGGAAGAGGTTCAGGTTTTGTTTTAATTGCAATGGGGAGTTATTAGTAAATTTCAAACCGGGTGTGGCGTGCTCTAAGGAAATCTTTAAAGATGCCTCTGGCTGAATGGAGAAGGACTGAGGGCAGCAAGAAGGAAGCTGTTGCCCTGGCCAGTTTGGCTCAGTGGATAGAGCGTCAGCCTGTGGACTGAAGGGTCCCAGGTTTGATTCCTGGTCAGGGCACATGCCCAGGTTGTTGGCTTGATCCCTAGTAGGGGGCATGCAGGAGGCAGCCAATCCATGATTCTCTCTCATCATTGATGTTTCTCTCTCTCACCCTCTCCCTTCCTCTCTGAAATCAATAAAAATATATTTTTAAAAAAAGAAGGAAGCTGTCATAATATCTCACCTGCATGATGAATTTAATCCAGACCTTTGCTATGTACCTGGGAAGTTTGTCTTCGGTCCCATTAGAATGAATAAGCAGAGAAAAACATCTATGTTTCCCAGACAGGAAAATAGCACATTTTGTTTCCCCTCAAGTAGATGGTTTGTCTTAGGATTATCTACTGAGAAGTAGGATAAACCATGGTGATCTTTCTTTCCAAAGCATCACCATAGAGCGTGGGCTATAAACTCGTCAGCCCTGTGTCCCCATCTGCCTCTGCAGCACCCACCTGGGCAATGCCTGCCAGGACCACTGGTCTCTGTCTCAGTCTCCTTGTTGGTAGAGAAGGAATACAAGTAACACAATACTTCTTAGTGTGTTGGTTTGTGTATGAATTGAGAAAATGCATTGAAGTTTCTTAGCAAAGTAATTTAATAAGGACTCTGTAAACATGGGCTATTCATATTCATAATGGTCTTTCAGAAATATCTATTGAGCACCTACCACAGCTAGTTACAGAGCAAGAGGCTGGAGCCCAAGTGGGAAACACAGAGATCTCAGGTTAATTGAGAAAATAGATATAGAAGGTGATTAAACCCAGGTTTGGGAGCCATTTTTATTTCTTTTCTCCCTCTCCCATTTATATCTTTGTCTCCTCCTGAAAACTCAATATAAAGGGAGCCTGATGTAGAGATCATCTTATTTGTGTGTTTGTCGGTTCATGGACAAGTTCATTTTATTTTTAAGTAGAGTGAATAACTGCCCCAGTTTGCCAGACTGTCCAGGTGTTTGCATTGGCCTCCCAGGAACCCCTGGGTCCAGGCCAGCCTGGACAAGCTGGTCACCCTGGTAGTAGCCACGGTAGGTAAGAGTCAGGAGAGCGTTTCTCCACTTGATGGTCATAGATACAAAGTCTTAAGCAACTGTTAAGTTTACCTTTCGTGCCGAAACCGGTTTGGCTCAGTGGACAGAGCATCGGACTGCAGACTGAAAGGTCCCGGGGTTCGATTCTGGTCAAGGGCATGTACCTTGGTTGTGGGCACATCCCCAGTAGGGGGCGTGCAAGAGGCAGCTGATCGATGTTTCTCTCTCATCTATGTTTCTGACTTTCTATCCCTCTCCCTTCTGCTCTGTAAAAAATCAATAAAATATATTTAAGTTTACCTTTCGTTATCAGTAAAACTGAATATCAAAGCATGGCCTACATCTCTCACAGCATGGTTGTAGGAGGAAATCACACAGCATTTCCCACCACACACACAATGAAGGATGGTGAGTCCATAGCCATCTCCTGATCACAGGCATTATATTAGGGTGAGCATCTGTAAGAATATTGAAAGGCCCAGCTAGCATGGCTCTGTGGTTGAGTGTCAACCTATGAACCAGGAGGACACAGTTCATTTTCTGGTCAAGGGCAGATGCCCAGGTTGTGGGCTCAATCCCCAGTAGGGGGTATGCAGGAGGCAACCCATCACTGATTCTCTCTCATCGTTGATGTTTCTGTCTCTCTCTCCCTCTCCCTTCCTGTCTGAAATCAATAAAGGATATTGGAGATAAAAGGCAAAAAAAAAAAATTCCAAACTCAAATACAACTGCTTTCCAGAAACCCTCTGTCGGTCTCTGTTGTTTCAGTTAGAAACACATAGCTAACACATTCAACTTTCCAACCTCATGGTTTTGTGATGGGTGGGTCGAGGGGTGGAGGGGTGGAGGGGTGGAGGGGGGGGGGCGTGTTGTGTAGCATGTTAGTATTGATGAGTCGTCTTTGGGATGAGAAGTTCGACCTGCTGAATGAGTGAAAACGAGCCATCATGAATGATGATTACAAGGAGCTAAACTCACACCAGCGTGGCGTGGTGGCCTGCTGTCTGCAGCTGGGCCGAGGCTGGGCGTTTGCAATGAGAGTGAGCATCTGCCTTCAAAACTCCACAGGAGTTGGGTGGGGGTGGAGGAAGGAAATTCCGGAAATCCCTCTGAGACCTTTTTAAATTTAGCACTCAAGGTGCCAACAGAAGCATGTACCAGTGTGTGGCTGAGAAAACGAGGGAGTCTTTACAAACAGGAGAACTCAGGATACCTGTGTTTGGAGAAATTCTTTTGGACAAAGTGGAGAAAATGACATTATCTGTAATTAGAAATAATAATGTGTAATTGGTTCATTCGCCATATTTCTACAGTTCTGATTTAGCTGAACAATGCGATCATTATGCCACCAGTTTTCAATAGAGGTGTCACAATGAAAAATAATTGCAATATTCCACAATATTAACTGCACCCTAATTGCAAAAGTTTTGAAATATAATTACCATGAAAGCTAATGCGACAGGGAACATTAAGCATAATTAGTGTGTTTTTTTCCCTAGGAAAGAAAAAAAAAAGGAAAAACTGTTAGGAGCTTGTTATTGTCTAGTAAGGTAGCTTCAAATTAGCTGGCTGTAGAGCCCTTCCATCCAGCTTTCCTATAATCTCCATTATTAGCACAGACTGTAATAAATTTATTTGACATAGCTCCCACCTGCCACCCCTGCAGGAGATAACTTACAGCGCGCCAGCCCGGAGATTCCCACTGAACCTGTCAGGGTTTCGTACGAGGAGGCAGTGGGGAGCGAGGTTCTTTCCTCTATAAAAAAATAAATAAATAAATAACAAAAATGAAAACCCTCAATTGCACATTACACAGTTCAGATTTAACACTTAAGCTGTGTTTTAAGTAATTTCTGCAGAAAGCCAAGTCTCTAGGAATGCAATTAAGAGCCTCTTGTGGGTGGTGCTTCACAATCAAATCAGGGAACGTTTCCAAGAGCTCCGAGGGCGCAGGCGCCTTCCCCGGCGGCGCACAGACTCCACCCGGGAGCCCCCAATTAGCCTGTGCACCTGTTCGCCCAAGTGCAGCCCCTGATTTTCCGAGAAAGGCGCCCCTACCCACCAACCCCGCGCTCAGTGGCCACGATCAAACCCTTCAATTTCTCCTTTGACAAAAAGGCTCAAGGTCGGCAGCTGGAAGCAGTCCTCCGTGCCTCCTCCTGGCGCTGGCCTCAGTCTGTGGTAATGGGGCTTAAGAGGCAGGATCTTGACTCCATGTGGACCAGCAGCTTCAGCCAAGAGTGCCCTCAGCAGGTGGAGGCATGGCATCAGGGGGCCATTCACATTGTTTCCTATGGAAGGTTGTGCATGGTGGGTGTCCAGTGTGAATGGAGCACCCTGTTGCTGCTTAGTTCTCTTTTTAGGCTCACTGCTGATTGACTACCTTGCATTTCTTTGATAAAGAAAGAGAGGACAGGAAGCCAGAAAAAGGAGGGAGAGAGATTGGGAGTAGGTATTTTTGAGAGCTGACATAAAATTCGGTTAAATGGGCCCTCTCTCCTCCATGGCCCAGCAGATGAAATAAAAAAATGAAGGTGGCTTATAACTTGAGAGCATAAGCTTGTACTTTTATACTGTGTATGTTTTTATCTTTATTTTTAGACCTCACAGAGCCTGGTTTACAAATTACTGCGTCAGAAGTTCAACATTGTCCCTTTACTGCTGTCACTAATGAGACCAACTCAGTTATAAAAAGAGGTGTGGCCTGGCTGGTGTGGCTCAGTGGTTGCGTGTTGGCCCACAAACCAGGCCAGTTCAACTCCCATTCAGGGCACATCCTGGGTGGTGGGCTCGATCCCCAGGAGGAAGTGTTCAGGAGGCAGCTTACCAATGATGTTTCTCTCATCAATGTTTCTCTCTCTCAATCCCTCCCCCTTCCTCTCTCAAAAATCAATAAAAATGTTTTTTAAATAAATTTTAAAAAGGTATAAATAAAAGTAGGCCTTAATTTTTTTTTCTGGTCAAGGTGGTCCTACAGCCTTTAGTTTGTTTAAATCATCCTGGAAATGGAAATACATAGTTTTGTAAATTATTGTGGCGTATATATAGATCTCAGAATACCGAAGAGGTGTTACTCCATTTCTTCTTCCTTACAGCCCCACCATGGGAAAAAGGCATCACAATTTTGTAGTAATAGTCATACAACCAATTTTTAAATATGATGCTGTCCTAACTTAAATAAATCTGATAGAACTAATGACACGGGAGTTCTTGGGAAACCATGTGGTTCTCTGTAGCTTAAAGATACCGGGTTCTACAACAAAGACTACAAGAGCATAATCCTTTGTCTATAGTCCTCGGTTTCCTCATTTGTAAACAGAGAACATTCAACTTGATAATCTTCTAGGGTTCCTTCTAGAACTAAAATTCTTTTCTCTAAGTTAAAGTAAGTTTCAAATGGGGACATTTCTTCTTGTTGCATGTTTAATATTTCCGGCCAATTACTGGTTTTCAGAATCACTTTGTTCTAGGCTTTCTATTATTAGAACCACACATACTGATAGCAACAGATGAGTTTACAAAGCATCGTCTGGGGACTATGGCAGGCTGCAAATCCTTAGAGATAAATTTTTATTCACTCTCTTCCTTCTCTCTTCCTTTCTCCCTCCTCCTCTCTCACCCTCTTTCTCTCTCTATTCCTCTCTCTCCAATGCAGTCCTCAGCATACAGGTCCTCTGACAAAAGAGGAAAAAAGACGTTGGCAGGCCCCCAGGCAGAGTGCATTGCTTGCTTGGAGAGCAAGCTACCCCAGATCTGTGTTAATCTCTAGGTCCACAGAGCATGGGCATCTCAGGAGCTTCCCTTAGTTCAGCATTTGAGGCTCATAATCTGCTGAATGTGGTGCCTTTCAATTTATGAAAAGGGGTCACACATTTTAGTGGTTATGCATGACTTAAATAATGTGAAATGCTTATTATGATTCCATGGTGTGACATTTCTGCTGAGTTTTATATTTTTCTTTTCTCTTCTCCTTTATTTTTAAAGCAAAAAATTGAGCTAGTTTTATTCTATTCCAAGGGAGAGAGTTTTTATTTTCTAAACAGAAAACAAACTAGAAACTCACAGCATAATTTTTAAAATTTGGTATGCTACCCAAAGGTTTGTGGGTTTTTGTTTGTTTTTTTACTTTATCCTGTGATAGAGTTCACAGTTGGGCTTTTGAAAGGGTTAATGGTCAGAATGTCTGATCATTGCTTACATACAAAATATTATCTACATTCTCTTTGTCCCACTACATAATGTAATCACTGTATTTAATCTCTCTGCTTTAGAGAATGAAGGATTATCAAAAGTATTGCTGCAATGTCACCATGAAATCACTCTTAAAGAGAGTCACTTTGTCAATACTCACCTCTCCCTCTTCATTTAAAGCTGTGTGGTCATTAATTCTTATCAGTATGCTTTAGGGTAAAAGTCCTCAGAGCCTTAAGGACTGACCTTCCTTTAACAATCATTCATTAAATCTGTATTTGCAAAGATTACAATTTTACTTTTTAAGTAAAACATATATAAGTCATTGGGATTTGAACACAAATATTAGGGTGTTGCATTATCACCCAAATGTCTGGATTTTTATCATGAAAATTAGAAACAGATTTTGAATGAGTAGTTTTATTATTTTGAAGAGAAAAGTAAATGAGTTCAGGACTAGCACTTACATCATGAGTGGAACAGAAAACAGACTATTGAACTCATGTGTTAGAAAGGTATTCTGAAATTCTCACCGGGCTTTGTAACTGTGAGTAAGCCATGTTTTTCCTAGCATAAACTACATATGTATAAAGTATAAAACGTTGTGTCTCTCTATATTTAATTTCAAAGAGCTGATTGGGCTCCTTAATAGATGATTTCTGACACCTGACATATTCTAGGACTTCCATGGGACTTGATTTTGACTTCTCTAACTGTGTGGCCCATTTACAAGTGTAGCTTCATTTATCTGTCTACAATACCAACACAATGGAAATTTTCTTCTAGTTTTGAATTATATCCATTTTGGTGGATATTAAGCACATACGCTACCACATCTCATTGATGCACCAAAGGCAGACATCACTAATCGATCACAGCCCTATTTCCTGCTGGGAACAGATGCAGCTTACCAATACTTCTCAACAGTCCCCTAAGCAGCCACTACTAATCAATCAGATTGGCATGCATGATGAAATGCATTTGCCATTCAGGACAGTAATCGCATAAAATAGCAATCTCACAGATGTGATTCTCTGGGGTAGCCAGGATGCCAAAACCTATTATAATTGCCTCTTCAAAATGTATATTCAATATTCCCTTTCCCCCCTTACAAACAAAAGAATAAAGGCACACTGAGTATATTCTGTTTGGGAGAAAAACTTCTAACATCTTTGCATTTCTTTGTAGCTCCGAGATCCAAACCATTCTGTCACACACAAAAAGCCATCATTGAAATCTACTAACTTATAGCTCCATTTATATTCATTTCTCCTAAAAAAAGGTAAAAGCAACCTTTATAGTACAATTTCACTATTTTTAAATCACTCTTCTATAGGCAGATAGTTCTGAATGCTGTGTCCTTTGTCTTGAATACTGATCCTAAATCGTATCCTTCTACAGAGCGAACTATTCTGAATCTTGAAGGAGTTATATTTATGGAGGAATAATTTATCCTAAGTTACATTAAAATAAGTCAATCCAAGACAGCACAGTTAAATTCACAAGAGCAAGAACCTATCATTACGCTCAGAATCTCTTTGGATCTCTGCTAAATTGAGGACTATGCAATTTATGAATACATTTTTTTTTTTTTTTTGGTTAAACAAGCCCCAGGGAAAAAAGCATGTTTGTGCATCAAAAACCTGTTATTAAGAGCTCAAAATATAAACTTCTTATTAAAAGTTTTGAATTTTTTCCAACTGCAGCCATCTCTAGAATTAAGAGTGATTTTCTGCCTCCTTTTGATTTAAGGGACAATTGTGTCATATTTTCTTGAGTATGACTGCCTGTTGTTTTCATCATTGCTGTAAGATGGACTTGTTTCACAGAAAGGGTGATGTGTGCTGTAGAGTGGGTAGTAAGGTGAGGGACTCCAATGAGATCAAAAGTTCTCTGTTCAGTGCCTACCCTGTGTTATGCTCAGAACTGCAGCTGACAGGGGCCCGGTCCATCCTGGGAGCTTTAACAGGAGTATGTGCAATAGGGTGGGCCGTTGACTCCAACAGCCACACATACAGTGAATATTTATAAATGTCTTCCTACCTTCTGGGGGCACCATCGGACTACAGAAATACAGGCAACCAGGGGTGGTGGCTTACAACCCATGAATAATTCATTTTAATTTTCTTCTGAATGAAGCTCTTTGGGGGCTGTGATCATGCCTGTCTAGTTCCTTGTTGGATCCCCAGCAACTAGCAGAGTGCTGGTAGATAGTAGGCACTCAATATGCACACATTGGCTGAATAAATAATGCAAAGGGAGGAGAAGAGGCATTGAGTGAGTGAGTATGATTTTGCACGTTCCCCTGGCTAACAATAAGCTCTCTAAGGGCAGGTTACAAGCCTGCCATCTCTCTGTTCTGAGGTCTTGGTGTCTCATGGGCATGCAAAAAAATGTTGCAGTCCTGGCTGGTTTTGCTCAGTGAATAGGCCCTGGGTTCAATTCTAGTCAGAGGCACATGCTTGGGTTGTGGATTCAATCCCAAGTGTGTGTGTGTGTGTGTGTGCGGGGGGGGGGGGGGTGTTCAGGAGGCAGCCAACCAATGATTCTCTCTCATCATTGATGTTTCTCTCTTGCTCTCTTGCTTCCTCCTGAAATCAATAAAAATACATATATTTTTAAATGTTGCAGAATGATTTTAGAAGTATCCAAGGAATTAGTTGGAGATAAGTCAGGTGTCAAGATGTGAAGCAAAGGGAAGGACTAGAGTATAAGATTCTTTCAGACCACTGTGATTTTTGAAAAGTCCAAGTTATCTTTTCCTTATCTCAAGAGCAAGTGGAGAATGGGGGTCATTTACTCAGTGTACATGTTCTGTTCATCATTATTTCTTGTGCCAGACGATGGTACACCTTGAGCAGAGACAGGGAAAGGAGATGGCATTCCCAGGTTGAACAGGACTAGCCAAGCAGCAAGGAATGTTCAGGCAGGCATGAAGTGATGGATGAAGGGGTATTTCTTAGAAGTCCCAGGGGCACTCATTCCTGAGCATCCTTGGATTCCAACAAAACCATGCAGCAACCTCAGCAAGACAGAACAGCCTGGACATGGTGTTGAGAACCATGAGGGTGCTCACCAGAGCTCCCTGGCTGACTGGCTGAGTACTTTAGCTCTGCCTCTTCCTGTCTCTTTTCCCTGCATTGCCTGGGGCCTTGCCTGTGTTGTCAGGGTGGAAACCATCCTCTTTGCCTGGCATCTCAGTGTGTGGCCTCTGTGCCAAAGATCGGTGCCTTTGATAAAGCAGTGGAAGCAAAGTTTCGCATACTATCACTCACTGAATTTTCATAGCAAGCAGGAAGAATAACATGTCAGTGACATTCCCAAGCATATTTATTTACGCAGACACTCTTTTAGCCTTCTGTATTAGTTCAGCCATTGATGGGCCATTACAAAGAACCACAAATTAGGTGGCTCCAAACAACAGGCATTTATTCTCTCATAGTTGGGAGGATCATGCTCGCATTCTGAAACCGGTAAAGGGCTCTTTCCTTGCACCTTTCTAGCTGCTGGTGGTTTGTCAGCAATCTTCCATGCTCCTTGGCTTGCAACTGCATGACGTCCATTCCTGACTTCATTGTCCCATGGTGTTCCTTATGTGTCTCCGAGTCTTCACACGGCTGTTTTCGTATAAGAACACCAGTCATATTGGAGGAGGAGCAAGAGCCCACACTGCTCCAATATGACCTCATCTAAACTAGCTACATGTGCGGCAACCCTATTGCCAAATAAACTCACATCTGAGGGGTTGAGAGTTAGGACTTCAATGTATTTTTTTAAGGGGGAGCACAATTCAACCCATAGCACCATATAAAACAGCATACCCACAGGTTTTGGGGATGAGGACATGGATGTCCATAGGGGGTCATTATTCTACCCACTTCCCCTCCCTTCAAGTCATTCCTGATTGGGATGAGCTGATAGAGCACAGAGTGAGAGAGAACGAGAGAGACTGATGTTGCCCCTAGCTTCAAAGTGCTACCTTCTCAATGTCCATTTGTGCATGAAGAGACAGACCCAAATTTCACATAAAGGATCCCTAGACACAGTGTGGTTAATAGGAATTTCAGTCCTTAGTAGAGAAGGGAGTCAAAGAGGAGAAAGTGTTTCTGACAACATACAGTCAGATTTCATCCTAACCCACCTTTCATTTAAGATATCTGGATTGTTCTTAAAGGGGTCTTTTCCCTCCTGTCTGGTGA
This sequence comes from Antrozous pallidus, assembly GCA_027563665.1. Lineage (NCBI taxonomy): Eukaryota > Metazoa > Chordata > Mammalia > Chiroptera > Vespertilionidae > Antrozous > Antrozous pallidus. Next base: position 8,673,968 of record CM050516.1, on the reverse strand, counting down.
ACCTTGCCCTAAGTCGAATTTCTTTTCACTTCTCCACCCCCACAACCCACCAGAGCTTGCTCTCTCGCTCTGTTACTGGAAGATATGTGGAATGTGTGGCCAGTTGCATGTTCCCAGCAAAATCTTTTGTTCCCCTGGTTCAATTCACCAATTATCCAGCTAATCCCCATTTCCCGATCCCTCCCCTTACAACAGAAACAACAACAGAAATTAAAGGCATAAACCAAAAGAACAGAACCCCTTCCGCCCTCCTGGCATCCCTGAGAGAGACAACCCAGGCACTAACAAGGAAGTCTAGCTGCTCTGTGTTCCTTTCTCCATGGAGAAACATACCCGGGATTTTGTTTTATTCAGAGATGGCATTTCCTTCATTTGGCAGGCATTCATTGCTGCAAAATAGACTTTACTGTTAACTCTTCTTGTCCTAATGCAAGTCAGTCTGTGGATAGGCTGGAAAGGGGGTTTCCTGTTCTGATAGATGAGTGTTTATCTGTGCTGTCGTTTTATCTGACTGACCTTGGGGAAGTTACTTTCATCTTCTTTTTCCATCTGCAAAGCGAGGATTAAGAAGTATTTAGCCCTGGCCTGTGCTGCTCAGTTGGTTGGGCATCGAAAGGTTGCCTGTTTGATTCCTGGTCAGGGCACATGCCCAGGCTGTGGGTTTGATCCCTGGTTGGGGTGCATGTAGGAGGCACCTGGTAAATTTTTCTCTCTCCCTTTCTCTCTCTAAAATCAATAAAAGCATCTTGTTTTTCAAGTACCTAATTTACTGATTTGTGATGAGGATTAAAGGAGCTAGTGCTATATATTGAGCACTTGTTGAGTGCCAGGCACCGTGCTGGACACCTTGGACTGACTGTCACACCATGTTGTGTGCTAGTGTCAGGTCAGAGCACCTCTCTCTGTTCCTACACGGCTTTTTTCCCATCTGCCACAGGAAGTAAAATATCCTTCCTGCTCTTTCTGTCCATTCCAGCTCAGAATTCATAGAAAGAGCCCCCATTTCTCTCAGCACTTGTCAGCCTTTATGATGCTACATTTCTGTTCGGTGAGTCGGAGCCCAAGGACCTGGCTGGTGAAAATTCAAATCAGCTCGGTGAGCATCAGCACTCTTCATCCCCCCCACCGCTCGCTCCACACCTTTGCCACTGGGTCAGAGAAATCGGCAGTCCCGGGGAGCAACTACAAAGCCCTTTCCAGAGCCAATTTCCTGCTGAACTGTGTGTTACACTCTTAGCAACATTCCAAAAATGATACTCACTTCAAAGCCAGCTTTGATCTGGACCCCCTCCTTCCCTTCGCCCCCAGCCTCTGCCAGGAAGCACGTCTCCAGGAGTAGAGGGTTCACCTTAAAAGGCTGAAATGCCAGCATGCAGAGCATGGCTCTTCCTGAGAGGGAGGGAGGCCTGGAAACCCCCCCCCCCCCAAAAAAAAAGAAAGAAAAAAGGAGCGACAATCTGTGGGAGGCCTCACTTATTCTCAGTGGTCCACCGCCCTTGACTAGCAGTTCAGCTCCTTCTCAGGGCGAGCAAAGCTGATGATGGCCAAGCAGCGATGCTGCAGCTCTGATGTCAGCATTGCAACATCGCCTGCTGTGGTGCTTCAGCAAGGAGCTGCACTGGGTTTCTCGATCAGGGCCCTTTCGGGGAGGTGTGTAGGGAAGCAGGTAGGAGGGGTAGGGAGGGAATGCTGTTTCCAAGGCCAGGTAGTTGTGCCAGAGCCACTCAAACCCAGGAAGGCCTGTCTTTGATGCTGCTGGGCATCGGACACACCTGACCAGTCTTAGAAAGGAAGACTTCTCTCGAAGGATATTTCTTTTCTTCCTCCTGTCCTCCTCCCCTTCCCTCACTCCTAAATTACCACCTGGAATCTAAGCAAGACTAACACACTCAGACACGTGTTTCTAGTCCAAGTGGCCTGGGGAACCCAGGATGACATGCAAACCCCAGCAATAGCCCAAGACAGCATTTCCCAGGAAGCCAAGCAGAGGGTGAGTGGACTTCTACATTGCTGTGACAGGGCCACAAACAAGTCCCAGCCTGGAGGGCAGAATGAAGGCCGCCCTTGTGGTGCTCTCTAATTCCTTCCTACGTAGCTAATGGGCTATGGGAGGAACAGCAAGTGTTGCCAAAACAAGAACATTGGTGTACATGTTAATCTGCCCTTGTTTTAATCAGACTGTACGGTAAAGCATGGGCTTGCACGCTGGGTCTTTTGTGTCCTCATCCAGGCATGAGAGACCCAACGAGCTCCAGCTGTATTCTCTTGTTTGTCTTTTCTTCAGTCCTTCCCAAGTTCATTGCCCAGGGGTTCCCTCTTGTGCCATGAACATGGCCTTGCATTGCATCAAGACTCAATATATACTGATGACATTGAGGTGACTTTTTTTAAAAAAGTAATATTTGCAACATGTTGAGGGAATATTGGAACAAATGATTTTGTCAAGTGAAGAATTTGTAACCACCCCCATACCATTCTACTATTATAACTACTATAATCAATGTTATTATTAGTGGCTATAGAAGACAACCATAACAGCTACTGTTTCCTGATATATAGCATTTAGGATAGTATTTCGTACAGAGATAGCACTCAGTGATTTAAATAATGGCGAAGCCACACACAGCCTGCCTTTCCAAATGTTTGTTCTCAGACACATTTTTGGCATTGCATCTGTGAGATAGAGAAGTGGGTTTTTTTTCTATTTTATTGTTTATTAAAGCAAAATAATTACATTGAGGAAATAAAAGCAATTATGCCTAATCACTAAAAAGAAGTGCTGGGGCGTGTGTTGAGCAAGCTCTGAACATTTCTAAGATGTGACCGACTCCTTGATTTGCGCGGCATCATGCTGACCATCCTGCTAATTAATAGCCACCCTGACACGTGAAGTCCAGCAGGAAGGAGATGCCACCCAGCCTGGGAGGGCGTCAGGGTACATTCCCACCTGCATACCTCCCTGTGAGTTCTGCCCCCCTTCCCCATATTAGCAAGCTGCTGCAATTGTATGAGACGGAGCCACCGTTGAGCCCACAGTTTGATTTTTGTCACCATAAAGGCAAGACTGGAAATGACACTAGAGTAATTAGGAATGAGTCCTCAGATCTTGACTTCTGCAGCACGCTGCAGGGAGGAAGGTGGGAGCTGCATGGCAGCATTTGGAAAGCGGAGATGGTGACCTTGCAGGTTGACCTCGTGCTTCATCTTCCTATCAAAGAGACCAGTGAGCATTAGGCCAGAACCCACTGGTAGGCTGACAACCGGAGCAGAGTGGGTGTTATTTTTTTTTTCGTGTGTATAGCCTATAGGCACTTAGACAAAAAGAAAAAGGGAGCCGAAGAATGAAGCCAAATATGGGAAGCAAAGTTTCCACGGGGACAAAATGTTCTTCCGAGCAGCTTGAAATGAGCATAATTTGGGAGGATTTCTGCAATCGCGGGTTAATTCGTAATTGGGTTTGCTGAGCAATCAGCAATGTGTTGCTTGTGTTTTCATATGCTGGGAGCAGATGACTCCGTGCGCGCGTGGTCTAATGCTCCGGTACTCTGATACTTCGCTAATGTGCAATCTCTATTTCTTGCTTTTGTCTGGGGGCCTCTCATATTGCATTTAGATTGTATCCTTTATCATCCCAAATTGACATTTATGCTTTTACTTCTATTGTTTCCCTAGCTTCTCCCTGGTCTGGATCAACAATTTGTTTTAATCTGTGTCACTTCCCTTATCTCCCTCGACACAGAGGAGCAGTCATTCTGCACCCCCATCCGCCTACGGAGCTTGTGCTTCCAAGAGTGAGGAGGGGACCCTCACCCTCTGCCCACTCTCTAAAGTGCTGGCGAATGTTAATTGCTTTTCCAGTTAGTTTATAAGAATGCAGAAGCCACCGAATGCAGTTGACTGGTTTTGATGAAAGTAATGAAATGCTAGTGCCTATGAATAAATAAATCTGATTTACGTAGGGGGCTATTGTGGCGGTGGATGGAAGGCCGCCCAACACAAGCAAATTATAGTTTCAGGACACATTATTCCTCAGCTTTTATTCTAAAGTGAGGGAAAGGCGCTCAGGTTTCCTTAGGATCCCGGAAGGGGAGGCGGCAGGTGATCCCTTGACCTGGGAGAAAGATGCCCTCAGCAAGCAGCCCTGGTTGGAAACTCAGGGTGCATTTTGTTTGGAAAGCAGCTGCGTGTCTCCGTCCGGAATCCCCTTGCAGAAAGCACGCAGAATAGCAAGTGGTGATGAACAGATGAGAAGTGCCCTGAAAATGGTTGAGTGCCTATGAGAGTGCTTGGTGATGGGTCCAGCAAAGACTCTTTTTTTTTGGGGGGGGGGGGGCCATATCACAACTGTTTCCATTTAGAGTTTATTTGCATTTCCAAAATTCTTGCAAGATCATGGCCACTTGAAACAGAATAAATCAGGGCTCTCTTTTTGTCAGATGAGACCAGGCAATATTTTCTCCATTGGCAATGGGGTGGGTGTAAGAGAAATAACTTCGGGATGTCTGAATCTTGGGGTGCCCAAGGATTGTCTTGTGATGGGCCCATGTGACAGGAAGGAGCTGGGAGGAGGATGTTGCTAATTCAAGTTTGCACCCGGACTACACAAAGAGCAAAAATGCTGTCTTAGAAGAGATTCTATTGGTGGCTTCCAATAAGTGAATAAGGGTTAACCACCACAGTTCAATCATTCAAAATATTTGTAATCTACAATAATAAAAGCTTAATATGCTAATTAGACTGGACGACCTTCTGGACGAAGCCGGGGCTACGAGGGGAAGCCCGTGTCCTGGGTGCCAGAGGGAAGCCAGTGCTGGTAGCCTGGGGAAGAAAGGCCCATTCTTGCATGAATTTTGCGCATCAGGCCTCTAGTGGGTCAATATTATTCTAAGTGCTGGGGGATGGTGGTGAATAAGGCAAAGTCACTGTCTTCAGGGCATGTGGATTTTCACACCCAGCCCTTGTCAAATTCTAAACTCTAAGAAGATAAATAATTGAGAGGGATCCTGAAACTTGGATACAAGGCTTGAAGTAAATAAAATTCCCAGAAAAGGAAGGAACGGTTTTCTTTGCATTTAGTGCATTGACATGACTGTATCCATAGTGCCTAAGAAACACCCCAAAGGAGCCCAGCTTGCAAGTTAGGAATTAAGTACAAATCATCAACATTAGAGAGGAATAACCACCTGACTTATTTTGCCCATTCCAGGATCCTCGGGCTAGAAATGTATTTGAAGTTAGGTTATTGTCCACCCTCTCCCATGCTTATCTTCCATAGCCTTCTTAATCATTCCTCAGGTGCTGATGATGTATTGATAGGCTATAGATTAAATATGAAATCATGACAAATCTCAAGCATCCAGAGATTTATGGACTGGGGCTTGGGTCTTGTATCAACTCAGCCATCTAGGAAAATATATGATTTCACCATAATATTAGAAATTACTCATAGCATCTTCATCTTATTGGATTGGTGTTACCCTCATGATAAGCCACAGTAAGCAGAGAGGGAAATTGTGTGATAAATTATGGAGCATACATTGAGAAATATATTTATTACATTTGGATGTGCAAGGATTTCGCTCTCTGTGTACTGAGTAAAGAATTTATTTTTATTAATGCCCACTTCGGTGTCATATATTTTAGAGTCTCAGAAGACTAGGCGATCTTCCGTTGAACCCATCCGCAGGAGTGAAATGCGGAGGTGGGGAAACAGAGGATGCAATTACAATGAAGCTCTTTGCTCTAGAAGAACGTGTTTTCTGGTCAGCATAAATGACATGTGCTAAAAGAGCAAAAGCAGTTACAGTCTGCAAGTACTTCTCCTCTCCACAATCGCCTGAAGAGTCTGGGTCCCTGTTCCTCAAAGTGTGGCCCATGGACTGGTCCTGGGGGCTTCTGGAAAATATAGCATCTCAAGCCACACCTGACACTCTCTGAATTAGATGAGATACTCTGACAATTGATAGGTGCATTATAGTTTGCGAAGGACAGATCTAGAGTCAAATCTTGGTCTCATGGACAGGAAGCCTGGGAGGAGAAGAGAAGCTCTTAATGTATCTCAGAAAGTGTGCTTAGTAACCATGAGACCCAAACACTAGTACTTTTATGATCATTGAGATTAGGGACAGTTCTCTAATCCTTGTTTGTAAAATAGGGATACTACGACTCTTCCCACAGGGTTGTCTTCTGAAAGTTGTATGGGGTCAGGTGTATTACAGCCTTTGCACAATGTCTTGTTGGGTCTAAGACATTTTAGATGCACTCTCCCTAAAATCCATCTCTTTCATGCTGACCAAAGCTCTATGAAGAGGGTGTGGGATGTTTCCTGGCTTTACTCCATGATGTGAGGACACCTGGTCTACCAGCCACCTCTCTTCCAACAGCCACATTTGCATCTGAATAGGAATGGGATTAATCGAGGTATAAAGAATCTAAATTACCTATATGATCTCGGAAACTTTGCCAGTGAGGTAGAAAGAGAGCTTGGGTGAAATCAAACCAGAATGATGTCCCCCACTGAGTCCATTGTTAGATTCAGTCTACTTTTGAGTCCTAATAATGTTTCAGGCATCATAATAATAACTTCCATGGGTATTAGCATGTTTATTTCTCCTGGTAGCCATATAAAATTAATGTTTTTACTTCCACTTTACAGATGAGGAAATTGGGGCCCTAGATGTGGTAAATATTTTCCCACATGGCCCCCACCTAAGGCTTATAAGTGGCCGATTTGGAGTTAACTATCAGGAGGGAAGCCTATGTTTCCTACCATACCAAGCTATCTGACCCACAACTCTCTCTTTACTGGCCCTTCTCTTTCTCCCAGACCTTCTCGGGATATGTGTGCATCTATAGAGACATAAGGTGTGGCTGTGAAGCAGAAAGGTGCCAGAATGAAGCATATGTGAACATCTATCTTAAAGCTCTATAATCATGTCTATTATGTGGAGATACCTATTTATACATGTGAATAAAGGAGTGTGCTGACAGATGGTCCAAGTCCTGGGTCTTCTTAATTCTGTTCTCTCATCTCCTGGATGCACCCTATGGAGGAAAGGAAGCTTCTTCTTAGCTCAGAGATCTGAAGATAGCGACTCTCCACATCGACACTTGAGTCACATATTTGTCTTTATGCATATTCTTCAAAGGTGAGCAAAGTCAGGTGCAGTTCTTGGCTCTGATGCCCAGTTAGGTAAACATGGATGACAGGTGGGGGGCTGTTGCTGACTCCCGTGTCAGTGTCGTGGGGACCAGCTCTGGTCCATTTCTGTCTGTGAACACCTGCCAGGAAACATGCAGGCAAGTCAATAGGAAGCCTGTTGATGGGCCAAGCATTATTTTTCTCAACAGGAGCACGCAGAGTGAGTGAGAATGTCGAACTGGCTGATCTGACCCGTCAGCCAATTTTTCTCTCTCCTGGCGATTACATAAAAATGGTAAAATATTTAGAGTTTGTGATGGAGATTCACATTCCTTTCAACTCAAGATATCCCAAACATAGATCAAGTGTCCATTAGAACCTATGAAGGACTGCACTGAGTGCATATGTCAGAAATGCAGAAAACTTTCCCCAGTTCTGTGTGTCAGCATGAAATTGTGGGATCACTGACTTAGAGGCACAAGAGAGCTTGAGGTTGTAGAACTCCTCACTTGTTGCCAGCTAGAAGCTAACATGGGCTTTAAATGAGATAGACAAGAAGTCTCGTCTACACATTGGATTGCAAGTGTGTCTCCAGACCCTTGTTCTGTCATGTCTTTCTTCACATAGAAAGAAATAAAAGTTAGGTGTCATTTCACAACCACCAGAATGGCTGAAATTGAAAAGATGGACACCACCAACTGGCATTGCATAGAGTACCTCCTATACCCTGGGTGGAGGGTTATAAATTGGCATAATCACTTTGGGAAACAGTTTGAAATTTTCTTCTATAGTTAAAACCATAGCCAGAAATCCCAATCCTAAGTGTTAACCCAAAAGAAATAAAAATACATGTCCAAAGGTGGATTTGTGCATGAATGTTAGCAGCAGTTTTGGTTCTCACTAATGACAAAAATGGACACAAACCAAATGTCCATGTGCAAGTGAATGGATGAGCAAACGCCAATGGCATTGACTGTGAAATATTATTCAGTGATACAAAGGAGTTAGCTATGGAGACACACGCCAACATAGATGAGTCTCAAGGACATGATGCAACATTAGGGAAGTCATATATAAAACAGAGCATCCTATCACTCCCTTTATATATCTTCAGAACATGTAAAATGAATTGATGGTAAGAGAAATCATAAGTGTGACCAGATGGGTGGGAGCTTGCCTAGAAAAGGGAACTTTCTGGGGCAATGGAAATAATCTATATCGTGGAGACCTGACAATTATCTGGGTGCAGATGTTTATCACAAGTTTCCAGACTGTATGCTTAAAATTTTTGTGTGTGTAATGCTCACCTGAATTTTTAAAAAGGAGGGTGGAATAAAGTGCATGTGGCTATAAAAGATGATCTTGGTGATATAAATATATATCCTCTGTCTTGACCATGTTAATGTCAATCTCTTATCTGTGATTTGTGCCATTGTTTTGCATGATGTAAGTTCCCATTGGGGGAAGCTGGATGAAGACTACCTAGTATCTCTCTGCATTATTTGTACAACTGCCTGCTGGTCTACAATGATCTCAAACTTACGTCTCAATGAAAGCAAAACAATGAACATTTGGTATTAACAGCTTGGGGGTTGAATTTTTGTCTTCTTGTAATACCCATTGTAGCTGTGTGTATATATGTATGTTTGCATGTTTTGTAAGAGAGAGAGAAAAAAAGGGGGGAGGTACTGTGTTTTTAAACTTGTTTTGATTTTTATTTTGATGTCTTCATTTTTGTTTTGATTTTTGTTTTGTGCGATCCTGATTAAACATCCACTTTTTCAATGAGGCTGACTTCATCAGTTAGAGCTCAACAATCTCTGTCACTTCCTACTTCTTCCCAATGTCTTACAATTCCACATTGCCATGCAATACAAGGAACCCCTTTCTTGAATGTTCCATTATTCCACTGACATTGCGGAACCAACAGCGCCTGGGAGGTATCTGTGCTGCTGAGTGGGGGAAATGTCAGCCCCCTGTGATTTGCACCATCTCCCGGGCAGTGCGTAGTGCTAATGTAGACTCCTGGTTGCAGGAACACCACCTGGGTTTATGGCACTCCCTGGGGGGCCTTAAGTACATAAATCAATTCTCATTTTTGCCATCCCATACAGAGGGCTTCCTCGTGTGTGCCACCCAATAGTGTGCATTTGAGAAAAGCAACTAATGCATGCAGAAGCAGGACCTAGTTTTAGGGTGTTTTGTTTCTTTATTTAAATCCCCTAGGCAGGTTTTTCTGGCTTGTACAGAACTGAGAACAAGAGGTTCACCAGCTGGGGCAAGGTTGCTGTTGCCTGCCTTGGCTTGCCTGGGCAGCAGGATGCTTGCCTTGCGTGTCCATTGCCGGCCTGTCTCCTGGTACCACCCACACTCTCTGAAATCACCTGGCCTGTGGATTCTGTCATAGCAGAGTCTCTACTATAGTAAGGCCGGTGTCCTCGGTTGCAAAGGCCAGTGGTTATCAAGATGTGTTTTAGGAAAGCTACTTTTGGCAAGGATATCAGCAACATTATCTGAATATGCCCAACGATGTCCAGGAAGTGGGTTGATATGGTTTAATCTCATTTCGAATAAAGGAAAGTCAATCACAGCTAGACAGCTGTCTCCTCCTCCTCCTCTTTCTCTTTTATTTACCTTTGCTTCTTCCTCTTTTTCTTCTTTCTCCCCTCCTTGTCTTCTCCCTTCTTCCACCTGTTCCTTCACCTCCTCCTTCTAGAGGAGGAGACTTAGTAAGAATCTAAGAAGGGGGATGGAAAACTATCTTTGTCTTTTCTCATTTGTTCTAAGACCATTTCCTTACCTTCTCTAAGAACCCCTTCAAATGCCTGTGGTTTCCATCTCAGTCTCACTCCAGCATCAGAACTTACCAGTTCTGTCTCTCAGTCCCTCAGGACCCTGTGCCTTGATAAGACACAGGGTGACAATTAGAATAATCCAATAACATGAAGCTTTAACCTGTTTTGGAAGATCTATTTCCTCTAGGTCGAGAAAAGAAATTCCTCGTGTCATCCCAGGCACCATAGTAGAGTCGTGAGAACAAGATCTTTAGACAGATAGCTAGAGCTTCCGAAAATTTGATTATGGAAAGAGCAGCATGGGTAATTATTGGGTGATCATTGAAGGTGGGGTGCTATGCCTGTATCTTCCCCACAGGGGTGCCTAACAGACAACAAATATGTGTTGGAAGAATGTGTGCAGAAGGGCATACTTTTCTAAAAGCGTCTGAAAAATGCCTCTGAGAGTCTATATGAGCCTGCCTTGATTGCCCATGAAATAGCTCTATTCTAGAAAATTCTCAGTCCATGCAAAAACATATGCATCTTTATCCGGTTATCACAAGAAGACATTTTCAGAATACCCTGCACATTCCTATTTCAACTCCTCAAGTTCTATTCCAGTTGTCAGTCTCACTTACTGGCCTACAGACTCCTCAGGAGTGGGGACTAAATCATAGACATTACTCTGTTCTCAGCATCAAGTTCAGATACAAACAGATGCTCCATAAATGTCTATTGATGGCCGGCCAGTGTGGCTCAGTGGTTGAGTGTTTACCTATGAACCAGGAGGTCATGGCTCAAGTTGCTGGCTCAACCCCCCGATATGGGGAGTGCAGATGGCAGCCAATCAATGATTCTCTCTCATCATTGATGTTTCCATCTTTCTCTACCTCTCTCTTCCTCTCTGAAATCAATAAAAATATACTTTTAAAAAATAAATAAGCATCTGTTGAACCTCTTAAGCATGATTTCTGGTCCAATGTCAGGAAAGATTGCCCATAGATGGGTTGTCAAAGAAGTTGGGATCTGGGCCGGAAGGAGTCTGAGAGGTATTCTTACGTGATATTATTTCAGATCCCTTCAAATCCGTACATGGGAGAGTGGATTCCAATCAAGGTCAGCCACGGGCCATGAGCTAGAATAGAGAGTGACAAAACTGGTGGGGGTAAGATTTATGAAACTTGCCTTTGTGGCTTGGGGCTCTGTCTTCCTGCAAGATAAGAGTGCTGTCCCTTAGACGGGAGTGGTAGTGAGCAGTTCAGCTCTGCCTCCCTGCCTTCTGTCCTCTTCACGCACCAGTTCTCAAGACAACACTGTTATCGTGCCAGCAAATACAGCCCAGAGCATTACAGATGTCTGGTACAAGCGGAACCCATATTAATGGTTATTGCTTAAAGAAGAGGCATGCTCAGATCTCTTTACTGTGCTCTGGGGAAATACAATTTTTTACTTTCTTCCAGAGACCTAAAAAGATCAGTTGGGTTTGGCCTTCTCAGATGGAAGAGGCTTTTTTTAGAGGTAACTGAAATGACAAGCTTTCCATGACCTGAGACACAGCCCACAAATACAGATTTCATAACAATTAATTTCCATCAGGGTGCTGGTAGGTGTTGTAGTCACCCATTTTCAGTTTGTTGGAGGAACAGATAAGTTAGCGACACTATGTAAAGAATTACTGAAAAGGTGTTTTTCTTTTAATTTTTATTGATTTTTATAGAAAGAGAGATGAAGAGAAAGAGAGAAAGAAACACTGATTTGTTGTCCCACTTATTTGTGCAGTCATTGGTTGATTCTTGAATGTACCCTGACCCAGGATCAAACCCTCAACCTTAAAAATTTTTTTAGTGTTTTGGCATGGACTCCAGGCTTGCTCCAAAAATCCTAATTTTTTAATGTTTGTTGACAATTGACTTACGGTTTAATTTTAATTACTTAACTTTTTTTTTCTTAAAAAAATACGCCCAGCCAGCATTTCTCAGTGGTTGAGCATCAACCTATGAACCAGGAGGTCACGGTTTGATTTCCAGTCAGGGCACAAGCTGGGTTGTGGGCTCAGTCTCCACTGGGAGACATTCAGAAGGCAGCCGATCAAATATTCTCTCTCATCATTGAGTTTCTCTTTCTCTCTCTCCCTCTCCCTGCTTCTCTGAAATCAATAAAAATATATTGTTTAAAAATAAACAAACACACAAAGATGCTTGGTTTTAAACAGCAAGTAGATTATTACTAAAGCACACACAAAAATGTTTTTGAAAGAAAGCATGATTTCTTTGTAAGATTTCATTAACTGAAACAAACTGAAAATTCATGAAATGTCATTCAGAATGGCCAGAAAAAGTTACCATTTTTGCTGTGGTAGAAAATGGCCAGTTTGAAACACTCCCTGAGAGATATGTGCATCATATCTTATCTTTCCATACTGCTTACAACGTGGCCAGTGCCCACCTCAGCCAGGAGCCCTTCTTTCCCTTTGTTTTCCACAGAAAGCCGAAGATCCCAAAGCAATCCAGCCCCATTCTGACCACGCCTTACCCCCCATGCTCTGGAAATAAAATAGCCCCTTTGGCCCCATGAAAAGCACAGCCGTCTGTAATCCATCCAGCTCCCTGCTAGCCAGACCATCCCTAGCGAGAGACACTTTTCAATTGCTTGCCTTTGATGAAAATGAGCCTGCCCTCCGCGAAGCGTCTCTAAGAAAATAAAGTCGGGCCTGATTCCCGCTATGCAAACAGATATATACAGTAACTCCCTGAATCAGCTTTTTCGTGTCTAAAATGGAGCTGCCGCCGTTTATGATGATGTCAGAGAGCGAGCGTGGACGAGAATGCACTTCTGATCATTAAGATCATATCAAGTTTGCAAAGCTTCGTTCCTACGAGGAGATGCAAGTTCCCTGCTGGTGTAGACGCCGAATGGTTGTGAACTGAGCCGCGGAATGGCCATGGAAGTGTAGGGATGAGTTCGAAATTACTTTCTGCACGAATGTGCCCATAATACCAGAAGGGAGAACACCCCAACCCCATAAAAGAAAAAAAAATTTTTTTAAACAAAAGCAGAACACGAAGCATCTCTTGGACCAGGCAGGTGGTAGATCACACGTTCCCGGGTGGAGAATGAGCTTCTTGCTTATAAAAGCAATTGGTTTTATAGGGAAACGTGTCAAGAGCCCTGGTTTCCAAAATGAGTCTGTTCGAAGAGTGTTGGGAAATAATACATACTGCTAATTGCCTGGGAAATAGCTGGATTATTTAACTTGAGTTTCCAGCCGTGATTGGAAGGAAGCTCCTGGGCCTTTGAGCCTTTCCCATCACGGATTAATAGCTGTTTTGAGGCTGCGTCTGATTTAACTCTTCTGGGGGTGAAATCTGCATCCCCTCACTTTGGGACTAGGGCCGTGATCAGCAACCTGCGGCCACATGCGGCTCTTTGGCCCCTTGAGTGTGGCTCTTCCACAAAATGACACAGCCTGGGCGAGTCTGCGTTGAAGACGTGGCGTTAGAAGAAGTTTAAGTTTAAAAAATTGGGCTCTCCAAAGAAATTTCAATCGCTGTACTGTTGATATTTGGCTCTGTTGGCTAATGAGTTTGCCAACTAGTGGTCTAGGGCGCAGCTACCACGTTTTTTCAGTTCAAACTTCATGAGTGTCCTAAAATAGCAGTGTCCATCTCTGTTTCAATGGAGCCCGAATAGCAGGTGAGATATAAAATACCAGAGGAGAAACATGTTGCCTGATTTTACCAGCATCCTTGCTGAGCTGTCTAGGTGAGCAAGTTCAGGGAGGGTGCTGAGTGTCCCTGGGGAGGAGTCAGGGGAGTGTTAACTGCCACGAGGGGCCATTTTTTGGACATGTAGCAGCTTGTCCCTTGCCCTAATTTCATAGTTGAATGTCTCGATCATGTCTAGATTGGCTGGAGGTAATGTGGAACCTGAGAAAAGAACTTTGCTTTGTATTTTATTTCTTTCCTCGGTTGTTTCTCCGAGGCTTAATGTGAATGTATCTCATTTAGAGAATCTGTGTTTGCTTGGCCATATCGGCCCAGTGGAATGAGCCAGAACTGTCGTCTGTGATCAAAGCTAATGGAACCCACCAGTTATGCCTGTTTGTTTCGTCATCCAGTTGTTCAAACAAATATCACATGCATACAATAAGCAGGTGCACCTCTGTGTGTAAGAGGAAGTAGACCCTCGTAACTGTAAAATGAGACAGCCGTGCACCTCTTCCTCCAGGAAGCCTTCCCTCATCCACTAGGCCAGGGGTTAGCACCCTTTTTCTGTGAATGTCCAGAAAGTAAATATTTTTGGCTTCACCTGTGAGCCACCTATGATCTCTATGACATAATCTTTTTTTTTTTTTTTTTTTGCTGCTTTCACTGCCTCTCAAAAATATGCAAAACCTTCTTAGTTCAGGAGCTAAATGTGCCAACTCCAAGGCCAAGGCACGTGGTCCTTGTTTCATCACCCTTAGCAGCCTCTACATTGTATGGAAAAGAGCTGAACTGAATTCTGGGAGAGGAGGTCCTTGGGTCTTTGCAGGCCTCAGCACTGGCTAGTGCTCATTTTCCAAATATCCAATGACCTCCACCCTCCAGTGTTATATTCCTCCTGGGAAAACAAGGTCTCTGTGGAAACCAGTGGTGCAACAATTCGGAACACCGTGTGTGTCCTTGACAGGCCTTGGCAACTTGAGCTTCCCGGAGTCTAACCCCAAGTTGAGAAACAAATGTTTGCAATGCCTTCTTGAGTCCTCAGAGCAGCTCTAAGGGAGACCTTACTCTGGAGTTCATTAGCTCCTTATCTGGGGTCTTATCTGTTCTCATTTACCATGCAACTTTTAAATCAATAGAATCGCTTTTTAAAAATCAGAACTTAAGAGATGGACAGCAACAGAGAAGGGCCGGGGGGTTGAGATGGTGCAGAGCAGAGGGGCAGGCCCAGGGGCAGCCCTGAGATTGACACCTGCCAGCCTGGCCTCGGGCGAGGAGAGGGAGTAAATGAAGAGAGATGCTGAGCTAGATGAGTGCAGAGCACAATTATGTTTGCTCTTAATAGGTTTTCAGTCATCAATTAAGTGTTGAATTATGCTCATTATGCTCTCTTTAAAAATGCAGCCAAATTTAGCTTCCAATTTCAAAGTATTAGATCTACATACACATCATGGTTAAAATTCAAATATGCAGGCAGTTGCAGACAGTAAATTTCGCTTACCTGGAAAGTTCACTCATTTGCAAATGAGTGAATAATATGGGATGGATAGACACCAGATACCTTGGCCAGCAGCCCCCCCACCCCCCCACCCCCCCACCCCCCAGCATGAAGAGCAAGAGTGATGATCTCAGAGGGACTGAACTGGTCCTCCCCTTTCAGCTATGTGAACCAAGGCAAGTCCCTTCCCCTCTCTAAACCTCAATCTCCTCATCTGTGTAATGGGCACCTTCCCTTAGGGTCATGGCAGGGCTAGGTAAGATTATCTCATTCAGATAGTCATATTATTCTGTGATCAGTAAGTAAACATATTATTACATATTATGCTGTGGTAAGTTAAGTCAAGTTCTTAACACAGAAGCTGGCACAAATTGAGTGCTTAAGTAAGCTAGCTGCAGGTATTACCATCCTTATCAGTAAGTACTGTTTATGATTAAGTATGAAAAATGAGTTTGGCACCCACCCCTGAGGCTGCACCTTGTAGGAGGTGCTACTTGACCTGCGGCTCTCAGCGAGGTTCTGGAAGCCAGGCCAGGAGTGAGACAGATTCCCCTGGGACACATACCATCCCCGGACCACCCTGTTTGGTTAGGTTGGGAAAGGCTGTTTTCTAGTAAAAAATTGCCCATGTAATACTCCATCCGATCGTCCTATACGCTCCCAGATATTTTGACTCCCTGGCACCCTCTCACATCATTTTATCGCTAAGCCGTAGGAGGAAGGGAGCGTGAATGTGGAGAGCAACCCAGACCCCCCCTCAGGAAGAAGAAAGATGTCGATTTTCTCTCCTAAAATTTTCTTTCAAACTGTTCTGCTTCACAATGCACTCTGTTTTATTAGCAAAGTGTGATCTGGGGGGCAGGGGGCAGACATGCCCCTGAGCTGTCACCTTTACTAGCGAGGACCTGAAAGCCCTGGCCCTTCTGGGAAACACACCCAGCCACTGATGTAACTCAGAGAAAGGGCTGCTTCCGAGGGAGACAGCGGGACGAGGGAATTGGGCTGGAGCGCCGGGAAAGGCCGGCAGCCTGTGGGCAGTCACCAGACGGACAGTGTGATCCCTGGGAGGGAAGACAAAGGGAGCTCTGGCCGGGGCTTGCCCACCTCGCGGTCCCTGCCAGCCCTCCCCCAAGGCTGTCCCCATACATTCCGGACGCCGTCCCCACATTAGCTCCACCCGTGCGGCCCAAGCTCTCCGGGCCTGGTGTCTGTGTCTTCGGCCCCCACGTGTTCGGCCAGGCGTCTGTGCAGACGGCTCTCTCCTTGAACCATCCAGGTAGGCAGAACGATGGGCTTTTTATGGACTTGCCCTGAGACCAGAAGTGAAAGGAAGGGGTGGGGAATATCAAAACAATAGATGGCATGTTCGCTGTGTCCTCATGAGCGATGGTGGGAACAGTCAGAACCCTGGGGACAAGGACAAAGCCAGGGAGAGAGGGGGCCAGGAAGGGGAGGTGCACTGCTCCCCACACTGAGAGGGGAGCTGGGAGCTGGGGAGGGCAGCGGCTCCGACAAGGCATCCTGAGTGATGTGTCAGCGCCTGTGGACCCTGGTCGAGTGCTCACCTCTCACGCTTTGCCCTGTCCCCTTCCTGGGATGAGCCCTTGGAAGCCCCGGCCCCTCTTGCGAGCCCAGACAGTGTCATTTTCCCTCCCGCCCTCTCCTTTCTGCTAGTTCCCACCACGTCAGTGAGGAACCTCCCGGCTCTGGGGACAGCACCTTTGCGGCTCACAGGTGCGGGCGCTGCAGACAGCTGTGCTCATCACCGCACCTGCGGCCCAGGGCAAACCGTTGCTATGGGAGATCTTGCTATCCCTTTTCATTCATTCATCCATTTACCAGCAAGCGGGTATTGCTGCCCCCCCACTTCGTGTGACAGACCCTAGCCCTGGGGCTCAGCCCCTCATGCTGCGGGGGCAAGAACAGTAAGGAGCAGCGTGCGGGCACATCCCACCTGTGTGCGGTACCCGGAGGTCCTGGAAGAGAGAGGAGCGAGTGCACCTGCAGGGGAGGCGCGTGATTGGGCAGGTATTGCGTGATTGGGAGGATGTGCGATGGAAAGGATGAGAAGGTGTGTGCCTGCTGCTGGCATTCACAACACAGGGCCCAGAGCAAGCCAAGCATCCTCGTCGGCTCCCCCAGGCCTGTGCTCAGCGCTGCTGGCCTTCCCTGCACCCCCGAAAGTGCTTTTCCTATAAACCATGGCAGACAGGAGGACTGTCTCCGTGTCTCCACTCATGCCCTAGGTCTCTACCTGGCATGCTGCACTGGGAGTGCCCTTAGCCGTGCCTTCTACTTTGTGCACTGTGTTTCCTCTATATTTTTATTTATTGTTGAGAGAAAGAATAAGAGAGAGAGAGAGAGATTTCTTGTGCCACATATTTATGTGTTCATTGGTGAATTCTTGTCTATGTCTTGATCTGCAATCGATCCTGCAACCTTGGCCTATTGCACTAGTTGACAAACTATGGCTCGCAAGCCACATGCGTCTCTTTGGCCCCTTGAGTGTGGCTCTTCCATAAAATACCAAGGCCTGGGCGAGTCTGTTTTGAAGAAGTGGCGTTAGAAGAATTTAAGTTTTAAAAATGTGGCTCTCAAAAGAGATTGCAGTCGTTGTATTGTTGATATTTGGCTCTGTTGACTAATGGGTTTGCCGACCACTGGCTTATAGGGACCACCCTCTAGCCAACTGAGCTACCCAGCCACAACCCATTTCTTCTTTTACCGTGTTGCACTTTTTCCCTCCCAGCATCGACCCCTTCTGTGTTGGAAATTTCACAAGACAAACAGAAGTCTCTCTTCCTGGGTAGCAATCTCCATTCATGAAAAATGGCCTCGCGTGCAGTCAGGAAGCAGAGCAGGTTGGGAAGCTCCGTAATTTGTTTCCCATCAACTAATAATCTTATTGTGATGAATAATGTAGTGCCGTTAATGCCTCCACGAGGTTATGGATGGCGCTGAGTGTCGGGAGAGGAGCCGACAGTTCGTGTGGCAAAGCCGCTCCTGCGCCTTTCACAGGGCATCGCTTAAGCACCTTGCACAGACACCTGAGCTTTAGCAAATGGTATGCAAATGAACTGAAATACAAAAACTATTAGCCATGTGCTGATGGGATTTTTACACAGATGTTGATCCCATTTTTGTTGTTCTTTTTTTTTTTCCCCAGTGTGCTTTTTAAATCACTTCTTATTGTGGAGAGTATTACAGATGTCCCCCACTTTCTCCCCGTTGTCCCCCTCCACCTGGCTCCCGCCACACCCCTGGCCTTCAGCGCACTATTGTCTATGTCCACGGGCTGTGCACATATGCATGTAACATCTTTGGTTAATCTCTCCCCACCCCCTCCTTCCCTCCGAGAGTCATCAGTTTGTTCCATGCTTCCATGTCTCTGGACCTATTTTATTTTTAAGGATATGATATATCTGTTGAAAACAAATTTCAAGATTGAGGGTGGGTTTGCTCCTTGTTTTTGAGAGAATGGCCTCATTTCTCTCCCAGAAGTGGCTCCTGCCTTTCCTTCTCAATGAACACCAAATGAGTGTGTCCTATTCTTCGCGTTCATCAAGGCATTTCGTTTTTATTATAGACTAAAGGCCTGGTGCATGAAAATTCATGCACTGGGGGTGGGTGGTCCCTCAACCCAACCTGCCCCCTCTCACATACTGGGAGCCCTCATACTGGGATGTCCAACTGATGGTTCACCCCAAGCCTGCCCTTGGGCATCCAGACATCATCCTGCTCAGCTCAGCCCCAGCTGCTTGCGACCACCTGGCCCCAGGGGCTGCGCGCTCGCCACCACTTCTGCTCACAGTGCCCGGGGGCCAGGCGCTCCCTGCCACCACACCACCACCACCACTGCTGCTGCCGCTTTCCCTCACAGCACCCGGGTGCTGGGCGCTCACCAGCACCTCAGTTTCATCTCCACCCTCTGGGGCCCGGCATTAGTGCCACTTGGCCCTGCCCCTGCTCCTGATTGGCTGGTAGCATAGCCAATCAGGTATGGTCAAATTTGCATGTTTCTCTTTTATTATATAGGGCTAGAGGCCTGGTGCTCGAAATTCATACATGGGGGGAGGGAGGAGGGGAGGAGAAGTCCCTCAGCCCAGCCAGCAACTACACCAGCATCCCTCACTCCGGCCGGTCTCTGGCCAGAGGCTCACCCGCCCAGCCTCCTTCCCTTCATGGGTCGGAGTGCACGGGACACTGGGCTCATCGCCCCAGCACCCCACCCGCTATGGGTGTCACCATCTTTGTGACAGAGTGATGGTTAATTTGCATATTACCCTTTTATTAGATAGGAATTTTAATTATCACACAGTACAATTGTGTACAGTTCTATAAATCCTAACTCATATATAGATTGTGTAGCCACTACCACTGTCATGACAAAGAACAGCCCCATAGTCTCAAAACACTCCCTTATATAGTCACACCCTCTCCCAGGCCCGCTCTCTGGCAGTGGCTAATCCCTCAGTCCTATTGTTTTGTCCTTTTGTGACTGTCCTATGCATGGAATCAGTATGTCACCTTTTGAGACTGACTTGGTCAGTCAGTATGGCACCTTTGAGATGGATCCACGTTGTTGGCGGTACCTGTAGTTGACCGTTTCATGCCTGCATAAAATTCCATTGTACAGGCTAGCCCACTCTGCTTGACCATGCGCTTGTTGCCGGTTATTGGGGCTGTCCTGGTTTTCTGTGATTATGAAGAAAGCTGCTATAAATGTTCATGTGTAGTTTGAGGGGAATACAAGTTTCTGTTTCATTTAGAGTGAATGCTGGGGTTGGGTTTGTCAAATGGTATGGTCAGAGTACCATCATGGGAAACTGTTTTTCAGCGTGACTGTACCATTTAGTATTCCCACCCCAATGCATGAGGATCATACCATGGTGTTTTGACTAGAGTTCACATCTGTCAAAACTATATTCTAGCCCTGGAAGAGTAGCTCAGTTGGTTACAGCATCATCCCAATACACCAGGGTTGCAGTTCCAATCCCTGCTCAGGACACATACAAAAATCAGCAAATGACTGCATAAATGGGTGGAACGACAAATCGATGTTTCTTTTTCTCTCCCTCTCTCTCTCTCTTTCTCAAATCAATCAAATAACAATAATAGCCAAAACCGGGTTAGCTCAGTGAATAGAGCGTCGGCCTGTGGACTGGAAGGTCCCAGGTTCGATTCCGGTCAAGGGCATGTACCTTGGCTGCGGACACATCCCTAGTAGGGGGTGTGCAAGAGGCAGCTGATCGATGTTTCTCTCTCATCGATGTTTCTGACTTTCTATCCCTCTCCCTTCCTCTCTGTAAAAAATCAATAAAATATATTTTAAAAAATAACAATAATAACAATATGTTACAGCATAATTCTCACTTTTGTCATGTGCTGATTCTGGTTAATTTTACACGTCATTTATTTTTTAGTGCCCTAATGAGACAGTCCTTAAATTTTGTTGTCAGTTAACTTTATTTTTAAGAAACTTAAAGTGTATTGCCTGCTTTTCTCAATTCTGTTTATGGTTTCTTTGGTGTAGACTAATAATGGGTTTTTCTATGTATATGTATGGTTCCTGGAATCAGGGTGACTGCTCAGGGAGGGGCTGGTAGATGTGCAGGTGGATTGGAGAATCAGAATAAATCCAAATGGTGAAACCTCTTCTAACCTTCCATTTTCACTTCATGAATCCAATATCTTATCCCCATTATGTGTCCAAGGAGGACCCCAGGCCGTGGGTCCTACGGCTGCTTCTGTACCCAGAGTGGGGATTCCCCATTCAGACCTTGTGAGGAAAGCAACATGGTACAATCGGGGACTCCAGCTTGCCGTGTTCTGTTATCTAGAATTATGCATAAAAGGCAGTTGCTAAATACCACATTCATCTGAAAACACAAATGAACCAAATGGTACAGTTTCTCTCCACAGGTAGTTATTAATATCCGCGCCAATTTCTCTGGGTCCCAGGGTGTATCCTGGTATGCTAACAAAAAGCCTTCTACCCGAGGACACGCATGGATGTAGGCCCAAAAGAATAGTGAGTTAGTTTCATGAGATAAAACTGATGGGGAGAGCGTGAGGGGGGAGGGAATAGTCACGTTTAGCTTCATGATATACATAGATGAAAATTTTTCAGAGCAATGTGTCATAATGGCCCTTACAAAATGTTTATACATGGAGCTGAAACCTGAGTGAAAAGATATATGGAAAAGTCAAGCATTTTTATAGTTAACAAGGTGGGGGGGGCGGGTAGAGTGGAATTTTTATAGCTCAACAAAGAGGTCAACCTAAGATATGACCCTTTCTTTAGCTTTGTAGAGGTCAGAGACTCTGTAGCCTCAAAAATCCATGGGACCCAGCAAAGATGCTCAATAATTAATTGTCCAACAAATGAGCATGTGAACCAGTGAAGACATTAGTGAAGGAATGAACGAACAAATGATGGGAAATCGTTGGGCACAGCGAACTGAGCTCATGTGTCCCTAGTTTTGTGTAAGCAATTTAATTGGAGAGAAGGCAAAAGAAATGTTGTGGGTAGAGGTGTCCTGTCTTTGGATTTCTCCCGGAAAATAAACATTTATCAAGTGGCTACTTGCATGTGACATTGCCAGGCTCTGTACAAAGAGAGGCCCATAGAATGAAAACTCTTTCCAATTGTGTGCCATGTACAGTTTAGAGAGATGTGTGAAGGTTTAATGGGATAAATATTGCCAACAGGAGTTTTTCAACATACACAGTACCAGTGTTCACTCAAATGTTAGTCCTTATACAAATGCCTTATATGTATCATCATAGCATCAGAAAGCCCTTGAATTTCATCTGATCCCATCTATAAATGGCACTTTATATATCTTGCTTTTGACTTGCAAACTCTCTACAGAACTAGCTTTTCACCAGCGATCCTGTTAGTCAGATTTTGGAAATAAAATGTGTCTATTCCCACGTGGGGTACGTCAGAGGCCCCTGCCATCATTAGTTCTGTGGGAATTTTTGCTTAGATAGCATTTGTTGTCATGTTTCGGTTGCTGCAGGAAGAGAAAAAAATATTGCCACCGCTTGCATGAGATAGAGCTGTGTTTTGGCAAGGAAGCCACAACAATGTTTTTTTCCTTGAATGTTGGTCAAGTTCAAGCTTTTGAGATTTGTCTCAAATGATACCATGCAACAGCTCCTTTGAAAGACGTTCATTTCTGTTGGAATTTGGACCTTCCTTTGACTCCTTTGTAGTTACCATACTTCTCATTACGTAACTAATTAACTTGATAACCCATCGTTGTGTTTGCTAAGTGTTCGGGGGGGGGGGGGTGCGCCAAGCATTTGGGCAGAGAATAAAATAGCATCCTTGCCTTCAAGATGCTCACTTTCTACAGCAAAGAGACAATTTTTAACAATGTGATAATGTATGCTTTTGAGGAAAAGAGAGTATAGTAAGGAGGAGGAGACTGCCAAGGTTGTCTGGGAAGAGGTGGCTTAAAAGGTGACATTTGAGCCCAGCCAGCATGGCTCAGTGGTTAAGCATTGACCTTTGAACCAGAAGGTCACAGTTCTGTTCTTGGTTAGGGCACATGCTTGACTTGCGGTCTCAACCTCCAGTGTGAGGCACACAGGAGGCAGCCGATCCATGTTTCTCTCTCATCATTGATGTTTGTCTCTCTCTCTCTCTCCTTTTCCCTTCTTCTCTGAAATTAACTTTAAAAAAAAAAAAGTTGTTAAGGTGACATTTGAGCTGAGTCCTGCACATGTTGAAGGCACGAGTCACTCCATTATTCGTGTCCCCAGGCCAAGGGCATGGCGAGTGCACAGGTTCTGAGACAGAAGCCTGCTTGGTTCAGGCCCAGATCCAGCAAGGGCAAGTGAGGATCTGGGCCTTTCATATTTCTTTCAATGTTTTGGCTGAGAACAGGGCTCGAAACTGAATGAAAGAGACAAACCTAGGTGATATTCTGGCCAATCTTATCCACATCCCACATTTCAAATGTCTTTGTTGTTGCTTCTCCCTCTGCCTGCAATCTTGTCCCTCCAGACACTGGAATGGTTCTCTCCGTATCTCCTTCAGGTCTCTGATCAAATGCGGTCTTATTGAGAAGCCTTCCCAGACCACCCTATTAAAGTGTCCGATAAACAGTGTTAGAGAAAGAAATTATTTTCTCCGTTAAATCTGATTATTTCACGGGAGAGATGACTCACTTTCTCTGTTATGGGATTAAGAATGATCCCATTTGAGATGAAAAATACCAGAAAATTTTAGTAACCCAAGAAGCCCTAAGAAACAAATTGCTAATTTGTGACTTAAACCATTGAAATGTGATGAATAACTCGGGACCTCAGTGAGTTGTTGAATGGTGAAGTGCAACAGATAGAGCAACCTGCAGGGTCCATGGATGAGTGTGAGTAAAAGAAACGTACAAGTCTTGCCAAAACCGGTTTGGCTCAGTGGATAGAGCGTCGGCCTGCGGACTGAAGGGTCCCAGGTTCGATTCCGGTCCAGGACACATACCGTGGCTGCGGGCACATCCCCAGCAGGGGGTGTGCAGGAAGCAGCTGATCAATGTTTCTCTCTCATCGATGTTTCTGACTTTCTATCCCTCTCCCCTCCTCTCTGTGAAAAATCAATAAAATATATTTTTTTTAAAAAAGAAAAGAAACGTACAAGTCTTGAATACCTTAGACTTTTCATGCAAAATGGGGGCTAATGTTAAACAGGAACAGCGGGATCTGGCAAAACCTGGGCCTTGTGCGGGCTAATTTTCATAGGGAATAAAAAAATTT
Source organism: Antrozous pallidus (assembly GCA_027563665.1). Lineage (NCBI taxonomy): Eukaryota > Metazoa > Chordata > Mammalia > Chiroptera > Vespertilionidae > Antrozous > Antrozous pallidus. Next base: position 8,650,085 of record CM050516.1, on the reverse strand, counting down.
ATACTAAGTGGAAATAAAAAAAAAAAGCTACTGTGAGGCCCTCCAAATTGCCCACCATGAGATGGTTTCATTTCAGTTGCAAAAAAAGTGAAAATAAAGAGCACTGATTATCTTCATGTTCTACAAGACCTCGAGCTCCTACAACTCATTAGTAGGACAAAGGGACCCTTATTCTTAATGGTGCTATTTACCTTTAACATATCTGGCAACAGGAAGTTTTCCAAGTCATTAAATTAATAATCTCTGAATCACGGGGTCTTTTTATTCCGCTCTTCACACTTGCAAGAGAGAATTCGCTTATTTAGGCAAAAGTAAATGACATTTCCCAAGTACTTTCTGTTTGAAATGCATTTTTTTCTAAGCACTTCCACTTTAAGTATACTATCTCATTTAACTGTCTTTACCAAGTAGGAATGCTTATTAACCACTTGTGGATGGCAGGGGACAGGGGGGGGTTGATTTTCTCATCTCCCCCTGCTCAGCCCTGGGTACCCTTGGGTTGATGCTACAGAATAAGAAGGGCCAGGAGCAATGTCATCCTGGGCAGGCTTCTTGAGGAAGCTCTCAGATATTTGTTTTCTTGGATAATTACCTGACTGCACTATGCATGTGTGTGTGCATGTATGTATGCATGTGTATGCATATAGGTGTGAATGCATGGGTGTGTGTTTTGAAGGCAGAAAAGGTCTCCTAAGAATATCTCTACATCCCATCACCTCAGCAGTCACCTGCCGTGAAACCAGATGCAGTTTGAGGTCTGACATTCAGCTGACTTCTGTTTATCGAGTGTGGAGACACTTTTGTTCCCTCGCCCTATAAGGCACAGACCATGAGAGATTTGGGGAAAAGGTCACCCAGATAGTAAGTAATTCTGCTGAGCTTTGAAGTGAAAATGCCCCCAGGAACCTCTATTCTGCACTTGCCCTTTGATGGCTGTGTGCAGGACTAACAAATACAGGACATCAGAGCTGGTGCCCGGCTCCTGCTCATCAGAGTCTCATCTGGAATCAAAATCATATTTTATCTTTGTTCCATCATCTTCCTGCGTTCGGGGAAAAGCACTGTGACCATCTCATAGACAGAAAAAGTATGAAATACACCCCACGGAAAACCTGAAGAGCTGAAGCAGGCCATCTTGATGGAAGAAAATCCCTCTTCAAGTTTTATTTTAAAGAAAGAAATGTGTGTGTGTGTGTGTGTGTGTGTGTGTCTTTGAAAAACATATTACTTTTCATGGGAAGGGAACTATCCAAATTTTGCCAGCCTATTTTATAGTAAGACCTTGAAAAGCTATGCGATGAGCCAGAATGAGGGGAGTTTAAATTTTTGATGCAATTCTCTGCTCAGGGAAAGTGATAATGCAGCTCAAATAACAGAGAGTATTTTCTGCAACAGTGTAACAATCAACATAATGTCTGGGCGTATTAATAATTTCACTCCAAAACTTCTCGATAGGGAGAGCATGGGCCTTAATAGCATTGGTGAGATCCTTGGGGCAATTGAAAAACCCAAAATCATTACTTTCCGCTGATAGGCTTGCCTCTCCCCGAGGATGCCGCGATACCAGGGGTAATGCAGATTTATTGAAATGCGCCGATAGGCACTGCTCGGATGAGCTCTGCAATGAAATCTCTTTAGAAGGGCTCCTCTCAAATATTTCAAGTGGTCTTTTTTCGGCTTTGTCATTTGGAAAGGAGCTAAATGGAGTAGACATTGATCTCAAGTGATACTTTCCTGATGATTTCAGAAAGCAAGAGTGTAAGGAGTACGGGAAAACGATGTGGTACCTATGATTAAAATCCCTTTCTGACCTTTCCTATGTGAGCACTTACCCTATTTGGACAGGATGGTCCCAAACCTGCAACTGCTGGTTCTACACCCAATTCAAGAGTTCCCTCCTCCCTCCCCGTCCCGGCGTGTGGGGCTGTATCTCCAATGGGATTATGGCCATGCCCGAGGCATCAGCACAAGTTCCAGGATCCCCGTGAGACCCTGGAGTGTGCAACAGGCACTCCGATGGCCATTAATCACCTAACAATCTCCATCTGAAATATATCCACAGCAACGGGGTCCCAGCCAAAGCTCCTCTGAAGGACCGGCTTCCGGTTGCCAGGGAAAGATGTTTGGGTGTGGTCTGAACTCTGAAGTGTTCCCCATCTGAGATCTAGTGTTCCACATCTGTGTTCCCATCAGGGCTTGCAACAGATATCTCAGTTATATATAAAAAAATAAAAATAAAAAAATAAAAGGAATCACCCTTTATGTGTAATGTCAAGAACAGGCAAATCCATTGTAGACTGAAGGGTCCCGGGTTCAATTCCAGCCAAGGGCACATGCCCAGGCTGTGGGCCCACTCCCCAGTGTGGGTGTGCTGGAGGCAGATGATCCATGATTCTCTCTTTCCTTGATGTTTCTATCTTTCTCTCCCTTTCCCTTCCTCTCTAAAATCAATAAAAATATATATATTTTTTTTTAAAATGAAAAGGCAAATCCATAGAAACAAAAAAGAGATGACTATGTGCCAGGAATTTGGGGAAGGATGGACTAGAGAGGATGTTAACGGGTGAGGGGTTTCTTGAGGGGTGATGAAATGTTCTCAAATTGGATAGTGGTGATGGTTGTACAACTTGGTGAGTATACTAAACACACACATACACACACTAAAATGTGTACTTTAAAAAGCTGAATTTTATTACATGTTAGTAATAAAGATGTAATAAAATTAGTAAAACTGTTATAAAAGGAAAAAAAGAATAGGTGATCAGTCAGAACCAGGGAAAGCACACAGATAAAAACAGAAGGGATGAGAGTCTCATTCCCTGTGTCCAACCATCTCCCTGTTAGAGGGCCCTCAAAGGGCAATAAGCATTCACTGAATTAAGCTGAAGGAAGACCCATCAGATTTCAGCAAACACTTGGAATGCTCAAAGAACAGAGGCAGAGGCCTGCTCTGGCCCTTCTCCCCGAAGGCCCTCCAAAAGTAACCCCCAGGAGTGTAAGTTGTTAACTCACCTGTTCAATCATTCATTCATCCATCCATTCATTCATTCATTCACTGGGTTCTAGTGCTGCACCAGGCACTGCAACCTTGCACTGGGGATAGAAAACCAAGAGTGGCAGGCTCCTGGCACTGGATGAGTCCACAATGTAGCAGGAAAGCCCCCAAAATAATATGAAACCATGTGCCAAGGGTCATGCAGCAGAGATGTGCCCAGTGTGCACTCAAGAGGGGCACAGGTGTATTACAGTTAAATACAAAATTCAAGAAAGGGAACATTATTTAACCTCCCTGCACTTCAATTTGCTCATCTTTAAAATGGAGAATAATATTTACTTGGAAGGTTATTACACGTTTTAAATGAGGTGAGATATGGCAAGTGCTTAACACAGCTGATGCTTACTCAGTGAGGGCTGTTTTGAGATGATCGAAGAGGCCCTTCCAAACCCTGGTGTTTTATGAATGCAGGTGGAGCCGACCACATCTTAGTTTCTGAGCCTGCAAATGATCGCTCCTTGCGACTGCAGGCCTAGCAGCGTGGATCTGTGTCCTTGAGAAAGCACTTGGAAGGTTTTCCTCTGAGGTCATATATTTTGTGGAAGCAAGAGAACAACAAATCATTGCTTATGAGTGAGCACAGCCATTTCCTTCTCTGGCGTTCTGTGCTGGCCGAGAGGGGCCTTTCCATCCAGGATAGCCCCCTGGTCCAGAACTGTGCAGGTGGGCCGAGAATGCACTGGCCAGGGTTGTGGCCTCGGGTCCTGAGATGAGAAAGGAGACATGACTTGTCCCCTTCTTCATCCTTTCTTCCTTTTTCTCCTCCCTTCTGAGACATGGGGAAAGGCTGCAGCTTGTGACAACAGGGCCAGATCTGACAAACACTGCAGACCAGCCAACTGCCCTGCAAAGCCAGTAGTACTGTATGTCGGTCAGTAATCTATATACATAAAAGTCTATCTATATACATAAAAGGCTAAGCGACCGACCACCCAGTAGCTATGACATGCACTGACCACCAGGGGGGCAGAGGCTCAAGGCAGGAGCTGCCGAGCTGCGTTCTCTTGCACCCCAGAACCAAAGAGAAGGGAGCCCGATTCCTTGCGATCCCTATTGCATTCTAGGACTCCTCAGAGGATGTTGGAGAGCCAGTTTTGGCCCAATTCCTGCAGGCCAGCCCGAGGACCCCCCTCATTCGGCCAGCTAGGGAGGGACCCAGAAGATCGGCTTCAGGGCATGTCCGCCTGTCTAGCCCAGTCCCACCCTGCCAGCCACCACTAGGGACCGCCTGCATTAGTTCTTCACCAGAGGGACTAATTAACTTCCTTTCAAAGTGCATGTGCATTGGGACACTAGTCAAAAAATAAAAGCCCATTCCTTAGGGGACAAATCATTCCTTAGATATCAAGACAGGGCAGAAGGAAGAAAGCTGAATGTCCAAAGTGCCCAGTACTTAAGAGACAATTCAAGAAATCTCTTTCCATCCTTCTGCAAACACAGGAGAAGGTTGGATCTGGACCCACTCTCCGTTTCCTGGTTTGGGGGCAAGGTACCTTTTGCCAGAGCAGGAAGGACAGCTGGGACTGAGCTGGGACCCAGCATGCCCTTGTGTCTGCCTCTGGCAAACGGAACTGCTGCCCATCCCTCTGCGAGGCAGCGCTGCAGCTCAGCTCCGAGGAGGAAGTTTGGGAGGACCTTTGGGGAAGGTCCAGGAGAGGGACCGCACTGCAGTGGGGTGGTTCTGGCCTATTTCCTCTGACTCAGGCAGCCCTGGGAGGTACAGAAACTGGAGGCAGGCAGTTCCCTCCAATTTCTCGCAAGATTTGGTTCTGCCATTTAAGCAAATGTGCAAAGAAGTGGATCGAGCCGGTTTTCCTCTGTGTTTTCAAGGACATGTGTACATCAGGGCAGGGTCTGGTTCTTTGCCCGTGTGAGTGCATCCTGCGGCCTGGTGCTCCTTTGCATATGGCAGAGTGGGGAAGAGGCTGTAGGGTCGAATAGCAGCTCTTCCACTTACTAAGCACATGACCTTTGGCGCCTTACTTGACCTCCCAGAACCTTACCTGCTGGATCTGTGAAATGGGGTAACAGAACCTGCCCCACAGGAGTGCATGGGAGTACATTGAGATCATTGAGGTACAGCATTTTGCCCAGGACCAGGCACACGAGGAGAGCTTATCTCATAGCAGCTGTTTCCAATAGGAGTGTTGTGTAGTGATTAACATCGATTGCTTTCCTTGTGGAAATGAAGCAGTTCTGAATCTCAAGTTTCATTTCCACAGACTCTTCCAGAGACGCTCTTGAGAATGCCTTTCTCAATGCCTGGGCCATGTCCCTTAGCCACTGTGCCCTTCTGCAGACAAGCTGACGGTGGGGATGGGGTCTGAGGTGGGCAATTTCGCCTCTGTCTGTTGACTTGATCTCACCCTACAAAAAGCTGCCACTCAGAGAGCTCGGAAAACGGGAGCGCCCCAGAAGGTACGCAGTATTTGCCCCAGAGCCATAGTTGTTGTTGCTGTAATTACTATGATTCGTGTTATTAATTATAACACAATAACATATGATAACATGTATTAATAGCTTGCCATGTGCCAAGAATTGTGCAAGCTTCTAATAGTCTCATTTGATTCTCCCAACAGCCAAATGAGAGAAGTACAATTATTATACCCATTTTCAAGATAAAGAAAATGGCTCAGAAAAAAATGAAACTTTCTAGAGCTCACACAGCTAGTAGCTGGCCGAGCCCTGGTCCAGAGCCGACCACCAGCCTGGCTATCTGCAACAGACTCTTCTTAGCTCTCACCGAAGACTGTTACTCTTGAAAATCTTCACCTCTGGTTTCCTCTGGCTCCCATTCAAGGTCACATTTGAACAGGGTGTCCTGGTGCCAGTTTTCATCAACCAGAGTCTGCAGAGTCTCTGCCAGCAGCACCCCACGTGTAGCATCTTTAAATTGCTGTCAGGATAGAACTTGCCCCACAGACATGATTTGGTACAAGGCAGGGAGTTTGTGGTTAATTCATCATCTCAGGGTCTGAGGGGTTGAAAAATTTAAAGACCAACATTTGGCATGGCTTCTTCCAGAATGAGTGAATTACTAGCAGTCAGGCAGGCCTCGACTTTTATTTCTGTCATACCTTTTATGATCATTTTTAATCTCTGGGAAAAAATTGGTGTGGACCTGAGTAAGACAAGGGTATCTAAGTTTATCCCTACCCTCCCGCCCACGTCCATACACCCTTCCACCCCTGCCCCTTGGCAAGGGTAGGCCCAGCCTAAATGCCTCCCTCGGTTGTTTATTTAAGAAGATGCAACAACAATGGCCAATTATTAAGAATTTACTCCCTCAGCTCCAAAGAAAATCCTTTCTGTATACGTTACTTGCAATGTGGGTGTGGGCTGCTTCTACACACTGTGTGAATACCGCTAATCTAGTCAACACAAGAGTTGCTACTCCAAGATGTTCCAGTCCCCACATCTAGCTTCGTTGGAATTGATATTGTTACCCAACAAAGAAGCACTGCTTTATCTTCCTTAAGACTCCACTGTCAGCCTACTGACATTTAGGTAGAACTGGGTATGTGAATGGCATGCCCGTCAAGATCAAAATTTCTGGCAACTCCCCCACAGCAGATCTAAAAACACAGAAGTAGAGGCCATTCAGGCAAATGAGACCAAACAAGCAAACAGGACGCATTACGTGCATATTCAAATGCTTAGATTGTCAATAGACAGGAGGCACCTTGTCCACACTTTGACTTACCTTCACTGGGCATCTCACCTGCCCCACGCTGGCTTTTCCCAAAGAACCAATACACAGCTCCTCCTCCCTAGGACAAAAGTCACCCAGTCCCTAAAATAAGTCCCAGGTTCTCAGCTCAAGGCATATCAGGTGCAATATAACAGGTTAGCCCCGCGATTTTAATAGCAGTTGCCTTTCACCTGCGAATGGCATCCTTATTAGGTTGATACTATGTGAGCATTTGTATGACATAGTTATTCGTGGCTCAATTGCATTATTATGTGATTTCCTATTCATGGGCTAGAAGAACCATTGATAGTGTGTGCATTAATTAAAACCAAGAAATGTGTGAAACACAGAGTGGACGTGAAGGTTCTGGGTTACTCATTTCGGTTTCACCATAGATCAGGGGCTTCCGTTGCCTTGGAGAAGGGCATTTTCCTGCAGTTCGTCTTTGTGGAAAGCAGTAAGCATGCTGCTGCCACTGTTTGTATTTCTGGAATGGAAAACCACCCCATTCAACAAGCACATGGGACGGCTGTAATGAAAACTGATAAACGCAAGCAGTGCCTGAGATCAGCAGTCGTAGCAGAAGTGTTGTCATGTCAGGGATACGCTATCCACTTAGAATACTAAGGGGCCCAAGTTCAACCCACAGTCAAAAGCACAGATGCTGCCCTAGTGGATAGAGCATCGGCCTACCAACTGAAGAGTCCTGGGTTCAATTCTGGTCAAGGATGCATACCTAGGTTGCAAGTTGGATCCCAGTGCTGGTCAGGCGCAGGTGGGGGGCAACCAATCTATGTGCTGCTCTCACATCAATGTTTCTCTCTCTCTCTCTCTCTCTCTCTCTCTCTCTCTCTCTCTCTCTCTCTCTCCTCTTTCTCCCCCCCCCTTCATTCTCTCTTTCTCTCCCTTTCTCCCTTCCACTCTCCAAAAACGAATGGGGGCGGGGCGGAAATATCCTCAGGTGAAGATTTACACAAAAAAATCAAAGATAACAAGGTTGTTCAGGTTGGTGGCAGAGCAGAGAAAACACTATCTGCCATGACAGAATACAGAGTCAGTACTTCTGCTCTATTCCTTTTTTTATTTTCAAGAGAAGTCAGGAAACCGGAACACTGTATGAAATCTTGACTTTGAATTTTTGACAATACCCACCTTGGGGCAGCCGGTGTGTGACTTCTGCCCTACATAGACAAAGTTTAGTTCCCCTTCGCAAGTCTGCAACTCCGTCTTGTCCACCCTTTATTCCACGAGAACTGAGCAGTGTTCCATGTACATGGTTTTGGGGGGAACATTCCAGCCATTGTGTAGCATGTTTCATAGTTTCCATCCATCCTTCCCTTCTCACTTTTACAGCAACCCTCCAGGGAATTACTGCTGTGTTCACTGTTTGGCAGATGGGTATGCTGAGAATTAAAGAAATGAGGTTCCAGGCCCAGGTTCACACATCTTGAAAGTGGCAGACCCATGCCTTGAACCCACCCCTTCAGATCTAACCTCCTAACCATGGCTGGATGTCCCCCATCCTCCCCCACAGGCACTCCCACATTGCCCTACATAGACCCCACTGGTGGCATTTGACACTCTGCATTGTAATCTCTTTCCCTTCCATCTCCTGTTGCTAATTGAAAAAGATGACTTTTGGATAGATAGATAGATAGATAGATGAATGAGCAGATATAATCAATGTCACAGTGGAAATGAACAACAGTAATGAGGAGACCATCTTTCAATGCAGAGGATGCTGGGTAATTTTTGTGGTTGCTCGCAATAATTTGATTTACTTGCAGCTAAATGGCATGTTGCTCCATGGGAGGGCTGGATGAGTGGAGAATTATGTATTCTTTCATCCTCCGGATTCTTCTCTCTCCATCTCCCCCAGGAAGCTCTTGGCCTTCTCTGTAGGAGAAGTGCAGAGAGAGCTGGACTCTCCCCGTGAACTGGAAAACGCACCTTCCACCTCATTTGGAACGTGCCAGGTCGGCACTTGCCTCCCCCACTCCCACCCCCACCCCCGGGTGTTGTATCATCAGCGGAAAGACAACCACAGGAATCCCACCCACACAGAGTGCAGATGGACAGAGGGCCACACAGGCTGGAGTGGGCAGAGCAACCTCAGCTCGGGGTGCACAGACAGGAAGCAGGCGGGTTTCGGTGTCTCATTTAGTGAATTAAGTGCTTCACACAGCCTCTTTGTACTTTGGGAGAGTGTGTGGTCTCCAGAGCTGGAGAGGGGGAGCCAGGGGCAGAAGGAGATGGAAAGTCAGGGCTTGGGGGCCGGGAGGGAGGTTCTCACTTGTACACTGATTCATCTCGCCTTCCCCAGGCAAGTCTCATCATTATCTACCTAATGGAGAATAATGACACCACTTGGATGGGTGTGGGGAGCGGGGGTGAGAGAGGCGTGCGGTTCATTAACTGTGAGTGAGGGGCTTGGCCAGCATCTCCGAAGGATCGTGATTACATCATTTCACCCCCTTTTCTCACCTCTTTCCACTAATATGAGACAAATGCTAAATAACTATATGATAATACATTACTAGACAGAAAAATATAATAGCCTTCTACGGCTATGAAACTCCCTCAAAGATATATTTAAAATGTCACCAGTGCATAATGTAAAACGCGAATTACAGGTTCATTTGGAGGACGCGGTTTAAAAATCCGTACAATTCTACAGCGGCATTTCCCCACTGTCTTTATCTGAACACCAAAAAAAAAAAAATAATTATAATAAAATAAAATCCTCCAAGGAATTTCGGCCCAGAGATGCAAACTTCGAGGGATCCCTTTCCTCGGTATTTTCCGTTCTCGTTTCCATTGGCCACGATGCTCTGCAAACCTAGCATGTTCTTGACACGTTGTCTTTTCCTGGGGATGAGTCTGCAGGCGGCGCAGGAGCCACGGGATGTAGATTACACCTTTTGGCGATGTCGCCGGCCACAGAGGGATTCGAGCAGTGCAAATGTGTGTCCAATTGCCAGTTTGAATGACGTGAGCCAACTTCTTAAAGCCAGGACAGCAGGGGCTGAGGATTTTAGAAGTTGGCAGAGGCCAAAAATGACAAGGCTGGGCAGTCACCTGCGGAGCTGCCAACCTTGACTGGAGGCTTCAACACATAAACTTCCTCAGAGGACGCAAATCCAAAGTCATGTTTCCGCTGCCATTAAAACCAGCTCAGAGGCTTGCGTTGCCTCGTGCACCGCTTTCGTTTTGATCCTGCTTAAAACAGCTCATTGTGCGGATGGAGAGCGGGTGGCTCGGAAAACGCTGGGCAGAGTTTGTCACCTGCGGTCATCGGTACCGGGGAATGCGTACAGAGGTGGAGTTCTCCTTTGTGTGTGTTTCCCACAGGGGAGAGGGATGCCAAGGTTGGGAAACAGGATGCAGTTTGGAGTCAAGGTCATGGCTTGAAAACATCAACCCTGACCTTCTCTGGAGACCAAGACCTCAGGGTTCCTCTCTCAGAGGAGAGGTGGCATCAACCCGCTGGTTTGGGCGGCCTCCCGGGTGTGTTGATGTTGACTCCGAACAAATAAAAATGTATCCACATATGCGGAGACACATATTTTTAGTTGTCAACCTCTTTTTAAAGTGGGAAATTTTATCTAAAAATCTAGATCGTTCGTTTTCTTAGAAAAACTAGATCTGTTCCTTGAGCCCTAATCCCCACATGGCCACGAGGGCCTGGCCCTGAGTAAGGGCTGCGCCTACCCTCGCTGGTTCACCTCCGTCCAAAAACTGGCCCATTTCCGGTCCTGCCTGACCCCTACTGGTGTTCTAATTTGCTTCTCCGTGGCTCATCATGTGCCATGTTCTCATTGTCTTTAGAAGGAGGAGGTTGTTTCACAGAATGTGTGTGGTCTACTGTTTATCAGGAAATGGAATAGGGACTTGTCACAGGAATGGTGGGCCTTGAATTTTCCATGCAGGGTTAATATATTTCAAATAACTCCACCGGTCAGCCTTCTTTTGCTAACCGAGTTTCTCATTCTTCATTTGGTGCCAGTGGAGAACGGCAAATGGAAGCATGTTATTATCAGTAACTGACCCTGGGATGCTTTACATGGTCTTAGCTCTCTCTCTCGTTTGTAGCTTTCAACAATCGCCAACATAATGACTTTGGTTCCAGGCTCTCCTCCCCAGGCTGGCGGTGTGTCTGCAGCTGTAACCTGCAGTCACTGATGGTCGTTTCTCCTTTCTCTCTCCAGGCCCTCCAAACCACAGCCAGTCAACTCTGAGGCCCCCTCTGCCACCCCCTCACAACCACACGCTGTCCCATCACCACTCGTCTGCCAACTCCCTCAACAGGAACTCACTGACCAACCGGCGGAGTCAGATCCACGCTCCGGCACCCGCACCCAATGACCTGGCCACCACACCCGAGTCCGTTCAGCTTCAGGACAGCTGGGTGCTAAACAGCAACGTGCCACTGGAGACCCGGTAAGTCCCGGTGGCCCATCATACCCGTGTGCCTACCTGAGCCACCCACACTGAGCCCCTGGGTGGCTCCCAGGTGCAGTGGGGGACCAAATCTTGGCATAAATGAATGAGGCAAGTCTACCACCTCCTGGGGGTTCCCTGGGGGATTTGACCCTGGTGGTAGGATGGTAGGTATTTCTCTGTTCACACGTGTTTCCTTTCAATGCTTGTTTACTCTCTTAGCTCTTGTGTACCCAACTAATAGAATTAGCATAACATATTTTTCCTCAGAGGCTCATGGGAAACATGCTTATAAGGATATATTGACTGAAAGCTGCTGATAAATTATGCATTTGGCCTTTCTTGAAGTAATAAATGAAGACTCGTTTGAAATTAAGTGTTTGGGGAGACCTTGAGAAACAATCCCTGATTCCAGACTGACGGAAGTATAGTTTTAATTTATATTTCATCCAGCAAGCGGTCCCGCTTTAATCCCTCCCATATACACTGGCAGCCTGAGGGGCAAACAGTAATGTGTAAAAACAAACAAGAGGAACAGGGGCAGCATGCATGTTGGCAGGGGAGAGAGAGGTTCAAAGTGATCTTCAGGCCTGGATCTGTTTGGGTTTTTCTTTGTTTCTGTCCCTTTCTCACTTCTGGTCTTCCCAAACGGGCCCACCTTCCTGGCCCGGAACAAGGTGCCTGGGTCACAGTGTGGCTGCATGTGGGTGGGCAGGGTATTGGGAGGCCTTGGTGCTCCGTCCCCGGACACGGGCATGGATTCTATGCTCATGTTGTTATGGTTTCCTCATCTGGAAGAATCACAGAGACTGAACAGAGAAAGGGACTAATTCATATGGACCCTTTCACAAGTTCTCACACTGGTTTTTTTGGTGTGTTTTATATATATATATATATATTTCAAAGAGGAAGGAGAGGTAGAAACATCAATGATGAGAATCACTGACTGGCTGCCTCCGGTACGCCCCTTTCTGGGGATCATGTGCCCTGACCAGGAATCGAACCATGACCTCCTATAGTTCATAAGTGGCGCTCAACCGCTGAGCCACATCAACCAGCCTCTAACTGGTTTTTAGACTTTTTTAAATTTTCATTTTCATACTAGCTTTAATGAGAGCACATGTTAGCCATGTTTAGAAAAATACTAACTTCTTGGGAATATAACTGTAGATTTCTAAATGCCAGATGAAAGAATACTAATTCTTTTCTCATAAGTTACTTAAAATATGTAAAGTCATGTTAAGGAAAGAGACATAAACTTTAATTTTTTTGATTACAGCCATGGACTTTTCTGGGCTGACCTGACAAGTTTACAAGCCATAGATCTCCATGTTGTTTCTTTGTTTTGCTTGTTTGCTTTGTTTCACATCAGCATCGTCACCTTTAATAGGAAAGGTCCTGTTTGTAATTGAGTTATATAATTGACATGTAATATCATATTAGTTTCAGGCATACAACATAATGATTTGATACTCATATTTCTTGTGAAATGATCACTGCATCAAGTCTAGTTAATATCAGTCACCGTAGCAAAGTTATTTAAAAAATGTTCTTACGATGAGAACTTTTAAGTTCTACTTTCTTAGGAACTTACAGATCTGCAACAAGAGAAGTTGGTACCGTTTTACCCCCCTTTATCCATTTATCCCACCCTCGATGCTCCCCCTCTGGCAGCCACCAACCTGCCCTCTGAATCTCTGAGTTTGGTTTTATTTTTATAAGATTTCCCATATAAGTGAGGTCAACCAGTATCTCTCTTTCCCTGTTGACCTATTGCACTTAGCGTAATACCCTCAACATCTATCCACATTATCATTACTGACAAGATGTTATTCTTTTTTCATGGCTGAAGAGTATATTATTTCTCATCTATAATATTTTTTGTTTTAATAAGCTCGTGAGCGTTAATATGTTGTACACCATCGTCACTGTCATCACTCCAAGCTTTATTATATTTTATTTTCTGACAATTATAGGTTATTCTTAATCCTGCCTACGATATTCTTCTCTAAGGCTTAAAATATGTAGAGTCGGTAGAAACCATGCATATATTACATGTAAGCAGCTGACTTAAACATCAGCACTGATTTAGTAACCCTCTAATAAACAGCTTTGCTGGACCGTTTCCAGGCTGACGCTGTCCGGTCCAGCAGGCTGCATGCAGGATGTCTCCTCCACAGTGGAAGGTCTGTAGGTCGGATCAGACTTTCCGACTTTTCCTCCTTGTATTTAGGAACTGCCATAGACTCTGTTGGGCACTAGTCAGCCTATGTTTACATTAAAAGACTTGTTTGAAAAAAGTTTCTGGTCATATAGGCTCCATAGATGGATTAGAAGAAGAAGGCGATGGAAGCAGAGAAAGGCGAGGAGGAATGTAACAGCTGTATAGACACAGAAAGCAAAGAGGAAGGAAGAGGACACTATCCCCATGAGCAGCCCATGTCTGGTGTGCACTTTACATGTGCCAGACCCCAGTGCTCTGCATGCCTGGCTCCGTCAAGCCTGACAGCCATCCAGTGGAGTCCAAAGGAACCATTATTATCACCCTCTTAAATATGTGGAGTCCGGGTGTTACAGCGGCAAAGATACTGGTGGGAGGTCTTGGGCTTCAGGGAGATGGTAAATTAGGAGCCACCTTGGATGGGCACATGTCTGACAGCTGAATAACCACACACCTTCACTGATCGCCCTAATTGTTACGTGTTTGGGGCCAGCTCCACCCGAGCAGTTACTCCTCACAAAGATTTCCCCCTTGGCAGTAAGACCGGGCATGCTGCCCACTATCTCCCATCTCCCATTGGTTTCCCCGCTGATTTATTTTGAGCCACTGTCCTTGTGTTCTCTTGATGAGGCTCTAATGAAAAGGACCAGCAAAGCCACGCCTGTCACCTTCCTGTTTTAAGTTCTGCTACACGTGGGCTTCTTACTGATGCTTTTGGAGGAGGCAAGTTGAAGACAGAGCTTGGGGAGTAGACAGGATGGCTGAAGTCTGGAAGCCTAGCAGGAGAAAACCCCGTCTGTTCTTTGGTCAGGACGTTCAAGGTCCGAGGATTAGAGAACGCGAGGCCCTTGCGATGGAGTTATTCCCGGAAATCAAACCCAGGCACAGAAGTAAGCAGATCATTAAAACTCCGTTCATGGAACTGAACACATATAACATGGATGTGCGCCTGGCCTCCTGTTTAAAAACGTTGGCAGTAATTCATGGAATTGTTGAGCTTTATGTTTCTCTTTTGAGTATGATTCATTCGGTCTCTTGCTAGCGAATGTTTACTGAGTCCCTCATGTATATCCTGGCTATGTTAGGTACCAGGGAGATGATGATCAAAACGTGTACCCTGCCCTTCGCAGTTACAGAAGCTACAGGAGGAGAAGGACACGTGAACAAAGGGGCATGTGGGCTACACAGTAATGGGCGTGTGCATAGAGAGGAACTCTCTTGAGGTGGTCAGGAAATGTTTCACAGCCGAGGGGCTGTTCGAGCTGGGTTTTAAAGGATGAGTAAGAGTTTACCTCATGAATAATTAAAAAGAAAGAAAAAAAAAACCCTCAAGATTATAACATATTATTTATTCCCCTTCCTCACAGTCTGCTCATATAGTCTTGGAAACTATAGAAGTGGACAGATCCACTCATTCAAATGCTGAAGCATTGTGAGTTTACTAGTCATTTTCTTACAAAAGGAAGTGTAGGCATAGGAGCTCTTATCTTAGGGACATGCTGCCATACTGGGATTCCCATTCCAATAAGGACTGAGTGCCGCGTCCCGAGAGGAAACCACTGAAAGCAAGACGTTGTGGAGGCTGGTCATGATGTAGTCATCAATGTGGAAAACGCAGTAGAACTTTACACACAGCTTCCCCAGCTCCACGCTCCTGGACACAGACTCCTGGCGTGATGGAACCTTGCACTTGATGACAGACGCCCTGCCACCCCCAGAGACTCCAAGCCAAGTCCAGTGTGTTTTCAGACCCGGGAGGAACAAGCCCTTGCCGCTGTGTTGTTTTTGATGTTCTGTCTGTCCTAATGAGGCATGCGAGATCTCCGGGCTGTGCTTTCCTGTCTTTTTCCATGACAAGTAGCATTAGAGGTGCTGATTGAGGAGGCATGGCCAGATAAGTGGGACTGTACAAATGAGGAATTTCACACAAGACAAAGCATATAAGGAAAAGCTCTGTATCGCTGTGAATCATATAAGTAATACAGATAAATGTCTGTTAGCAGAAGGAATCAATCCATGTATTAAACCAGTGGTCGGCAAACTCGTTAGTCAGCAGAGCCAAATATCAGCAGTACGACGATTGAAATTTCTTTTGAGAGCCAAATTTTGTAAACTCCTTCTAATGCTACTTCTTCAAAATAGACTCACCCAGGCTGTGGTATTTTGTAGAAGAGCCACACTCAAGGGGCCACAGAGCCGAATGTGGTTCAGGAGCTGCAGTTTGCCGACCACGATTAATTAAACCATAATATAATCCAAGAGAAAACACAAAGAACAGAGGCACTAATTGAAAGAAGTCTGTTCTGTCTTTTGTAACGTGTTACGTAACAAAATGACTCTGCCCATCCTCTTCCTCTAAGCTGCCCCATGGGTCTCAGAACACAGTCTGAGTGTGTCCGTGGCAGATGTCAGCTCTGGCCCCTTCCTCTCCAGCGAGGGATGAGGGCAGGAATCTGCACGGCCCGCCGCTGCCTTGCGGGGGGGGGGGGGGGCGCGCGGGGGGAGGCTTCTGAAGTCAGCACCTCTCGTCTGAAACAGCAGGAATTGGCTCAGCGACAAAGGCTTCCTTTTCTTCTTGTCCGCATTTGACTGAAGCAAGCTCGTCCCTCAGAGCCCGGCTCAGCAGCAGGTCAGGAAAGAGAATTCCTAAGCAGGACGAAACTTCCCTGAGTTTCCTTTGGCCCTGAAACACCAAAAGCCCTCATTTTCATCTTCTGGATCCTCAAGCGTACAACCCAGTTTGCAAGTTGCTTTTTAAAATGGCCACCCAGCCCGGCCGGCCGGTGTGGCTCAGTGGTTGAGCATTAACCTAGGAACCAGGAGGTCACGGTTCGATTCCCAGTCAGGGCACATGCCCAGGTTGTGGGCTCGATCCCCAGTGTGGGGCATGCCGGAGGCAGCCAATCAGTGATTCTCTCTCATCATTGATATCTCTATCTCTCTTCCCCTCTCTCTTCCTCTCTAAAAAGAATAAAAAGTATATATTTTATGAGTGGCGGGGTGAGAGGGGGTTGGGAAGGTAATGGGGGAATGAGGACAAATATGTAATACCTTAATCAATAAAGAAATTAAAATGCAAAAAAATAATAAAATAAAATTTAAGTCCTTTATCCAAAACAAAATAATAATAATCATATAAAGTTCATCCATGATCCATTCAAGAAACACCTATGAGAACCTACTAGGTGCTGGGCACTAAGGGCTCAGCAATGAAGAAGAAAGCAAAGCCTTTCCCCGACAGAGATTTCAGGATGAATCTAGACAGAGCGTGAGGGACAGACAGACAGGTGTCCCACACTGACACATGCAGGGGGTGCCCTGTGAAGTACAGAGAGACCAGAGCCCTGAGAAACTGGCATTTAAGCAGCCCCCCACAAATGAGGAGGTGTTCAGCAGCCTTACAGAACGTTCTAGGTGCGGGCTGGGGAGAAGCGACCTGCTGGGGAAAGAAACACAGAGACTCCAGGAAAGGAAGCAAGCTGAGAAGGTGGCAAGCGCAGCATGGCGTAGGCTTGGGGTAAAGACGTTGGACTCCACTGCCAGAGCCGTGAAAAGTCACTGAAGCATTTGAGCAGGAGAAGGAAATTGTTTTTGCTTTGTTTTGAATGGTGGTCGCTGCCAGGTAGTCAGTAGTGGAGCGCAGGGTGGAAGGTATAGCAAGCTGACGGTCTGGTCTGGGGGTGATTGCGTGGCTGAAACACAAGGCAATGGGCTGTGGCTTTCAGGAACCCCGCAGGTGCAACACGGAGCTGTGTGGCTGTCTCCAACCACGGGACCACTGTGGCAGGACGTGCACACCCCCCGGGGAAGGGCCTCTGTTGAAGGAAGCTTCAGTGGAAATGAATGGGGGCCGAACTGGGAGCTGTGGGCGAGGGAGGTGTGAGCACAAAGACCAATGCTTTTGACGTAGGGGCGGCGGATAGTGAGGTCCTTTGGAAAACGGAAGTTCCGTCTCAGACATGTCCAAGATGAGGCAACAAGAGAACTTAGCACAGCTGTTATTGGCCAGGAGTATTTTGATTCTAAAATAATAGTTGTAACACAGAAATCCCTGCATTTACAAATAATGGCATATCTGCTGCATCTGAAGCTCTCGCAATTGATTTTTCTCTTAAAAATATCTCTTGAGAAATTTTGTTCAAATTAACAGTATTCTACATGGTTGTACAGGTCTGTGAGTCACAATCCTGTTTTTTTAATTTATTTTTATTATTGAAAATATTACAGATATACCATTCGTTTGTTTGTTTGTTTTCCCATTGACCCTGCCCACCCCATATTCACCCCTCCGAAGCCTTCACCCCGCTATTGTGTGTGTCCATGGGTTATGCATATATGCATATAAGTTTTCCCGTTAATCACTCCCTACCCACCTACCCCTGCCTTCACTCTGAGACTTGTCAGTCTGTTCCATGCTTCTATGTCTCTAGATCTATTTTGTTCATCAGTATATGTTGTTCATTAGATTCCACATATGAGTGAGATCATGTGATACTTACCTTTCTCTGAGTGGCTTATTTCACTTAGCGTAATACTCTCCAGGTCCATCCAAGCTGTTGTAAATGATAAGAGTTCTTTCTTTTTGACTGCTACATAGTATTCCGTTTTATAAATGTACCACGACTTTTTATCCACTCATCTGCTGATGGGCACTTGGGCTATTTCCAAATCTTACCTGTCGTAAATTGTGCTGGCATAAATATAGCAGTGCATATATTCCTTCTGATTAGTGTTTCTGGCTCCTTGGGATATAGTCCTAGAAGTGTGATGACTGGGTCAAATGGGAGTTCCACTTTTAATTTTTTGAGGAAACTCCATACTGTTCTCCGCAGTGGCTGCACCAGTCTGCATTCCCACCAGCAGTGTATAGGGTTCCCTTTTCCTCACATCCTAGCCAACACTTGCCATCTGTTGATTTCACAACCCTTCCTGTCAAAAACTTTTTGTTTGACACTTAGTTTTACATACGTGCTTACTCTGACTCTATGCTAGGTGTATGTTACTATTCCTATTAAAAAAAAAAATACAAACTGAGGCTCAGGAAGGTTCAGTGACCTACACAACTCCAAATAAACAAGTAGCAGAACTGGGATTTAAACTCGGGCCTGCCTGATTCCAAAGGCCATGTTCGTTTATTTTGTATTCTTATTTTTTATTTCAGAGAGAGAGAGAGAGAGATTTGTTGTTCCGCGTACTCATACATTCATTGATTGATTCCTATATGTGCCCTGACTGAGGCTCAAACCCACAACCTTGGCGTACGTGGACAACACTCTAACCAACTGAGCTACCCTGATAGTACCTTTGGGGCTAGAAATACAAAGCAAAACTATGCTTATTCTGAGAGCAAACAAATTAACTTGCCCAAGCCGTGGTGATGGTGAGGTTGATACCTGCTGACACAGGGCACGAAATTCCCTATGGGATGAACTCTAGCCTGTTGCTTGACATAGACTTGGTTACTGACAAAACCATACGCCAGTCGGTATGTTAGGAATCCTCTCTGCACCGCTGTGGGCCCAGTGGCAGCCTGAGGTGGTAAATGGGAGGCCTCCTGCTCCCATTTAGAAATAAGAAGCACTGCTACCTCTAAACTCCATGATTTATAGAATTTTTACCTTCCAGCGGGCTTTGCCAGCCAGGTGGGAGGAAGCCACGTAGCCACGGGCGCAGTGGTTGACCGTTCGGTCGTATTTTGAACGTCATCGTTGTTCCTGTTAGCGGAAGTGGAAGTCGTGAGAAAGGATTGACGATCCTTGTGCTTTACAACGTGTACACCTGAAACAGATACAAAACAATATTGGATGTAAACTGTAACTGGGAAAAAAATGTAGCACGTTGGGCTTGATGGATGGCACCAAGGAATCTCATTTTGGTATCAGGAGTCCAGCAAACACCCTTTTTGTCTTCAAGAAGAAGTAAGGTTACCCCAATGTGGATACCCTAGTGCAGCGGTCAGCAAACTTATTGGTCAACAGAGCCAAATATCAACAGTGCAACTATTGAAATTCCTTTGAGCCAAATGTTTTAAAATTTAAACTCCTTCTAACGCCATTTCTTCAAAATAGACTCGCGTAGGCCGTGGTATTTTGTGGAAGAGCCACACTAAAGGGACCAAAGAGCCGCACGTGG
Organism: Antrozous pallidus; assembly: GCA_027563665.1. Taxonomy (NCBI): domain Eukaryota; kingdom Metazoa; phylum Chordata; class Mammalia; order Chiroptera; family Vespertilionidae; genus Antrozous; species Antrozous pallidus. Next base: position 8,630,546 of record CM050516.1, on the reverse strand, counting down.
CTCACGAGCTGTGGTCTGCCAACCACGGCCCTGGTACATGTTTGGGAACTGAGACCCAAGACCTTTGTCACAAGTGAGCTTTCCCCCGGAGAAACAGCAAGGTTGTTGAAACATCGACACCATGCAGAACCCCAAGACTGTTCCAAACCTGTTCTCTGATTTCTTTTCCTACCTAAGGATTAACTTCCTGACAGAATCGCTGACAAGCTTGATCTTGAGAACATGAAACCAAGGTAACCTGTTCACCCCTTTTACATTTCCGAATGAGGTTTGGAAACTAGACTCCATTCTGAGCGCACCGAAAGCATTCCAGCACTTTGCTGAATCCATAGGCAGCCTGATTTCTCCATATTGCACAACATTATGCCCCCTCTCCTTCTCATCAGAGGCAACATGGAAATTGATGAGACCCTCAGGTGGCCCTCTCGGGCTCAGCCTTATTTCAGAGCTGTGCCTCGCCTCTCTGACACGGCGATACCGCCCGGCCACCGGCAGCATTTCACGTCGTGGTGCACTTTAATTTTGTAGTCTTCTTAGTCTTCCTTGGAAACTGACAGCTTATTAATCTCAATAACTGAGCTGCTCAATAGGCAAGCTCTCCAATGAGAAAGCAGGCTGTGTCTTCCCTCCCCCTGCCCTTGTCAGATGGAGACAAGGGGTTGGTTGTGGGACTGAGCAAGGGGTGGAGTGGTAGAGAAAAAGCCAGTTAGGTGTGTAGGGGGGTGGGGAGGGCACCCTGTACCCCACATTACTCTCTGACAATTGGCAGGAAAATAAAGAGAGCCTAGTTTCGTCTGCAATTTATGGCTTGTGCTCTTTGTTCTTTTAATATATTTTATTAATTTTTTTACAGAGAGAAAAGGAGAGGGACAGAGAGTTAGAAACATCGATGAGAGAGAAACATCGATCAGCTGCCTCCTGCACACTCCCTACTGGGTATGTGCCCACAACCAAGGTACATGCCTTTAACCAGAATCGAACCCTTGAGTCCGCAAGCCGTCACTCTATCCACTGAGCCAAACCGGTCAGGGCTGGCTTGTGCTCTTTAACACACTCCAGCCATTAATATGGAAGAAACCCAGGGTCGTGGCACATGTGCGGATTACAAGGTGCACGAAGAAAGAAACAAGGGTTGCCTTTTATGCAAGACCACGCCAGCCTGCTCTGGGCCAGGTCTGCAAACTCAGAGGCATCCTAGCAGGTGGAAGTGTCCGAGGAAAGGCTGTCCTTTTTTACATGTGGCTCCTGCAAAAGTAAAGGCCTGTGAAATGTATTAAAGCTTTGCAGACTTGAACTTCTTGCAGCGCACGTTAGCCCAGCTAAGCCTCTGGGCAGAAAGCACTTACTGTACAAAAACCATCATCCCTCCACAGCCTGGACCAGGGGACCGGATTACGAGTGGAGGCCACCTAGCGGTCATGCCTTGCAAGTGCAAGGCTGCCCTGGGTGTAAATGTGGAAAGCGCTTGGGTTAAACTCATTGTTGAAAAAAGCCGGGTATTTCTGTCTCTGTCTGAGCTCTTTCACCCATCCAGCGAATATCGACTGTCACTCCCCCGAGGCATTTCCTGAAGCCTCCCCGAGGACTTTGTATCTGGCTCAGACAGGGAGAGACTTGATGAAAGTCTTTTTCCAATTCCGGCTCCCAACGATCCTTTTCTTCCCACGGAAGCCAGATAAGGCCTTCTCCCAGAAGGGGAACGCTGGCTTTGCGGCTCCTCTGAAGTTTCCTTTGATTTATTAGTCTCAGTCTCGCCTGCCTTTTGTGAGTTGGGATCTTTCGTCCCCAGAATCTATCTGTCAGGAGGCACCGGGCAGGTCCCCGCCACAGGGGCTGCGTCTCCTGGGTGACAGGGAGTGTCCAAGAAACTCTTTGTCAGATAGCTTTTTTCCCTCCCAAACCCACTGAGCAGTTTTGGGCTATTCCGTGATCCTTGTTTGCCAATAGCTACCTGTAGAGGTCACGGCTCTGCTAACCACAAAGGATTGCTCTCAAAATGGTGTGTTTTTACATCCTTACAGGATCCCGTCTTGCTCAGACGAGTGTTTGGGGAATCAGCAAATGCCCCCAAGTCCTGTCATCTGTGTTTCGGCTGCTCATGCCTCACATTTCCAACAAGAGCCAGTGATACTTCTGTTTTGTTAGCTTGTCTTGCAATTGCAGCTAAGTGTGTTACAGCTTCAATAGGGGATGAGCATAGCAGGTCCGTTCCTCAACAATCAGCCTGTGAAGATGTTGCACACCAAACCGTATGATGATGAAAAAGCTTCTTAAAAAAAATTTTTTTTTAATTTTTCTTTGAACAAACGGATTCAAACACCTGCCCTGAAAGAAGGCAGGCAATGTGGCTCTCCTGGCCTTGGTGTGCTTAGATAAGAGTTTGAAATGGAAAGCTTAATCTTAGTGACATTTTAATCTCTTATCAACCAGATCCTCCTACTGGCCTTGGGAGCAAGGTATGAGAAGGCACTGAGAGGGACCCTGGGGGAATCTACCCTACCCCAACCCCTCCTTGGAGGATTCCTTAAAATGAGAGAATAAAATGGGGGGTGGGGACCTTCTGGCCATGAGGCAGGCTGTGCACACAAGGGCTTTGTGGGTGACATGTAGCCGCTCTCTTAGTTGGTGTCCTGCCCGCCCCCATACCGAAGCCTCCTGAACCCCAGAATCCACGTGAGAACTTAGGGCCACGTAAACACCTTTGCGCTTCCTGGAAACAGCTGAATACTTTCTGGTCTACTTTCAGATGTCATCGTCTCCTCAGGGCCTGCATGGTGCCAAGTATTATATTAGGCACTTGGCACCCTGTCCCCCAGCTGCAGCCCTCCGGCATAGACACCCTCCTCCCCTCCGGGCCTGTCGGGAAGAGGAAAGTGGGGAAGATGAAGGGTTGGGACAGAATCAAGATGCTGGCGGAATTAGATTCAAGGCTGTAAACTAGGGCATTAGGCGTTTTCTCTCAGCCTTGCTTTTCTCTGTCTCCTATCATTAATCTTTATATATATATATATATATATATATATATTCTTTTATTGATTTCAGAAAGGAAGGGAGAGGGAGAAAGATAGAAACATCAATGAGGAGAGAGAATCATTGATTGGCTACCTCCTGCACATCTCCTACTGGGGATCGAGCCTGAAACCCTGGCATATGTTCTGACAGGGAATTGAACCATGACCTCTGGGTTCATAGGTCAACGCTCAACCGCTGAGCCACACGGGCCAGGCCCTATCGTTATTCTTCAGCAGGCCTCCTGATGTCAGATCTGTGTGGGATCTACAGGCTGTATTCTCTTAGCATAGAAACCTGACAGAAAAAGGCTTTCTTTCCCTGACATTTCAGCAGCACTACCTGGACCGAATTTCCTGTAGCCCAACTGGAGTCCTATGCCCATGACAGACCCGACCCCAAGGCCTGAGGAACAAACCACGCTGATTGGCTAGACCTGGAGCCTGTTCCCACAGAGCTTGGTGGGAGGGGAGGGCAGGAGAGAAGGGTGAGGCCATAACCAAACACCATGACATTAGCTGACCACTTAAAAGAAAAAGGGTCAAGTTCAATGCTAGTTTTGTCCCAGCTCAGCTGCCTTCTCCTCTTGCCTGATTATAGTGATTCTGTCCTCTGGGCACACTCAGTCTGAGGGGGAGCCATGGAGGGATTTGGGGGCACAGGGTTATCTCACTTGCCTGGACACAGAACGGGGTCTACAGCTGGTCCCATTACAAAGTAGAAAGAATAACTTCCAGTGACTGAATCCCACCCTCTCTGAGTCATCACCCTCTCTGGTTCACATCCCAAACGTCCCACAACTGTACCTTTGCGTTCACTGCGGCCCCTAAATGCCTTTTAACTTTCATTAGTCTCCTGACGTCCCTCTGAAACCATCATCTCCCTTCCTGCAAAAGTGCCTGGATTCCACGTTTTCTAATTAAAACATGCTCATTTATTGTCTCACTAACCAGTGCTCTTTACGAGGGCTCATGATGAGAAAGTTAACCCAAAGCAAACTCGATGCCTCTCCCATCGCCGGAAAATAGCTGGAAAAGCAATTTTACCTTCACGAACCTGAAGTGCTCCGGAGAACTTTGGGTTTAGCTTTTTTTTTTTTTTTTTTTTTTTTAACTAAAACCAGGAATGGAAAACATTTATTTTTTTATTTTATTGATTTTTCACAAAAAGGAAGGGAGAGGGACAGAGAGTTAGAAACATCGACGGGAGAGAAACATCCATCAGCTGCCTCTTGCACACCTCCTACTGGGATGTGTCCGCAGCCAAGGTACATGCCCTTGACCAGAATCGAACCTGGGATCCTTTAGTCCGCAGGCCGATGCTCTATCTCCTGAGCCAAACCAGTTAGGGCAGGAATGGAAAACATTTAGCTCCATGCTCCAAGCTCCTGTTCTCAGCACCATGTTTTATCTTCTTTGTGTTGAAAATGTTAGGACGATTTGCAGGGGCCAGTCTGCTCTGTATTGGACCCTAATGCAGATAGCATCAGCCTCAGTGTGCATCTCATTAGACAAGTGAATATCCTAATGTCAGTAATTATGCCCACTGCATTTACATTCCTGTGAATTGATTGGCTACTCAGAAGTGGTAAGGCTCAATGAAGTAGGGGCCAAGGAATCACCCATACATTTAAACCCACCTGGAATTTCAGTCTGTTGGTGTGTGTGGCGTTGGGGTGGGTGTGAGAACAAGGCAAGGAGGGCATAGTCAGTGGGTGTGGGGTTTGCTTTGTTTTCTGAGTTTCTGCCATTGAGGGCCTTGCCTGGAATTACCAACATAGTGTGAGGGTGGGGACCTCCTGTGTCCTGCCTGCTACGTCTGTCTTCAAATGCACACCATTCCATTTGGGGGGAAAGGAGAAGTGTAGAAACCTCTACAGAGCTAAGCCAAAGGCTATGTCACAAAGGGAGAGGAAGGGATGGAGGGAGAGAAGCAGGAGAGAGGAGAGAGGGTACGGAGAGGAGACAGGTTGGGGGAGGGAGGGAGAGGTAGGAGAGGGAAGGAGAGGTAAACTCTCTGGCAATAAGGATACAGAAATGGTACCTGAGATCTGTTGGGAAATTGTGCTTGATGCTGACCACTACATCAGAAGGCAGATGGTGAGAAGGAGTCAAGGCCAACATGATTGAGGTTGAAGAATTCTTTAGGCCCCCTTGACTCATGAAGGCCCCTCTGAATGCTCGGAGTGGGCCGGGCGGCAGGTGGGCCTCGGGATCGAGCTGTCTTCGCCTCTTTCCCGGTGTGGTTCTGGGACTGCGTATCCAGCTCTCAATCTTCAACTCCATTTCCTCCTGCAGAGGAATGGTCCAGAATTGAAGACAAAGAATTGCAACAGATTTTGTTTTGGGGTATTGTTTTTTTTTTCATTCATTTTATTACAAATATATACGTTACGTTCTCTTGATTTAAAAATTAACAATTAACAAGATAAAAAGTACACAGTAGCAGTCCAGGCCCCTCCATTCCTATTTCTAGGAAAAAATCTCACTTGCAGGATTATTATTTAGGCTTCTGGAAATGCTTATGAATGTCTGAGAATGTTTTCTAAGTTTAATATAAGTGGGATCGTATTATACAGACCATTTGTAACTTCCTGTCTTAATTTCATGAGCTATTGTGGGAATCATTTCAGGTAATTCCACATGGACCTCCCTCATTCTTTTCTAAAGTCTGTGTAATATTCCATAATGCCATCATTTATTTAGCCAATCTCTTCTTGATGGACGCTTAGATTGCTTTCAGGTTTTTGCTATTACAAAACAAAGCAGTAAGGAAAGAGGCTTGGGTAGGTACCTTTCTTTGCATACTTACATGATTGTATTTAAAAGTTAAATTCCTGGAAGTGAAATTGCTAGATCAAAGGGTATGGAGAATGTGCGTTTTGAATTTTGATAGATTGTGCCAAATTACACCCATCTCAATTCAACTGTTCCGATCTCTCTTTATTCCTCCTCCTTTAATAGCCTGACTGTCTTTAATGGGTTTTTTAAAAAGAGTCCCGAAGTCTACGGTGTTGGATGTTAAACATAGAGCTGAAAGGATTTTCTTGTTCAAGGATGAATGTACTAAGTAATACTCAATACTTGAGCATTCTGGAAACTCATCTCCCACCCCCACCCCCTTCTTGCGTGCCAGGCGTAGGAGGAGAAAGAGGCCTGGCTGTGGGGGAGTCTGCCTGCTCCCTTTCCTTGCCTCCTGCTTCCAGAGCCTTCCCTTAGTTCCCAAATTCTTGGTGCAGGGTGGCCTGCAACACCTAAACTTCCCTGCCTTTTGTTTTCTCGTTTGTAACTTCGTTTGAATGTGCATCTTCTCCCCCTCGTTATCTATGTAACAGGGATATTACAGGAAAGTCTAAGACGACCTAGAGCAATGACGGGAACAGCAGTGTTATTGTTCTAACTATTACAGGGGAGCATGATGATCAAGGGCTTGAAAATCCCCAGGAAGACACCTCTTTTATGAAATAAGAATGGGAGGGCTCTTGTCAAGAAGAGGCCCTCAGGCCACACTTAGATACTTGCTTTGTCTGAAACTCTGATTTTATGCTAAATAAGGATTTTCGTACTTCCCACCTCCCGTTGGTAATCCCCTTTCTGGCTGTGCTCATAGGACTTCAGCTTAATTCCGCCAATATTGACGGGAGTCCTATTAGGGGCTGAGGGTGAAGGATGAAAAAATGTATGGCCTCTGGGAATTACAGTCTAGTTGGGGGAGAGATGGCTGAGCAGATCATTTCTATTCCTATAGGATGCCGGAAGATGAAGGTAAGCTCAGAGGACTGCATGTATGGGAACAGGTGATGGAACGGGGCGGGGGGAAGGGGGGCAAGCCGGTGTGGGGGGTAGTGAGACCCATACCTTCCTAGTCAGGGAAGTGTGGCCAGTAGGAATGATGTCTGAGTCCCATTTTGATGACTAAGTGAAAGTCACGCCATCAAAGGCGCATTTTGGGCAGAGGCAAGAGAATGAAAAAAGGCCAGAGAAGCAATAGTGTGCAAGCATTCTAAGTCAGCTAGCTGGGGACTCGGGACACAGTGCCCGAGAGACCTCCTGGCCGTGGGAGGACACCTGCTAGGCCCAGTCAGGGCCCTACAGTTTGTTCTGGGGGGGGATGTGGGGCCTGGGGAGGGGTTCATGCAGTGGTGTGTTGCGGTCACATTTGCAGGGAGAGGAGGAGAGAGCTTGGCCGACATACCAGAGAGACAAGAACTGGAAGTCCAGTACAGTTCATGGAAGGATCCATTGTGAAGGAAGGAAGGGGTAGGAGGAGGGAGGAGACAGGGTGTGAGGTTCCAGGCACAGGAGATGGGAGCCAGAGACCAAGACATTTTAAAGGGGGTGGGGGGTATTACAGAGGAGATAGAGAAACCAGGATTAGAGGAGGGGGAGGAGAAGAGGAAGGGACCCAGCCAGACTGCCTCGCAGACCTGACGTGCAGACTGGGGACAGCAGTAACACGAGCAGCAGTGAAGACACATTATGATGGGAGGAACAGGAACGGGTGGGGCCCAGGGCAGAACAGGAAGGGGTGGGACCCAGGGTACTGGGCACATGCTCATCGGTGGTTCAATGTCTCTGGGTATCTAGGTGGCAGATGCAGGTTACGTCATAACTCCGCCCACCAGTTGGTGGGAGGGAGTGTCTATCACAAGGAAAGTGGAAGGAAAGAGATGTATATTTGAGGTAGTCAGTCTACAGACTCAGTGATAGCCAAAGCCAGCATTTATTGAGGGGCCACTAGGTGTCAAGGATGTGCCGACTCCCACACAGAAGCCACACAACATCCCCATGAAGCAGTTCCAGTCCTTTCCACCACTTTCCACACGAGGAAACAGATTCAACGGCATGAAGTCATTTGCCCAAAGGCTGCCCAGGTTCCAGGGGTGATGGCCAGGCTCAAACCCCACACACTGCCAGTAGTTTACCCAATGCCCACTGCCCCCCCCCCAGCCTGACCCTGGCTTTCCTCCCGATTCTGGCCCCTGCCCTTTCCATCCACCATCCTCTCCCTCCTCCCCCTTCCCCAGCAGAAATGCAGACCTGGCTTTGATGCTCATGTAACCACTGAACTTCTTGTCGAGCAAAACCTTAGAGCCAGCCGGAAAGTGATCCCAGTTCAAGTCCACCCGTCTGACATGTGGCCGAGGCAGCCCGCCCGCCCTGCACCCTCTCCTTCGGGTCTGCTTTCATCCTGCCATGTGCAAAGAGAGTGCCTGCAGGTGGGCACCTGCCTTTTAGTCCAACACGCCACCTCCCTGTCAGGCTGCGTTCAGCTCGCCACGCCTCGGCTGTCCAACTGCATCTCCATCATGACTTGCAAGATGGCAGTGACAAGCTTGTGGGGTACTTAAGGCAAGCGTGCATGACAGTTTTCCTTGACACCTGCATTTTTTAAAAAGCCTTGCCTGGGGCCCTAGGAGAGCCAGCATTTAAGAAACCAGGCACCTTTCAAGGGAGCCAGGCTTGTGGAGTCTGCTTCCTGGGACTTGTGACGGGGGATGCTGTTGCAGGGTCCGCCCGGGAGTGTATTAAGAACCAGGCCAGTATTTACGTGCTGATGCTAAATGACGGTTGCCTTCTTTAATGGCATTTTTTGACGAGTGAAATGTATGAATCCGCTCTGTGCAGCGTCAGTGGGTATGTGGCTGGCCTACAAACACACTTAAATGGCACACTTCTGCGAAGCATTAATTTCCGAGTGTCCACCAGATATATGTAGGCAGGCAGACGTGTCACTGGGGTTGCTATAAAGCTTAATTAATATCCCTGAAGAGCCCTTAGATCATTTCACAGAGTGCTAAATAAGAAAATATTGTACCTATGGATATTATACCCATAAAGAAACGCGGGTAAATACACCGATAGGCCGCCTTAGATTTGGTTATGCCTCAAAGGTCTGATGTAGACTTGTCTGGGAAACAAATTGCATTGAAGATAACCATCTTTTATGTGAGGTTTAAAAAGAAAAGAGCAGAGCCCCCAGACTTAAACACTAGAAATCTACACACTGTTGATTTGGAAGAAGCAAATCTAATAGGCAAAAAAAAAAAAAAAAGAATAGCAAGTTTTCTTTCTTGTTTTTTTTTTTGTTTTGTTTTGTTTTGTTTTGTTTTGTTGTTCCTTTCTCCTCTGCCAGTCCCTATATCTAGGATTGCTTTGTTGAGTTGAGAATTGTGGTCAGTTATGCATCAGCTCAAATAAAGCAGGTGTTTGTTTTATTCTGTGTACCTCTTGAAGAAATTCCATAAAATACTTAATCTGTCCCTTTTAATTTTTATAGCACAGACATGCCTTCTTTCTTTTCTTTCTTTCTTTTCTTCCTTCCTTCCTCCCACCCTCTACCCAGTGACTAGATCTGGAAAACCTTCTTAAATCTAAGAAATAGCCATTATATGGGGTTTTTTGTTTGTTTGTTTGTTTTTGTTTCTGGGCCTTAGTGTACTGATTCAGAAATAGAGGGAACTAAATTAGAACTTCCCAAAAGTATACCCCATGGAACACCAGTTTTAAGATTGGGGTGGTAGGTGGGTTAAAATGTATTGGTCAAATAAATAAATACCTAAATAAAATGTAGTCATGTAGGTTAGCAGAATTGTATTTAGGTTATTTAAGGTATTAAAGGCTTATGAAGATATGTAGCAATTTCCTTAATTTCATTTACTCCAGTGTTTCCCAAATACTGTGGAACAAACACTGTCTTTACAGACCACCAGTCATATGCAAATACAACTGGTGATCCAGAGAGTATGCTTTGAGATCTTATATTTCAGATCCTCTTTGATCTCATGACAGAAGTAGGAAGCCCAGAATTTTTTCAAATGCTTATTAAGAAAAGACTTTGTGATTTTTCTCCTCTCGGCCTAAACTGTTGAAACTCATCCACACTCAGACTCATTTATCAGCTGCTGCAATATTTGGGCCTGGCATGTTAGTGCTCAGATATGCACTAACAATAAACCTTTTTATAAAAATGTCATGATAGATAGCTTTCCTAGAATATAAACACATTAGGCTCTCGCTCAAACCTCTTTCCTGAAGTGGGAGCCTGATGACTCGGGTGTGCTCAAACATTTTGTAGAATTTGAAATGTTATTGCTCTTTCTATGACTGCTGCTCCCCAGCTCCTTGGTGAGGGTCCATGTTCCCTTAATTCATTAAGTGTTCAAAAGCAAGCTCATGACGTGGGTAGGATGCAAGGAGACTGAGGAAATGTTTAGGGCCAACCACAATTTGACCATGCTGAGTTCAATGTTGATCATCATTTTCTACATAGAGAATACAGCTAAAAGTTCCTCAAAAAGTTTAACATTAGAATGACCATATAACTGATAAATTCCTCTCCTTGGTATATCCCCAAAAGAACAAAAATAGGTACTTAGACAAACACTTGTTCACAAATGCCCAGGGCAGTGCTATACATAATAGCCAAAGGATAGAAACAACTCAAATGTCCCTCAGTGTATGAATGGATGAGCAAAGTGTGGTGTCTGTTACAATGGAATAGTATTCAGCCATAAAAAGGAATGAAGAACTGGCAAAATCACAACAGAGATGAACTTGAAAACATACTGTTAAGTGAAAGAAGTCAAGCAAAACAGGTCGTATGTTCTATGACTCCATCTACAGGAGCTACTCAGACTAGAGAAACCCATCGAGACAGAAATCAGGTCCATGGTAACCAGAAGCTGAGACAGCGGAAGGGGAAATGAGAGTCACTGTTTCATGAAGGCAGGGTTTTCTTTGGGGCTGATAGAAATGTTTGGGGGTAAAATAGAAGCGATATTTGTAGAACATTGTGACTATACAAGATGCCACAAAATTGTACACTTGAAAATAGTTAATTTTATGTTATGTGAATTTCACCTAAATAAAATAATTGTAACTGATTAATTAAAAGAAAACAGACAACCAGCGTGTCCCCCTCAGTACAAAAGGTCTCCTCAAGGGAGAGAGAAGATATCTAAGATGCTTGGGGTTTGGGGGGGGGGGGGAACTCTCCCAGAACATGCTTTGAAATGGTTAACTTTGAAGCCACTATACAACTATATATATAGATAGATAGATATATAGATAGATATATATATATATATCAGCATATGTCATGTGATCGATAGTAATACATGGGTGCAAGTATGTCATAGGTTAACATCTGGAAGACTATTCGACATGATTGATCCCATACTACATCATGGGAACTGCAGCTCTGTGGACAGTCCTGAAGTAGCTGAAGCACCAAAGATAAGGGCTCCTTTGGTGCAAAGGTTGGGGGAGAAGGAGAAAGACAAATGGATTCTTTCTTGTGTGGAGGAGGGTAAACAGGGCTTCTCAGAGCTGGAAACCATTCTCCTCATATTCTTTTAAAAGTGATTTGGAAGAGAAAACGCACCATGGAATCCTCGTGTTTGCAAAGGTACTGGCCCGTGAAGATAAACTGCTCTGGAGGTGGGCAAAGAAGGGACTGATAAGGAGCAAGTATATTTACCCAGAATTCTTCCAGACCTACCTGAAGTTTATCTCTGAGCTCCTGATTATCAACCAGGAAGTGGCCCCAAATTAGTGTCAACTAACTTTGAATATACACAGTCAGTGGGGCTGCTTTGTAAGGAGGGGAAGGGAGGACCGCAAAGACAGAGCATCTTAGAAATTAATCAAAATTATCCCACTCTTTTCCAAAGTCATTGTGTGTGCTCAGTGGAAATAATGTGATTATGGTTAATCTACCTTAAGAATGACAATGATTCTACTTCTGGGAATATATGTGAAGAAACCTGAAACACTAATTTGAAAGAATATATGCACCCCTGTTTTCATTACAGCATCATCTACAATTGCTAAGACCTGGAAAAAACCCAAATGCCCATCAGCAAATAAGTGGATTTAAAAATAAAAAAAAATAAAGCTGTGGTACATTTATATAATGAAATACTACTCAGATGTAAAAAAAGAAGGAAATCTTACCCTTTGTGACAACATGAATGGACCTGGAGAATATTATGCTAAGTGAAATAAGCCACTCAGAGAAAGACAAATACCATATGATCTCACATGTGGAATCTAATGAACAAAGTGACTGAACAAACAAAATGGGCGCATGATGCAGTGTGCAGATGATGTTTTGTTGAGTTGTATACTTGAAACCTGTATGCTTTTATGAACCAGTGCCACCTCAATAAAGTCAATTTTTTATAAAAGGACAGGAAAGTTGTGGAGAATTCCCCCTTACAAGGTCAAGAAAGTGAGAAATCTCTCAGGAATCATTCAAAAAGCCTCAGAATAGAAAGATGAAGATTTCTCAAAGGATTTGAAATAACTTTGTGTAGGTATCATGAGAACATGGTCTTTATTTACCCAAATCTTAAAAATCTAATGCCAGGGCATCCTTGAAGAAGACACTACAAGATAAATAAAGAGAAGTGCTGCATCTGAGAGCTGACAGAAGATGTTCAATTTATCGGTTCCTAAAGTCAGAATAAAATGAACTTTTCAAGATCTACACTGGTCATGTTTTATTCATCTCCTAGAAATTGATAGAATACCAAGCATGCACTCTTTCAGAGACAGGGATACAGTGATGAGGAAGACTCAACCCAGGCCAACAAAAAGAAGGAAATGAGTGAGTCAGCTACTCCAAGGGGTTAGTATTGAATGAATGAGAGAGCAGGGTCTTTATCCCAGCACCACCACCCCACCTGTGCCAACAGCAAGGCAGGTAACATATTGGGGCTGGAAGGGCTAAAGAAGGACGCCTTTCTGAGGAAGTGAGTTTAAAGGGGAGACTTGAAAGACCTGAGGAGGAAGAGTTATACAAAGGGGAGTTCAGGGCTTTCCAGAAGGAGGGAAACACAATGTGAATGCCCTCAGGAGGGAGGAGACCTCAGGGGCAGAGTGAGCGGGGACTGGGAAGAGAGGAGATACACCATATCAGGTGCCTTGTGGGGCATGATGAGCTGGATTACTTCCAAGTATAAAGCAACTGGAAGACTTCAAACCAGAGAGGAATATGATTTGATTTGTGTCTATAGATAACAACTGGCTCCTATGAGATTGGATGTAGAGGACCGAAGTAGAAACCCATCTAGAGGCTACTGACTGCAGTAGGCCAGGTGCAAGAAGAGGACAGATACATGTCGGAGGCAAAGAGGAAACCATCTGATGCTGGATCAGGCATGAGGGAGGGACGGGGCCATAGTGCAGCCGAGTGATATAGGTGGCGTGGCACCCACCAGATGCTACCCTTTGGGGCAGGAGCATACATTTTGCCACAGTGGCTGGGAATGTTGGCAGCCAACAAATCTCAGCCAAATTCTTCTCAGGACTGAACTTCAGCTGAAGAGAGCCACCTCTCCCAAGGGTATGCCCTGGTGACTGGTTCCGGTGAGGATATTAAAGCCACACTCCCGCAGCCCAAATTGGAGCAACTCTGCAGAGCCATCCCCACTCCACAGCTAGCTGCCCAGGAGATTGTCCAGGCCCCTTTCCAACAGCATCACAGCTCAGTCCCACCTCTGCCCAGCCTGCTCACAAGTGGTGTTTCTAAGAGCACTTTCTAACAACCTGCATGCAGCTTTCTCTTCCTTAGAAAATTCTTCTTGCGGTGGCACCTGTACCACTGACAGCAATGACGTCTGTGTTGTTTTGTTGTTCTTGTTTCTTTAGTGACAGAGAAAGGAAGGGAGAGGGAGAGAGAGAAAGAAACATCAATGTGAGAGAAAACCATCCATCAACTGCCTCCTCTATGTCCCCGACCATGGATCGAGCCCACAACCTGGGCATGTGGCCTGACTGGAAATTGAACGGGCAACCTTGTGGAACATGGGATGATGCCCAACCAACTGAGCCACACCAGCCAGGGCAAAATGACTTCTTTCACGAACATGGGTGAAGCCTGGTGGAGAAGGATAGCATAAAGTGAAAAATCAAGAGTTGTATTTTGGTCATGTTAAACTTGAAATGTCTAATGATATTGGAATGAAAATGGACTAATCGGTGCCCTATTGAGGAGTGGCTATAATATTCTGGTCAAAAAACAGAACCCTCAAGGCACAGGGCAAAGAAGATAGCCAGGCCTTTTCAGAGAAATGGTCTGAATTCTCCTTGAGTCTGTTCTACCATAATCATTTTGGAGATTGAATGCCTCTAAATCTGCTTCCTTTGTGCAAGGAGAAGGCATAGTTTAAAACCCTGGCATTTGGACTAAAATCCAGATGCTCAAAAGTATGTGTAATGTAGTTACTATCCATCATGCCTACCTCTTCTTCCTACCACTCACTCCCCGCATCACTCTGCTCCAGCAATACTGGTCTTTCCTCAAGAATCACATCCTCAAGAATGAGCTTTCCTCCTCAGGGACTTGGCACACGCTGGTTTTGTTGCCTGCCATGTTCTTTTCAGGACTCCTTGCACAATTAGTTGCTTCTTATCCTCAGACCACCCCATTTCTTTTATCATCTCCTCACAGAGGAGTGACCATACTAAGATAGTCCCCCAGTTTCTCTGTCCTAGTTCCCGGGTTCCTTCATGACACTTCCAACTATTTATAATTATTTGATGTATTCATTGGTTTGCCTAAACTTGATTTTTGTTTATTTGGTATGTTTCTTCAGTCGTAATTTCCAGATGAAGGTAAAGACGTAGTCACCACTGTACCCACACGCTCGGTAACTAGTGGTTGACTCATAACTTCATTTTTTAAATGTTGTGTTCTTTCCAAGGACATGGGGATATGTATTAAACACCTCCTGTGGGCCAGCTTCTGTGCTCACTGACTATGTTCATAATTTCTTTCAGCCCTTCCAACAGTTCTGTGATGTAGATATTGCTATTTCTCACTTTTTAGAGAAGGTATCTGAGGCTCAGGGAAATTATCTTTCCCAGCATTGCACAGTTCCCGGTGGAGTTGAGATTTGAATCCAGATGTGCCTCACTCCAAAGCCTGCCCATTTCTTTCTTTTTTAAAAAAAGAAAAACAAACATATTTTTATTGCTTTCAGAGAGGGAGGGAGAGGCAGAGAGACATAGAAACATCAATGATGAGAGAGAATCAGTGATTGGCTGCCTCCAGCACTCCCCACACTGGGGATCAAGCCCGCAACCTAGGCATGTGCCCTGATCAGGAATTGAACAGTGACCTCCTGGTTCATAGGCTGATGCTCAAACACTGAGCCACACCAGCCAAGCTCTTTTTATTATTATTATTCTAATTTATTTTATTTTATTATTCCTATTCCCTTTATGCCCTCCACTCTCGCTCCGCCTCCCCACAGTCACCACACTGTTGTCTATGTCCATCAGTTCTCTCTCTTTTTTTTCTTACTTGCTCAATCTCTCCACCCACGCCCCGACTCATGCTCCACAGGGCTGTCTATACCATCCTGTGTGTGTTCCTTCAGCAGACATTTGTGAGCACCTGGTAAGAACAGAGGAAAATACTAGGACGCAGAAGATCTAGGACCTGCCTTTGAGAAGTTTGTAATTTGTGGAGACAAGGCAAACACACAGGACAGACGTAATGGCATGAAGCAGAGTATGATAAAGGGACAAACCCTAAGGTTCCTTCAGCTCGACAGTTCTTTGACTCTCAGAATGATACAGGCAGTAAACGCAAGGGGAGAAATCATCTGCTCGTTGATTGTATCTGATGGCGTGCATTCTTTCTTCATCTCGCTCTGGCTGCCGGTGAGCACCAGTGCAAGTCTATTTGAGATGTCTGTCTCCACACTCCCACATTATAGTGTATGGGGAAGTCAAGGTCAAGTGTGAAGTCAAAGTCAGAAGTCTTTGTGGTTTCTTTTTTCCCTTTATTACATCAAAACTCTAACCAATTAACTTGAAAAAAGTCAACAAGTTAACAACACCAGGGGGTAAAAAAAAAAAACCTCCTCATTTTATCCCAAAGAGTGAAATGGATTTGCTCACACCAGCTTTCTTTAGTGACCTCAACGACCTTGCCTGTTGCACTCAGGAGTATATCATTTCCTGGGCGGGGGGGGAGTGGGAGAGAATAAATTTTACCATGAAAAATGCTATGTCACATCACAGTGTGACACTATTTAAATATCAAGAGTTGAAGCTTCTATTTAGAAAAACGGAAGGCAATAAATTGAGTGGCTAATTATTCCAGCTGTGGGCATTTTGGGTCTGACTGCACATTTTGAAGAGGGCAACACAGAGGATTTTCCTGTTGTTCACGGCATATGCAAATGTGGTAAAGTCCCCTGTGATCGGAAAGGTTCAGGGATCAGAAACCTTGAAGCCTATTTTCCCCTCAATCAAAATTAGTTTGAGGAAGCTTAGGGAATCATGATGTGAAATGGGCTTTTAATTATACTAATTGGGTTATTGGCTTTTTCAAACTTGGGAAGTGGCAATTTTTTAAAAACATTTTTAAAGTTTAATTTTAAAAGCAACAGTTCATTTCTCAACTCAAGCGGAAATCCCCAACTGGGAGAGGAGAGCAAGCACATTAGTGATAGCCTCCATCCCTCCCCTTCCTAATAAAACGACTTTTGAGGGGAGGGGGCGCCTGCGATGCTCTAGTCGCTGTGCTAATTAGAACAACTCATTCATCCCACAAGGAGCTAAAGTGAGCTGGGCACTGTGCGAGGTCAAGGGCATCTAGTAAAGAGCGGGATGTACATGATTCCTGCCCTTGAGCGGATTAATAGCTACACTTACTGACCGTTCCCTGGGCGTCAAGATGAATGTGAAGCCTGCCATGTAAATAAACTCACCACTGCCCCCAACAGGCCCATGAAGTAGGTACTAGCACCCTCTCACTTTACAGGCGAGGCCACTGAGACCCAGAGAGGTTAAGTCACTTGCCCAATGTCACACAGCGGTAAGTATAGGAGCCAAACCCTGATAATCCAAGTCCAGAATCTGTAGGCTTAGTACCATCTCTTTGGTAAAACCCTATTGGTTTCAAACAATTAAATAAATAATAAGAATAATAATGCAGGGATGTTTTATATGTGGGGGAAATTCTTATCAAATGTTTACCAGTCTGTTCATCAAGAGTATAGGAGCCTTTTGCTGTCTGTGTTTTTTTTTTTTTTTAATGTATGTACTTGGTGGGTTTTTTTAAAATAATGTGTACATTTTATATTTGCAAAAAGGAAAATAAAGGCAGAACCCTTTAACGATTCTTAGTTTTGACCTAACCAGTTTGGCTCAGTGGATAGAGCATCAGCCTGCAGACTAAAGGTCCCAGGTTTGATTCCAGTCAAGGGCATGTGCCTTGATTGCGGGCACATCCCCAGTAGGAGGTGTGCAGGAGGCAGCTGATGTTTCTGACTATCAATCCATCTCCCTTCCTCTCTGTAAAAACCAATAAAATATATTTTTAAAAAGTGAACTTTAAAAAAATAAAATAAAATAAAGATTACTTAATTTTGCTAGTCAAGAAGTGGCTGAGCAGTACAGTATCCAAGGTCACCTTTCTCAGCGTCTCCTGTGCTTTTTTTTCCATCTCATCCTGCAGGCTCCTCTCTCTCTCTCTCTCCCCGCCCCCTCTCTCTCTCTCTCTCTTCCACTTCCCTCCCTCTCTCCCTCCCTTTCTCTTTCTCTTCCTCCCTCCCTCCCTCCCTCCCTCACCCAGGGTCCCACCGGTTGAGTTTCCCTTCTTTCAGCATCATTCCTTCTTGTATGGGAGAGTATAATAACAATTCCAGAAAGTGTGCTGGTTATTTAACCTCTCTCCAGCTAAATGTTTTATTATGACTCCTGAAAACCTAATTACAGTAACTTGACATGCCACAGTACCCTTTATAGGCTGCCTCTGTAGTAAACTTACTCCTTTAGAGACAATAAACCTGATGCTTCAAAGAACACGGCCGGCACCAGTAAATGGTGATGAAATCTCGCGTTCTCTACTGCACACCTGGTCTCCCTCGCTGGTCCCATGCCCCCGCTCCTGCTGCATTCCTGCCTCTATCCCTTCTCTGGATTGTTTGTTTGTTTTATCAAATGTCAACAATGGCATTTATGATTTAAAGTCTTTTAGTGCCCAGCTGGTATTGCCCAGTGGTTGAGTGTCAAACCTTGCAAGAGGTCGCTGGTTCGAGTCCCAACCGGGGCACATACCCAGGTTGTGAGCTTACTCCCCAGTGGGGGGCATGCAGGAGACATCAGGTTATTGTTTATCTCTTATTATTGATGTTTTTATCTCTCTCTCTCCCTTTCCCTTCCTCTCTCTAAAAATCCATAAAAACATATTTTTTCAATATATTTTATTGACTTTTTTACAGAGAGGAAGGAAGAGGGATAGAAAGTTAGAAACATGGATGAGAGAGAAACATCGATTAGCTGCCTCCTGCACACCCCCTACTGGGAATGTTCCCGCAACCAAAGTACATGCCCTTGACCAGAAGCAAACCTAGGACCCTCCAGTCCACAAGCCGATGCTCTTTCCACTGAGCCAAACTGGTTTCGGCTAAAAACATATTTTTAAAAACCATTTAGGTTCCTGGCTGGGTGGTCAGTTTTTTGGAGTACCATACCATGCACCAAACGATTGCTGGTTCGATTTTCAGTCACATGTGGGAGACAACCGAGGGATGCTTTTCTCATTCCTTTTCTCTCTCTCTCCCTTCCTCTTTTCCTAAAAAAATATCAATGAACATATATCCTTGGGTAAGGATTTTTTTCAAAAACTCTTTTAGGGATTAATGGACTGTGTATCAATATTTTCATCTGCTGCTCTGCATACCTGGGAATTCATTTGCTGGGAGTCAGGACTTTTGTTTGGTTTCAAGGAAAATGTTGGTAGAAACTGAATTCCTGGGCCAAAGAGAGCTCACCTGTACTGTCAGTCATTCGCATCCCCGCTTAGCTGAGTGCTGAGCTGGGGTGAGGCAGTGGGGTGCAGGTTGAGAGAGAGAAAGGGAAAGAGGACAAAACAGAAACTTGACCTTTGGGGCTGAGGCAAGGCGATGTAGCAGGTCTCTGTTTCGAAGGCTTGCTAGGACTTCCCCTTGGGAATCAAGCCAAGATTGGAGCCGATAGGCAGCCGCCTCCTAGGACCCCACTGGTTGGCGCTGGGAAATGGCACTGGGCAGTGAGGGATTGGCTGCATGTGTTTCTTCTAAGGTAGGCTACATGGTTAACATGTGTGTTTCCTTGTGATTGATGCTGAAAAGAGGGAGGGGAATCTTTTATCGGGGCCTTAAGTCATCTTACCAGCCACCTCTTCTCAAAGCTTCCCCTCGAGGGTAGCCCAAACTCCTTCTGAATTCTGAGGATAAAATAAAACCCCATGGCATCTTGAATGACAGGGGCCCTCCGTGCATGGATGCTGTGCATAAGTTTCTTGTTTGTTGGGCTTCTTTGGAGAATCTTCCATGGTTGTTTCATCAGAGAACATGCATGCCTTCACTTTCTGAGCCACGCTGGGACCAAAGCCTGGTTTGCCAAGAGTCTGCCTCGACTACACATTTTTGCTGTCTCGAAAATGCCCAAGAGAACGGCTGCAAGCTCTTTTGGTTCTTATTAAATGCTTTTGTTTTCACCTGAGAAAAGGGGAGACATTTCTCTAAAAGATTGGCAGCTTCCAGGGATGTGATGATGGCTGTCTTCTTAAGGAATCCCTGGAATCCAGGCCACCAAGCTGAGGACCTGGAGGGCTGTCCTTCCTTGGCCTACTCAATCCCCTGGCCATTCTGAGTGCCTGCCCTGTGCCCGGAGGGACGCTGTGTGCTAGGACTGAGGCCCGATAGCCCTCATGGCTGGCAAAGGGTTGTGCTAGCTCTTCTGGTGCTTTGCGTAAGCCGTCAAGGGCTGGTTCTCTCTAGCCCTCTGAGTGTTCGCAAACTCCAAGGACAGCACTTTGGGGGCCCCTCATTTGCCTTTCCTTCCCGAGACATAAGTGGCCAATTCTGAGAGCAATTGAGTTGTGCTTGAAAAATGTCAAGTGCATTTGGAAGCTACACATTTTTGCTGATGCCTGGAGCCCCGCGCTCAGCTCTTTCCATGACCAACCGCTGGGGAGCAGTTCAGTGGGGGCATCACGAACGATTCTTCATTCCTGGGCCGGCTCGGGGAACAATCCCAAGTCCTCTCAGCCTTCTTGGTCCTCCCAGTGGCCATCTGGCCAGACCGTTACCTGTGGGTCTGGCGTCATTTTATTCATTGTTGGTTGTTTTTTTTGCAACGTGTAAGGGCAGTCCTGGAGTGAATCAGAACTTGCCACTTTTTCAACCTGGAATTATGAAAATGTTCCATCATCCAGAAAAGTTGGAAGAATAGCACAACAGAAGAACTGCCACCTCGTTTCAATAATTGCTATCCTTTTGCCCCATCTATGTATACACAGAGATAAAGATCATTTGGCTGAATCATTTGAAAGGAAGTTGGCGACTTCATGACACTTCGCTCCTAAAAACATCAATGCTCAAAACTTGCATTTAAAAAAATATATCCACTCACCATCTAGTGTGTTGTCTGTAAGTTAGACACATGTAAAAGCTGCAAAAATGGTTAAGGTAGAGTTTCTTCAACTTGAACGTACATTCGAATCACCTAAAGAGCTTCGTTGGGGATACACTCCCGGACCCCCCAGTGTGGGTCTGGCCGGAGCCAGGAATTTGTACTTTCCTAACAGAGCATTCAAGTCACCCTAAAGTAGGTATGTGGGGGACACAATCTGAAGATCGTTTCTTTAGAAGCTTTGTTTGTTTGTTTGTTTGCTTGCTTGCTTGCTTGTTTGCTGAATTTAAGCTTCTAAAGATTTGTAACACCAGGGTGTGACTATGTTGTGGCAGAAACAGAGTCTACATATCTTTGGTATTTTGGTTTAACCGTTTGAAGCACCAGCAACTAGAAAGAAAAGATGTGCTCACTGAGGGGCTTTCATTTAGCTGTGATACCCGTGAGCAGCCTGAGAGATTTATCTTTTAGGGGCCACGCCTGATGGGAAGTAAGAGGATTGTTTTTCTGTGGAGGCCTCTCCCCTTTATGTGTACATGTGGACACTCGCTTTGCAAACTTGTAAATCTGGTTGGAAAGCAAGAATGAATAGGGCAGAAGGAATCCTAACCTTAAAATAAAAAATGTTTATTTAATCTTTATTGTTGAAAGTATTACCTATGTATCTCTTCCCTCCCTCCCCCCCCCCCCACCATTGACCTCTTTAGCCTGTCCCGACCCCAATTCCAGGCCTCCACCACCCTATTGTCTGTGTCCATGGGTTATGCATATAGTATACAAGTTCTTTGATTGATCTCTTCCCACTCACCTCCCCGCCTCCACCTTCCCTCTGAAATTCATCCGTCTGTTCTGTTTCTATTTTGTTTTGTTCATCAGTTTATTTTCCACATATAAGTGAGATCATGGGATACTTGTCTTTCTCTGGCTTACTTTAAAATGTTTACAGTCGTGTCCTTTTAACGTTTATTACTTTGACCTTGGAAAGGCTGTAGGTCATTTATTTAACAAAGATTTGTTGAATGCCCACTATGTCCCAGGCTCTATTCTGGATGTTAAGATATAGCACTGAACAAATCAGACAAAATACATTATTATTTTAAACTACATAGAGATTCAGTTCTAAATGATAGATGTAGGTGATAAATAATACACAAATGTATATAGGATGAAGAAAAAAACAGTTATAACAGGATGGAAAATGACAAGGGAAGGGGTGAGGGGGCCAGAGAAGATCTCTCTGGAGCAGTGGTAAAACGAGGTAGAGAAATAAGTCCTGCAGATATTTCCAGGTGGAAGGGACAGCAGGTGCAAAGGTTCTGGGGCAGGAAGGTGATGGACGTGCTATGATGAATAATAGGAAAAGGACAAGGTAACTGAGGATACAGTGGTAGAAGATGTGGTTGGAGGGGTTGAGAGAGAACAGGTCATGTAAGGCCTTGTAGCCATGGGGAGAATTTCTGGATTTATTATCAGAGTTATTGGAAGCCTTTTTTATATATTGTTTGTTTGTTTGTTTGTTTGTTTGTTTGAGGGAGGGGTAGGAGTGGGGATTTATGATGTAATCTTTTTAGAAGGAGATATGGAAAATAGATTGGATTGCAAGGGGGAAATTTTAGGATCTCATGAAGCAATCCCCTACCACAGGAATAATGGCTATTTCCTTCTACTCCTATAAATGGCTGCATTAAAAATAATAGTGACACCAATATAAATTTCCTAATCTTCATCTTGTGATTTCTTTCATGTTGCTGAAACATTCCTGTTCTCGATTTACTGATTCTGTCAACAGATATGGCTGATGTTGAGCACTGGGGTTTAGGCTCTGGACATCCTAAGAGTAATAGTTGGAATATCAAGTGTCAAGGATTTCATAGTTTGACTTGAGACAGACACATTAATTATTAAGATTACGCCCGAGCCAGTTTGGCTCAGTGCATGGGCCTGCAGATCGAAGGGTCCTGGGTTTGATTCCGGTCAAGGGCATGTACCTCAGTTGTAGGCTTCTCCCTGGCTTCCTTGTCCAGGATTCAAATCCAGATGTTTCTTGCTCCAAAATTCTGCCTTTGCACACTGTGCCTACTGCCTTCTCTGCTAAAGGACACTTTGTAACCTGGAGCTATTGAACAAGGAACACAGGACCTTTTTTTATGTATGAAAGGACCATGAGCCTTAAAATTGCTCCCTTACAACCCAAACCGCTCGGCTTCATTCAGGTCACCAAACATACTTAGATTACAAATAATGTTTAAATATCAGATAGTTGTTTATTTTAATGTACACTCTGTTAAATAATCCACTAATGAGATGCTCATTTTCTGACATGATTGTTAGTCATATCAGGCCTGTTTGATCTTCGTCAAGGATTTAAATACTTTCAAGGTTTTGTCTGGAAGCAGCCAAGATACAAATGTGTGTAATGACGGGGATGATGCCTCAGTATCCCGCTGGGCAAGCTTGCTAGCCCCAGGGTGCAGGGGCAGTGTGGTGTAATAGCTCAATCAGAGCTCTTAGAGTCAGGCAGATTGGAGCTGGAGCCTTTCAGACCTGGCTTGCTAACTCTGAGCTTCCATTTTCTCATCTGTACAACTGCAGTCATCACAGTACCTACCTTTTAGGGTTGATGTGAGCTTTAGTGAGTAAAAACATTGAGCGTTGTCACAGACAAATTGTATGTGGCCCATAAATACAGTTACACCTACTGAAGACTTGAAGAGAAGGGACTACCCATAAAAGATTTTGAGATCTTAGAATTAAAGCTGAGTAAAAATTGCAACACAGTGAGGGAGCTCCATTCATTCATTTATTCATTCATTTGCTCGTTCATTCACATTTCCCCTGCATGCTGAACAAACTTAGAGTTGGGCACATAAAGGTGAACATGTTACAGAAGGAGATACAGCCCTGGTGTTCAGCTGCTGAAAGTTTAGACTCTACCTAACCTATGCTTTAAAGTCCAGTGGTATATATTTCTTGGAAGATAAGCCATCACTTTAAAAGGTGTGGCAAGCCCATTTGAAGCCCTGAATGGCTCACAATCAGAGAGTTGATGGGTCTTGAAGTGTCCTTGGAGAAAGTCTCCTGACCCTGAGGAAGGGTTATAGTAGTTGTCCACAGGAGACCCCATTTCCCTGTTGTCACACCATAGCTCTAGCCACCAAGGGCAAAGAGGTTTCCAAAGAAGGAACCACGACACTGTGACCTAGAGAGATGGTCTCAGAACAGGAAGCAGAGTGGAGGGGAAAACAGCTTAGGAAAAAGACTCAAGAGAGACAGGTTAGGGTAACACTTAAGAGCACAGACTTGAGCATAAGACAGAGCTCAGGGTTTAAATCGATGGATCGTTGCTTAACTTCTCCAAGCCTGATTTCTCCTATCTTAAATGGGAATATTATACTATTTATTCATAAGTAGTTGTGCTAATATCTTTCACATGATCTGTTTTTGTGAATGACCATGTGCACTTGAAAAGAATGTATGTTCTGCAGCTTTGGGGTGAAATGTTCTATAAGTGTCAACTAAATCGATATGATCCAGTGTGTTCGTTAGAGCCACTGTTTCCTTGTTAATTTTTTTTTTCATTTTTATTTTTTTTATTTTTTTTACTTATCTTTTTATTCAGTTTATTAATTACATTGTTTCCCCTTTTTTATCCCCCTATATCTTCCCTCCACTCTGTACCTATCCCACCCTCCGCCCTCACCTTCCCCTCCCCAATGCCCTCTCCCATTGTTGCATGATTCTTGTCCAATCTCTTGCTGTACTTCCAACGACACCCTTCTCCCCAAGAATTGTCAGTCCATTCCCTCTCCATGTCCATGTTTCTGTTATAGTCACCAGTTTATCCTGTTCATCAGCCTATCAGTTCACTTATTTTTATGTTCATTTGTTGATAGATGTGTATTTGTTGTTCATAATTTATATTTTTACCTTTTTCTTCTTCCTCTTCTTAAAGAATATCTTTCAGCATTTCATATAATACTGGTTTGGTGGTGATGAACTCCTTTAGCTTTTTCTTATCTGCGAAGCACTTTATCTGATCCTCAATTCTGAATGATAGCTTTGCTGGATAGAGTAATCTTGGTTGTAGATTCTTGCTCTTCATTATTTTGAATATTTCTTGCCACTCGTGTCTGGCCTGCATCGTTTCTGTTGAGAAATCCGCTGACAATCGTATGGGTGCTCCCCTGTAGGTAACCAACTGCTTTTCTCTTGCTGCTTTTAATATTCTCTCTTTATCTTTTGCTCTTGGCATTTTAATTATGATATGTCTTGGTGTGGTCCTCTTTAGATTCCTATATTTTGGGGTTCTGTGTACTTCTTGGGCTTTTAAGTCAGTTTCTTTCACCAGGTGGGGAAAGTTTTCAGTCACTATTTCTTCAAGTAGGTTTTCATTAACTTGCTCTCTCTCTTTTTCTGGCACCCCAATAATTCTGATGTTGGCTTGCTTGAGGTTGTCCCAGAGGCCCCTTACGCTATCTTCAATTATCTGAATTCTTTTTGTTTCTTGCTTTTCCAGCTGAGTGGATTTTGGTTCTTTGTATTTCAAATCTTTGACTTGGTTCTTGTGGCCCTCTGGACTGCTTTTAGGACTTTGTGTAATATTTTTTATTTCAGTCTGTGTATGCTTGATTTCTAGTTGGTCCTTTTTTTTATCTGTGAGGGTCTGGTTCGTATCCTCAGAGGTCTTGTACATTTCTCTGAGGGTCTCATTCATTTCCTTATATCATTCATTTCCTTGTAAGTCTCATTCATTTGCTGGTTGGTCTTGTTTATTTCCTGGTAATTCTCATTAAGTTGATCGGCCTTTTGTAGGAGCCTCTTGAAAAGCCTTATAACCGTGGTTTTGAACTCTATGTCTTGTCGTCTTTTCTCCTCCATTTCTTTCACACCTGATTTCTTTCCATGTCTCTGCATGGTGGCTGCTTTATGTGGTGGATATCCTCAAAGGGACAGTGGCTCAGTCTCCCCAGTTACCTGAGGTGGGTACTCTTACTGCAATCCTTTATGGGTTATATTCAGTGTTTTTTAATTTAAACTCAGTTTGTTGTTGTTAGCCCTATGAGGGTTTGACCTCCAGGCCAATTGGCTGTGAAGGGAGACTGTATTCAGGTTGGATGGGCGGAGTCTCTGAGCTGCGCGGCAGCGGCGGCAGCGGCAGCTGGGTCCTATGCGGCACTCGCGCGCGCAGGTCTGTGTTGGGTGGGGATGGCTGCAGACTCCTCCAAGAGAAAGCCGCTAGTCTCTTCCCCTTGCCAGACAACTCTGCCTTTCCCCAAATGTGCCTGCACACCAAAAGTCCAGCCCAGGGCTGTAAAGTAGATGGTTTCCGGAACCAGGAGACAAGTTTCCAGGGGGCAAGTCGCGGGTTTGCGCGACCCTTGGGACTAGGAGCCTCTGCCGCGCCCCGCTTCCAGGGTGCGTCCCCCGGACCTCGGACCTCGCCCGGTTCCGGGGAATCTGTGCAGGGGGACCTCTTCCCGTACCCAGGATCTCGGACCTCGCCCGGCTCGGGAAATCTGGGCGGTGGGACGCCTCCGCCCTTCCCCGTCGGAGAAATCCGGCCGGTCGCTGCTCCAGCCCCAGCCCGCGTGCGCGACCAGGGTAGCTCCTAACCTGTTTCCGTCTGAAAGGCTGCGCTCCCGCCGGTCCCGAGTCTCAGTGTTCCACCTCCGCTCCTATTAGTGGATTTTTCATGCAGCCAGCTTTCTGGTGATTCTGGGTGCTTGTCTGTTCTGCTGTTATTTTGTAGTTCCCAAATCGTTGCGCAGGGCAGAACAATAGGTGTTTGTTTATGCCGCCATCTTGGTGTTCCTCCTATAGTCTCCTTGTTAATTTTTTGTCTGGGAAGATCTATCCAGTGAAGTCAGTGGGGTGATAAAGTCCCAGACTATAAATGTGTTATTGATGACTCCCTTAGAGTCCTTTAGAAGTTTTTTGTTATATATTTAGGTGCTCCTATATTAGATGCATATATGTTTACCAGGGTTATAGCCTCTTGTTAGATTAATCCCTTTAGTGTTATGTAAATCCCTTTGTTATCCCTTGTGATGGCCTTGATTTTGAAGTATGTTTTGTCAGATATGAGTATTGCTATCCCAGCTTTTTTTCTTTTCTTTTCTATTTGCATGGACAAATTTTTTCCATCCCTTCACTTTCATTCTGTGTGTGTCTTTTGTTCTGAGGTGGGTCTCTTGTAGACAGCATATAGTTGGGTCATGTTTTTCTATCCATTCAGCTACCCTATGTCTTTTGATTAGAGCATTTAATCCATTTACACTTAAGGTTATTATGGGTAGGTACTTATTTATTGCCATTTTAATTCTGTATGCCTAGGTTTTTCTCTCTATTTTGTCTTCTCATTACAGCAGCCCCTTTAGCATGCTATCTAATAAAAGAGAAACATGCAAATTGACCATACCTTTACTACGCTACCAGCCAATAGGAGCAATATGCAAATTAACCCCCAACCAAGATGGCAGGCAGGCCCCCTCCTCCCTGAGCTGGCTATGGCAGTGCTATGGGCCTAGTGGGTGGCAATTGCAGCCACAAACCCGGCCCCAAGCCCTGCCATGGTGGTACTAGGGGCCAAGGGGTGGCCTTTGCAGCCACAAACCTGGCCCCAAACCTGACAATGGCAGCGCTGGGGGCTGTGATCACAGCCACATACCTGGCCCCAAGCCCAGCCATGGTGGCGCTGGGGGCAAGTGGGTCACGATCACAGCCACAAACCAGGCCCCATGCCAGGCCATGGCAGCGCTGGGGGCCACGGGGGTCGTGATTTTTATATATGAGGATGTTTATTCAAATGTGTATAGACTCTTGCTCTTTTTCTACTTTCTGGCTTTTATGAATAAAGTCCCTATGAACATGTATCCTTACTAATAAAAGCCTAAGTGGTGGTCATGCTGTGATCCCCTCTCACCATCACAAGATGGTTGTGCACACAGCAGGCACATGCAGGTGGCAGGGCTTGGCTCGATGCTGTGTGCATAACATGGAGCCTGCCTGGTAGTAGTCCCGCCTCCTCCCTGCTATGTGGAGCTGGGAGGAGGTGGGTCCCCGGTTCTAAGAGCGAAGCCTGCTTGAGGATCTGGTGAGGCCGGCCGGGGGGTCCCCTGGCTCTACATGGCAAGGCCTGTGTAGGTGTCCCTCAGCTCCACATGGCAAGGCCTGCCTAGGGGGTCCCTCGGCTCCACATGGTGAGGCTTGCCTGAGGGTCCTAGGTGTCCTGCCTCTCAGATCCATATGGTGCAGAGGCAGGATTCTCGGCTCCAGCCTACCTCTTTGGGGAAATTCATCAAGGAGTCCCAGAGGGTTGGGTGGGGCCTGCCTCTTTGGGGCAATCAGTTGCAGGGCTCCTGCATTATGACAGGGCACAAGCCAGGCTGGAGGATCTGTCCCCCCACCGAGTGCACAAATTTTGTGCACAGGGCCTCTAGTTTCTTATAAAGCTGGCTTGGTGGTGATAAAATGCTTTAGCCTTTTTTTTTTTTTGTCTGGGAAGCTCTTTATTTCACAGTCTATTTTGAATGATAGCCTTGCTGGATATAGTAATCTTGGTTTCAGATCCTTGCTTTTCATTACCTTGAGTATATCATGCTATTCCCTTCTGGTCTGTACAGCAGCCCCTTTAGCATCCTATCTAATAAAAGAGAAACATGCAAATTGACCATACCTTTGCTATGCTACCAGCCAATAGGGCTGCTGTAATGAGAAATCCCATTATAGCCTTATGGGAGTTCCTTTATAGGTAACAGTTTGCTTCTCTCTTGTTGCCTTTAAGATTCTCTCTATGTCTTTAATTTTTGGCATTTTAATTATGATTGCCTGTGTATGAGCCTGTTGAGGTTCTTCTTGCTTAGGATTCTCTGTGCCTCCTGAACATGTGTGACTTTTTCCTTCACCAAGTTATGGAAGTTTTCTGACATTATTTCTTTAAACACATTCTTCTTTCTGCCTCTTCTGGCATACCAACTATGTGAATATTGTTGTGTTTCATGTTGTTCCATAGCTCCCTTAGGCTGTCCTCCTGTTTTTCAATTGTTCTTTCTTTGTGGTTCTCTGAATATTTTTCTACCCTGACTTCTAATTCACTAATTTTATCCTCAGCTTCCCCTAATCTGATGTGTGTCCTTTCCTATGTGCTCTTTATTTGTGCTATGTCATTCTTTATTTCCATTTTCATAGGTACTATATCTTTTCTCATGCTGTTAAGCATCTTTACCATCATTATTCTGAACTCTATATCAGATAAATTTATCCCCATTTCATTTATCTCTTCTTCTAGAGAATTCTCTTGTTCTTTCATTGGGGGATTGTTTGTCTCCTCATTTTGGCTGCCTGTTTGACTTTATAACTGTGTATTAAGTAGATCTGCTATGCCTCTCAATCTCCAGTGCAATACAGGTTCAAATGCTGTTTCTGACTAATTAGATCAGGCAAAGACTTAAAGCCTCCAAAGATTGCCTCTGCCTGCAGACTGTTGAGAGTCTGTCTTGAGTAGGCAATTGCTTCTGCCTGGAGACTAATTGTTATTCTCAGCTTCTTAATGGGCCTCAGCACTCCATACCATGGGACAAGGTATTTTCCAATAGGGGGTCAACTGTCTTTCCCCTCAGGCAAAACTGCCTGAATAGCAGAAGTCTGTGTGAGCAAGATAAACACCCCAGTGTGAGGGAATGACAGCACAGAAAACCAGGATGTCCTTATTCTGAGCTCTAATCTGAGGTCCCAACCATGGCTTTTGCTCACACAGCTCCAATCCATTCTCCCCTCCCTCTGCTGGAACACAAGTGGCTGCATATGGAATTTTTTGTGTTGGCCCTTTAAGAGTATGCCTGAGTTCCTAGCCAGATGTTGTATGGGCAACTTTCTTGGTTCTGGTACTCTCTGCTGAGGCCCCACTTGGGATTAGACCCCAAAGTTCTCATTGGCAACCCCCCAAAGCTGAAATATCTCTTCAGAACTTCCACTGCTATCTATGGGTGCCCATCCAGCTCTTTTACAATTTCACCCTTCCTACCAGTATATGGTCTCCACTTTCCATCCTTGGTTATCAGTGTTCTCTACAGCTAGTCTTCCATTGATTAGTCAGGATTTTTTAAAAATATTTTAGTTACAATTCCAGTTTGGTCCTGGGACTGTGTCTGTGTAGCATCCACTTATTCCACCACCATTTGTAAACTCTCTCAGTAACTCAGTTTTCGTATTTGCTTTGACTATGTTGCAGGATCATTGTGGAAGATTACATCTAGATGCATATGGGAGAATCTGTAATGATGTCAGTTTGCAGAATTCATGTGTGTCACAATCAAGGATAGCATTTTGCTCCTTCATCCCTGATGACAGGCAGGGTCGCTAGCCAAGACTGTCCTAGCATCTATAAAGGAGAGTACCAGAGAGCAATGGCTGCCCCTCCCAGGTCACTGTGTGGATCCTGACTCTCTCCCTTCTCCTGGCAGGCACTTTCTCTTTAAGACCTCCTCTGGAAGCACACCCCTGTTCAGCAGCTCTTCTCCGGGGTACCCTTTGACCTCAGGAACTGTTTACACACCGCCACCCCGCCTGCTGCCCCGGAACACCTTCTCCAGGAAGGCCTTCAAGCTGAAGAAGCCCTCCAAGTACTGCAGCTGGAAATGTGCTGCCCTGTCCGCCATCGCTGCCGCCCTCCTCCTGGCCATCCTGTTGGCCTATTTCATCGGTGAGTGGGGAGCCAGCTGCCTGTTGGGCAGAAAGGGACAACGGGGGAGGGACCCAGGCCCTCTGTTGTCTGCACAATGTGCTTGTTGGCTACTGAAAGCCATAAAAGTGAGTGACAGACGGGAATGATTTTTCCCCTCCTGAAATTCATTTCGATCTGACGGGTTTCTCCATGATTCTAAACAACATTTCTCATATGTGAAATTAAGCATCCTTGCTGTATTCTTTCTTGGACATCAGCTGAGAATTGTTGTTTCTGCAAATCCATCCCTCACTCCCAAAAGTAGCCTTCTAGTCTCTTCCATCACTGGATTTTAACCCAGGTGTATGCTCTGAAATTCATGAGCATTGGTTAACTACAGCCAAAAATCAAAGAAGAATAGTAATCAGCATCTCTGGGAATAAGCACCACATGCTACTGAATCCAAATCAGGTCCACCTCCCATGCCAGCTGTGCTTCTGGGAACTCAGAATATGACTTAGGGAGGCAGATTGGCAAAGTTGCTGGGGTATCTTTTTTCCCCATCCAAGGATGTTGGTTTTCATCCTTGGGGTGCAGCCTATGTAACTATGGGAAGCAGTGAATGCCAAGAGCTTAGGGGCAGGGTGCCACATGCATGTGAGCATCCTGGGCTGGACACAAAGCCCACCCGCAGCTCCTGGCCCAGACAGAGAGCCCCTGCTGCCGCTCTGTCAACTGAGCCTGCCAATGCAGATCTCCTGGCCCGGGCAGAGGCTGCAGGGACATTTGTTAAAGTTTATTTGAAACACGTGGTGGTTCTGGCTTGGTTTCAGGGCAGCAGTGATCAGCCTCCCCAATTTGTCTATGCCATGTTGGGAAGCAAACCTAGAAAACAGCAAAAGGAGGCCAATTCCCAAATAGCTCCTAACATTTATGTCGAAAGCCCTCCCACAGAAGATGGGAAAGACAGCCCTGTGCATGCTGGCTTTGCCCCTTCTCTCTATAGAGTGGGACTCACACACCTCCTTCATCCTCAGGCAACCAGTATGGTGCATGCCATTCTACCCAATACCATTCTACCCAAGCTTGCCTGATGGTAAGGGAGGGAGTTTACTGTACACCCCAGGAGATCTTAGACCCTGACCACAGCTGACCATTACTAGCCCCAAAGCTGATGTGAAGTTTTCACTCTCTCCTGTTATATCCCTATACTCATCTTAAAATGGAAAAATAAGTTTTGCATTCCTTACTGGGTGCACCTCTCAGCAGTCCCTCCAAAAGTGAGAACACTGACATCCTGGGGAAAGGCACTGTGTGTATCTGGGACTTTGCAAACACTTTTGTGCTCTAAATCCATCTCTCTATGGGCAGAGGTTCAAGGCCTGTCTGCTTCTCACTTACCTCTTGAAGGATGGACCAATGGGTTGACTTGAAGGAGACAGGGGGCATCTGTTACACCCTCAATCATTTCGTTTTTGTGTTGTTAGAGGGTGTTGTTAGAGGCTTCCTCAGGTGATTGTTCAGGGAGACTCAGTGGAAGTGAACTGAATTGCCTTTGGGGTTGCCTTTGGGATTGTTGCACGATTTGGCTTTGTGTCAGAAACTTCAGAGAGGGCCCATGAGCTCACTTCTCAGGCTTGATGTTCCACTGGGTAGGTGGGCACTGCCAGCCACTGCCAAGACTGTCCTCAGCGTACCTCCTCCTGGAGAAAGATAGATGGCTACTGCCTGATTTATTGAGCTTGATAGTTAAAATATAATAGCTTTCTGTAGGGCGATCACATAAATGGGACATCATATAGTGAGTGTTTAATGTTTTAATCGGGTGTGTAACTTGTAAATGATGGATTAGGAAACATATTTATTCTCAGTTTTGAGGCTACTGGAACTGGACATGAGCATCTGAGGATGGTTTATTAGGTTATAATCCATCATCTCCTATTATGTATGCTTTAGGTAAGATTGTGCTCTGACCCTGGAGTATTGAAGAATAGTTTATGATTCAAAACGAGTGATGTAATGAGCCAATTTACCCAGCAGCAATGGGGCAGAGCATGGAGCCACGGGGGCTACTCTCCAGGTCTACTTGCGTGGTGGGAGGTCAAGACCGTGAGTTCTGATCTTGACCCCAAAGATCCCTTTCTCCTCAGCCTTCACAACGTTGCTTTCCTTGTGGTTCTTGGTTCCCTAAAGGAAACGTGGGAACACGGTGGTTATTTATGCACAGAAACTCTGAAGTATGGTGAGGATTAATTAATGTGGTGACTTTGAAGATGAAAAGCAGTATATTACTAATTACAGAGCTTCAGGGGCATACACAGTGCATTGCAAACACAGAGAAAAGGGCTGTCGGGAGCAGCGAGGGGTGGTGCTTACCTAGAAACAAGCCATCGAGGAAGGAGGGAGAGACAGCACAAGGGCCATGTGGGACTCTGTTCCACTAGAACATGACAGGTACTGCGTTGCAGCACCGGCTGAGAGCGTTTATGGACGGGCCTGCCAGGAGCGGTAACCATAGGTCAAATGATCTTGTTTGCATGTTCAAACCCATCAGAAGAGACTTTCCAGAAATGAGTAGTCTGGACTCGTTCAGGCCCATGACAAGTTCTCCCATAGATCCAGCATGTGGGTGGTGTGGACGCAGGATAGCGTCAGCCCTCCTGGAAATGGGAACAGGTGGGCCTTTACCAACTCAGGGAAGGACCCCTTTCCCCTTGTCCCCCAGTTCCTGATCTCAGAGCTGAAGTCAGCAATCATTTATGATATACTCTCCATTTGATTCCCCCAGTGCACAGAATACCCTGGGATAAATTACTCTGAGGAGCTGCATGAACCACTCGGGGACCATTTGGGGCCTCATGGGGCTCCTGGACCACATGGTTCCAAGGGAATATCGGTTTAAGGGAAGCTGGAACACAAGGGAGCTTCCCTCTTAAGAAGCTGTCTTCCATCCTTGGGCAGCTCAAGGACTTTCATTGCCAGCAACACCAGAAATCCCTCTGGACCCCGAAGTTTCTGAGTTGTATGAGCAGCATAGAGCTCCTCACCTGTGTCATGCTGACTACACTGCTTTTATCCTGACAATCAAATGGAGAGTATATCATAGACTAAGAACAGGTTAGAAAATCCCATTTAAAGTATGTTTATATAATTATGAAATTTGAACCATACCCACAGCCTCCAACACACACTGTAGCAGAAAGTAAAATTGGTGCCACCAGGAGGTCACAGTTCAATTCCTGGTCAGGGTGCATGCATGGATTGCAGGCTCAATCCCCATCGGGGGCGTGCAGGAGGCTGCCCATCAATGATTCTCTCTCATCATTGATGTTTCTATCTCCCCCTTTTCCTCTCTGAAATCAATTTTATATATACATATGTGTGTGTGTGTGTGTGTGTGTGTGTGTATTTTGTTTTGTTTTGTTTTTTTTTCTTTTTTTCAGGAATATATGCAGTTTTTTAAAATTTAATCTTTATTCAGTTTATTAATTACATTGTTCCCCTTTTTTTCTCCTATAGCTCCCCTCCACCCGGTACCCATCCCACCCTCTGCCCTCCCCCTCCCCCCCCCCCCGCTGTCCTCTCCCATAGGTGCATGATTTTTTTTATTAATTTTTTTTGCAGTATAACTTAGATTTAATAGTAGTACATATGTTTTCCTTTCTACCCCCCCTCCTCATTATCCTCCCCCCAGCCTCCCCTACCCCCCAGCACATGTCCCCACCTATATGTATTTTTTTTTAATTGGAACACAACAGTCATTTGACAAGAGTTGATGCTGAGGCCCAGAGCATCTAAGTCACAGGGCTAGTCAGCTGCAGCGTGAAGACTAGACCCTTGGTTTCCTGATGAGTCTAGCATATTTCCCCTAACTACTGTCTCCTAAAGTTTACAGTTGGCCACCTTCTCCAAGTACTGCCTCAAACGGACATGGCCCTGACTCATCTAGCACAGTGAGCAGCAGCCACGCCTCCTCCTCAGTCTCCTGAGCCCCGTCCCCAGCCCCCCGGCAGCCTTTCTCTGTCACAACTGGTTGTTGTTAAGCAAAAGCAAAGAGTCATCAACCAATGGGCGTGGTTGTGCTCCAAGAGACTTCCGTTAGGGACACTGAAATTTAAATGTTATATACTTCTCATGTGTCAACCAATACTATCCTGTGGATTTTTTTTCCCAACCAATCTGAGTGTAAAACTACACCTCTTGAGCCCAGGGCTCTTAAAACTATACAAAAACAAACAGGTGGCAGACAGGATTTGGCCCCCGGGCCACCGTGTGCCAACCCCTGTCTGATCCTATTACTGTCCTTTTGCTCAGATTGCCTTTTCAGAGTTTTCACCATTACAAAAGGGGAAAGATAAAGGTTTTCAAACTGGCGAAGTCCAACCTCATGGCCGCTTGTAGGTGGGCAGGCGATGGACATTGTCTGACATCGCATTCCCATTTCACAGTGAATGAGCACACCTGCCTTTCTGACCTACTCCTCAGCCGCAAAGAAGAAAGCCACTTTTCCCTTTAGTTGAACATGTTCTGTAGGATAAGGGTTCCCATCTTCACAGGCTGCTCGACACAGCGCTCCAACGCGGATGAAGTGGAATGGTCTTGCAGCGTTGCCCTGTATTCATTGTCCTCCATCTTCAGTTAAACCCCAGCTTCCTGGGCAAAACCTTTGCCTGTTCAAAATCACTGAGGGTCTTCTGCCTTCTCGCCGAGGGTTCCCCACAGGTGTTCACAGTGCTGGGTCATCAGATAATGTCATTGCCCTCTGGCCCTAGGTTAGGGTTTCCTTACAGGGCACCAAAGTTTTTGCACGGCTTCCCCTCCGCAAGAAGAAAGAGGCTTGCAAGGTATGACTTTGCTGCTTAAATCCAGATAATCCTAGAATTTCTAAGATGAAAATCAACACAATGGCTCAGCGTGATGCCGGCCCCAGCCCATCCCCCCCTGAGGAAAAAACATACACAGAGTCACTGACAAAACTCCCCACCAGATTGAGAAGCGGGGAGGCAGGGGGCAGAGAGAATGATAAGCACATTTGTGTCATCCTAAATTAGTTTTCAGCTCCTCAGATCTTTGCCAAACTAAAATACGTATCTATAGTAGAAAGTCACCTTGTCTTTTTTCACGACAGTAATTCCTGCCAACTGTGAAACACTGTGTTTTAAGTCAGCTGCTCAGCGCTGTCTTCTGACACTCTCTCTTTGATCTGGGAAGAACGCAGGCCATCAACATGTCATGATGTTAAAAGTGCGGTAATTTGGGGTACTTTCAGGTTTTGGGTTGTGTTTTTTTTTTTTCCGAAAACAATGAGGGATTATTTTCTATGGAAACGAAAAGCTTGCGATGTGTTTAAAGTTGCTACTCTTGAAAATTGATATGTTGAGACTCAGACTGATGAATCCTGTGTTCTCAGCTGCTATTTTGTGTGTATTCCCATCTCGCTGAACAGCGCAGGTTTGGGGAAAACAAAGAAAATGACAGAAAATGATGAGAACAGCACACTCACCTGGCAGCCTTTGTGAGGACCCAGTCTCCCGGGGGGAAATTGGTCCTCATTCAAACTCCCTGCTCTTTGCCCAGAGAGATGCTAAAGCCCTTCCTCCTTTGTGAATTCCTAATCATGTATTTACATCTTAGTATTTAATGGGCAAAATTCTAATTATATATACACACTAGTGGCCCAGTGCACAAAATTCATGCAGGGGAGGAAGTGGGGGGAGGGAAGGGTGTCCCTCAGCCTGGCCTGCACCCTCTCCAATCTGGGACCCCTCAGGGGATAACCCGCAGTCAAACATCCCTCTCACAATCCAGAACTGCTGGCTTCTAACCACTCGCCTGCCTGCCTGCCTGATTGCCCCTTACTGCTTCTGCCTGCCAGCCTGATTGTCCCTAACTGCTCCCCTGCTGGCTTGATTGCCCCTAACCACCTCTGCCTCAGCCCCGCATCTGGGACCCAGGATTCTCTCCTCTAGCTGACCACAGGCACCTGGGATCTGAGCTTTCTCTAGTCAGCCATAGGTGCCCAGGCCAGATGCAGCCAAAAGTGCTAGTGCCTGGGACTACAGAGTGAGCAGCTTCTCTGTCTACCAGGCTATAGCCAGCCACAGGTGCTGGCACCTAAACCGCAGGCAGGCTTCTCCATCTTTCCTGGGATGCAGTGTGGGCGACTTCTCCAGCTGTCTGCGGCCCAGGATCATGGAGCAGGCGGCTTCTTCATCTCCTGGGCCACACCCAGTCTCAGGTCCTAGGGCCTGGTTTCTCCATCTCCCCCAGGACGTGGGGCAGGCAGATGTGAAGCTTCTGCTGCTGGCTGTGGCCTGGGATCATGGGGCAGGCGGCTTCTTCATCTCCTCAGCTGCAGCCAGCCTCAGGTGCTGACGCCCGACTTCTCCAACTCCCACAGGCCTGGAGTAGCTGGGGAGGCGGGGTTGCAGCCATCTTTTTAGGTTAGTTTGCATACTCACTCTGATGGCTGTTGGGCATAGTGGAGTGGCAGTAATTTGCGTATTTCTCTTTTATTAGTGTAGATTATTGATTTCAGAAAGGAAAGAAGAGGGAGAGAGAGAAACATCAATGATGAGAGAGAATCATTGGTTGGCTGTCTGCTGTGTGCCCCACCCTGGAGATTCAGTGCATAACCTTGGCATGTGCCCTGACTGAGAATCGAACCACAACCTTCTGGTTCATAGGTCAATGCTCAACCACTGAGCCACACCATCTGGGTTGCTAATGTGCCCTTAACCAGGTAATACATCCTGTCAGTGCCCACACACAGGTGAGCTTTTGGCAGTGGGACTACCACTTCATAACTGTACACCTGATTTCAAAGGGTTTGTCAATTTACAGAAATTCAAGTAAATCACTGGGCAGGGAAGGGTTGTGGGGGTTCTCCAATCACCTAGAGCACATGGCAGTGTTTGTTTCTCGTGTTTGACATTGAGAAAAGACGAGTTCCTCCACTGAGGTGGCATGCCTTTGTCATCCCTCTAAGACACCTGTCAGAAATCAATGTAGTCCACCAGCATGGGCTGTCCACCTTCATGGGCACACTCAGTGGATGCAAATGAGAAAGCAACATTCGGTCCTGTCTTTGCAGAGCACCTTGATGCTAAACTAGGGAAGAAGAAGTGAGTAGTTGCTACAACCCCAAGTTCCTCAAGGGCAATGACAAGAAAACAGGGTACCAATATCAGCTGCCAACCCAGGACTCTGTGTCTCCTCAAAGTATGCATTAGGTAAAGGGTGTGGAGGGTTCACCACCTGTCCATCTATCCCTTGATCACCATTCTGGCCTCAGTCCTGGACTTTCTCTGTAATAATTCTCTCTCTAGCTGCCTACCAGTCTAAGAGCTGTAATAGGAGGCTGTGACATTACTGTCCCCCTCTCCACATACTCTATTTGTTTAACTGGATTAGTTAGGGTGGTCACCAGGCCCACAGATCCCAATTCTTCAGTCGTTCGTGTGTTTGTTTATTTGTACTTGTTCCAGGATTTAGGATTCTGGGCACAACTTCAATCGTACTGTAAACAGATATTATTTCATTCTGTGTTTTGCCTATAACAAAATTGCAGAGGTTCTTGCCTCGCCGTGCTAATTAGAAAAGAAGCAGCTCTGTATAATGGGAAGCACGTACATGGGCTTTGATGTCAGAAAAACTGGTTCGAGTTCTGATAGGTATACTTAAAAGCCATTTGACTGTGGGCTTGCTATTTAATCTCCTTGTACCTAAGTTTCCTATCCAAAAAGAAAATGGGGATAATTTCTACCTTGAAAAGATGTTTCAAGTATTCATTGAAATGATACAACTCTTCTTCAAGTTCAACATGTCATCCTATGTGGGAAGTATCATTACTGTATGTATTCTCAAGGAGAGAAAAGGTTTCAATCAAACTGTAGCATGACTTCTTAGTGCTTCAAATTTTTATTTCTCTCTCTTTTGGGGCGGGGGGAGGCGGGGGGAGGTAGACACAGACCACCTGAGACATGATTCCTTAGCCCTTAGAATTTTTATGTTTTTGGAAAGAGATAGTCACTGGCCACATGGATTGATGCCAGTGACGGGTCCATGGTCACGCCAGCAGACCAGTGTGCTGCCTGGCTGATTGTGAAAAGCCACCAATTAAGAGGTGTATTCAGATTTCAGAGATGTGGGAAAAAAGTCGAGTCTTAGAATCAATGAAGTACAGAAGAACCTAGCATATGATAGCCTAAAAGTACAAGACCAAAGTGAGAGGCAGCAGCCTTCATTTGAGATTTTTTTTTAAATAAAAATAAATAAAAGCTACTCAGAGAGCACTGATTCAGGCAGAAACCTAAGTGATGTTCCCATTAGGAGTCAACATCAATAGAAGGGAGACATGTTTAATGTCAGCCAGGTAGTCATCATTATAGTAATCATATCTGCTTGCTTGCCATCCTGCCTGACAGTTCTGTGGGCCACAGTGTCACTTTGGGCCCAGTCCAGAAGCTATTTTGACCTGTATTAACATTCGGAAGCTTTGAGGCATAAGGCATACTAGGTGGTTCTTCTAGCATGGCAGCTCTGGCTTCATTTTAAAGTAGCTTCATTTACATTATTTGTCATACACAATAGAAACTCAACTAAATGGAGTTATTGTTATTATATTGGCTATCACACTTGGAGGCCAGGTCCAGTGAGAAGTATACTGACCCAGGTTCTTGGGGTCATTCCATCCCCAGAGCAGTGCCTGGTGCCTTGTAAGCACTCAGTAAATATTGGTTGGATTAATCAGTGCTGTTTATGGTTAAGGGTGAGTTGGGCCATTTGTGGAAGGTGTTATGAAGTACCCAGAATTCATGCTCCCTGCTTTCACTTGTTACTCCATGAAAAGGGGACATATCTGGTTCCCTGGCGTTCTAATTGCCTCTTCCCAAATTGCATTTCCAAGTTAGAAAGCGTTTAGGCAAAGGAACCTGGAGGGGGTGGGAGGTGGTGCATAAGCAGCACAGCTAAGCCCTCTGGCAGGAATCTACACCTCCCTGAAATCCAGGGAGCTCCTGAGTGAAACTGGAAAGTGTTTGTGTCTGGCATGCGGCCACCGTTTGGCACTCACATTACCAAAGTGTGGCAGGATGTAGTTGGAGTTCAAGGTGAAGAAGCAAATAATGGCATAAATCTGAAAGTCTCTTGGCTGCTTCTCTGTAAATGAGGCTGTGCTAAGAAATGAAAGCAATGGCTCCAAGGCACCAAGTAGAGAAAGGAACTATTATATGGTGAGTTAGGTCTGTGAACACAAGCAATACGGCATCGCTTGTGCTCTGCATTGCCCTGCTTAGCTCTGTGGCCTCAGACAACAGAAATTTGACCCAAAAAAACGAACTTTCATAGTGTTCGTATTTCTCTTAAGATCACCGTAAGCCAGGCTTCCTGTGTCCTTTATTGAAAACTCAGTTATAGAAAATTCATATTTTGGTTGTTAGGAATAGACACCCAGAACTTTTGCCTGAGCCCTTTTCTCATCGAATAAATTGTTTATTAAATTGATGTCTCAGAATAAGACCCTCTGCATTAGGAGAGTAGATTATCCGTGAACTGTATTAACATATTTAATATTACCATTAAAAAGAGCATATTTATTTTTTATATTATCAACTTCTAGCCTCAAATAGACATGTCAATATTGGAGTGCTTCAGAAAATATAACCGTACTAAGCTACATGTTGATAAGAAAAAAGAGCTTCGTTGAAGAAAATATTGTCTTTCATTCTTTTTTTAAATATATTTTATTGATTTTTTTTTACAAGGAGAAAGGGAGAGGGATAGAAAATTGGAAACATCGATGAGAGAGAAACAGCTGCCTTCTGCATACCTCCTCCTGGGGATGTGCCTGCAACGTAGGTACATGACCTTGACCGGAATGGAACTTCGGACCTTTCAGTCCACAGGCCGACACTCTAACCACTGAGCCAAACCAGTCAGGGCTTGTCTTCCATTTTTGCAAAGAGAAAGAAATGGGTAAGAGGCACAATATGGATCCTCTTTATAGGCTTTTATTCCTTACAAACCAACGCTGTGGGCCAGAAGGGAGGATGGGCTGTGCCTCCAGTCTTTGCATTTCTTTCATCATGACTTTCTTCAGGGCGGGCTGTCAGGGAAGGCCTGTCCATGGGGATGGGTTTTCAGTTGAGCCAGATCATTGGTGAGAAGATTTGTGACATGTTGGGCACTCCCTCAGGGACTCTGATCTTGTAAAAAAAAAAAAAGCCATGGTACCTCGCTTTGGCCTTTGCAGTCATGATGCAATTCTGTCCATTTGCTTACTTATATTACACCATGAGCGTTTCAGAGGCACATTAATGAAGTTTAGATTAGACTTGCTTATTCCACAGGGGAAGGTAAATGGCAGTGTGTCAGTTGCACTCTGTTCTTTGGGCCATGATAAATAAGATGACATCTTTCAAGGGAGTTCCGTGAGCCTTTGAATCAGATGTATTTTTGAAACCGGTTTTAAGGCCACCTTCTGCCCCAGATTTTGCAAACATCGACTTCTGGGGCATTAGCTAAGTTAGAGTACATGTGTTTAAACTTTCTTTTAATGAGATTTGAAGACTTCCTGAATCTAGAGAGAATTGTGGGTTAAAGACTTTTTTTCCCCCATGAAAAAAAAATTCTTGTGACTTTGTATATTAATTTTACGTGTTAATTATTTTATATTAATTTAATATGTATTCAGTGCATTATATTAAGTTTATGTTTTTCCATTGGGCAAGAAATTTTATTTAGGCAAATGATTAGCCAGTCACATGGTATGCTGGAATCCGCTGACTAGTCTCAGAATCTGGGACATTTTTACTTGAAATGGTTTCCTAGACCTAGAGTCTAATAAGCAACCCCATAAAATAGTACAGTTAATAGGAAAGCTTAGAGAGCCTGGATAAGTTATGTTTTGCACAAGTAACCAATGCCATGGTGTTAATCAGGCATACACAACAGTGATAGAAGAATTCTGATTTTCATTTTCTCCAGACTCATCAAGACACTGAACTTTTTATTTAAAAGATTTTTATTAACTCGTAGGTATGAATCAAAGCTCAGTCATTCATTTCCCCCCCTAGAAATGTGGAATGGTCTAACCATTACACAATGAGAAATTGGGAATATTTGGGTCTATTTTTATCCCATCTGTTTTTGTGAAATGAAGGCATTTTCTCCTCCTGAATTTACTTGAGAAACAATAAGGCTTCTGCCCTGGTCGATGTAGCTCCGTTGGTTGGGTGTCATCCCGTTCACCATAAGGTTGCTGGTTGGATTCCCTGTCAGGACATAAGCCTGGGTTTTAGGCTCAATCCTTGGTAGGGAGCTTGCAGGAGGCAGCTGATTGATTTTTGCTCTCACATTGATGTTTCTCTTTCTTTCCCTTTCTCTCTCTCTAAAAATCAATTTAAAATATTTTTTAAAAATCTTAAAGCTTCCAAAAAAAAAAGAAAGAAAGAAAGAAGCCAGCCTATAATTAGCTTATACTTCTTGGGACCACAGCAATGAAGAGTGAAAAGCCAAAGAAAGAAGAGTAAATACTAAGAGTGGAATAATATTAAGACAAGAAGTAAGAAAGGGGCATAAAAATCTGAACAGAATAATTAGAAACATTAACTAGCAACACAAACTATGAAATACCATAAATTCAAGCAGGAGAAAACATGCAACAATTAAAAGACACAGCTATGGTGAAAAAATGACTCCCATCATAGCAAAGTACATGTAGTCTTCCGCACAATTTCCTGAACCAGTAAGTCCAGCAGAGGTAATAAGATGAAAAGCAATCCCTGAGAATTGCTTGGAGGTGCTGTTTCACCACCTCATCTGATATCATTAAACTTTTGGTTCCCTCATGAGCTACTTAGATAAATAACAGTGGACAGCTCAACATTTATCCAAATAAACCAGAAAGCCACCATGATAAAGGAAATTGAATTTATAGACACGGCAGGCTCTTGCCTAATAGATGAGAGTAATGTGTCTAATGTTGAACATCAATCTATATTTCAAATAAAGTGTGGGGGGAGGCCCTCTAAAAGTACCTCCTACAAAAATCATTTCTCAGGTTGGTTTTCTCCTGTTGTGTCTAATTGATATCCATGTAATTCCGCTACAATCTTTGCTACTGAAAATGATGCAAGAGCTGGAAAGAGTGATGTGCATGTTGGTTCTCAGGAGAGCGCTGAAAGTTGGAGGTTTTGTTGTTAATCCTCACCTGAGGATATTTTCTCACTGATTTTTAGGGAGGGTGGGAAGGAGGAGGAGAGACAAAGAGGTACATCGATATGAGAGAGAGACATCAATTGGTTGCCTCCCACATGCACCTCCACCAGGGCCAGGAATCAAGCTTGCAACAGGTACATGCCCTTGACTGGAATCGAACCCAGAGCCCTTCAGTCCGTAGGCCAATTTTTTATCTACTGAACCAAACCGGCTAGGGCAGAAATCACTTTTTATCTCCAGATGTGTTGTCTTTGGAATGACCCGAGAAGTCAGGAAGTGAGTACATTTGTGTGTGTGTTTTTAACCAGGCAAGGGCATTTTCTGAAGTCTTCTTTTCGATCTTGATCAAAAACTGACATAAGGGAGGAGAATTATTTTACACCAGATTTCTTCTCTGCCTTATTTTGCCACGCTTCATGGTGTAAAGGAAGATCCAGTGATTACCCTACAATTTTAGCTCCCAAATTCAATGGATTTATGAACTTGCATCATTTTGGAATGTTTCCTAATTCTTAATCATGCAAGTGTTGGTCTAAGAGAACACGAATATTGTCAGTGTGATAGGAAGTCTTCTTACCCAAATCCTGGCAGATGGGGGGAGGGCTTCAGAGGAGTGGGGCAGTACAGACAGGGGAAGGGATCTCAGCCCCTGTTTGGCATGTAAATGGTATCCACACAGCACTATTCCCAAAGACCCTGTCCCGAATGTT
Source organism: Antrozous pallidus (assembly GCA_027563665.1). Taxonomy (NCBI): domain Eukaryota; kingdom Metazoa; phylum Chordata; class Mammalia; order Chiroptera; family Vespertilionidae; genus Antrozous; species Antrozous pallidus. The sequence continues at coordinate 8,587,527 of CM050516.1, read as the reverse complement.
CTGCTCAGGAACTTTTCTTAATATGTGTGCATTTTTAAAATATATTTTTTATTGATTCCATAGGGGGAGAGAGAGAGAGAGAGATAGAAACATCAGTGATAAGAGAGAATCATTGATTTTCTGCCTCCTGCACACCCTACTCTGGAGAAGGAGCCTACAACCCCAGGCATGTGTCCTGAACAGGAACCAAACCGTGACCTCCAAGTTCCAAGTTCATAGGTTGATGCCTAACCACTGAGCCACATGTCTGTTCAATACGTGTGTGTTTTAATGCGATGTTTTGATGGGTAAATTTGGTCTAACTTTAAGGAAACCCACATCTGATCCTGTTCCCAAAGGTTTCATCTCTCCCAGTGTTTGTCTGCGCTGTTTTTCCCTCCTCTCCTCTGGACAGTCAATCCACCTCTAAGTATCCTGGAAGGCAGGTCGCCAGGTTTATCTTGCTCTGTCAAGTTTACATTTTTAAAAGGAAAATGTATACATTACAGTGAATTTCAGGCTTCTACAAAATTTGCTGGTCTACCAATCTACATCATTTCCCCATCTCTACTCCCCGCACCCGACCTTGATTCTGTAGGTGGAGGTCACTGGGGTGAGAGTGCTGCGTCGTGCCTCGTGCTCCCGCTCCTGTCTGGGAGGACATATCTCTACTTCTTGTGTAAGGATGCGGACGCTGATTGCATGGTATTTTATTCCTCTCTTCAAAACTGACAGAATTAAGCCTTCTGGAAAGGTCAGCTGACCCCCCTGTTCTATCTGTAGCATAGTGAAATACTACTGATGGCTTGCTCTAATGTCAGAGGAAATTAGCGAGTGGACCCAACTGAAATATCCATGACTACCTTTCTATGGAAGGAAGAAAAGCATTGTCTGTCATGTGTGTCTGACTCGGGGATTTATTGAACAGGCTGTGCACCACTCCCAGGACAAATGCTGTCAAAATACGAAGAAGGGGAGAGAAAGCCCAGAAATCACACAGAAGCCAAGCCCCAGCACTTCCCATAATTTCGGAGCGTCCCTGCTGATCTGGCCCACACCCTTTGTCATTCTTCCTCACACACTACTGCCTCACTTCTTCCCAAGCCCTTGCCCAACCTCCCACCCCCACCCCATGCCTGTGTTTCCCACTGTATCGCCAAGCAAGACAACAAAGCACAAAACCTGCCCATTCAGAAGACACCAGAGTGAGCTGAATCAGTCCTTGGCTTGTTGTCTCTCCATTCAAAACTCACTTAGCAGGACAGAGATGCAGCAGGGGGTTCTTGGAATGGCTGATCTGGAATCTCTCTCGGTGGAAATGGAGAGAGAGAGAGACTCCAGATGTGAACACTGACTGGGTGTGAATTGCAGAAAAACAGAAAGGATTCTTTATATTGGGCAAGTGCTATCTGAATTATCTGATTTGCATTCATAGCATAGGCCAAGTGGTGTGTAGACCCTAACACACAAGGAATAGTTTTGTACAGAGGGAGAAGGGGAAAGTACCACAGGAAAAAGCAAGCAGGCACAAGAGAGAAAAAAAGGTGGGAAGGCATGCCTGTGAGTAACTGGAATATGTGTGGCATATTTTTTTTCTCTGAGTATACAGGGAGAAGGAGGCCAGATGAACAGCTGAAGAGAACTGAAGCTTCCCCTGGCTTCTGTACAAGAGAGAACCAACCGCATGCTCACACCACCGGCCCAGCGACTAAACGAAACTCAGGCCTCATGGTCAGCTTGGATAATCCTCTGACTTAGATTAAGCTAGTTCTTATGTTTCCACTGGATGATGAGGCTACAGTTTTAGCCCATCTGTTCACCGCCCTGTTCCCAGCATCCTAAGAGAGTACCCATTTATCTCTGAAAGCCAAAGAGCCTGGTGTGCGAGGGGGAGGTGAAGCCAGTGGCCAGGACAGATTTCTGCAATGCTGCACGGGAAGACGTAGCATCCACCCTCACCCAGGACCACAGGCGGGTCCGGTGGTCTCAGCACCCGAGGGTTCCCGTGGTGTGATCGGAGGGTTCCCGTGTGTGCACAAAGGCTCTCTATGCATAGAAAAGAATTTTGATTTGGGGCTTTTAGGCCTTTGAAAGAGTAACATTGACATGCTCTCCCCGTAGCCTTGGAATCCTAAAATAAATAATAGAAAAATTGCGATTTAAAATGTAATTCCCAATACTAACTGGGCCCCGCTGCCTACATGAGTAATAAGCTTCAATAAATGTGTGACAGGCACAAGGCTCTTCAGTATGAAGAGTAGTGAGGCCTCAGAAATAGAAATAGGTTTTTCATTATAGGAGGGATTATGTTCGGCCTGACGGCGGAGCCTGTTCCCGGGGCCACAGCTGCATTTTCTCCTGCGGTCGAATTAGCCGGTAATAGCGAACCAGGGCCGCGCAGCCCGAGACAGCCATTTGGTTCAAGGAAGGGAGAAAGGTCTCTTTCTCCCACTTAAATCGGGATTATCATTGTTCATGACACACTTTCCCTTAAACTTCTATTCGTCTCTGCTAATGAGCTGCAATCTGGGTCGGATTCCACCTGGTGCCCGCTGAAATCAGAGGAGCCAGGGATCAAAAGATGGGCATGGTTTGGGGGGGGGTTGCTGTTTTGTTTTTACTTACAGATGCTCATCAACGCGTGTATGGGTATTTTCCTTCTGAGCATCATACAAAGTTTGACCCTTTCATTTCAAGCAAACTCAACTCTTCTTTTGAGATTTTTCCTAATACAGGAACTCAAAAGTCAGCACACCCACTCCAGCCTCCCCCCACCTCTCTAGCTCTCCCTTACCCCTCTCTCTCTCTCCTCATCCCCATTTTGTTGAGGAACTATTTGAGCCCATCCTGCTTCTTGGTCACCAAGGAGACTGTGAGGTCTTCAAAGATGAGTTTCAGTAGAGATTTGAAAAAGGTTTGGGGATGTGGGAGCAGCAAGGGCCCCCGTGGTGGGGAGAGCTGATTACCAATTTTGAGACGGGCTTTCTTTTTCAGACATTGTCAACACAGAATTTCCTACCTCCCTTTCTTCTTGACTCAAACAATGGCCATTTTCTAGGATTACTGTTCATCTGGACAGGAAACCTGATTTTGGTTGTAACTGTTCCTTGTTTTAAGGGTTGGCTGGGTATTGGAGAAGTCCAGCAAAAGAAAGACTGGGATTTGGTTTAGAAAGTTCAGCTCAGAGCCCATCCCTGGCTAAGTGGCGGCTTTGGGGAGAGACAATTTAATGCCCTGGGCCTCGTTTTTCTCAACTATAGGAAGTGGTTGATGACAGTCTAAATCGTGGCGATACCTTTTCATAGTCTTTCTGTGTAAACTTTAAAGTAGGTATTGATATTCTCTATTATGTGCTCTGCGCATTCAGTCAAGAGCACACGCCCACACACGCTAAGTTGCAATGTAGCAGTTGAGCTGTTGAAGTTTGGAGACAGTAGAAACCCCCGAGAGCTGGAGGAGCGGAAGACGACTGGGTGGAAGAAGTCCCGGCAGACCCAGTTCTGGGAGGGCAAGAGAGACATTGAACTAGAAATGGACTGAGAAGCATTCCAGGCAGAGGCACTCACAGCAGGGAAGATGAGAGGGCAGAATTAATAGGCCGAGGTGAGGAGGAAATGAGGAGTTTAGCCAGTGAGGAGAAGAAGGACGCCTGCTGAAGGGCAGTGGAAGGATCCTAGGTAAGTTGGAGCAGGAGCAGGTGACTGATAGCCTCCTTATGTGACAGGAGTTCTTGTTTGATTAACTTGGCAATAGAGAGGTCCTTAAAGTTTACAAGAAGGAGTGGAATATGACAAAATCATGACATGATATCATGTGCGTTAACTAGTAGATGCTCTATACATATTTATAGTGAAGATTCAGGATAGATTGGTAAATGGGAGACTTTCTGAAAGGCTCTGGCAATAATTAGTGGGTGTGCCAGTTGGTGAGGACCCAGATTAGAAAGAAAAAAAAAAAACTGAATCTGTGACAGCCTTCTTCCAAAAGGAAGACAGACTTGTCTGGTGTTGACCGTGGAGGTGAAGACAGAAATATCTAATATGTCCTTCAGGTTTATAACTTGGATCGCTAGAGAAACATTGTCAAGATGGGGAAACTGCCTGGCCAGTGTGGCTCAGTGGTTGAGTGCGGACCTATGAACCAGGAGGTCATGGTTCCATTCCTGGTCAGCACACATGCCTAGGCTTTGAGCTGGATCTCCAGTAGGGGGCACACAGGGAGCAGCTGATGGATGATTCCCTCTCATCATTGATGTTTCCACCTCTCTCTTTCTCTCTGAAATCAATAAAAATATTTTTTAAAAGAATGGGGAAACTGGAAAGCAAAGAATTAGCCCACCATCTTTAAATCAGCCCTCGCTTTTCTAAAAGCATGGTGAGCCAAAGCATTTTTTATTGGTGTGTAATTCTATCAGGGCTGGCGAGAAGCCATTCTTTTCTAATGCACTCAGTAAATCTCTGTGTGTGGCTTCTTTATGATGAGGGCCCTTTGGTCCAATAAAACCCACCAAGACCCCTTCGGAGGCATTCACTCTGGATTTGGTCTGAAAGTGTGGGGAGAAAAAGGAGAGCAGAACTGGGTTAAAACTAACCTCAAAGCGGCTAACAAAACTCCTCCATCCCATCATGCTTATTTGTAGTGCAAATGCCGTGAGCCAAAAAGAGGGACCAGGATACGCCTTGAGACTCCATGTGCCCATTTATACACGGAGACCCACGCTCCAGGGCACGAAGGCACTTGCCTCACAAATGCCGACTGTGGTCCTGGGCGTTGGGCCCCGCACCCTTTCTGATTGGGGGCAGCGAAGCTTACAACTGAAAACCTTCAAAGGAGAAACTCACCTTTTGATCAGCTGCTTAGAGGCAGGTTGGAAATTATGATAAATCTGCTACATATTCACTGTATGAGCAGGTCTAGACTCTAATGCCGTTGCCTGCATCTCCACAGATGAGGCTGGCTCACTGGACCTGGGCTGAAGGGTGAGATGGATGAAGTTGGTTATGGGTTTATGGATCTGGGCAGAGAGGGCCAGACAGCGGGGAATGGGCCTTTGCCCTCCTCCCCCCGCCCTTTCTCTGCACCACACTGAAGTCTCGATTTATTTTCTCTGCGTTAGCGTTGGGCTGAAGTGCATGAAATACCCTCTCCGAGGCGAGGTGGCCCCAGTAAAACACAGAGCATCATGCTTACCTGGGGAATTTTAGAATTAGCTTCCAAACTAACCAAGATAATTTAGGCCCCAAAGGCACTTTAGTTTGCATTATATGGCTTGTCTGCGCGGATGGTCCTAAATTTAGGAGATAATTATGTCTCTACATCTCTTTTTTTTTTTTCTCTAAATCCTTCTTCTCAGCTCTTCTAGTCTCCTATCTGCTTTGCGGGAGCCTGGCCACGAAGCCAAACAGCCCATATCTCTCCAGTTTGTGACCCTATGTCATGGTGCTAGTCTTGAGGGAATCCAAAATCAGTCACCCTTTCCCATCCCGGGTGGGTTAAGACCAATGTCAGACCCTCACCTTCTCCCCTTCACCCTCAAGGGAGGCCATATTATAATGCTGTGATGACCCACCCCTGAACTCCGTGGAATCCTACCATGTCCCCATGCTGCTGCAAGAGGAAAGGTCCAGGGTTGAGTGGCAGGTGTTGTGTGATATCCATTGCGGTGTACATTTCCAGCAGGCCCAGCAGCGCATCCTAAACAAGGAGAGTTATTCTCAATGGCTCTTAAACCGAGTCAACGTACCAGCCAGGTTAGAATAATCAGAGGACAACACGGCGTTATTGTCTAATAGCATCTCTGTAGCCCACGACGCTCTCAAAGCCTCTTTAAAATATAAAGGAATCTGCTCTTGGGACTCGGAGACTGGCTGAGCATCGTAAAATATCCAGGGGAAGTGCAGCGTGGAGTCTGGGACCAAGTGAGGAGGCTCTTCACCGCGGGTAAAATTGTAGGCGAACATCTTACACTACTCTTGCGAACCAACTTGTCATTTCTCGAGTGCGTAATGAATTAATGTGTGTGAATATCTTCACGCAGAGCAGCCTTTTCCTCGAGTCTCACTCTCTTCAGAGCTTTGTGGTACCTACAACAGAACAGTGTTTTACAATCTCAAGACCAAGGACTCCCACAAAGATCCCAGGAGAAGCCTAAGTGAGTAGCAGCTTGAATGCTGCGTTTTGGTAAGCAAATGAGAACCATGAAGGATAAGGAGGGATGTGACCGAAACCGGTTTGGCTCAGTGGATAGAGTGTCAGCCTGCAGACTGAAAGGTCCCAGGTTCGATTCCTGTCAAGGGAATGTATCTTGGTTGCAGGCACATACCCAGTAGGGAGTGTGCAGGAGGCAGCTAATCCATGTTTCTCTCTCAGAGATATTTCTAGCCAGCTCTCTCCCTTCCTCTCTGTAAAAAAAAAAATCAATAAAATCTATATTTTTAAAAAAGAAAAGAAGGGATGTACGCAGGGAAGAGTGCTTTTACAATTATTGGAAGGTGTAGAGAGTGCATGTGAGATGCACAGGCTGTTGGTCCACAGCTCCACTGATTAGCGGGTGCTTTATAGTCTCTGTGCGAGGGGAGCGCAGGGCTAGCAAGCACTGGTTGTGCCCTCCCCTCTTCCAAGGTGGAGGGCGGGGACTAGAAAACAGCTCAGGCTCCACTTCCCTTTCATAACTGCTCTTTCAGAGACACATTTGGCTGTAATAGGGCTTTGTGTGAGAGAGATGGATTGGAAACCGCTGGGTCTTTTTGCAGAATTTCAAATATTTTACCCATTAAGCCGACTTGATTTGAAGAGTCCTTGGCACAGATTGATGGTGCAGTCCAAATATTTTCACTTCTTGTCCTGCCGACTGGATGGAGTTCAGTCACCTCAATCTCTGCTCATGTAGGAGGTGGCCAGAGCCTGGAGACGTGCGGCACTCTTTCCTTTTTCTTTCACACACTGTGCAGGGGTACAGTGCACTGGGGGCCACTTGCAGATTGACTCCAGTGAGATGCACAGTGACACAGTATACTGCAAGACTCCCTTTGCTACAACTCAATGCACCCCCCCACCTGATCCTGGGTACAGTTTGCAATCTCTGGAGACACCTTTGACTGTCACAACAGGAGAGGTGTGTGCAGATGCTACTGGCATCTAATGGGTAGAGACCAGAGATGCTGCTGAACATCCAACAGTGCCCAGGACAGCCTCACACCAAAGAATGTTCCAACCCAAAAATGTCGATAGTGCCAAAGCTGAGAGGTCATAACTGATTTATAATCATGTCTCCTGGTCTATTCTTTTGCTCTTTCATCACCAGAATTAAAGTGTCCAGACCTTTCTATTTCCCTGTGGGGGTCAGCTTTGGTTCTCCGTCGCTTAATCCTCTTGGCATAATATTTTCAGACTCAAAGCCATCAATCCCATCATGAAGGCATTGATGGCACTAAATTCTGAGAAGTTATTTGAACTGGTCAACTGTATGCCATTGAAAGGAGGCTTTGACCGGATAGGTGTAATGACAAGTTCCCCTGAGTGTATGTCTTTTCCAAAGTGTCGCCACTATTTTTTTTTCTCCATGAAAAGGACAATGAAGTCAGACATTTGTGAATGACCTACTATGTGCAGAAACATCACATTCAATATCTGATCTAATCTTCCCCAGGACTGAATTTTCCAAATCGTAATTAAGGAAAGAGATTCAGAGGGGTTAAGTAACTTGGCCACAGTCACACACTGGTCAGTGGTTGGAATTTGAAATTCGAAACACAGGTCTGTTTAACTCCCAAGTCCACAATATGTATACTGCCATCAACTTAAAAATATGTGCTTGGCGACTTTGACTTTTTGTGTTCCCAGAAGTCCTCACAACCACCCTAATGACAACACTTCCAAGGAACAAGAAAACAGGTGCCTCTGCTCATGCAAACAGCACAGCCTTGTCCTGCGAGCTAGGAAATGACACATTTCTTAGCCGGTTCTCCGCCTCAGCGCAGGTGGGAAGACTGAAACAGGCAGATAGAGTTGGGAGGTTAAGTGAAATACACTTCAAAACTGAAAGTGAGGAGGGGAGCCCAAAGTCCTGGGCAGTATGGTCGGTTAAGACAGTGTTTCAGTTAGAAATTCATTCAACTTAAGTTCTCAGAAACAACCACCAAAATTCCTACCAGCGGCTTTAAAAATACAAGGCTCTAGTTTCCTCGCATAGCCTGCCGGCTAGCCAGATATCCCAGGTTGGCAGCTATCGACATTGTTTGTGTTGATCTGTGACATGTGCTCTTCCCAGAACTTTCATTTTTCTCTCTTGGTTTTGCTGCTTCATTGTCACAAGATGGCTGATGCAGCTCCAGACATCATATCCACCTGCAGGGGGAAGAAAGAGGGGAAGAAATCAAATGGGGTGTGTTTTTTTGTCCCTTTTATTAGGAAAAGTCTAACCCCTCCCCGTACACCTGCACGAGCACACACACACTCATAATTTTAGTTGCTAATTATATCTTATTAATTAGAATTGTGTTCCATGGCTTTCCCCTCTTCACAGGAGACTGGGAAAGCTCTCCTAGGCCCTTTGATAGAGGCCACGAAGGTTGGAATTGTCTGATAAATCTCCAAACCAACAGTGTCTTAGTGGAGTGATTTTTACACTCAAAAGCTAAGTTTCTGCTTTTTCTGGAAATAGATCCAACAGCTATTTCTAAGTAATCTCTTTTGTATACTCATCCCATGTGGCACTCTGAAAGAGGGCGTGCTGTGTTGCTAGGGCTGCCTTCGCGAAGTACCACCGAATGAATGGCTTATGGCAAACACTCATTTCACACAGTTCAGGAGGCTAGAAGTCAAAGATAAAAGAATTGACTGAGCCATGCTCTCCCCGAAGGCCCTAGAAAGGGTCTGCTCCAGGAGCCCCTCTCAGCTTCTGGTAGTTTCCGGGCTTCAGACATCACAGCTCCAGTCTTCACCAGGGATGCTCCCTGTGTGCCTACTGTCCCTGTGGACAAGTGTCCCCTTTAAAATATATATATATTTCAGAGAGGAAAGGAGAGGGGGAGAGAGATAGAAATATCAATGATGAGAGACAATCATCTATTGGCTGCCCCCTACTGGGGATCAAGCCAGCAACCCAGGCATGTTCCATGACCGGAAATCAAACCAGGACCTCCTGGTTCATGGGTCGATGCTCAACCAGTGAGCCACGCCAGCTGGGCACCACGTGTTCCCTTTTTCTGAGGGCACCAATCATGTTGGAGGAGGCTCACGCTAAGGAGTTCATCTTCACATCTTCTGGGGAAAATAAAAACATTTCTAAATAAGATCACATCCACAGATATGAGATTTGAGGCCTTCAACATCTCAGGGAGAGGGCAGCACAAGCTATAACATGGGATTTTTCTGATCTTTATAGAATCATAGCAGCAATGATATCATTAATATTTTGATCATTTACTATATGCTGAATTTTTCATATGAAATTTTTAAGTAAAATTCATTCCAATGCCATAGGAGTTCAGTCTCTAACTTCTATCTTATAGAAGAGGAAACTGAGGCACAAAAATACTAGATGACTTTCCCTCATTCACATAATTAGTAAGTAAGAGGACCAGGTCTCAACTCAGCCTTACCTCTGAGTCATTGCACTTCGTCACCAACCAGTCTGACTCTGCACAGCTATCTTCTGCTCTGCTCCTAAAGGCTGGAGAAGGGGAAACATGGGGGTTTCCTAAAGCTGAAAAACGTCTTTTTTCTCAAAAGCTTTCTTTGCTGCCATTCTATGCGGGGCATGATGGCTCCTCTGACTCAGATACCGAGCTGCCTGAGCAAAGTATTTCATCATTTGCCAAAGTTCACTGAAATGACGACATCACCTTTAATAGAACAATGAAATGGGAGGCATCCCACATTTAAGGCTAATGATTTGTGTAGGAACCAAACAAAGACAGGGGGCAGAGGGGCCCACTCTGGCCCTGCCCACCACTTCTGCCCAGTCTTATGGGTGTTGGTGGCTCTGTTCTGATGGCCCAACAGGGAGGATGGACCCTTGGGCAGCAAGATGAATGGCCAAGCAGTCCCTGCCCACGCTGTTCTTGTGGCTCTCCTGAGCCACTGGGAGCCTGGCGTTGATCTGTGTAGATGACCCAGCTTCCCCTGCTTGGGTGACACAGCCCCATTGCGGACCCTCTGGCTATGAAGCAGCCTTCCTGGCCTCTGCCAGTCACCCGGGCGTTGGCCTTGGCCTTCTCATGGGAAGAGCAGGCTGCTTCCTCTTGAATAAAGGGCTGGAGACACGGAGGGAAAGTTGGCATTTCTAAAGGCAATTGTGCAGGTTTCTCATTTCCTCCTGATGGGGGGCAGGCGATGCAGGAAATGATGGTGAGAGCAAGCAGCGCTTTATGTTCCTGTGGCTCCTCGAGGCTGTTCGGTAGACAGCAGGCGTCATTATCCCCGTTTTCCAGCCGCGGAGCTGGCTCCAGTAGGGGAGGGCTTGTCCGAGGCCCACGGCGAGGAAATGGCAGGTACGGGGCTGGTGCCCAGGTAGTCAAACCGCCAACAGCGCTCTTCCCACAATAGCATCACCACTGCCACAGAGAACGGCGGTAAAGTGTTTCTGATTTGAGTGGACAGAAGCTTCTAGAATCGGAAAGGGAAAGAATTCCACCCAGAGGACTAAACCGCTTACTCTAGGAGAAGTGTGTTTCACCTGGAGAGTGACAAGAGACTTCTCCTGAGATCGTCCTCTTCCCAATGGCTTCTCTTCTGTGCTGAGTGTCCCCACCTCGTTCTCTGAGTCAGCAAACAGCCACAAAGAAAAATTCCCTCCCGTACTTTTCCTTTTTACTCCTGAGGATAAAAATCTACTCTCTTTCAAAGCAGAAGGGAAGGGAACATTTAATGAGCGCTAAGGATGCTGCAGGTTGAGGGCATCACTGGAATCACTTGTCTAATCCCCTCCACATCCTTGTTGGTAGAAATAAGAATTGTCCCCATTGAACAGATGGGGAAACTGAGTCTTAGAAATCCTAAGTAACTTGCACAAGGTTACAACACTGAGGAGAAGCAGTGTGAAGTGGACATGAGGAGGCCTGGATTCTGTCCCTTCCTCTCCCGTTAATCTGTATTGTCCCCTGGACCAGTGTTTATCTTCCTAGAGCCTCAGTTTCCCCATCATAACAGCTGAGCCTTTATGCAGCACTTAGCTGTGGAGGTCACTGGACTCTGCCACGTCATCTCTTTTCATCCTCAGAACAACCCTTTGGGTTGTACTGTTTTTAATCTCCATTTCGTAGATGACGACACTGAGAATTAGAGACATTAAGTCACTTATCCAGGGTCACACAGCCAGGAGCCACCTAAAAGCATCCATGCCCGTAACCATACTGCTCCCTGCCTTTCCACTCGGACTCCATCATCCTGCTATTTTATCTGACTAATTAAAGTTAGTGTATACTAACCCCCCCGCCCCAAATATAGCCAGCTCTAGAGTGAGTTCCTGCAACACTTCATAGATGCAGAAACTTGATTAAATACAATCAGTGAAGGGCAGGAGTGTCTTCCAAGTCAGGCCTGCCGAATTCCAGTGAACCTGGATTCTGTCCTCAGAAACCATGTTTATTGCCTCGACCTTGATCTCCCAGAGCAATAAGGCATGTTCCCTGCTCAATGGGACAGGGTAACTAATAGCAGTCCTTCCGGAATCAGGCAGGACCTAGCTGGAACCTCCACTCTTCCACTTACAGCTGTGACTGACTGGGTGAGTCCCTTCACCTCCGTGAGATGGTTTCATCCTCTATAAAATGGTAACAATAAATGCATGCACCTCCTAGAATTGCTGCAGAGATTAAATCGCACGTTGCGTGCACAGTTTTGGGTACAGCGTTTGTAAAGTGAGCACTCATTGCTTGTTAAGGGGGTTCAGAGTGGAACTACTAGTGTCACCGACGGAGGCAGCCCAGGACAACACCCCGCTTGGCAGGGGCTTCTTCTCCCAGCAGCCACCCTGCTTGTGCTCCTTCCACCTGCGCACACCATTTAGCACCACCACCTTCTGCCCCACGGGATTTCTTCACTCCCCTTGTCCTGATCCAGCTAGACTGCCTCTTGTTCTTCCACTAGAGCCGTGATCAGCAAACTGCAGCTCGAGAGCTACATGTGGCTCTTTGGCCCCTTGAGTGTGGCTCTTCCACAAAATACCACAGCCTGGGTGAGTCTATTTTGAAGAAGCGGCGTTAGAAGAAGTTTAAGTTTAAAACATTTGGCTCTCAAAAAAAATTTCAATTGTTGTGCTGTTGATATTTGGCTCTGCTGACTAATGAGTTTGCTGACCACTGCACCAGAGAAAAGGGGAGTAGAAATCATTCATCATCAATGGAATCACTTGTCTAATCCAGAAGCAGGGGACTGAGTGGAAGATTGTGAGTTTAGATCCTCTTAGATCTGGGTTTGAATTTGGATGTTGTTTAAATCTCCGACGAGCGTTCTAAAATGAGGATAATAATGCCCATACTTTCAGCATGATCATTAAGATAAACAAGAGCATAGCGTAGACATGTCCTGGCGTGTGAAAGGAAAATGGCTGTTAATTTTAGACTGGGCAGTGGGCTTGCAGTGGGCCACTGAGAAGTGAGCTGAGTTCTACACATGCTCTGCGCTCCTGTCATTTGGCAGGGTTTGTATTCTGAACTTTTCCCACTCCAGCTGTGGCTGGTGGGCTTCTTAGAGCATGTGACGAGTGAATCACCTTGAATAACATATGTGGCTGTTTCATGTTTATTGAGTAGCAAGAGGTGTATCGAAGGAGAGCGGTCTGCCTCATCAGGAAGCAAAGTTCTTCAGGTCAGTTTTGCCATTAAGTGTTGATGTTGGGAGAATCTTCAGGGCCCCTCTTGCCTCTTTCTTCTCAACATGTTATCTTTCTTCCATTCCTTCTCCATTTTCTCATCCTGTTCTCTCTCCTCTCCCTTCCCTCCCTCTTCTCCCACACTTCTCACTGGCGAGCCCCAACTCTCCTCCCATCGGGGGATGGAGAGCATGTCTTTGTTCAACGTAAACCTTCTTTCCTGCAGCGTGGAGAAATTAACTACCCACCAACATCTTGGAGTTGGTTGTGGCAGTCATAGGGGTAATACATGTTCACTGTTTTGAAAATTCTACTTACTATAGAATTTCGAATTACTGGTCTTTCCCTTTTCCTTTCTTCCTATTCCTCTCTGCTCCCATCATTAAATCTAATTTCTTCTCTCGCTCAATTTACCCAGCTCACATAAAGTGCCTTTTCATCTTATGAATGAAGATAATTTGTGAATAGAAGTTACTTCCAAATATTTTCTAAGCATTTGCTTTAACGTGGTCTTGTGAGCTTTTCCCCCCTTATTTCTCCCCCCTTCCACCCCCTTTAAGGAAATAAGTGTTTCCTGGAAAAAGGATCAGATTGCCCTCTGTTCTCAGGTCTTTTATTGATAACAATTTGGGTCCCTGATTGCTGAAGTGACTGAAAATAGGACTTGCTGCTCTCCTCTTTCTCCTACGCCACACACCCTGCCCTGCCCACCCCCACCCCCACCCCCGGGCAGGAGGAGGGCAGTTTTCTTCAGACCCCTGCACCAGAAGTTCCAGAAAGAAATGCAATAGGAAGAAAGAAAGAGGAAGACGCAACTGAGCTCTCAAAATAGAGCTAGTCTGACAGCTGGGGAGTTTTTAGGCCAGAGAATCCCCACATTGCTGTTTTAATTTTAAGGCTTATCCTCAAGTTTGAGTTGCTTCTGGAGCACCTACCTTCCAAGGACTTTGTCCTTTATCCATTTATGCAGCAAACAGTCACGGAATCCTTCCTTCTCTCTAAGTGATACCGAGCTGGGTGACCAAGATCCCTGCCCTCCAACAGACCTCCTTCCACAGCGGGAAACAGATGTGCACGCAATCACTTATAACACCAGGATAAAGCAAAAAAAATTTTTTAAAAAAGAGAGAGATGAAAGGCTCCATAGGAAGTGGAAAAGGCAGACTTTACCTCAAGGTATCAGGGAGTACTTCAGGGAGGAGGTGACATTTGAATTCTAGCTGGACAGGTGCAAAGGAGTTTGGCAGAAGGATAAGGTCAGAGAAATATGTTTTAGGGATAAAGAACATCAGGTATAGGGAGTAATGCCTGGGAAAGCATAACATTGTAGGGAACCACAGATAGTGAACAACAAAGCAAAACAGATACAGGGAGCTGAGATGTCAGTGAAGAGGAGGCTGGATGGAAGGGCCAGCCCACAGAGTACCAGACTAGTATGGATGTGTGTTGGGTTTGATTCTTAAGTGATCGGAACCTGCTGGAAATACCTGAGAGAGGAGGGCATGGAATGGTCTGGCATCCTTGTGCAGACGGAAGTAAGGGGGATAAGATGAGAGGCAAGAGGAGCCGAGGGGGCTGTTTCAAAGCCCAGAAAGCAGAACTGATGAGCTGAGCAAGGACAGAAGCAGGGCAGGTGGAGAGGAAAGCGGAGAGGGGGGCATTGCACAGGCAGAGTGCTCAGGGTTGGCCATTGGCTGCACCTGGTAGAGAAGAGGGGGGGCACCAGGCAGGGTTTCATCCGCATGGTGAGACTTGCACTCTTATCCTGGACACAGTGACATGAGGCTGGCCCCTGGAAATGGTGGTAAGAGAAGCTTCCCTGCTCCTACAGTTCAGTGGCACCTGTTACAGCAGTGCACACCAGCTGAGCTGGATGGTTCTGGGGGTTCCGGGACACACCATGTACCTCCTAAGCTGCTTTCACATGAGCCATGAAAGAGTTGGAAGACAGCAGAACAGAATTTAGTAAACTTCCCAATGTTGTTACTAAATGAGGTTTGAAGGACAACGGGCACTAGAAGGAACAAATGCTTAAGAAGCATCCACTTCAAATTAATCTGAAAACTTGATTACTATTTTACTGTCAAATTTAATACTCAAACAACACTCTTAGTTTACCCTGTAAATATTAGTGGAAAGAATTATTTGCATTCTTGAGTAGGCCCTGAGCATTCCTGGTGCAAGGCTGGATTTAGATATAGGGCAACTGCTGCCAGCCAAGTCTCTGTCTGTTGCCTGGGTCCCGATCTGAGGTGGGCATGGGAGGCGAAGCAGCCATGAGGGCAGGAGACCTCCCTCAGAAAGGGTGAGGGTTCAGATCCCTGCAAGGTTAGGAGGTGAGGGTCTGTGCCCCAACTCTGTTGACCCCAAGTTCTCTCCTGACGGCCCCTCTGCGACTGTGCCTATCTTAGGTTGTTCCTTCCCTGAGGAATCTTACCCATCTCTGAATAACCAGCCATCCTCTGGGGCCAAGCAGGGTAATGTTCACTTCACTTGAAATGGCGGTTCACCTACATGAGACTTCATTGCCCAAGAGGAAGGGGTAGACAAGACACAAATACCTGGGGGAGGCTGCAGAGGGCATGGGCATCTCCTCCCGACCACTGTGTACCAGGTTTTCTGAGCATAACAACCCTCACTGGGCTTCAAGGCTGAGCTCCTGGTGATCAGGGGTTAGAGCGTGAGGATTGATAGTCAGCATCAGATTGGGAGGATAATATTAAGGATATAGGTAAGCTTTCTGGTCAAATTCATAGAGTCCTCATCTCACCCAAATACACATTCCCCACTTAGGTACTAAAGGCAGGGCTGAGGGCTACCTGATGATCCCCAAACGTCTGTTAACGAGTGCTCGGGGTCTCCCATTCCCCAGAGATAAGTGAGAAAGAAGGATTCTCGGAAAGCCCTCTCTCCACAAGGCAGAGGCACAAACCCCAATTCTTAGAGAGTCAGAGTTGCACTAGGTCGTGCCTGATCCCCACTTTCCTTGTATTCCTGTGGAGTTTAATTTTATGCATTTTGTGGGGGAGTGGGAGGCCACTATGCTCCTACAAGGCTTTTGTCAATCCTGATCTGTCTGACCCTCTCTGCTTAGCTCTATTATACACTGAGTGGCCAGATTACTATGATCTCTGAATGCATAAAAATCTGGCCACTCAGTGTGTGTGTGTGTGTGTGTGTGTGTGTGTGTGTGTGTGTGTATTTTAGAGGCTCAGTCCATAAATTTGTTCATGGGTGGGGTCCGGCTAGCCTAGCCAGGGGGAGGGGACATGGGTGGTTGGCCAGCCTGCCTGCTGGTCAATCTCCTGGTCAAGGGGACAATTTCCATATCAGCCTTTTATTATATACTAGAGGCCCAGTGCATGAAATTCATGCACTCTGGAGAGGTGGGGAGTCCCTCAGTCCAACCATGTGCCCTCTCACAGTACAGGAGCCCTCATGAGATATCTGATGCCTTAGC
Organism: Antrozous pallidus; assembly: GCA_027563665.1. Taxonomy (NCBI): domain Eukaryota; kingdom Metazoa; phylum Chordata; class Mammalia; order Chiroptera; family Vespertilionidae; genus Antrozous; species Antrozous pallidus. Next base: position 8,571,274 of record CM050516.1, on the reverse strand, counting down.
ACTGCCATGGAGGCAGGAGAGGTTTCTGCCAACCCCTGATGAACTTGCCCGCCATGAGTCCGGCTCCTGCATTGAGCATCTGCCTCCTGGTGGTCAGTGCGCATCATAGCGATTGGTCATTCAGTCTATTTGCATATTGGCCCTTTATGATATAAGAAAGGATATACACTGAGTGGCCAGATTATTATGCGTTCAGAGCTCATAATAATCTGGCCACTCGGTGTATATGTCTTTGGGGGTAGGGGGCGTCATTTTGTCTCGTTTTCTTGAGCAGCGTTGCCCGCCCTAAGAGGGCCACTTGCTTTTCGGCAGCCTGGGCACAGATCCTGAAAGTGACTGCCGCTTCCACCCGGGGCGTGTCAGCAAGCGATCTGTGGTTGGGGAGGTTGGAACTTCCACCAGGCGGCTTCCCAGAGCGAAGTGCTGCCTTCTCTGAACTTCACAAGTTGCTAAGAGACTGTGTGTGTCTTTGGACGCCGACCAGACTGTTCCTTCCACGCTCGCAGCTTTGATGGAATATTTCCTCTCCCCGGTCTCGTTAGACAGGTGACATGCCAAACCAAAGTTAGAGCTGTTACAAGACATTGCTCGGAGCGCCGGTTCCGTGGTTTTCCCATTCATCTGCTGTGCTGGAAGGAAAAAAAGTCAAATCAAAAAAAAAAAAAAAAAGCTCGGTTGAATAGACATGCCAAGGAACGAGGAGAAAAAGAAAAGTTTCTTGAACTTTTATAAGCTCAGAATTGTGCTCGCAAGCACATTTTCGTTCCTTTTCTCTGTTTAAAAATTGATAACCTAGAAATAAAATAGAGCATGGGCCGGGGTGGTTTTGTGGCACAAAGGTGGCACCTACTGGCAAGCCTGGGCGGAAATGTGAAGCGTGGATTTGTGCGTGACCTTGACCAAAGTTACGGCCTCCTGAGGAGGCTTCCTAATGATTTTCCATGTCTGCAAGGGCAAACCCTCTTTAGGTGTATAAATATTAAAAAGTGCTTCCTAGGCGTGAGGGCAGGGGTTTCAGGACTACTGGAGGACTTTTTCTGCTTGTAACTAAAAACATCTACGGACCCTGGCAATTCAGCAATAGCGCTGTCTCCTCAGAGGAGCAAATGATTTGAAACTGACAGGGCTGCACACTCAAGGGGAGTGACTTATGAGTAGCTGTTCTTCCCTCTGCTTTCTAGAAACATCTACCCAGCTCCCCTGGTATGCCCCAAGCCTTTGAGGTCTTGACATCGGCAGCCTTCCTTTGCTTCCATCTTGGGTATCTTTGCTTTATCCTGGTGCTGTTCATTGTCTGTTTCGGTTTCTGTGTCTTTACTCTGTATCCCAATCCGAAGAACTAGTCCTTAAGGAAAATCATGGCTCCATCGTTGATGGCGTACCTTTGAGGTTCACAAGACACACCCCAGCACTGACTGCGCTGAGGAGGCAAAACAGTCCCTTTTGAAGGATTATGACATATTTCAAAAAATAAAGGCTCTCCTATATATTCGAAATACTTTTTTTTTCTTTTTGAAGCAGACTCCATGGGGTTCAGAGTGGGGACTTATCCATTTGATAAATGGGAGAGAAGGAGTTGAGACCTACTCCTTTGTAATCAATGGCCTCCAGTCTTCAGAACAGCCCTATTTAGGGGGTCCCATTTCCCAACACATTTTATAGATGAGTACACTGAGGCCTCGAGATACCTCAGCCAGTGCTGTGTAAGCATTCAGTGGTCTTATTGAGAGTCTTTTCTGACTCTAAAACCCATATTGCACCCCGGGTGACATAAAGGCAGCCTTTGTTTGCTTGTTTATTCATTCCGTAAAAAATCCACGGAGTGCCCACTAATGGCCAGGACTGTGGGGCCCAGTGTGAGGAAGGGCAGGCCACAGCTTGTGCTGTGAATCCGCTGTCTGGCTCACTCAGAGCCCACCACAGCCCTCCTCGCTCTCTGCCCTGAGGTTTCCTTTCGCCCCTGAGGGAAGGAGTTGACACATTGTGGACATCAATCGGTATTGAGCAGGTTTTGTCCCGAGGCCTCTCAGAAACAGTTCCAGGTGAGCCCAGCCCTGAAATGTGCCCCAGGTCCTCCAGCAAGAAGGCAGAGCAGGTGCCACTATGACTGTCCAGGCAACCGCAGGCGGCCTTTGTCTCTCAGCCTTTTGCTCTGCAGCTCTTCAGCCGTCTACCTGTGGCTTAAGTCGTCTTCCTGCATGCGAAAGAAATGCCTTCCAGGCACGGGTAGAGAAGGTTGGGAGACAGTGTTGGGATGGGAGAAGACAGATTTCTGGAGCTGGTAGGAACACTCCAGGCGATGCAGGGTTCCCAGATGGGCCCAGTCACATGTGGATAGTGTTTCTTTATCTTTTTATTTTCCACCGTGATGGAGGGGGAATGGGGGTACCGTTGTTCCAGAACAAGTTTGGAATGGCTCCTGATTTTCTGGGTGGTCGGTCAGCCCTGCCCCCTGCCCACCCAGGGCCACACTTTCTGGGCATCGTGCCTGGCCAGCCTGCACTCTGTGAGCGGGGTCACAAGTGCCAACCTCCATGTCCTGGCACTTTCCTGTCTGGTTAAACTCTCCCTACTTCACTGCTCTACCCATCTTTACATATATACTAGAGACCCATTATAGGAAGATTCCTGCAAGAATAGAGCTTCCTGCAGCCTAAGCAAAGCTCCCTCTCTTCTCTGCTGCCTCGATAGCTCGCTCCCATCTCTGCTGCCTCTGATTGGCTAGTGGGCATGGCTTGTGGGTGTAGCCACAATTTGCATATTACTCTTTTATTAGATAGGATATTGATTTCAGAGAAAGAGAGAGGAGAGAGAATGATTAATCAATTGCCTCCTGCACACCCCACACTGAGGATCAAGCCCACAATCCCAGTCATATGCCCTGACTAGGAATCGAACCGGTGACCTCTTGGTTTTGGGGTCAGTGCTCAACCCCTGAGCCACACCAGCCTGGCCCCCTATTCGCCTTTAATCAGTGGGAGACGTTTGCTCACCCACCACAGCCTGAGCAGGGAGGACCCCAGGTTACCCCAACGGCTTTTGTCACTGTCAGCAAGGGCCCTAATAGAGTTGGTAGAGAGGGTTCCTCTGAGGCGCCGGTCCCGACAAGGAAAGCTTCTGTAATCTCGCCTTTGTTTAGAAATATGAACTTGGGAGCCCCACTGCCGAGAGTGTCAGCAGCCACGCTGATCCGCGGCCTTGGGCACATTCATTGGAATTGCTTTGAAATTGGATATTCAAAATTCAATAAGAATAAGCCGGCCTGATGGTACAGCTGCAGCATCTCACCCATCCAGCTGGGTAAGCCGCCACGGTTTCCAGACCCGGGACGCACACAGCCTGGGTGTGACGGAGAGACGAGGAGCGTGGGAGCTGGCAGAGAGCTCTTCCTGGCAGCCCAGCCCGCCCCCGGCTCCCTGCCAGCGGCTCCCGGAGCAGGCCGGCACTGGCACCAGGGCTCCTCTTGCCGGCCTGCCCAGGCCGGGACCAAATGCCTGCTTCGGTCCTGGCCAGGGTCCAGGGGGAGGGAGTGCCTCAAGGGCAAATGGATGGGGTATTGGAAAAGAACAACAACAATAAAATCACACCGCTCCAGTTGTTCGGAGAGCGGCTGGACTTCCCGAATACTCTGCCGCCGATCCAGAGCCATCGGTCCTGTGTGTGTGTGGGGGGGGGGGGGGGGGGGGGGGGGGTAATTAAATTGTATGCAGATGTAGACAAACACCATCATTTGCCCGTGAGCAAATGCTGCTGCTTTTGCCTGTCAAGGCGGTGGTCTGTTTCCACCCACATGGGGGGGTGGGGTCCCCCTTCCGCATCGTTGTCCATTTGCAAAAGCTATTCATTCCACCAGGGACTTTAAGGGAAGACCATTCTCACTTCCCTGTGAGACTCAGTGCTGTTGGACCTCCCTGCTCATGATAGGTAATCGCCAGGCTGAATAAAAGCTGTGACATGCTGCCCTGGCTGGCGAGCTCAGTGGTTAGAGCATTGGCCAAGCACAAAGGGCCGTGGGTTAATTCCTGGTCCAGGGCACTGCATACCTGGGTTGTAGGTTCTATCTCTGGCCCTGGTCAGGATGTATGTGGGAGACAACTAACCAAGGTGTCTCTCTTACATGGATGCCTCTCTCTGTCTCTCTGTCTCTCTCGCGCTCTCTGTGTCTCTCTTTCTTCTTCTTCTTTTCCTTCTTTTCTTCTTCTTCTCCTTCTCCTCCTCCTCCTCCTCCTCCTTCTTCCTCTTCTTCTTCTTCTTCTTCTTCTTCTTCTTCTTCTTCTTCTTCTTCTTCTTCTTCTTCTTCTTCTCTTTCCCCTCCTCCTCCTCCTCCTTCTCCTCTTCCCCTCCCTTTCCTACTCCTCCCTTCCTTCTGCTCTCTCTAAAAATCAATGGGAAAAAAATATCCTTGGATAAGGATTAAAAAAAAACCTGACCTGCCTATGAGACATATACATGTATGAAATAATATATATAATAAATATAATATATATTAATATATTGATATATACAATATATATCAATATATTAATATATAATATGTGTGTATATATTATACATATATATGTACATATATAAAGTATATATATAATGAATACACACACACACACACACACACACATTTACTTATTTATAGACAGATGGAGTAGGGAGAGAGACCCATACAAAGACTCCATATGTGAGAAGTGTGTCTTGTTACCCTCAGGAACTGTACTTGGCCCCCTCACACCCCGTGCATGAGTCTAGGCTCTGTTGGGATTGGTTTGTGTGAGCCGCCGTGAGTCGGATTCCGGGAGAAATACCCGTGTTAACCCTCTGACGGTGGCACGGCTGCCACCCGCAGTGCCATGCCTAAAGAGGGGTAATCGGGCCTCTGCTGGCAGGGCCATTGTTGGCGGCCCACTCCATTGGCCTGCGTTAGATTATCGCCAACCACTCAAGGGCCAGCCGTGAAATTTAATTTGGAGTTTTACAGGCACATTCTGAATCCGAAATCTCAATAATAACTTTCCCTTTGCTCAGCCTTTTAACTGTGAAATTCAGTCGGGGAGTTTCGAAGCAGCAGGTAATGTCACAGCACTCCGGAGGGATTTTGCCAGAATTCTACTAAAGTGCTTGCAAGTGTCATTTCCATATTTAACTAATTTCAGTTTTTAATTAGCTCCATGTGAAAAATGAGGGTTCACGCTGAGCTCCTCTGTCAGCACAGACGCTGGTTTCCTTTCTAGGATCTCAGGACAATTAAGAAAAAAACAGCCGATGCTACAGTAAGTGTGATCATGCGTGGCTCTCTCAAGCCAGCACCCCGCTCATGGGCTCCCTGGCAGGGAGAAGGTGGCGCTGCTGGGCCGGGCTGCTGAGCCAAACCGGGAAGAGCAGTCTCCAAGAAGGTTCAAATGCGAACTTGTGGCTCCCAGGGAATGATTTCTTAGCTGCAGGTCACAGATTCCTGTCCCTGAGCTCCGCACGATGACCTGAGATCGCTTTATGAAAGAACGCTGTCCAAAGCAGCGAGCTACAAAAATGGGATATTTTGTAGGGAAACAGCTTTTCTCAGTGCCATCTCTGTGCTCGGCTCCTATATGGTCACCTGTCCCTAGAAGGTCATCCATGTCGCTAGAAGGTCATCCGTACTCAGCTGAGTAGGACCCTTGGCATATGAAAGTAACTGTCACAATTAAGTTTCCAAATGCAGACAGACCTGGGAATGTGTTCATCCTCCATTCCAAGTGCAGAATGTACCACTTGGGACTCACATGCAAATGGAAAACTGCATCCCCTTCAAAAAAAATGTATTGAGACGTTCTGTTTTGCATAAATTGAAAAATATTTGATGTGATCAGGTCTCTGAAACAATTTCAGGGAAGCCAAACAAATGCAGGCCCTGCATATCATTTGCATAGCATGCATGCTAATGGCGTTACTTGTTGAAAAGAAGAGTCATTGAAAGTTTTTTAAATGGTGAACGTGGAGACGTGGTTGACATTTCCCTTTGTAGTGATTTTTAGAAATTGGTTTGGTAGGAACGTAGAATCCTTTCGTTGCCCCCCTCCCCCAAAAGTATGTTGGGTAACTATTCCAAATTGATAATGGACATTAACAGATGACATGGAAAAAAAAATACAAACAGGTGATGCCATCTTGAGAACACTGATATCTTTACCAAGAACTGAAAATTGGAATTCAAGTGGCAGAAGGAAGACTCAAGTATTGTGTCTCGTAGCGTGAATAAGGAGCAGAGCAGAAAACAGTTGCGTTTGCTTCCGTGGTCTCTTGTCTACGGTCGAAGCGTGAGTTCCCAAGAGGAGACACAAATGTGTGGGGCCAGTGGACCCCCTCTTTGGTGTGGAATTAGAGAAGCACGTGTCCTGTGGGTTGGCAGAAACCCCACTGTTTTGAGACTTGCTTGTGTGAATCAGATGTGATAAAAGGGAAGCATAACGAGACCACCCAGAGGTTGTCTGACCTAAAATAGCTGCCACGTTGACCAGCAGCAAAGGCTCCATTAGCCACTGATGCCCAGGTGGGCTTTGCTCTCCCTGTTTGGTATGGTTGCCACCCACCTAAGCTCAGGGGTGTGATGCTTCCTTACTCGTACTGTGATCAGGCCCCCTGTGATGGGCAGCGGATCTGTGAATTGAAAAAAAAACACCTTCTCACTCTGCATGGTCTGTGGTCACCTCTCCAGGGAAGACTGGAGAGGGGAGCTTCGCTATTTCTTTGCTCGTCTCAAGGTGTGATCTCAAGTGGGCCTCTGCTGAGTCTCAGCCCAGCGCCTGCAGTCACAAGAAGCATGTCTTCTTGTGAGGAGGTCTGACCCCCAGTTCCTTTGAGTGTTCGAGACCCCTCTCGACAATGCAAAGAGCAGGCAGAAAGCCGTGTCCACCTAAACGCTTACCTACTGACGTGGGATTAGCAGTGAGCCGTCCCGTGAGCTGAGAAGCACACACTCTGAGGGGCGAAGTCAGAATGAGCAGTGGAGGGGGTGTGCGGCCACAGGCAGAAGCCATAGAGAGAAGTGCTAAAATGGCAGTGCTTTTAAGGGATTTTATGTGAATTCTGGGCCTGATCACTAAGGTTGGAGGCCATGGTTGTGTAACAGAGCACTTTAATCTTCCTCTTACCAGTCATCCCCTTATTAATTGATAAAACCAGTCTTTTCTAGGACAAGGTAAGGGAACAGACTCCACAATCCACGATGCCCAGCATCCAGTCCCAGGTTTTCCCACTTACTAGCTCCATGAGCATAGGTCACACCCTTCACCTCCCTATGACTGTTTCCTCCTGTGGAAGGACACAGTAATAGTCTCAAGGGGGTTTGTAAAGATTAAATGCAATGATTTTTTTAATAGCCCTTAGCACAGTACTCAGCAAAAGCAGGGGGTAAATAAAGATATTTTTCTATGCCAGGTTTGGGGTGCACAATAGTGAACCAGACATACTTACTTACTGCCCTTCCCAAATACACAACCACCTCCCCAGGTAGAACCAGTACAGGTGAATCAGTACCATTCAAGACTCAGCCAGCTTTCCAATTTCTACGTGAGAACAGGGCATCGCTTTAGGGGTGTGGAATGGGACCATCTCAGCAAAAACAAACTAATTAGCTAAAGCCACTTATTAGGATAATAATTAGAATGATAATCCCTCCCATGGACAGAGTGGTCATGGGTGCACCTGGCAGGAAATTGGACACACACACACACACACACACACACACACACACACACGATGACCCTAAGTCACACTCACCGGATGAGAGTTGGCTCCTGACCATGTACGAAACACAGGGCTCTGTGGAAAGGACATTGAAGGTCAGCTCTGAGGTCATTGCCCCTTCATTAAGGAGTCATTCCAAGTGCATGGGGCTTTCCCAGAAGAAGAAATGTTATGTTGCCCTTAAATCCAAGCGTACTGCCTGGGCTTCGTGTTTCACTAAAACTATCACATAATTCACCCAGAGCTTTTGGGGCACCGTAGCCTCTGCTGACAGATTAGAGAACACCAAGGAAACGTGCTTCTGCTTGAAATCCTGTGCAGCACTGACCTTGACCCAGGTCTGGCTTTGTGTGTCCTAAGTCCAAGATCAGTCCTTCACCCCAACGCTCAGGATTCTTCCTTGGACACTTAGTGCCAAAAATAAAAAATAAAAATAAAAATCACTCCTCGTCTCCAGAATGAGAAAGTGTTGTGTAAAGAAAAATCCAGTCCAACTGCTTGGTTTTCCCACTTTAGGAAATAGAATTGAACTTCAGCTCTGGGCGGCTCTGGCTTGTGTTAAATATTCGAACAGAGAATAAATCTCGGTGTGCGTTTCGTTTGCTGTCTTGCTTTTGTTTCTGGTTTTATTGTTTCCCTTCGCGTGGAATGTTTCGGGAACAACTGTTTGTTCTTGCTAAGAAGTTCGGCTCCCAGGCACTGGAGCAGATTTATGCAGTCGTAAGAAGACATCACCTATTACTTTGTGTAATAAACTTCCTTTCAGATGGAAGAGGAAATACGGCTGTGCCTTGACGGCAGAGCCAGTTCAGTAAATATTTACAGGGCTCAACATGGTTGGCGCAGATGGAGCCTGCGGAGAGCTCGGGGCTCCAAACTTTGAGCTGAGAGTAGGAAGGGGCAGACCTTGCACATGATTGCAATGAACCTTCCAGGAGGCTCAGGGGATGGGTTCAGACCGGCTGGTGCGCCCCATGCTGACTCCCTCCATGTCAGATGTGTCCAGGGAGCTTGCCGAGAGTGGAGACCTAATTTTATCCAAGCTGAAATTTTCTGATAAATTCCTCAGGTCCCTCCCAGGACTCCATGTGGTGGATAAAAAGAGTCATCCATATGCTTTGCACCCCAGACAGCCAGGCGGTTTTGACGCTTTGTGGAAAGTGTAGATGCCCGATCGGGATTCTCATCCAGGCAGAGAGCCATCCCAAGGCTGCATGGAGAAGGGGTCTGGACTGAGGGGCATGAACAGTGCCATCCCTCGTGAGAACTCGGTCCCTCTGCAAGGTTCCTGGCAGGTTGTGGCAGGCACAGCAGGGCAGCCCGACTCACATCAACTCCCTCGGCGACAGCACTGCCAGATTCGATGTTAGGACACCCAGCTGAACTGGAGTTTCAGGTCAAGAACAGATAATGCTTTTAGTATAAGTAAATATGTCCCAAATAGTGTAGGGGAACTTCAAGTTTAACTGACATCCTGATTCTTATTTCTTTTAAAATATATATACATATATTTTATATATTTTTTGTTGATTTCAGAGGGGAAGAAAGAGGAAGAGAGAGAGAGAGATAGAAGCATCAATGAGGAGAGAGAATCATTGATTGGCTGCCTCCTGTGCATCCCCCACTGGGGATTGAGCCTGCAACCCAGGCATGTGCCCTGACCAGGAATCGAACCGTGACCTCCTGGTTCACAGGTCAGTGAATCGGGCTCAACCACTGACCCACCCCGGCTGGACCTGATTCTTATTTCTTAGTCTGGACATTTTACTTGGTGGCCAAATCTATCATCAACATCTTCTTCATCCAGTCTTCTCCGGCACACCCTGAGCCCAGGTCAGGTCATACTGTTCTGTTCCTTTCCTGACCCAGTGATTGACACAGAGGAGGCCAGGGACCCCAGTGGAGACAAGCAGACACTCTAGGCAAGGATGTCTACAAGTGCAACTGGAAAATGGAGGAAACATCCCTTTCTCTGGTGGCCCCAGGGGTTGCAGACATGCATGTGGCCTTCTTTAGCGGTCATGGTCTCCCGTGCCCTCTCCCTCCCACCCCGCCCCCCTTTACATTCATGAACTGCACCTTTTCTTCTGTGAGCTGTCTAATGGCCTTCCAACTCTCCCATGTTTTGCTTAAGCTAGGTGGAGCTGAGCTCTAATAGCCCTAAGCTAATACATGAGATGCTCCGCAGCTCAGCCCAAGCTCCTGAGTCCAGCCTCAGGGACTATAGGAAAAAGGAATTTTCCCTGGGAGTGCTTACAGATGGTATTTACAATCAGATGCCCGCCATAGCTACCCCAGATGCCCGCCACAGCTACCCATGCATCGTGGCTCCGGGCAGCTCTGGGCCTGAGAGCAGGATGGGAATGCAGTCATCCCACCACACAGAGCAGGGAACCCCAAGGCCCACCTGCCTCCAGACAGTGGAGGAGGGGGCTTGCCTCCCTGCCATCTGGGAACCACTGTCTGAAATATCTTCCCTCTCAAAATCTCTCCCAGCCACTAACCGACACGGCACCTAAAGTGTGCACCCTTGGAGCTGATATGTTTGGCTTCATTCGTGGTTCTCCTCCAGCCTTGCACAGCCATTACCGGGAGAAAATGTGATGCTGTACTCAGGGCCATGGATGAACTCACGTATAAGTTCTGATGGATTTTTAAAATGCTATTGAAGTGGCTGATAGTGTGTGACAGGCAGTGTCTCCTGTACTGGGAAGGCGCCCGTGCAAGTGGCCCTACTACGTCTGGAGGTGGCCATGAGCCTCTCTGGTGACTGACCACCTTGGCAGGCAGAATGGACAGGGCGCAGGGACTGGAAGGAGAGGAGACCTGCTGGAGGGACCGCCACCTGCTGCACCGTTGCACTTTGGCCCAGGGCTGGGTCTGCTATTTTCTCCATCTCTCCACCCTGGCTGAATCGTCCCTTCTCCACATTGCATCGTCCAGATGTTCCCACATCCTCTCCAGGGGGGCAGAGCCCTAGGGCGCCCAGAGGGAGGGGTTGGGGAATTGCACACCTCCTCCACCTTCTTGGAAAGAGTCCAGCGGAGCCTGTTCTTTCTTGACGTTCTCTTCCACACATTGCCGGCAGCCCAGCTTCATTCAACGCCAGCCGTTCTCAAACTGCAACTGCATCCGTCAGAATCTCCGGAGGGCTTGTTCCTCCACAGACAGCTGGGCCCCATCCCTGCCTGCGTTTCTGATCTGTGGGACCGGAAGGAGACCCTGTAATGTGCAGCTCTAACAAGTTCTCGGGGTGCTGAGACCGCTGGTCTGGGAACCACAGCCTGGAACCACGGGCCTGGCCCGCCAGCTGCTCCAGAGCAGCAGTGTCTTAGTCATCGCCACACCCAGGGCTTGACTCAGCACCAGGCGCGGAGTGGAGGGGACGGAATACCTGTTCCCCGAACCCTCGGGCCACGCAAGCCTTTGCCCTGTGCAGGGTCAACACTAAGCCTGTGAGCACACTGCCTCAGCAGGTGGCTGTCCCTCCAGTAGATCTCCTCTCCTCCCAGTCCCTGCGCCCTGTCCTTTCTGCCTGCCAAGGTGACCAGTCACCAGAGAGGCTCATAGCCACCTCCAGACTTAGTCAGGCCACTGGCATGGACGCCTTCCCTGTACAGAGACATTGCCTGGATGCCCAGCCACACACTCCCAGCCACTTTAATGTGCTTTTTACCCCATGGCACCTCCAGAATATTAACACAGGAGGTGGTCAAGGGCAGCAATCTGGGTGGAAACAGGGAGGCTCGGGGCTTGTCTTGAAGGGGCGTCAGCATGGGAAGCACCCTGTTTTCACTTAGAGTCTAAGTGGGTCATGGCCCACAGGTTGAGAACCGCTGCTGTAGAGCCTAAGACCATTGGAAAGCACAAATATTTCATTACGATTCATGAATAGTAGCAAAATTACAGTTATGAAGTAGCAACGAAAATAATGTTATGGTTGGGGCTCACCACAACATGAGGAACTGTATTAAAGGGTCGCAGCATTAGAAAGGTTGAGAACCACTGACTTAGACTGTTATCTGTTGCCGCTCAGGAGATGGGGATGGAAACCATTTAGAGCTACACACACACACACACACACACACACACACACACACACACACACACGCACACGCGCACACACGCTTGCGCGCGCTCAAGCACCTCCCTCTCTCTCCCCCACTGCTCCTCCCCACCACTGCTGCCTGTTGCCACCAATAGCCATGTGCATGACACGTGTTAGTCAGGTCAGCAGGTCTGAGGCTGCGCTTAGCAGAGCCCTCCAAAAGGGGGCTCAGGAGCCAGCATGGCAGGCAGACACAAATGCAACCAGGCAGGTGCACCCTGGCCTCTCCGCCCAGGTGCGCCACCTCCCAGGTCTCTGCAGCCACTTTGGTCAAGTGGCTCTGCAGGAGGCGATCCCTAAGTATTTCCCCGCAAGTATTCTGCGGTTCTACTTCAGAGGGCAGGTGCTCTCCTGTTTAGGCTCGGCTGTCTGCCTGTGGCCTCCCTATTTGGGATCTGAGGGAGATTTTTCTCCAGGAGGACAAGGTTATTTCTGGCCAGTCCACACCATCCCTGTTGAGCCCTTAGCTCTGTGTCAAGCTGAGCTAAGTGATTTGCATCATTTATCTTATTTAATGTCGCAAACTACTGGTGAGTTTAGAGTGTTTTAACATTCCCGTTTTATAGAGAAGGAAATTGAGGGTCTGAGAGATTGAAAAACAAAGAGCAGCCAAGACTGGTTTGGCTCAGTGGATAGAGCATCGGACTGCGGACTGAAGGGTCCCGGGTTCGATTCTGGCAAGGGCATGTACCTTGGCTGCGGGCACATCCCCAGTAGGTGTGCAAGAGGCAGCTGATTGATGTCTCTCTCTCATCGATGTTTCTGACTTCCTATCCTTCTACCTTCCTCTCTGTAAAAAATCAATAAAATATATTTAAAAAAAGAAAAAGAAAAAAGAAAAGAAAAACAAGGAGCAACATTTTTTCCAGAGCCTCAGGGCCAGGTTTGCCTGGTTCCAAAGCTTCTCTAACCACCACGCTCTTATTTCCCCAAAAGTATGTTTTGCCCACAATGCACCCTCAGAAGACAGCATTCTTTTGGGGGTATTTTTACTGTAAAAGGCAAAAAGTATTGTTGTTAGGAGTCCCCAAGTTCAAAGCCCAGCTCTACCACTACTGACAGAATGACCTTGGGCAAGTCTCTTGATCTCTCTTTCTCATGGTTTCTTTAGCTAAAAATTGTTGTAATGAAAGCATCTGTTCTCTAGATATTGTATTGAGCAATTAATATATTTAAGATGGACCATGTCTAATTACTGATATTTTACCATGTTGGATCTACAAAAAACCTAAAAATTGTATGTCTAAATATCTAAAGTTCTTAGAACAGCGTCTAGACATAGTAAGCACTTATATTGGTATTGGTGTCGTTCTTATGAAAAATTGCACTGAGAGTTTGCGGTATCTGGGTATGTATAGTAGGTGCCCAATGATTGCTGGTGAATTTAGGCGTTGAGTGAAAACTGGGTTGTCCAGGAACGCACGTGCAGTGGTCTGGGCTAAGGAGGCACCCTCCCCTCGGGGCTGAGCAGAAGACAGGCAGGGAGCATAGGGGCTCTCAGATGCTAATAGATTCCAGACTCCTCCTGGCATGGCCTGGCAGAAAGTGGGGAAGCTCTCAGCAGGATGCCCTGACCCATGGACAGAGCCTTCTGAAGTAGTCTTTGTCCTCTGGCCTTAAGAAGTGAAGCAAAACTTCAAGGTGGAGGGGGTGGGAGGTTAAGTCTTGCGGTTGGCTTGTGTGTTGCTTTTATACAGTTGGCAATCATGAGAAAAGCTCTCTGCTCAGCCCGTTCCTCTGCTGCTGTTGTTTTTCTTGCTTAGACCCCTGCAGAGGGCAGGGAAAGCGCCGCATTAGCGCATTAGCGCTGGGTCTTTGGGAACAGAAAGACAAATGGCAGAAGTCAGATGTGATGGAGCAGGGGGCAGTGCTCCCCCAAGTACGCCAGGCGGTACACACACTATGACTTTGTGTGGCGTGTGGACAAACTTTATTTCAACGTGTCTATTTCAATGCATCTTATCACTAAGACATCAAGCTTTTCATTTCACAGACGTTATTTGCGGAGGAGGCTACGTGGATTAACGTTTTCTGAACTGGGGGGTGATTTTAAAATGTGCTAAGGAAAGACCACCAGTGGACATCAGATTGAGTGAAAAGCATGAACCTGGCCCAGGATGACTGAGGTTAGGGAAACACTGATAAGGGGGCCCGGGGGGGTTGAGATACGTCTGCATAGTCCTGCCTCTGGCACAGAGTAGCTGGGTGAGAGTGAGCAAGTAACTTAACTTCTCTAAGCCTCGGTTTTCTCTTATGTAAAGTGGGCATAATAATTCCTGCTTCAAAGGTGATTTTTTTGGCAGGGGTGAGGTAGGATGGGGAGGGGGTAATTAAATGAGAAATGCCTTTGATAGAAACTGAGAGCCTGGCACAGAATAATTTTGTTTCTTACTATTACCATTATTATCCTTAGCCTGGTACACTGTAAGATCTCAATTAATTGCATTTTTATAAATCCGACTGGTTGAGCCATTCTTTCATTCCATAATTATTTCTTGGATACTAGTATGTCCTAAACCTGATACTGGTTCCTGAGACAAATTCATAATGGGGGGGCGGGGGGCGGGGAAAGAGTGGTGAAGACTCAGTCTCACCCCTCCCAATGCTCATGGCTCAAGTTTGGGGGAGGCGGAAGTAGGATGGTCGGTAAATCATTACCCTGTAAAGCCATAAATGTTGTCAGAGGGGTGGGTATAAAATATCCCAGCATGCGCTGAGGAGGAAATCAGCCCAGAAGAACCCCATTAAGCTACATGGTCTCACCAGGCCAGTGGGGTTCAGTGGTCGAGCATCGATCTATGAGCCAGGAGGTCACAGTTGGATTCACAGTCGGGCACATGCCCAGGTTGCGGGCTCCATCCCCAGTGTGTACCATGTAATAAAAATAAAAATAAATTAAGAAAAAAAGAGAAAGAAAACACATGGTCTAGAAACAGCTCCATCCAATTGCCACGTGTAGCTCCTGAGCACTAAAACATGCTCTCTGTGACTGAAGAACTGAATTTTCCACTTGACTTCATTGTAATTAATTGAAGTTTTAAAACTGAAGCAATATAAAATATTTCTCTGTTTAACACACTTTTATTGTTTTGGCAATCCTGCATTTCCCTTGAACCACGGAAAATACAAACCAAATGTGGACAGGAGGTCATGGTTCAATTCCTGGTTGGAGTAAATGCCTTGTTTTAGGCTTGATTCCCAGTAGGGGACATGCAGGAGGCAGCCAACCAATGTTTCTCTTTCATCAGTGATGTGTCTATCTCTCTATCCTTTTCCTTGCCTCTTTCTGAAATCGCTGAAAACTTATTTTAAAGTAAAGATAGAAAAACATACTATTAAATTCATTTTTACCTATTTAATGTGACTGGTAGAAGTTTTCGAGTCATGCATGGTGTGCTCATGTGGTAGCTCTGTCGGACCAAAAGCTGAATGGAAATGACAGTCCAAGTTGAAAGGTATAGACTGAAGAAGAGGTCCACGTCTGGGAACCTGGGGCAGTGCTTTCTGACAGACCTGGAGCGGAGCCTGGAGGATCTAGGGCCCCGCCTACTTCAGAGGCCATTCTTGAGGCTACGGAAGATTTGGTCCTCACTATGGGAACACACAGAGTTGCCAGATTTAACAAATTTCCCAAAAAAAATCACTCTGGCAACCCTTGGCGTTAGGCACATTGCAGAAGGGCAGTGAGCCTCATTCTCTTCATTTGTAAAATTGGGACGATAAACTACCTACCTCAGGAGTGTCTTATGTTACATTAACAATTAAATCAAATCAGAGAAGGTCAAGAGGGGATATATTTACTTAGCTATTTTAATTTTTTTTTATTGATTTCAGAGAGGAAAGGAGAGGGAGAGAGAGATAGAAACATCAGTGATGACAGAGAATCATTGATCGGCTGCCTCCTCCACACCCCCTACTGGGGGATCGAGCCTGCAACCCAAGCATGTGCCCTGGCGGGGAATCAAACTCTGACCTTCTGGTTCATAGGTCAACTCTCAACCACTGAGCCACACAGGCCGGGCACGAGGGGATATATTTAGAAACTTCAGCCTAAAAGAGCTAAGTAGTGTAAAGTTGGGGAACTCGACAAAGGTGTTCATCTTTTTGGAGCTCCGAACATGCAGGTCTGAGGGAATCTATATCCCAGGCTGGAGATAGAGACACTGCCCTCCAACTACAGATGAATCGGGGCGCACCTGGATTGCGGTCGTCCACAGAATTATGTGGGGTCGGGGAGCATGAGCCAAAGGGAGGAGGGAGATTCATTATGAACCATGTCGTATGTCTTTCTGCTGTCACTGAATGCTTTGTTTAAGCCAAAAATGCCACAGCTGTTACAATGCTGGTACCTGTTAAGAGAAATGTGTACCTTTAGCAGGAAAGAAATGTGTGGGACTTGAGTTTCACATAAAACCCCTGAAATTCGCGCTATTAAGTAAATTGCCACAAACCCAAAGTAAGTCTAATTGTGTCATTTATCTAATTGCAGATGAAAATGTGGTTCTTTTTTTAATGGCTACTGGTGACCTGCATTTCAAAAAGTATCCTTTTTTTTCCCTCCCAGATTCTCTTCCTCTCAGTAAAAAGTTGTCCATATTGCTATTAGCATATCAGAGGACTAGGACTATGTATTTCTGGGAATTTCATTTCCTACTACATGATAAGGCCCTGAGAGATAGAACTAATTTTTTTAACATGAAATTCCTTTTTAACAGAATCAAGTTTAAAGTGTTTCAGGTTAGACCTGCAAAATCCACTTAACTAAAAACCATTTAAGAGAAAGATCAAGCTCAAATTGCTAATACAAGATTTTTGATTTCTGAGTTTTAAAAAATCCCTGAGCGAACCATGTCAAGAATTAAAAATTGAAAAGAACATCGTCAGCCTCCCCACGTGCCTAATTTGGCTCCGCTGAACAAATGATCAAGTTGAGATGAGAATTATATACATGATTTGCTCAACATCCTTATTTCTTCAACTCATTTCTCACTCCTGAAAAATTACCAAGTTCCCGTGCAGGAGGGAGCGCATCTGTATCGACCATGGCGCCGTTGGTCCAGGTAGAAATAGAAAAATGGTGATTTCAGCTTCTAGTTGTGAATGAACTTCTGCAGAAGTAATTTATCATAGAAAGCCGATCTGATGAATTTGGGATCCAAAAGGGTCAGAATGCCTCCTTTGTTGACTAATTTATTAACAGGTCATTTTTGCTCATGCCTTCCTTACCTTGTAAATCATAATGAAAATTTTAAGTGGGTGAGAGAAGAAGCTTTCTCTATGGTCCCTCATTTTCTCATTAATAAGGCATCGCGTTGCCTGTAGGTTTCAGAATTGTCTATCCTTCTTTAGGGAGTTGGAAGAGGGCAATAGAAAGAAAACCACAGTCAAGAAACCAAGGTTCAACCCGGCTCAGCCAGTTATTGGTAGTCAAGACCTTGGACAAGGCATTTCACCTAAGCAGGGCTCAAGGTCATCTCTGTCCAGCAAAGGTCTGGACCCACATGGCCTTTGAGCCCACTTTGACTGTGATTCTGCTCTTCTGATGCAATACAGGAAGGAAGCCACAAAGCTTTCTCTGAGAGGATTTATGCAAATGAGGAAGAATACATCCCCAGTCTTCACTAGTGTTCAAGTTGAGCTGACAGTTGTCCTGCTATGAGCTGGGAAGGTGCAATATGCAGGCGTTAGGTGTCACATGGCTCAGGTTCAAATCCCACCTCAATCATTTTCCAACTGTACATTACTTCAGCTCTCTGAGCCTCGATTTCTTCGTCTGTCAAATGGGAAAATAATACACGCATATCATAACATTGGTGCCTGGCACACACTAAGGACTCAGTAAAAGTTAGCCATGATCACCATTGTGGTCATGACACAATGACCCATGACCCAGCAGAAAGTGAGACACATGACTTCAGTGCCTCCTGTGTGTTTAATATGCCCAGATCCCCGCCTCCTGTATACACACAACACCGTATAAGATCAGTGTGACCTTTTGACCATTCATCCATTTGACCGTTCGACAGGCAGTTATGATAGGCAATGACTACCAGGGGGACAGATGCTTCAACCGGTAGGTTAGGTTGCTGCTGGGGCCCTATCACCCCTGAATGTGGTTCACCTGCATCAAATTCCCTTTCAATGTGCACAAATCCATGCACTGGGCCACTAGTAGAGATATAATTATAGAGCAAGACTACGTGGCTGGGAGCCTGTGCTGGCTTCTCTAATCAGCTACCCACCCTGTCAGTTTGAGCCAATTTCCCAGCACCCCTCCACTCCATTCTCTCATCTATGAAATGGGAGGAATAATAGTACCCACCTCTAGGTTTATTGGAAAAGGGAAATAAGGGAATGCTTATAAAATGCCGGGCACCATGCTAAGGAACATGGTGCTCAGGGAGGGAAATTAGTCATATGGAGATGGATCTGTTATATCTCAGGGACCCCAGATGGAGAGCTGGCTCTTCCTTCACCCCATCCTTGAGGCCTCCCTGCTTCTGCTATGGGTCTCAGGTTGTCTGGCTGTGGGTCCAGAGTTCAATTACAAGGCTCCCTAGTTTATGGGGGGTTCGGGGGGGACTGCTGAGGACTCAGGAAGGGAAATGAATCCAGACCCTCCTCTTGTTGGCTGCAGCCTAGAGAAGGAAGAAATGTGCCCCAGGAACGGAGTGTGTCCCGTTTCCACCGGAGAGTTCTCCCTCTTTGTTCCAGTGCACATGGCACCTCTACCGATCGATGTGACATCTTATCCTCTGCAGCGCTCACCGTGTCTGCTTCCTGGGGTTCCAGGGGCCGCCTGCCGCACACAGCCTGCGTCGTCGTTTCCTTTGTGGTTGGGGCTCTTGAAGACTAGCCCCCCTTCCCCACGGCTGCTGGTTGTTTTCTGAAAGAAAGGCAGAGATTGTTGGGGCTGTCGGCACTGAATGGCAGGCTCCGGAGGGGGGTGGAGAAAGGTGTGCTTAGGTGTCTGTGTACGGATCGTGGCAATGTGTTTTGCTATCACAAAAGCTCTTAAAAATCCCAGACCATGATTTATTTGCTGAATAAAGCCTACCGATATTATCATTCTCTAAAGGTATTTTGATCACATGGGTCCTTTCTCGCAGAAAGAAAGGCTTTTATTGTATTTCTTTCCTGGGAAAAGCAGCAACAGGAACAGGGTGAGTGATACCCTGTGTGGCGAATGGCTCCACGCATGTGTTTGGTGCCTGAGAATGAGTTGGCTAAGGGGACAATGGGACAGGGCACCATCCATGGCCAGGCCTCCAGGCTGCAGTCGGAGAGACCCGGCACAGGGACAGAAAGTGGCTGTGAGCGCGTGTCTGTCTTGCGTATTGATCTGCCTGGCGATGCTGAGAGCAGGGGGCCTTGTTAGAGGTCACCTGAGCTCACCAGACATCACGCACCCAGTGTCCGCAGTTGCATCTGCAGTGCATCCGCGAGGATGACAGGGGCGGGGATGACACCAGCCTGGGGCTCCTTACGTCCTGAAGCTGCACGGAGCCCCAGTTTTTTCTCTCCAAACACAAGAATTGATTAATTCCATACCGCTTCCCATTCGCCGTACCGTCCTGAGCCTGTCACAAGAATAGATTAATGTGCTGGTCCCTCCATGTGGATTCTTCTTGTCTCGAGAGTACACTGTTCCCTGGTTCCCGGGGCTGCGTGTGCAACTGTCACCTTGTCCTCGTGGCGCTCGGGAAGGAGGGACAGAAAGCCTCCATGCATTCGCCAGGGACTGGAACGTGGGTGACACAGACAACACCCCCACGATGACCATCTCAGCACCGTGGCTGGAGGACAAGGGCGTGCAGGGGGATGTGTGAAGGCAGGTACATTTCTGCAGAGCCCCTCTCTTGCCCAGCAATCCTGCCTGGATTCTGGCATCATCTCTGAGTCCTCCTTCCCCTGCTGTGTGATTCCTGCGCCACAAATGTTTAGGGAGATGGGACCTGGATGTTGGGCACAGGCACGTCGGGTACCAGACCACTCTTGGGAGATGGGTACCCATACCCCATTGCTAGCAAGGGCTTGGCGGGTGTAACATCAGCACTTTGACATTTCACTCCATTTAATGCATCGTACTACAGTGGGAGGAAAATCGGAGGCATCACGACACCGAGGCGGTTTCAAAGGGATTTTTTGAAAGCTCCTTTAAGACTTACGGCATTTCCAAGGACGTCACCCCTCCTGGCTTTCTTTGCATCTCTTCCTTTGTGCAGATGTAGGCGTTGACAGCATCCCTAAGAAGGATGCTATGAATACATTGCAGCGGGCCCCTCCTCTTTGAGGAAGGAGCACCCCAAAGTCACCAAACATAGTGTCCCTGGGCCTGATTGTGAATTACTGAAGATGCCAAACGTGTGATTTCTATTGACAATGGCGATTCCTTTCAGTTAAACAGCAAACGGGGAGTATTTATAGAGGACTGGTGGCTGCTTACAAAGGGAGGTGTCTGCCCCTGAGTGAGCCTTGGCAGTATTCAGTAAGTGATGCTGTATGTCACTACATGTCCTGTCAGTGTTGACCGCAGGAGAGCGTGAGGTTGGTGGCTCTCACTCTGCAGGTATCAGAGTCTACTAGTAAGTCTGAATCCCAGATCTCTCATTTCCTTGGGCAAGTCCCTTAACCTCCCTAAGCCCTGATTTCCTTTTTAGAAGATGTAGATTTCATTACCACCTCGCTGGGCTGGAACGGAGATAAGTGAGCTTTCATCCTCTTTAGAATCCTGTGTCGTCCCTTCTGACTCGGGTAGAAGCCACTAACTCCATTCCATCCTCGAATGTTCTTCCCCAGTTGTCAGCATGAATTGCTTTCTCCTGTCTCTCAGGTTTTGGCTGAGATGTCACCTGTCACAGATGCCATCTTTGGCCAATCCTCATTTAAACAAAAGAACTTTTAATTCCGTCCCCCCACAACCTGATATTTCCTAACCCTGTACACTCTACTTTTCACTTACGTGTTTTGTTTCTCTGTCTCCCACTAGAATGTGAACTTGTTGGCAGCTTTATTCTGGGTGCCTAGGACTCACCTAACACACAGTAGGTGCTCAATAAATATTTGCTGAATGATAAAAAAATAAATAAATGATAAAATTAACCTAATGAACCCAACACCTGGCACCTTGTCAACATAAATGTTAATTGTCTCCATGTCTTTGAGTAGGTTCATTTGCATGAGTTAATTCTCAGGACTGTTTGCAGAGTGCCACTGTTTGCAGGTGGCCTGTGCACATTGAGGGTTAGCGCTCCTGCACTGGAGCTCTGATTATTGCACAGTGGTTCTCTTCTCTAGGCAGTGGCACTTTTGCAATTGGCTACATTTCCCAGGGGAGCCTGGCATTGTTGACTAAATTGGCTGACTCAGGAGCCGGGAGACCCAGCCCTGACCTTTCCCATCATCCTACCTGATCTCTGAAGGAGCTTTGACATCCTCTCTGAGGCTCTTGTGAGTCTGACCACGCTGAACCACCGGACTCAGCAGGCACGGCTCCCCCTGTCCACTCCTAAACCCCGCTTGACTAAGCTTCCATTTCCAAATGGAAAGCCCAGTCTCTTCCTCGGATTATGTACGAACAAGCCTGATCTTTAAAGACACCCCAGCAGACACAGAGCACCCGGGGCCCCCATGTGTGGCCTCTGTGATAAGCAGGGGGCCTAACAGCTCTCTGAGAAGCATGGCTGACGTATTGATTGGCTCCTTTGTCAGGTTGACCCTCGACCAGCCAATGAGCATGGGAGATTCTAAGTGTCACTCAGCAGGGCCCATGAGTACTAATTACCATGTCAGACATCCCTGTTCCAAGCTGCCACTCCCCAAGGCCTATAATCTCCTATCCTGTGGTTGCTGGGGAATGGTGTTACCTGTAACTGTCCCTTCTTTCTTCCGTTTGCATGGGCTTCGTCTGAGTATGTTTTAGAGCCCATTTGGCACACACAAAATATAAAAATAACAACTACAATGGGAAACACACACACACACACACACACACACACACACACACACACATTGCAACTTCCATAAGAAAATATCCCCTAACTCCAGGTAGGTCTGTGTCTCATTCCTGCTGCAGGCGGTTCTGTGTGAGGTCTGTTCGTGATCTGCCATCCTGCTTTGGTTTGCCTTCAGCACTCAGTGGAAGTTTTTTCCACTTAGGCAGAGGGACACTCTCAGAGCCTGGCTGCCTCTTGTATTTTCTGTGGCTGCCTTCCCAGCTGCCACCTGGATGACATGCGCTTCCACTGGGAGCCTTTCCCTGTTCCATCCTTGCTGACCCACGGAGCCCCATTGTTCTGTCCGAGGGTCCCACTGGAGCGGAGCCTGTCACATTGTGATAAATTGTGCATTTTGGCCTCCAGTGGAAGTGAGAAACGTTAGGGAGAGGGCCTCCCAAATTCATTTCATTTCTGACCCTCAGAGGGTACAAACAAGACCTTTTGGGGTGACCTGTTGGAGCACCTGGGGGAGTGGGAGAGGGGCCACTCGCTGCACCTAGGATGTCCTATTCTGTAGCATGCAAATTGATGAGGTCAGTGTACACCCACAATCTTCAGATGAAGAAGCAGTAACTCTGGCTCCTCTGAGGCCCTTAGCTTTCTAAATTGGATTCTGAGAGTGGATCACAATTGGAAATATCATGACATCATGCTTAAAGGGCTATTTTGTTGTTGTTGTTGTTGTTGTTGTCGTTTATAAAACCAAATGTAGAGGCCCTCCTTGTGTCCTAACTCTTCCTGGCTGGGTTTTGGAAAGCATCCTCATGCTATAAATAAACAACTTCAAGGAAGGCACGGCGACCTGGTGTATGAAAATGGAATTTCTAATTTTCCCTAAAACTGAATGAGTCTGTCTAGATCGTCTCAGGTGGGCTGCTGTAACAAAGGACCCCACACTCTCAGTGGCTTGCAACAGTATCAGCTTATCTCTTCACTCCTTCTGTGTCCTATGACTGGTCAGCCATGGCTCTGAGCCACATTATTGTCACTCAAAACCTGGCTGACGGTGTGGAAGAGGATAAGAGGTGGGCAAAGTGTGTGCCACCTGGACACGGCCCACATCGGAATTCAACAAGGAAGAGGTGCTGAGCTCAGAAAGCGATCATTCACGAATCGCAGTGAGATTGTCCTAAACTGCAAGAAAGAGACCGTGTTTGCTGAGATCCTACAGCAAACCAGAATTTATCACCAGACCACTGTGACACCTGCCATTGTAACCCTCCTTGGGTTCCAAAATGCCCCTGCGATCCAACTTCACAGGCACCCGTTTCCTGGCCAGTGAAAGGGGGATTACGGTAATACCCTCTCAAATGTCAGCCTTGAGTCCTAAGATAATGTCCACAGGAAGTCTCTCCGGTGACTGTCGGGTATTAACATACTAACAATCAAAACAGCTTCTCTTCCCAGACTTGTCCATATTGCTGCCAGCACTGTCTCATCCCATCCTTTCTACCTCTGTGATAAGTTTATTTTATTTATAAGAACATGATGACCTTCAATCTAGCCTCTCCATCTTCCCCCATGGGTATCACCTGTTCTGCTAAACACTATGAAATGCCTTCTGTGGGTAGGGCACTTGGCAAGACCTGCCCGGGACAGATGCTTAACCCCCACTGTCCCCGAGCAGCCATTACTCCACCTGCAAAGGGAAACCTTCACAAAAGGGAAAGGGGGAGTTTGCCCACTGGTTCTCAGCCCCAACCCCAGAGCAGAGTCAGCCCATCCCCAGAAAAAAAAAATGTTTAAACAAAAGCCTATTTCAGACCCTGCTCCCCTCACCAAAAAAAAAAAAAAAAAAAAAAAAAAAAAAAAAAAACAGAAACAAGACAAGGCGGTTATACCCCTACTGTAATTCTCACTTATTAACATTCAATGCAACAACAGAAAATATGCCCAAACTTGAGTCTCATTTTTGTGGCGTTGCCTCTGCTGGGAGGACCGAGCTGAGCTCGGCAGATTTCGTTTCTCCATCTCACTTTCTGATCTTTTCTTTGCGCTTCTGGGAGTTGTCTGAGAAGTTACTTGCATCCTCTGACCCTAACCCTTCTCACCCCATCGATAGTTTTCTTGTTTTCAAAATACTAGAGAGAGAGAGAGAGAGAGAGAGAGAGAGAGACCTAGGCAACCCAAAATGAAAAGAGAAGACAGGTGTCTTTGCAAACAGAGAGCACGGTTCCCAGAATGCCCTGTTCCCACACAGGCGGATTGGGATGCCTTTAGCTCGCTGTGCCCCCAGAGCGAGCATGGCAGTGTGTTCTACGTGGGGTGGCAAAGCAGAGTCCCACCAGAGGGGAGCAGTTTGGACAAGAGGGGGCCCTGGGGATGATGTCATCGTTGCCCGGTGACAGACGTGACAAGCATCGCTTGGCTGGGCCTGAGCCCCAGTACACCTGCTGCACCTGATCGTGTCTGTCTCAAAGCACAGAAACCCTTCACAGAGCCACACCTCCGGGGCCGCCCTGAGCTGGCTTGAGGCGAGCCCTGATAGCCCAATCATAACATTTTTTAAACCATCTTAAAATAGCTAATTCTTTGGTGCCCTTCACCTTGTAATGACAAATCACACGCTGTCATTACCTAGAAGCAACCATGATTCGTTCCCACTGCCTGGCCTCTGCACAGTGAGACTAGGTCACGATCCCAGGCAGTGGGACCTGGTCTCCTCAAGTAAGCGCCCTCCGTATAACGGATACACCGCGGAGGAAAATCAGGTGCTGCCTGGACGGAAAGTGTGAGTAAATGTCACTTATTGGTATTTATCGTCTCAGAGAGCTGCAGCAGCCGGCCTTGCACTTCAAAATAATGTCTGCAAACGGAGCACGGTTCCTCGTTGGGACCGCCATACACCCCGGGGACACCTTGCCACCTTATCTGCGGCCATCAATCTGAGCTGTATTGTTGGAAGATGGGTTTTTAACCTTAATGGGATGCAGCCCGACTTGAAGCGGGTGGCAGGCTTGCAGAATTAATTGCTGTGCGAACAGTTTCCTAAGCATTGTTAATTGTGTTTCCTGCCGTTAATTGTTTCTCCCGTCCCTGCACCATCCCTGTCACCGGCCCTTTCTCTCCCGCAGCGCTGGACACATAGCAATGGCCGCAGCCTGTGTCCAGGTTGAAATGCCAGACGGACGCGGTGCGATTCTTGTCTGAATGGAAATGTGTGGGGAAATGAACTCCTTATTGATTTGCAAATGAAGCATTTCTGAGCCGGGGCTTGGAAGAAGGCAGGTTGCTTAATCGAAGGCAGTCAAACAAAGTGCCCCTAGAAGCCATGGAGCTGGGGGGTGGGCGGGAGTGAGTTGGCTAATCTAACTGGGAAGTGGGGAGTTGGGACAGACAGAGGGACCAGGAAGACCAGAGGAAGCTTGGGCTTGGAGGTTTGGGGTGCAGTGTGAAGTAAAGCAGACTTGTGGAGACGTGCTTGTCCCCTGAGCAGAGAAGAGGCTGTGCCTCAGACCTGTCTCATTCACTGTGGTCACATGTATGGGTAGTTGCTGTTTGTTTGTTGGTTGGTTGGTTGGTTTGTTTTGGCAGGGTGGAAGGGAGAGGGGGAATTGTGATGTTTTCAAAAAAGGGCCCCATGCCACCACCACACCCAAGCTTTTTCCTGGATGGGCTGGAAAGTCTTCACTTACCGTGACTATGGTGGAAAGGAACCCTATTTTTAAAGTTTGGAGTAGTTGGGGGTGGGCTGGTCCCATCTCAGAAGCCTCATCTTGATGCTGACATTTTGAGTCATTTGAGGGACCTCTCGGTCAGCACCCCTGGACCCCCAGGCTCACAGCAGCTACATCCAGAGTGTGGGAAAGCCGGGTGTGATGAACAGCGCCCTGCACCGGGCTTCTAAAGGGGTATCTCCCCTCCGAGGTGGTGCCACTTGGGAGGTCTGGGCTGTTTTCTCCCTTCCCCCCCCCCCCCCCCCCCCCACAGGCCCCTCTCTGCCTGGGGCTGTGAACAGCAGCAGCGAGGAGACCTAACACCCAGGGCTGTGCTCTCTGTATTAGCTGTTCCCTGGGCCCGGGGCAGGCTACTTTTGAACTGTAGCTTCCTGATGAGGCCATGGCTTGGAGGGGACCCCGGCCCTCCCCCCTGACATTTGCATTGCTGTATTACCTATTCTGATGCTCATGGCTTTGTCTCTCCCGCAGCCATGCATCTGCTCGGACTCAATTGGCAACTGCAGCCGGCAGATGGACACACCTTTAACAATGGGATCAGGACCGGCCTGCCAGGAAACGATGATGTGGCAACGATGCCATCTGGAGGCAGAGGTGAGGTTACAGCTGCCGCCGGCCCTCTCGAGGTCTCGGGAACACTCCCAGCTCCCACCAGCTGGTTAATCCCAATCTGGGGAGATATGCAAACAGAAAGCAAAGGGGAAGGGGGAGGGAGGGACGGGAAAAGGAGGGAGCGTGGCCTTTCTGAGGTGCCCCTGTTCAGAGCTGTTTGCTGTTCCTGTCTGCTGGCTGTGTTTGGCTGCGGCCGCTGGCGCTGGCAGGGCGCCTGCTGGGAACAGTGTGCATACCTGTGCTATCGCAGCCACGGCAGGCTCGGCAGCGCCTGGAAAGCATCCGAGGCCTGCAGCCGCAGGAGAAAGTCCTTTCTGATGGGGAAAGCCCAGCAGAGAGAGCCCTTTCCTGGGGGGTGCGGGGGGTGGGGGGCGTCTTCCCAGGGCGGGAACCCCAACAGGAACAGCCTGGCAGGCTCAGACTCAGAGCAGTTGGGCGTTAGGGGAGAATGAGGAGTTGTAACAATTGGGGAGCAAAGCCTCTCTACTCTGAACAGTGATGGGGACAATGGGAATGTTTACTGAGGCAATCAAGCCATGGTATTCTTGCAGGGAAAGAAAGGTGCAAAAAAAGAAAAGAAAAGAAAAAGAATATTCCAATTGGAGTTCCGAGATACGAAAATATGCCCGGTGGTAAAATATAGACATGTCATTATTGCATTTAATGGGTAAAATACTTCAGGGAAAAGTATTTTAGACAGATAATTTTAAATCAATAAAATGGTTTTTTACATGAAAGACTTCAAGGGAGAATGTCTTCCAAAATGCTCAAAGAGTGTTGCATCAAACGTTGATTTATAGAACACTGTAATAAAAAAAATTTTCAAAAAAAAGGTGCTAGCCAGGTGATGAGATGAAGCTGAAACAGACCCACGGACTAAAACTATTATTGTTGCACCATCTTTTCTCTATTTTTTTGAGTTGGGGAGCCCTTTATTGCCAACTGAAGTAGAAGGACTATGCTGAAAACACGGGTAGAATGGACTATTAACGGGAGATTTGTTACATTCTAACCCAGACCGCTTACAAATGCAATGTATTCAAAAGCTTCCACCTTTAAACAAGAAAAAAAGACTCCAGTAGCCAGTGGCATCCTTCGACCAGCTGACTCCGGAGGAAATCGCAGACGGGAGGGTTTCTCCAGACACGGAAATTCTCACTCTCCCTCAGTGCACAGAGGCAGTACACCCCCACGGTTCTTAAAATAGCGCCCGGGGACATTTCAGAGCTGGGAACGGAACTAGCGTTTACTGGGCTCCTGTCCTGTGCCAGGCTTAGCACTACGTAACTTCAGCAGCTCTAAAGGGAAGAGAGATTATCTCAGAGAAACTGAGGCCCAGGAGGTTTGAAAAACTTGTTCTGCGTCAAATAACTAGACAAGTACAAACCTGGACTCAGGTCTGTGCCCTGGGACTCTGTGGGCAAGTTTGCTGGAGTTTTCCTTAAATCAGCTGTTTTCCGCAGAGAAGATTTCAGAATTCACCCTCCCTTACAGGTGTGCCTTTGTTAGCATCCCCAGATGCTAACGTTGCTGGAATTTTCCTCCCCGGCGCTGTCCTAATGCTTGGAGTGTGACTTTTGCTCTTCTTATCCGGGTTTTAATAACTGCTCTACTCATCTATCCTAATCACAACCCTAAATTACCTTTAAGTAAGCATGAACAAGTTTTGTCCGAGGATGAAATTACATGCTTCCCATTATCAGGGAACTAACACGGCACCTAAAGATGAAAAGTAGACTTGGTCTTGACTGATCGTGTCCTGCCGTCACTGACCAGAAAGCTCCAAGCTGTGTGTGTTGGCCTCGGATTCCATCTCTTCACCTCTGAGACTTGAGACCACCTGCAATTTTGGTTTCTTTAAGACAGTGGTTTTCAGTTTTGCCCACCAATGGAAACTTAGCCATGTCTGAAGACCTTTTTTTTTTTTTTTTAATCCTCATCCTCAGATGTTTTTCCATTGATTTTTAGAGAGAGGGAAACACATCAATTGGTTGCCTCCTGCACATGCCAGGGCCAGGGAGGAGCCTGCAACTAAGGTGCATGCCCTTAACCAGAATCAAACCTAGGACCCTTCAGTCAGCAGGCCGACACTATATCCATTGATCCAAAACGGCTAGGGTTGAAGACTTCTTTTGATAGTCACTGGCATCCATTGGGTAGAGGCTGAGATGCCGTTGAACATCCTACAATATACAAGACAGCCCCCTCCCATCCAAAATGGCAACAGCATGCTCCTTGAGAAACCCGAGTTTGGGGGGAGGTCTCTCTTGTATTTTGCCCATGAGTGTCCTTGGATCTGCCTGTTAGCACCCTGTCCTTTGGGAAGAATGCAGTATACATATTCGAAAGTGAATAGGCATAGTCTATCCTCAGGCACAGAAATGTCTACTAAATGTGTATACATTCTGACATCATAGACAAAGTCTTTTCACATATTATCCTTCACAAAAGGAGACCCCATAATAGTCATTTGATTCTGTGAGATAAGATCAGCCACTCCGCCCATTTGTGATTAAGCCTGAGCCTCCCCCACCAGCTCAGGCAGGTGCATCCCACCTGAGGGCATGGTGTTTCCAAATAACCACTGAGGAAACACTTCCCATGGGAAGACCAGAATTTTTCCCCGGGATGAAACAGGCTTCTGAAAATGTTGTGTAATTCATGTAACATCACCAGTTCAGCTATTTCCAAGTGAGTTATGAGACAGGTGAATTGGTTGCCAAGTCATTGTCCAATAAATTTTGTCAATAGGACTCTTATGAAAAGGGGTGAGAATTTAAAATTGCTTCCAGTTGATGTAAAACTCTGAACATCTCATTACTGAACACCACAACAATCCTCTGCTGATCACTGAAAATATCAGATCCCTCCTTCAACTTACTATAAAGTCTGGTTTTATAAAACAGCTAGTGGCCCAGTGCATGAAATTTGTGCATGGGTGGGGAGAGTGGAAAGGATGTGTCCCTTAGCCTGGCCTGCATCCTCTCTAATCTGGGACCCCTGTGGGATCAGGCCTAAACTGGCAGTCAGACCACCTCCTCACAATCCGGGACTACTGGCTCCTAACTGCTCACCTGCCTGCCTGCTTGATCTCCCCTAACCACTCTGCCTGCTGGCCTGCTTGCCCCCAACTACACCACCCTGCCAGCCTGATCACCCCTAACTGCCCTCCCCTCCTGGCCTGATCACCCATTACCGCCTCTACCTCAGCCCCGCCACCATGGCTTTGTCTGGAAGGACATCTGGAATGTCTCATGGTCTAATTAGCATATTACCCTTTTATTAATATAGATAGGATATGACATACTGCCATAACTATAACATATCTACCAGTATTACCTATAAGAATACGTGCTTCATGAGATAGGAAGGCATCTAATACATTACATTATATATTTTGTAAGTTGTAGAAAATACAGTATTTGTAGCAATAATACACACCTTGTGACTTCTCTTCCTGATTTGAGAATGGTTCCCAGGTCTTTGAACATTTCCTGGCCCCTAATGTTTTTTGTGGGGTTTTTTTTGCCATTCAGTGTAACTTTATTTTCTGTTTATTGCACATAATTTGAGGTCTTTAATTTCTAACCACCAAAGATTCAAAGGACACTTTTTTCCATGAATTTTAACATTAACATTAGTGAATTTGTGTATTTACATGTTTTTATTGTAAACATCTGAATTATTCCCATTGTCATAGATCCTGAACTCATAAGTGTGGACCATGCACAGGCTGGCAGCAAGCCAGGAAGCCACTCTGCAAGCAAACTGATGCTCTGTATAAGGAGAAAAGTCATAGCATAACATTTAATGCCCAATTTTAATTCATATACTATAGGGGACTCAACTGCTTGGTTGGTGATGGGGTTGATTATTGGGAGGATTATTCCTGAAATAATTAGGGAAAGGGGGGCTCAATCTTTCTTCGTGCATTGGGGGTAGGTGATCCCTCAGCCCAACCTGCCCCCTCAATAGGGCCAATGGCTGTCTCTGCCCCAGCCGTCTCGGCCCCGCCCCGGCTGTCTAGGCCCCGCCCCCTACCACTTGGCCCTGCCCCCGCTCCTGATTGGCTGGTAGCATAGCGAAGATACGGTAATTTGCATGTTTCTCTTTTATTAGATAGGATTAGACAATCCCTAGCCAGTTTTGCTCAGTGGATAGAGCATTGGCCTGAGAACTGAAGGGTTTGGGGCATGGACCTTGGTTGCAAGCTCCATCCCAACCTGGTGGGGGTACATGTGGAAGGCAACTAATTGGTGTGTCTCCCTCAAACCAATGTTTATCTCTTTCCCTCCCTTCCACTCTCTCTAAAAAAATCAGTAGAAAAATATCCTCTGGTGTGGATTTAAAACATGCTTTTTTTAATGATAAAACAATTAGACAGGTTTTCCTTTTTTTCACACGCGGCTAAGTTCTTTTAGAGAAAGTGACCTAAAGTTTAAATTTCTTCTCTCAGTGACCTCCCTCACTCCCATGCCCCAATTCTATACATTTAGCTCACCTGAATCAATGCCAATGGACTGCTTTTCCAATGTTTCAAAGAGACAATCAGGAACTATTGGCAATAAGTTAATTAAATAACACCCCCTTCATTTTCGGTGGTGTACAACAATCCATCCCTCTGCTAATGTTTTCACCAAAACACACCACACATGGCCAGGGAGGTTAACCTTATTAAGCAATTACTGGGTAAGGATCCAGCAGCAGCAAATTGAAATGTAAGCAAAACACGGACTTGTGAGTCCCATCTACGATGGCACATCAATAGAGATTTCATTACCTGGTCTTTAGGAGTGTTTACATTGCTCAGATTTGGAAAGAAATCTAATAGACAGCGCAGCCTACACACTCTGATATGTTAGTGGAAACAAAGCACTTGATTAATTAGTTAGGAGAGTGTGTTCTTTGGCCTTCGTCTTCCCGTTTCCATTTGTTGTTGCTCATGGCTTATTTTCACTCCATGCTCTTTCAATTAAACCTCCACGGGGTTGGTTGTTGGGTTTCAGATCAAGAAAAGGGAGCCCACGCGCTGCCAGAATCACTCACCATCTCGCATGTATTTCTATGTTAAGAGGAATGAACTCATATGTCTTCATTACGCGAGCTTGGAGCACGTTTTCTATAGAGCTGGGATTAGGGAAGCCTGGAGAACAAAGATTCAATACAGTGTTTTGACCTGGTCAGATAGCATAAGGGAATCCAGTTTGATTGGCTGGGCCCCATGGCAACATGCACAAGAGCTTTCAAAGGGCACATCACAGGTAGCCAATTTGCTCATTGGTCTTGAGAAAGAATAAGCTCCCAAGTAGGATTTCATGGACTATTCTGAAAACCTATCATTCACTTTAAATGTAAGGTGTTCTTTATAGAAGAGGTCAGCAAACTGCATCTTGGGGACCAAATCTGACCAGCTGCCTGTTTTTGCAAATAAGGTTTATGGGAGCACAGCCATGTCCAGTCATTGCCTGGGGCTGCTTTTGTATCACAGTGATGCAGGAAAGTAGTTGCAACAGGACTAGAATGAGGCCCACAAAGCCTAAAAATACTTACCAGGTGGCCTTTTACAGAAAAAGTTTGCTGGCTGCTCTATAGCATTCGCAAATCCATTTCTACTTTTCTTGGTCTTACCTGGAATGACACAAATTATAGGAGGCTATAATTGAGTTTTCTCTTCTTGACTAGAGTTGGGTATAATACAATCTTGGTGACTTTGCACGAACAGGTCCTCTATCCTATAGGACTCTGTCGTGGTGCAGCTGGATATAAACATTAGTTTCATCCCTTGGCAGCTGCATGAATTTAAGTAGGTCATGTCCTCCCTCAGCCTCTGATCCCTCATCTGTAAAGTGGTCCCCCCCCCCTTATGAGCATGCTGTCCAGAAGAAAAGAGACAACTCTTGTAAAACACAGTTTGTGGGATCTAGAAATTAATAAGAGATCTGTGAATATGAGTTGTTGTCATTGACATCTTATAGCTGGTGCATTGAGCAAGCCTCTATGGGTTGCCACTTCTTATGAGGGGCTGAATTTTTATTTATTTGTTTGTGTATGATATTTTTTATTGCTTTTTAGAAAGAGAGGAAGGGAGAGAGGGAGAGGGAGAAACATCGATGTGATCATCAAACATTAATCAGCTGCTTCTTAAACGCCCTGCTCCAGGGATCAAAACCACAACTTGGGCATGTGCCCTGACCAGGAATGGAACTGGCAACCTTTCGGTACCTGGGACAACCCCCAACCCATTGAGCCACACTGACCAGGGCAATGTGCTCTATTTCCCACAGGCGAAGTCTGCCTTCAGAATGTCATGATAGACAATCATGCCACATCATCCTTTTTTTTTTTTTTTTGCCTTCTAAGTATTAGAACGAACCCAAATGAAGACATCTTCCCAGACGTTAGCTTGACAAGGTCTGTGAGAAGCAGAAGGGCCAGTGTGTTGGCCGGTCCACCATGGTGTTCCCTGTCTGGCTACATACAGCCTGAGTCCCATCGCTGCCAGCCTGTTTTAAGCCCCACCATTCTCAGTTTATAACTCGGCTGTAAACATTTATTTGTGCCTGGAGCACATTTCTTTCCTTCCCTTTGAAAAAAAATCAGAATTTCCAGATGGTATGCAAGTTGGAAGAAAAATGGCAAAGACTGTTACGCTGTTTAGAAACATGTTTTTCTACACTTGCCCTTTCAGCAGAAACTTCGTAATGATTTTTACTAGTTGGCTTAATGCACGGGCCCAGGAGCCAGATTAGCAGGGAGGTTGGTGATTCTTCCTCTGGCTCTTGTCTGCCTCTCAGTGAACACAGCTCAGTGTTTCAAAATGATCCCTTCCCTGCATGAGGCTTTTGAAAAGTCAGAGTTCCTTCTGAGTTCCACAGAAGGGCAAGGGGTCATTAGGTTGGGTCATTACAATGGCCAATGTCTACTGGAAAATAGACCAATAGCCTATGCATCGACACAGCTCCCCTTGCTTTGGAGGCCATGTTCTACCAATGTCACAGATGGGTACCCCATACATGTGTCATGTGGCTAGATTTAACTTCCGATTGTCACCTGCAACTTCATCCTAAGTTGCATAGTGTGTGTTATACACAGCAGCATTGTGACTTGACATGAGTATGAATCATGAGAGCCAGTTCCCTCCCCACCACAATTGCCCTTGCTCACCTTAGCACTCTTCTCTTTCGGGGTTGCCTTGCACACACAGGGACTGGTGTCTGCTCTCTGCATGGATGCACACCTTGTTGTATCTTTGTACTCAGCCCAGGACCGGGAATACAGTCAGCATGGTGGTTAGATATGTGAGATTCCGTATTAGTAAAACATGGCTGTCAGTCCCGGCTTTGTTACTTAAGAGCTGTGTAACCTTAAGCAGGTCACTTTACTTCTGTGGTCCTCTCATCTGACAAAAATGGGGGAGGATCACAAAGGTGTCAGGAAATTACATGGCAAATAGTAACCCCTCAATAAACGTCCGCTGCTGTAAATCATACGAGCGAACTAGAGTAATGCAGAAGCAAGACCCCCTGAACAGCCAGATGTATAAATATCTACTGACTATTTGTATGCCATAAGCATCTGTAGATGCAAATGGTAGACCTTTTTCAATTAAATTCAAAATATCGTGGCAGTTAACTGCTTAATACTCTTAGGGACAAAGTCTTGGCCATTTTTACCTGAGGTGACAAACTGAGGTTTCCAAAGATCTAAAAGCTATGTACTTTCATAACGCCCTTCAGTGCTTAGCATCCCAAGCACTGAAGGATTTGGTAAAAATCGTGATTGCCATGTGATACCCGTGACTGCCACCACGGGAGCACTGATGCTCAGGATAGAAATCTGTCCATGATGAATGGCCAGCCAATGGCAGGGTGGAGGCCCCCGAGGAGCTAGAATCCAGGGCAGTGAGCACATGTTCTCAGGAGCACCTTTCCTTCCATCTCTTGGTGAAACAGAACCTTCTGATGGTTGTCCTGATTCCCCAGTAAATGGAAATGAGGTGTGATGACTGAAGCAATATTCTGAATTCAACTTGATTTGCAATAGATAAAAATATGTGATGCAGAATAATCTGCAAGGCAGATTTATGCCAAGGTAAGTTCGACTGAGTTTAGGAAGTGGGAAGATGAGGCGTCGTTTCCCCAGTATGATGAGGAGTCCATTCCCGTTATCTCTTGTTTGGGGAACAGTCTCGCTGTTTCCATAAATGAATTATGGCATCGTTTTTCTGAAATGATTAGCTCCTAATGTGGCCATGGAAGGCTGTCGATTTGCTCAACATCAGTCTTATTTAACTGGTTGGGATTTTAGGTACATGTTTCTGAAATAGGCAATAGCTTCTCGTTTACACGGGCAATCTTCCGTGGAGCTATAGAGAGAGGTGGGTGCTGCTGTGAAATTGATCATTAGAGTGTTTGCTCCTAAAAACCCAGAAATCTCATCTTTAAGCTGGAGATGAACTAGCATGAACGATCGTGTGTGAAGCATCTGCTTCTTAGGGCCAAGTGATCATCATCTCCACTTGTCACTTTGAGCTCACAGACAGGAAGAAAAGTTTGCCGCGGAAGCCGCATCTCTGGGAGGTGTGGGCTGGCCTGCATCCAGCTTGCTCAGACCCCAAGGAGGGCGGTCAGACTTTCAGAGAGTAGCTGCCTCGTCCCTCTTCTCCTGAGGCTGCCAAGCCAAGCCCAGCCCAAATCCAGGGGACCCTGAATAAAGGATGATGGAAATATGACATAGACCCCAATATTCATGTTGGTTAAAGATTACCTTGCACTATTGTAGATGCTCAATTAATATTTGTTGTATGAAAGTATGAATGAATGAATGACCAAGCCAACATTGCTTCGGACATTCATGAATCATTGTTAAGTAAATGAAATCTGGCTACTCTTCAATGACACCAGCTGCACAGAGGTGGTACCTACCAGGAAGCAGCTAGAATACATTTCAACACCTGCAGTTTGGAGTGAATGAACTAGTGACTTTGTTTTCTGGGGCCATAGCACCTTAATTCAGGTGACAGGTTCCTCCCTATCTGCAGACATATTGACCACTCATTGTATATTGATTTTGGAGTGCTGGAAAATGATGGCCTGTTTCTTTAAGGTCCACCCCACCTCTCGGCCCTATGTAGTGAATTATGCCTACACTGGGCAGCCTATATTTTAAATTAGACTATTACAAATTGATCCTCCAAATCTGGGATCGCTACAGTGTTTTTACGTAGCACAGCAACAGAATAGAAAGTCGTATCAGCACCTACAAGTCAGATACATGTATACCCTAATTACTCCTCAGAAGGAGCCCATTATACAGATGAGCAGGTAAACTCAGAGAGGGCAGTGATTAGCCTAAAGGCACCCAGCTCAGAGCTACTAGCGCTGGGATTCAAGCCCAGGGCTGACCATGGCTGGGCCACACCGCCTTCTGAGGTATCAGACATTCTCAGTGGGAGGATGCCCTTCAGGAGGTAAAAGTAGAAAATTCAGGACTTCACTTCCTGTCCCTCAATGGCAGCCTTTTAGGGACCAGCTGTGTTTGTGGTCCTGGAACAGCTGGCACAGATCAGGAGTGGGTCAGTTTGTGGGAGGGTGGTAGCCTGGCCTCTGCTGCTGCCCTTGATCTTAGAGGCAGCTCAGACCTTCACTCCTGGACACCAGCCCAGAGGCTGGACCTCCAGGGACAGTCAATGAATTGGTTCCCGACACTCTGGTGTCAACAATGGCCAAAAATACCTTTTTTTATGTCTGTGGAGGCAGTATTTACAAAATAGATCTTCTTTCTCATTGTTTTTAGAATTACAGAGGTTATACAACTCATTGTAAAGATTTTTTAGAAATATATAGAAAAGGTGTTTTCTCCTTTACTACAAACAATATTAGTGTAACAACTGGGAAATTTAAATAAGGTCTTTAAATTAGACAAAGCATTGTATAAATGTTAATTTTCTGACTCTTGTAAGGATACTAGGGGGTCAGTGCACAAAATTTGTGCACTGGGGGGTAGTCCCTCACCCCAACCTGCCCCCTCTCACATACTGGGAGCCCTCAGGGAATGTCCTGCTGACGACTCACCCCCGGTCTGCTCAAGACCAGAGGAACCCCATCTCCGGCCTGCCCAAGGCCAGAAAGCCTTGGCTAGAGGCTTTCTGGCCTTGGGCAGCAGCCATATTTGTTGGGGTTAATTTGCATATCGCTCCTGATTGGATGGTAGGCATGGCTGGTGGGTTTAGTGGATGTGTGGTCAATTTGCATATTAGTCTTTTATTAGATAGTATGGTGGTTCTAAAAAAGAATGTCCTTGCTTTTAGGAAAAAAATACATGGAAGTATTTAGAGGTAAAGGAGTAACTTGTCTGTAACTTACTCTCAATGTCTCTGAAAAAATGTGCATATATATACTGGGTGTCCCAAAAATGTATACACACTTTGGATAATTATTAATTCCAATGGGTTAAATCTGAAAAGGAAGAACCATTAATTGAGCCATCGGCTGTTAAGTGTGTATACATTTTTTGGGATACCCTATATACTAGTATATATGAGACAGAACTTGATAACACAAATGTATATAACATTTGGGTGAAGGATATGCAGGAATTCTTTGGACATTTTTTGAAATTGTTCTGTAATTCTGAAAGGAGAATTTTATGTATAAAAGCATATATATGTGAAAAGTAAAAACCCCTCTTGGCCAAAACATGGTTCTGTTGCACATCTGGAGAATTTAGTTTGAAAGCAGTCATCAGTTCTTAACAGTAATGATAGCTTAAATTAAATGAATCAAGTTTTTTAAAAGTTAAGTAAATCACCTTCCTCCCTCCTGCCAACACCACACACATGCACACACACACACACACACACACACACACACACACACACACCCTTGGTAGCATATGCCCAGAG
This sequence comes from Antrozous pallidus, assembly GCA_027563665.1. Lineage (NCBI taxonomy): Eukaryota > Metazoa > Chordata > Mammalia > Chiroptera > Vespertilionidae > Antrozous > Antrozous pallidus. The sequence goes on along the minus strand of CM050516.1, from coordinate 8,534,263 downwards.
ATGACCCTCCTGGCTCGCCCTGTAAACAGCAGTAGAGTACAGAGGGTGCCATTTATAATATCTTTGGGTCCAAACCACTTTTACAGTGCAGATAAGGGCACTGAGACCTTGAAAGCTAGACCTGCCTGAAATGGCCAGCTGCTCAGTGGCAGGGAGTTCAACCAGATAGTGTATTTAGACCCTGTTTCTTCCACAAAAGGTTCAAAGTCATTAAGCAACGGGATTAGGACCCTTGACTTTCGGTTCTTGATCTAAACACCTTTTCGCTGTACTCCAACTCTCCTGGTTTGTGTGTTTATTTATAAGATTTTACACAAAAGATAGCTAACAGTACTCATGATTTTTCAAAAGGATCCACAAGGAAGTTTCCTTTAAATGGTATATATTCCCATAGAACCTTCAAAAGGTGTGTGTGTGTGTGTGTGTGTGTGTGTGTTTGTAAGTCAGTTTACTTGCAACTGTGCACAGCAAGTCTTCCTTTAAGGCTCCCATTTCACCCAGTAATCACAGGGGTCGGGTAAAAATGCCCATCAGGTGGGCAGGCAAACTTGATTCAGTGCCACAAGCATTTCTAGAGCCGTCGTGGGTAGCTAGTGCAAACCACGGAGAACCAAGGAGGAATTTGCAGGTGTCCCTGCCTGCAGGGAGCTCAGTGTCTAATAAGAGAGACTTGGGAAGGGGCACAGAACCAACCCCAGTGCCTGACAACAGGAGCCGTGGTGGCATTACGTGTAGCTATGGGAACTCGGGGCAACACCTATTTTTCTGGTGCAGGTGGTGCTGTAAAGGAAAAGAGAGCTTCAGTGTGAAGGTGAACTAGATCTTAATTTCAGTGCTACTCAGTAAAGCAGGTTTTGCAATAAATAAGCGAATCAATCAAGTAATCGCCTCCAGAGGGTCCCACCAAAAATCAGTAAAGGAAGCAGATGATTTCTAATGTTAAGCTTGTTCCATAGTTATTTTGTTCTATTTCATAAGTCTACCCTCCCCTCTCTCTTGATAGACAAAGAGACAGACAAACATGTAAAGGTATCTAAACATATGCATGAATACAGACATATAGATCACACACACAGTGTTTGTCTTTTAGAAAATCCTTTACTCTGTAAAGAAAGCAAAATGCTTTCCTTTGTATTTTTTCATTCTTTTATTTAATTCAGTGCATCTAGAGCTAGCATTTATTTTACTCTGCTTGTGGGCTAGGGACTGTACTCAGCTTTGCTTTGTGTACTTCTGTTTGTTACACCCACCCTGTGAGATAGCTACTCTTATCATTCCTGTTTTATTAAAAAATAAAATAAAATAAAGAGGGCCAGAGAGGGTAAGCAAACTTCTGCAGGTCATCCATCAGGAAGAACCAGATTCAGGATTCGAGCCCAGTTCTGCCTGGCTGCAAAGCCTGTACTTCATTGCCCACGGGCACTGCCTCCTATGGTGGATGGGACATGAAGAAGGGGGGACACTGAAACCAGAGGGGGACATGTGACACCTGGGAAGGCAGCTGCAGTCACAGGTGGTGGCAGCTAACTTACCGAAGTCGGTGTCCTGAAGTTAGGGTTCAGTGAAAGAAGGGGGTCCCACTGATCTAAGAACCAACCCCCTGTGGCTCCGTGTCCAGGCCACTCCCTGCACACCTGATGTTCTTAGGAGCTTTCAGTGGCAGAGTAGCAGCTTGTGGATGCTGACTTCCTGCTTCTTTCTCATTTCCTGTCATGATCCCAGCAACCCTGAAAGCCCAGCAGACATAAATGAAAGCCCTTCTTATGAAGCTGGAAGACGAATAATTTCTTTAACTTTTTTTAATTTTTATCAACTTTATTGGGGTGATATTGGTTAATAAAATCATATAGGTTTCAGGTTTACAGTGGTATAATACATCCTCTGTAGATTGTATTGCATGTTCACCACCCAAAGTCAAGTCTCCTTCCGCCACCATTTGTTCCCCCCATACCCATTTCTTTAACTTACTAGTATTGCCACACTAAGATTGCTGGGGTTCTTCTGGGTCACTCGCCAAGGCCCTTAAACTGTTCTTCCTCTGGGGTCTTTTTTACTCCATTTCTCCCTCACTGGGTCTTTTAACATAGCCCTTCCCCCAAAAGGACTTAATTTGGAGGAAAGGCAGGGGGTCTATCTGAAGCAGCATTTTGCATGCAAATTAGTTTCCAATTTATAATAATCTGAGCTTCTGACTAACTGGTGATAATAAGTGTTTCCCTCTGTACATGTCATGACATTAGCAAACTAAAGAATACACTTTAGGCTTAGAACCTAACAGATAATAATAATGCTGAAAGCTAATTTTTATTTAGTATTTACTTTCTGCCAAAGTTATTCTAAAAGCTTCCCATGGATTGACTTGCTAAAGCCTTTTAGCAATCCTGGGGAATTAATAATAGTGTTTCAACTATACAGATGAGGAAACTGAGGCAGAGAGAATTGGTACATTTACCAAGGATGAAAGCTGGGGTATGAACCAAGACAGTGTCAACCCACAGTCTCTGCCCTTACATATGACACAACGCTCTTCCCCCTTCAGGCAAGTACTCCATGTCTATGAGCCAACATCAGAATGTTTGAGGAACAAGCCATCTAGTCCCACCTAAACTTCGGAACCACTCAGCACTTCCTGGTTATTTCTTTTCTTCTTAACCATGGTATACAATGGGAGCTTTCAAACGTCTCTCAGGAGCCCGTCCTCTAGGTTTCTTTGTATTCTAGAGGTCAAGAGTTTCTTCTTAGGGTCCAAACCAGTGTTCCTCCTGCTTTATTTTAAGCCTTGTTGACTTTTTATTCCATCCACTATTGAACTACATACAAATGAATCATCACCTTTCTTGCTAAAGAAAAGGCGAGAGAGGGATAAGTTCAGACCCTCAAGTCACTCTGTGGAGTTTGTTTTTAATTTAGATATGGAAACCTTCAGAGACCCAAAAACGTTATGTCTTATTGGACAGATAGAGAGACTGGCCCAAGGTCACTCCCGAGTCTTGCTCGGGAGAGCAGTGAGATAGGAGCAGAGCCGGGTCTCCTCAGCGAGGTAACTTCCCTTCCCTTCCATGCCAGTCTAGTAAGCATGCCCTCTCCTGACCACCCAAACCCTCTGCAATGTGTAGTGGCCACGTACAGAGAAATATTTTCAGAACAGTCCCTCCATTCTGGAATGCAGAGGGGAGCTTATTTCTAATCCTTTGCCCATTGGCCTAGAGTCTTATGGTAAGTGAAATAAGCCAGTCAGAGAAAGATAAGTATCACATGAACTCACTCGTATGTGGAATCTAATGAACAAAATAAACCGATGATCGAAAATAGACCCAAAGATATAGAAGCATGGAACAGACTATTGAACCTCAGAGGGAAGGCAGAGGAGGGTGAGTGGCAGGAGATCAACCAAAGAACGTTGTTTATACATATATGCATAATCCATGAATATAGACAATGGGATTGGGCGGGGAGGGGGGTGGCTGCAAGAGGTCAATGTGTGGGAGGGGGAGCGGGGAGACTTATGTAATACTTTCAACAATAAAGATTGAAAAAAAAAGTTTCCAGACCAACAGGCCATCAGACTGACCATTGAAAAGTGAAAAGACTTTAAGACAAAAATGTCTTTGATTCTTTTTGTGTCTGGTTTCAGTTGGTTTAGACCAGTGGTTGGCAAATTCAGTCAACAGAGCCAAATATCAACAGTACAGCGATTGAAATTTCTTTTGAGAGCCAATTTTTTTAAACTTAAACTTCTTCTAACGCCACTTCTTCAAAGTAGACTCGCCCAGGCTGTGGTATATTTTGTGGAAGAGCCACACTTAAGGGGCCAAAGAGCCGCATGTGGCTCGTAAGCCTCAATTTGCCGACCTCTGATTTAGACGTTCTCAAGAAGGTAGGAGATTAATCTTATTTTATTTTTCAAGTTCAGAATCCATTGGAAGGAACCACAAATGACCTTTATAAAACTAGCTTCCTCAGAAGTACAGGAGGCACTGGTGATTTAAAAATCTTCTGCTGATATAGGTAGTCCTGACGCTCCTGTGATTACAGTGATAAAGGATGCTGGGTGTGGGCAACTGATTGTGCCCTATAAGTGATTCCAAAGAATGGGCAGTGATGGTACACCACTGATAGCATCGGAGCAATGTGATTTCCTCAGGATTCTTAGGCCCCTTCTTCTCACTCACAGAAGGAGTCACTCCCAATATGAAGTCAGCCTGAGATCAAGTCCCCATTTTCTACTGAGTTATTTTATTTCCTTTGGGCTGATTTTTATTTTCTGTTACTTCTTTTTTTTAATTTATAAAAACGGAGTACACTGGACTCATTTGTGGCTGGAAAAATAATTACAGGCTACAAGAATTAAACATGCTGCCAAATTAATATCACTCTCCCTGCCCTGTTTTTGTTTTGTTTTTTTTTTACATCCCAGTTACATTCAGGGTCGTTGCAAGCTTTGCATGTACTGAGCAGAGTACAACTCTTATTATATTTGATCAGCAAAGGGCAGTCAGGGAAGTTTGAGAAAGCATTATGCCAGTATCTCATATGCCCTGAGGTCTGGGTTTATAGCTTTGTTATTTAATACCTGAATGTTTTAAGCTGTGACTTAAAGACAAACTTGCCATGAGTTTAATCTTAATATGTTTTGTCTAAATCCTGGCATATCGTTAAACAGAAACGGAGAGCCAGCTCGTGTGTATAGATGTCGCTGACTTGACATCAATCCCCGTTTTCCAGGGCCCTGGTCGTTGAAAAACAGCAGCATAGACAGTGGCGAAGCAGAGGTCGGTCGGCGCGTGACCCAAGAAGTCCCACCAGGCGTGTTTTGGAGATCGCAGATTCACATCAGCCAGCCCCAGTTCCTCAAGTTCAACATCTCCCTCGGGAAGGATGCTCTCTTCGGTGTTTACATAAGAAGGGGACTTCCACCATCTCATGCCCAGGTATGACCATGCTTGATCTGACCATGAGTTGTTGTTTTCAAAATACACATGCACTTTGTACCATCTAAGGTGGCTGTCATTAAAGGGCGAACAGGAACAAGTGTTGGCAGGGACGTGGAGACATTGGAACGTGGGTACCTTGCTACATCAGTACGTTGCTATTGTGAATGTGAAATGGTGCCGCCACTGTGCAAAAGAGTTTGACACAGTGCTGCTCTAGGAAGTTCTGCAAACTGTGAGGTGGTCTCCTTGACCTTCAGGTGCCATTGCTCCCATTGCAGCATAATTGAGGATTTGCAGTGGTGAGACCTGCCTTTTTGGCATTATTCAAGTGAGGGTGAGCATGCCTCTGGGAACAGCTGAGCATAGCTTTCCTCTTAGCCAGTTGGAGGCCCGGAGCTTGCTGAGAAAAATTGCTTCTTCCCAACATTGTTTTCAGAACCATTATCCCCCTTCCTTTGCATCCTCTGAACAACGGAAAAGCTGGTGATCCTAGAAATCGGGTAGGTAACTCTCTGGGACTGCGTGATAGTGGGCAGTGGGCAGACTCCCCAGTTTCTCTGCTGTGCTGACAGTCAAGACTCAAACCCTCAGTGACAGTGTCTTTTCTGCTTTTGTGACTACACCACACTGTCCATCTCCTGCCAACCCAGTGATAGTTCCAGTGATCGTCCTCTCAAAATAGCTCCACTCCCGGGACAGGCCCGTCACATTTCAGAGGAAGAGAAATGAATAGGCATGGGCTGATGTGCTTGAAGGGTTTCAGTCCAGCTGCCAATTTGGAAGTTTAGTGCGCATTGGAGGGTCAAGTAAGCGAGACACAGTGCAGATGCTTAGAAATGAACAAGACAGGTACAATATAGGGGCGCTTCTTTTAAAAAGGAAAGGAAGGGAAAATATGACTCCCTACACATTCTCACACCCGTTCACTGTCATTACATGCGTTCACGTCCTTTTGATGGGCTCCATTTCCTCCAGGAGATGGTGCCTAGCTCCTTGCAGGGATAGGTGACTAACTCATTATAGAATTTCTCATTTCTATTGGCATATCCTATCAAGGAACATAAGTTCTATGGGGATTGGCAGTCTAGCCAAGGTGACTCTTATGAGCTGGAAAGAGAGAACGAGGTGGCGGGGAGAGAATATGAAATTCTATCGGCTGTGTTGCATGTAATGGCTATGCTTAAATTTTATTGAGTATTAATAAAATAATAAACCTTGTAGGCTCTGACCAAGAGCCTACAAGGTTTAGTATCCATGTCCAAGGATATTAAGTACAGAGAGAATCCTTTCTTACCTGCTGAAATTTCCCAAGAATCAGAGTCTGTCCCAGTTGACTTTTGGAAAGTGGTGGGAAGCAGTGCTAGAGAGGCACTGTGGCTGGGGGGAGAAAGTTCTGGAGTGAAGGGAGAACTGAGAATGGAGGCCTGGCTACGTGTTAACCAGGTGACCTTGGACATGTCCCTTAACCTCTTTTAGCCTCGGATTTCTTCTCTACCTGACCAGCCTCACACTATTGTAATTACGCAACAATAATAAAGGTAGGATGAGAAAACATTTGGTAAACTAGAACACAATATAAAGATATCATATGTAAGATATCACTGCATTAAGAAATTCTGTGTGGCCCTACCAAATCCTGAATAGACATAGGTGATTGTGTAAACATAGCTATTTAAAATAAAATTAATTTTCTAGTTTTATTCCTTCTTATCAAAGAACAAACTGTTTTCATTCAAGGAAAAAAAAATAAAAACAAAAGGAAGAATGTAAAAATATAATTTGAAGCAGTCCCTTTTTGCCAAATATTTTGATAGAATTTTTTATATAATAAAACATATTTTCAGGGGGGAAATACCTCAGAATTGGAATGGCTTAAAACGACAGGTTATTTCTTGTCTATTCAGAATATCAGTGGTTCCCAACCAGGGGCACTTGCACTCCACCCTGGCGACATTTGGCAGTGTCTGGGACTGCGGTAGGTTGTCACCGTGGGAAGAGGTGGGTGGGTGGAGACTGGGTGGGTAGAGGCTGGGGATACTGCTAAACACACACAGGACAGCTCTTCACACCAAAGGATTATCTGCCCCCAAAAGTCAAACGTGCTATTAGGAAACCCTACTTCACATGCTTGTCTTGAATGGCACTGGACTGTGCTCAATGTCAACCCCATTCAAGGACATAAACCTATGGAACCTCCACTACCAGACACTGGACTAATTCTCTAGCAGAGAAAAAAAAAGGAGAAGGTGGTGAATTGTCCACCAATCCTAAGAATGCTACTTAGGGGTGACACATATCATTTAAGCCCCTCTCATATGGACCAAAGCAATTTTAGTGGGGCAGGAAGTAGAATCCTCTGATGTCCCTGATTGGAGGAAGGCCAGATATGTCCATGAAAAGCCATGATCACTTACAATAAAATGTGGGGATGCCCATCCACCTGGCTAGTCTTTGGAAAACCCTTCATTCTTTTCCCCAAAGTAACCCTTAAAGGTCTTACATGAATGGTCGGATTGCCCTTCTGAGAGTCCCCACCACCAGCAGTGAGGAAGTACCCATTTGATGTACTTGATCCGGTGCATAAACGGGGTATTATCGTTGTTTACTGTGTCAGGTTCAAAGGTAGATGTATGTTGTCTTTTAAATGCAGCCTTTGGATAGCCTGCATTGCTTGTGTTAAGACCTAGACCCCAAAAATAGAGAATTGACCTAAGCCAGTCAGAACCTACCAGCTTGCATTCCTTATGGGCAGTGGTCGGCAAACTTCGTTAGTCAACAGAGTCAAATACCAACAGTACAACCGATGGCAATTTCTTTTGAGAGCCACATTTTTTTTTTTTACAGTGTAAAATTTTTATATTTAGAACTAGGCAGCTGGACTCAGTTTAGATGATTCCAATTTTGTTGGCAACATCCAAAGCATCATAGTCAGGAGCCAGTCGAACATATGCCTTCTTCTCACCATCGGGCCTGATCAGGATGTTGACCTTGGCCACATCAATGTCATAGAGCTTCTTCACAGCCTGTTTGACCTGGTGCTTGTTGGCCTTCACATCCAAAATGAACACAAGTGTATTATTGTCTCCTATCTTCTTCATGGCTGACTCAGTAGTCAGGGGGAACTTGATGATGGCATAGTGGTCAAGCTTGTTTCTCCTGGGTGCGCTCTTGCGAGGATATTTAGGCTGCCTCCGGAGCCTTAGTGTCTTTGGCCGTCTGAAGGTGGGTGACGTGCGGATCTTCTTCTTTTTGTGGCTGTGGACGCCTTTCAACACCGCTTTCTTTGCCTTCAAAGCCTTTGCTTTGGCTTCGGCTTTGGGAGGGGCAGGGGCTTCCTTCTTAGCTTTCGGCGCCATCTTCGTAAAAAGGGTTTACGAGGAGAGCCACATTTTTTAAACTTAAACTTCTTCTAATGCCACTTCTTCCAAATAGACTCACCCAGGCCATGGTATTTTGTGGAAGAGCCACACTCAAGGGACCAAAGAGCCGCATGTGGCTCATGAGCTGCAGTTTGCCGACCACTGCTTATGGGAATGGTGTGTGTAAGGAAACCTGGCACATCTTGCCAGATCTTCGCAATCCTACAAACAGTGTCGGAGTTGCTCAGCCTATTTCTAGAGAGGAAACATCGGACTTTCAAAAGGATTCAGAACCTGACCCAGCTAGAGTGCGAGGCACCCAGGAAGCCTCAGAGGCCACGGCTGCTCGTCAGGATCCCGTGGTTAAGGCAGAGAGCAAGCCATCCGGCAGTTCCTCCCTGATTGCGGCGGGTGTGTCAAGCCAAGCGCAGTCCTCTGTGAGAACAAGTCAATAATCGGCAAATTAGGTTGATGATTAGCCCCAGACAACAAGACGTCGTTCCCGTTGGGAGCCCTGCCGAGACTTCGCCTTCTCTGCAGTCCTGTTTAGCAAATATTACCAAGGCCTAGTTCATCTCTCCGAGGGATGGAGCCAGGAGCCCGGTGACTTCAGAGGCCTTCCAGCTGCAGGGGGCTGATTGGAGGGTGGGACTGGGGATTGGACGGCAGGAACGGGGAAGGCGACCGCTGTTGACCCAAGCGCTTTCCACTGGGATGCGCACTCTTCCAGTGGGCTGGGAAGCCACACTAGCCACACAGTGAAAAATGACAGCAGGGAGCTATTTAAGAGACCACAAACTGCCCCATGATCACACCCAATCAATGCCAATATGGCAGCTAGGGCATGTGTGGATAAAGATCGAACGTTCCCTTTTGTCCCCCTCAGGGGTTGATGAATTCCCCTCAATGGCCCTTTTTAAACGTGAATTTGTAGATGGTGATGAGTGGTGTCAGCTTTGGCCACCTAGGGGTATCCCTCTCCAGTTTGAAAACTTGTCTGACAAGGAACTCTCTTTTTCCTTGTTCCTGTCTTGCTTGCCCAAAGAAGTTAACTGCACACTGTTTCAATTAGAGGCCACTACTAACTGGGTCCCTGGGACAGAGTCGCCTGAGTTCCTGAGCGTCCTGGTTCTGTCGCTGTGCCACCCTCTTGGCACCCTCCCCGTGCCCGTTCACTGGTCAGATGGGCTGTCCCTGGACCTCGCCCTTCCGGGAGACTGTGGGCTGTGAGCCTGCTGTGGAGGGAACACCCGGGTTTCGCTGGCAGCTCCCAGAGCAGTTGAGTTTCCCTTTAAAGGAGGCATGTTTGACAGGCAAGTTAGCAGACCTCCCTTTCCAAAGACCTTGCACCGTGGAGAGTTTGTGAATCCAAGAGAACCTTGGATGCTTCTGTGTTGGACCAAACATGCTTTTGGAAAGCTCTTTCTCAGGAGACCCCGTCTGATTACCTGGTGGCACCTGCACAGGAAGCAAAGCTGCGGCTCCACAGAGGGTGGGTACCCGCCCGGGCAGCACCACACAGAGCTAAGGAGGGATCTCAGGGAGGGTCGAGGCTTTCGAGAGAACCGGTCTTGACAGAGGTGCAGGGAGGATACTGTGAATGCTTTCCTAGAGGGTTATGCTTGGGGAGAAAGACAGAAATGAGAAAGCAGAAATAAGTCAGGCACCCAATCACCTTGTACGCTGAGCAGAGTCTCGGAAGTACTAGAGTTAAGCAGTTTGCAAAATTTCTGGGCAAAGACCTTTATCTTCTAATGAAGTCTTATATAGAACCCCAAGTGGATAAAGTGACAGCTGTACTAGTATAGTTTATAGTTCAAACCCATATTTGTTACTATAATGTTAACCTCTGTGTATGTATGTTCCTTATATATGGGCCGAGAAAGAGAGAGAGAGAGAGAGAGAGAGAGAGAGAGAGAGAGAGAGAGAGAGAGAGAGAGAGAGAGAGAGAGAGGCTAAATTTCTATGGTGGTCACCTTTAGGAATAGGTGAGGATAATAGGACTGAGAATTAGGTTTGAAAAGTACTTGTTTTATTTGTAATAAAACATTAAAGTTAAAGCGAGCTCCCCTCCCATCTCCCACAACTGGGCTCACAAAGACTAAAAGTAAATGTGACAAAACGTTAAGGTTTATTCATTTGAGTGGTGGAAATATGGGTATTTTCAGAGTCTTTGCACTTCTCTTCATTTTAGGAATCACTGTCTCTTTAAGAAAAGCAAATCTGTGACAAGTTTGAGTCTGTTTTGAGTAAAACAAGCGTTGAGAGACTATAGAGGATGACGTGATCTCTATATTCATTTCATTTGTGCGCCTCGTTTTGTTTGCACAGTTTTGAGAAAAATCACAATGAATGTCTGCAAGCAGTTGCAAACAGCACAGTGTTTTCCTTAATTGTCTTTTGTAAAGACTCTGGCTACTCTTCAATTAAGTCAGTCCACACTCTTGAAAGAAGGTGTGTAGGAAATGATTGAGGATTAAATCACTCAACGTATCTAACAACTACTTTCTTTTTTTTTAATCTTTATTGTTCAGTTTATTAATTACATTGTTCCCTTTTTTTTTCCACCCTATAGTTCCCCTCCATCTGGTACCCATCCCACCCTCCGTCCTCACCCCCCTCCTCTGTCCTCTCCCATAGTTGCATGATTTTTGTCCAGTCTCTTGCTGCACTTCCCACACCCCCTTTCTCCCCAAGAGTTGTCAGTCCATTCCCTCTCTATGTCCAGGATTCTGTTACATTCACCAGTATATCCTGTTCATCAGCTTATTAATTCACTTGATTTTTAGACTCATTTGTTGATAGATGTGTATTTGTTATTCCTAATTTACACTTTTATCTTTTTCTTCTTCCTCTTCTTAAAGAATATCTTTCAGCATTTCATATAATATTGGTTTGGTGGTGATGAACTCCTTTAGTTTTTTCTTGTCTGTGAAGCACTTTATCTGACCTTCAATTCTGCATGATAGCTTTGCTGGATAGAGTAATCTTGGTTGTAGATTCTTGCTGTTCATCACTTTGAATATTTCTTGCCACTCCCGTCTGGCCTGCATCGTTTCTGTTGAGAAATCCGCTGACAATCGTATGGGTGCTCCCTTATAGGTAACCATCTGTTTTTCTCTTGCTGCTTTTAATATTCTTTCTTTGTCTTTTACTCTTGGCATTTTAATTATGATGTGCCTTGGTGTGGTCCTCTTAGGGTTCCTATATATTGGGGTTCGGTGCGCTTCTTGGACTCCTAAGTCAGTTTCTTTCACCAGGTGTGGGAAGTTTTCGGTCACCATTTCTTCGAATAGGTTTTCATTGTCTTGCTCTCTCTCTTTTTCTGGCACCCCTATAATTCGGATGTTGGTAAGCTTGAGGTTGTCCCAGAGGCCCCTTACACTATCTTTAATTTTTTGGATTCTTTTGGTTTTTTTGCTTTTCAGCTGAGTGAATTTTACTTCTTTGTATTTCAAATCTTGAACTTGGTTCTTGGGGTGCTCCAGAGCACCTTTAGGTCTTTGTATAATATTTTTTATTTCAGTCAGTGTATGTTTAATTTCTGATTGGCCTTTTTTCATATCCTTGAGAGTCTCCTTTATATCCTTGAGGGTCTCCTTCATTTCCTTGTAGGACTCATTCATTTCCTTTGTGGTCTTGCTTAATTCCTTATAGGCCTCGACCTTTTGTTGGAGCCTCTTGAAAAACCCTATAACCGTGGTTTTGAATTCCATGTCCAGTCGTTTTTTTCCTCCATTTCTTTCACATCTGATTTCTTTCCATGTCTCTGCATGGTGGCTGCTTCCCTGAGTTGGTCAATTAGCTTTGTGTGGTAGACTTCCTACTAGGGACAGTGGCTCAGCCTTCCCAGTTACCTGAGGTGGATATGCTTGCACAGTCTTGCTGAAGTTAAGCTCAGGTTAATCGTTGTTAGCACTTGGAGGGTTGACCTCCAGGCCAATTGTCTGTGAAGCTCAGCTGTGCTCAGGTTGGATGGGCGGAGTCTCCCGGCCAAGCAGACAGCGTTAGCTCCGCCCTCTGCGGCCCCAGGGACTCTGTGCCGGGGGCAATGGCTGCCAGCACCTCTGAGAGAGAAATGCTGCCGAGCTCCACTGGCTGCTGGGGAATTCAGACTGTCCCCAAATGAGACTGCACGCCCAATGTCTCACCCAGGGTCATAAAACAAAGCAGTCTGACGGTTTTCCGAATGAGAGAGCGATTCGCAGAGTGCTCTCTGCGCGGTCACGCAGCTGAGCTGTTCACGCAAGCTGCCTTCTCCACAAGCCGGGAGACCCCTGCAGCACCCGAGCTTCGGCGTGCCCTCCCACTGTCCAGTTTTCACCCCGTGTGATAGTGGGTTCCCTGGACTTTGCTCAGAGCTGGAGAATCAGTCCAGTGGGACGTCTTTGTCTCCCCATTCAAGAAAACTGGCCGGTTTTCAGCCGCCCGCCCTCTCCACTGGTGTGCACTCCAAACCTCTCTCCACGTGAATCTTTCAACGCTGTCCGCCACCGCTCCTCCGAGTCACAATGTCTTATTTTCACTTTTATTTGTGGAATTTTCACTCGGCCAGCTTTCTGGTGATTCTGGAAGGTGTTTGTTCTTTCGTTAAGTTGTAGTATTAAAATTGCTGAGTATGACGGCAAGATAGGTGCTTTACCTATGCCGCCATCTTGGTTCTGCGGTCTAACAACTACTTTCTTACCTTAGATACACAAGTAGAAAAGTTGCACCCCAAAACTTTTCTAAAATTAGCTTTGAAACTCTTTATTTTTAAAAATTGTCATTATGGGAGATGACACATGTTCATTGGAAATTGCATTCCTGGCTTAAGGTCCTGGCATGACCTTGTACCCCTGCCCTGCCAGGCACTTGGTTGAACAGGATTCTCCAGAACAGGTGCTTATAACTCTGAGCAGATACCGTATTTTCCAGCGTATAAGGCGACTGGAACTGATGATGATAGAAGGAAGATAACAAACAATAGAGAGAGAGCAAGTGCTGGGCAAGTCCTTGGCGAGTTAGCATTGCCCATCATACCTGCAAGCTACGGTATTTTTACACCTGGCATATAAGATGACCTCCAACTTTTGAGAAGATTTTCCTGGGTTAAAAAGTCATCTTATACGCCAGAAATTACGGTACACATCCGCGAGCATTCGGAGACCAGTGCAGACCTTTAAACTTCCTAATACACAGAGGAGTTAACGAAGTTCAAACCTACGTTTAGAAATGTTAGGAAAAGGTTTACTCCAGGATCTTCACAAGCACTGGCTTTGAAATGTTCACAGAAGCCCCTCTCAGGAAGGTTGTTCCGTAGGGAAGCAGAAATTGTTGTAAGTCAAAAATGCCCATTCATCATCTGATCACTAATAGAAGATGTTCTCCAGGCAGAGGTCCCTCCCCCTGTGGCCCTAGCCATGGTGATCATATGCCGAGGACTGTTGTCACACAAATAACCTTAGCTGATCCTCACAATAACCCTCGAAGGGAGGCAGCCCCATTGACACAGGAAAGAACTGAGACAGTTGAGGGGCACAGAGCTGGTATGTAGCGGTCACGGCAGTCAGGCGTGTCCTTTGTCTCCTCTCTGTGGGCGGGGTTTCCAGGAGCGTCCCCAGTGCAGCGTGGACACGGTCACTGATGAAGTGCAATGGCAGCTCGGGCCCCAAATGGGAATTGCAGTCCCGTGTAAGTGATGCTGGAGGTCTGGAGTCTCCTGTAAGGGCCAGGGGGAGCCTGGGTGGATGTGGGTCTGGCCAAGGAAGCTCAGTTAAAGACTGCAACGGAGGGAAGGAACCAAGGTGACAGGAGGGAGATTGTGATCAGGTAAAGAGCAGCCGTGGGAAGTTTGAGGAAAGCATCCAAATGCTTACAGACAGACTTCTGAGTGTGTTGGGCCAGTCAAGCCGAAGGGATGCGGTATTGTTCTTGAGTTGTTCATCGATTCTGAGATGTGTGTGAGTGCGCGTGAGGCTGGTCTTCTGACATCTCTGAAAACAGGATGTGTTTTGCAGTCGATGAAGCTGAGAGACAATGAAATGTTGGGTGTCACATTTCTGTGAGTGTATGAAAACTCCGTGTTTGCTCTGACAATTGGCGTACAATTGTAGAGATAGCCTGAATTTTCCTAAATAGGGTTGTTTTTTTTAATTTTGTAATTAGTTCTATTTTTCAAGATAAATTCCTCATCAATCATTTTCTCATTGATTACAAAAAAAAAACATTTTAAGTGGCTTTTTTACTAATTCCAAATATCCTCTGATGACTAGTTGTTCTTGTATATAACAAGTCAGTGTGGAGATTTAAATATATGTTTAAGATATAGAAATATACAAAATGAGATAAAGTTTAAATAAACATTCTGTGGAGTGCCTGTGCTGCTCTTCACATACAAACAAGCTTGGATATGAGAGTGTGGACCGGTCCAGACTGTCTGGCCTCGAATTTCAACCCCCAGTACCTCCAAGCTGTGTGACCTTAGACAAGTCAGGCAGACTCTCTGGGCCTCAGTTACCTCATCTGTAAAATGGGGATAACACTATTATACACTAACGGCATTGCAGTAAGATGTCAATGAGGTCACCTGTATAAAGCACTCAGAACCGAGCTGGTGTGCCGAAATGAGATAAGCTAGTATTAGCGTGTTTTTCAAAGCATCCGTAATGCGAGCCCGGCAAGCCCACAAACAAAGCAAAACAAAACAAAACAAATTTCAGTTGTGTTTTTAAGGTAACTTTTATTTGTGTTTTTCTCACAAAAGCAATATATGGTGATGAGAGGGGAAAAAAAGAAAGCATTAACATTTTTAGTATATTTTCCAGTTTTCTGTTCACATATTGTAATCATTTTTATAAATATAAGATCATAGCATGGGTACTGTTTTTATCCTGCTTTATAATAGGGAGCAAACATCTTTCTAAATCTGAGTATTCTTCCAGGAACTCAGTTTAAATTCCTCAAAAATACTTCTTTTGTATAGATTTAAACATTTTTTTAACCAACTCTTATCAAGACTGTAATCATTCTACAGTAAACATCCTTGCAGGTATACTTTCGTCTATTTTTAAATAATTTCCTTATGAAGAATTCTTTAAAATTCAATTGCTAGCTCAAAGGAGTTACAGTATGTCAAACTTTTATATCAATAATAATAATACCCATAAGAATAGCTCACAGTGAGAGTGCTTACCATGAGCTGGGCCAGACTCACCGTGACTTTCAGAGGGGGGTACTTCTCTTATCCTCATCCCGGGGTGAGAGAGCAGAAACTCAGAGAGTTGACATAACTTGCCCAAGATCACACTGTTGTCTAATGAAAGGTCAGGCCAGGCTTTGGGAGAAACTGACCAGCGCCTGGGATCTGTCCCTCTGTAGTCCTCCGGAAGTCATTTATCGACTGGACACATTCCCCATTTGCTCCTTGTCCTCGGGGATACATTAGATTCATCTTCACAACCAACCCACAATAAGACCCTCCTATTGACCTTAGGAGGGCGAGGAGCCAAATGTGACCTTTCAGATAAGCCAGTAATTGGTAAACTCATTAGTCAACAGAGTGGCCACAGTTTGCCACTGGATATGCCATTGGCTAAAGACAAAGATGAGAATATGCAGTAAATAAGAAATCACATCGGTGAGGCACTGAGAGGTCAGACCTCCATTGTAGTAGAGCTTCTATGCATCTTGGAATAGCCTTGAGGTGTTCACCAGGATTCCTATACTGGTTCTCACTTGATCTTCAGAGTAATACCTTCCCCTCTTCTCCTGGGTTGGATCAAAAGGTAGCCTTATGAGGGCATGGCCTTGTGGGAAGATGAAATATAAAATCAGTGCATGCATGCACGCAACAAACATTCATTGAAGAAGGATGCTCTGCCTTTGAGGAGATTCGGGCCTGTGAGTGAAGTGAGGATGGCAACAGTATGGTTGGGCCGTGAGATGCAGTCCTGGGAGGAAGATAAGAGCCAGCTCTCGAATAAGCCTGGGCTAAATTTGAGTCTTATCTGTGCTGCGTTGTATGTCTGTGATGAGTCTCTGCATTCAGTTTTGCCATCCGTAAAATAAGGACCACAGCCCATCAGGTTGTTGTGGGAATAAATGAGATAATGCCCAGAAAATAGAAAGCACCCTATGGAGATCAGTCAATCAATCTGACTGGTTCACAGCCCTTACAGCTCACTCACAGGTAACCTAGCAACCTGTGGTCTCTGCAGAGAGAATGGCAAGGCCTCGGGTTGAAACCAGTGATGATAGGCAGACTGATTTTCAGCTGGTCCTCCTGGAGACTCTAATCCAGATCACGAAGATCGGGGGCTTCCGAATCAGCCCAGTGATTCCTGTCTCCTCTCCATCCTTTTGTGAATGTGGGAGGTGGCAGGGGATTGGGGGACCTCTGCTGGGGCACCATGCACAGTTCACCATCCATGCCTAGCCCCAGCACAGCTCTCCTGGGATGGGAGAAGGTGGACAGCATGCAACCTGCTAGCTCCGCGCTATTGTACATTTCTTGGAGCCAATGCAGGTATCACAGTCTGGGACACAATCAACACATCACTTGTTAGCTATTACTGTTACTAAAGAGTTGGGTACAGGAAGTTTAAGAGCATAAAAATAGGTCACCGGGCCTAACGTGTGCAGGATTTTAGGATGGCTTCCTGGGGGAGGTGTTATCCAAGTGCTACCACTGACCAACTTTTGACATATGTTATCTCACTTCATCCTCCCGGAAACACTATTCTTATCCCCATTTCTCTGGAGAGAACAATGGCTGGTAGAGTCATTAAGCAGCATATCCAGTGCCATGGACCACAGTTGGTGGCCAAGCGAGAACTTGAACTTGGATTCAACCCCATCCTGCCTTGGCTCCCTCATATGCAAAGTGAGAATAATTATGCATGTTCAGTGGGACTATTGTAATCATTAGAGAAGGGAGCACACGTGAATCACTTAGAACAGTACCCTGGGCTTATTAAATTGTTACCTCATTGTGTTATCTGAGCAACCAGTAAGCAAAAATACAGGGAAACTGCTCAGTATTTACTGAAATCCCCTAAAAGCATTTCCTAAAGAGGTCACGTCTTCTCAGTAGTTGTATCACCAAAACTCTGCTACAATGGTATAGACTTCTCTTTGGGTGTTATTTCCTTTGGGCCTAAATGTCTTTCATTCATCCAAGAAGAGGGATATGGACTGTAACTTAGGAGATAAGTGGCTTTTTTTGAAGAGGGATGAGATTTTGCTGAAAATGGTAAAAGGAGAATGATAGAGTGTTTAGAACGGGTAGCCAGGGATATCCTTTCTGAGGTCGTGATGTTTAGGTAGGTCAGGACTGACAAGAAGCAGGCCGCTGGGTGAAGATGGGGAGGAAGAGCAGGCCAGGCAAGAGGCATTAGCTTGTGCAAAGGCCCTGAGGCTGATAGGCTTTGCATGTTCCAGGAAGAGAGGGATGAGCAGTGTGGCTGGAGCACCAGGAGGAGTTGGGAGGTTGACAAAAGCAACAGCCAACACAAGGCCATCCAAACCTTTCCTGGCATCATTTTTTGTCTACTTCCCTGGGGTGTCTCCCTGTCTTCAGGTGCCTCATCTGCTTCTGCTAAAGTCTGACCCTCACACTTCTGAGCTCTGCCTTCCTCCCCCATCTCTGCTCAGAAGCATCTAAGGACAGCTCCACACCAGGCCAGCCGCCAGAGATGCTGGCAGCTACAGCCAGTTTCTTGGAAAACTTGAGCGAGTCCAAGTTCAAGTCTTCTGTTGGCCACCAACCGTGGTCAATGGCACTGGCTATGCTACTTAACATCTCTACAGCCACTGTTCTCTCCAGAGAGATGGGGATAAGAATAGCATTTCTGGGAGGATGAATTGAGAAAACATACGTCAGTATTTTCCATTATACCTGACATATAGCAGGTGCCCAGAAAAATAATAATAATATAATAATGATAATAATGTTTTTTATGTTTGATGACTACTTTTTCCACTGATGCAAGATGTCATGTGTTGAAAGAATCAGGAATGCCACCATGGCCTGCCTGATGTTACTCACTGGTTGAGCATAGGCCCATGAACCAGGATGTCACAGTTCCATTCCTGGTCAGGGCACGTGCCTGGGTTGCAGGCTCAATCTCCAGTAGGAGACATGCAGAAGGCAGCTGATTGATATTTCTCTCTCACCAGTGTTTCTATCTCTCCATCCATTTCCCTTCCTCTCTCTAAAATCTATTTTAAAAAAATTTAAAAGAGAATCCCACCGTATACCTGTTTTCTTCTTCGCTCCTTATTTTAAGGTGCTATGTTTGGATCCTCTCTGTCTTCGTCTACTTGGTGCTTGTCTGTGGAGCCTGACACATGAGTTGTCACAATCTACAAACACAGGTCCTGGGTCCTGTCAGCTTAGGGGCCCGTCCTCATGGCTGGTAGAGGAACGGCCCTGGCAGTGCCTGAAGCTGTGCCTGTCGGCATCACATGAAGTGACTCAGAGGTAGAACTGAGAGTCGAATTCTGAAAAAGACAGGTGGGGCCATGCTAAGGGAAGCCAGCCCCCACTGGGCACGTCTCTGCCCTGTCATCCTTCCATGCTTCCCATAACACTCAGCCTCTTTGGCGGGAGACAGAAATCGTGCTGAGCGGTAATGAGGAGTAAGCCGAGCGTACTTTGCCATGGGCCTGGCCGGAGGCAGAAGAAAGTTTGTGGGCTCTCGCGAGTGAGCCACCACTGCTGGTTGGCACCGGATGCGAATAGAGACGCCATGGCAGTGTGGCTCCAAGCAGCTCTCGCTCACACACACTGCTTCTCTGCAAACCTACCCACAGCTGAGCGTGCCCTGCCATCTGAGATAGAATCCACATCCAACATCCGTGGGAGATGTCAGCATTTATTGCTTCTCCCATCCACGTTGACCCTCAGCAGCAGATGGTCCAGATAGCAGTCGAGTTATTTTTTCCTCTCTCCCGGGGACCTGGGTGCAGGAATAACATCTTCCTGAAAGGCATGAGTCTGCCCTTGACCTTGCCCTCGTTGGCAGGTGTGTATCAGAGTGGCTTCCAGGAACATCTCTGCTCCACATGCCCTGCCTATGGATGCCTTCGCTTCTGGGACAGTGACAGGCCCACTCCATAGTCCAACCTCCTCTGCTCTCTTCCAATTGCTCTGGAAATCACTCAGTTATCTTAATTACCATTCCTCCTCGGCCTCTGCCCAGAAGGAGCGGGGGGAGGGTTATAATTGGATCAAATATTTGCTGTGTTTTATTTCTCTCCCTCTCAAGCGCTCGTAAAAGTTGCATTTTCATGTCACTTTTGGGTATGACTGATGACTCAAAGGCTCAGCCCTCACATTGCATGCCAACGAAGGCCAAAGAAAATGAGAGAACTTTGGGGGGAGGGGTGTTTATTTGGGGTTCTGTGCTTTAGTGCCAAGTGGAGAGAGACAAGCTGCCTTGGGAGACAGAGCTCTTCCTGCAGCCAGCCCGTGCGCATATACCCCCCTTACTGGGATTTGATCATGTGCCCCTAATCCTCGTTCAGGGCTTCTGTGCATCTATTAGGCAGAATGTGTATGGAGCAACCTTCTTAGTCAACCAAGCAGAGCCCATTCCCCTGAGCATCCCGTATCCAGGGCTGAGCCTGATGGGGCTCTGAAGCAGAGGTGACAGATGTCCCTGGTACTAAGCCCGAGCAATCAATCCCTAGTGCAGGGACATAGAGAAGGAACTCTGGCCAGGGCCTGAGCTTTTGGAAAATGGCCTCCTTTGAGTGTCTGCCAGGCCACCAAGCAAGCTGGCCAGGCCGCCGTCTAGGCATCCAGGCGAGCTGAGGCTCCCCTGGACCAGATGGCCTCTATGCTAACCAGCTTCTCACTGCACCCCTGCCCACCCCACCCCCTGTCCTGGAAGGTCCTCTCTGTGTTTGGCCAGGCTGATCCTCCTTGTGTTTGTAGCCTCCAGCCCTTCCCCAGGTTACAGCAGCTGTGACTGATGCTACATGATGCTGACTGGTACATGTTAACCTACTAATAGAGTAACTATAGATTCCAAACCAGAGTACTTTCTAGAAAGAAAGAAGGAACAGGAGGTGTGAACTGGGGTGGTCTGGGGAAAAACTAGACTCCCCACACATAATAGGTTGGAACTTGACCAACAGAGAATACTGCCATTCCTTCCTGGGGGTTCTTTTGCCACCCCATAAGAAATGGATTCGATGCTGGGGCTCATTACAATCTCGGGAAGTGAGCTAGGAAGGAAGAGAAGCATGAGCTCAATATCCGGGAAGGCTCTGCTGAAATAACAAATCAACATCCCAGTGGCTTAATTTAATAAGTGTTCCTTGCTTATTTGTATTACAATTTTAGGCTCTCCTCCAGTTGTTGATTCTAGGGTTCAGGCCCCTACTGTCTTGTGGTGCCCACATCTTGGGCTTTAAGAGTGCTCTGTAGGGGACTGACTGCATGGGATGTTGAGCTGAGTACATCCCACAGCTCCCATTAACTGGAGCACCATCATATCCTTCCATCTGGTGGCAACGAGGCTGGAAAGAAGCAGACGTGGTATGGACAAGGACCAGCAATCACTAACACAGTGGTCACTGTGGAACAGAGTCAAAGGAGGAAGGGACGGAAGACAAGGGAAAAAGCCCAGAGAACCCAGAGGAAGAAAGCCTACATTGTCCATTTCCTATTAGGGCCTGGAAAAGTGAGGCCGTAACAGCCTTATGAAGTCACCTTTCAAATGGCGATGGTATATATGAATACACAAACCCCTTGGGCCACGGTGCCCCACTTTCTGCACTGGGTGGTGCGTGGTCCTGGCTTGCTGACTGTAACACTACCCTTTTCTCTCTCAAGAAAGCCCATGAGAAATTAGAAAATTAAAGAACAAGTTTTTATTACTGAATACAATCCCACTTAGTTTCTTTTCAGTGGAATTTGTTGACAAATTTAGTGTTTTATTTGTTTGATAGCTAACAAATATTTACTCATCAGACTCCACTGGAGACCCATTAGATAAAGCAGAATTATTATCATGATAGCAGAAACTTTTAAGGCACGCTTAGCTGTGGTTTGATACAGACATTATTATTAGCCCCATATTAAGGGTAAGGAAACTGAGGCGCAGAGAATTTAAATGACTCGAGCCAGTGTCACAGAAGTCACCGGCAGAGCTCTAACCCAGGCAGACTAGCTCCGAAGTCCCCACTCTTAGCTAGGTACCATGCAGATCTAATCCCCGCCCTCCTGGAGTCTGCATTCTTCTGAGTAGACTGACAGTAGACATAAACACAAATTATATCAGTTTAGAGGGTGATAAGTGCTTTGAAAAAATTAAGCACAATCAAAGGACACGGGCTAGGGATGCAGCAGCCACCATATCATCACAGTCCGTGCTCTGTGCAAGAGCCACAGGCTCCTGGATCCTTCCTGAAATGAAAACTACCCTCCATGCTTCTGTGGCAGGATGCTGAGGGACCAGCCAGAATAAATGTCCTTCCTCTCCTCTGACAAATGCCTCTTCCCGGGGTAATTGGATTGGTGGGACAGCGAGCGCTGCCACGAGCCCTAAGCCATTTCTGTGCCCCTTGGCCGGTCAAGAGATGACGGATGCCCAAATTAATCATGAGCAATGACCCACATGCGTAATCACCTTCCCCCAGCGTTTCCTCACGGGGGTGATAGCCTGGCCCCAAATGAAGTATATTCTTCTCACCTTGGTGCGGAGGCAGTTACACTCATTCCTCTGACTGACAGCAATTTGTGGGCATAGGTCCTGGTAGCTGGACATTGACGAGGTTGCTAAGGAACAAATGTTTTGGTTACAAAGGCCTCCGAAAGCAGCATCACTTTGTCATATCACTTCACATCATTTATTTTGTCCCTTAAAGACAGCCATGACCAATGGGATGTGAGTTTGAGGGAAGCTAAATACACTTGCTTCCTGAGAAACGGGGGAAATTTCCACTCGCCAAGCAATGACTATCCAAACCCCCAGGTGTAAAAAAAAAAATGAGGATCATGAGCTTCTCTTCTATTATTATGATTTGCAAGTAAGTGACTCATAATCACAAGGTACTTAATTAAATCGTTATTGTTGCCCAGGCACTGCCCTAAGCATTACATCATGTCATCCTTAGAGCAACCCAGAAAGGTGGGTGTTCGTGTTCCCTCGCAAGCAAATCAGGAAGAAGGTAAAAGTAGGTTTGCCCAACTTCAAATGGTAGCGGATGGCAGAGTCAGAATTCACACCCAGTTTTGCCTGATGGCAACACCTTTGTACTTAGGATTATAGGCTCTTTTATTTTCAGTGATCACATTTCAGATGGAAAGAGCCAGCAATTCTGATGATGCGGACGATCACATTAGTAGGTGCCTGGAGTTGTGTTCTATGAAGTTTGTAGACGGGGTTCCAGTTGATGTCTGTAATCTACAAAACCCTTTTCATGGAGGGGAAGTGGTGAGATGGAGCTTCATCCCACCATGGTGGTTTTTATCATCTAAAGATCTACAGTTTGAATGTCTTCAGAGAGTCACCATGCAAATGACTTTTTGGTTGCAGCGATTTTGAAAGTGTTCACAAGATTAGTCCATTTCTGCCAGGGTCTCACTGATTTTCTCGTCACCAAGAGAGAAACCCTGATGTCCTCTTGGGCCTTTTCTTTCATCCTCTCTGCCCAGCCCATGCTCAAACACTGTCCTCTCTGCCTTAGAAATGTTCCTTCTTGCCCTAATCAGTTTGGCTCAGTGGATAGAGCATCAGCCTGCAGACTAAGGGGTCCCAGGTTTGATTCCGGTCAAGGGCATGTACCTTGGTTGCGGCACATCTCCAGTAGGGGGCATGCAGGAGGCAGCTGATTGATGTTTCTATCTATTCCTCTCCCTTCTTCTCTGTAAAAAAAAAAAAAAATCAATAAAATATTTTTAAAAAAGAAAAGAAAAGAAATGTTCCTTCAAAGCTGTCCCCTCTTCCCAAGCACTATCCTATTCAAGTCGCATGTCACCAGTTTCTGTTATTCATTCCCAACTGGTCTCCCTGATTGATCTCATTCTCCCTCTAGAACATCTCATATCCTGACTCTCCGTGCAAATACTTCGAAACATTTCTTTTATTGCCTAAGTCACTGCTCAAGGGCCTTCAGTGGCTCCCACTTGCCCACCACAGGGTTTCACTGTTTTCTATGACAGGTCTCTCATGAGTCACATTTGCTGCCCCCACCCCCCGATCCTGATAGCCTTTGCTGACCACTTCCTCTTTCACTGGTGACTTCCAGTTCTGAACCTGGTTTCCACTAAAACAGAGCTTACTATTTAACTGCTGGGTTTTCTGAGGCCAGGCACTGTGAGCACATGGACATTGCAGCTAAGCAGTTCTAGGTCCAAATTTTTTCTTGGCCACTCAGTTGCTGGGTGACTTCTAACAAGTTGCTTGGCTTCTCTGAAACGCAGTTTTCTTGTCTGTAAACGAATATAAAAATTAGCATCTATCTTACAGGGTTTTTGCAAGAATGATATTAGATGATGAGGAGAGATTCTAACATGTATTTTGTGTTTACTCTGTGCCAGGCACTGTTCTAATTATCTTTTTCCACCCAGCCTGTGTTATTCAATGGTTGAGCATTGACCTATGAACCAGGACGTAATGGTTTGATTTCGGTCAGGGAACATGCCCAGGTTGCCGACTCAATCCCCAGCAGGGGGCATGCAGGAGACAGCCAGTCAATGATTCTCCCTCATAATTGATGTTCCCATCTCTCTCTCCCTTTTCCCTCCTCTCTCTGAAATCAATAAAAATACATTTATTATTTTCTTCCTCACAACAATCCTATAATGTCAGTACTATGATTTTCCCAGGTTTGCAGATGGAGAAAGAGCTGGAGGACAGGGAAGGGGTAGAGAAAGAAGATGACAAAAATGAAGAAGAAATCAAAACTTCGGGTTTTAAAGCTTTGGGGATTTTAAAACTGTAGAAAAGAGACTGTGACTGTTAGTAATACAACTATGAGCAGTAACTATAAGCATAGTAAGTGGCAACTGTTACCACAACATTTGTGACTCATTTTACTGGAGGAGCTCATAGTGCAATGTACTGGGAAGTATGTCTCAGGTAACTGATGGGGTGGGAGGGGAAGGAGTCATGGGATCGGGTCTGTACCGAGTGTCACACGTATCACTCTCTTCTTTTAGTATGACTTCATGGAGCGCCTGGACGGGAAGGAGAAGTGGAGTGTGGTCGAGTCGCCCAGGGAACGCCGGAGCATACAGACCCTGGTTCAAAACGAGGCCGTGTTTGTGCAGTACCTGGACGTGGGCCTGTGGCACCTGGCCTTCTACAATGATGGCAAAGACAAAGAGATGGTTTCCTTCAACACCGTTGTCTTAGGTAGGTCAGACCTCTCCCAGGTGGTGTGCCATGGAGGGAAGGAGGGCAAGTTCTGAGCTTCTCTATAGAGGACTCAATCTTCCACGGCGGTTCCTGCGGCGTGCAGGACCAAAACAGAATCCTTGATGTAAGCCTCAGGCTATCACCCACCTCAAATGAGCCCCGACTAAAATAGGAATGCCGCCTAAATCAGGAGAGATTCACTGTGAGTCCCAAGGATTCAGTGTGGTGAAGGCCTCGGGTCAGACCACCCGGCCCAGGTCCTGGCCGCACAACACAGGCAGGTCACCGGACCGCTGGAAGCCTCAGTTTCCTCATGTGGAACAGAAACACTAGAGCCCACCTCACAGAGCTGTTGTGAGGATTAAATGAAATGAAAGTATAAATCTCAGATGTGTGATAGAGATAATAAATATTGACCACATCAGTTCAATTTCTCTTAAAAATCAAGGAAAAACTTGCCCTGTATGGGTGGCTTAGTCAGTTGGAATGCCATCCTGTGTGCCAAATGGATACGGGTTCAACTCCTGGTCAGGTCATATACTCAGGGTTGTGGGTTCAATCTCCAATTGGGGAGCATGTGGGGGGCAACTGCTTAATGTTTCTGTTTCACATCAATGTATCTCTCTCGCTCCCCCTCCTCTCTCCATCTCTATCTATCTATCTATCTATCTCTTTCTCCATCCCTCCATTCCCTCTCTCTGAAGTCAATAAAATATATCCTCGGGTGACATTAAAAAGAAATCAAGGAAGGCTTAAAACACAAAGCTTAAAAAAAAACACTCAAAAATAAATCAGGAAAAAGGCAGATATAAGAAAAAAATCATAACTTTTTTCCCAAGTAGGTAAATATCAAAATGCTTTAATTAAATACTTGTCATTTTGGACTTCTTTTAGCCTTGCTTTTCATCAGCTATCAAAGGAAAAGCTAAGATTTTATACAAATTTTATTCTTATATGTGCATACATGGGTTATTAGTTTAAGAAGATTTCATGAAGTTTTCTAGAGCAAACCCTAAGAATTTTAACAATCAAGTAAACTATAGATGTTTTCATGAAATCTATTTTGTCATTAGGTTTTAATATTTTATTAATGATAATAAGTGGTCCTGGGTAGGAACTTGATGAATCAGAGCAGGTTGTAGACCCATTCCACAGAGCAATAAACTGAAGTTCAGACTGCTGAGTCCCTCAAGGTCCCACGATGTGAAAACGGTCGAAACAGCATGAGCTTCTGGGCTTTGCCCTTTGCCTTTCTGCAGCACCTTGTGGTCCCAACAACATCTGGTTGTGGATCTCAAGGGTCACTGGAGACACATGGATAAGGTGGTTTCGTGAGGAAAGATCTGGTTGATCCAGGATTAAATCCCAGCTTGTCTTTCCCACATCCTTCCTAAAAAAGTCACTTGCCTCCTGAGCCTCAGTTTTGTTTGTGAGAAGGTAGTGAGCAAGTCCCTCAAGGGCAGATGTTGTGACATCATGTATGGAACACACCAGGGATGGAGCTGGCCATCCCTAAATGAGAGCTGATGGTGTGGCGTGCCTTGTACAGGTAGCTGTTTCTCTGTTGACTGCATTTGAAGAACTGCTCTACTGGCCTCAGGACTTCTCTGAGGGCCTCCCTGATTCTTGAAAGATCTATGTTAACGAACCTGAAGTTCTCCATCCGAATGACACAAAATCAGATGGGACTGAAAGCCATCCTCATCTCTTCTGCTCAGGAAAGATTGGTCGCATCAGGGCAGCCAAATGCTCCAAAGCAGGGATTGGCACACCAGAGCCCACAGCTGAGCCTGGCCCACAGCCTGTTTTTACAAATAAAGTTTTATTGGAGCTCAGCCATGTTCCTCTGTTTATATATTGTCTGTAGTAGTTAAAACGACAGAGTAGTTGCAACAGTGACAGCTTGGCTCACAAAGCCCAAATATTGACTATCTGTCCTGTTCCAGAAAAACTATGCCAACCCCTGCCCTAAAGAAACGACACAGACTTTGTATGACCACAGTTCCCAGAGAAGTCACCCACAGTCAGGGGAGATTTCCAGCATCCGATTTAGTGTCCAACGGGGGAAATGCAAAAGAATGAAAACCAGCTCAAACAGGAAGATGCTGGCAACAACGTCGAACTAGTTTGAGATGTTGAGATTGGAAAAAGAGCAATCTTTAGCCTAAGAACAGGATAAATGATATCCCTTTGTCACCTTGTGTTTGAACTCATATGTAACAGCACCAATCACACACGCAGCTGGCTTAGTTGGAGTCCACAAGCACTTGGTTAATAACCAAAAAAAATAACTACCACACAGGATACCAGCCCATGGATTAGGCCCTTGGTGGGGACTGTCTCCATTGCCTCACCATTGAGTGGTACTGCCAATATTCTATGTTCTAGATGAGAAAACCAAGAAGTTAAACAGCTTGCCCAAGGTCTCACACAATGGGTGAGAGGTGGCATCAGGATGCAAACTCTCCAGAGCCTGTGTGCTCTTAACCACTGGATTGCTTTGAATTCCAGCCAAAGAAATCCCTTTCCCCTGCACAGAAAGTTTTCTGGGGGTCAGAATTATTATCTAATAACAGCTTCTGCCCGCCCCCCAACTCCTTTTTCCACCTAGACTCAGGCATAGCCGTAGTGGGATGCCCTTCCCGCACACCATTACCCTCACCCGCCTGCCCATCAGAGCCGGGAGTAGCAATTCTCCCCAGAGGAACTCTCTCATCAGGACTGCAGCTCAAAGAGAGAGGAAGGCAAAGGTAATCGGCCTAATAGTTGGGCAGACACCTCAATACTGCAATGATAGTGATTGGCCCACAATACAGGGCAAAGAACAGTGTTTTATTTGGTTCAGGGGGTCTCCCACACGTATCTATTACGAGAACATTCTCCATCAGGTGCAGCCAGGAGCGCTGAGGGTCTGGTGATAGGAACAGAAGGGAAAATGTTAGATGGTGTCAACCAGCGGCCACTCTAAATAGACCTTTGGCTTGGGAGAGACTTGGGACGCACTTTGAAGAGACGCGGCCTGCTATCGAAAGAGAGTCATCTCAGGGGCAACAGAGACGCGCTCTTGACACGCAGTGCGGGTTTAGGGGAGGCTGCGGCCGCGTGAGAAATCCCACTGCCCTGGCTTCCTCCCATTGCCTGCCACTGTCACCTCTGAAAACCTTCACCAAGTGGACAAGAAGGAAAGATGATAATGTCAGCAGTCAGGCTTAACTTTGGGGTGGAAAAGGCCCTGAAGAGGGTGGGCTCCCTTTATATTTCAGCCTTCGTGTTTTTCCCTCAAGAACTAGAGAAATGCTTGAGATAGGCGACCTTGGGAAAATTAAATGAAAACTACTCTTTATTACAATTTTGCTTATTTTGGATTCTTCTACCTCCTCTGTGTGCACACACACACACACGTGCATGCACACGCCCATTCTGACTGCTGTTTACCAAGGACCCGTTGTGCACCAAGCATGGAGGATACCCAAGTGAGCACTTCCGATCTGGTCTCTTTCTCAGGGAGCTTGATGAGAAAAGACAGGGAGAGGAAGAGGCAATTAAAAGAGTTTAGGAAACGCTGGGGCAGGTGCAGAACCCAGACTGAGGGAAGCAAGGAAGGAAGATGCTCAGGAGCTAAGTGTTTGCTAAACTGGGACTGAGGGATGCATGCCCCAGTTAAAGGGCAAGGCAGGCCCTTGCAGCCCAGCAAGAGCCTGTGCAAAGACATCAGGCCTTCTGCATGGGACTGGCATGGCAATGAGCTTCCTGGACCATCACTGTTTTACCTCTGGTTTCAGAAAAGGGGCCTTTGGCTTCAGCGATGTCAGTTTCCACCAAAGCATCCCGGGCACTGATACGCCATGAGAACCAATCCCTGCCTCGCTGCAGGAGTGATTTCTTAAAATACAGGCTGGATGGTGCCCTTCCGACATTGAAAACTTCACTTCTTTCCCATCGGACCCAGAATAAAATCCAGCAGAGCCATGTGGACTACAATAGTTAAGAAGGGACACGCTGTAGAAAGCCTTACCTCATGGATTGGTTTTCCCAGGCCAAGTGGGAATAAATGGGAACTTCCATTTAAAGGAGAAACCCCCTTTGCCATTCCAGGCGACTCCAGCAGGAACAGTTAGACTTGAGTCTTTCCTGCATCATCACCAGATCCGTGTTCCCAGCTCCCCACGGGCTGCGTCTTCTCAACGTTTGGGCACAGTGGCCTGTATGTTTTGTTGCATCATCTTAGTAATTTGGAACCTGGAAGTCTGTTTATTTTAATTTAAAGTAAAATGAGGTCATAATAATCTTTCAAAAATATGTATGTTTCTATATAGCTCCAAATCAATGTGAAAATGTTCCAAATGACCCCTTTGAAGGTATTACTTGAGAGTACAGAAAGAAGGATAAACCATGAAATCGGATGGCCGTGTAGGTCAGAACAAACATGAACTGATTGATTTTCATGAAAAATAAGATCCACAAAAGTGAGGCATAAAAGAGCTATTGTATAACCCAAAACTTTCCACTTAATGAACCCCAAGATCATGCCTAAATTGATCAATTTCACATATGTAGGTTTTCCCCTTGCTAAAATCCCTTACAGCAGGGACTATTTTTACTCTGCAAACCTAAGGTGAGGAACAGCTGCTGTCCTGTGGACAATCACCCTTCATCCCTGAGGTGACACCCACTGTCAGTCCAGCTCTCAGATTGGCTGGATGACATGACATAGGCTGGGGGAGGGAGGGTCAGAGTGTTTAACACTTAATACTCAAACATGGGAAATTTCAGATTTCATATTCAGATAAGTAGTTTATTCTGAAAAAAGCCAAAGCAGCAGCAAGATTAGCCCCGAATTCCTGCCTGGGTCAATCAGATAGACAGCGATGGTTACGTCCATGCGTTGCCCGCGTTGCCCACGTTGCCCCAGTCCCCACCCACCCCTATTCTCTTCCTTTCACTCACTTATGCTCCTCTCCCCTGGTCCCCTGAGGTCGCTGTCACTGGACTTTAAAACAGTAGGCTAGGCGGCTGCTTCTTAAATTGTTTCACCAGCAAGTGGAGAAAAGGATAACTGCTAAATTTCTCTCTCTCTCTCTCAGATTCAGTGCAGGACTGTCCACGTAACTGCCACGGGAACGGCGAATGCGTGTCCGGGCTGTGTCACTGCTTCCCAGGATTCCTAGGAGCGGACTGTGCCAAAGGTACTTCCCCCTCCTTCCCTGCCGTGGTTGGAAAACAGAACACAGGCTTCTCGGAGAGGAGGAGAGGAGAGAAGGGGCACCCAAGTGGCCTCCCCCCCACCCCGAATCCCACTGGGATGTCTTATAAACCCATGTGTGCTAGAAGCCCTAGCCCTTTGGCAAAGAGGAGGGCTTGATTTATGACGATTGGCCAATATACCTACAGGAGCAGGGCAGTTATCCTTGGCACCAAGGTGTGCTGAGAAGAAAGATTTGCTGAAAATGAGATGCTTGGATTTCCTGTAAAAGCAGAAGTGAATTACCATCACTCCTTTCTTATAATCATTAGCTTCTATGTAATGGAAGATTAAGCATCTCAGGGTTAGTAAATTTCATTCATTCTGGCCAGCTATGCTCTTAATCTAGGAAGTGCTATTTATCTTGGTGGAATCGGTTTTAAATTGTATTATTAATTCATCTACGCTGCTTTGCACAGGATTCTGGGGCCCTGGGATTCTTGGGGGAAAGGTAATAAAAGAAAATGACTCTCATAGGAACAGGGGGTTTAGGGGCTGCATACCTGCTTGCAAGAGAC
This sequence comes from Antrozous pallidus, assembly GCA_027563665.1. Lineage (NCBI taxonomy): Eukaryota > Metazoa > Chordata > Mammalia > Chiroptera > Vespertilionidae > Antrozous > Antrozous pallidus. Next base: position 8,503,858 of record CM050516.1, on the reverse strand, counting down.
CTTGAGCATGACCTTCAAGTGGCGCAATCAGACACAAGGGTAGCGGAGGGCAGAGCTTCTCACGCCTTTTAGACATGGTGCACCCACGTGTGCATGTGCTAGATAAATGCAACCAAAACATTGAAAGAAAGCTTTCACAAAGTGATGCTTGCCTTTACTCTGTTTCTTTTCTATTCTAACCTACTTCATTTTTTTATTTGACTTTTTAAACTTTTGTTTGTTTTCGTTTTTATTGTTGAAAGTATTGCATAGTACCCTTTCCCCCCTACCCTACTTTATTTTTTTAAAAATACTGGTTAAGCCGAAACCGGTTTGGCTCAGTGGATAGAGCGTCAGCCTGTGGACTGAAAGGTCCCAGGTTCGATTCTGGTCAAGGCATACCTTGGCTGCGGGCACATCCCCAGTAGCGGGTGTGCAAGAGGCAGCTGATCGATGTTTCTCTCTCATCGATGTTTCTGACTTTCTATCCCTCTCCTTTCTTCTCTGTAATAAATCAATAAAATATATTTAAAAATAATAATAATAAAATAAAAATACTGGTTAAGCTGGGCTGGTGTGTCTCCATGGTTGAGCATCTACCTATAAACCAGAGATCACAGTTTGATTCCTCGTTAGGGCACATGCCCAGGTTGCAGGCTTAATCCCCAGTAGAGGGTGTGCAGGAGGCAGCCGATCAATGATTCTCTCTCATCATGGATGTTTCTATCTCTCCCTCTCGCTTCCTCTCTGAAATCAATAAAAATGTTTTTTCTAAACACTGGTTAAAATTATATTGATTCCCCACCCACCAATAGGTCATCTCCCAGTGGCGGGGAGGAGGGTCTGTGACCTTGCTCTGCCATTAAGTTTCTCCGTGACTCTGAGCAAGTGATCAGACATCTCTGCATCTTGACTTCCTCCTGTGGAAAAGTGGGCAGTCCCTTCCTAAGTTCGTGGTGAGCACGGTGTCACACACCTCCAGCCCTTAGCAGAACACACTGTGAGCCCTCAGAGGAGTTATTGCTTACCACCTTTTAATTCATGCCCATTATCTTTACTTGCATAACCTTCTCGCGATTTGTACGTGCTCTTCATTTAAAGACCATCCTTCCCTGAGGTTCGGAGAGTGAGGCAATTATCAATATAGCTGCTCTGAAAGTGCCGCGCCTTTTCCCGTGCTCACCGCAGTTGGAGGGGAAAATCCTGTTTCACCTACTCATGATATTTCGAGGACTTGCTGGACGCTGACTGATAAGTGAATGGGGCTTTTTGTACCGAAAGTTCTGAATTTGGTTGCATGTGTGTGGAGCTATTTCCTACATGGCACCCATGAATGCAGAAGATTTGGTTCACTTGTCAGATACAAAAAGTAAAGAGAGCCAAAACCGGTTTGGCTCAGTGGATAGAGCATCAGCCTGCGGACTGAAAGGTCCCAGGTTTGGTTCCAGTCAAGGGCATGTACCTTGGTTGCAGGCACATCCCCAGTGGGAGGTGTGCAGTAGGCAGCCGATCAATGTTTCTCTCTCATCGATGTTTCTAACTTTCTATCCCTCTCCCTTCCTCTCTATTAAAAAAAAATCAACAAAATATATTTAAAAAAAGAAAAGAGACCAGGAAGACATCAGATGATTCTCTCGGCTGCTCTTCCCCTTCGCACTCTCTGCCCATTGGCGTGGGGACACATCCCCACGCAGACCGTGGGGCCTGGACCTCGGGTTCCGAGGGTCCTGATGGAGGAAGATAGTCAGAGAGATGCGTCCCCCTGCTGAGTGCTTTTCTTGGCGAAGGCTGTATAGAAGAGAAAACCTCAGGATCATTTGAATGGCTTTTCTTGCATAATCTAATTTTCCTGGGAGTAAAGGCACTGATGGGGGGAAAGACAGAGCGGCCCTTTTACGTGTGCCTGCAGATGGGCTGAGCCCTCGGCGGCACGGGCCGTGAGCTGTAAATGTGTATTAACACCGACACACTTCGATGCATTATTAATCCCCAAAACCATGTGTGTTCCGGCGGCGCATCCAGCAACTGGCCTTTCAGGCCTAAGTAGCCCGGCCATTTAAGAACCCTCTGCTCTAAATCCATTTGCCCACGAGCAGCCACTCTGCATTATGGATCTGTAATGGGGTGTGCATTTAGCTGCTTAAAAGGACTCTCGGTGTGTTTTGCATTCACCACCTGTGCTGGGGCGGGGCGCCCCTGCGCGCGTGCATTAGCCGCGCTGTATAATTGATCCTTGCGAAACAAATATTGAGTGGCTGTTAAGAGTAGTTACTCCTGCATCCTCAGGAGCTGTTCCTGAAATCAGCCTTTGAACTCGGACGTTTTAATTTCGCTGTTGATGCATACGGTTGACAAGATTGAAGCGTTTAAAGAATAAAATTGCTTTCTCCTCCTTTCCCCCTTTTATCCTTGGCTGAACGGTGTTAGGAGGAAGCTTCTCTCTTTGCCCCAAAGATGTCTGTTCCATGGTATTTCTGAAATGGACCCAGTTTCAGCTCCTGCATTAACAGCACTTTCTTCTTTGTTCTAAGCCCTTCTTTCCCAAACTGCACTCTTTTGTGGCCCAACTTAATGTTTTTTGCCAAATTCATGGGCCATCAGTATTATGATTTAACCACTAGAGGCCCGTTGCACAAAATTCATGCATGGGTAATATCCCTAGGCCTGGCGGGAAATCAGGGCCTTCCTTCATTCTGCGCCACCCCCTAGTGGTAAGCACATGTCATAGCGAGCGATAGAGCTCTCAGTTTTCCAAACTCCCATTGGTACACTTTGTACATTAGCCTTTTATATATATAGATATTTCTGAAAGTTTTATATATATAGATATTTCTGAAAGTCAACAGCCCAGCATGTTGACATGGAAAATTTTATCTTAAAAGGAACAATGTTCAGCCCGGCCAGTGCAGTTCAGTGGTTGAGCATTGACCAATGACCAGGAGGTCACGGTTCAATTCCAAGTCAGGGCACATGCTCAGATGGTGGGCTCAATCCCCAGTAGGGGGTCTATAGAAGGCAGCCAATCAGTGTTCCTCTCTCATTGATGTTTTTCTCTCTCTTCCTCCCTCTTCTTCTCTCTGAAATCAATAAAAACATAATTTTTTTTAAAAAAGTAACAGTGTCCAAATCAAAAAAATTTTAAAAGAACACTGGAATCAATGCAATCAGTAGGAAATATTAATCCCACCTGTAACTCTATCAGGAGAGTAATATTTTCACTATCAGCAGCATTCAATCCAAGTGGGCTTCTCACACTGATATCCCAAGAGGATGCCAAAGTGGACCAGACCACCTGGAAGGCATCCTTGCCCCTCCAACCTCTCATCTCCTTAGTCCTGGCTCCTGAAAAGTAACAACATACACTAGCTGCCCTGTAAAAGCAGACACCCTGTTTCTAATGGGCGAATGGAATGACCAGTACCACACTTACTTGGCTATGTTAAGCCTCTACTTCAGGTTATTTCTAAACTAGAGGCCCAATGCACAAAATTCATGCAAGGGTAGACCTTCCTTCTCCCAGCTGCTGTACCAGCTTCTCTCTGGCACCGGGCACCTGGCTTCCCTCCAGCTGCCGGCAGGCACCCAGGACCCAGGCTTCCCTCACAGCCCTGGCTTCATCCAGAAGGATGTCCAGTCTAATTAGCATATTATGATTTTATTATTAAAGATACTAATCATTGTTAAGTATTTTTTAATATATTTTATTGATTTTTCACAGAGAGGAAGGGAGAGGGATAGAAAGTCAGAAACATCGATGGGAGAGAAACATCAATCAGCTGCCTCTTGCACACCTCCAACTGGGGATATGCTTGCAGCCAAGGTACATGCCCTTGACCGGAATCGAACCTGGGACCTTTCAGTCCGCAGGCCGACTCTCTATCCATTGAGCCAAACCAGTCAGGGCCGTTGTTAAGTATTAAATATGTTCCAGGCATTGTGCAGAGTAGTTAATACATATTTTTTCATCTTTATATCAATATCAAGTAAATCCTACTTTAACCAACTTTCCCAATGTTTATAGCATATATATATATATATATATATATATATATATATATATATATATATATTCTTTCATTTCTTATTGATTTCAGAGAGGAAGGGACAGGGAGAGAGAAATAGAAACATCAGTAATAAGAGGGAACCATTGATCAGCTGCCTCCTGCATGCCCCACACTGGGGATCAAGCCTGCAACTCAGGCACGTGCCCTGACCGGGAATCGAATCATGACCTCCTGGTTCATAGGTCGACAATCAACCACTGAACCATGCCGGCTAGGCCCAATGTTGACAGCTTTTTATATTGAAATCATTATAAATTTAGCCTTGAGGACAAATTACAAAAATAGCACATAGAGTTTCCATATAGGGTGCACCCCTAATGTCAACATTTTAAATTATCGTAGTTCTATTATTGAGACCAGGAAATTAACATCGATGCAATGCTATTGACTAATTTTCAGGCTTTTTTCCCCCCAGTTTTGCTCTTTTATTCCAGCCCAGATCCCACACTGCCTTTTCTGGTCATGACTCCTGAGACCCCTCCACTCTGCGAGGGCTCCTCAGGCCTTTCCTGTCTTCTGGGCCTCCCATGACCTTGACTGTTTTTGAAGAGTGCTGTCAGGTGTTTGGCAGCACGTCCCTCAGTGTGATCTACCTGATGGTTTTTCGTGACTTGATGGAAGTTATGCATTTTTAGTGAGATGCCGCGCCCTCCTCGGTGAAACCTATCAAAGATGCACTTCTGATTTTTAATGAGAAAAAATGTAAAATGTGGTTGTGTGTAAGTGTGAGTATGTATGTGTGTGTACCTTCCCTGTGCCCACTGCCCTGTTCCCCTGCACATAAAGCAGAGATGCTGGAGGCCCTACCTCTTCAGTCCTCCATGGTTATTGGTGGCTGTCACAGGCTGCCACTCACAAACACTATTTGATCCTCAGAAGCTCCTAAGTGTTAACAGAAAGTAACCTAGAGCAGACAGGGTGAGGTAATGGTGCTATCAAGTGCAAGGAGGAAGGGCAGCTGGTCTCGGGTCTCCCTTGACCCAGGATGGTGATGCCATCTCCTGGCAGTGGCCCACAATCATCCCCCTTCTTTCTGGATAAAAGGCCTTAGGAGGGCTGATTCCAAGGTCCTCTCTCCTCACAAAATCGCCTTCACCTTTGTTCCTTCACTGACAGCTGTGCCAAGAGGCCCCGAGTTCTGCCAGTGTCTGCTGCAGGCAACCAGCAGACTCAGGCCCTCCTGCCAGGGGGAGAATTTGCCACGTTAGCAAGTGAGATCCCCATCACATCTGAGCAACAGGATATGTGTCCTAGTGACAGAACTGCGGATTTACTCTCCTGACCTCATGCTGCGCCTCCGCGCCCTCAGATGTGCGGTGCGGGCGGGCAGCTCCCTGTCTTCTTATGAACCTGCCAGTCTGCACCAGGCGCCTGCAGACATCCTTGCAGTGAACGGAGGAGTCCGCAGGCATTTGCAAAGCCTTTCTTCCACAGCCCCCTCTGAGCCGGGGGTCCTGAGTGGCTCAGAAGTCAGAGTGGACCTGACCCTCCCACTGAAAGAATACACGAGGGTCCCAACCCATTATTCCAAGTCACGGAGGGACTGTGCTTACTCATGCATCTGACAGATGCTTAACATGTGCCTGCTATGAGCCAGGCCCTGTGCCGAGTGCCAGGGATACCATCGTGAGCAGGAGGGCCATGGGCCTGCCCCCCGAGAGCTCCCCGCTGGTGGAGGCACAGGATAAGCAAGTGGGGAGTCCAAGTTCAACCCAGAATGTTGTGATGTGGGCTTTGAGTGCTGTGGACATTATAAAGGAGAAGACGAGGGAGTTTCTGGAGCGATGAAGTATGGGTCTACGAAAACAGCCAGTGAGCATCAGGGGACGCGCAGAGTCCCATGGAGAACGCGTGTCAAGGAACTCCACGGAACAGTGTCTTTCCGTGTAGACTTTCATTGCTGGTGCCATGCAGTCAGCAGTCTGTTCAGCGGCAGAGCTGGAGGAAACGGCCTTTTTTCCCTGGTAGCTTGTGCCACTTTCCATCGGGTGCCTCTCCTGTCCTCCTGTAATTGTGCTTTTTATTCCAGTTATCATTTCCTCTACAGCGTCTGGTTATTACTATTCCCCTCGCACGGCTTCCTCATTACTTTAGTGCTATTTGTTGTGGGCTCGATGCTCTTTAATTATGACTCCTTTTATTTTGCGTTTATTAGAAGGTCTTTCATTGACTTACGCTGCTTCCTTGGGTGGGTGGAAAAGCCGCCTGGCAATTCCCAAGAGATCCAGGGCCTCCGATGGCTGTGCTCTAACACTCGCTCCTCAGATGGTGTATTTGGTTCTGAACTTGAGGCCCCAGCCGGCAGCAGACACTCAGCACATCAGAGCCGTGCACACGGGATACTGCGTGTTGAGTGGCTATTAGAAATGACAACTCCTGCTGCTGAACTGCTGTCAGGGGAGGCCCGGAAATGGCACAACCGTGGGCACCTAAAGTCTCCTCTCGTTCTCTCTATAGGCTGGTTTGGGCTCCTACGTAGCTTGTGTGGAGCCTTGAAAACAGAGACCAGGGATCTTTCCATTTTTCTCCTTTGAACCTGCCAATGTACCCACTACTCAGTCCTTCTTAGGGCTCCAACTCTCAACTCCAATTATGATCACCACCATCATCGCTGGCTTTAATTGAGTTCCTACTTGTGCCAGCCACTGTAGGAAGCAACTGCATGCTTATATCATTTAATCATCAAAAGCCCTATTTTATGAATAGCTATTATCCCCTTTTATAGATGAGAACAGTGAAACACGAAGAGGTTCAGTAACTTGCTCAAGATCCCTCAGCTGGCCCTGGCTGCTTTGGCTCCGTGGATAGAGCCTCAGCCCATGGACTGAAGGGCCCCAGGTTCAATTCTGGTCAAGAGCACAGGGCTCCTGCCCTGGTCAGGGCAACCAATCGATGTGTCTCTCTCACATCAATGTTCTATCTCTCTGCCTCTCCCCTCTCTTCCACTCTTCCTAAAAATCCATGGAAAAAATATCCTTGGGTAAGGATTAACAACAACAGAAATCCCTCAGCTACTAAGTGATCTTGTTAAGATTCAAACCAGGCCTCTGGCCAGGACCCCTGATGCCAGCCCAGCCCTGAGGTTGACCTCGGAGGATGTGAGACAGAAGGAAGATGTGCTTTGCACGCAGTATTTGTGTGGTCACACACTAGGATTTAGGTCGGAGCCCAAGACAAGGTTTTCAGGAGCGGAAAGTAGGGTTTACTAAGTAGCAAGTGCAGAGCCAGCATTTCAAAGGTCTGCCTGCCTTCAGAGCCTGCTGTTCTGAACTCCTCTGTCCCCCACCCTCCTCAGCCAGGCATGTTCCATCACCTCCCACATCCGTCATCTGCCAGCTCCTGTTTCACAGACTCCGACATGCTCTGCCATTTATGCTGTCTTCACGGCCACTGCCCTGTCCACTTGGCCCCAGAGGACATTCCTCCTCCTCCAGCATCCTCCCTGGCTCTCAGGACCTGTCACTTCTCTCCTCAAGCAACTTCAGATGGAGACCTGCCGCCACCCCCATGTCACAGGCCCTTTATCTGCTGCCCCCATGCGAGTCCAGACCTGCAACCTCTAAAACCTGGCTGCTCACGGCGTGGCTCATGCTTCTGCCATTACCAAACAGAAATCACTTCCCAGGCTAACATCAAGCAGCCCTTCCCCAAGTTAAATTGCTTCTGGGGGTAGAAACTTTTTTTTCCTTTTTAAGCTACTAGGTACATTGCAGTTTAGAAAGCAGTGACTCACCCAGGCACACACATCCTCGACCTGGGTGCCTTAGAAAAACTTTCGTATGGGAAATAAAGGGGTCCTTAGAGAGGAGGCCAGCTGGATGGTTGATGGTAAAGAGGGTGCTTCACCCTGTCCTGTCTCTTTAAATGGGATGAGTTGAGCAATTTCCCGCTAATAACAACACTGATAGCAAAATCTTGTCTATAGACTCTGATCTATAGATTTCTTACTGTGTGCCAGGCACAGTGTGTAGTACTGTACAGACATTACTTCATTTCATTCTCAGAATAACATTGTGGGTGGTGTCCCAGGATTCTCATCCCATTTGAAAGATTGAAAAATCAAGGCTGAGCATAAAGTGTCTGTCGTCACACAGCTGGGGACTGCGAAGCGGGTGGCTCAGCTGGTCGGAGCATCTTCCCGTACACCAACAGGTTGTGGGTAGATCCCCGTCGATGTTTCCCTCTCACATAGATGTTTCTCTCTCTCTTCCTCTCTCTAAAATCAATAAACATATTCTCAGGTGAGGAGTAAAAAAATATAATAATAATTCGGGCAGCCAGACAGCAGTGAATAAACAGACCCTCCATGTCTTCTGAAACTTCCTCTCGTGTGGACACCAATAATTTGAAAACTCATCTCGATGCTTGAATCGCAATGAGAATGAAAAGCTGCTTCGGCCTGGACTGGAGCTGCAGAAAAGGCTTACTGTATACTCTGAAGAATTTAAATATTCATTATGTAATTAATGCGGTTCAGACACACACACACACACACACACACACACGGAAAAACACCTTAAGACTTTTTTAAAAACCGCTTAAGCACTTATCGATTGAGAACTTTTATAACTCTTGAAATGGAGGCGTCCCCATATCTCTACAGGTATTTTAAATGAATTGAATTAATCATAGGCTTAAAAGTCTCTTGCGATCTTCGTTAACTTCCCTGGGTTTAATTAAAACATCTGTGCACTTTTAATTTATCGATTCATCCCACTCATATGTCATGTTTTTAACACACCCCAGCATGCTCTGCATCATTTTTAACCCGATTTCCACTTAACTAAAGCAATTAAATTCACCCCGGATTAATTAAAGCGTCTATACTTTCATGCTTAAGTCAGCATGTGCTGCTTTCCCCACATGGCCCCTGACTGTCATACATCTGACACACCTGATGAGGTTTTTGTCCTTCCAGAAATTCTTTCCTGAATCACTTTCCTGCTTATTAATGTGCCGTTTGACACAACGGGAGCGAGGAAGCCAGTGCACCTGCGCTCTGCCCCTGTCTCTCAGAGGCGCCCTTTGCTTTCCTCTCTTCAGGGGTCCTGCTGGATCTCACCCCCGGAGAGACGCTCCAGTGTCTGAGTGTCCGAGTGGGGGGCCATTCGGGTCAGAGGTGCCCATCGTGATCAGAATGGCTGGTGAACTTCGCATTTGTATTTGCATCATCATTCCTTGGTTCTGCTTTCTAACTTCTTCTCTCTTCCTACTCAAGAAGTCCTTTACTGCCGTGCCCATTTAATAGGGAGGGAAAACCGAGGCACTGAGGTCAATAGGCTTCCCTCTGGGGTGCATGGAGCCAGGGAGCTATCCAGATGGTGGCAAACGGTGCCCCCACCAGCTGTGTTTCAGAGCAATTCCCTCCTCCATGACAGCAGTGGGCTTATCCGTCCTCCAGCTGATAAGCCAAGGATTCTCTCTCATTATTATTTTTATCTACACCTAATTCCTAATGAAACTGAGCATCTTTCCATACTTTTATTGGTTGGTTATGTTTATGTTTCTATGTCCTCTACCCAGGTTTTAATTCCTCTGCCTTTTTATTGATCAGAAAACATTCTTGTGTATTTCAGATATCGAACTTTATTCTGTAAAATGCACTAAATTGTGTTCTTCCCGGTGTCGTTCATCTCTTAATTTTGGTTCTACGTCATACAGAAGATCTAAAATTCATGTAGTCAGCTCTGATATTTCTTCCCTCCCTTGTTCGTTTCTAGAATGTATGTCTTCCTTACATATCCCCCTTCTCAAGAAAATAAAATTAGCTTTCATATTTTTTTCTAATCATTTTGTAGGGTTTTTCTAGTTATATCTTTAATGCATATGGAATTAGTTTTGAGTGTAGCATACAGCAGAGGTCAGCTTGATTGCCTACCAAATGGGTTGCCAATAGCAGGAGCCTAGCAAGGAGTGAGACTCGCTCTGCTAACACTGTCCTGCTCAGCGCCCAACGACACTGAACTCCAGACTGGAGAGACAGCAGGGCACCAGTTCGGGCTTCAACGACACTGAACTCCGTTTGCATCCCTTCCGTGACCCAAACATTACATCCTCAGTTGCTTCAGGGGAATCAGGCATCTTCATTTCTCCTCATATTTCCCTCTCAGCTAACCCAGCTACTAACACCTATTAGGTTATTCATTAATATTATTCACTAACCGGGATGCAAGACAACCAATTGTTAGTGCTATTTTGACAATTTACCTGGTGTACCAGGTTCAAATATTTTCAAGTCTCTTCTTCAAATGCGTTTTCAATCAGATTTCAAGCCATTTTTAAAAGAGACATTATTTGAAATTCCCTCTGCCTGTATGATTAAGCCTCTTCAACCATTGCTACTTTCCTTCAGATATTCTCTGCAGCAACTCCAAGTAGATAGGACTTGCCTTACTTAAAACAGCAGACACAAGTGGCTTGTCCTGTTACTTCCCACCAAGTAAATAACACTGATAACTCATCTCATCCCTTACAGGGAACTTGGATGGAAGGGAAGTAATCTCTAGTTCGATCATTAAAACGAGCTTTCCACCATTTTGGTGGATCTAAATCGTGTCATTTTTTTTGTCATCGGCCTGTTAGCTTGTCAGTCGTTAGTGACAACGGTAATTTATTTGTCTTCTACTGGAGCCTCAGAGCTTCCATTTACCAGATTTAGTGAAACAGGAATCGTCACTTTGTACAAACCTTTTAATTAATTTTAAGTAGAAGCTCGAATGCACAATGTTCTGCTCCTGAAAGCCTTTAGGAAGAGGAGAGGGGACATAAAACGCTCTGCACATGATTCCAGAACCACCTACTGCCACAGCCAGGGAGGACTGGGGAGGAACCCATGGGAGTTCTCTGATGTTCTTCTGTGCTGGTGGGTGTGGAGATGGATGTGTGTGTGTGTTTGTGTGTGCACGCACACTTGAGAACTATGACATTTTTTCATATTATTAACCCTTGAATTCCGTTTGGAAACACAGGTTGAAATTCATGAGACAACATCCGTTCATGGCAAACCAGGTGACAGCTACTGTTTTGAGTCCTTGAGCACAGTTTCTCTTAACACTTCAACTCTGAGAGTCGTTATTTTGAAGGGGACAGTGGGTCTCAGAAAAGTGCAGCAATCTTGCCAAAATCCCACAGTAAGTGATGGGCTAAGTCAGTGGTCGGCAAACTCATTAGTCAACAGAGCCAAATATCAACGGTACAACGATTGAAATTTCTTTTGAGAGGCAAATTTCTTAAACTTGAACTTCTTCTAATACCACTTCTTCAAAATAGACTCACCCAGGTCGTGGTATTTTGTGGAAGAGCCACACTCAAGAGGCCAAAGAGCCGCATGTGGCTCGCGAGCTGCAGTTTGCCGACCACTGGGCTAGGTCTCGTACCCAGTTCTTCATAGTACCCAAACCCTTGCTCTTGCCACTTCTATTCCCTATTATTATCAGACAAGGTGTGATGTCAGAATTGTCTGTCCTATAACCTGATATTTAAAACATCATATGGATTTCATGATAAAAAAAAAGTATGAGAAGAGTTATTAATACAGGAGGTCTCCATTTCACATCCAGCCTCTGAAAAGAGGTCTAGGCTGAACCTTCTATACTGAAACGCTCTGAGTTGAATTATGTCTGAGAAGGAATGTTACCCAAGGAAAGGTCCTCTCATGCAGGTCAGCTGAGCGACCACTAGGGGGCGCTCATCTGGCATTTGCACTCTCTGCCCTGATGGCAATGGACTACTAGAGAGCTTCACTCCTCTTTAACGGGCCTTCTGCTTTTTACCATGACATTGGAGCCGCCGAGTGCCCCACTTTCTGGAGAACATCACAGTGTTTTGCATTTTTTACCATACTCCCGGTGAGCATGCTGCAAACATATTGAAGGAAGGCTGCCTTTAGACTGGGGAGAACTCTCTGACCTGCCTATTCTTTTTTTTTTCCCCTGAGTAATTTAAATAGGTCACCTTTTAAATTTGATTTCCTAGGCACCTGATTTTAAATAAAACCCATTCTTACCTTCTAGACAATCCTAGGTTTTTTTTTTCTACTTAGAGTGTATGCAGAAGAAAAACCATTTCAATATGAATAAAGAAAATAATCCTAACTGTCCTTTCTCAAGGAATAAAGGCAATAATTATTTGCCCCTTATTTTCGATCCTCTCCCACCTCCCAGTGGAATATATTCTTGGTCATGTGTCAGCTGTTCAGATGTTTTTGTTTTAGGCCAGTTCCCCAGAAAAAAAGGGCAGAGGTTCACTGCAGACATCGGTCTGTCCACATCTTTCATTTATGTCTATGCAGTGCTTGCCCATAACCTTCCCACGTGGCAATTCCTGATTAGCAGAACATAGGAGAAAGGTTTCCTTAATCAAACCAACATTGATGAGAGCAGCACCAGGAGGAAATCAGCCACGGTAAACCAGGTCCTGTCTTCCAGCAGTTTACAAGGTCTTTGAGAAATCAGACACTCACAGAGGAAAGCTAATTACTGTAAATCCTAAACAGGAACATGACAGAGAGAGATGGCTGATGGGGCGGGCGGGGCCGGTGACTAGGGAGTGATCTGATGAGATGTACAATCGCTTCGTGGGGTGGGGAGACCATTCAGCACATGTTGAATTCTTGGACCCTTTACATTGCAAATCCCAGGGCGACCAGGATGTAGTATGACATCTCTGATGGTCATTTCTGAAGGCCTCTGAATGCCAGGTCCATAGCCCAGAGTCGTGTCCCCCTTTTAGGCTCCCAGAGAAGCCAGGTTGGAAATTTAGATTCTTTATAAACTGATAGGAGGTGAGACCTTCAAGCCTGAAGCCGACCGCTGCAATCCCACTCTCCATCTCTGAAAGCGCAGGATTGGAACAACTGAGGCCAGAGGGGTGAAAACCGGTGACAGTCTCCTACCAGACAGTCCCTGCTGGCTCTCAGCCTTCTTCCCATCAACAGATGCAAGAGGGTCCCGGCTGAGACAGGAACTGTTCACAACATCACGGCTCCAGCCTGCCCTCCTCTTCCTGGTTTCTGTAATAGGCCAGGCACACGCATCCTCATGCTTGATTACACTCCACCCACTTGGAGCTAGCTGCAATTATTGCTTCGTGATCTAGATAGGGAAACTGAGGTGTAGAGAGATGGTGGCACAACTGTGGTCCGTCCCACTTCTTTTCTAGGGAACCTAAACGTATCAGGAATAGGAATCAACTAATCTGGGGGAGAAGGAATCCGCAAAGCGGGTTCTCAGCCCTAAAAACCAACAACAGCAGCACAAGAGTCCATACAGCTTAGGGAGAGGCACAGCTTCAAGTCCCACTTCCAACCCGCTCAGTGACTTCGACCATCTACCTCTGAGCTTCACCTGTCAAACAGGACCATGAATCTAGCGTCCGCCTTGTAGAGGGGTTATGTTGACAATGATGATGTTAAGAGTAATTGCACATAAAAGGTTCCGTGCCCTGCCTGGCACATAATGAGCATTGAATTGGCAGTGACTACTGCTATCAGTAGCATTTTTTGAGGGGGTGGTGCTGGGGGGTGATGGGTATTGATCATTTGAAGATGCCTCTGCACCTCCCCAGCCAGCGTCCTGGCCTGGATCATGGCAAGCTAGACTGAAACACCAGGCAGGCTCCGCCTCCTGAGACCATCTGGGCCTTTCAGGTGCTGGCCCCCATGACCTGGTGCTCTGCCTCTGGTTTTGCAGCCGCCTGCCCTGTGCTGTGCAGCGGGAACGGACAGTACTCCAAAGGGACATGCCAGTGCTACAGCGGCTGGAAGGGCGCCGAGTGCGACGTGCCCATGAACCAGTGCATCGACCCCTCCTGTGGGGGCCATGGCTCCTGCATTGATGGGACCTGCGTCTGCTCTGCCGGCTACAAAGGGGAGCACTGTGAGGAAGGTGAGCTCCGTGGGGTGGGCTGGGCAGGGCCGGTGGGGGACAAGTGGCGAGAGGTGTGCAGGCCCCAGACCTTGGCTCACCAGCCCAGGCCCAGGCTCCACACTCTGCAAAGGCAACTTCAACATTTTGCACAGAAAACTTCAAACTCTTTGGCTTTGATGGACTTCTTTATTTTTAGGAACTTGAAGTTTGCCCTAGCCCAGTGGTCGGCAAACAGAGCCAAATATCAACAGGACAACAATTGTAATTTCTTTTGAGAGCCAAATTTTTAAAACTTAAACTTCTTCTAACGCCACTTCTTCAACATAGACTTGCCCAGGCCGTGGTATTTTGTGGAAGAGCCACACTCAAGGGGCCCAAGAGCCGCATGTGGCTCGCGAGCCGCGGTTTGCCGACCACAGCCCTAGCCAGTTTGACTCAGTGGATAGAGCGTTGGCCTGAGGATAGAAAGATCCCAGGTTCCATTCCAGTCCAGGGCATGTATCTCAGTTGCAGGCTCCTCCCTGCCCCGGGCCCAGGGCACATGCAGGAGGCAACCAATCTATAGTTGGTATTTCTCTGTTTTTCCCTCTCTCTTCCACTCTCTCTAAAAATCAATGGAAAAATATCCTCAGCGGGGGGTTTAACAAAACAAAACTTGCAGCTTTATTTTCCAATCACATTTCACACTCACTATTACTTTGTATTCATTTCAGATGTGCACACAGTTAGATGGACTTTTAAGTAGTAGAAGACAGAGGTTTGTGGAATGGTTCTGGAAGCAATGTGTGTTTTTTCTTCATGCTAATTCCCTCCTTTTCTCCTCCCTTTTTTCCCCTCTTTAAATTGCTTCCTCTGCCTTTGTCTTTCTGTCTTCTCTTTCCCACTGTCTTTCCTCCTCCCCCTCCTGCTTCTTTTCTTCCTTCCCCTGTCTTCCTCCCTCTTTTCTTTTGTTTTATTTAAAGAGCCCTGCATTGGGACTTCCTAAACCTATCCGGAAAAGAAGATACAGAATCCTTAGTCCCCGCTCCTAATCTTCCAGTCTTCCCCAAAGCTGTTTGTTTTTACTGTTCCTGGTAACCCAAGACCCATATACTAGTGTATGTCTGTGCAAATACCTCTGAAAAACGAATACCACTAGAAAGCAGTCAGGCCTGAAAGACCATGGGTGTCCCTGTCACTTAGAATCGCCCTGAGGGAGAAGTTGTCTGGGTTCTCTACCATGGCAGGGCACAGGGACAGTGGTGGGTATGCGGCGGGAGGAGTGGCAGTTACTGACCAAGAGCTCACTGGGGCACACAGGGAAGGGCTCTAATACTGTGGGTAAACATTGGGGGGGGGGGGGTGTCATAAACGGACTCCAGTCTTAGGTAACTTGAACAGAGACCAGGAGAAGGAGGCCCTCTCTGAAGCGCTCAGAAGCCACTCTGACTAGTCCTGGGGACTCTGCTTAGTTATTTTTGAAGAGTTAGTTGGTGCCAAGGTGTTGGGAAGCCCCTGTGGTACCTGTAAGGCAAGGGAACTCAGCCCAGCTGCCTCCAGCCGCCCTGCTCTGTGTGCCCTTCCAGAACGTGGTCTCTCTGGTTGTCCATCTATTGCTCCTCCCAAAGAGAGAAGCAAGTGCAATTGCAAGGGAGGGAAAACCCTAGGTCCTCTCCCCCCCTCACCTCCTCCCCTACCTTTGAATCAGTTCAGTGGCTGTCTTCCAGCTGAGCACACATTCTCTAAGTCCATCTCCCAGTGAAACATCCCTGTACATCTCAAACCGCAATTTTTTCTCCCACGTTCCCAAACAAAAAAGGAACTGTCAGCTCACCCAGCAACTAAGGGGGAAAGTGAAGCCCCCAGCCTACTCCATGGGAAACAGCTAAAGATGTCAGGGGACCACCCAGAATGTCCCCACAGAAAAGATCCAGCTGGACACCCTATGCCCGTGTTCTCTCTCAGCTGCTGACTGCCAAGGTGGTAAGAAGGGACCTCAGGTGCTATGAAGTTCTCAGATACAAGTGAAATCTGTTGTCCCATCCCATTAACTTATGGATCTCCAGGCTTCTGTACAAAATAACCAACCATGACAGCCCTCACCACAAAGTAATGACGGTGGCTTAGCCTTCGAGACTCTCCCATTTCACCGTTTTTAGATCTATGGCTGCAGAGACTCAACCTCTTGTTCTAAGGTTGTTCTAATATATCAGGGGTAATGCCCTTAATGGGGCCCAGAAGTCTGACCCCCCCAGATCTTTACTTGTTCAACTCGATAGATACTTTTTCCCTCCGTTATAAAAGGTAGCCTCCCTCTGTCTGCAGCATAAAACCAAATTGGGAGTAGAGATGGAGGAAGTACTGATCTAATAACCCTGCTTGAGAGGTCAAAGTTCTTAGAGATAAATGGACCGCAGGAGGCAAAGCTGCACTCACTGAAAACAGGGGAGAGGCCAATAATGTGACCAGAAGATTAAAGCCACCTCTTGCATACATCATTTGGAGAGAAAAGTGCTAGAGCTATGACATCGCCCACCTTAGAGTTTTTTTCCCTCCTGTAAAGATTGTGCATTTCTAAGTGGAATTTCAAGTGATCCCTCAACTTCCCCACTCTCCCGACCAGTCTTACTTAAACGTCCAGAATGAATTAACCATCCAACAAAACAAGGAAACCACTCGGATCATTACAAAGGGATGAAATCTCATCTATTGATTTCCCCTCCCCAAAAAGGATGAACCGAGTGATTCATATGCTGTTTTCAAAATGGGAAATGGAATCAGAAAGTCTGGATCAGCACTTTTTTCTTCCATTTAGCCTTTTTATTTCTGATATTCATCATAGTCATAACGTTCAAACAATCTACCTGAAATGGCCGTGGCAATGAAATCAATAGTTGCCATCCTCCATTTGTGCTGCATAAACATTGTTTTTACTATTAACACACCTGCCCAGGAAAATGAAAGGACGGATGCGTGAGGTTCCATGCGATGACGTCTGGGGGAGTGGGAAGGTGACGAGTGAGCAATTGACATGTTAGTTTATGTCCGCCATGTTTTCATGTCAGTTTCACGGCTGAGTCATTTTTCAATGACATTTAACTTCATAAATGTAATTCATGGTTCTTCGGGGGTTTCTAGTACTTATTGTTTATGAAACTCCTTGACCTCCTTTTTTATCCTCAGGGATGGAACTTGCATTCACAACCCTTTTTCGTCAAACCTACCGAGGGCTCAAGACTAAATGAGTTCTAATGATCTCAGCTGCCGGGGGCCTGGTGGTAAAAGGCACATGGCACTTAGCTGGTAAAGGCCACTGTCCCCCTTTTAAGTGTAACCGTGTTTCTATTTATAAAGCTTCGTAACATGCCATCGTCCCTCCCGCCTGCTAAAGACTCTAAGGATGTGGCCACAAGACCCTCTTATGAAATTGGAACCAAATTTAAAATTCATAGTGAAACTGTCCCTCTTAAAATCCACACTTAGTTATTCCATCAGCTGCTATAATTATATAGCACAATGGGGCATATTTACTGGTATCCTGACCAGAGAAAGCGTTAGCTCATATTTCTAGATGTAATAAATGGCTCTTTTTATGACATACCAGTCCTGGCTAATAAATCTCAGTGGATTTTCTTCCTTCCTTCATACCATAATTCAGGATAAAGAAGGGTGAGCTCATTTATCTGGAAGGGGAAAAAATGTCATTTTATTTATTTTTTTGTATGTTACTTTTTATTTCATCCTTTTAAGAAAAAGGTTGGGATATAGTTTTTTAGTGTTTTGAAAGCTCCTTGCTCTAGGCACCTTCCCAAACGTTTTTAGTGGGTAACTATAAATGAAGGATAATTTTGGAGACACATAACACATGCGGTGTTTTGGGGTACATTTCAATTTCGCTGTTAGGAAAGAAGTCAGAATGAAAACTAGAGCTCAGGGATTTTCTTTTACTAGAAGAGTATGGAAAACATGGATTCTGAATGAATTAGTTTATAGTTTGCAGATCCCAAATTGCAGAGCATTCTTCCTCGAAGCAAGAAGTCATTAACACCATTTTCCTTATCAGTCTTTCACACTGAAAATTTGTCCCATTAACAACCAACACTTATAGCAACATCTGTCATTCATTCTTACATGTAGCGATTGTGTATTGAACACCTACTATATTCCCTTAATACGTGCTAGACAGAGACAACGAAGGCATTACACAACCTCTTTGTAAATGCTGTGTAGTCAAATGTTTCATTCACTTACATACAGATGTGCACCACCATCCTGAATGGAGCAGATTTGAAGGTATCAGAAAGGGTTCATTTCACCAGGAGTTATAATTCCCAAGACAATGAATTCAACATTAAAGTGATTATAACCAGAGCAAGTAACATCGTCAGAACAGCTTCAGCTAGTAGTAAATCACTCAAATTCACCTGTCTGAGAGTGTATACCTGATTTTTTTTAACAAAATAACAAAATAATGGTAGTTTCTGTTTCCCCATGGCTCAAATAGTTGCATACTGATTTCCATAAATACTATCTTCCTGAAAATATCCTAATGGAATCTCGAGAAACACCTTTTAACACTGAAAATGCGTGTTTTTGCCTCAAGTCTGATGTGCATGTGGCATGGATGAGCTGAATAATGTCATATTTAGAGCTAATGTGCACCATTTTAAAATGCATCATTATAGTGTTTACCATAAGAAAGAAAAAATATGCTGCCCTACAAAAAGCTGGGACCGCAAGAGGTTGCTCTCTCAGTGTCATGGTGAACTATTTCTGGGCCAAGAATCTTGCATGTTTTAATCCTGGCTTTGGGCAAGGAGAGAAAATGAAAATCTTCTCTGAGAATCTGAACACAAGATGGCATGCACACACTGGAGAGAAGGAATTACACGATCCATGTGGTCCAGGTCACTGCAAGAGGAAAATTGGAAGAGGTCTCAAGCTAGCTGTGCCCCTCCCTCCAGGTGATGGCAGAAGCAAATGGTTTCATCTAAGCCAACAGGCCTGATTTCCAAGCTGTTAAAAATGGAGGAAATATATGTCTTGGCCAACTGAGGCAATGAGACCTCCCCATTTTTCTGACCTACAGAGTAACATAGGGCTCCCTGTGAGACCATCCACCAGTTGCCATTCAAATTCCACCTTGTGCAGAGCTCTCTGTCCCAAATTCCTGGGAATACCTAAGGAAGCTGGTCTTCTTCTATGTTGACCATCCTTGGCGGGCCGGATGTCTGAAGTTTGGGATCGCATTCTCGTGCACAAAGTCTATCCTCAAGAATTGCCTTTGCAGCTCACTCCTCTTCTCACTTTGAGTTGATTTCAGAATAATAATCTTCAGCTTACCCCCTGGATAGATAGCCACTCTCATTACTGAGATGGCCAAACAATCAGAGCATGAAATTGGCAAGAACAACAGAATCTAACCATTAAGTAGTTCGATTGACTGTTTCGTGGAAGGTCAGTGCCACAGCTGAGATTCACCCCTCCAGTCCACTCACGATTCTCTGTGGGGAGGTTACCCCCATTGGATTATTTCCACACTTGACCTCAATTCTTCTAAACTGCACATCTACTAACTCCTTCAATAAGTGTGTGCTCAGAAAATGAAAACTCACTTTAGGCTTAGCCTAAGTGACACAGTTTAGAAAGTCAATCATTTATGAATTGTATTGACTTCCTTTTTAGTCTTTTGTTACCTTCTGAAGTCAAGTATGAGTGAAGTCAAAATGACCCTCTCTACTTTTCTCTCCAATAATGAGGGGCAATTGGGTTTAGCAATACCACACACTGGTATCACCATATTCATGTTCCATGCTTAGAAGCTCTCTCTGATAGGTTCCACTAAGGCACCCATGTTTATAAATGCAAGACTCTCAAGGTTAAATGGCATGCCTCTATATCTGATTCCTCCTAATTCTGCTTGAGAGAGTCCCTTTTTTCTCTCACATCCTCTTCAAGTTTGAGATTTGGTGTTTTGACAAATAACAAGTCTTGAATTCTTTAAGGGACCACATCAATATTACCTGGCTGTTCCATTTGCTTGCAAGAGGATAGGAACTGATGAGCCACTGGTGCATTCAGCTCGTAGCTGGTGTTTCATGGCCCATCCCGCACGAGTGATGATATTTTCCTCTTTGTCTTTTCCAGTTGACTGCTTGGATCCCACCTGCTCCAGCCATGGGGTCTGTGTGAATGGAGAATGCCTTTGCAGCCCTGGCTGGGGTGGTCTAAACTGTGAGCTGGCGAGGGTCCAGTGCCCAGACCAGTGCAGCGGGCATGGCACCTACCTCCCCGACACAGGCCTCTGCAGCTGCGATCCCAACTGGATGGGTCCCGACTGCTCCGTTGGTAAGTCGTGAGGTTTTCTGCTCACTTTCCCCAACAGGCATGCCCTGTGTCCTCCCGTGAGCCCAAATGCATGGGCACCTTCTCCTCACGCTCAGCTGGGGACATAGGGCCTGTGGTCCCTGGTCTTTGATCTCTTAACTCTCTTCTCCTTGTCATGGAGTCAGTGATCTTTGAGAAATGAAAAAAGCCACTGCAGAGGTTCTCGTATCTCGTTGGTCCATCCCTGCAAAGGGATGAGGAGCCCGGAGGGATGCTTCCATTTGCATTATATATTTCCTTCTGTGTGCTCCCTAAAGGTACCAGAAAGCCACACAGAACAATTCAGTC
This sequence comes from Antrozous pallidus, assembly GCA_027563665.1. Classification (NCBI taxonomy): domain Eukaryota; kingdom Metazoa; phylum Chordata; class Mammalia; order Chiroptera; family Vespertilionidae; genus Antrozous; species Antrozous pallidus. Next base: position 8,483,295 of record CM050516.1, on the reverse strand, counting down.
CCAGGCAAGCTGAATGGAACATCCTATAAAACAGAAAAGAGGCTCCCTCAGGTGCAGCGAGAACCTGCTATAAAACTCCGCAGTACTCCCGCCGCAGGCAAATAATGAGGTTGTGCTGTACACTTTATTTTCCTAAAATTAAGAGTGTGCGTCTTACCTCCCAGGTGACCTTACAGTTCAAGCCAGCCCTAGCCTGCCTGGCAAGGGCTCCCCTCACACTGACAAGTGCCCATCCAAGCAGGTGATCATGGTCCCGCCCCCTTGCTGTGGTAGCGAGACGGCTGTCAGATTGCCAGGCAATCAGGAAGGGAATCTGTGCGTAGCTTTACCGACCGTGGGAAAGAAATGAATATTTCATTGCCAGCAACAATGGGCTGTTTTGGAAGCCACTTGAGTTTGGCTCAGTGCAGGTGGTCTGGGCCAAACCCTGCAAAGGATGAGGGGAGGGGAGCCCTGGCGGCAAGGTCCACTGTGCAGATGATATGCTGTGTGACCCTCCCCTGATTTCCCCTCCTGGGCCCCACGAGCCGTGCCCCCCTCCATAGTCTGTCCTGAGGATGAATGTCCGGCACGTGCTTGTCCTCGCGTGAGCGGTCTGGAACGCCAGAGAGTGCACATCTGTCTGTCTGTCTCCTCCCCAAGCACAAAAGACTTTGAGCTCCTTTGAGAAAGAGGCTGTGTAACTGCAGCACAGCTCCAGGGTCATCGTTGCTGCAAGGTGCAGGAATGACGTCACCATGTGGTCCCCAATGGACCTTTGGTCAGTCAGGCTCTCAAGGGGGACAATGGCCCAGCTGGCTCGGGAAGCAGGATTCCCAGGTCTCTTCTCAGGGGCACACCTCCCAGGTAACTCCGCCAGGCTGGATGGCCGCGTCGACTGTCCTGCGGTGGCCTCTGCCCCACAGCCGTGGCTCTCACTCTCTGATGAGCATCAAGCCCACCTAGAGGATGGGTTAGAACAGATGCCCGAGCCCCACTCCCCGTTCCTCATCCAGAGGGTCCAACTTGAGGCCCAGGTTCCCCGGGGGGCCGTGCTGCTGCTGGGCCAGAGAACCGCTGCTCTGGATAATCCATAACAATGCACCCGTCCCCGGCCAGTGGAGAGAAAGACCTCCCCAGAGTGACAGAGTGCTGGGCCGCGGGGCCTGCACCAGGGCCCCGGGCCAGGTGCGTGGTCTGGCCTCCCGCGGAGGGTGTCGCCAGGGTGGTGTTGAGCTGTAATCATTGTTTTTCTTCCAGAAGTGTGCTCAGTAGACTGTGGCACTCACGGCGTCTGCATCGGGGGAGCCTGCCGCTGTGAAGAGGGCTGGACAGGCGCCGCTTGTGACCAACGCGTGTGCCACCCCCGCTGCATTGAGCACGGGACCTGTAAAGATGGCAAATGTGAATGCCGAGAGGGCTGGAATGGTGAACACTGCACCATTGGTAGGCAAACGGCAGGCACCGAAACAGGCACATATTGCTTTATTTTCATAAATCGTAGATCGATAGTGATGGTCGTGCATTGCAACAGGCTGTTCCTTCAGGGACACAAGTGCTCTCCAAACCTTCTCGCTGCCTCTCCAAACCCCCACAGGGGTGGCGAAGGGAAAATCAAGGCTCCCTATTGGAAAAGGCTTTCCCTGCTTTTCAGAATTCGAGATTGGGGGCAAAGGGACCGAATTAGGAGATCCATCCAAATTCCTGACCTTGGGGAGGGGACATGCACATGCATGGGAACTTGGCAGGGCCTAGAGATTCAAGCTCTCCAGTGACTGTGGTCTGCCTGTCACCCTTTTTTCGATGTTCGCCCAGCTGGCTGGATCCCTGGATCCCTGCTTGCTGGCAGCAGTTGAACTCATTTATTTTAGACCAGGTTGGATGCAGGCAGGCTCCCAGATTTCCTGGGTAGCCAAGGACCACTGTAATAGGTTTGAGCATCCTCTTGCTGTCCCTAGACAAGGCCTCCTCCTGGGCCCGTCACCACCACCACCACCACCGAATGCCTCCTCTGGTCCCATTCTCACTCGGCCCCCTCTCTGTATCAGCTTCCGACTGAGATGGTTTTTAAAGATCATTTTCTTTGTTGAGAAGTAATAGTTCTCAAGTGTGTTTTTTTTTGGGGGGGGGGTGTTGGGGGCGGGGGATGTTTATTTTTTATTATTCATATAGTTTGAGTGGGAAAATACTTGATTGGCGTACCCAATGTCCCTTTAATTGAAGAGAAGGAAGCCAAAGCTCTGGTTTCCCACATCTCTCAGACAGCTGAGCTCCCCTACATTTTACCTCTAGTTTTCAGCTCTGCTGTTTTATAAGTCAGGTCCAGGGTTTACTTCATGCCAAGCTGGCTAATTCACTTGCTTGCATGAAAACGCTCAGAGATGTCTACAGCCAAACTCCTGCCTTGCCCCCTTGGGTTTCAGCTGTCACGTTGGGGGCCCTCTTCTCTGTCCCACCCCAAAACCCTAACCATAGGTTGTCCACCTGAGTGAGAGACGGGTGTGAGGAGCTTGTCCAGGGCTGACTCGTGAGGCCAGACTCAGTTTCCCATGATGTACATTTGGGTGCTCAGGCAGAGGTGATGTGCGCTCTGCATTATTAGACTCCCCTGTTCCCTCTGATTGGACATCAAGGAGCAGCGCGCTTATCAGGCCGCAGCTGTGGCACTGGGACCCTGCAGGGACAGCCTGTTGGCAGTGAATTGTTTTTGCAATCTCTCAATGATGCTTCAGACCCTCCTCCCCTTGCGGCCACTTCCATCTTCAGCTCCCTACAGAGTTGGGGGGAGAATTCAGAAGACTTTCAGGGGACATTTTGAGATTCTAACTAATAGCTTCCACTGCCAGGGACTTCCCCTGTGATATATTTTTGCATGCCCACTGTGATTTAAATACTTCCCAGTTCTCCATATCTCTATTGCCGCTGTTCTCCCCATCAAAAATAGCTTCTTTCCCTCCACCCCCCCCAAATAATCTTTAGGTAGAAACCTACTTTCTCTCTATCCACACAACCCAACTTCCCCTCCCCGTGGCTTTCCCCTTCCCACATCTGCCAATGATTTAGTGCCCCACAGTGATGCCTGCTGGCTCTCTCCTCCCTCCTGCCCTCTCTACTTTGGGAATAGCTCACAGGAGGGCAGCCCAGATGGATCAGAGCAAACCACGGCCAGCGGCGCCGAATCTGGCCTGCTGCTGTTGTCCTATGATTTTGAGCTAAGAATAGTTTTTACATTTATTATTAAGCATTGAAAAAATGTTTAATATCTTCTTGCACTTGACAAATGTCAGTGTCAGTAAACAAATGTTATTAGTAGACAGCCACACCCACTTGAGGATGTACTGTCAGTTTCCACACGTGTCGCTGTGTTGAATGATTGGGACAGAGGCCTCCTGGTCCACAAAGCCATTTGTTATCTGGTCCTTTGCAGGGAAAAGAAAATGTCAGTCCTGAATTAGAGAGTCACACAATTCTTGATGGAGAGAGAGGAGAAAGAGAGGAGAAGGACCCCTGTTCTGGCTTGAAGGACATCAGGGGCCAAGAGAAAGGGAGAAGGTGCTGGTATCAGCACATGGAGTGGAGAGAAAACTAGAGTTTGAGGTGAAGTGTTTCTGGGGCCTTTGAAAATGAGATGGGAAGATGACTCAGTAGAAAATGGTGAGGACATAGCCAGCAGAGAACACAGGTGATGTCTTGTTCCAGCTAGCCCTCTGGGTGGGATGAACTGGAAAAAGGTGTTTCTGCTACTTGAAATGTTTGGTTCAAGATTCACATCTCCATGCACTAAGATACATGAGTTCTTGAGAGACAGAGAAAATGCAAATTTATATGCCAAAGAGCAGTGATCTGGGCAAGCCTCTTGTTCAGAATAGTGATCTCTCATGACTTTATGAGTTACTTACAACTGTGTGATTTTTAAAGATCTTTATCACCAAGTCTTTTCTTGTGAGAAATTAGAGCTCTCTGGTTTCATTTGTAGGATAGATGCTGTTTCCTCATAGTTGTGTTCCCTAGTGTTTGCTCAAAAAAAAAAAAGGCTAGACATACTTTGGTTGCTGAGACTTGCTATTCAGAATCTAGAAATGTTTGTCTGCACATAATTGCTTCCTTTGCTTGTCCACCTCTGGCCCCAGAGCTGTTGCGTGGAGTTTTCATCTTTTATTTTGAGCGGACACTCCTGTGCATTCATTTTAAGTAAATGCCACAATTTACAAGCACAGAGAAAGGAAGAGGGGCTCCTTGGTCCGCTCCAAGCAGAACCTCAAATGCTGTATTTTAATAGAAATAGATAAGAATGAAATGGCACCTGATCTTCAAACAATGTACTTGGGGATTTGGGGTAAGGGAAAGCACTGGATGGCTATGGTTGAGGAAATTGAGTTGCCTGTGGCCTATTTTCAGAAGGTCCCAGGGAGGCTGTTTGCTTGGGTCATTGCCAATAATCCACGGAATAACTCTCATCAGCACTTGTGGATCAGATTTATTTTGCTGAAGATGATAGATGCGGGGAGTAGTGGGGGAACAGGGAGGATGAGGGTAAAACCATAGACTTCTAACACAATAGGGTAGAGTCATGGGGATCTAACCATGTTTAGCCAAATGCACTTCCGGAAGTTTTTCAACCAAATCATCCTATCTAATAAAAGAGTAATAGGCAAATTTGACCGTACCTTTGCTATGCCCACAAGCCACGCCCACCAGCCATTCCCACCAACCAATCAGGAGCATGGGGGCATGGCCATGGCGGCCCACTGCGGGGGGGGGGGTGGTCTGGGGGGGCCTGAGGAAGCGTAGCCCAGGCGTCCCGGGTCACGGGAGGCATGGCCGTGGGGGCCTGGGGGCATGGCCAAGGTAGCCCTCACCTGGGGGGTCGTGGCTGAGGCTGCCCAGGTCTGGGGGAGCCTGAGGGTTCTGAGGGGGAGGGGTGCCCAAGGCGGCCAGGGCCTCAGCGGGCGTGGCTAAGGCAGCCTGGGCCTTGGGAGGCCTGGGAAGCCTGGAGGGGTGTGTCCGAGGTGGCCAGGGCTGCAGGGAGGCCTGGGGGGGTGTCTGAGGCAGCCCAGGCCTGGGTGGGCGGGGCCGAGGCCTGTTCTAGCTGAGGATGAGCTGGCTGGGCCTAAGGCCCTGGCTGGAGGTGTGGAGGGCGGGGCTGGGATGGAGCCAGCCATCTGCCCCATTACATGGTATTGGCTGGGTGCCCAAGGCCTAAAGCCTGGGCCAGAGGGCTCCCAGTATGTGTGAGGGGGCAGGTTGGGCTGAGGGATCACCCACCCCCAGTGCATGAATTTCATGCACCGGGCCCCTAGTATTTTCTATATTTGGAAACTGAGTACATATCACTAGAGATTAAATATAAGGAATACCATTTCGATGGTAACCATTAGAGCTAAGTTATTGGTAGCCTGGATTCTACCAAGCAATGATTCTTATATTACCTCTTCTAACAAGTTAAATACAAGGTATGGATAAAAGTTACAGAATTGCATAAAGAAGAAATAAGCTTTGAATCCAAATCAAGCACAATTCATGTATATCTTTGCAGTATATTAGCATTATTTGGATAAGCGGCGTTTATTCTTATGAATAAATCAGAAGGCACATTGTGTGGGTAGAATAGCTTTATTCTAAAATGGGTTGTTTTTTCTATAACCTGCCACTACTGCCACTGCCACCCCTTAATAATACAGGGGATTTAACTGCAGAAGGCCATGCAAGGCTATAGCACCAGGGCATAAAGGAACCAAAGAATATGTCAAAAATCACTACCAACTATGGTAAACTGGGATAAACGTCTCTTGCATTATGAAGAAACAGAATAGATGTTAGTGTGTTTTGTGAGCAGAATACTTGAGCAATACAGGGAGAAACCAACCATCGTGTTGCCATTGGATGCAAGGAGGAAAGCTAATTATCTCCTGAATGTGGACTGACCAGACATCCATTCTGAATAATACAACCTAACACTCCCATAGACTTAATCCATTAACGCTAGGCACCGACCCTAAGTGAACTGTTGGGTATCTGGGCAGCGAGTCATGTCTGTAATGGTTATTTCAGCATGTTTACTTTGTCTATGTGGTCCTGACCTTCAGTTGCTTTTCAGAATCACGAGGACTCTGTTTCTAGGACCGCGTGGGGCTGAGTGACCTGCCCATGTGCCACAAGTCAGAAAAGTTTTCTCTTTCCTCTGCCGCACGGGGCCCTTCTATTTTTCCTCTTTAATTGGTTGGGGGAAGAAATAGATTCTTGAGATGTTAATAAGGAAAATGAGTCTTTACCCAAGGTAGAACCAGCCGTGAGAGGATCTGATGTGCTGATTAAGTGATTGTCGTCTAAAGTAGACAGGTCACAGTCCAAGAGGGAGAGAGCTTCAGAACTATGGGGAACAAGTTGGGAAGAAAAGGGCTGTCAAAATTAACCACCTTCAGACCGAATACGGCTGCTTGTGCATCGCAGTCCAGCTTCATTCTACATTATGGAAACTTGCTTCTTAAAGCTATTATCCTTGCACATTTGCGCTTTTGTGACTTTATGCTGAGATCAAATTGAGATGAAATTAACCACTGTGGAAGGCAGGCCTCCGTACCGCCAGGTCTGTGGAAGCAGCTAATTCTCTGATTGGTTAATTAGCCCATTCCTCTGGGGCCCTGACTTGGAGCCTGTTCCTAGGAGCTTCATCTTTTTTTTGAAGTAAAACCCTAAAGGGATGGTCTTTCATATTTAAAATGATAAACAAATGCTTGGCAAAGAATAAAAGATGTTCTAATTCTGATTTGCCCCCACCCTCCCCCGGGCTCCCACAATTTGGCCGAAATGTGAGCCTTCTTATTGAAGAACAACAATCACCATTTGCCCAGAAGTTCTCTCTGAATCTGGGTCAGGCAGTCTGCATCGGTTTCTTACCCAACCCCAGAACAGGGGCCAGGAGGTAGAAGTTACAGGAACACTTCTTCACGGCACTGCAAAAGGTGAGCTACAGCCAAAACCGGTTTGGCTCAGTGGATAGAGCATCGGCCTGCAGACTGAAGGGCCCCAGGTTCAATTCCGGTCAAGGGCATGTACCTTGGTTGCGGGCACATCCCCAGTAGGGAGTGTGCAGGAGGCAGCTGATCAATGTTTCTCTCTCATCAATGTTTCTAACTTTCTATCCCTCTCCCTTCCTCTCTGTAAAATATCAATAAAGTATATTTAAAAGGAAAAAAGGGGAGCTACAATGAAAGGGGGAAACTGCCTCACCAGCAGTGAGAGTCTCATCATTGAGAGTGCTGTCTTTCTTGGCCTGAATGTTGAAGAAGGGCATTCAGCATCTGTCAAAAGGTAGACTAGTTAGACACAAGTCTTGCCCTAACTTTTTAAAATATATTTTTATTGATATCAGAGAGGAGAGGAGAGGGAGAGAGAGACAGAAACATCAATGATGAGAAAGAATCATTGATTGGCTGCCTCCTGCACGCCCCACACTGGGGATCCAGCCCGCAACCCGGGCATGTGCCCTGACTAGGAATTGATCTGTGACCTCCTGGTTTATAGGTCGATGTTCAACCACTGAGCCACACCAGCTGGGCTCTTGCCCTAACTTGATGGCCCAACCATTCTGGAAACATGAGGATGGAGACCTTTATTGCAATGTGTCCTATGTGATTTCGAAATATCTGCCCATGTAATGAGCTCCCATCAGAAAGCATATGAAGGGAGGAAGGGTTGGCATCTTAGTTCTATGGGATGACAGTGACTTGGACCATCCATTGGCCCATCCCCTTCATGTTTCAGAGGATCCACTGATGCACTAACATGTAGCCCATAGTAACAGGGACAGACCCAAGGAGCAAAGAGGTTGGTGTTACTGACTTTGCTCAGACAAAGAACTAAAAACAGAAAACTCATAGGAGAAAGTTAGCATGAGGAACATTCCAGACTCAAACATATAAAAGTCACCACTGTTGAAAAAAAAATGGAATGCACTGCCCTCATGTATGTGGCAAGCTATCACTTCCAAGTCTATGATTCTGGATCCCACAATATAAACTCAAGACTTTATGTGAAAAGGAAAGGGAAGCCAAGTGAACCCTGGAGATCTGAGCTCCATCTGATATTCATGGCATGCGATGCTTTCTGTTAATGTACAAGTATATGTTATCGAATATGTATGTAGGGCTTTTAAAAATAAGCATTAAGAAAAACTGTAATTAGTTCATCACACTCATGATTCTACTGGTATTGTTGCTGAGGGATGTGGCAAAAGTAGGTAGCGATGCTAGACCTGAGGAACTTTAAGGAAAAATATCAAGTAAATGAAAGTGCAGATATTGTAAATATTACAAATGCAATATGTAACTGACTGAATTTAGAACACACGTGGATGAGATCTTTAAGTTCCTGTCCACATGTCCGGAATTGTATTGCTTCTGATGCAGAATCAGGAATGGGCTGTTCTAGCACAATCAGATCTTTCTTCTGTTGGAGTAGGAAAGGTTTCCTGCTCGACTCCATAATATACACTTGACATTAAACGGTAGATCGAGCAGAGGGCTGGCTCAGCTGGTGATGTGTTGCTGAATTGTTGAAGATAGTGGTGCTTTGCTATTAGTCTGTCTGCTCATTTAGCTTCCATTTTTATCCTGTTTGTCTAGGGTATCTTTGGTGCAGTGAAAGACATTCTTACATAGTCTGAATAACCAGGCTCCACTTCAGCCATTTATGTTTGTGTTTGTTAAAAGAGAGAGATAGTGTTAAGGCAGGGGCTTGTCTGTGTCCACTGCTCTTGGACTCGGGACAATGCAAGTGTGATAATGAAGTACTCAAGACAGAGGCTTTTGTGTGCATCTTCTTCCCGAGGTCAAATCTAAGCAAGTTTCCTAAAGTCTGTGTGCCTCAGTTTCTTTGTCTGTAAAATGAGAATATTAAAATTACCTACCTCATTGGGTTATAGGGAAAGTACTTGGCTCAGTGTCCACCATACGGTAAGAGCCAAATAAATGTGAGCTGATGTCACCATCATCACTGTCACCATCACATCATTATCTAGTACCAGTGTAAGAAACTAAAGGGCAAGGGAGGATTATCAAACTAAATTCTCATTAAGACATTTCTATTACTTTCGATCTCCCTTTGACCTCTCTGCCTCCCATCCATCAGGCAGTTGATAGCATGTCAAAACTAACACTGACCCACTATTAATTTCCTTTAAAAAGTTCTGTAATGTGGCTGGTACCTGGTTCTTATAGAGAAGCATAAACTGCCTCTCTTACCTAGAATGAAACCTGCTTCTCTTACCAAACATCCCAATAGTACCTGGAATCAAAACTCTGGATGTCCTTCTGTTAATAGAGGCTTATTGTAAAGTTGGAGTTTGCTACTTTCAACCAAAATTTCTCACACTAGGTCTATGAGAACTCGTTTTTAACTCTGGATTGAAGTAGACGTTTGGGACTCTACTGTTCTTCTTTAAGAAGGAACCTGGCATCTCTCACATTTGAGGATGCTGCCAGGTTAGGGTCTCTTAGAACACCTTGTCCTGGTCTCTCCTTTTCTTACTCCATGTCATTCCTCAGGGCTCTGAGTACCACATTTACATTTGCAGTAAGTGCTGTGCACAGGAACAACCCAGGAGGCTCTTCTTAGTACACATCCCTTTGGGAGACCCAACCCCTCACTGACTTCTGTTCCTATTCAGCCCAATAAGCTCCACAATCATCCTCATTTCTCCCACGCTGCAATTGCTCCACTCCTTGGAGAAGACCCATGGGTAGCATCTGGGTAGTCTTTGCAACTCCTTGGCTCATCTCCTGGGTTATCAGGAGTCACACAGAGAATCCCAGATGCTCATGTGAGAAGCAGCTTTCGTGTTTCTTCCCAAGTTGGCTGTTTAATGGGGTTCAATCTCAAGCCACTTCTATTACAGCACTCTGTTTTACAGCCTTTCCCTCCTTCAAAAGGCTCGACCCGGTGGCCTTTGGAAAACAGGGTGTCATCATCGTGCAAACCCAGCAGCCAGAGGCCGGGTTCATTGCTTTCCTCCTTGTCCTTCTGTCATGCTTTTCTGTGCATCATTGTCATCAGACCCACCGAAGGCCGTCCTATTGTTAACCATCTCTGAATTTTGCCCCTCACGGGTAACAAAGAAACAGCACCAAATAGCAGCAAGGAGAGAGCTAAGTATTTCATCATAAACATTCTCGGGATCATTAGAATGGATTAAATTACAAGAGAAAATGCATTTAGTTAATCTTTCTTCTAATTAAAAAAATATCCCTAGTTTTAAGTAAAGTGTTTGTTCTTAAAAACATATTGTCTTTGTAATCAGTGAAGGGGGAGGCCTGGTTGGTCCTCAATGATAGGAAGCAACATCTGCAAAGTAATTAAAAGCTGCCAGCCAGTGGGTTTTATTATTATTAGTGAGATCTTTAAGGAGCCTGCTCAGTCTCTTCGGATAGCTTTCACCATGGAATTCTCCACAAATGACATCATTCCGTGGGTCGTGGTGGCGTTCCTGTCTTTCTGTTCCCGGGTCGTTGATGATGTGGTTGACTCCTCTTGGTCAAGTGCCAAGTGAGGAGACTAATTCAGTAGAGGGATATGTACTCCTCCACGTGATCTTGGAAATTAGTCCAAATGAGTCCAGATGAGTAGGTGACATCAGACATGGCTCAACTGAACTGCAGGGCTCACTCCCAGTCTCAACCCAAATATTTCTAGAAGCTTCCATGGGGTCTTACATGCTCCTATTTAGCCCATTCAGGTTCTTCCAGCTTGGTGTTCTCATTAAAGCCTGCTGCCTATGAAATTCACTTCAGGGGAATCCTATAGGACCGCCCCTCTACTAGGGTCTGTGCCGTGGCGGGGGGGGGGGGGGGGGGGGTGCGAGCCGCACCCTCAGCCCCACTTGGCTGAATCCACACAGTGAAGGGGAGGCTGCCACCCTCCCTCATGCCGAGGCACTTTTCCAGCTGGCTCCATCCATGCGTGTTTTAAGAAAACAGCCTTTCCCACTTTGCCGATAGCTCCTCTTGCCTACATCCAGGGCTTGTACCAGGGCTGGGCTGCAGAACAAACACCAGGAGGTCCTTTGACCCCTCGCCTCCCCCTGTCCCCAGACACCCTGCGCACTCCCAGGGCTGGTGGAGGATGCCCCAGTTCTTCACACACAGCCAGGCTCCGAATCCCAATTTGGACTCAGGTAGGACCCCTAGCATCTCCACAGCCATCTCTACACAAAAACCTTCTGCTCCTCCTCATGTGTGTTCAGGGTTACTTCCGCTCTGAGTCAGCTCCAGGGCAGATGAGAGCCCTAAGGTCTGCCACCCTCAGGATGGTTGTGTCGTGGGAGAGAACGGCTTCCATGTCCTCAAGGCTCCAGGCTTCCAGCAGTTTCTGGTGTGGCTCTTTGAGGCTGATGGCTCCAACCACCCAGCGCCACGCAGCCCAAACCACTACATCACAGCAATTGCCTCCTGCCAGACCCCAGAGAAAGGAAGGCTTCTAGAGACAGAAAGGCCCACATCAGTGCTGCTCAGAAAAAAAATTAAAATTGATGAGACTCCCAGGCCACACACTTCAAGCGTGGCCGCAGCAGCATCTGCTCAAATTAGCAATGACGTTGGTCACAACGTGGCCCAGAAGGGTTGTCTGTCTAAGCAGAGTCATGGGCTCTGATTAGAGTGAATGGCATTTCCTTCTTTACTTTCTTTTTTTGTGACGCTTCAACATCAAGAGGAATTGCCGGACAGCCCTACTTGTCTAGAAATAATTCCAGAGGGTGGGGGCCCCCAAAGGTTATGAAATCACCACCTCCATGCACCAAGGAGACCTTTGTATGTGAGTTTAACCCAACAAGTGAGCAAGGTGACCACATGGGCAACACGCACTCTCGACAGGAAACACAAAGCCACAGGTGGCTTCCACTTGGCTGGGAGCACCTGGCAGCAGGCAGTGAGGCTGTTCCTGTCCGCAGGGGGCATGAGAGCCCAAAGCCCAATGTCACTGCTGACTGCCATGCCCATGAACGAGGAGAGAGAGAGAAGACATTGAAGGCATAAGAGAGCCTCGCTTTGCCCTATTCACTGGGGAGTGTGGGCACGTCAAGTTGGGCCCCTTAAGCCTGTGGCTATCAACATCACGACATCCATACTTGGAACGTGCACTGATTTGACTTTTTCTTTCCATTTAATGGGGCCAAGAAAGAGCTGTGTCCCTTCCCTGACATACCTATACTCTGGGAGTTGCATATGGGAGATGTTAGCCTAGCCTAGAGCTGCCTGGTGCAGGAATCGACCTGCCCAGAGTTCAACAGCTTGGAGCACATAATACACAGTACCCACTCCATGCTCGCAAGGTCTCCCACACGGCGTTTGTGGAATGTAGCATCCTCCTCTCGGCTAACTGTTAACACTCGCGGGTGATGCATTACTCTTGCCCTCACAGTGTGGTGAGCGGGTGGGGCTGGTGTGGGGAAAGGTGTAGCAAAGGAGTTAAATGCAGGAGCCCTGGGATCTGACAGGCCTGGCTTCGAATCCAGCCTCCATCAGCAGCAAGTTGGGTGGCCTTTGCCAAGTCATGTGACTTCAGTACCTGATCTTTTCTATCCGTCAACTGGAAACAATGATATCTGAGGGCGACGGTCAGGAGGACTTCACATAATGCAGTGTTGACACTCCATTAATGTTCACTTACCCCTAGCCAGTTTGGCTCCGTGGATAGAGCATCGGACTGCGGACTGAAGAATTCTGGGTTCGGCACATGCCCAGGTTGTGGGCATGATCCCCAGTAGGCCGCGTGCAGGAGGCAGCCAATCTATGATTCTCTCTCATCATTGATGTTTCTATCTCTCTCTCCCTCTCCTTTCCTCTTTGAAGTTAATAAAAAGTAATAATAATTAGTGCCACACCGTTCTGCCTTGACCTTAGTTTGCCCAGTGTGTCTTCTCAGAGTGGTCAGTTAAGGAAGCTTTAACGGTGTCATATGACCACACAAGGCAAAGCCCAAAACCCCAGGAAGAGGGGCTGATGGGAACCTTGATGGGTTAAGCCAGGTGGCTGGGCCCTCCTCCTATTTCACTCCTGTGAGACGAGCAGGGGATACCTGAATTAAACGGCCTAAAGATGGGAGAACCGGAGAGCGAGAGACAAGCAGGGAGAGTGTAGAAATGGCCCAGGGAGGATCCGACTGCCATTGTAACAACATGTGTGTTGGAAACAGAAGCCAGAGAGCCACGTGTATGTTATCGCGTGCATGTCAAGGTCCACACCTGCTCATCTGCTTCCAGCTGAGCAGTGGCTGCTGTGTTCACTCACTCAGGGAGGGTCAGTTAAGCACCTGATGGGGGCTGGGTACGGCTCGTACTTCCTTGGGATGACCTCTGGGCAGTGGGGCTCAGGGAGAAAGGGTTTGCAGAGGGGTGGCGACAGTCTGAGGAAATGTAGATCCCTACCGCTTAGCCTCCTCGTGAGACTTTGCTGTTTTCTAACTCGAGACACCCTTCCTGGAGTTCCTGCCAATAATTTTTGGTTGACTTCTCAGCATTCTTCCTTGCTCACAGCTTCCCAAGGCGATCAGGAAGGAAGGAAGCCTTTGACTTCAAATGGCAGTTTGAGCTCATTTGTTACACAATGCAATTAAGTCAAAGAAAGCAGTCAGGTATCAAACTGTGTGGATACACACAAATGCCTCCCTCATAATTGTTAATATTTTCAACAACGCAAGAAATTTAGTTAAGTCAAATGAAGATGGCAACTCATTAAATTTTTATTTTCCTTTCTGTCTTTATTTATCGTTTAACCCTTCATATATGGCGCAACGTGTTCTTGTTAAACAACACTCTTAATTGAGTCTCATCTTATCTTAGCTGTCGCTATGTTTTTATTGATTAGGAAAACCTTCAAACGTTTATAATCTAATTTAGTTGGCTTACTGCTCAGGCATCTCTCAGGAAGAAAACCTTGAGGTCTGAAGGTGGAATGATTGACGAGGGAAGGGAGTGGGATACGCCGAGTTCGCTTTTCATCCCCCCTGGCAGGAGGAGGCTGGGCCGGCCTCTCCACCATTAGGGGAGTTGGCCTAGATTTGGATAATGAGGGCACTATGCATTCAGTCTCTTTGTTGACTACAAGGAAGAGGAGGGAGGGCAGAAGGAGTTGGACACACCAACGCCCCTGAGCACGAGGCTAGAGCGACGTGAGCACACCAAGCTGGGGTGAGGACAGTCGGGAGTGGTCTCCAACTGGAAAGGGATGCGCATCTGAGCAGGGCAGACATGCCCACCTCCCGCTGAATGTTGCCCAGGAGCCTAGTTTTGCCAGATTTTCTAATTCCCAGTAGAAGCCAGAAATCAGGATTGTTATTCATAGTCTCCCAATTCTCAAAAGTTGGCAAGCAGTTCAAAGTGTGTGAGAGTGCTGTGCAGGTCACGCAAACGAGATGGGGTGGGAGCCAAAGGAGGCCCCCGTCTGTGGCCATCGACACATCCCCTCTGCAGTTTGGAACTGAATCCGGGAACTTCACTGGCCTGGATTGAGACTGGGACAGCTTTGACTCCTTTTCTTTAATGGTCCAGCTATCCTGGTGACTGGTTTAAGCTGGCAGGAGTCTCCATACTAGGGTAGAGTGGGGACGCTTTGCACTTACACAATGAATTTTCTCCAAGGAGCTCAAAAGACTTTGTGTCGCCTCAGTCAATCTCACAACGCCCCCCAGGAAGCAGGCAGGTAGCTATTGCCCCCATATATGCAATGAGCATCCGCAGATAGCATTGTACACAAGGCAGCTAGGTTGACTCATTGATTTAAAACCATGGCCTACATACTTGGCAAGCACAGCATCCAAGAGGCATGGGTTTCCCTTGACTGCCCCCTCTGCTGCCCTTTTTGGCTTTTCTTCCTTCCATCTGCTCTAGTTGATGCTTAGCCCTACATCTCAACAATACAAACCCAGCCAGCAAACACTTTCTGTCGTGTGTGTGTGTGTGTGTGTGTGTGTACACGTCTGTGTGTGCATGCATGTGTGAGTGCCCATCTGACTTCGCAGCAGGCACAGCATGGTCCATCCCCACCCATTCCAGCACGTCTCTGCATGGGTCTTTGGTCTGATGCCTTGCTCTGAAATGCTACTTTTGCAAATGTTCAAAACCTAGAAACTCCAAATCGGTGTCTTTAGGATTCTAGACACGTGCTAATGACTCATGCTGCTGGGGGCTCCCGAGTCACTTTCTCTTCCTTCGCTGGATAGAATTTCCATCTCTCTCACAGAGCCGGCATCCATGCCCACTCTTTGGCCAATGGGTCAGTAAGAATGGCCATGCAAAGCTGTGATGAGGGCCCCAGCGCTACAGTGAAGGGCTGGGAACGAAGATCTCTGAGTTGCTTTGGGTGAGACAGGCGAGAAAGTCACACTGACCAGCAGTGATTGGAGTTCTACCTCTGTCATCATCTCCCCTCCGTGACTGCCCAGCCCCTTCCCCGCGCCTCACAGGCATCGCGCTCTCTGCCCTACTTTATTCAGGGGAATCTTCCCAAAGGAGATTCCAGTACAGTAGGGTAACCTGGTGATCCTTCTCCCAGGAGAGCAGAGCACAAGTGCCCTGCATTTTACAGCTCGCCCTGTTCTTCCTCCCAAAGCAGCTCAGCTCCAGCTACTGTTTCCAGCAGATAGTGCATTGTAGTCACTCTCCATCTCTGCCTGCGAGTGTATCATAAACACCCTTCAGAGGCCGATGCAGAACCAGAGAAACACGAGGCCATTTCAAATGCATCTGTTGGGGAGAGAACTGGACTTACTGACCTTAGACGAGCAGAGGCTGGCGTGCCCACCAGCTTCTCACCTGACCCCGCTAACTGGGCACTGACCAGTCAAAGCAGATTGCCTCCTCTGAGGGTGGAAACTTGACAGGCACCACCGGAAAGTGTTGGCAATCTCTTGGTCAAGTCAGAAGTGCGGTGGATTGAGCAGTCAGATTCAATCATGCTGATTGAGCTCGTCCCAAGAGGTCAAAATCAATACTGCAAGTCTTTAAGGGATGGAGATGTTTGAAGTATAGGAAGAGGTGGCTTTCCTTGCTGCCTTGGGAGAAAATGGCTTGGCTGTCTGCATGGCTGTTCGGAATGGAAACTTTCAAAGGTCAGCGAGGCTCCTCTTGGGCTTTATTCATCACTCCTCTCAAGGTGTCATGCCAACAAGTCACTGTTTGTATGTTTTATCCCCATACACGAACATACATACATTCTTGGGAGTTAAGGGTCACCCTGTTGGGGACACCTCTGGTAGAACACCTCTAGAAATTCAAAACTGTCAGGGAAACCCCCGCCACCCTCCATGCTGCTGAATCCGGTGAAGTTCGAAGTGTCCTGTCGGACAGTGAATGGCCCCACACAGTAGGTCTGCCGGCAGATTCAAATCCACCTGGCTGAACTGGCCTTCGGGTTCTATTGGCTACTACAGGCAAACGGGGACAGCTAGGGAGGTTCTCATGTAGACACACTGGTCAGCAGGCAGTGGCACTGCAGGCTGAGCTAAGTGTCTGGCTAGAGTGGCCAGTAGGCTACGTGGACCCCGGGTTCACTGCTCTGGTCATACTGGGACGGCTCTTCCTTGCCACTTACATTCTGCTACCATCACCAGTGAGATTGGGTTACACCAAGTAATGCAACCTTAGAATATTTTCTGAGGAGTGAAGGTACACATTACAGCGTTATCAAATCATGTCTTTCAGGAGACATTAAAATGTTACTAATCCTGAACACAGCGAGGTAAAAAGCCAAAAGCCAGGACCGTGAGAGGAAGAGGAGAGAGGCCCCGGAAACAGCATGAGACCGATTCATACAGGCAGTCCTTAAAGCCAGGCTGGGAATTATGGAAGCTAGAAATGCACATTGCTGGAGGGGAGGGGCTTTCCTGGTCATTTGTTTTCCTACCAAGCTGTGCCTTCACCCCTTTCCCTTGCAATCCTTGGGACATGGTCTCTAGGAGAGGCCATTCCTTCCGTTTGGCCAAATGCTGGCTCAGGTTTATACCAAACCAGTGTGGACTGAAATAACAGGAAAGGCCAAATACTTGATTGTTTTATGTGTTTTGGATTTGCTGATTGACTGAATTCCCTTTTCAGATAATAACAGCCCACACTTATAAAGCACTCACCAAACTGGATTCTTCACATAGCTTCTCTCATCTCCTCCTCATATCCATCGTATGAGGTAAAATCTGTGGCCAGCATCATTGCACAGGTGAGAGACCTGGCTCCGAGAGGTTAAGCAATTGATGTCAGTCATAACTGTCAGCCACAGGGGGAGGTGAGTTCTACATCCAGGTACACTTGACAGAGACCAGGTGTAGCCATTACACTGTTTGGATCACCTGCTTTGACCCCAGGTAGTGGCAGCAGGAGGATGATGTTGGAGGCCAGCAGTGAAATCAAGGTATATGGCACCAGGCAGACAGCCTCTCCTGTTAGGAAAGTCACCCCCTGCAGGCGTGTCTCTTTGGTCATGGGGGGCAGTCCCCCTAGCAGAACGCTTTGGGGTTGAACAGAGCCCCCCTCCCCGCCCCCCCCCCCAGGCCAAAAATGCACTAAGTGATCTCAGATTCTGAAAATGACTCTCTGCTCTCAGCCCAGACATCACTGGCCAGCGTCCCTACATTCAAGCTGACTTTCTGTCAGGAGTTCACACTTCCACCAACTTTTCATTAAATTAATTATTCAAAACAATTCCGAGTTCACGTTCTCACAGCAACTGTAGCTCTGCCATGACTATATTAAGGCGAAAATTGAACAGCATGTTTTACAATAAAGTTAATTTTATATTCACCAGAGAACTGACTTATAGTTGCTGTGGGAACCATCCTTTTGGATCCCTCAGCTCCGGTGCATTTAAATTCTCAAGCTCAGCATGGCACACCAGTGTATTCTGCATGGACACTCGCTGCCTTCACCCCTCGGCCTAGCCATCCTGAACTTGGAGACCTGTCCGGGTCTAACATAGCAGCCTTCCAGTTTGCCCAGCCTTCTTGCTTATGCTAGCACCTGTGACACTTTACAGAGAAGTGGCCACAAAAATAAGATGATGCCTGTTTCATCTTGAAAATGCCAGTTTAAGGGAAGCGATGTCTCTTTGAAGCTCAGGTGGGGAGAAGCACTAGTATCCGTGACAGCAGGCGATGCCGTTGCATTTGGGCAGAGCCAGGACTCCTACCCAGGGTATTTTGGGATCTGTGCCGTGTTATCCAGCACACACGGGGTGACCTCTGAAAAGCTCCAAGTCCTTGCACATACCATTAATCATGTGGGCATGCACAGCTGTGCATCAGAACTTATTGGAGCTCTGGAGGAGCTAAACCACATTTCCCAGAGCCACATAAAACCCAAGAATCTCTAAA
Source organism: Antrozous pallidus (assembly GCA_027563665.1). NCBI lineage: Eukaryota > Metazoa > Chordata > Mammalia > Chiroptera > Vespertilionidae > Antrozous > Antrozous pallidus. The sequence goes on along the minus strand of CM050516.1, from coordinate 8,464,962 downwards.
CCAAGACGCATTGCAAGCCTTTCTAAAGGTACATCAGCAGAACTGGGCTAGAACTCGGGCTCAGCAGAACTGGGCTAGAACTCGGGCTGAGTCCTGGTGGTATGGCATCTGTCACATGCACCAAGGTGAAGACGAGTCTTGTTGGGAAGGAGTAGCAGAGGGAGGTGATATTCTGAGATGGTCAGAGGTGAGGATTCCATTTACAAGGATTATTGATTGCTGGAGCTGTATTGGAAAAATCAGTTGTCTTTCTGCCTCTACAGCAGTTTGGGGATTTGAGGGAGGCGGGGGTGGGGAGGGTAACTCTGCAGGTCAGCAGGTGAGCAGCAGGCCCCAGTCACCATTCCATCATCCATTCAGCTAAAATGTGACTTACAGAAACCTGCTGCAGTTCTGCATGTTTCAAATGTATTTGAAAGGAGGGATTTTTGTTTCTCTGTAAATGAGAGAATTTGGAAGAGGACATTCTTGCCTGCTAAGGGCAAGCTTATTATGCAGAACTAAAGAACAGCACCTAACAATAGCACAGGCCTGGTTGTGGGGATTCTGACTCCCATTTTGCACTCTTTCAGGAAACAAGGCTTCTTAGACCCACACGGTGCCACACACAAATGCACCTGCTGGTGGAGACTATTGTGAAATTTGTATCTAAAGACCCTGGAAGGGCCAGTGGCCTCCCCTCAAGTCCTTGATCCGCTAAAATCTGTGCTAAGAAAAGTACTAGAACACTATATGCGAATAGAGTTGCAAAGAGCAGCAGAAGTTCTTGATGACTCAGAATTACCTGGGTCACAAGGGTGGGAAAAGAGTGAATGACGGACGGCACTGGATTCATGTGTAAGGGTGGGGGTGGGAGATGACTTGCCAGACAGAAGAAAGAAAAAAAGAGGACAGATTGAAATGTTTTTATAGTTTCTGCACCAAACAGAAAGTAACATAAAAGAATATAAAATATGATTACTGTATGAGGTCATTGGACACATCGTGTTTTGAGAACAAATCTTCAGAGAATTTGGAGAGATTGGTTGGTAAGGAAGGCTTGATAAATTAGTGAAGATAGATAGGAAGGTAAAAGATGGATATATGGATGGATGGATGGATGGATGGATGGATGGATGGAGATTGCCTTTTCCTTTAGTGTGTTTGAGTGCTATAATTCATATTGGTCAAGCTGACCAATAGGAATAAATAGAATGCAAAGGGGTTAAAGGTCCAGGTGTAATAACCTGGAAGTGGTTTGGGGATGGTCCAGGAGACCTGATTGCCAAGAACTAGACAAAGCTGGTGAAATAAATGCAGCTGCGTGGTCTAGGGTCATTACATTAAGAAAGTTAGGAAGTGCTGAAACTGGTTTGGCTCAGTGGATAGAGCGTCAGCCTGTGGACTGAAAAGTCCCAGGTTCAATTCCAATCAAGGACACGAACCTTGGTTGTGGGCACATCCCCAGTAGGAGGTGTACAGGAGGCAGCTGATCGATATTTCTCTCTCATCAGTGTTTCTAACTCTCTATCCCTCTCCCTTCCTCTCTGTAAAAAATCAATCAAATATTTTTTTTAAAAAAAGAAAGTTAGGAAGTTTGCTTGCTAGAGCTGTTCCATGTTAGATTGTCAAGCCTGACTCTAGGGACAGAGCCTGGGTGACCCCCCTAGTCTGCTGCTCTCCTCCACCCATGCTACCATTTCCCTTCACTTCCAGATGTTGTTTTCAATAGTAAAGCAACTTAAAGAGGCGGGAAGAATCACAAAAGTCATTTGTTTGCTGATCCCCAACTGAGGAGTTTAATTTGTTTGCATCCACCAGAGTATTATTTTATGGACAGTGTATTTCATCCTTGGCTTTTGTGTCCCAAAAGTCTTTCCTTTTGTAGAGATGCATAGCGAACCCTAACCACATATAGAATTAGTTGTGCCATGTAGTCATGCTAGCAGGGCATGGTACAATGCCCAAACCACCACCAGGGCTTAGCAAGACTATTGCTAGAGCCCCCTCCTAGCCAACCTCCCTATCTGCTCTCCTAGCACAAAGGGATCCTTTTAATTCAAGACAGATTAGGCCATTCCTCTGCTCAAAACCCCCCAGTGGCTTCGTTTCATTCAGAATAAAGCCTGTATCCTTCCAGTGGACTGCGAGGCCTACATGACCTGATCCTACCCCATCACTCTGTCCTCTCATTCTTCCTGCGCTCAGTCTACTCCAGCCACACTGGCCACCTCGCTGTCTCCAACACCCCAAGTGCTGTATGCCTCAGGACCTTTGTACCTACAGTGTCCTCTGCTTGGACTCCTGTCCCCTAGATATTGGCATGACTTGCTTCCTCCCCTCCTGTAGACTTTTCACTCAAAGGTCACCTTATCAACAAAGACTTCCCTCACCATCCCATGTACAACAGCAATCTCCACCACACACCACCCCCATCATGACCCCCCTTCCTGTTTTTTCCCCTGTAGCAATTATTATCATTAATATACTACATAAGGATGTGAAATGCTGAGCCCCAGGTACTCACTTTTTTTTATTGTGGATCTCCCCCAATAGAATCTTTGAGAACAAGATGTTGTCTCTTCTGCTTACCACTATATGCCCTGTGTCCAGAAAGCTCCTAACATTTGGTAGATACACAGTAAATAAAGTCATGGTTCTATACCAGAGTTTGGCATATAATAACTCAGTGAGTGTTGGCTATGAGATTAGTATTCCTTCCTTAGAAGTCCTTTCACCCTGGACTCCTGCACACTAGACTCATCAAAGACAAGGAGACCAAGGGCACCACTCAAGGAACCACCACTCAACTCAGGCAAGACATGTGGAGATGGCTTCCCATGGCAGGCTCATTGTGGCACATTGTCTGGTTCTCTATCTTGGTTATGTTAACAGAGTAGGTCAAGCTCTAGACTGACGTCCTCACAGGAGCTCAAATTTACCCCTTTATCGATCCACAATGGAGAGGTCTCACATCTCCTTCTCAGCGTAGTTCCTCCCAGAAGGGAACTCTATGTAAGAAGTGAGGTCAAAATCAGAAGGTTGCTTGGGGAGCACGGAATCAAAGCAGGAAGGAGACATTCTGAGGCTTCCCTGCCCTATAGGATCCTACCTGCTGGAGGGGAGCAGAGTGTGTGGGCTCAGAGTTGGACGGGTCTGGGTTCAAACCCTGGGCTACCACTTTCAGCGACTGTGACCTTATACAAGTTCACCCCACTGAACTTCAGATTGTTCAATCACAGTTATGATGATGATAATTCATACTCCAGATGATCCTTGAAAGGACTCAAAGAAATAATAAGGATAGGAAGTGCTGAGCCCCTGGTGCCTACTCATCAATGGCAGGTGGTATGACTTTATTTCCCTTCATTGAACAGAACATGATCACTTCTGAATTGACCCTGACTCGCTCTTGCTCTTCAGGCCCCCTTTCCACTCCAGGCAGAGCGTCACTCTCTGTCAGCACCCTTCTCTGAGCCTGGTTGAGATTTCCAAACCCTGGGATCCTTCACATTCTCACCTCGGAGACCTCTTGTATTTTAAGGGGATTCTGTGGATACTGTGTCACATCCATTATGTGCTGATCTCACTCATGTAATTCTCAGGAGATTACCTCATCGTTCTCATTTCCATCTCAGTCTTCAGAGGGCACCTTCCTGGGGTCTTTGCTGTATTGACTATACTGATCCTGTTTTAAATAATAGTGAACAGCCGCTCCTTACGGCTAATGCCAGTGCAAATCAGAAGCTCCCTAAGCCACACAGACCCTCCTGCTACCATCTCAGGTGACTTTTTTAATAATATTTCCTATATAATAAAAGGGTAATATGCAAATAGACCAAACGGCAGAACGATGAGCACTTATCACTAGGGGTAGACGCTCAGTGCAGGAGCTGCCCCTGGTGGTCAGTGCGCTCCCACAGGGGGAGCGCTGTTCAGCCACAAGCCAGGTTGACAGCTGGCAAGCACAGAGGCCCACCTCCGTGGCAGCACTAAGGATGTCCTAATGCGGCTTAGGCCCACTCCCCATATGTCAGTCTGACATCTCCCGAAGGCTCCTGGACTACAAAAGGGCACAGGCCAGGCTGAGGAGTCCCCAACCTCCACTCCCAGTGCACAAATGTCATGCACCAGGCCTCTAGTTTTAAACACATTTTTATTGGTTTTAGAGAGGAAAGGAGAGGGAGAGAGAAAAACATAAATGATGAAAAACAATCATTGATCAGCTGCCTCCTGCACACGCCCTACAGAGGATTGAGCCAGCAACCCAAGCACATGCCCTTGACCAGGAATTGAACTATGACCTCCTGGTTCACAGGTCAAAGCTCAACCACTGAGCCACAAAGGTCTAGGCTCAGGTGACTTTTAACAGCAATAATAATAAAAAATAATAATAATATTAAAAACAATAATAATCACTGTCAATTCTGGAACATTTATTATGTGCATTTACAAGCATTCTACACAGCATGTGTATTACATACACTTACACATATTTGCTTCATCAACTCATGCTGAGAGTGGTGATATGTATTCTCTCTTTGAAACCCCAACAACCAGGTACTTTAACTGCCCTGGTTTTACTTACAGTTGGAGGAACTAAGGAATGAATAATAATAATCATTTTTGCCCAAGATTATGCAGCCAAGGGATGGAGCCAAGATTTGAACCCAGGCAGCCTTCTAATAGAATGGTCCCTGGACTGACCTCATGCTTTGGCCTGAGAAAGCGGCCGAGTCTCAAATCAGCCACCCAGTTAAGGGGTCTGTACTCTCTCCCTTGCCCTTGAGTTCAATTGCCTCGATCCCCACCATGCCTCCCATGGCCCCCAATGGAAAAAGCCAAGTCCACACTCTGAGTCCTCAGTGATGACCTTTTTGCCCAGTGCCTGACCCTAAACAGTCCCAGAGGAACAGGGACAGCTGGTCACCCCAGGTGAGAGCAGAGACTGTGCAGCCTGTCCACCTGGGGTCAAATCCTGGGTCCACCGCTAACCGACTCTGCAACCTTGGCCACTTGCCTAACTTCTCTGGGCCTCCATGTCTTCGGCTATGAAATGGGAATAATAACAGCAACTGTGTTATAGTGTCGTTGGGACGATTAAATGACTTGATGCGTGGAAGGCGCACAGGAGAGTGCCAGCCACACCGAAATGTCTATACGAGGGTTGGCTGTTATTGTTGTCATTATATTAAAAGCGTTCTAAAATCCATAACTACAGTCCTTGGGCAGATTCTTTGCCCTTTTTAAAAAACATCTATAAGAAACACACATTTTAGTGATTTCCTTACATTTCCTAAAATTGTGCTGCAAACAGCGGCAACAAAAAAAAAAAAAAAAAAAAAACCGAGGCAATTTATCGTTGGCCTGATTTTACGCCAGGTAAAAGAGAGCCATCAGCCTGCAGTAAGTAACAAGTCCGTGCCCGCCGGCCTCCTAGGTGTTATTTGTATTTTTATGACTCTCCTGTGGCTATAAGGATGCTCAGTGGGTGTAGAAATTGGATGGTTAAAAATAACAAATAAGAAATCAAAGCCGTGCCTTTGTCCCTGTTTCCATACCCGGTAGGTACCACATTCATTATTTGCTGGGCAGCTGTGGGAATAGCAGCACCAGGTACAACAACTTGATTACCCTCCAAAAACCAAATTAAACCACTGGGCTTTCTCATTATAGTCGTCCCTGCCTTTGTGTAACACTTGTCACCCTCTTAATCCACCCGCGCGCGCCTCGCTTCTGTCTTGCTGGGCTCTCTGTTCTGTCCCCCGCCGTCAGGAGGTGTCAGCACCGTCCACACCCACAGGCAGAGACCCGCTCCAGCAAGCCGTCCACGGCGCTGTCCTCGGCTTGGTTTTGGACCCTGGGCCACAACCAGCTGTTCCTTCGCTTGGGGACATGCCATCCATCCAGGGACTCGGGGCGTGGCTAGCAGGAAGCTTTGCCTTTCACCCGGCTGCCAAATCAAGGGCACAGGGAAGCAGCAGAGACGCCGCAGGGTGTAGTTAGGCGTGCATTCAGCACACGGCTCTCCCGCAGGCCCAGGGCGGGCACGGGGAAAGAGCCGCATAAAGACAAGTCGCCGTTTCTGCACGCAGAGGCGTAGCAGCCCCTGGGACGGTGGACATTAAACGGCTGGTTCTCAAACCCAGCCTCACGTAGGAATCATCCGGGAAGCTCAAAAAACAAACATGAATATGGATGCCTGGCTCTCCTCTCCAGAGATTCTGTTTTAATGGGGGCGCAGCCTAGCATCGGGGTTGTTCCCGGCTCCCAGTTGATTCTCGTGTGCAGCCACGTTGAGACCGTGGCCTTACACAAAGGCTCCGTTAGAAGGAAGGCAGGTGCCGTGGCCAGACTCCCTGAGGCTCCGGAAGCAGGTCGTGAGTGGGGGAGCCTGAGCTGGCGGTCTGGGGTCTCCCTAAGCAAATGCAGGCTGAGCCACTGAGGCGGGCCCTCAGCCAAAGAGAGTGCGAGGGGCGGCTCTGAGGAATGGGGATCTGCAAAGGCCAGGAGACCTGACGCCAGTTCTGTTCTAGAACCTGCAGGGCAGTGCGGCCAAAGGTCAGAGAGCAGAGCCCGGAGTGGCAGGAGGTGAGAAGGAGAGAACAGGAAAAGGCCATGGAACTCTGGGCTTTGGAGGCCCTTTTAAAAAGTTAGGTCTTAGTCCTGAACCCATGGTCCTTACAGGGAGCAGGCATCGAAGCCCCCTCCCACCCCATGGCTTGTTAATATGCAGATTGCCAGGCCCTGCCACTAGTGGTGCTGCCTCAGGGGGAGGGATGGAGTCTAAGAATGTGCATCTGTGATGCATTCCCAGGGAACATTGCTGCAGCTGGTCCTGGGCCCACGCTCTGATCTAAAGAAGTGGGAGGAGGCTGGCCAGTGTGACTCAGTGGTGGAGCATCAGCCCAAAAACCAGGAGGTCACCGTTCGATTCTGATCAGGGCATATGCCTGGGTTTCGGGCTTGATCCCCCAATAGGGGGTGTGCAGGAGGCAGCTGATCAATGATTCTCTCTCATCATTGGTGTTTCTCTCTCTCTCTCCCTCTCCCTTTCTCTCTCTGAAATCAATAAAAACATATCTTTAAAAAAATGAAATAAAGAAGTGGGAGGAACCCCAGGTGCATTCGCAGCAGGTGTCAGCATAGGCTGGGGTGAGGCTTGCCCATCACTAGCCCACTCGGTGGAATGAAGAGAGGGGACGTTTTAAGGGGAGGGGGCAGCAGGTTCAAGCTTGTGTCAGGCCCAGCGCTATGGAGTGGCCATGATTCGGTCTGAGTTCACAGGGGGATCGACATGGCCTTTCTCTCCCAGAAGAGCTATTTCTGGTTTCTGTTGCCTAAACTCTCAGTTTCCTCCCCCACGATCTTCTACCAAAAAAAAAAAAAAAAAAAAAGACTGAGCTTGAAGCATCAAAACAGCAAAAAGTTTAGACATATCTTTCTTTCCCCTTCTTCCTAAAAAAAAAAAAAGGATTGCTTTTTTTAGTTCATTTTTTCTGAGGCCGAGGCTAAGCCAGCTGCCTCCCTCCTCCCGGACAGACGAAAAGGATGCTGATCAGTGAGAATGCAGGTGCGTGCAGGAAATGTGCAGTGTAGACAGCTGGATGCAGGTTTCCATCACCTGCGGAGGCTCTGCCGCGTCTGCTGCTGCTGGGCAGAGGGGCGGGATTTCTCCCTGACGAGCAGAGGATGAGCAATAGACCATGCAAAGGACCACTGGCCTTCCCGCCCTCCTGCCCCAGCATCCCCCACACTCACCTCTGTGCAAACCCTTAAAGGCATCAGATGCTGTGGGAACAAACAGAAACATCTGCCTCGGGATTTCTCGTGTCTTTGCCACCAAAGTGCGGGCAGCTGTTCAAACTCAGACTCATGGCCGAGTGTCCGTGCCAATTTGTGCCTGGAAACAGAGGCCCTCTGCCGTGAGCCGGGGGGACAGCGCTGCCGTTTTCCTGAGACCGGGATGCTTCCTTGACAGCCAGACTTCTAAAATTAGTTGGCGTTTTCCCCAGAGTGTCTCGGAGCACCAGGTTAATTTTCTGAGCATTTGCCACTGCTGCTTTGTATAAATGACCACTGAACCCCTGATGATCTCCGATCCCCAACATCTCAGCTGTCTGCAACCTTAAAGAGCCTTGGAATGCGGTGGTGGACTCTTTATCTATTTCCAGTGGCTGGGCCTTAATTCCAATAATGCACAGCTCTCGGAAAACGGTGACATTTAAAATAGTTTGGGGTGCCCACCCAGTGCGGTTCAGTGGTTGAGCATCGACCTATGAACCAGGAGGCCGTGGTCTGATTCCGTGTCAGGGCTCATGCCTGGGTTGCTGGCTTGATCCCCAGTAGGAGGTGTGCAGGAGACAGCCAATCAATGATTTTTTTTCTATCATCATTGATATTTCTGTCTCTCTCTCCCTCTCTTTTCCTCTCTGAAATCAATAAAAATATATTTTAAAAATAATCCTATGTAATAAAATCCTAATATGCAAATTGACTGAACAGCAGAACAACCGGCAGAATGACTGGTTCCTGGGATGTGCACTGACCACCAGGGGGCAGACATTCGACGCAGGAGCTGCCCTCAGCCTGCAGGCCCCAGGCCAGCCAAGGCAGATGCCAGTGGAGCCCACCCCCATCCAATACCCCACCAGCCGCTCCGCAGATCGGCCCTGATTGCCAGCCAGGCCTAGGACCCTACCCATGTACAAATTTCATCCACCGAGCCTCTAGTGATAAATAAAATAAAACAATTGGGAGGGAGGCAGTTCTCTAATTAACATGCAAAAGTACAGTTCTGCCCAAGAGAAAAGGCCACCATTGATTCTGCCTTCAGCCCTCAGGATTGCCCTTAGCTTCAGGGGTATGTCCTCACTCAAGCTGGATTCTTATGGTGGCCGTAGGAAAGGCTCTTGTCCCTTTCCTGACCTGAAGGGGAGGCAAAGAGAATGCACGGAAGAAGAAGCCTACTGCTAATTATAATATTTGTGATAGCAAAAGTCATAGCAGCACAAACAGGTGCTGCTATCTACTGAGCATTTAGTGTCCCGAGCTCTAGGCTAAAACCTTTGCCCTTTGTCATTTCAATTAACCCTTCTGGCACCTGATGAAGTATATCATCAACCCTGTTAAGTCCCCCCACAAACGTTTAGTGTCTGTTAGGTGCCAACTGTTCTTCTTGACACTGAGGGTGTCTCATTGAACAAAAGGCACACTGATCCCAGCCTTACAGCTGGTTGTATTCTGTTGGGAGTGACAATAAATAAGATCAATTAGCGAGATGTATCATTTTACTAACAGGTGAGAGGTGAGTCGACCAGCTCGAGGTGACACACACAGCAGAAACAGATTTTAAGCCCAAAGCTCTCTGACTCCACACAAGGTTAAGGTTTTCTCTTGATCCAGAAAAGACTTCCCCAAGGGGTGAGGGGCGAGGGGGGGTGGGTAATCCAGGACACAGCAGCTCTCCTCGGGGTCTCTGGCAGCTGGCAGCACGCAGGAGCAGCTCAGCTCCTGTCTCTAACCTTCCTTATCATCCGTCTTCGTTCCATGCAGCCTGGTTAGTGTTCGCACTTGCATTTCCATCCGGGGTGCTGGCCTCACTACCGTCCTCAGGTGTGCTTGATGCTGGATGTTAACATGCTACTGCTCCCCATACCCCTTCCACAGCATTAGGCACGTCTTCCTACCTCTAAATTGCTGCACACGGAGGAACATTTCTTGATGCTTTTTTAGAAAAGTCTTTTGTGGTAATTATAGCTTTCTTCAGGCGCATTTATGTTCCCCTTTTTACCGTGCTGTAGACGTTATTTTGCTCATGCCTAATTTTTGTTAGGCCAAAAAGCCTGCCTACATAGTAAGTATGTTGATGGAGGGGTTTTTTTTGTTGTTGTTGTTTTGTTTTTTGGTGTGTGTTTTTTTTGGGGGGGGGTGGTGGAGGGTAGAGGGGAGTGATCAGGTTGGTTGTGGTATTTTTAGTGTTTGAAATTTTATGTGTAAAAAAGCTTTGGAAACTATTTCATTTCTACTCTGCCAAAGGCAATGGAGATGCAGATTTCAGTCAGAAATCATTCATTCATTCATTCATTCATTCCGCTGACTATTGAATACTAACAATCCAAGAGTAAATGAGGCAGATGTGGCCCCTGTCCAGACAGAGTTACATCCTCACAAGAGTGCCCAGGGCTGTTGTTCAGCTGTACACTGCACAGTTCTGGGGGCACGGTTCAAACTGTAGCTAATAATGATGTGAATGTTTATTACAACAATTTTCCAATAGATGACAGTAAACTGCCTTCAGGAAGGGCCCCTATATGAGCTAGCTAGTATCAAGGAGGTACCAATCCATTGCCATACATTGTGGTAGTTGGGATAATATGGGATAGGGTAAAAGTATCTGACAAGTGTAGCTAGTCCGGAGTTGGGAGCTTTGGAAAGACTTCCTGGAAATGAGTTCCGAGTGGGAATCAGAAGGATGGGTTGAAGTTGGGCAGCTGAGGAAAGGAAAAAGGAAATTGGGCCAATGGCTTCCATTGGACCAAAGCCTAAAGGAATATTGAGATAGGCTGCCATGGTGAGAACCAGGTCATATAAGATTTTAAGGCAGGTGAAGGACTTCAGACTTCACCCAGGGGTCAGTGGAAAGCTGTAGAATCTTTCCAACAATGTCAGGAATAGAGAGAAATGGATCATGATGCAAGACTGGAGGCAGGGAGACCAGGTAGGAGGTTTGACAAGAATCCAGGGCAATGTTGAGCATGGCTCCGGTGAACATTGTGGCAGTAGGAATGGGGGTGGAGGGCAGGTTCCAGAGATATTTAGGAGGAGGGACAGGTAGGACTTGGTTGTTGTCTAAATACATGAGGTAAGAGAGCTAGTGGGAGGGAGGGTGGAAAAGGAGATTGACTCCAAGGTTTCAGTCTTGGGCAGTAGGGTACATAGAGGTACCATTCATTGATCAAAGGATCAGAGTTGGGCGGGGAGGAAGACAAAGGAGCTGAATTCTATTTAGTTTGAGATGCTTGTGAGTGAACAGATGGAGATGTTGAGATGCAAGTTGGCGTCCAGGTCTGGAGTTGAAAATTCAGGAGTCATCTCAATATAAGGGAGTATTTGGACTTGTTTGTGTTTAGTCCCAAATTTCTGCCATAGCCAGTTTGGTTCAGTGGCTAGAGTATCAGACCATAGACTGAAGGGCCATGGATTCAATTCCGGTCAAGGGCACGTACCTCAGTTGCAACTCTAATTTTTATTAAGGCAAAAAGCCTGCCTATGGTAAATGTGCCAATGGATTTTCATTCCTAGTGGTTGGAATTTTGAGTGTAGAAATTCTTGGAAACTCTTCCATTCCCACTCTGCCAAAGGCATTGGAAGTGTGACAGAATGAGCCCAAGATATCACTGATGCCCTTGAAAGTTCTCCCTGGGAGGTAGACTTTAACTTTGAGAAGGAGGCCATGCTGTCTTCTCAGGAATCTCAGGGGAGTCTGTAGGTAAGGGCCAGGCTGGAATAATCTAGCACTACTACTGACTGCTTTCCATTCATTCGGGTGCCTACTATATGCAAGCCATGAGGCGAGGCCCTGGGCTCCAACAGCAAACAAGGAAGTCTCAGGCCTCAGGGAGCTTCAGGTCAAGGGCAGGGCTTCTCAGCCTCAGCACTACTGACATCTGGGGCTGGATCAGTCTTTGTTATGGAAACTCACGGGTGCATTGCAAGATGCTGAGCAGTGGCATCCTTCCCAAATGTGATCACTGAAAATGTCTCCAGCCCTAGCTGGTTTGACTCAGTAGATAGAGTGTTGGCCTGTGGACCAAAGGACCCTGGGTTCGATTCCAGTCAAGGGCACATACCTTTGTTGCAGGCTCCTCAGGCCCTGGCCCAGGTTGGAGGCAACCAATCGATGTGTTTCTCTCACACCAATGCTTCTCTCTGTCTTTCCCTCTCTCTTCCACTCTCCCTAAAAATCAATGGAAAAATATTCTCGGGTGAGGATTAATATCAGCAACAACAACAAAAATGTCTCCAGACATTGCCAAATGCCCCCAGAGGGAACAATGGGGGACACGGTTGCCTCACTGGAGAATTATTGATCGGAGCTCATGAGAGAGGAAGAGTCCAGACAGCCAGCTCTCTAGCTGCACAAAGAACTAAACACCTGTGCCCTGAAGCCTTCTGTATCATGGTCTCGGAGATAGGCACTCAGGGAGTCAGCAGTGGTACCCTGAAATCCAGAAGTCTCCTACAGGAGCCCTCTTGGATCCCAAGTAGGAGCCCATAGGCCCAGTCCAACTCCAGTGACAGGATCTTTCCCAGAGAAAAGCCAGCATCCAATAACCCATTTGCCCTCCAGACTAATTGCTCCCCACATTTGTTTTCCCTTAAGCAGAAGCTGGCTTTGCACTTTAAAGACACAATGGATCGCAGCATCCTCAGAAGGCCACCAGCAGAATGAACTTGTGCTGGGGGTAGCTTGGGGTTGCCTAGCAACACCACGCATCTACCAAGGCTGTTTTCTTCCTCTTCAAGCTAAAAGCAAAGTCCTGGCCATTAATTCCCAGCTGCCCCGAAACTTCTCAGAGATTTGCCAGCTTCCTACTGTTCGTGTTTTCATCTTCCTCGTATGATGTGGAGAAAACCCACTACTGTGGTCTGTTTATCTCACTTCAGTTGGTCGGGAAGGAGAAAAAAAAATCAAGAGAGAAAGAGAAAGCGGGTGGAGGGGGGTGGTGAGCCTCATTCAATCTAGGAGCATACGTATTTTGAGTGCATATCTCTGACAGGCATGCTAGTGTTCTTTGCAATTTTAAATTGTATGTAGTGGACGTGGGTTTCCTACAGAATAAGGCTTGTTCTCTTGAGACCTTGGGCATGATTTTAATCAAACATGAGACCTCAAAGTAGCTGAATAGCAAAGCCCATATAATAGATGGCACGCTGAGCAAATGTAGGTGGGTCTGTCATTTAGTGTCCTCTCTGAGATCCGCTCCCCAAAACTGGACTGGTGGAAATTGTACAGCTGGAGGTGGCTAGAGGCTAGAGGTGTTCTCTTTTTCTTGAAGACCTGGGAAATGTTCCTGGGGCTTCTCCCCCCGGAGTTCCCTTTTGCTCCTGCAGAAACGTCTGGGTCACTTCTCTGAAAGCGGAGATGGCTTCCCCTCCCCGGCACTGTCACAGTAAGAACGGGGAGTGTGTCCCCGCCGTTGCAGGATGGGCCCCGGTCAGTTCCTCGGGAGGGAAGGAATGGACTTGTGAATCTGGACTTAGTGAGGGCCATGCAAGCATGGTGCTCCATGTGCTGGATGCGGGGCGGGTTGTGCAGCAAAAAGAGAACAGAGTCCCCGGGACCTTCTTTCTCTTCTCAGGTTGGCGCGGCCTCCTTAGAGACTTGCCCACATGGAGCTTCTCCTCTGGCTTATCCTGCTCTCTCCTCCTGACCCAGGCTATAGGGCAAAGGATGGGAGAGAAGCAACATCTAGGAGTAAAGCTTCTTAGAAAAGTAAATTTCAACTCCATTTCAGACCCTCCAGACCTTTTCTCTTAGGAGGAGTCCTTTAAATTCCCACCACTACTGCATGCCCTCTTTCAGTTTCCTGGCATTCTCGTGTAGGGTACTGGAGAGGAGAACGAGAAAATGCCAGGGGGACGCCTCTGGAATGCTTCAGATTCATAAGATTTGGGCCAGAAAGGCTTCAAATCAATTACCTCCATCATTTCAAAGCTCTTGATCCCTCTGGCATGACCCAATCCATCCTACACTTTGTGTGGTTTAAAAAGAGATTAAAAGAGCTCTAGCTGATTTGGCTCCGTGGACAGAGCGCTGGCCCAAGGACTGAAGGGTCCCAGGTTGGATTCTGGCCTAGGACACCTACCGCAGGTGGGAGTTAACCAATTGTTGTGTCTCTCTTGCATCGATGTATCTCTCTGTGTGTCTCTCACTCTCTCTATCAAAATCAATGGGAAAATGTTGTCAGGTAAGGATTAACAAAAAGAAACAGATTAGGGAGAGAGAGAGAAATGGAGCTAGAGCTGTCGGAAGATGAAGAGATAGAATTAGACAGGGCGATGCAGAAAAGTTAACTTTTTTGGGGGGGTGAAATTTATGGTCATTTGAGATATTTAAATGACATAAGAAAACGAATCTAGATTACAACTGTAAATTTACTAGGAGTCACTGCATTGTACACTTAAAGCAGGTACGTTTCATGGTATAGAGATGATGCCTCCATCAAGCTGCTAAAAGGAAGGAAAAAAAATTTTTTTTAAAAATTATCTGGGTATTCTTGCAAGCAAGTAGGTTTTTCGAGTGTGGCCACATCCTATCAGTTCTGTGCGTCTCTCCGCATCTTATAAAGGGCGACACAGACAGCCCTTCTTGCTATGGCACCCCAGCCCTTCTTCTCTCTTCTTGCAGGCTGTGCGTGCGGAGGCTCAGGTCAGGACAGTGTAGCTGCCCTTGGTCTGGGTGCTGGAGCGATTAGGGAATTAGGTAGGCTGCTGATTTCACCCATACCCTTCCTACACCCCTCCCCCCGCCAAAAAAAAACACTAAGCATTATTTGCATCCCACTGCCCACCCTTCACCCCACCTCCACCCCCAGGCACACATCCACTCTTCCTTCTTATCTCTCAGCACCTTCTCCTTCACAGTCCTCAGGTCCTGCAGTGCTTTTAAGCCATGCCATGAGGAGGTTGAGTGGTAAGCAGCCCACATTGGAAAGTGCCCCTGGAAACTAAATATTACAAAACGGTGCAAATAGCCCAGCAGAACCGTCCAGTTCTTAGCCATCAGAAACCCATGACAATCACATATAAGTTTATCTTTAAAATTCTGAAAGATGGGGGGCACTTTGGCTCCTTCCTGGGTTGATAGGGAATTTTCTCTCTTCTGGGGAAGACAAGTCTAAAAAAAGAAAGAAGAAAAAAAGTACATTTTTTTTTATTTTTTTTGAGGTAGCATCCATCCTGAGCCAGTGGCTGGAAATAACAGCCTAGCTAGTCCTATTGTAAGCTCAGAGCTAGTTTAGTTTTCTGGACTGTTCCCCACTTTGGGAAGGTTGCCTCAGTCCTCTACACGCAGGTCAGTGTCACTGGGGCTCCCCTGCATCTGGGACCCCACTTCGTCTTGCACCTGCATGCATTGCCTGCTTCCCTGACTCCCCAGCAGGCACAGCCCCACTCTGAGGCTGGCCCAGCGGCTGCCTGTGACCTTGCTCCCCCTTTGCATGGCTCCCCCGCTGCCCCAGCGCGGCCTCACGTCCCCCTTTCTCATCCTCTCCGTTTCTCCAACCAGATGGCTGCCCCGATCTGTGCAACGGCAATGGGAGATGCACACTGGGTCAGAACAGCTGGCAGTGTGTCTGCCAGACCGGCTGGAGAGGGCCCGGATGCAACGTTGCCATGGAAACCTCCTGTGCTGATAACAAGGATAATGAGGGAGGTGAGCAAGCGTCTTCTAATTCCCAGCCCCTCAAGAACAGAGCGTGGCATCTATATGGTCGTCACGAGTCATTTTTCCTGAAAGATCTCCCCTACACTACTGTCAGATGTTGTTGTGACATTTTCTCTGAGGCAAATGCAGTGTCCTTGGCCCGGTGGGGGCTCCTGGAGACACGGGCTGCAGGCGCTGAGGTTTGATGCGGCTTTGGATTCTCAAGTACTGGTGGCACAGAAAGGTGGCTGGGGCCTGGCCCTGCCTTTGGGTAACCCGTCCTGCCAGAACCTTCAGGCCGGGGAGTTACAAACACATCTTTGCCACTGGTGACCAAGTGGGCCTCCGACTGTGCTGAGCTGTCTAAGCAACACCTCCCTTCCTACAGCCCTAACGGATGTTAGTTCACAGATGAGGAAACCGAGGTCTAGAGAGCAGTTATGTACCTGTCTAAAGATAATGCAGACACAGCCTGGCCAGGGGGGCTCAGTGGTGGAGCCTTGACCTATGAACCAGGAGGTCACGGTTCGATTCCCAATCAAGGCACATGCTTGGATGGCAGGCTCCATCCCCAGTAGGGGGCATGCAGAAGGTAGCCAATCAATGATTCTCATTGTTGGCGTTTTTATCTCTATCTTCCTTTCTGTTCCTCTCTCTGAAATCAATGATGAATGGATGGATAGATGCATACATATATACATATTTAGGTGTTAGACAGATGATAGATAGATAGATAGATAGATAGATAGATAGATAGACAGACAGACAGCTAGATAGATAGCTCAGTCACTAATAGTAAAATTGGGGCCAAACCCTGCACAGACTTCAGAGTCCACCTTCTAACCAGTGGTTGTCAGATGACAGCCTGCTTTTGTACAGGTCTAAAAGCTGAAAATAGTTTTTACATTTTTAATGGTTGAGAAGGGGGAATCTAAAGAATAAAATTTCATGACAGGTGAAGACCATGAGAAAATGACAGCTCAGTGTCCATATATAAAGTCTTACTGGAACATAGGCACGCCTATCCAGTTATGTCTGGGCCACAACTACTTTCACCCCAGAGGTCAGCCCTGAGTGACCACATGGCTGACAAAACCTGAGCTATTTTTCTCTCGGGTGTCATTTTACTGGAAAAGTTCGCCGGCCCCGTTTTAACTTCTGAGCTGAATTTTCCTGTAATGCCCTGATGGCGTGCTAAGCTTCTGGGAGCAAAGAGGAATGTGGTAGAATAGGGGCCACCTGAATTCCTGAGAATAGCATGCCGTGTTCCCCGAACGTGCGGGCAAGTGTAGGATCCACCAAAATGGTTCCAGGTGCGAGAGGACCCATGCGTCGATTGTTGGGATTTAACAAAGGTGTATCTGTCCCTGCTCTGTGCTAATCCCTGCGCTGCTGAAATGTCAGCCCCTGCCCGGGGGGTCAGCTCCAGGGGTATCCAGCATGAAGCGCTATCCCTCTGGGGGATGGCTGAGAGTGTGAGACACTCCATCTTTATAGTCCTCATCCTCTTACTGGACACTGTGCCATTTCCACAATGTGTTCCTGCAGTTGCACATGTATGTAACTTGTACATAAAGAAACGTACCTACACAGAAGGAGTGCACCAAGCAGAAAAGGCTGTATAGGCGTGACACAGCTCACAACCCCCATTCATTCATTTCCCTTCCTGAAAAAGAGCCCAAACAGAAGGCACTTAACATTCATTGTTGAGTGAGGTGAGACATAACTACACAATCTGTTTTGTGTAGTTAAATGTTTTTTCACGGGTGGGGTTCCCTTTTCCGGTAGGGTTCCCTGTTTTTGCTCCCGGCCCCTGGTGGTTCACAGAGCCTAGCGGTTGCTAACAGACCAGCTCTTTCCTCTTCTGGAAACAAACTGCTCACCGGCCCCTTCCCTGTTGCGGTATCAGCAGCTCAGCTCTGAGCCAGAGGCTGGAATCTGCATATGGCAGAGGGGGACTCAGCCTCCCCATCCCTCCCTGCCAGCCCTACCCCTGACCCAGGCTCCTACCAGGAGAAAACCGTAATCCCCCATTGGCAGAGCTGTTGGAGGCATGGTAGGCGCTTCCAGACTCCCCAGTGGGCACAGGTCAGGGCCCCTCCCAGCGAGCAGAGGCAGAGCGGCAGGCCACAAAAGCCAATGAGGCGGTGATTGTGCTAAAGACAATCCAGGCCTTGTTGTGGGAACCTCCCAAGGAAGTCATTAACCACCAAAAAAAAAGAAAAAGAAAAGAAAAAAAAAACAGGCTCTGCGCAGTGTTTATAAAAAGAAACTCCCAGCTCCTTCAGAGTTGCTTGTGTCAGGTGAGGGCAGATACACATTCTCTCTCACCTGGGAGAAGCAATTCACAATTAACTGAGTTCTTTTTTGGGAGGAGACTCCTCAGTGCCGAGTATCCTTTTTATGGCTAATTGCTTCCCGGGGAGGCGTGCTAAGCGCTTGGCAGTTTATTGATAAATATTAAAGTTACTCCTCATCTACTCCGCATCCAACCCTGCAGCACGCTAATTGAGTCACTTGTTTGTGTTTGTTGGTGGGGGTGGGAGTTCTGTCCTGCTTGGGGGGTTCTCAGAAAGGGCTCTCTGTGGGTTTTTAAATGCCGTGGTGGGTCAGACCAGGCACCCTGCGAATGCCGCACCCCCTTCCTCCCAGCTGCTGCAAGGAACGCATTTCTTATACACCATGTGATGGGGGAAATAACAGAGCACTCTTCCAAAGTGAGCTGGGAGAAACCAGTCATTTTTCCACCTAGGAGCACTTTACGTTTTAAGAAATTCTCAGTTTAATGTGCTAGATAGGGATACGAATAGGAATATAGATAGGGAAGCCCTGAACAGCCTTTTCCACCCGGGTTCCTCGGCGAGAGAGGGAAGCCCCTAGTACTAGCAGTTCTGAAACTCGAGCTTACAGCAAAACCATCCACAGGGCTTGCATGGACACAGATTGGCAAGCCCCCACCCCCAGGGTTTCTCATTCTCTAGGCCTAGAGGAGGGGTAGGAGGCAAGAATTTGAATTCCTAATAACTTTCTGGGGGATGCCCATGCAGGTTCTTTCTGAGAACCACTGTCCTAAGATGTCCATTATACACAATGAATGAACTTCTCCCCGATGCATCTAGAATGGCACTAGATAAGTGCCTTCCTTGGATGACTTGAGAAAATGTTCAAATCTTTTCAGTAGCCTGTGCTACTCAGAGGAGAAACCCTGTTGCCTTGGAATTGTTACAGAAACCCGGAGAAAAACCAAGCAACACTTAGAGAAATGGAGTCACACTTTATTATTATTATGCCCAGGCCCATAATGCCATTCAAATTCTGGGCAAAGAAACATGAAGGAAACTTTCCTATTTATACTTTTTCTAGCTCTTTTTCTCCCAAATAAGAGTTTTTCTCTGTCCCCTTTGCAAGTTCTTAAAGAGCCCTATGTATTGGGGCTTTGAGACCTCAACCAAAAGCCTGGCCTGGCACCAGCACTGATAACTTCATTCGGGGGAGGTTTATGGCCTCTCTGGAATGGGAGTAGTCTTATTTTCCTTATTATTTAAGCAAGCAAGCATTTACAGAAGCCAAAATAGCAGGGTTAAAATTTCAAACTGCAGTTTTTATATGAGATAGATCCTTCAGAATAGCCCACAAAAGCAATGTACGCTGCTTCCCTACCTCCTTACTCCCGTCACTTTCAACATCTCGCAACGCCCCAGCCATGTGATGGCTAACTTAACCTCAGAAAGCCAAGCTTTGCCTGCTGTGGCCCCGAGGAAATAAATAGAAACAGTTCAGACACGCCGGCCAGCAGACCGCCTTTTTAACAGTGAGAAGTCTCCACATGCACTGCTCACCCCAATTTGAAAAAGAAGAGACTCTGAGAAATATTTCTGCTTACAGAAGGCAAATACCAGCTCATTAAAGTCTGAGAAAGCACACAACATGTGCAGCAAGTGACAGGCGAATAATATTTAATTATCACCGCCAAGACCGAGGTGTGAGCTCTGGTTCCTCACCTCCAGGGGTAGGAGAGAGGGTGTGGATTTCCTCTAAAAGTGGGAGCCGGGAGGTGGGGAGGTGTTGTTAGACTGTCTTGCCTGGAGTAACAGTCCTTACTCCTTCCCTATATCCCTTTATCACCCCGTACTCAGTGTCAGGAGCCCCAACCCTCTGTCTATGCAAAGCCCCAACTCCTGTCACTTTAAGCAAGTCTGGAGATCCACCTGAGGATCTCATGGAATCCTATCCTATCCGATGCCCTCTCCAGTCTGTGGGTGGAGTCCTAAGGGTGAAGGGGAGGAGAAAGCCCTTCCTAAGCTGAGCCTGTCCACAGGTCACCCTTGCATCACTTGGGGGGTGTCTTTGTCCGCCTTTGTTCTGCTTCAAGACAGCCCTGAAGTTAGACCTCTTCTTCCTTTTCCTGTCACTTCCTTGGTTTCAGAATCAGTGACACTAATATCATAGGGTTAAGAGCCTGGGGTCAGAAGGCAGTCTTTGTGTCCTACTTTTGTAAGTGATTGTGCCCGCAAAGCCTCCATTTTCCTGTCTGTAAAATGGGCTTCATGGTGCCTCCTCCATTAGCAGACAGGTGTGACGTCTCCGGGAGAAAATGCATGCAATACATTTTATAAGCGCCTGCCTCTGAGGGTACCCTCATGTGTTGTCTGCTGCTAGGTTTCACCTCATTCGGATTAATGTTATTTTGTAGAACAAATGCTAAATCCACATAGATGGAGCTCAACCAACAGTATTCCCACAGCACATAACCCCCGAAGTTCTAACTAGGGCTCATCACACTTCGGTGTTGCATAACCACACTGGAGAGTTGGTTTAAAATTTAGATTTCCAGGCCCTCAACTTTCAGGTTCCTATTTATTAAGTCACATATGGGATTCAGGAATCCGCATTTTGACCAGGCACCCAGAGAATTCTGATGCACATAGTTTGCAGATTATGTTTTGAAGAAAAAAAAAACTTGTTTAAACAATGGTTTCCCCATGGTGGGCTGACCCAGCCCAATATCACAGTGCCTACGCCCTAAACACCTACCCCTATAATTCCCAGGACACAGGAGTGAAGTGAGAAGAAGGGAATTTTATTTCAAGAAGAAATGAGCAATTGAAAAAACTGTGAACATATTTTCATGTTTACTTCCTGAGTGAATAACTTCAGTATACTTTAAAAGTGCTCTGTATTCCTAGGTGAAGAGGTGACTGATGTTTGTTTCTGAATTTAAAAAGTGTCATTTAGTGTGAATCCATCCATCCATCCATCCATCCATCCATCATTAGCCATTCATGGTTTACCAAACATTTGTTGAGTGTTTACTAAATGTTGGACTTTGGAAATACTAAGACAAATATGACACGTGTCCACAAAGAGCTCACATCCCTCTAAAAAGATAAGATGTGTAAACATGTTATTCTTACTATCTGAATCCTGTGTGTGAGGCGTGATGGGCATGAAGCACTTGCAGTAGGAGTGTAGGGAACTGAGGGTAGTGGAGTGGCGTGTCGGCCACAGGACAGGAAAGAAAGGCTCATCACAGTGGTGAGCCCAGCGTCTTCAGCCTGCCTTCCTGGAGGGCCCTCTAAACCTCAGACCTGTGTGATCAGTAATCCGAGGTAATCAGTAATCAGTAATCAGAGGACCCTTTGCCCACCAGCAGTTTAACATTTCTCTGCTTGAACTCAGAACAGCATTTCCCACATCCATCTGCGAGGCCTGATTCCTTGTTCTCCCAAGGAAGCTGCCTTGGGTGGAGAGATGAGGATGTTGGCCTGCACTCCTCGAGCTCCAGCCAGGTCTAAATGAGGAGGAATAACACTGGCGTCTGTCCAAAGCACTTGGAACAGACGAAACCCTCCCCTTGCCCGCTGCCTCCTCCCTCCCCTCCCCATCCCATAACCATCCAAATTGGTTTGACATGATTCAGGGATGCTATTCCAGCATTTATCTCAATTGTTAATTAATAACTCACCTTGTCGGTGCATTGAGCAGAGCCAAGCTCGGGACTTCAGGGACTCTGGAAGAGTTATGGTTCTCAAGTCCAAATAGTCTCGTTTTCTCTGTCCAGTGAGAGATAAAGCTTGGTGGACCCATTGTAAATGCCTTGATTAATGTGTGCAAATCATGTTGATGGATTGGTTGGGAGGGGGACAGCTTAAAAGTGCAGCAGTGCTCTATTAATTGGGTTGGATTGAGGATTCCCCTTGCAGTCCAAAGACCTGTGGCAAATGTAGCTGGAGCCATAAACAGAGTCCCCCATTAGCTCCCGAGAGGAAAGCAGTATATCTAATGCTTCAGAAGAGAACTTGGCCTTGAGGCCACTGCCAGCTGGCCAGGCGCTGCTGGGTCTCTTCTTTGGGAGGCAGTGGAACGAGCCCCACCTGAAATCCTAGAGGTCTATAAGGGAACGGGGCACCGAAGGTGTTCAGGATCTTTCCATGAAAGTCGGTCTTTGATTTCTGGGCCTACTGGAGTAGAGAACCTTCTGTCTAGAAAACTAAGGGCTAGAAGTTCAGTTTTCTTTTATTCTATTAAGGTTAACCGAAAATGATAGAATCCATGTTTTTGCATATAAAAACTTCACTAGTAAGATTTTTTTAGGGCTGGCATGGACAGAGCACTGTGCTGAGCTTAGTACCAACCGGGGTACTGGGAACAGACAGCCGTAAGCCTCTCTGCAGCTGCTCCACCCTCACCCTCTCTTCCTCCCCACAGGCAGCCAGAGGGAGGGATTTAAGTTGTAAATCAGATCATGCTCTCAAATCATTTCTCATGTAGTTAGAGTCAAGATCAAATGTTTCCCCTTGGCCCAGAGGGCCTGTGACAAGCATCTTCTGCCTTCTCTCTCTCTACCCCTTACCCTACCCCCACAGCAGCTCTGCTCACTCGCTCTGGCCCACCTCCCCCTCCTGCAGGTGCTAAGCTTCTGATAAGATCAGAAAAGCTACAGTGGGAAGGCAGGATAGGGTGGGAGACAGGGGCTGTAAGAGATCAACCGAAGGACTAGTACGCATGCATATAAGCATAACCAATGGATATAAGACATTGCGGGGGAAGGGGCAGGCGAGGACATGTGCTGAGGGTAGAGGAGGCCGGAGGAAGGTCAGTGGAAGGGAAAAAGGAAACATATATACTACTATTTGTAATACTTTAAGCAATAAAATATATATATATATATGTTTTTTAAAAAAAGATCAGAAATGCTCTGACCTTGTCATTCTGTGTGACTGGCTCCCTCTGGTCACTCTCAGTTCTCAGCTCAAACATGAGCTCCCTGAAAAGGCTGTCTTCACCTGGAAAGTCCACCTCTGCCTCTCCCGAGTCTCAGCAATGTCACACTCATAGCTCAGTCCCTCTGTCTGTCTTGGACGTTGTCTGTGTCTTCACACTAGATATCACTCTGAGAGTCTATTACATCTTAGGTTTTCCATGTCACAGATAAGGAATCAGAGGCTTAAGAAGGTAACATTCAAAATAGGCCTTTCAGCTAACCACCAGGATGGACTGCATGTCCACACGAAAGCCAACTTCTCATTTCTCCTAAAACGAACAAAATGTGGGGGCTGTTTCTAAAGAAGGGTCCAACCAGTTCAGCATCTGTGGTGTTGCCAAGAGGCCTCAGAGAGAGTCACCTCAGTGATAAGACTCTCCCATTGAAAACCGCTGCCCGGTGAATGTATTTGACCACGGAGTTTGTTTGTAAAAAACTGAAAAGTATTTAAAGTTTATGAGTTTACCTAATGTAGCGCCTTCAGTTTTTTCTAATCAAGTCTTTAGTGGTTTAAATGATTACTCAGTGTCTCTTAAGGGATTATATTATCCTCTGATTAGATAACAAATCAAATATTCATCAAACAATTATGATTACAATCCACAATCTATTAAAAATGTTAATAATTTAAACTACTATGGACTTATTGTAGGGAATTAAAGGATCAACACACAGGCTTAGCTGATGGCCAAGAGGTAACATTTACACCATTAAGGCATGTTGCCTTGGCTGGAGAAACTACCTAGATTGTAACAAGTACCCTCTTAGTTTCTGGGACCAGCACTGGAATTAAGGTTCAAAGGCCCTGGGGCCATGGTTTGCTCTGTGGCTCCCACAATGCTCTCCTTCATGCCGATCAGTGGTTTTCAACCAGGGGTAGGCTTGATCTCTAGGGCAGCAGTCGCCAACCAGTGGTCTGTGGACCACTGGTGTGTCCTTGAGGTCCAAAAGGTTGGCGACCACTGCCCTAGGGGACATTGGCAATGACTGGAGATATTTTATAGGGAGGTCAGGAGAAGGTACTATTGGCAGCTAGCAGGTGGAGGCGCAGGAGGCTGCTGAATATCTGATATGCAGGAAGCAGCCCCCATAACAGCCCAAAGGTCAACCAGGCCAAGGTCAAGAAATCTGGAGTAGACATTAACATCATCCAAGAACACACGTGAGGGTCCAGAATGTACCAGAACAGGGAATGTCCTCTTCATGTCAAAACACAAGAGGTCGTGATTCAGGGAGTACCTCTGAGGGGCCAGGCCTGTGCTGCGACTCTCCCCACATTGCTCAAATAAATCATGACAAGAGCCCACAAGAGATCTAAGAGCTACTTAGATCCTTACATAGAAGCAGAAACCATGGTGCAGAGAGGTACGGAGGCTTATCCAGGTCCCTCCGCTAAAACACAGCCATATCCGGACTCAGAACCCAGGTTTAGAGCCCTCTGGTGGGCCCTTCCCAGCCCCTGAGTGTCAAGTCCAGAATCAGGCAAGGCAGACCAGAGTGCTCAGCACCCTCGGGCCCCTCAGAAACGCGAAGTCTGCAGCATTCTGAACAATAGCACTGGCGTGAGCCTTTCCCCCGGTTTTGGGGAGCGCATTTTTGCCAGGAAGTGCTTACACAGCGGAATGCCCGGGGCTGGCGGGAGCAGTCACGCTTGAAATCGCCAGGCATTCTCCACGGCACAGCAAGAAAGGCTGCCCGTGGCCCGTGCTCGTGTCTTTGACTTCCCATCTCTTCAGCCAAGAGTTCCAGGGGGTTGGAGTGGGGCCAAGAAAACCGCAAGGTATCCCCCAAAACTCTGTGCCCTGTGCTTACCTCTCTCCCACTCATAACCAAGGCCAAACCTTCCCAAGGGAATTCCCTCCCCTTTTCCAACCTTGGAGCTGAATCAGCATCAGTCTGCCCAGCCCGTTTTCTGGAGCCCAGTGACCACCCGCACTGAGGGACACTACCTCTTCCATTGATGGGATCACGAGGTCCAGGATGTCAGATGCAGAAAGGCCAAAAGATAGAGTCCCCAGCAGCGACCAAGCCCAGAGAGGGAAAGCGGCTCCTTCCAACAACAGGACAGGACAGGTCTGGGCTGGAGGCCTGGCTCCCTGGTTCTAAATTCAGTACACACTTTACTCCATGCCACACTGCCCCCAAAGGGACCAGCCACCGTCCTGGCATCATTGCTTTGATCTGAGGTCTGTCTTTAACCCAGCACATAGATGAGGATGAGTTGAGGTGCCTGTCCCCCTGAGAGTGACACCTTCTTTAAGGTGGCACCCTAGGTGAGCTTTACTCTTCGCCCCAAATCAGCTACACTCCTAAATCATTTATTCATTTGGCATGTACGTGCCAGGCCTTTACTCTGCATGAATAAATGAGACTCCAACAAGTGCCCGCAAAGAACCCGCCGACTGTTGGTGGCAAAACCAGCCGTGTTTGAAGGGCCCGTGGAAGAAGCAAGGCCAAGGGCCCTGGGAAGTCCAGGCCAGGGCCATCCAGACTCCCAGTAGGTCAGGCTGGAGTTTTGAAAGCTACAGAGGAGTTAGATAAGGACAGAGGGCAGGGTACTGTGGACAAAGAAAAGGGCAAAGGCACAGAGGCCAGGCAGCAGTGGGTGTTTGGGGATCTCTGAGAAGTGGGTGCCGCTGAGGTGTGTGTAATGTGCTGAGGGGTGTAGCAGGGGGAAGTGGGTCTGGGCAGACAGGGCTTGTGAGCCATGCTGGACAGCGTGCAGTGCACCCCACGAATGTGCTTTACCTTCCACTATTAGCTTCCTGGCTCCAACATGGCAACCACCCCATCTCCCTTAGCTTGAGTTATTCCTCAACACACATGTGCACAGCAGGGAGGAAGAGTGTCCTCTCTCGGTGTTTCCTCCCTGGCACGAGCGCGTTCTCTCCCCGCGGGCAGAGGAGACAGCCCAGCAGTGTGGAAAAGAGGCTTTGGAGTCGGGTTCAGGTCCCAGCTCCTCTACCAAGTACCAGGTCTCACTCTGTCCAAGCTTCAGTTTCTCCCTCTGTAAATGGCCTAATAAAAGGGCGCCGTGAGGTGTAGGTGATGCAAAACACCGTGGTTCCCCTAAGTCAGAATCACAGAGTGCTGGGCCTGCTCCCGGCGTTTCTGTCAAGTGCCCTGGGGATGCCCACACTGGAGTACCGCTGACTCAAGAGGTGCATGCCACGCCGAGGGAACTAGAGTGCCAGCAGTGATTGCTCCAAGCGTGGCAGCTCTGGGCCACCTGCTGGGGACAGACAGGCCAGAAACTTCATGCCCTGAGGCGGCGGCAGCTTGATTGGCATGTAGATCCTGGGGACATCGCTGGGCTCACTGAAGTCTCTGCTACAGAGATGTGGTTGTGGAGGGGGCTTAGGGCTCCAATCTCCCAGGTCCACCCTCCTCTTTCAAGAGCTTCAGGAACAAAGAGCTTGTAGGCTGGGAGAGAGGGTGGCAGCTGGCCCTGAGCTCTTGTCCTCAGTGGCATCACTGCTTCTCCTGTTTCCCCTCAGGACAATGGTCGCCTTGGCCAGCAGCCTCGGCTATGCCCTTACCACTGGACCCCTCGGACAGTGGGGTCAGGCTGATTTGTATAAATTCTGGCTCCGGTTCTGGCCCAGGCCTCTGCTCCCTCATCTGTAAATGGAACAGCAGTACCAGCCTCATAGGCCTGTTGTGAGGTTGGACTAGAACATTCCTAGCAGGTGCTTTAACGCCTCTTGATTTCAATGGCAGCTCTAAGCATGAGTATCTCCCTCTATAATGAGACTCAGAAACTCGACAAACACACACTGTCCCCACTCAGCAGCTCATCATCTCAGATTAACATCATCTCATCAGAACATTCCAAAATGAGAAACCCATCTTTTGGTCTCTGTTCTAACCTATCACCCTTCATCCCACACCCACCAGTCCTCGCATGGGTGGCTCACTGACATGTCCTGTCTGGTCTGCATGGGGCTACAGAAACCTCTGCATTAATTGCTGACCTTTAGCAGCAGAGGATTCCATTTAAACAACAAAGGAACGGAGGAGCCAGCTAGTGGCTTGTCCAAGGTCAGCAGCAATGCCCTGGTTTGGAAGCTCAATCCCCCTCGTTGTGAACGTCCTGCTCATTCTCCTCCCAGATCCGTTTTCTGAACAGTTGCATATCAGGTTTGCCAAGAAGCCCAAAGGGAAGGTCAAATAATCAAGAAGGGGAAGGGGGATCACTCATAGAACACCCAACACAGGGGAGCAGATCCAGGGAGAATATTCCAGCCCCCCTGGGACCCAGCCCCCCAAGTCTTGACTCTCTGAAGCACCACTCCTATGCCATCCCTTTCCAACTACACCTGAGTGGCCATCCCTGGGGTCTTCCACATGCCGCCTTTGTGCATTTTGTGGGGAAGACCTGTGGATGCTCCCTGTCTGGGCCCTCCTCTCTCTGTTCCTAACCCTCAAAGCCACGGTTCTTTAATGTCTTTCCATCTCCACCCAGAGTGTGCCACCAACCTTGCTGGGCCTTCCAGCTCCTATTCCACACAGAGCCATCAGAAGAATCCTCCTAAAAGTCAGACCATGTTCCACCCCTCTTCATACCTCCCCAGGCCACCTCACCTCCCGCAGGATGGCACTCAGGCTGCAACAGTGGCCTCCTTTGCTCTGCATGACAGGGTCCCTGCTTCCACTCTGATCTTCCTCCTTCCCTCTATCTCTCTCCCTCCCACTGCCCAATATCCACCACCTTATTGTTCCTGTAACTCACACAATACACCCCCCTGAGTGTTTTTACCTCTGTTACTTCTGCCCAGAATGCTCTTTCCTCAGATATTCCCATAACTTGTTTTCTTGTTTCATTCAGGTTTCTACCCAAACATCAGTTCTTCAGAAACGCCATCCTTCCCCTTGATACCACCATCGAAAACAGCAAATTCCCTCTCTCCTCCATCCCTCTCCAAACCTTTGCCCTGTTTTACTTTCTTTCAGAACACTAGTACTCTATTAAAGTTTTTTATACATTTACTAGAGGCCTGATGCACAAAATCCATGTAAGAGTAGGCCTTGCTTCCCCTGGCTGCTGGCACCACCTTCCCTCTGGCACCCAGGACCCAGGCTTCCCTCACAGCCCCAGCTTCATCCAGAAGGTCATCTGGAAGGATGTCTGGCCTAATTATTATATTACATTTTTATTATTATAGACTAGTAGCCCATTGTGCAGTATCGTGCACAGTAGGCTGCCCACCACTTTGGTGGGAGCCAGCAGGAACCACAGCGTGCCACTGGGAACTCCGCTGCTTCCACAGGAGCCATGTGGCTTCCACGGGAGGCAGAAGCGAGCTGCTGGCATCCACAGGAGCCAGGAGGGAGCCGCACCACTTCTGCGGGAGCTGGGAGGGACCCGCGCTGCTTCTGCAGAAGGCGGGCCTGCTGTCTCTTCTCTGGCCTGCACTTGGCCACGGAGGCTGCAGGCTGGTCCCCCTGTCCCTGTCCGTGTCTGCTCAGACTCCAGGGGGATGGCTGGAGCAGCGCACAGTAACTTGCCAGCCCCCATGTCTCTGTCTCCATCTCCTCTCCAGGCCTCACCTGCACACAACCTCCTCCTGTCTGGTTGTGACCGGTTACAGAGTCCTGGCCTAATTTGCATATTTCCTCTTTATATAGATAGATTGTTAAAGTGTCTATTTTCCCTCTAAAGTCTAGGTCCCTAGCTGCAGGCTGCCTCTCTGTCTTGGTGAATTTAGTATTAGATGAATTGAATGAATGAAAGCTTTAATGAGAAATATCTGGAATAGGGAGCAGTTGTCTTTTATTCAATAGGTTATTTTAGGATGAATAAATTTCATTTTTAAATTTAAAAAAACATACACACGCATACAGACAATGATATCCAAGCCACTATATACCATTGACATTATTTGATTAATGCAAAGAAAGTCTAAATGTTAACTACATTATTTCTTTTCAGTAAGACATGACCACATTCTCACTGAACTTTGCTCACCATGTCTGTCCACTTCCTATGGGCCAATGGCATAGGCCACAAGCTCTAGGATCATCCTCAAAGACAAGAGAAAAGGCAGGGCCCACTGAGGACCAGTGCTGCATAACCCCAGACCTCCCAAACTGTGGCTTGCCGGACATGGCCTAGAGCAGTGGGGGGGATCAGCAAGCCCAAGGCTGGTCCCCTGTACTCACTACCAGCTGCCCAACCTTGTTGAGTCACTTGTCCTCTCTAGGACTTGCTTTCTCTATCTCTAAAGCCAGAGTGAACAGATGGTTACCATAGGATAGATGCTTCTGCATAGGTTTATTCAATCTTTAGTAATAGCCCTATGAAGCTGATATGATTATTTCCATGTTACTGTGAGGAAAATGAGGCTCAGAGAGGCACAGTAACTAGCCCAAGGCCACACAGCTAGTGTGTTGCAGACCGCCGGATCCTGGGATCACCACTGGCAGTACAATACTGGCTCCTGCCACCCACATGAGAAGATGAAATGAGCAAATCTGCTGGGAGTGCTTGGCACAGTGCCTGCAGTGTGGCCATGGCCATGTTTAGGAATTAGTATCTCTGATTTCCCTAATCCAGCCAGAGGCTAGTATAGTCGCTGAGCCTGGTCTCTTCTCCCAGTTGGCAGGCTGGTAATTTCTTTTTTTATTGTTTAAAGTATTACATATATTAGTACATATATCTCCTTTTTTCCCCCCATTGACCTTCCCCCACAGGCTGGTATTTCTTTGTGCAGCAGAAGAAGAGACAGCCTGTCCTCTGCTAATTCTCTCAGATCTGGGGCCAGCCCCCCTCTACCCCAGGAGATAGGGTCTCTCCTCAGGCAGGACATAGCTGTTCTGGCTTGTTGCTCTGATGCGGTGACAGTCCCTTTTTGTTTCAAAGGGCCCAGCAGGTCACTGTCTGGCACCCCACTAGGCTGCCACTGCCTGTCAGGCCGGACTTCGCTGGCCACGGCCTGCTTCTGTCTGACCTGTCAGCGTGCTCATTGAGATGGAGGTTGATGGGGGTGGAGGAGGAGGAGACTAGGGCTGAAAGAAGCCGGACACTGTGGGCAGAGGGCGAGTGTTTGGGGAAATCGGTGGCTGAGATCAGAGGCCCCTGCTCTCTGTTGTCACTGGGTTTTGTAACAGAAAAGGGGGAGACAGCAACAGCCACAACAGAAATCCCCCAGATACGAAGCACATGGCCCCAGGCTAATGAGGGTGAGGCTGAGCCAGAGAGGCCTGTCAGGGAATGCCCACAGTGGCCACCAGATCAAGTGAGATCATTTATTCCTGGAGGCTCTGTCTGCGCTGAGGAAAGATGGGGGTGGGGAAGAGGTGTCAAGGGGGTGAAGAAGATGAGAGAGAGAAAATAACAACCTGAAAATGAGGCTGTTTTCTGAAGTCTCAGCGCTTCTCCCTCAGTGTCTTCCAACACTGACAGGGTGCCTTTCTATGACTATGACTGGCACTGAAAGTAGAAGCTAAGATGTGCGCTTCAAAGGTAGACAGCCTAGGGAGGATCCGCTCCTCCAGCGGTGTGAGTGCAGGGAGGCCCTTAACCTCTCAGAGCCTCCGTTTCTTCATCTGCAAAATAGATACCATGGGACTGCCTCAAAGGGTTCCTGTGCGCACTGCTGGGTGACCGCTGCGTAATGACACAGGCGCAGGCTGCAAAGGCACAGAGGGATGGAGGCAGCTGGGGGGGGGGGGGGGGGGGCGGCGGGGAGAGCCCTGGAGGAACCCACCTGAGTCCAAAGTGTAAGCCGGGTGAAGTTAGGAGCTGGGGCAGAGCGCCGGCTAAAACATCCTGCATCCCAGCTTCCCCAAGAAGAAACCACCCTTGGACGTGTGTTTAAGTCGTTCCTCTCCTGGCTGGCCTAGCCCTGCCTTAGACAGAAGATCTTGGCTCAGACACGCAGCATGTCATGATGTCGGGCCAATGGCTCCTGTGTGTTGGCCATGAGTTGTTTAAAGCCACAGACCTTCCACGGCAGCTTCATGCAGGATTTGGCTTCAAGGAGCAAGACCCAGCCCACCATGGGTCTTGGGCTAGGTATTTCATCTCTTGCTACACGTCCCGTTTCTCATCTGTAACCAAAGGTGCTAATGATGCCAGGATTCTGGTGGTGATTTAATGAAGAGATGCATGTGGAGCGCTCAGCATGGTGCCTGGCGCCTAAGAAGCTTTCACAAGGGCGGTTAGCTCTCATTAGATGTAGCTGCCATTGATGCGTCATCATCTCACTGACCCCCAGGATGCTGTCCCCACGTACAGGGTCCCTCTGCTGAGGGGCATTGGCTTTGGGAAGCACTGGGAGCCCACAGACAAGGTCTCTGAGCTGAGGTGCTAGTGATGTGATTTATGCTAGGCCCGGGCATCTATAAGCCAGCATTGTATAAAAAGATTGCTCAAGCCTGGGGATGCTGCTCATGGTTACGGACTAGATGGAGGTTCAGCTGGTCCTTTCAGAGATGGAGTCCCCAAACCTAGAGCCCTATGTTCTCATGAAGTGCTTCCCAACCCGTATGGCACTGGTCTTATGCACGCTCTGAGCCCACAGGGGTCCATGGTCAGGAAGTGCTGCATTGTGACACTAGATTCATAATGCATACACACACATCAAGGCTCTGAAAAGGCCTGTTGTAAGGAAACCCACCTAGCTTGGTCTCACCAACGTCTCCCAAATTGCATGTGACAGCAGGTCCTCCTAGCTTTCCGGGAACCCCTATTAGAGACACATCAGTTGGGGAGCCACTGTCGTCCCTCAGGGCAGAGGTATTGCTCTGGATATTTGAAGGGTTAGCAAAAGAATCATCATGGCGTCTTCTTGAAAATGTAGATTCCCAGTTTCCACACTGAAGAATTCAGTAGGCTGGTTAAAATCGGCATTTTAACACCTCTATGTCAGAAAGCACGCCTTGACCAGCAGCAGGTTAGTGCCTGGCTGCTGGAAATACGGTGCTCAGAACAGCAGTGGCGGCATCACCTGGGAGCTTATGAGAAACCCAGGCTCTGAAGCCCCGCCCTAAAAACACAGAATTACAATCTATATTTTAACAAGGTCCCCCGCATTCAGTTGCTGGTTAGAATTTGACAGGCATTGGTTTCGAAGGCTTTTGTTGATGGTGTTTGTTTTTGTTTTGTTGTTCATTTACTTGGTGTTTTGGCAAAAAAAAAATTCAAAATCAAAACTGGACACACTCTGTGAGCTCAGTGTCATCAGATTTCTACCATTCCATACCCCCAACCCCGTACACGCATGTGGGGTCGACCAGATGGTCCAGTAACTTCACGATAAAGCCAGAATTGGAGCTCCTACTTAAATCATACCCCTGCCTTGGGTAACAGTGCATGGGTTTGGCTAAGCAGCCTTTCCTTTCTTTCCCACGTCCATCCTGAAAAATAGGAAGTCCAGCAAAGCAGCTCTCAGTGAGGCCTCCACTTTGCCAGATCTCTGGAGGGGTGGAGGGGGGGACATGATTGATCTTCCTCTGCTAAGTCATCAGAAAAGCCAGAAGATGCTTTGGGGCAAGAATCTCTGGCCTTAGAATTCAGAGACTGACAAAAAGAGTTGGCAAAAAGCAAGAGGAACACTTCCAACAGGCCTTCCAGAGGGAGCACAAATACAATTCTACTTCTTGCAATATTTAAGAATGGCAGTTGCTCCGTGGGCAGAAGGGGGGATGCCTACGGAACAATGGTCCATCAGGCAGCCCGAGTATTAATGGCAGGTGAAACCTTCCAAATGAGCACCCTGTCAGCCAATCTATTGCTTTAAAAGGTTGGCAATGCGGGAGACCTAACAGAGGCAATGAAGAACTAATCTCATATTGCCAAGTTAAATCAAGTCAGCCTTGCCCATTCCTTTCACTTCTTAGTTACATCAAGCCAAATACTTTCAATTATCCCTCACTTCCAACTTGTCAGCAGGCGTTGGGTACAATGCAAATGGAACGGTGCCCTTCCCTAGTGGCGAGCAGGAAGTATCATTAAGAATAGCCCCCATTTATTGTGCTTTGTCTCTGTGTTAGAGCAGTACCTTCATCACCTCATGTCACATGCACCATCGTTAGCATCCCTGTGATTTTTTGTGAAGTAGGTGCAGTTAAGTCCATTCTGTAGCTGGGAAAACGACAGCCATCACAGAAAGTCAGTTGCTTGCCAAGGTTGTGTAGCTACCTTGATAGAATGATAGAACAGGTTCTAAAACCAGACCATTCTGACTCGTATTCTTTTTTCTATTTGTCTAACTGGGTAAAAGCCCAGCACTACCCTGGGCAAGTGTGCCTGAGCTTTGCAGTGGCCCTCCTTGAAATTTTCTAAGTGTTTTTCCAATGGCAGGGACTGGCCAGGGTCAGCAGTGCTGTCTGGGAGGAGCACCCCAACCCAGAGTAGGACCCCCATTTGCCATGGTCCCCTTTCAGGGTGTTCTCTGATCCTCTACCACCCCTCACTCTCAGCCTCAGGTATATAGTGTTCACCAGATGCCCAGGCCCAATGTCCAACCTCAATTTCAGAGGGCAGATTGACTAGTAGATTGCTCCTGCTATCTGGAAGAGTATTTCTTTTGCAAGATCTTGTGAGATCAGACTGTCAAAATGATACTGATATGCTAATTTGGGCAAATCAAATTGTTTATAAAGAGAAGTGCCTGGCAAAAGACTATCTGTCATGGGCCCCACACACATTAATTAGGCATGAGCTTTCAAAAACTCACCTTAACACAAAATAACTCCCAAGGCAGAACAAATCCTACGGTTGCCATATTTCTTTTCGCCCAAAAGCCCCTTTATGTTTCTGGCTAAAATGCAGGAGACATAAAGGGGCTTTGCCAGGTAGGCACAGAGCAAAGAGGGGCCCCCCAGCCTCCAGTGCTCCTCCTTCATTCACATCACAGAGAGCCAATAGCATAGTTTTCTTCCTTCTTGCCTCAACTTGTTGCCTCCTCCCTTCTCTCCAATGCATCATTGATTGCCCATCTCCCCTATCATTAACTGATCTCAAACACAGCCCTAGGATTTACTGGGTGCATCACCTGGACACCTTGTATTTTTCTTGGAAACAAGAGAACTTGGCAGATACCTCGCTTGGCATGCTAAACTAACTTAAATGGTGCCAAAAAGCCTCAAAAAGAAGGAAAGACATAGATATGACTCAGAGGCACTCAGTAGATGTTTATAACTGTTATGCATAGATTATTTTAGTTAATCCTCCCAGAGCTTCTGTGAGGGATCACCATCATTATCACCACCATCATCACCATCATTATCACCACCATCACCATTATCATCACCACCATCACCATCACCATCCCACCATCACCATCATCATCACCACCATCATCACCATCATTATCACCACCCTCACCATTATCATCACCACCATCACCATCATCATCACCACCATCATCACCATCATTATCACCACCCTCACCATTATCATCACCACCATCACCATCATCATCACCATCATTATCACCACCCTCACCATTATCATCATCACCATCACCACCATCATCACCATCACCATCATCATGACCACTTTGAAAATGAGTAAGACAGCTGAAACCGGTTTGGCTCAGTGGATAGAGCATCAGCCTGCGGACTGGAAGGTCCCAGGTTCGATTCCGGTCAAGGGCATGTACCTTGGCTGCGGGCACAATCCCAGTAGGGAGTGTACAAGAGGCAGCTGATCGATGTTTCTCTGTCATCAATGTTTCTGACTTTCTATCCTTCTCCCTTCCTCTCTGTAAAAAAATCAATAAAATATATTTTTTTAAAAATGAAAATGAGGAAGACAGAACACAGAGAATTTGATATCTTGCCTAAAGTCAGTCTATTGGCAAGTACATAAAGTGCATAATCTTCAATACATACCTCAATGAATTTTTATATATACATTCACCTATGTAGTCAGATGAATAAGATAAATATCAATAATATTCCTACCACCCATCAAATTCCCCTATATTCTTCTTTTATGGGTACTATAATGGTTAGCTTTCTACCACTATTAATTAATTTTGCTTGGCCTTGAACATCCTATAAATAAAGCAGAATGTACTCTTTAAAACCCACACTTTAACTAATCCACTCTATGGCCTCCTGGTCCAATGAGTAGGGAAGGTGGATTTGATGGTTGGTGGTGCCTAACATGAAACCATGATCTGGAAATAGCAAGGCTCAATTTTTCAGCCTGAGCTGCTGACCAGCCTGGGTTTGTGTGCAGGCCCTCACAGAGCAACCTATGATATCTGAAGCGAATTTTTAGCATCTATTGTTGCCACCCCTGTAACAAAATGAAACTGAGAAAAGTAAATTTGGATGTTTCTCTGAAGCCTTTAATACCCAAGAAAGCTGGAGAGTTCACACAGGTTGAAGAGGGAGTCGCTTGCATACCACACAAGAGGGAACAAAAGGCAGGGACAATTGAACAAAATCCAATGGTAAGCCACTGAAGCTTCCAGGTAGATAGTGTGGTCCCTGCAGCCCACATTGCAGGAAGTGAATTCCCAGGCGTCTTATTTCTCATGTTGATTCCTTTTCAAATGCTCATTTCAAGCAACCAAATTCTTCCCAGCTACAGGAGTAGACAGGCCTTCAGAAGGGATCAAGTCTCATGGCGATCCACCCACACAGTTTATGGGTATCCACTGTCCTGTCTTCTGACTCTTTTTTGGAAGGAAATATCTCTTCCTTCTGATGACCAAGCATGGTGATCTCATTGGTTGCCTTTTTCGACTTTTTATCCAAAGCTGCTTCTTAGCTACTTGGGTAACTTACCGAGCTTCTTTGACACAGTTTTCAACTCTGTAGGTTGGGTGGAAATGGGGATAATACACGTATTGAGTCCTCATGAAACACACGCTGTTCCATGTACTATATACATAATAACCACTTTAATCCTCCCAACAGCACTTTATCACATTATCATCATCTTCTTCATGTTGTATACAAGGAAACCGAGGCACGGTTTCCAAGGTCAGCAGACTGGTAGTAGCTGATCTGAGATTCAAACCCAGATTCCCGCAGTCTGCAGCTTACGAGTTACAGTATTCTGCTTTGTAAGGTTGCCAGGAGGATTTAAATCAAGGATATAAATTCTGTTCAAGCTATAGCACTGATTATTACCGTCAGTCATTATTAACTGATCACTACCTGGAAATGGCATTCTGGCCAGGATCCAGCCTACCAAGCACATATCAGTAAATGACTCTCATAATGGGAAATTAATTTATTTTCATGCCCAGTTTTCATAAACCGGAAAGTTGAAAACTTCAGGAAGTTTCTGGGTATAGTAATACCTATATTTCGTTGAACAGATACTATATGCTAGACTGACATCATATATACATATAAATTCATTTATTCCCTATTATCACCCTATAATGCATGCACTATTCTAACTCAGGTTGTTTGTTGTTGTTCTTTGTTTTGGGGAGGTTGTTGTTGTTATTTTTGTATGCTTTCATTTGCTGTTGCATTGTTTATAACTGTTTTAAAGGTAAAGAGGTCAAGGTTAACAGGTTGATCCTCTTTCTAAGCTCACACAGCCCAGGGGCTAGAGACAAGCTTCAAACCCAAACCCATCTGCCCCCACAGGCCAGGCTCTTCCCTCTGGTGCCGTGCACATTTCTTTTGGCTTTTGACGTTGGAAATTCTAATTGAGAGGGTTCAATTTAGCGCGAATCTAATATCTGCTTCCTGTGCCTAAATGTTCATGGAAAAGTCTGATTTCCTTTAGCAAAAGCAACAAAAAGAATGCCCTCTCTACTGTTCCCAGAAAATGTCTCCCCGCCCATATGTCTCTGAAATGGCCGTTACAATCAGTGTACACTGTTTGCGTGGGGCACACAACCAGAGCTGTGGTTTCCGTGTGTTCTCACGGAAAGCACCCTGGATCAGTGGTCGGCAAACTCAGTAGTCAACAGAGTGGCAAACGCTACTCGCAAGCCATGGTTTGCCGACCACTGAATTTTCCATGATCGTATCACACAGAGTGAAGTCGATGAGTCCCACAGACCCAGGACTCCGCTGTGCGCTGGCCAGGAGAGCCTGGGTCCCTCTCCCAGGACTGCTGAGTCAGAATCGGGCCCTTTTGGAGGACTCTGCAAGCCTGTCACCACCCTCACCATAGGGGAAGCCAACCAGACACACACACGAGTCGGTAGAAGAAAGAAAGAAAGAAATCGTCCCATGTCATAGGAGGGCTGTGCCACTCTCAGGCCCCTGTTGGATGGAGATGTTGGCAGCTCTGGGGCCCTGAGCTGGCAATTCAGAACATTCTGATTGCCCACGTGGTTGTTTGCAGGATAACTGCACGATTGTCAGTGACAGGGTAATTTACTGAAGATTGCCGTGTCAGACGCCACGCGAGGGGCTTGCTGGCATAAAGACGCGATTCTCATGACTGACAGGCCACTGGGAGATTGGAGTGCCAATTTAAAGTTCACGGTGTCATCTGAAAGTGATCGGCAGCAGTGGCCCGTAATCACGCAACATGATGAGGTCATTTCAAGTGTCACGTGTGCTCACACCTAATAACGGGTAGGACCCCAAACCCACCATCTCTGAAGCAGATGGATGTAAATACATAAGAGGAAATCATTTATATGGGGGTTTCTCTCCTCTCTCTCTCTCTCTCTCTCTCTCTCTCTCTCTCTCTCTCTGCACTTGCCATTTGCTCTTGCTGATGTGTTTGTAGGACATCTCCTGCCAGACAGGCCCTTGAATGAAAAGCCCAGAATGCAAACCAACAAAAACAGTGGGGAGATTTGGGGGCCACACTTCTGAAGTGCTCACCAGTCCAGAACCACTGGCAGACAAAAGGGGGATGGGAGAGGAACAGGTTCAGGGCTTAATGAGAAAATTGTCTTAAGTTATTAGCTGAGCTGCTGAGCCCTCCAGCTGGTTGCTCGGAGAGGGTGTGTGAATGGGTTAGGGGCGGGACGGGGCGCCTTCCCTGCTTCCGGAGGAAAAGGCCACCAGAGATGGATGGAACTTCTAATGCGAAGCGGCCGGCGGCCTTAAGGACATCTGTAGCGCTGGGGACAGTGGGTTTCTTCTCACGGGATGAAGCGCAACCGACATGGCTCAGCAGGGTATTTTTTAATCCAAAGGAGGCATTCTGAGGAAGATTCCCTCTTTCTAGGGAAGGTGGTCCGTGGAGGGCGATGGGAAAGGATGGTTTCTTTTCTTCCCCTTATTCTGCCAAGATCCCTGGGATCCACTGGCCAGTGGGTCTGAAACAGTGGCTCAGCATCATCACACGGCTGCCCATAAAAACCTACGGCGCATGGTGTGGATGTGAGACTTGGGGGCGCGGGGAAAGCACCCCGTTCAGCCAGCACATCGAGCTGAGCTGTTCAAAGCCTCAACTTCGAGAGTCTCTGAATTTAAAGCTTGTGTGCCTGCTCACCCTCCTGTGCCTGCATTTCTAGGAAATTGTGTAAATCCCAGTTGTGTTAGGAAACGCACCAGCCACATATGCTGTGTGGAAAATGAGAGGCTAATTTTAGTCATCAAAAGCAGAGTAAAGCATGCAACCTCCTATTTTGTTTGCTTAAAAGAAAGTCGTGCGTTAAAATAATTGTACGTTCATTGCTAAATTACAGTGGAACTTTGGTGGAATTACACGTTTTGATTTTGTTAGGGCGCCCAGATGAGAAGGGTAATGCCAAAGACAGTGCACTGTAGCTAATGTCAAGCACACAGGCAGGCCTCCGATTCAGCGTCCTAGTACAAATGTTCGTCCATCACAGCCCAGGGTTTGCGGGTGTGCTCCTATGATGCTAATTATGGCCCGAAAATGCGCTGGTCTCAAATCCTGGAGAGGCAAGAAAGATATTCTCCAAGCCCCTCCACTGTGTCCCATCAATCCCCAGAAAAGTGAGTAAAGATGGGCCAGCTAATCCGCTCTAATAGGGAATTCCGAGGAGCACACACAGCCCTAAATGTCACCACCCTCTGGGTTAACGAACAAGTGAGGAATGTGAAACAGTCACATAGTCATTCAACAAATAGTTGTTGAGCACCCAATTCTGTGGCTGGCCCTAAACGACGCATGAATATAGAAATGAGGAAAGACACGGTTCTTCCCTTCAAAGAGCTCAGTTTCTAGGCAGGAAGACAAGCGTACGAGATAATTCATTCTAGTACAAGAAAGTTGGCATTGGCCAAAACCGGTTTGGCTCAGTGGATAGAGCATCGGCCTGGGGATTGAAAGGTCCCAGGTTCGATTCCGGTCAAGGACATGTACCTTGGTTGTGGGCTCATCCCCAGTAGGGGGTGGTGTGCAAGAGGCAGCTGATCAATATTTCTCTCTCACCAATGTTTCTGACTTTCTATCCCTCTCCCTTCCACTGTAAAAAATCAATAAAATGTATTTTTTAAAAGAAAGTTGGCATTAACAACTGTTTCTAAAATAGATCGTGCATTAGAATCACATGAGAATCATGTTGAAAACGGAGGCTGTCTCTGGGGAGGCCAGGGCAGGCCCTGGATTCTCACAGGAGTGTGACGCAGAACCATTCTTAGAAACTCTGATTCAAGGACACACAGAACAGGAACGCCTAACCTCACCAGGGACACCATCAGGAAGGTTTCCTGGGGGGTGAGGGAAGGGAAGCCACCTCGCTCAGGGTCTTAAAGGATGGGCCCTATCTGTTTCCCCCACTATACTGTCAGCTCCTTAAGGACAAACACCATCATTCTTGCTTCTTGGTTCTCTGTTTTATTTCCAGAACATGGATGACACTCAGACATTTTTTGAAAAGGTAGATGAGCAAATAGGAATCAGCCCAGGAAAGGGACGGAGGGGTGGGGAATCTAAGCAAGATGATCAGGATATTCAAAGTCCTGCAAGTATACAGTAATGTAGCACCAGAAGCAGTTAGGTGAACCCATGGGTGTTCAAGCCAAAGCTATTGGTTCGGCTTTCCTGGCAAATGTAAAGCTCCCTGCACCTAGTGCGCCACCCGGTCAGCAAGACCTCCCCCCCCCCACCCCGACCCCCGGCCCAGCGGGAGCGAGATACCCTTCTTTTCTCCCCTAACTCCAGATGTAAGAAACCCCATGCATTTTGGTTACCGTGCCCCCGTTCACGCAGGCCCCTGAGAACTGGCCCTGGGTCAGTGTTTGTGCTGTTTTAAGCAAAGTGTACGTTTTTATTCCCAACCACTCAACGCATACCTGCTTAGAATAGAAAAAGAAGAAATTCCAGGAAAGAAAAATAAAGGAAGAGAAGCACACTCATCTACGACCTGGGGATTGTCAACATTTTCAATTATTTCCCGTTCAGTCTTTAAGTTTTCTCTGCACATAAACCAGCATTGTACTGGGATCGTTGCATGAAAGCGCCAGGTCAGGCCTTTGGGCAGGGTCCGTGGCCTCCAGACAAAGGCATTAGCATCTCTGAGCAGGTTTGTGCCGTGTGGTACCCTGACCCGTCTTCTGCCTCTGCTCTTCCAGATGGCCTGGTGGATTGCCTGGACCCGGACTGCTGCCTGCAGTCGGCCTGTCAAAACAGCCTGCTCTGCCGGGGATCCCGGGACCCGCTGGACATCATCCAACAGGGCCAGACGGACTCCCCCACAGTGAAGTCCTTCTACGACCGCATCAAGCTCTTGGCAGGCAAAGACAGCACCCACATCATCCCTGGAGACAACCCCTTCAACAGCAGGTAGGCACTCTCTGTCCTCGCAGGCTGCTGAGGTCTCTGCCGCCCTCCCGGTGAGACAGGATCAAGTGCTCCTGGTTTTACTATGGGCCCCGGGGGCCTGGGGACTACCCCAATGCCCTATCTGCTTTGGGGGCCAATCTCAGGAGGATTTGGCCGTCAGAACCTACTGGAGACACCTGTTGACAGCCTGGTTTTTAGATCATTCTTAGGCTCCATTATTTTGTGATAGTATTGGTATTATTGAAGTGTCCCTTTATCATACCTCTGATTGTGGCTTTTGTTTGACCACTGCTGAAATATTTCATTCTGTGGAGTACTAACCTGATAGCATAACTTATTCCGGCACCTGAGAGTCCAGATGATGCCAGTGGATAGAATTTATTGAGCACCTGTGATGAGCCAGAGACTGTGTGTAGGTTTTCTCTGATCCTCACAGCAACCCCATCAGTTCTGTCTGCTGATTGCCTGCTGTGTGCCAGGCACTGTGTCAGCCAGTGTATTGCGCCTCTCCTTCCAAACTGGCGGGGTTCCTCTTGAGTTTAGTTTTGCTCTCGGTTGCTCATTTGAAGCTTGTGAATATTCTAGGAACACATTCTGGATTTAATTTATAGTCAGCTTGGCCCCTTCCACTACTCTCCCCAGGACATGTTAGAAGTGCCCCCAAGGGGAAAGGTTGGCTTTGAGACATTGTCTATCCTCTTCTCTCCTCTAGGCACTGTTTTTGTTTTTTATTTTAATAGATTTTTATTGACCTCAGAGAGGAAGGGAGAGGGAGAGAGAGTGAGAAATATCAATGATGAGAGAGAATCACTGATCAGCCTACCTCCTACATACTCCACATTGGGGATTGAGCCCATAACCCAGGCATATGCCCCGACCAGGAATCGAACCATAACCTCCTGGTTCAGTGGTCAGCAAACTGCGGCTGGCAAGCCATGGTTTGCCACTCTGTTGACTAATGAGTTTGCCGACCATTGACCTGGACTCTCAATTCCAATAATTACAGGCTGTTGTTGTTCCTTGTGATTAAGTCCCTATCCCAGTGGTCGGCAAACTCATCAGTCAACAGAGCAGCAAACCGCAGCTCTCAAGCCGCAGTTTGCCGACCACTGTCCTGGTTCATAGATGGACATTCAACCACTGAGCCACAGCAGCCGGGCCTAGGCACTGTTTCTGAGTCTGAGGGTGAGAAGGACAGGAGGTGCAAGGATCTTCTTACGGCCTTCCTGCCTATAGCTCAGCTCACTTTGGGTAGGTCTGGGTCCAGATGTCAATTGTGTCTGCAGATGGGAGGACGGCCAGCGTGACCTTCTTGGGGGTGTCCCACCCTATCTCAAGCTCCTTCCCATGGAGAAACAGCACCGCTAGTTGGGTCCTCTTTCACGAAACCTCCAGGAACTAGGAACTTGAGCAGAGTGGTCCTGGCCCCCTGGCTGCCCGGGTCATGCCATCTTCCCCTTAGTTCTCTTTATCTTCACTTAGTTCTGTGTAGCGCCAGGAGCAACTCAGGAAGAATGCTGCTTAAGTGGCTTCCATCCAGAAAAGAAAACATCAGACTTCACTTCTTAGGAG
This sequence comes from Antrozous pallidus, assembly GCA_027563665.1. Taxonomy (NCBI): domain Eukaryota; kingdom Metazoa; phylum Chordata; class Mammalia; order Chiroptera; family Vespertilionidae; genus Antrozous; species Antrozous pallidus. The sequence goes on along the minus strand of CM050516.1, from coordinate 8,423,073 downwards.
CCCCTATCTTCATAAGGGGTTCTCTTGGAGACCCCCATACATTAGACATTGGGGAGAAGGCATCCCCGGGCCAGAACTCAGATCCCGCGCCTCCCTGGAGAGGCTGGGATGGGAGGTGGGGGTAATGGCGGAGCTAATTAATCCAACCATCCCTGAGAACTCCCTGGGAAGGGGTGCAGCCCCAGTTCCTGGTCGCTCTTTGAGTACAAGGGTTCCAAGCAAAGTCACCTTGGGCCAGCCATTTGAGCCTCCCTCTTTTCTGATTTACTAACAATAAAATAGAAAAGGGGGAAAATAATCTCAGCCTTCTTCTATTTCAGCCCTGACCACTCCACCTGCTATATGTGTAGAATATACCACACACAGCTTTATTATTTTAATACAGGAATCCCTTCCTAAGAAAAATTTTAAAAACCACAAATCTCTGACCAAAAATGTATTTTCTTTGCTGGTTAAATCCTGGTTCTGGGGCAGGAATTCTGTGGGGATGTTTCCTTTTTAATTATGAACATAATTCCTATTGCCAGAGACCCATGGCCATTCCTTGCACTGGGCCATAGCATTTGGTGTCGTGTGCTATACTGCAAATGCCCCGTTCTAAGGCTCTGTTTCTATCAGCTTCCTGTTAGCATGTCATTAGTCATTTCCAGCTATTGTCCTTTTCATACTCTCTCCTCACTTGCTCCTTACCAATTCATCTTACCTTCCTCCCCAATAGTCAGTCCAATAGTCAGTTGCCACTTGCAGAAGACGCCTGGGGTCAAGATGCAGGAGAGCAGGCAGAGACTCCAGAATCCTTGGTGGCCCAGCCCCAGAGATCTGGGCAAAAGAAACTTGCTTTAGCCCTAACTAGTTTGGCTCAGTGGATAGACCATTGGCCTGAGAACTCAAGGGTCCCAGATTCGATTCTGGTTGAGGGCATGTATCTTGGTTGCGGGCACATACCCAATGGGGAGTGTGCAGGAAGTGGTTGGTCGATGTTTCTCTCATCGATGTTTCTAACTCTCTATCCCTCTCTCTTACTCTCTGTAAAAAAATCAATTATATATATATATATTTTAGAAAAAGAAACTTGCTTTAGAGGAAGCTCACCACCCAGTGAACCCACGCTCCATCACGTCGGCATGGATGTATAGTTCAGAAACACAAAAGGGTTCTTCCAAGACATAGGTTGGAGTTCACCAAGCATATGAATCGCAGTACATTGTCAAATAATGAAAAACTCAACTAGAGTTAAAAAAAATTAATCCAAGACTTCTAAGAAAGCATTTCCCCTAGATAATAGCATACAAAAATAACTAAAATGCCTTGACTCCACCACTATAATTTATAGAGCAGATCTCACTATCTAGATAATGTGATAATTGTCACACATCAATAATCATAAATAGAAATGTATGGATAGCATGTCTGAGCTCAAGTTTTTCTGCAAATCGGCTGCCTAGAAGTGATAGGAAGCCAGGAGCAATGAAGAATCAGAAAAGTAGGGGGTAGAAATCAGAGGCAACCCAGCTACTCCTATTCCTATCGCTCTCTGCCAAGCCTCATTCTACAGGAATGATTTAAAAGAACTACCGGTTGTATAAAAAAGGGAAGGGGAAAGCTCTTAGTTTTTGTTTCCTCATCACAAGCACTTTGTACCTCGTGGTCATCAACACACATCATGGATCTTAAAATCGTGCCTGGGAAGACCTGAACTAAGATAAGGAACCAGAAATTAAGCAAAAGAATTATTTGCATAAATTAATTTTCCGCTTTCAAAAGACTCCAGCATTGTGGTTGGAACCAGCTAAAAATGGGCTGCGTTTGTTAGGCAGCCAGGAGCAGACAATTAGAGCTGTCAGTGGAACGCCTCAACCCTCCTGAGATCTCCCAAGTGTTGGAGTTGAACAGTTGGGGGTGTTGCTAATAAAAAGGAGAGGCGCTTGGAGAAAGCATCCCTCCAGCTGCAGGGTCTCCTGGGACTGTAGAATTAAGTGCAGTCCAAAAATTGAGCCGTTTTGGACAAGATTCTGGCAAAGAGCGGGTCAGCTTGATTACCTAGTCCGGAAGCTGGGAGTGGGTCCAGAAACCTGGAAAACCCTCTGCCTTTGCCGGAGTTGCCCAGTGGCTTAAAGGCCCACAGGACAGCTGCCTACCTGCCTGGCAGGAATGTGATATGAGAAATGCATCGCCACAATCCAAGATAGGCCTACAAGGAAATAAGCATACAGCTTCGATATTCCCTTCTCCTCGGGCAGCCATGGATGGTGAGAAACTCTGCTCTTAAAGGGCAACAAAGAGCAATGTATGTAAATGCCCGGCTTCATCATCACCCTCTGAGTGCTCCCCGCCGCCTCCTGCCATCTCGGCAGGAGGAGGAGGGTGCACTGCCTTCCTCCTCAGACGAGAAAAGGAATGAGTTGCAGCTGCCCAGGCGCTCGCCGGAGCAGAGTACTCTGTGCCCAGCTAAAGCACAGCCTGAGTGACAGGGGGCAGCTTGAGGTTGGGCCACACCATCACATGGTGTCTACCATGAAGCGAGGCCGAGGGAAGAGAAATGAGTGCAGGGGACTCCACTGCCCCGCCCAGTGAGTTAGATGCTGCCCTGGGTGTCACCCCAGCATGTTGCCAGTCCTGCCCCTCAGGTGAAGCGGGCATTGAGGCATCCTCTTGCCCACACCTGTCTGTGAGGTGCAGTCATGTGAGCCAGAAGTTCATGTGCAGAGTCTTGGTCTTGCCTTAGGGACCAGATAAGGACAGAGGGAGGGAGGTGGGGAAGAGAGGAACAGTGGCGATGAGAAAGGGGAGGGAACTGGACCCCTGTCTCCTTGTTCTTCAGGGTGTGGCTCGTGGCTCAAAAGCCTGTTTCTTTTTCTCTCAGCTTGGTTTCTCTCATCCGAGGCCAAGTCGTAACTACAGATGGGACACCCCTGGTTGGCGTGAACGTGTCCTTTGTCAAGTACCCGAAATACGGCTACACCATCACCCGCCAAGATGGCACGTGAGTAGCTTGTAGGTGTCTCCCTTCTCTGGGTGCAGACAGAGAGACAGTGGTGCTGCTGGCTGCCCTAGCCTCAGCGGAATCATGCGGCTGCCCATTGCCAGCTGGAATGCCCACCAGGCCAGAGCTCAATGAGGACTCCCCCAGAGATCCCTTTTTGCTTTTAGGGATGATATCAAAAATAAAAATAAAAAGTAGGATAGCCAAGCTATAGAAGGCTGCAACAGTCCCCCTCCTTTTCCCATCTCAGGTAAACGCTTTTGTGTGTGTGTGTGTGTGTGTGTGTGTGTGTGTGTGTGTGTGAGTGTGTGTGTGTGTGGTGGGGTTGGGAGTGGGGGTGGGGTGGATTCCGGGGAAAAGAAGGGGGAGCAGTTCTTGGAAGCTCACTCCTGTTCCAAATCAAAGGCAGTGCCCGGTGACAGGGAGCCGCATGGCACAGCGTCCTGTGGCGAACCCCCTCTGCTTTCATCTGCGGCTCTCGCAGCCGTGTTGTCCGCGCTCCTGTTTTGAGAAGGTGGGATGTAATCAGAGAAATCTAATTAAATACATTTAGCCGTCACCCTGCTGTGGAAGGAGCCAACCTTGCCCTATTATCATCTGATTAGAAGCGCGCACCCATGCAGCCCCCACCAAGATGAAAGCCCGTCATTTTCTTAATCCACTGGGCACGGAGTCACAATTCCAAGACAAAGACAAGAATGAAAGAAACTTATGGGAAGGGGGAAACTCACTCGCCCTGGACTAAACCACACACTCACACTCACATTCTATTCCAAAGGGAAGAACAGACTGTTGCTGTAAATCAGATGCAACACTTTTTCTATAAAACTAGACTCTGGAAAATCATAGCCATGCTTCTGGCCTCTCTGTGGTGAAAAGTCTGGTCTTAGTGTGTAATGTCCGAAGGCAGTGTTCGGCAAACTCATTAGTCAATAGAGCCAATATCAACAGTACAACGATTGAAATTTCTTTGGAGAGCCAAATTTTTTCAACTTAAACTTCTTCTAACACCATTTCTTCAAAACAGACTCGCCCAGGCCATGGTATTTTGTAGAAGAGCCACACTCAAGGGGCTAAAGAGCCGCATGTGGCTCACGAGCCGCAGTTTGCCAGCCACAGTCCTAAGGTACCCTTGCAGGTAGTTTCAAAGATTCTCAGCCCACAGCAGCCCTATCCTCACTTGCCCATCTGTGAAACCCGAGGAAGACATCAGCTGATTCACACCACGTTCTCAGTATTTGCTAATTCTCTGAGGATCACACACACACATTTCTGAGGACTGTGTGCCACACAGAGCTACTCAGGCCCTTGCAAATTCTTAGAACCCAGGGCTCTTGCCTTGCAAAGTCCTGCCACAAACAGGAGGACATTTCTGAGACCTCACCCTACTGTCTGTCCCCACTTTATGCTGCCATATCTCCCTCAGCCGCTTCCTGGCGAATTATGGCCCAACTCCACCTCCCAGGTCACCTCTCCAAGCTCCCGATTAGTGACTCTGTGGCTTGTCCAGGTTGCAAAGCCCTGGGAGGGACAGGATGTGTTTGGGGGTGCTCTGAGGAGCCCCATTTTTTAGCAGCAGATGGGTCCCACTGACACTGGCAATTTGATTATGTCACACTAACTAGACACGACTTCCCTTCAAAACACTTGCCTCTCTTCTGTGTCCCATACAAAACCGTCCCGAGCAGCGTACATGCCCCCAAATAAATACAGGCGTGGACAAAAGTAGGTGTACAGTCATAAGTATGGGAAACACAAAGTTAATTCTGGTATTATTATTTATCCATTAATTGTGGTATTCTTTATCATTATTAACTTACTTTTGCCCACCCATGTATATACACAAGTTTGTAATAAATAAATAGTTATACTGTGCATGCTGTTACTTATCTCAATATTCATGTGCACTGTGTTTGCTCCTTAAAAATGTCAAAGGTGTTACCGAAATTGGGTGAAGCCTGTGGGTCGCCTGTTCTCACTGGGTGTGACTGAGACGCAGGCTCTCGGGAGCTGCCGGGGATTCGGGAATGAAATGCCCGCAAATGGGGAGACCCAGTGGAAGAGGGACACTTAAAACTGAGACTTCTCACCGTGAACGCCTCCCCATCAGTTAATTGGGAAAGAGCGGCCTTAATTTTACTTTAACTAGCGCTGCGCCTCTGTCCAGCTCTGGAGGGGAACACGGGGATGTAGTTTAAGGATGATGGGCAAAAGCATCAGTAACAGCGCACAGGTGATGAAGGGGTCCAGAGATATACACTCAGGTATAAGACAGAAATGCGCCCCAGGGTAGGTGCATTGCATGGTGACTGTAATCAGTAATGATACTGTGTTGTGTCTTTGAAAGTGGCTAAGAGATCTTTGAAGTTCTTCATCAGAGGAAAAAACTTGCATAACTATGTGTGGAGGTGATAGCTAAGCCGATTGTGGTGACTACTTCACAATCTGTGCACATATAAAATCATGTTGTACGCTTAAAATCAACATGGCATATGCTCCACTGTATCTCGAAAAAGATCAGGTTCTCTGAAACAAACAAAAACCCGGGAACAGCCCCAGCAGGTGAGAAGGAAGTTTTAATGCCCTCTCTGTCTTGGCATCCTATCCCTATAGCTCCACTGAGTGTGAGCCTCACGCTATGCTAAGTGTTTTATGCCAAGAGGGCGAAACGCTGTCTGTAAAGGGCCAGGTGGCACATAGCTTAGGCTTTGCATGACATACGGTTCCTTGTTACTACACCTACTCAGCTCTACCCTGGTAGCACACACCATCTCCAGAGATAAGTAACTGAATGGGCGTGGCTGTATTCCAATGAGACTTTTTAGATCGAAACAGGAAATGGGCCAGGTTTAGCTACCCCTGCTCTGTACTCATCACGGTATTTCATTCTCTCAGCCACTCTGAAGTTGCTATAATTATTCCCATCTCAGAGGTGAAGAGGCGTGGGCTCAGAGAGGGTCAGTAACATGCCCACGGACATGCCATTAGTAAATGGAAGAGATTGGGTTCGAGCCAGCCCGTGGGCCCCAAAGCCCAGGCTCTTCCTCCCCTCCCGCCGCATGCTCAGCCCCTGCCCCTGCTCTCAGGGTACCTGCCTCCTCTGAGGGTGCGTTCACCATCTCAGGGAGCCCACTTCCCTCCTCCCCAGGTTTGACCTGATCGCCAATGGGGGCGCCTCCTTGACGCTGCATTTCGAGCGAGCCCCGTTCATGAGCCAGGAGCGCACTGTGTGGCTGCCGTGGAACAGCTTCTACGCCATGGACACCCTGGTGATGAAGACCGAGGAGAACTCCATCCCCAGCTGTGACCTCAGCGGCTTCGTCCGGCCTGATCCCATCATCATCTCCTCCCCGCTGTCCACCTTCTTCAGCGCTGCGCCTGCGCACAACCCCATCGTGCCCGAGACCCAGGTAGGGAGGGTGAGAACTGGGGTAGGACTTTCCATGCCGCCCTGACCCAACGTGGCTGGCCAACCCGCCTTTCCCCGGATGGCCCAGAAACCAACAGGAAAGGGAGACGCAAAAAAGTAGGAACACAATAGAATCTGTAGTCACTGAAGAGAAGACTTCATCTTCTCTCCTGGACGGTCGGGATGCTTCCAGGTAGCCGTGCAGGACTCTGGCAGTCGCCAGCGCTTTTAATAAAATAAAAACAATATACAGATGTGGAACCCACCTGCAAATCGCTTTTCATTCCTGTTAGTCACAGAGACACATGATAAGAGGCGCTTTAATGATCTACCTTGGGGCTGCAACAGAGGGCATATTATATTATTGCCTCCCTGTTGCTTTATACCAATTGTCAGTGGAAGTTGTGGGTTCCTATAATTACAGCCTCTCTCAGCCTCCTCGCGTGCAGCTAGCAATAAAGCCTGCTGTTCTTATTTACATCTTTTGCCAACCGTGTGGCTTTTAAAAAGAAACACAACGGTGACCAAGAATAATTATTAATCCAGAAATCATAACCTCAGCCCCTTCGCTCCATGGTGTAGGATAAAGTTTTGGTGTGTGTGTGTGTGTGTGTGTGTGTGTGTGTGTGTGTGTGCGTGCGCGCGCGCGCACGCTTTTTTTCCATCGGTCTTGGGAAGTGGTTCTTGCACCCCACACGGGGCAGGATGCTTCGGGGAGGGCGTCTGACGCAGTGCGTATGCCTGTCGCATGTTCTCAGGCCCTCCACGAGGAAATTGAGCTCCCCGGTTCCAACGTGAAGCTCCGCTACCTGAGCTCTCGGACTGCAGGCTACAAGTCGCTGCTGAAGATCACCATGACCCAGTCCACCGTGCCCCTGAACCTCATCAAGGTCCACCTGATGGTGGCCGTGGAGGGACACCTCTTCCAGAAGTCATTCCAGGCCTCTTCCAACCTGGCCTACACCTTCATCTGGGACAAGACCGACGCGTACGGCCAAAGGGTCTATGGACTCTCTGATGCTGTCGGTATGTTTGGGTTTCAAACCCCTATTGATGCTTGAATTTCATCATGTATTTATTTGACCAATAGTTATGGAGTTCCTAATATGCGTCAAGAACTATTCTGATAGATAGAAATGCAGGTGTCCATGAGACAGGCAAGAGTCCCATCCATGGACCTTCTGTGCTAGTGGGGGACCAAGATCATAAACCCAAATGGGACAAGAAAATATCCAGCAGTGATATGTGCTAACACCGTGATTTGTACCAGCGAGGAGGGATGTACATTAGGAACACCTTTTATCCGAGGTGCTCGGGGAAGGCTCCTCAGAAGGTAACATCCTGGCAGGAAAAGAAAGGAGAAGGAGTGTGTTTAGAGGACAATGAGGAGGCCAGTGAGGCTGGGATTTAGTGGACAAGGAGAATATTCAAGAGAGGGGAAAGAGGTGGTCACTTTCGAGTGAGCACATGCAAATGACCCAGAATGCATCATGAGGATCAAAACTGGCACTGGGGGAGCTGGAAGCCACATGCTATGTCTCAGGCTTTGTCTCTGAGGAGATCACATCATACACACACACACACACACACACACACATATGAAAGACCACCCCAAGAGAAGTGTCCTGGGGTTACCAGGCTTTGAAGAGTTGTGGACTGTGGATTCATGTCAACCTACCCAGTATAGTTTCTTACCAGTAGAAAGCTATCTGGGTTCATTAAAATCCAGATTCCTGTGTTGTTGGGTTTTGGTTTTGGTTTCTTTTTTATAAACAGGCTTGTGATTTCTAAGAACTGTAGTAAGTTACCAAAATAAAAAAAAAAACAGCACACTCAGACATTTTCACCATAAATGGCACCCTATGTTTTGTGATAAGAGTTTCATGGTTTTAGGTTTACATTCAAGCTTTTAATCCTCTTGAATTAATTTTTGTATATGGTGCAAGATAGATGTCCAATTTTCGCAACAGCATTTATTGAAGAGACTGTACATCTTATCCCATGGTATAGTTTTGGCTGCTTTGTCATTAATCGACCATATATGCATGGGTTTATTTCTGAGCTCTCTATTTTGTTCCATTGACCCATGTGTCTGTTTTTATGCTAATACCATACTGTTTTGATTACTATAACTTTGTAATATAGTTTGAAATCAGGGAGCATGATGCCTCTGGCATTGTTCTTTCTCAACATTCCTATGGATTGTTTTAGGATTGTTTGTTCTATTTCTCTGAAAAAAAAAAGTCTTTCGTATTTTGATAGGGATTGCATCAAATCAGTTGATTGCTTTGAGTAGTATGGACATTTTGAAATATGAATTCTTTTAATCCATGAGCATGGAATATCTTTTCATTTATTTGTGTCTTCTTCAATTTTTTTCATCAGTGTCCTATAGTTCAGGTGTGCAGGTCTTTCACGTCCTTGTCTAAATTTTTTCCTAAGTATTTTATTCTTTGATTTTTTTTAATTTTAAGCAGAACAACTTGATAGGTGGTGTTGTCTTCTCCATCACATGACAACTAATGTCATCTGGTCTTTTCTTTAGTGATCTTAGCGAACATTGGTGCTTATTGCCTGGATCGATTAGGCCGTTAGGATTGGCAAATTAATATTTTAATTCTAACATTGCTTCTTTATTTATTAGCTAGCATACTTTCATATAGAGATACTTTCTCTTTAACTGCTTGGTTATTTGAGATACAGTTCAAATAAGAAAGTAAAGATAAATGTTGATTCTTTCTCTTTCTTTACTAGTTTTCAGTATAATAAGTCAGTTTCTTTAACATCCTCTAATGGTGGCAAATTAATGCCTTTTAAAAATACCATTCTGGCCCTGGCCAGTCTTGCTCAGCTTTCTTTTCCTGCCAGGATGTTACCTTCTGAGGAGCCTTCCCCGAGCACCTCGGATAAAAGGCGTTCCTAACGTACATCCCTCCTCCCTGGTACAAATCACGGTGTTAGCACATATCACTGCTGGATATTTTCTTGTCCCATTTGGGTTTATGATCTTGGTCCCCCACTAGCACAGAAGGTCCATGGATGGCACTCTTGCCTGCATACTGAAAGGTCCTGGGTTCGATTCCAGTCAAGGTATATGCCCAGGTTGCAGGCTCGATCCCCAATAGGGGACTTGCAAGAGGCAGCCTATCAATGATTCTCTCTCATCAGTGTTTTTCCTATCTCTTTCTCCCTCTCCTTCCTCTCTGAAATCAATAAAAATATATTTTAAAAAAATAAGTAAAAATAAAAATACCATTCTGAACTCATAGAGGGAAGTGTCTCTGATATAGTAGTTTCAATCCATGGAAGTTCTTTTCTTTACTAATGCTCAGATTGCACCATCTTTGGAAGCCTCTTCAAGCTGACACCCAAGTTCTTTCCACATGACCCCAGTAGATTTTTGTTCCTTCCTTTCTATCTGGTGTGATAAAGTGGCCAGGCCTCCTCTTGTTCATTTCTTGCTCTGGCTATATCTTCAAGGAGCCCTGATTCTTTTTAATGAGGAATCGTATTTCAAGGCCACAAGCCAGGCACTAGCAATTCTCTCTGCTGCTGGGACCATCATTGTTTCTTGGCATTTTCAGAGGACAAGCCAGGAAATATATGGTTTTTCTAAAAAAGATCAAATGCATCTTCTGTTCCTATCGACACTCCCATATCTCAGGATTTAAAAGAAGCTGCGAGAATCCCCAGAGGTGACACACGCAGTTAAGAATTTAATGTAGTAGGAATCGCAATAATAACAGTGGCTCATCTTTCGAAAGCGGTGTTCCAATTAAAAATGTACGGCCTCTTGGTGTCCTGTCTCATGTCTCCTTCCCACGTCTCTCTGAGAAATTAGGCCTCCCTCACTCCGTTTTCCATGTGGGAAAGGGAAGCCACGAGGAGGTCTGAGCCGGAGCAGAGTGAGAACTAAGCCCTTCATCTCCCACTTCTCCCATTTGTCCCTGCGGCAAACATGGGGGGTTTTGCAGTTTCCGAATTCTGTTCCCCTCTGACCTGCCATGGAACTGGCAGGCTGGGTCCCGTGCCTGCGTCACCCATCACCTCTGGATTCCAGAGTGAACATTCCGAGTGCTGCCTCTCACCCAGCCTGCTGCCTCCAGTCTCCTTATAAACGAGCCACTAAGCCTAGCTGGTTTGGCTCAGTGGGTAGAGCATCAGCCTGCAGACTGAAGGGTCCCGGGTTTGATTCCAGTCAAGGACACACGCTCAGGTTGTGGGCTGGATCCCCAGTAGGGAGCATGCAGGAGGCAGCCGATCAATGATTCTCTCTCATCATTGATGTTTCTCTCTCTCTTACCTTCTCCCTTCTTCTCTGAAGTCAATAAAAATAGCCACTAAGCTTCCGTAGGCCTTTCTCCCGGCGACTGCGAATAAATAAGGAAACTCTAATAAATGCACGCCGCGCACAGCGGGCTGGGGAGCCGGTCTCTCGGAAGGAGAGCTGCCTCGGTTCTTAAACGATTCAGCTCCTGCCTCCACGTCGCTGGGGTCATTTCTGAAAGCCAGCTCCTCTTCGGAAAGGTCTTCCCCTCCCCACGGAGCGCCGCTGTGTAAAGTTTCAAGGTTGAGTTCAGCTTGAAATTTGAATTTAATATCGTGTGGGATCGTGAGGAGAAAAGCAATCAGCCGCCTCGTTGGGGCGGGACTTGGGAGCGGGCCGGGTCTTGGGGTGAACGCGTGTTTCCCGGGGCCTGAGGAGTGCGCTGCTGTCATCAGCCAACTCTCCGGTCCCCCGCCGGCCCTGCCCTCTCGCCTTCCAGTGTCGGTGGGGTTCGAGTATGAGACCTGCCCCAGCCTCATCCTGTGGGAGAAGCGGACCGCCCTCCTGCAGGGCTTTGAGCTGGACCCGTCCAACCTCGGTGGCTGGTCGCTGGACAAGCATCACATCCTCAATGTGAAGAGCGGTATGTGAGCATGTCCCCTCCCTCCAGCGGCCTCCTCTCTCCTGGCCCCCCTCTCCAGCCCCATTGATAGTCTCTCCCCTCCCCTCGGCCAGTTTCATCCAACGCCCAACTACCCACCGGTTTTCCCACCTTCTCTTTTGAAATGTCAAAGAGCGTTGGGCTGCTTTTCCCAGACCGTCCGCCTCCCAATTCTTCAATTATCTCTACAAATATTATCCTACCCAACCTCACAGCCCTGGGGTCCGCCTGCCCCATCGCTCTGCAAAGGGAAGACATCAGATTGAAGTTTCCTAGAGTTTCTCTTCCCCACGTCACATCCAGCGCCCCCCGCAGGCCCATAGGAGTGTCCCCCTCGGGGCTGCACAGCCACCTCTGTGCCCGCAGGCATCCTACACAAGGGCACCGGGGAGAACCAGTTCCTGACGCAGCAGCCCGCCATCATCACCAGCATCATGGGCAACGGCCGCCGCCGCAGCATCTCCTGCCCCAGCTGCAACGGCCTCGCCGAGGGCAACAAGCTGCTGGCCCCCGTGGCTCTGGCGGTGGGCGTGGATGGGAGCCTCTTCGTTGGCGACTTCAATTACATCCGGCGCATCTATCCCTCCCGCAACGTGACCAGCATCTTGGAGTTACGGTAAGCGGCCACCCAGACGCCTGCTTTTGTTCTATCGCTGCCGTGGCCACACGGCTCCATGGGTAATCGGTGGTTATGCTGGGGCTTGTCCAGAGAGTTAGACATTCCCTGTGATGGATGGACTGAAGTTCGAAACCTAGGACCAGACTCAAGTGAGGATTTGGGGAAAGGCTTTGTGTAGCTGTAAAACACCACACGCACGCGTTTCAGACAGTTGTCAATACCTCAGTTGCAAACAAGGAAAGCGATGTCAGTCCTGGTGTTTGGGCTGGGACCCAGGGAGCTGTGTGTTGTCAAACCCCAGGCCTGAATCTAATACATACCAGACGGTGAGAGAACTGCTCAAAGTTTTTGGTCCATTTCGGTGGTTTCTAAACGGGCACTTTTTAAAAATAAGATTCCTGGAGCCCAGCCCCAGAGGCACAGATTCAGTCGGTCTAGAGGCCAAGGCATCCTTTATCCTTGACAAGCTTGGTAGGAGATTCCAGTGCCTATCAACGTCTGAGCACTACCAAAAATTATTTACTGATCCACATATTTATGTTGAGCAGCTCTGTGTGTGAGCTCTCTGTGAATTCTCTGCATCTTCCCACTTTCACTAGGGTATGACTTAGGATAACTTAGAAAAGGCCATGCTAGGCTACTCCTCCCCGCTTCCCCAGTAGATTCAGTGCTTGCTGCTAAGTCTAAAACCTAGACTCCCCTGTGCTGAACAGAGTTTCTTGGAAACTCCCTTCCCAGGGAAGTTGATTCCAGGCCATTGAACCTTGAGAAGGATCTGTAAGTAGAGAGAGAGGAAGTCTATAAATAGGGGAGAAATGTATTCAACAGATACTTGGGGAATGTATACTGTGCCTGGGACTGGCTGCCTGGAGAGGAGGGAGGAGATAGAAACCAACAAAGTCCTAGTCATTGTGCTTGTGATCTGATATGGAACTTCGAATCATGTGGACAACTAAAAAATAACTTTAAGTTGCATTAAATACTGTAAGGAAAACCTAACAGGCTAAAGGATATCGATTATGGTGGGGATGGAGGAGGGATGAAGAAGCTACATAAGGTAAAGTGGTCAGAAAAGCCTCTCAGATCAGGTGACATTTGAGCTGGGTCCTGAATGATAAGGTCAACCATGGGACGATCTGGGGGAAAGGGTTCCAGGCAGAGAGAAGTTGTACAGAAACCCTCATATCAGCAGATAACCTGGATTATTTAAGGGATGAATAAAGTCCAATATGGCAGGAGGGTGGTTAGCTCAGGGGAGAGTGTCTTAGAGGGGGTCAGAGAGGGAGGGAGGGGACTGATGCTTCAAGGTCTTATTATCATTTGATGAGAATAGATCGTATTCTTATTGCAATGGACAACCATTGGAGGTGGAAGTAGAAAGTGGATGGAGTTGATGTAATCTGCTTTGCATGTTTTTAGAGATGAATCTGGCTACTGTGCAAAGAATGGACTGCAAGAGTGGAGCTCTTGCAAGAGTAGCAGTTGTCCAGGACTTGGGTGATGGTGATATGGACTAGGGTGGTAACAAGGGAGATGGGGAAGTATTCTAACTGGGATATATTTTCAAGATAAATCTGATCAGAATTGTTGATTGATTGAATATAAGGAATTGGGGGGAGAGAAAGAGAGAAGAAGAATCCAGGGTGATGCCTAGGATTTTGACCTGAGCAATTAAAGGGATGGTGGTCCCTTCTGCAGCAGCCTCAGCTCCCAGGGGCAGGACTTAGATGAAGTCATGGGTTGCTCTTAGATTTTAATATCTTTGAGGCCCCTTCTGGGAGAGAGGTCAATGACCTGAGCACCAGCAAGTGCTGCTCAGTATTCTTGGGAACTGAGACTGTGCCAGGCCCAGGGAGAGGTAAAAAGAAAGGAGAAACCCACAGCTTCACTCCTAGCAGGTTGCAACCTCTATTGTCCACTGGACATTTCCTGGGTGTGATGTGAGCCATGCCTGTGCTGGGCTCTGAGGTCCAGACAGGGATGAAACCAAAGCTCAAAGAGCAGCCATTCCAGGCTGAGATGGGCACCCAGGCAGTGAGGCAATGCAAGCTGTGTTCTAGAAGAGCCAGCAACCAACCACCACAGAAGGACAAAGGAGGAGTTCATGTGAATGAGAGGGTGTCATAACCACAAGATGAACAAGGAGAGGAAGAAGGAGGCAAAACGGAAGAGGCTGGATGACCTCAACCTGCCAAGTGGACAGCCAGACAAACCACTGTTCCTAGGGCTCCCCGAGTAGGTCCCCTTCCCAAGATGTTTATTTCCTTTTCTGTCCCAGGGGAACCCTCTTCTTCTCGGGCCTCCTGTGGGCCATGGAGACCCAGGAGGGGAGGCAGGGGGCTGAAGGTAGCATTGTGCTTTCCCATAAGGGTCACACTTCTCACTGGCATTTGTCACCCTCCACCTCTTCTTTGTTGCTGTTCTTCCTGCTTAACGCTGAATCGGCACCTGCCAGTTGCATTCCCACCTCCAAACCTTGACTCTTGCCCCTCAACCTACTTACAATACCCTTTCTACTTCATCACCGAGACCATCTTTAAGGCTCCATTTAAAGGGCCTTCTTCCTTGAAGCTCGATTTCCTTAGTGGAAATAATTCTCAACCTCATCGGGGTCACTTCTGCCTAATTTTCCACAACAGTTGACAGTGTTTTACTGCCTTGTTTTTTAGGTATTTCTGTGTAAGTCTTAGGGCCCTAGTGTGTGAGTTTCTGTGGAGCAGGCAGCTTTGGTATCTTTGCTCCTTGATGCGTAGAGTAGTGTCTGATCCATACCAGCAGCTCAAGACCTGTGGCTTGAGTTCAAGCGGACACAAACCAGTGTCCTCCCCCTGGTTGGAACTTGCCCCTGGTTCCATGTCTCTCGAGTTGTAGAGGCCACAGTATAGGCGACAGCCAAGGGCCCACCCAGAGCCATGCCACACCCACGTGGTGACAATGACGCGGCTGGAGGGCATGGGACTACCAATTGCCCTCAACAGCCATATGGTCTTTGTTGTTGTTTTTTTTCCTTTTTACCTGCCTTTGGACGTGTTCTTGCTTTCATCAGCCAGGTATCCAGAGATGATTAGAAGTTAAGCTTTTACAGGAACACTGGTTTGATTCTTCTTTTCTTCCCACTACATACCTGAAAACAAAGGGCTGTCAATCCCCACTCTTCAAAACAGTAACCTTCAAAGGGAGAGAGGAGGGAGGGAGAGACCTGTCTTGCTTATGTCTTTTCTCCACTGTGAGCTGGCAGCCGAATGATTCCATTTCAGGAGCCAGTGCCCATCCCTCTCTCGCTCACCCACCCCAGAGCCGCGCCTCTGAATTTAAATTTTATTTAGTTGTTCCCATCATGCTCTCACTGTTCTTACTCCCTTCCTTTGCCTTTGGAAAACACACCTGGAAAACATCCAATGCTGAGAAAAGCCTTCTTCAATGCCACCAGCATTGGAGACATTTTCAACATTCACTTCCCCCAAAAGCCTGACATGACCTGTTTTAGCCCATTTCCCTTCTTAAAACTAGAAAATCCCCCCGATTTGATCCTATCGTAGGAATTGGACCCCAATATAAGGCAGTAACTGATAAGGGATGGGATGCCTTTTCTTAATATGGCCCCTTTAGCAAACATAAGACTTTTGCACTTCCCATATTTTAAAGTCTATTTGTTTAATTTCCCAAATATAAAGTTATATTATGATATTTAATATGGGGTGTTTTTTTTTTCCAACTGAAACACTTCCCGTGCTGAGATTCTGATGGTGCTATTCGAGTGACTCAAGGGCATCATTGCATTGGGGAAGCTCTTCAGGGAGGGAATGTCTGGCTCAGGGGTGTCAGCGCTGGAGAGGGAAGAGACGTGAGAAAGAGGGAACCTGGGAAGTAGGGCAAGGGTCTCAGAAATTGGAATAAGCCTTACCAGGCAAAGATAAGCTTCACCTGAGGGTTTCAACCAGGACAGACCCTGCTTGATGCCAGTGCAGGATGTCCAGGAGGAAGATGGTTTTAGTTAGAGAGCAGACACTTGCCCTGTGCAGTCAGGGTATAAATATGGAGGTCAGGAGACCAAATATAACACCACACTCAAAATAGCAGTAACAACAATATCACCATAAAGCTTTGGACTGTCCTTGGCTCTGTTTTCAAAGCTCTTTTACCAAAGACAGATCAAGGTTTCGTGCAATTTCAAAAGGAAACTGAAATTATTTAGGATGAGAAAAGAAACCAGAAGAACTACAGATTTTGAAAAGCCGATAATTACTCCAAACATCACAAAATCCAGACAAATAATCTAAATTTTTTTATATAAATGAACTACTTTTACAGGTCCGGGATACTTGTTTTCCTACACTTTTTGACTGCATCCTCTTTGATTGTCTCTTAATATGACAATGACTTTGCAATGTCATTATTTATAAAAGGAGTAGAGAGAGATTCAGTCTTGCCTTAGGTGCAGCTGGTCAAAAGTTGCTTACTGATAAATTAGAAGTTTTTCTTTGATGTTCATGATTGATTACGGGCGATGTCGTGAAAATGGTTAGAATTGTCAATGTTGGGAAAACTTCATCAAGCTTCTTTCATAGTATTTCTGGGCATTTCAGGTTTTCGTGTTCAGTGAATAATCTAAATACTTTTTGGACCGACACTCAACAGCCAGTTTGTCACTGATGTCCTGGTTGGTAATAGTGCAGTGTGACTTCTACCCTGAGCGTGGCACTTCCTGTCACAGTGGGAGGTGAATCAGCTCAACAGGGCTGGGGCATTCCTGACAGTCCTTCCTAACCAGCGTGTCTAGCAATAACCTAATAAGACGGTGCAGGGAGGACATAGCAACCACATAAGCACATCCCCCTAACAGTAAAGTAAGTGTGTCCCAACTCACTTTTGTTTAGTTATAACTAAAACAAACAAACAAAAAATGTGGCCATTCCGACTCCACCCTCTTCTGTGGCATGGAGGGAGTTGGAATAGAAAGAGACAACAGCTGCATGGACACAGAAGGCCTAGGAGGGGTGGGTGCAGGATGTGTGTGTGGGGGCGATGCCAATGAGAAAAATAAACAAAGGGGACATCTGTAATACTTTCAACAATAAAGATAAATTATTCTATAAAAAAAGGGGGGAAAAAGAAGGAGACAACAGCTGACTGCAGCTTTGTGATTCTGGGTAGAATATGAGGGGTTGGAACCAGCCCAAGGCAGGGTCTACCCAGCCTCATTCCTGCTCTCCACCCAGTTGCCCAGTCTACCTCTCTCCAGGACTCCTTCATAAAAGTCAGCAGCATGGGGATAAGTCATGTCCACATTTACTTCTTCTGTTCACAACAAAGACAAGCACACACACACAAATCACGAGACAGCCTGCTGAGGCTCTGCAAGGCAAGCTGAGAAGACTCGGAGAGACCCTGAAGGTCCACAGGGGGGAGTCATTGGGACTCCACCGTGAGAAGAGCTAAACCAGCTCCGTTCTTGAACCTGAGACACCACTTTTTCCTCAAAGCATAAGCCCAAAAGCTTGATGTTATTGAGGCCACGGACACAAAGCCTGGGCTTTGAAAATAGGGATACATAGACCCAATGATGCTGTTATTTGGGTTTCTTGCTAAGCAGCCACTCTGCTGATGGCCCTGGACTGGAATAGCAGTGACCTCAGCCTTTCCCCAGAGCTCATGTCCATGTGACCATTGGGACTCTGTACTCTCAGTGACGTGGTCTCCCACCCCTGCCCTTCTCCTTCCTCCAACAGAGATACCATCTTAATCAACTTAAAGCAGATGATCTTAGGCAGTAAGTAGGTCAGGTCTGCAGACCCAAATCCCACCCAGTCTTTTTACAAAATCTTGACTTTAAAAAAAAAATTGGAATTGATATTGCAATAATTAAGAGCCAAATATGACTACCGCTGGTGGCAGATAACGTTTCACTTTCATTAAGCGATATAAAACAGACGCGCACTCCCGGCTGCGTCCCCGCGAACCAGGCTTTGCAGAATGAATCTCAAATTGCACCGTGTCAGTCAGAGCTCAGGAGTTATCAGCATCATTTAATTAACTTTTTTTTTTGCAAAAACTAACACATTGAAATAAAATATAAAAATGTAATCCCTGTGCAAACCCACCACTAATGATGGCCCCCAGCAGAGGCCTGAGCAGCACGTGTGAGCAGGAGTGGGGCCTCAAACCCTCTTTGTTCTTTCCCTGAAGTCTCCTCCCTCAGCCCGAAGCAAAAGCGGGGTGGGGCTCCTTCCGCCTTAGCCTGGAGGCCTCAGGAGTGGGGAGCAGTTCTCTTTCCTTGGGGGCCCAGCATCTCTCTTTTTTTTCTCTCTAATGTGGTCAACTCCAGCCACTTTCCTGTTGAAATTGCCATGTCTTTTTGTTCTTCAGAGAAAAGAGAAAAAAACAGCAAATCTTTTACTAGTTTTCCAAAAAGAAAAGGTCTTTGGCTCCAATGACAATAGAATCTGATTACCTATGAACTTCATTGAAAAAGATCGCTGGGTGGGGAGAGGGAAGGTGGCAGGGAGCAGGCATAGGAAATGATGGTGATTCTCAGGGTTTAACAGTGTTTGCCAATCTATAATTGGATGTGGGCAGGGACTTTCTCCTGGGTGGTACTGACTCCACCCTATAATGCACCCATGGCAAGTAGGTGGCCCAGGTGGCACCAGGGTCCCCCACACACACCCGGGGCAGATGTTACAGATGAGTCATGGTGCTCTTTGTAGCTAAACTTGAATTTGGCCTGAGAATCTTTCTGCTCCTGTCGCACCTCAACCATCACCCATTAGGTGTTGGCATGCAAGAGGTCACCTGCTTGCCATCCCTCCATTGGCCATAAGACCTGTCTCACCTATTGCCACCTGTGCGACAGCCACATTGCTGGTCCGGGAATTCAAGCATTATTGCCTAGATTTTCCAATGGCCAGGAAGAATTCCAAATCAGGGGGCTTCCCAGGAAATTGAGCCAGAAGCTGTCAGCTAAAAGAGGGGGAGAAAAAGACTGCCTACTTTTGGTCCCTTTATTAAAAAATAAATAAATAAACAAAAAAATGTGATGTTTGTTTTATCATCAGTTCTTCAGCTAACTGTTTGTTCTTTTTCCTTCTGTTTTCTTTCTATTAAAGAAATAAAGAGTTTAAACATAGGTAAGACGAAAAACTCTTTCCTGTATAATTTGATATGGTTCGTTTGCTTCCTTGTCTTTGCTTTGTTTTGTGTTTCTTATGTAATGTTGTATATTTTTATGTACCAAATATAGTCACTTTTTTATGTGCTGATTGTGTGTTGTAGATATGATAAGCTTTGGCAATTATGAAATGCAGTCAAAAAGCAACCAAATAAGCTGACAGTAATTAGAATTTCCAGGAGATGCAAAAGCAAGATAATGAACCCTCAGCGAACTTTTATCCCAACTGCTCAGTGTGGTCCGTAATTGGGCTCAACAGTTGAGGCAAACTTCTGGCTTTTGTAAATGCTGGACTGGGTTCACAAAAGCTTTAATGAACTGGAAACGGGTCAAAAACTCATTTTCAACTCATTAATGATTTTTCCCCCTGGATATATGGTCATTTAAAAAAAAACAAACAAGTTAATTGTCAATCTGCTTGCTGGTCACAATGAATCCAAGAGTTGGATGCATTGGGGAGTTTCATGAAGTTCAGTCATTTTTTAAGAAGTATGAAGGGTATAGACCAAGTACATTTTGTCTCAATAGCCTTTGTCATTCAATCGCTCTAAGGTTAGCATTTAAAATCATTCTGGTACCAACACACGTATGTGTGCCTATGGCTCTGGGGAGCTCCTCCTTACATAGTTAGGACAAGTCCAGGGTGCACTGAAATGGACGTAGCATGAGCTTTCTGGAAGAAAATGATATCGCTTTTACTTGAGAGAAGAGAAAAAGCAAAGCTTTTTAATACTCAAGGGAAATGTATTTTAATACTCCAGAGACGTGCTCTCCCTTGAGCCTTAAAATGAAATGTGGAAGACGCTTCATGATGTTAAGTCAAAATTAGCCAAGGGGTGGAGGCCAGATACCTACAATCATCCCAGTCAGTGTGAAAGCTGCAATGCATCGGGGGAGTCCTCTGCCTTCTTCTCAGGCACCCCCAAATTGGCTGGTCATAGCCACACCAATGGGTCAAATAATAAAAGCAGCAGCAACACACTGGAAGGGCATTCCCCTTCAAACTCACCCTACTGGCTCTTCGCCCTTGCCACAGAAGTGGAGGGATGTCTGTGCACCTAGCTGAGCTTTCCTGCAAGACTCCTGGTGGGAAAGAGTAAGAGGCCATGGGGAAGAAGGGGGTCCCAGCAAGAACTGGCCCCACACCCTCAACTGTCTGCTCGCTGCCAGAGATGTTGAAAGCCTGAGTCAGGCTCCATAGAAAGCCCAGAATGAATTAATCTAGCTCACAGATAGACACAGATGTGCAATACCCCAATCCTTCTGCTGGCCACGCCAGCTACTGTCCACTCAGTAACGAAGTACAGCGTCTAATTAAAAGTGGCACGAATGTCTCCCTTCCTGCCCTCATTTATTTTGTATATATGGATATTCTCTAAAGACTTAATAGCCAAAAAAGAAAAAAAATAAAGGAAGGAAAGGAAAGAGAAAGGAAGGGATCTGGGTAGCCTTCCTTCCAGACTAGTTATCTAGGCTGGAATTTTAGAAAGACCTTGACTTCTAGTTCAATTATGTGTCTTCATAGCAATCTGAGCAGAAGTTGGAATTAAAGATGGTCTCGCTTCACAGATTGTTCCTAAAAATAGCTTCCTTCTTCTTTTCTTCCTTACATCAGGGAAGAACCCACATGGTGGCGTTTTAATTAGTCATTTACTAGCTGGTGTCTTCAGGACACATGCATCCAACACTGTCACCACCCTCGCCCACCCCTCACCTCACCCAGCATCCCTTCCCGTAATGCCAAACTGCAGCTGAAAGATAACTTTTTAAAAAGGGGGGGGGGGGAGCCTGTGTTCATTTTAGGCATACGGCACTGAAACCTCATCTATCACACGAGGGCCGAGAAGCATTCGCTGCGCGCATCCCGGAGGCAGTGGTTTTAGCAGCCAGCACGGGAAGGGCGTGAGCACCCATTCGGGTCTCAAACTCCAACCAGCAACAGACAGTGCCAAGGGAAGAAGCTGTAGGGTTTGAGCCAAAAGGAACATGAGAGTGGTCTGTTTTGACTTCTTCATGACAAGGAATCTAGGACCCAGCAGAGCCGAAAGACTTACCTAAGGTCACCAGCCGGGTCAGAGTTGAATTTGAGTTTTCTGAACCAACTCTACAACTCTTACTCTCCTGGTCACACAGGAGATCAGAGAAAGAGGTCTAGGTCTTTGAGGCTTAATGTCTTCCTAAGACATTCCACACACCTGAGGTATTTATCTCCTGAGGAGGCTTAGGGCCCTGGCCCAGCTTGGTCCATACCTGTGACGTCATTATTACCTATGATTGAAAAACTGGATTTCCAACCCCAGTAACTCAGATTCTAGACGTGGTATCCACAAGACATCGCACGCCTTCACACGAACTTGACTCATGTCCACATTGAAAACTAGTAGGGAAGATCTGAGGCTGAGGGCTGGGGCGCCTCCCATTACAAAACCAGGAAGACTCCCAGTGGCTGTGGGTTGAATGATCCAGTACCTCAGAGGCACTGGGGAGACACGGATTAGAAAGAGAACATGATCCTAGGGAAGTGTCCTTAGACCCCCCTTTGAGAACATGTTGAACCCACGGAGGGGTCAAGGAGGCTGACACACAAAGGCAGGACCAGCGTGGGGTCTTTCGCATCGGCTAAATGAAGCAATAGACTCTAGCATGATGAGAAGCGATGGATTCTCTGATACCAGGAGCTGGTTAGCCCAATTAGAAGTAGCTAAAAAAAACCATGGTGTGTTAGAGCACTAAGTTAATATGGTAGATTCTTTCCAGTTCACTAAAGTGGAAAGACATTGGCGATGATTACAGTCTTGTTGGATTTTTGTCATCTCTTCAGTGGAGCAGGCCAGCTGCATCATCCCCTTTCCATTTCTCTCTGTGTTTCTCCCTCTAAAGCAACAACCCAGCACACAAGTACTACTTGGCAGTAGACCCCGTGTCGGGCTCTCTCTACGTATCTGACACCAACAGTCGGCGCATCTACCGAGTCAAGTCCCTGAGTGGAGCTAAAGACCTGGCCGGGAACTCAGAGGTCGTGGCAGGGACTGGAGAGCAATGCTTGCCCTTTGACGAGGCCCGCTGCGGGGACGGAGGGAAGGCTGTGGATGCAACCCTCATGAGCCCTCGAGGTAACACCTGCAAAGCAAGGAAGCCGGCCCCAGAGAGAGAGCTGGCCATGAGCGTGGCTTTCTCCTTGTTGGCACTCAGCTCAGCCCTGGCAGGCCTAAGCACAGCTTTCCCTAGAAGGGCTTAACTCTGATCGATTGCTTTGGTAGGTGGGGGAGTGTCTTTGTTTAATGTATTTATTTTATTGAAGTTACCTTCACCACCCACATATGCTACAAGTGGAAAGTGGTTGCTCCTGGAGTTTTCTGACTGCAGCCAGTCACAGAGTCGGAAGGAGCCAGAGGTCCAGCTGTGTGGGTGGCCTCCATCCTCTCCCAGATGTTCCTGTTAGACAATAGTGCACACGAAGTCTAAAGCACAGCGCCTGACAGTTTACAAATGCCCAGGAAGAGTGGGCATCATTCCTAAGGGCCTGAGATTGGTGGGAGAGGTTCTTGGAACCAATGGATCTCTATTTGAAAAGGAATAGACATGTAAGGTTAAGGACAATCATGTGAAGGTCCAATTCTTGTCACGGTTTTTAGCTACCATGAAAGCAGCCAATAAGAAGCATTGGGTGTGGACATTAGAATAAATATGCAAAAGAAACAGAAGCCTCTGTGCCTTAGGAGGGAGGGTGGTGCTGGGACCTGCATTCCCCCAAGGTGCTGATGTGCTAGGTGAAGACAGGGCTTCGTAGGGAATGCTTCCTGGAAGGTATACTCAGAATGGGGCATGTGTGGCTGCAAGAATCATTATGTCTCAACCTCAGTGTTGCAACCAGTCGTGAAGGGTAGTCAAGTAATTTACCACCAATAATTTTTCAAGCAATGAACTTGGGAAATAACTTCTTTCCAAAAAAAGAACAGATGCAACGTTATTTCCCCGTCCATTCATTTGCAGCCTTGGTTCATTTGCAGCCCAAGGTTTGTTCCGCAGTTCAGTGATGCTACAGCCAGCACCCCAGGAATTATGCAGATCTCAACACAGTGCTCATGAGAAAGAGGGTCACCTTAGAAGATTGAGCACCACTGCTCTGCGTGTAATAACCTCTCAGTAAGGTCCCAGAAGAGAAGGCCCAGTAGGGCATCCCCACCTTCACCCCAAAAGCCCTGCTCCTTGTCGAGAGACGACCACCCCCCGTCCCCCCGTTGGTCTTGCCCAGGTATCGCAGTGGATAAGAATGGCCTCATGTACTTCGTTGATGCCACCATGATCCGGAAGGTCGACCAGAATGGAATCATCTCCACCCTGCTGGGCTCCAATGACCTCACTGCCGTCCGGCCACTGAGCTGTGACTCCAGCATGGATGTGGCTCAGGTAGGACTCTCTCTCTACTTCTCACCACTAACTAAGCCACTTCTGGTTCTTGGCCTGAAGTTCTCACCAGCAAACCTGTCTGAGTGGAGTGGGAAGGGGGAGATGTAGGTAGAGATCACAGGTGTGTTTGCAAAAGGCTTGAGAGGAACTAGGCAGCAAGACAGACTGGGAACTGTCAGGTAGGATGAGAGAGAGAGAGAAAAAAAAGAGAGAGAGAGAGGGAAATTCTGCTCAGAAAAGTGGAGCTGGTGCCTACTGCAGCCGTGGTAGATTACAGAGTAGGAGTTCCTGTGTAATTGCCTCTCTTCTCCATCATTATTACAGGTTTGAGAATGTACCGTGCAATGTTATACGTCCATCAGAACTTCCCTGTTAATCTGAAATGATTGCATCCTCACTACATAAACCTTTATTTGGTGCAGTCGTAGCTGGAACAGAGCCCTCTGCACGAGGCCCCCAAGTGATATTCTTTAGTCCGGGCTCTGGCTGCGGCAGAGAGCACAGACTCACGCAGATGGACAGCCTAGGAAACTGGACTGGATGATGTTGATTCCAGACAGCCTGGCGTAGATGTTGACCCTTTCTACCAGGGCCTTTTCAACCCTCGGTCAACCTCATTAATTTCAGCTAAATTCTACAACAAACTGACAACTTTCTACTGAGACTTTCATTTCAAATTCTGCAGAGAAGAAATGTGTTTTGTCCAGCTCATTTTTTCTTTTATATATATATATATTTTTATTGATTGAGAGAGAGAGAGAGAGAGAGAGAGAGAGAGAGAGAGGAAGAGACGAAGGGAGGAGAAAGAAAGTGAAACATGGATGAGAGAGAAGCATTATTGGCTGCCTCCTACATACCCTCAACTGGGATCAAGGCAGCAACCCAAGCATGTGCTCTGACCGGGAATTGAACCAGCAACCTCTTGGTGCATAGGATGAGCCTCAACCAATTGAGCCACACCAGCCAGGACTGTCCAGTTCATTTTTTCAAGCAAACACCCAGGTTGTAATTTGCTGGCCAGCCTGGGGCTGCCCTTGAGTCAGGGCCACTTTCCAAACCACACAGCTTCTTTCTGTAGATAAAGGGGCCATCTTAACATGAACATAGCCTCCTCCAGCCCACGGCTCAATGAGCAGGACATGGGCTGGGTCCCATTAGCCCCTTGGGCAGTGGACGACCAGTACAGTCGTATATGACGACCCTGACCCTGGTCCAGTCACCTGGGGCTGAGAAGTGCATCCTGGGAGAGCTAGTGACCTGCTTTAGCCACAGCTGACGATGCAGTAAAAGATATGTGTTACACAGTCTCTTCTTCTCTGTCATGTATGTCATCATGGACAGTGGGCAAGGGGTTGATGATGGGCAGGTCTCCAACCAGGTGTTAGTAAAATGTCCTTTTCCCCAACTGCATAAAACCAACACCAGTAGCCCTACCTGATTTGGCCTACTGACTGAAAGGTCCTGGGTTTGATTCCGGTCAAGGGCACATCCATGGGTTGTAGGCTCGATCCCCAATAGGAGGCATGTAGGAGGCAGCGATCAATGCTTCTTTCTCATCATTGATGTTTCTACCTCTCTCCCTCTCTGTCCCTTCTTCTCTGAAATCAAAAATGCTTTTTTAAAAAAACAACACAAGCCGAGACCGGTTTGGCTCAGTGGATAGAGCGTCGGACTGCGGACTGAAGGGTCCCGGGTTCGATTCCAGCAAGGGCATGTACCTTGGCTGCGGGCACGTTAGATCGATATCTCTCTCCCATCGATGTTTCTGACTTTCTATCCCTCTCCCTTCCGCTCTGTAAAAAATCAATAAAATATTAAATAAAATAAAAAACAACACAAGTGGGCACGTTAGACACTGTTCTTTAATCGGACGCCGTGTCACCCACAGGTCCGCCTGGAGTGGCCCACGGACCTGGCCGTCAACCCCATGGACAACTCCCTGTACGTCCTGGAAAACAACGTCATCCTTCGCATCACGGAGAACCACCAGGTGAGCATCATCGCGGGGCGCCCCATGCACTGCCAGGTCCCGGGCATCGACTACTCGCTCAGCAAACTCGCCATCCACTCCGCTCTGGAGTCGGCCAGCGCCATCGCCCTCTCCCACACCGGCGTCCTCTACATCACCGAGACGGATGAGAAGAAGATCAACCGCCTGCGCCAGGTGACCACCAACGGCGAGATCTGCCTGCTGGCCGGCGCCGCCTCGGACTGCGACTGCAAGAACGACGTCAACTGCAACTGCTACTCGGGAGACGACGCCTACGCCACGGACGCCATCCTCAACGCCCCGTCCTCCTTGGCCGTGGCGCCCGACGGCACCATCTACATCGCCGACCTGGGCAACATCCGCATCAGGGCGGTCAGCAAGAACAAGCCCGTGCTGAACGCCTTCAACCAGTACGAGGCCGCCTCCCCCGGGGAGCAGGAGCTGTACATCTTCAACGCCGACGGCATCCACCAGCACACGGTGAGCCTGGTCACCGGGGAGCACCTGTACAACTTCACCTACAGCGCGGACAACGACGTCACCGAGCTGGTGGACAACAGCGGGAACTCCCTGAAGATCCGGCGGGACAGCAGCGGCGTGGCCCGCCACCTGCTCATGCCCGACAACCAGATCATCACGCTCACGGTGGGCACCAATGGCGGCCTCAAGGTCGTGGCCACGCAGACCCTGGAGCTTGGCCTCATGACCTACGATGGGAACACTGGCCTCCTCGCCACCAAGAGTGATGAAACGGGATGGACGACGTTCTATGAGTAAGTGGTTTTATATAGTATGTCCCCAGAGCGATCACTGCCCCCCCCCCCACAGCTGGCATCAGAGCTGGCCCTCACCCTAGCCAGTTTATTTGTGTGTGTGTGTGTTTTAATATTTTTTATTGAGTTTTTACAGCGAGGAGGGGAGAGGGATAGTTAGAAACATCGATGAAAGAACAACATCAGTCAGCTGCCTCCTGCACGCCCCCTACTGGGGATGTGCCCGCAACCAAGGTACATGCCCTTGACTGGAATCGAACCTGGGACCCTTCAATCCGAAGGCCAACACTCTATCCACTGAGCCAAACCTGTTAGGGCTCGCCCTAGCCAGTTTGATAGAGTGTCAGCCTACAGACAGAAGGGTCCCAGGTTTGATTCTGGTCAAGGGCACATGCCCAGGTTGCATGCAGGAGGCAGCCAATCAATGATTCTCTCTCATCATTGATGTTTCTATCTCTCTCTTCCTCTCCCTTCCTCTCTGAAAAAGAAGAGGAGGACCTGGCCCTTACGTAGCTTCTAGAACTGCTTAGTCACACTGTCTTTCTAACGTTGATGTCTCCCCTGGCCCTAAGGCACCCATGGCCACTCTCCCTGACTCCTCAGTGATTTGCGCTGTTGAGCTTTCTCCCTGCAAGAGCCGGGAATTCCTCTTGCCTGCCTGTCGTCAGGGTATCAGGATATTGGACACACACCGCACCCGGGAAATCAAGTGCTGATTAACTTCGCTGATTATTCGTGTTTGCCGTGTGTACGGAAATTAGAACCTAAAAGGCAAGATCCTGGCGGGACTCCTGTAATTTGCCAATAGGTCCGGCCACACACTTGATTGCACAGACAGGTAGATAAACTCTGCATTTCCTCTCCAGCAGAAGCAGATCAATACAGATAAAGTGCTAGGTATATTAAAAGACGCCAGCGCCGGTCATATTTCCCCTCACAATTATCTCATCCTTAATAGTCCCGCCGTGTGTTTGGCCAGAAAAAGCTGCTGCCCCTCATTCTTGCAGGCAGCGCCTGGTCACACTGCCGGTGGCTGCAGGTATTGACCGGCCAAGATGCTGGTTGGAGGAAATTACTAAGGCATCGTTCAGCCCATGGCTGCTTGAGACGGGGTAGAATTTCCAAACATCTGGCTCTGCCGGATGGGGAAAGATCTGGTTCATCCCTGTGTTCAGGGGTATTGCTTTCTGTCTGGGCATTGCTGGTAGGGGAGAATTTAGTAGGGAGGGAGGGGCTGTCACAGACGTAAGAGGGAACAAGAGAACTATTGTCGCTCACTCCTAAATCCACGAATGTTCCCTTTCTGATGGTAGTGACAGTGGGCTTGGGAGAATGTACAGGAAGCTGTTGCCACCTGCTGGGAATTTGCTATATTGCAGAGTCGCTCTCCCTTGCTCTGTCTTTCTTTGGGCAAAGTTGTCTTTCCTAGATTTCTGAGGCATCCTAACATCCTTTACAGCCTGGTTACTCCGTCCCCAGAGGCACCATCTGCGTGCCATCTTTAGCTCTCTCGCTAAATTAGGTTAAAGCTATGCAATGACCCAAACACCTCCCAGGCCTTCATCTTCCCTCAGGAAGACCCAGCGCACCTCAGTGGCGTCTTGCCACTTGTCACCACCTACCATGCTCTACATTTTAACTTGGTTGACCTTAGCCCTCTCTAGCCAACACATACAGGCTATGAGGGGAGGGATTTTCACCCATTTCATTGCTAGCCATGTCTCCAGTACTTTGCATAGTGCCAAGCACATAGTAGGCAGTCAGTGAATAATTGCTGATAACTGAGTCAAAGGCAGCCTCCAGCGCCACACAGACCGAGGGAGGCTGGACTGCTTCTTTGGTGGCCTTGAGACCCCATCGCAGGAGCTCACAGCTCTTTGCACGCTTAGGCTTAGTTGCAAAAAGGCCTGAGAGCGAAGACCCACTGCATGGGGGAAGCAAGCAGAACCGGAGGCAGCCGAATCTTCTTGGAAAGTTAAAGAGGACATGTTTCTCACCCTGTTCCCCTGAGATTCTGGTCACCACCTCAATCCTCTGTTCCCTAGAAGTAGAATCTTTGATGCCTGCCACTTCTGTCATAAGGAAGTGAGGCAACCTGTACATTGTAAGTGTCCAGATAATGCAGGGGTTGGAGCTCAGTCCTGGCCCAGGTCCCACAGAATAAGCGCCTTACCGGTCCCTACTGTGCATGAGCTAGGACACTGTCTTACTGCATACCCCACTAGGTACCCCATGCCCAAACACTCGGAACTGTCATATTATTTTTTTATTGAGGTAAAATCCTACTTAATAAAAGAGTAATATGCAAATTAACCATCACTTCACAATAAATACGGCAGTGCCCACAGCCAATAAGGAGAGAATATGCAAATTGATGTGACAAAAATGGTGGTGCCAGCCAGAGCCATGGAGCCGCGGAGCAAGCAGGAGACTTGGCTTCCTTGGTCACCCCAGCTGGCTCCGTGGCCACCAGCCAGATGAAACCATAGTGGCAGGGCTGAGGCAGAGGCGGTTAGGGGCAATCAGGCCAGGAGGAAAGGGTAGTTGGGGGTGATCAGGCCACTGGTGGGGGAAGTTGGAGGTGAGCAAGCTAGCAGAGGTGGCCAGTTGAGGGTGAGCAGGCTGGTGGCAGAGGGAGTTGGGGGTGAGCAGGCCAGTAGGGGTGAGGCAGTAGGGGGCGAGCAGGCCAGCAGGGGTGGCCAGTTGGGTGTGATCAGGCTAGCAGGAGGGGCAGTTTGAGGCAAGCATGCTGGCAGGGTGGCAGTTGGGGATGAGCAGGCTGGCAGGGGGCAGTAGGGAGTAAGCAGGCTGGTGGGAGGCAGTTGGAGGCGAGCAGGCTGACAGGCAGAGTGGTTAGGGGCTATCAGGCAGGCAGGCAAGTGAGTGGTTAGGAGCCAGCAGTCCTGGATTACAAGAGGAATGTCCCAGATTGGAGAGGGTGCAGGCTGGGCTGAGGAACACTTCCCACCCCCCACCCCGTGTACATGTTTCATGCACTGGGCCACTAGTTGAAATATAAGATTACATTCGTTGTAGTTGTGCACTATAATGATTCAGTATTTATATATTGCAAAACAGTAGCTACAATAAGTCTAGTTAACATCTCTCACCATGCAATTATTAAACATTTTTCTTGTGATGAGAATTTTCAAAATCTACCCTCTTAGCAACCTTCAAATGTGCAATGCAGTGTTATTAACGAGAGTCACCCTGCTGTACATTACATCCATGACATATTTTATAACTGGAAGCTTTCACCTTTTGACCCCTTTCACCCATTACACCCACCCACCCCACCTCCACCCCTGCCTCTGGCAAACACCAATCTATGAGCTCATTTGAGTTTTTGTAATTTGTCTTTCTCTGTCTGACTTCTGTCACTTTGCATAATGCCCTCAAGATCCATCATACTGTCACAAGTGGCAAGATTTCATTCTTCTATGTCTGAATACTATTCTGTTTGCATATATACACCACATTTTCTACATCCATTCAGACATCAATGGACGCTTAGTTTATTTCCATAGTTTGGCTATCCTATATAATAAAAGGCTAATATGCAAATGGGCTGAACTGTGGCACAACCAGTCACTGTGACATGCACTGACCACCAAGGGGCAAGATACTCAATGTAGGAGCTGCTCCCTGGTGGTCAGTGCACTCCCATAAGGGGAGCACCGTTCAGCTGAAAGCTGGGCTCACAACTGGCAAGCGCAGTGATGGTGGTGGGAGCCTCTCCTGCCTCCGCTACAGCACTAAGGATGTCCAACTGCTGGTTTAGGTCCCTCCCCATGAGCAGCAAGCCTAAGCTGTCAGTACAACATCCCCCGAGGGCTTGTGGACTGTGAGAGGGCACAGGCCAGGCTGAGGGACCTCCTTCTCCTCCCCTGAGTGCACAAATTTCATGCACTGGGCCTCTGGTCCTATATAATGAAAGCCTAATATGCTGTGTCCAATCATTGGTTCAACCATTTGACCAGCCACTATGATACACACTGACCACCAGGGGGGCAGATGCTCTGACCTCTAGACTAGCTTGCTGCCGGGATCCAGCCGATTAGGACTGGGCAAGATGGGCCAGACACGTCCTGGAGCCAACCTCCTGCGGTTCCTCCCTGGCCTCTAAAATATTTCATATCATTAATTTCCTTTCAATGTGCCCAAAATCATGCACTAGGCCTCTAGTAGTAAGTATAATCATCACATATAATAAAAAGCTAATATGCAAATAGACCAAACGGTAGAACAACCAGACAATCAAACAACTGGAACAATCAAACAACCAGTCGCTATGACATTCGCTGACCACCAGGAAGCATATGCGAAACATGGTGGGGATTAGCTGCAGCGGGATGGTGGAGCAGGTGAGTGAGGGTGCCAGACCAAGGCAGGGAACTGGTTAAGGAGCCTCTGGTGGTTCTGTGCTCCCACGTGCTGCTGGTGCCACCCAGTGCTTGCACCCACTGCAGCACCAGAGCCACTGCTTGCACCCACTGCTGGTGCCCAGTGCCAGTCCCAATCACTTGGCACCATCAGATGGTACAAGCAGCAGCTACAGGCCCTGATCGTCCCTGAGGGCTTCTCCACCTCCCCCTGCACTCCTGAGGGGCGCAGCCACTGCTCTCACCTGCTGAGAGCACCAGCCCCACTTGCACCCACTGCCGGCACCAGCCCCAATTGTTCCACATGCTCAGCAGGTGCAAGCAGAGTCAGCTCCATCAGCGCATGGGAGCAGCAGCAGCGGGAATGAGACTGCTAGCAGACAGGGGACCAGAGGCTGTGGTGGCACAGAGGATGGGCCAAGATACGACCCTGTGCCCACTGCAGCCTCGTGGCCCACAGTTCCTTTCAAATTCGTGCACTGGGCCCCTAGTTGTAAATAATGCTGTAATGAACATGTGGTGCATATGTATTCTCAAGTTGGTGTTTTGTTTTATTTTTTTTTAATTGATTTCAGACAGGAAAAGGGAGAGAGGGAGAGGGAGGGAGAGAGAGAGAGAGAGAGAGAGAGAGAGAGAGAGAGAGAGAAACTTCAATGATAAGAATCATTGATTGGCTGCCTCCTGCATGCCCCCCACTGAGGATCAAGCCTACAGTCCAGGCATGTGCCCTAACCCGGAATCAAACCTGGACCTTCGGGTTCATAGGTTGAACTGGGCAAGTTGGTGTTATAATTTTAGTTATATGAGTTCTTTATATATTTGGGTATTAACACCTTATCAGATATATGATTTGCAAGTATTTACTCCCATTTAGTAGGTGCCTTTTCATTTTGTCAATAGTCTCCTTTGCTGTGCAGAAGTTTTTCAGTTTGATCATGTCCAATTTGTTGATTTTTATTATGTTTCCTATACTTTTGGTGTCAAATCCACACAAAAAAAATTATCACAAAGACCAATGTCAAGGAGCTGGCTGCTTATGTTTTCTTCTAGGTCATTTATGGCTTCAGATCTTAGTTTCAATTTTGTAATCATTTCGTTTTTGTGAGTAGTGTGTAATAGTGGACAAGTTTCATTTTTTTTGCATGTGGCTGCCCAGTTTTTTGAACACCATTTATTGACAAGAATGTCTTTACCCTATTGTATAGTCTTGGCTGCTTTGTTGTTAATTGATTGACCATATTAGTGTGGGTTTATTTCAGCTCTCTATTCTGTTCCATTGATCTGTGTGTCTGCTTTTATGCCAATACTGTACTGTTTGTAATAGAATTTGAAATCAGGGAGCATGATGCCTTCAGCTTTGCTCTTCTTTCTTAAGATTGCTTTGTCTATTTGGTCTTTTGTGATTCCATACAAATTTTAGAATTGTTCATTCTGTTTCTGTGAAAAGTGTCTGTTCATTGTTTAATCAAATAGTTTGGGGGTTTTGTTTGTTATTCGGTTGTATGAGTTCTTTATATATTTCGATTATTAATATTTTATCAAGATGTATGATTTACAAACACTTTCTCCCATTCAGTAGGTCTTTTAATTTTGTTAATGGTTTCCTTTGCTGTGTAGAGGTTTTTAGTTTGATGGAGTTTTACTTGTTGATTATTCGATAGGAAAAAATTGAACTTTTGATGGGGATTGCATTGAATCTGTTGATGGCTCTGGGTAGTATGGACATTTTTTAAATCTTTGTTCTTTTACTCCATGAGCACAGAATATATTTCCATTTACTTGTATCTTCATTGTCTTTCATCAGTGTCTTATAGTTTACCTCCCTGGTTCAATTTGTTTTCCTTTTGATGCAATTGAAAATGGTATTGTGTTTTAATTCCTCTCTCAGCTATTTTGTTATTACTGTATAGAAATGCACTGGTTTTTACATATTGATTTTTGTATCCTGCAACTTTACTGAATTTGCTTGTTAATTTTAACAGTGTTTTGGTAAAGTCTTTGGCGTCTTTTATATATCATGTCACATGCAAATGGTGACAGTTTTACTTCTTTCTTGCCAATTTGGATGCTTTATTTCTTTTTCATGCCTAATTTCTCTACCTAGGATTTCTAAGGATTATGTTGACTAAAGTGGCATCCCTTTGACTTGTTCCTTGGTCTTAGAGGAACAACTTTCCGCTTTATACTGTGGAGTGTGATGCTAGCTGTGGGCTTATAATAGGTGGCCTTTATTATGTTGAGGTGTGTTTCTCCTATACCCACTTTGTTGTGTTTGTATCATAAATAGATGTTGAATTTTGTCCTTTTCTAAGTCTATTGAGATAATCATAGGACTTGTATCCTTCATTTTGTTGATATGCACATTGATTGATTGATTTGTGGACACTGAACAATCTTTTCATCTCTGGAAAGAAATCCCCACTTGGTCACTGCCTTCCAACATCCACAGAGCTTGGCTCTTCCCAGTTCACCCAGAAGCAAAATTCCTCACATCGCTGCAAGTCTGGAGCCAGATCTGTCTTCCTTTATTCCAGAAGCATTGGCCCAATGCCTCCATCTGTGCTGTGTAGTCATAGGCACTAAGGGGTTACATCAAATAGGCCACAGGGTTCTATACACAAGAATCCTCCCTCAGGCCCTCCTCCCCATACCTGCTGCCCAAGCCCACACCTCTAACTTTGTCCCCCTATCCCTCTAATCCAGAGGGGGCCTTACCCAGAGGTTGAATCATTTTTTCTTCTTTGTAACCCTCCAAGCAAAATGATCTCCAATGTTCCATCTTCCTCCCCATCCCTTCTCCAGTAGTAAAGCCGATTTGGGAGACATCAAAGGCTTCGACATTTAGACCTTGAAATGAAGAGTGCCTTTCCCTTTCCTGGAGCTTAAGGAGGGCCCATGCTTTCGGAATACAGTGGATCCTCCAGAGTAGGGAAATGCCTCCCATCAAACGGAACAGTGAAGCTCCTACTGAAAGGAGATGGGAAAAACACAAAGCACTCACGCTTTGAGAAAAGATGACACATCCAAAAGGAGAGTTCACTTTCAGGCACCTTTCTGGTAGGAGCTCGATCGCTGGTGTGGGTGCTGAGAATAACTGAGGTCAACTGAGTCATTGGGAAACTGCCTGGAAAGGCTGCTTGGGGAGCGGAGCCAGGGTTGGTTTGGGTCTATGGGACCAGAGACTAGGTTACAGGCAGCCAAGCCTGCTGTGCTTGAGCTAAGGCCTGGAGGTGGCACTTGGCCCAGGCTGACTGTCTGGAGGACCGTGAGGTGACAAGTGGAAGGAGGTTGTATGAGTGTGGAAGACCGAGATGGGCATGAATGGTCTCAAATGCTAGGCTTACATTTGATTGAGCAACAGTAATGGGAGAAGAGCATGGTTAGTTCAGCAGAGAAGTGACATAAGAAAACTGATCATTTTGAGGAAAGTTAATTTGGGGGGTTTATGGGACACATAAAAGATGCTCAGAAGCTGGGGTTCCCAAGCAATGTGGGAGAGCACAGTGAAGTTCACCCTGCCACAGGTGAAAGGTTCTCTCTGAGCTAAGTCAGGTATAAGCGGCACCCCCATTTCTCAGGGCAGGCTGGGGTTTTGAGGATTGTGACGAGAGGCCTCAGACTGATGCAGCACCTGGTCACCCCACCTTACAGTCTCTTCCTCTGGCCCCATGAACCTGTCTCTGTGTCATTCTGAGGGTTGGGAAAGCCTTCAGCCCCACCAGCTGTGTTTCAACTAGTGTGTCTGTCCTCCAGCTATGACCACGAGGGCCGCCTGACCAACGTGACCCGCCCCACGGGGGTGGTGACCAGTCTGCACCGGGAAATGGAGAAATCCATCACCATCGACATTGAGAACTCCAACCGTGACGACGACGTCACTGTCATTACCAACCTGTCTTCCGTGGAGGCCTCCTACACAGTGGTGCAAGGTAAGCCTCCCACCCTAAAACCCACCCCCAGCCGCAGCCCAGCATACTTCTAGAGATATAAAGCACCCCTCCACTTGTTTAGTGAAATATCCACAGTAAACAAGAGCTCAGCTTCATAGAAAACGACTTAATCAGATTCAGGAGAAGGTCATCGATACCAAACCATCGAGATGTTTGGAAATGTCTACAGGCTTATCTGAAAATATCAGTCAGTTGACATCCCCACGTGCTGTTCCCACCTCCTACCTCTCTCTCCATCACTCCCCACCACCCCAGGACACATGGCTACCTTCTCAAAGGCTATTAATTCGCTTGAGCCCGCCATGTCTGTCTGTGTGTGTGGCCCCCATTCTGATTCTCTTTACCAGGCATGTGTTTGTGGCATCGGTTGTCCTGCCATCACAGCTCTTTAGCAATCTCTTGCCAAGACTGGGGCCTCAAAGGTGTCTGACCACCCACCCCCTGGTTACTATTGCTGTTCGACATGACACACAGCCCAGACGAGAGCGCAGGGGCTGGCAAGAAAGGCGCTGTGCAGATTAATTTTCCTTTTAATTAAGATAGGATGTCAGTGGGTTAGCCAGTTGTCAGAGGATAAAAGTGTCCTCTCAGTAGATAAATGGTGACATTTCTGGACTGCGATCCCACAGCAGAGTCTGTTTCGGCGACTCTATTTCTGTTCTGCCAAGTGATTAATGATGTAGATCCCGTCTCCCAGCATGACGGCTGCAGGCGAGGGAGTGACAGGTACACGTGTGCTCACTGCCCCCAAAGCCCAAGTCTCAGAGGCCAGCCCAGCTGGATGCTTTTGGCCAAATAATCAGGAAGTGACATATCTGTAAAATGGGGTCTCTCGCTCCCATTTCCTTCCTGGAACTTTCCGATAAAGGAAAAGGTCAGAAGTCTGATGGGTTCGTGTAGGTTCCATTCAGGCAGATAAGCGCCTGTTATCAGCACCCACTGGCACACTCTGCCTCAGGCCAGCTGAGTCTCCTTAGGGTTCTCTTGAGTGGAGGTGGCATGGTGGTGGAGTCAGCAGCAGAGTCATAAGGGACAGGATGGTTGCCGTGTCTCTTGATTTTCTTGAAGAACCCTATACTTGATTTGCAGTTGATCTGATCTGTGGCTAAGCCATCAACCTCAGGTTAGATGGTAGGCAAAAGGGAAAATATAGATAGATAGATAGATAGATAGATAGATAGATAGATAGATAGATATAGATATATAGATTAGATATATATACATACATACACACACACACACATACATACACACACACACACACACACACACACACACACACTAGAGGCCCATTGCACTAATTCGTGCACTGGTGGCTCCAGAAAGCCTGCCCCAATGGGGGCTGATCAGGGGTGGGGCTGGCCGGGGCGAGAGTCCTGGGTTGTTCTGGTCATTCTGCCTTTTGGTCATTGGGCTTTTATTATATAGGATACACACACACACACACGTATGTGTGTGTGTGTGTGTGTGTGTGTGTGTGTGTGTGTGTGTGTGTGTTTGGTATCCAAAAATGTATGCACACACTTTGAATAATTAATTCCAATGAGTTGAATCTGAAAAGAAAGAAACATCAAATGATCTATAAGGAAAAAAGTGTATACATTTTTGGGGGACAATATATGTATACATATATACATATACATATATATATGTAGTTTTTGTTTATTTTTGTCCATTTGAGCTAACATATGTTAAAGATCAGGGATCTGACTGACACAAATTGTGTAGGCAATAGACATCTTTAAATGCGCTATTAATAGTCTTCAGCGAGTCAAGGAAAAATATTACGGCATAATTGTTTCTGGAGTGCTATGTATTAATAATGTTTTTCTTTCCACGGATCAGCAGCATCTCTGTTACCCACCTTAGCATTGTCCGTGTGTTAATTGAAGACCGCCTTCGAGTGACAGCCACGAAGCACCACGGAACCCATAAAATAGGGAGGGTTTCTGTTCTCTTGCGACTGAGTGGATAATTGATCTCCCTGTCCCCACCCCCACTTGCATTTCTCCAGATCAAGTGCGGAACAGCTACCAGCTCTGTAATAACGGGACCCTGAGGGTGATGTATGCCAATGGGATGGGTGTCAGCTTCCACAGTGAGCCCCATGTCCTAGCGGGCACCATCACCCCCACCATTGGCCGCTGCAACATCTCCCTGCCCATGGAGAACGGCCTAAACTCCATTGAGTGGCGCCTAAGAAAGGAACAGATTAAAGGCAAAGTCACCATCTTTGGCAGGAAGCTCCGGGTAAGTGGTTCCACCGAACTTGTCACCACAATGTGATAGGGGATGCACTTCATCCAGGGGAGCAGAGGAAATGTCCCCGTTCCCTCCCTGCAAAAGGCAGGTCTCCCCCCAACCCTCCAACCACCACTCCCACCCCCATAACCCCGCCCTCCAACAGTAGGAGTCCCCTCAGGGACTGACACTGTTGCCTGGAACTGAAAATGAGGAAACTGACCTTCTGCTACAGCTACAGGTAGCCTGGGTCCTTATTTCACTTGTGCCTTCTTCTCCCTCAGTGCCTGCTGCTGCTTGGCCAGTTCAGCAGACCAACTGGGGCCAGTGCCATCCGGGTAATTTGCTAAACACTCAAGGAGTTGACAGTCCGGTGGAATACGTAATGCAGGACTATCCTACAGGCTCAGCGAGAAGATAGTGGATAAGCTATCTCCCAGCCTGGGAATCAGGGCAGGCTCCCCAGGAGGAAGTAACAAGCAACCCACAGTAGGAAGTTATATCCAACCCTCGTCTCCCCAGTCTAGGCAATTTACAAGTTGTATCTTTTAAAAATGAACACGTAACAGCCCAAGCCGGTTTGGCTCAGTGGATAGAGTGTTGGCCTGCAGACCAAGGGGTCCTGGGCTTGATTCCGGTCAAGGGCATGTACCTGGGTTGCAGGCTTCTCTCCAGCCAAGACCCTGGTAGAGGCACATGCAGGAAGCAACCAATCAATGTGTTTCTCTCACATAAATATTTCTCTCTGTCCTTCTCTCTCTCTTCCACTCTCTCTCTCTCTGAAAATCAATGGGAAAATATCCTTAGGTGAGGATTTTTTAAAAATTAACAAATAACATTTATTGAGAACTTTCATGATACTAGCGCTGCCTTGGATGTTTTACTCACATTGTATTACCTCCAGCAGCCTCGTGGGGGTAGCTACTATCATCTCCATTTTTCAGTGAGAAAACACAGAGTCTGGGAAGTTCAATAACCGATCCAAGGGCACGACAGGTAGGAAATGGCGAAGCCAGGACTCAGCCCCAGCTCCGTCTCCCGGTGTGTTTCACGTACCGGCATTCTTAACCACCAGGCCGCACAGCTTCCCGTTTAGATCCCTGGGCACCTGGGTCATCTGGGGCCTGTGCTGGTCCTTTATCCGGCACTCAGGACTGTTTCAGACCCCCAGGGGACAATCCTAGGGATGCCAGGCTTCATCAAACCCGGCACGTGTTCACCGAACGCCTCCTATGAGCCAGGCACTGTGCTCTGTACTGGAGATACAGGGCACACCACCCAAAACCCCTCCCGCCTGCAGCTCACTCACAGGGGTGGGCGGAAAGGGGCAAGAGGGCAGATAATAAGTAAATGAATCAATAACTGAAATCACTGCAGATGGAGAGAAGCACTAGGAGGACAGTGCCCAGTGGGACAGGGCAGGGTTTAATAAATGCTCAGAGCCCCTGAGCGAAGAAGGCTTACCATCCAGTGAACTTGGCTCATCACTTATGCCGGGTTGTTGGGCTGAAATCCAGCCAACCCAGGTGATCTTCCTGCAGAGCCAGGCCTTTCCATCTTAGGATTCGCCTTTGTCTAGTTGGAATCTAATCATCCACATCAGGTTATCAGCTGGCTCCCATGTTGGCTTCCTCTGCTGGTATCTGCAGAGTTGCAAGCTGTGCACAGTTACTTCCTAAAGACAAAAATGGCTCGGCCAGTGTGGCTCAGTGGTTGAGCATCGACCTACGAACCAGGAGGTCATGGTCCAATTCCCAGGTTGTGGCTCAATTCCCGGTGTGGGGCGTGCAGGGGGGACAGCGAACCAATGATTCTCTCTCATCATTGATGTTTCCATCTCTCTCTCTCTCCCTCTCCCCTTTCTGCTCTGAAAGCAGTAAAAATATTTTTTTAAAAAATGAAAGGAGGGCATTAGCTAAGTCCTTCATTGGATTTCAAGGCTGTGTGATTGGTTTTTGATACTCAGCATGGTAGAAGTTGATTAGACGTAGTAATCACACCTTCTCACGTAGTACTCAGCGATGCGTTTTGACTGAGTTGTCCAAAGAAAGATAAAACGTGGGCCCAAAGTAAAATGGCCATCATCCCAACTCTGAGTATCAACAACCTTGAAGATGGGACTCGTGGTAATTAGCCCAAGTTAGGCGCGCAGGTCTTATAACTGCATTTCTGCCAGGGTTAGATTTGCTGGCATCATGTTTATGCAAATCAGAACACAGCTTTATCTATCAACACCTCAACACTTAATTGTCTAGTGTTAGTTCCTGTAACAATAATCACATATCCATTTAGCTCTTAAATGAAAATCGCTATGAGATTATAACAGGTCGAGTGGACTGAAAATGTAATTTGAAAATGAGGGAGAAAGCCTGGAATTTATTTGCATCTCATTTATTTTAATTCAATTCATAAATTGTTTAGTGAATGGAATAAAAGCAGCTCACGGAGATGGGCGAGGAGCAGGTGGAAAGGCAGGGTGGGGTGAGATGTGGGTTAAGAGGCCGGGGAGGGGCCCTTTCCCCAGATGCACCCCCTGCAGGGGAGTTTGCAGCCGCTCACACAAAGCTGTCTGGTAGCCTAAGGAGAGAGATTGCAGGCCCTTCTCTCCTTACCTTCCTTTGGTCCTGTCCTTTCTTTTCACTCCATTTTGGTACCCCCCCCAAGTTTTTTCATTCATTTCAAAGATGTCTACTAGAATGGACTCTTAGGAGAACGTTATATGTGATGATTATAATTGCTTGCTTTCCTGGTTATGTCTAGTTTTATTTCCTTCTAGGTTTAAGTCTCTCCTGTATTGGGACTGAAAATTAAACCCACGTTTCAATTTTTTAAAAAAAAAGATGTGTATTCAGTGTCAGGACGATGGAGGGAGTAGACTAGAGAGGGAGGAAGAAAACAAAATCCTTGCCACCAAGAAGCTGGCGGTCCAGTGGAGAAGGCACTGGGAGAAGTGTGATATAAGCTGTCATGGAGGCTAATATCCCGTGGGCAGGGTTGCTGTGTGGGATCGTCAGGAGAGGAGAGGCTGTGGCAGGGAACGCGCCCTGACATCTCGGGGGCTCAGCACATCGAATCAGGTAGCTGGGCTAGGTGACTGCTGGCTGTAATGGCTCTCTTGTGACCCTGCCATTGTCAGCGCATGGCCTCTCAGGTGACTGGGGAAGGGGAAGCAGGTGGGGATGGCTGAGCAGGGCTGGATGAGAACACGGTGGAGTCACTTCAACTCAGCTGCAAGGACGCCCAGGAAATACTGGGGAGCACTGAGCAGGGCCTGGGCGCCCCGGTCAGGCCTGAGATTTGATAGGAGGGCAGGAGAAGCTTCGTGGAGGAGTTGGAGTCGGTCCTGAGGAGCAGCAGGAATTGTCTGGGCAAAGATCAAGGGCAGGCGTGATCAGCCAGAGTGTTGCCTGTGAGACAGAAAGAGGTCAGAAAAGGGAATGGCATTTCAGAAAGCTGTAACTCAGCGTGGCCTGAGAGAAGGGAATATGTTACACTGGGGTGCAGATTTAAAAAAAAAAAAAAAGATCGAGCTGGCGGGCTGCACATAGGAGTGAATAGTTTGCTGGGCTGGCATTTATCCTGAGGATGGTGGGGGGCTGTTGCCGGTCTAATTAGCAGGGTGATGGGTATAGATGGGTAGTATTAGAAAGACCTCTCAGAGCCCAGAAATAAACTCTTTCTTCTGTGGTCAATTAGTATAAGGCAAAAGAGGCAAGAATATATAGCAGGGCAAAGACAGTCTCTTCAGTAAGTGGTGTTGGCAAAACAGGACAGATACACACACAAAAAAAAAAAGAAAGAAAAGAAACTGGACCACTTTCTTACACCAGATACAAAAAATCAACTCAAAATGGATTGAAGACTTAAATGTTAAACCTGAAACCATAAAACGCCTTGAAGAAAACATAGACGATAAAACCTTTGACCTTGGTCTTAGCCCTATCTTTTTGGATATACCTCTTCAAGCAAGAGAGACAAAAGAAAAGAAAAAATAGGACTCCATCAAACTAAAAACGTTTTGCACAGTGAAGGAAACCATCAACAAAACAAAAAGACAACCTATTGAATGGGAAAAGATATTTGCAAAGGGTACATCTGATAAAGTGTTCATACCCAAAATACATAAAAAACTCATACAACTTAACACCAACAAAATCAACCAAAGACTTTGTATGCATCTGTGTGAACCAGGAGATCGCTATTCAGTTCCTGGTCAGGTACATTCCCAGGTGGTGGGCTTGATTCCCATTGTGAGGCGTGCAGGAGGTAGCCAATCAATCATTCTCTCTCATCATTGATGTTTCTGCCTCTCTCTTCCTTCCTGAAATCAACAAAAATATTTTTTAAAAAAAGAAGGGGAGAAACCAAGATGGCAACATAGGTAAACACCTCAACTGCTGCCTCGCACAAAAATTTCAAAACTACACTGAAAGACAAAACATACATCATCCAGATCCACAGGAGGCTGGCTGAGTAGAAATTCTACAACTAGAAGGAAAGAGAAAAGCACACTGAGACTCAGAGGAGCTGCAGGAGGCAGAAATACTGAGACACATGTGCAGAGAGGGGACTGGCAACTGAGTGTGTGGCTGGCTTTTTCGAGCGGGAGGGAAACAAAAGCTCCCAACTGTGCTGAACTCCAGTTCGGGCAAGACTCTGGGGACCTAGACTCTTATGGGGTGAAACTGGACTGACAGGAAAGAGAAAAGCACACTGAGACTCAGAGGAACTGTGGAAGGCAGAGGTACTGAGGTGCACGCACAGAGAGGGCAGGCAACTAAGTACACGACTGGCTTTCTCAAGCAGGAAGGAGACAAAAGCTCCTGACTATACTGAACTCCAGTTCCAGGTGAGATTCTGAGGACCCAGACTCGGGGAGAAACTGGATTGTCTGGCAGCGAGCAGAACTCGAGGTTGGCTTTCCCTCAGAGGTACTTGCAATGATTACCATGGGACACTGAGACACAGGGGCCTGTTAGGGCAGGGTTGATGGGAAACCAATGCTGTCTACTCCACCCTGAGACTCTGCCCCATCTAAGCTGAGCACAGAGGCATTTCCAAGTCTTGTCTCATAAGGGTGTCTCCAGCACAGAAGTTATCCC
Source organism: Antrozous pallidus (assembly GCA_027563665.1). Taxonomy (NCBI): domain Eukaryota; kingdom Metazoa; phylum Chordata; class Mammalia; order Chiroptera; family Vespertilionidae; genus Antrozous; species Antrozous pallidus. The sequence continues at coordinate 8,381,118 of CM050516.1, read as the reverse complement.
AGCATAGACACAGCTGATCCTCACAGCCAATTGGCCTGAAGGTCAATTCCTCCCAGTGATACCAACAACAATCAAAGCTACAACAAGACTGTGCGCACAGCCCACAAGGGGGTGCACCAAGAGTGTCCACCTCAGGTAACTGAGGAGGCTGAGCCACTGGGCCATATAGGACACTTAGCGTACAGAGCCACTCTATCAACTCAGGGAAGCAGCCAAAATATGGAGAAAAGAAACAGATCACAAATGAAAGAAATGGAGGAAAGCAAATGACAGGATATAGAGTTCAAAACCACGGCTATAAGATTTTTCAAGAGTTTTCTAGAAAAGTCTGATAAATTTAGTGAGACCCTCAAGGATATGAAAAAGGACCAACTAGAAATTAAGCATACACTGACTGTAATAAAAAATATTGTACAGAGATCTGCCCTAACTGGTTTGGCCCAGTGGATAGAATGACAGCCTGTGGACTGAAAAGTCCCAGGTTGGATTCCAGTCAAGGGCATGTACCTTGGTTGTGGGCACATCCCCAGTGGGAGGTGTGCAGGAGGCAGCTGATCAATGTTTCTCTCTGATCGGTGTTTCTAACTCTCTATCCCTCTCCCTTCCTCTCTGTAAAAAAAAATCAATAAAATATATTTTTTTAAAAATATTATACAGAGATCTAACAGCAGACTAGAGGATCGCAAGAATGAAGTCAAAGATTTGAAATACAAAGAAGCAAAAAACACTTAACTGGAAAAGCAAAAAGGAAAAAAAATCCAAAAATATAAAGATAATATAAGGAGTCTCTGGGACAACTTCAAGTGTACCAACATCTGAATTATGGGGGTGCCAGAAGAAGAGAGAGAGCAAGATACTGAAAACTTGTTTGAAGAAATAATGACCGAAAATTTCCCCCACCTGGTGAAAGAAATAGACTTACAAGTCCAGAAGTGCACAGAACCCCAAACAAAAAGAATCCAAAGAGGACCACACCAAGGCACATCATAATTAAAATGCCAAAAGCAATAGACAAAGAGATAATATTAAAAGCAGCGAGAGAAAAACAGTTACCTACAAGGGAGCACCCATACAACTGTCAGCATATTTCTCAACAGAAACTATGCAGGCCAGATGAGAATGGCAAGAAATATTCGAAGTGATGAATAGCAAGAACCTACAACCAAGATCACTCTACCCAGCAAAGCTACCATTCAGAATTAAGGGCAGATAAAGAGCTTCATAGATAATAAAAAAAAAAAAAAGCTAAAGGAGTTCATCACCAGCAAACCAGTATTATATGAAACACGGAAAGGTATTCTTTAAGAAGAGGAAGAAGAAGAAAAAGGTAAAGATAAAAATTATGAACAACAAAAAAATATCTATCAAGTGAATCTAAAAATCAAGTGAATAAAAAAAATCTGATGAACTGAATAAACTGGTGAAAATACTAGAATCAGGGGCCTAGAAAGGGAGTGGACTGACAATTCTCAGGAGGAAAGGGGCTTGGGGGTACGGGAAGAGACTGGACAAAAATCGTACACCTATGGATGAGGACAGTGGGGGGATAAGGACAGAGGGTAGGGTGGGAACTGGGTAGAGGGGAGCGATGTGAGGGAAAAAAGAGGAACGTTGTAATAATCTGAACAATAACGATTTATTTAAAGAAATAAATTATATGATTTGTCCATCAAAAAAAAGGAAAAGAATGTACGTAAATCACACATACACACTCTCTCTCTCTCTCCCTCTCTCTCTCTCTCTCTCTCTCTCACACACACACACACACACACACACACACACACACACACACATATCCAAAGCCAAAATTCTCACAAGGCAAAATGCTGGCCCTGAAGATGGATCAGTAATCGCATTAATGCCTCCCCTCCCCCCAGCAAGCTTTTTTCCTAGACTTTTGGAAGACAGAGCTGAAACTGACCCCTTCTATTAAGATTTAAAACTTCTGCTCTCTCCTGAAATGGATGTAGTGCGTGCTTCACTCCGAAAAGGAAAGCATGTAACCAGGATGTTTCCTCCGGCTTATGATTTACCTCAAGATTGCAAAAGCAAGAAACAGCCACTTGCGTAGGTGGCAGAACAAAAGAAAAATTGCTTCCCGGGTAATCTTCCATCATGATATTGGTATCAGCGTTATGAGTACTCCCAGAGGAAGTGGGAGTTAGTAATTTTGTTTTGGTTTCCATATAATTAATATGACATCGCAATTACACGTTGGCTTGCGTTACTTTTACTTTTGTGACGAATGACAGTGACAGAGCAGCGAGGCATGAGGCAGCCATGCGTGTGCGCCTGGGAACACACACCCGTGAACCCAATGCTGCACGGAGCCCGTTCGGGTAGATCTGTTCACATACTCGGTCGTCATGAAAGCCCGCATTTCGCCAGCTCCTTCCCGCCCGAGTGCACCTGTTCTGCACCAACTAACGTGCCGTTTTTCAGACACCTCGTATGTGCTGGGAACTGGACTCGGCACTGCGTGTTTATTGGTAAACAAAACAGACAAGACTCTGAATTGTGAGTAATGCTTGTGCAGAAAGAACAACTTGTAAGACCTTTCATATTAGCTTAAAGAATGCTTGGTTAGAAGGGCACACTTCTGCAGACACGCTAAACAAGGCATGCCCCAAGCAAGTGTCACTTTGGGTGACTTGCTGTTTGGGAGGGTGCGACGGAGAAGTGGCAAGACCCTAGTGGAGTTCAATCATGGAAACTGTGATGGCTGCTAGGAAGGAAACTGTAGGGGGGACAATGGGAAATGTCTGATTTAGGCCACGCTAAGAAAATGGCATGTGAGCTTAGAACGGAAGGAATAGGAGTTTTCCAGGCGTAGGATGGGAGGAGAGCCGCCTCTGCTAGGGTGCCGGCATGTGCAAAGGCCCGGGGACATAAAAGACAGCTGCTTGTAACCTGAGCAGGAGGAGAGCCAGTGTGGCTGGAGCAAACCAACGGGAGGTGGGATCAAGGGCATGGGGGCTTATTGGCCCTGGTGAGGACGTCAGAAATACAGAAGTCCTCCTCGGGTTTCCCCTCTTGTGTAGGGTGAGGAAGATCCGGCCTGAGGGCCTCAGAGTCCCATGAAATCATTTGGTCTGGCCCTGCCAACGTATTAGGGCCGAGTTAATGAAATGTTTGACCAAATAGAGCAGGCTAATTTTTAAGCTGATAATTTTATATGGCCCGAGAATGATGTTATAAATACCCAAATGGCTGTTGGCAGAAAAAAAGGCTCCCCACCCCTGCTCTCGTGCCTGCAAAGGAGCATTCATTGGCAAGCTGACTAAGTCTGCCTTCCTTCTCAGACACTGGAGACACGTGACATACTTGGTTCTTGACAGTTCAAGTTGAAGGGTGACAAGTACAAGTTCGTTCTGGTCATCTGGGCTGAGCCTCCATAGCAGATGTGACTCTTCTCTGCCATCTCCCTCCCCAAGGCCCCCCCCCCCCACCTTCACCAGACTGTCCCAAAGCCGCTGACACGGAGTCCTCTGCCTACACAGGGCTCTCGCTCACCCCTCATGCTCTCCCTTGCTCACCAACCTGCTGCCTTTGGGGCACTGCCCTGTCAGCCCGGTTCTGGCTAAGTGTCCCTCCCCTGCTCCCATGATCTCTTCCCTCTGTGTATCCTCATTACCGAGCTCACATTGTTCATTGTTGGTCCATGTGTCTTGATCATCCTTGGCCTGTAAGCTCCATGAGGACGGGGGCCATACCTGTCTTGCTCTATCTTAACTGCTGATCACAGTAACAAGCACACAGTAGGTGCTCAGTCATTAGTGAATGAATGAATGGGATTTTAAGGTGGCATCGTGAAAATCCGCTCTACCTCTGTTGATTCCAGGTCTTGGGGCGAGGGGGGCGGGGGGAGGGCCTCCCTGAGTGATTCTAATTGCTCTTTGGAATGAAGCCCTTCTGACATTGGGAGATCACACATGTCCAGTCATACGTTCTGTTCTTGGTTTTCCATGTGAGAACCTTAGATCATCAGAGTTTCCAGGATTCTGAAACTCCACCTAGTTCAAGACCAAGCACTGCCCAAAATCATGGAGACGCTAAGAGAACTGAGCTCCCACCAGAAGCTCACAGGCCACTACAGATCAGCAAACTGAGGAACGAGCGGTAAAGGTGCCGCTTGGCAGTGACAAAGCGACTTGTTGTCAAAGCTGCAGCTCGAGAGTTAGGTTTTCCCCCCCTCTCCACCTCACCACCATCCAAGAGAGCAGGTCATCCAAAAGCAGTGTTTGCTCGGGGAAATACAGTATGTAATGTGTTTGCCGAGGCTTGCCCTTCTGATTATTCATTATTTAAGCTCCCTGAGTTGTTTTGTCTGCACAAGCACTGATCCCAAGTATAGCATTGAGTCTTGCTATCTATATGGGAGCTGGGAGAGAAGCTGCTTTTTAATATTATTTTTTATTTTTTAAATACGCTTTTTATTGATCTCAGAGAGAGGAAGAGGGAACGAGAGATAGAAACATGAGTGGTGAGAGTGAAACATCAATCTCCTGCCTCCTGAATGCCCCCTACTGGGGATCCAGCCAGCAACCCCGGAATGTACCCTGACCGGGAATCAAACCTGTGACCTCCTGGTGCATGGGCCAACACTCAACCCCCTGAGCACACCAGCTAGGCGAGAAGCTACTTTTTCAATCCTAGAAGACAGCCCTGGCTGGGGTGGCTCCATTGGTTAGAATGTCAACCCGTGCACCAAAGGGTCACAGGTTCGATTCCTGGTCAGGCCACAGTCCCGGGTTGCAGGTGGGTGCATAGGGGAGGCAACCAACGTATCTCTCTCTCTCTCTCTCTCTCTCTCTCTCTCTCTCTCTCTCCCCTCCCTCCCCCATCTCCCTTCCCTCTCCTTTCCTGTTTCTCTAAAATCAATAAAAACATGTCCTCAGATGAGGATTAAAGAGAAAAAGAAATAAAATAAATCCCAGATAACCTGCCCAGAAAGAAAGATGGCATCTGAGCCAGACCTCCCCTCTCGGAAGGTGAATAACGGAACGCGCCACGGCAGGACTTGTCCCTTAAACGTGGCTGGACGTGGAGACCCCGGACCTTCCTCACTGGCGTCCTCTGGGGTTCCCTAACGGGAGGCAGGCTGGGCAAACGGTTCTTCTCAAAGTCCCCCGGCAGCCTCTCCTGCTGAGCTCCAGTGCCCCCTCCTGGGGGGACCCAGCCCCGCGTTCATTGCCTCCTGTTTCTCAGATCACCAGCCCCCCATCCCTGCCCCGCCAGCTAAGTTGGAGTCACCCGTGATGGGCCCAGCAGAGCCGTTTTGACGACAGCATTTCCTTTTCCCGGGGTCTTTTTTATGAGCCTCCTTGTGACAGGCGTGTGCTTGGTGAGAGCCAACCATTCCAGCAGGGGAGGGAGGGGGTGCGTCCCACCGGGGAAGCTCCCTCCCCAAGCCTGCCCTCTGCAAAAATAAAAAGCGCGCTAAATAGCTGAGTTTTATTAACTGGGGAAGCCAGGCTGAGGAAAATGCTCGATAATTAAAAATAATGGCTTCCTTACGAACACAAGATTGTATTAATTTAAAAATCGGTTTCTGTGTGGCTCCGCACCTACCGAGCCAGCTGGGAAGGGAACTGTGCTGATCCCGGCAGTGAAAATCATTCAAAATAACTTTTATGTTCTCCGGGAAGCCTCGGGGTTAATTTAAATATGGTTAGCTGGGTAATTTAATTCAGGAGAAGAGAGCGGCGTGGCTAAATTAAAGCTTCTGCGCTCTCGGAACTGGGGGGCAGGTGCCCATGAGCCAGCCAGCCCTGCAGCACCCCACATCCCACAGCTGGGGCACCTCCTCTTCACTCGTGGTGCCCTCATAATTAAAGCTACTTGCTTCTCATCAGACTGCACCACTGGCCTGCACTGCTTGGCTCAGCTTCCGGTGAATTCATCGTATTTAATTATGAGAAGGAAGGGGCATTTTCATACAAGTCACCAAGACGGCGACATGGGTGGCTCCTGACTTCGCTCCCCCATAAGAGAAACTGACAACTATTCACAGACAAGCACGCGAGGGGATCAGAGAACACGGGTGAGGCCGAAGCAGAGGCTAAGACAGTCTGCACTTTAAAGGGAAGAGGAGCAGCGACACGGTGCCCATGGATACCACCCCTGGGCAGGCACAGCACCCTGCAGAGAGGTCACCCTGAGCCTACAGTTCCTCCGAGGGAAGAGGGAGGAGCCCAGAAGGGACCTCCAGCTGCCCCAACATTGTGGGTCGCTTGGTGGGAACCCTGTTCTGGTCCCACGCCACAGAGAAAGCAGGGGGATCTGGTTGTGATGAAGAAGAAAGGAGGGGCTTCCAACAGCCAACACTCAGATCTTAGCAGACCCAGCTCCCACCGCCATAGTGCAGGTGGGTAGTGACAACCAGCGGCTTTGCTCATTTGCAGCACCAAGTGGTGGCCCAGACTGGCCAGGGAGGTCAGCGGGGTGATGGTCTGCCCTCGCCCCCGCAGGAGAGCTGAGTCATGGCCCCAGCCCAGCCCCATCTGATGGAAGGCCTAGCGAGAACACCCGGAGGCTGCAGAGCCCTGCCAGGCTCAAGCCCACAGGAGGACAGGCAGAGCTGACCACGGCAGAGCAGAGCCAGTCCAGGATGGGGTGGCACCCCTGCTATGCCCAGGCAGGGGGAGGTTGTTCACAGTCCTACCCTCTGCTGAGTGTAGCCCCTGGCCATACAGACCAAGAGGCCTATTTGGAAAGTTTGGGAGGTGCCTAGCATGGGGCCTCCTATTCTACCCAGGCAAGGGAGCGGAGCCACAGCCCACCCACTCTGAGTGTGGCTCCCAGGCCTGACCTGCCATGGAGGAGCCACAAATAATCCAACTTAATAATGAGCAAAGGACTTCAACAGACATTTTCCAAAGAAGATACACAAATGGCTAAAGGTATGAAAAGATGCTCAACCTCACTAATCTTTAGGGAAATGTAAATCAAAACCACAGTGAGGTACCACGCCATGCCTGTAGGAATGGTCATCATTAAAAAGATGAGAGACCAATGCCAATGAAGATATAGAGAAAGAGGAACTCTGTGTACTGTTGGTGGGACTATAAATTGGTACAGCCTCTATGGAAGACAGTATGGAGGATCCTCCAAAAATGAAAATAGTACTACTGTATAATCCTGCAACTCCACTTCTGGGAATATATGCAAAGGAAATGAAAACACTTTGTCAAAAAGATATCTACACTCCCATATTTTCAGAGAAGAATTATTTACAATATCCAAGACTTGGAAATAATCTCAGTGTCTATCAATGGATGAATGGATAAAGAAGATGTAAGATAGATAAATAGGTAGACAGACACCATGGAATATTATTCAGCCATATAAAATGAGGAGATGCTGCCATTTGCAACAGCATGGATGGACTTGTAGGGCATTATGCTAAGTAAAACAAGCCAGAGGAAGACAAATATTGTATGATTTCACTTTATGTGGAATTTTTTTTAAAAACTACCTCATAGAGCGGGGAGAACCAAGATGGCGGCATAGGTAAAACACCTATCTTGCCGTCATACTCAACAATTTTAATACTACAACTTAACGAAAGAACAAACACCTTCCAGAATCACCAGAAAGCTCGCCAAGTGAAAATTCCACAAATAAAAGTGAAGATAAGACACTGTGACTCTAAGGAGTGGCGGTGGACAGCGTTGAAAGATTCGCGCGGAGAGAGGTTTAGAGCGTGCGCCAGCGGAGAGGGCGGGCGGCTGAAAACCAGCCAGTTTTCTCGAACAGGGAGACAAAGACGTCCCACTGGACTGATTCTCCAGCTCTGGGCGAAGTCCAGGGAACCCACTATCGCACGGGGTGAAAACTGGACAGTGGGAGGGCACACCGAAGCTCGGGTGCTGCGGGGGTCTCCCGGCTTGTGGAGAAGGCAGCTTGCACACGAACAGCTCAGCTGCGTGACCACGCAGAGAGCGCTCTGCGACTTGCCCTCTCATTCAGAAAACCATCAGACTGCTTTGTTTTACGACCCTGGGTGAGACATTGGGTGTGCAGACTCATTTGGGGAGAGTCTGAATTCCCCGGCAGCCAGTGGAGCTCCACAGCAGCTCTCTCTCAGAGGTGCTGGCAGCCATTGCCACCAACACAGAGTCCCTGGGGCCGCATAGGGCAGAGCTAACACTGTCTGCTTGGCCCGGAGACTCTGCCCATCCAACCTGAGCACAGCTGAACTTCACAGGCAATTGGCCTGGAGGTCAACCCCTCCAAGTGCTAACAACGATTAACCTGAGCTTAACTTCGGCAAGACTGTGCAACCCATATCCACCTCAGGTAACTGGGGAGGTTGAGCCACTGTCCCTAGTAGGAAGTCTACCACACAAAGCTAATTGACCAAGTCAGGGAAGCAGCCACCATGCAGAGACATGGAAAGAAATCAGGTGTGAAAGAAATGGAGGAAAAAAAAACGACTGGACATGGAATTCAAAACCATGGTTATAGGGCTTCTCAAGAGGCTCCAACAAAAGGTCAAGGCCTATAAGGAAATAAGCGAGACTGCAAAGGAAATGAATGAGTCCTACAAGGAAATGAACGAGACCCTCAAGGATATGAATGAGACCTGCAAGGAAATGATCAAGACCAACGTGGAAATGAAGGAGACCCTCAAGGATATAAAGGAGACTCTCAAGGATATGAAAAAGGACCAACCAGAAATTAAGCATACACTGACTGAAATAAAAAATATTATACAAAGACCTAAAAGTGCTCTGGAGCACCCCAAGAACCAAGTTAAAGATTTGAAATACAAAGAGGGAAAATCCACTCAGCTGAAAAAGCAAGAAACAAAAGAATCCAAAAAATTGAAGATAGTGTTAGGGGCCTCTGGGACAACCTCAAGCATACCAACATCCGAATTATAGGGTTGCCAGAAAAAGAGAGAGAGCAAGACAATGAAAACCTATTTGAAGAAATAGTGACTGAAAACTTCCCACACCTGGTGAAAGAAATTGACTTAGGAGTCCAAGAAGCACACCAAACCCCAATATATAGGAACCCTAAGAGGACCACACCAAGGCACGTCATAATTAAAATGCCAAGAGCAAAAGACAAAGAATATTAAAAGCAGCAAGAAAGAAACAGTTGGTTACCTATAAGGGAGCACCCATACGATTGTCAGCGGATTTCTCAACAGAAATGATGTAGGCCAGACGGGAGTCACAAGAAATATTCAAAGTGATGAACAGCAAGAATCTACAACCAAGATTACTCTATCCAGCAAAGCTATTATTCAGAATTGAAGGCCAGATAAAGTGCTTTGCAGAAAAGAAAAAGCTAAAGGAGTTCATCACCACCAAACCAATACTATATGAAATGCTGAGAGATATTCTTTAAGAAGAGGAAGAATAAAAAGATAAAAGTGTAAATTAGGAACAACAAATACACATCTATCAACAAGTGAATCTAAAAATCAAGTGAATTAATAAGCTGATGAACAGGATAAACTGGTGAATGTAACAGAATCCCGGACATAGAGAGGGAATGGACTGACAACTCTTGGGGAGAAAGGGGGTGTGGGAAGTGCAGCAAGAGACTGGACAAAAATCATGCAACTATGGGAGAGGACAGAGGAGGGGGGTGAGGGCGGAGGGTGGGATAGGTACCAGGTGGAGGGGAACTGTAGGGGGGGGGAGGGAACAATGTAATTAATAAACTGAGCAGTAAAGATTAAAAAAATAAAAAGTAAAAAAAAGAAAAGAAAAGAAAAGAAAGAAAAATAAATAAAATAAAAACTACCTCATAGAAAATGAGATCATATTATTTGTGGTTACCAGAAGAGAAGGTAATCGGACGAGAGAAAAGGTACAAACTTCCAGTCATAAGTAAGTACAATTTATATGGAACCAAAAAAGACCCTGAATAGTCCTGGCAATCTTGAGAAAGAAGAACAAAGTGGAGGGATTACAATACCAATAGCAACTATACCACAAAGCCGTTCTCATCAAAACAGCCTGGTACTGGCACAAAAGCAAGAATATAGATCAATGGAACAGAACAGAGAACCCAGAAATCAACCCATGCCATTATGGTCAATTAATATTTGACAAAGGAGGCAAGAGCATATAATGGAGTCGAGACAGTCCCTTCAATAAATTGTATTGGAAAAACTGGACAGATGCATGAAAAAGAAATGAAACTAGACTGCCAACTTACACCATACACAAGAATAAACTCAAAATGGATAAAGTACTTAAATGTAAGTAACAAAACCACAAATTTCCTAGAAGACTATATAGACAGCAAAATCTCAGACATCTCACATAACAGAATTGTCACCAGTACATTTCCTAGGGCAGTGGTCAGCAAACTCATTAGTCAACAGAGCCAAATATCAACAGCACAATGATTGAAATTTCTTTTGAGAGCCAAATTTTTTAAACTTAAACTTCTTCTAATGCCACTTCTTCAAAATAGACTCGCCCAGGCCATGGTATTTTGTGGAAGAGCTACACTGAAGGGACCAAAGAGCCGCATGTGGCTCATGAGCCGCAGTTTGCAGACCACTGTCCTAGGTCAAGAGAAACAAAGAAAAGAATTTTTAAAACAGAACTGCATCAAACTAAAAAGCTTCTGCACAGCAAAAGAAACCATCCTTGAAACTAAAAGGGAGCCCACTGAATGGAAGAACCTATTCACCTACGATATGTCTGATAAAGGGTTCATTTCCAAAATATGTGAAGAACTCCTACAACTCAGCAAAAGGAAGACAAACAATTCAATTTTAAAAATGGGCAAAGGCCATGCATAGATATATCTCCAGTGAGGACATACAGATGGCCAAGAGACATATGAAAAAGTGCTCAACATCACTAATCATCAGAGAGATGCAAATTAAAACGACAGTGAGGTATCATCTCACACCTGCCAGAATGGCTACTGTCAATAAATCAACCATCAACAAGTGCTGGCCAGAATGTGGGGGAAAGGGAACCCGAGAACATTGTGGTGAGAATGCATCCCGGTGCAGCCACTGTGGAAAACAGCATGGAGACTCTTCAAGAAAATAAAAATGGAACTGCTATTTGACCTAGTGCTCCCACTTCTGGGAATGTATCCTAAGAAAACAGAAACTCCAATCAGAAAGGATATTGCACCCCTGTGCAGCATTATTTACAACAGCTAAGATCTGGAAACAGCTCAAGAGCCCACCAGTGGATTAGTGGATAAAAACGCTGTGGCACTGCCGAAACCAGGTTTGGCTCAGTGGACAGAGCGTTAGCCTGCGGACTGAAGGGTCCCAGGTTCGATTCCGTCAAGGGCATGTACCTTGGCTGTGAGCACATCTCCAGTAGGGGGTGTGTAGGAGGCCGCTGATCGATGTTTCTCTCTCATCGATGTTTCTGACCTTCTATCCCTCTCTCTTCCTCTCTGTAAAAAATCAATAAAATATATTTTTTTTAAAAGCTGTGGCACAATTACACAATGGAATACTATGCAGTTGTACAAATGACAGATCTCTTACCCTTTGAAAGAGCATGGATGAACCTGGAGAACATTATGCTAAGTGAAATAAGCCAGCCAGAGAAATACAAGTATCATATAATCTCACTTATATGTGGAATCTAAAGAAAACAACAAAAACTGATGAACAAAATAAGTCCAGAGACATGGAAGCATGGAACAGACTGACAGACCTCAGGGGAAAGGGAGTTGGGGGGGAGGGGGGAGCAGGAGCAAGGAGGGAAGAAATTAACCAAAGAACATATATGCATACTAGAGTCCCAGTGCACGACATTTGTTCACTGGGGAGGGTTGGGGGGGGGGGAGGTGTTCCTCAGCCCAGCCTGCGCCCTTTAGCAGTCCGGGAGCCCTTGGGGGATGTCTGTCAGTCGAAACATTCTTAGCGCTGCGGTGGAGGCAAGAGAGGCTCCCACCACTGCTGCTGTGCTCACCAGCTTGTCAGCCTGGCTTGTGGCTTAGTGGCGCTCCCCCTATGGGAGAGCACTGACCACCAGTGGGCAGCTCCTGCATTGAGCATTTGCTCCCTGATGGTCGGTGCACATCATAGTGACCAGTGGTTCCAACCTTAGGTTGATTTGCATATTATCCTTTTATTATAGAGGACTAGGGGCCCGGTGCACGAAATTCATGCACTGGGAGTAGGTGGTTCTTCAATCCAACCTGCCCCCTCTCACATACTGGGAGCCCTCAGGGGATGTCCAACTGATGGCTCACCCCCAGCCTGCCCAAGGTGAGGCTTTAGGCCTTGGGCACCCAGCCATTGCCCTGCTCAGCTCAGCCCTGGCTGCCTGTGACCACCTGGGCCCGGGGACTGGGTGCTCATTGCAACTTCCCCTCACAGTGCCCGGGGGCTGGGCACTCACTGTGACTTCCCCTCACAGCGCCCAGGGGCTGGGTGCTCGCCACCACTGCCATTTCATCTCCACCCCTGGGCCCAGCACTCACACCATTTGGCCCCGCCCCCACTCCTGATTGGCTGGTAGCATAGCCAATCAGGAGCGAATGTATGGTCAAATTTGCATGTTTCTCTTTTATTATATAGGAGGATATGCATAGCCCATGGACACAGATAATAGTGAGGTGAAGGCCTGGCATAGGGTAGGCCCCAGGTGGAGGGGGGCAAAATTGAAAAAAATATAGGACATCTGTAATACTTTCAACAGTAAAAAATAATAATAATAATAATAAATACCAACTCCAACCAATAAAAATAAATAACTAAGTACTGGGGACGTAATGCAAACTTAATGGCTTCAGTGAACACTGCTGTGTGATATACAAGAAAGTTGTGAAGAGAGTGAATCCTAAGAATTCTCATTACAAGGAGAAAAATAGTGTTTGTTCTTTTTTTCTTTTTTCTATGTGAGATGATGGATGTTAACTAAACTTACTGCTCTAATCACTTCACGATATATCTAAGTCAAATCATTATACCGTACACCTTAATCTTATACATTAATATATGCCAATTACATCTTAATAAACAAGAAAATAAAAAAGTTAATTCCAACCAGGGCTATGATAAAATCTAATTCCCAGGGACATGGTGAATTTGGGAATAAAATCCCCCCTTGAATTATCAATGGCTAACAATTAGTGCTTATTACTTCTTCATGGTTGGTACACCCAGACAAGGGGTCAAAGGCTTTGTCAGCTCTAAGAAGTAGCATCAAACCCAAATGTTAGCCATCAGAGGTCCGGGACCCCTTCTCTGTGCTTGTCCACTATTTAGTTCTGCAAGATTATCACTCTCATGTACTAATCTATAATAATGAAAGCATAATATGCTAATTAGATCAAACGTCCTCCCGGAAGAAGCTGGGGCTGCAAGGGAAGCCCAGGTCCCGGGTGCCAGAGGGAAGCCAGTGCTGGCAGCTGGCGGAAGGAAGGCCTACTCTTGCACGAATTTCGTGCATCAGGACCCTAGTATAGTTATAATGAGAGTCATGCATGTGTGACTTACATGTTGGTCTCTGTCATGATTATGTTATAGTACACATATACACACACACAGGCGCAATTATATTATGGTTGCATGTACTATTCTCCTGCTGTTCTCTCCCACGTAACTGAAGACATTTTATCATAATGAGTGTATTTTTTAATATTTATTTTTACTGATTTCAGAGAGGAAGGGAGAGGGAGAAACAAAAACATCAATGATGAGAGAGACTCATTGATCATCTGCCTCCTGCACACCCCATACTGGGGATCAAGCCCACAACCTGGGCATGTGCCCTGATGGGGAATTGAACTGTGACCTCCTGGTTCATAGGTCAACAGTCAACCACTGAGCCATGCTGGCCAGCCCCTACTGAGGCATTTTAACCGAGAGCACACATCACAACCACCTGCTTCTATTCCCTGGGAGCTGACTCTGTGCTGTGGCAGCAGTCCAGCAGCAGGATTTGTTACAGCAGCCTCCACATGGAATCACATACACTGGTCAGAGAGGCAGGGCTGAGCCAGGTGAATATCATGAACTCTTGCTGGGATCCTGGCTGCACAGCTTACTACTTGTATAAGCTTTAGCAGGGCACTTAAACCTAGCCATGCCTTGCGTGTCACAGGAAGATAATAACAGTGTTCGCCCAGGAGTGTTATTGTGAAGACTGAATTAGCAGCGCTTGGAGCAAGCTAAGAGCCTCATAGGTCCTCAGGCCACATGGCTCTGTTGGTGGTGTTCGTCCACCTGCCACCATAGGCACCCAGCCTGACGTCGGCACAGAATTAACATTCGATGAATAATAAATGCCCCCAGGGGGCTGTACACTGTTATCAAAGAGAAGCAAAAGGGGGAGAGGGAGAGAAAGGAAAATAGGATAGGAGACGGTGGGGTGTCACTAGCAGTTGGCTCAGGGGTTGCTGAAAATCCTTCCTCCCTCTTGCCACGTCATTCATTTTGCTGAATAAAACATTGGCGAGGGCTTGAGCTGGAATCCTTAAACTCGCAGGTCGGGAATCTTCCGCAGTTGTCCCAAATGGAGCAATGCAATGTGGCCAAACTTCTGTCTCCAGAGGAAGTCACCCCAGCTGAGTGACTCTAATTTGGGATCAAGATCCCCAATAATTCCGGCAGCATTAACTTTAGACTGGTTTTTAAAAAGTGCTACCCCTCACCTGTTGCCTTCTTGGCTGTTCTTCCCAGTTGCTGCAAGTCTGATGGTGTGCATCTTCCTGAAAGCTGAGCTTGTTTGTAATCCCAAGAACTTGCCACCTTCATCCCTATATCCATGCTTTTCTAGATGTTCTATCTCAAATGTTTTATCCTTTTCTGTAACAATGACAGATTGAAGAGTCAAATAATCCTAGGTTTAAATCCAGCCCCTGAACCTGCCTAGCGATATCATCCTCTGAGCTAACTGCCCATGTAAGAAGTAACTTCTACTTATGTTGTGAGAACTAAACTGGGATGAGGCCCTAACTGGTTTTGCTCAGTGGGTAGAGCGTCGGCCTACAGCTGAAGGGTCCCAGGTTTGATTCCGGTCAAGGGCCCATACTTTGGTTGTGGGCACATCCCCAGTATGTGCAGGAGACAGCTGATTGATATTTCTCTCAGTAATGGTTTTAACTCTCTATCCCTCTCCCTTCCTCTCTGTAAAAAATCAAGAAAATATATTTTTAAACATAAATAAATAAATAAATAAATAAATAAATAAATAAATAAGGTGGGATCAGGTATCGAAAGTACCTAGCTCAGTACCTGTCAAAGCATCAGGGGCTTATATCAGTTTAAACTAGTTTCACCTACAATGTAACAGAGATATGGGAATAACAGACTAGAGGTAAACAATTCAAGGTTGGTAGAGATGACCATTGAAGATACCTAGGTCAGCAGAGAGAGATCTAGACTCTTTTTCTGGGTGAGCCATCATCCTTGAGGTTTCCATCCTCAAAGTCACCCCCATAGTCTCAAGGTGAATGCTGGAGCTCCAGAGATTACGTCCACATTCCACCCAGGAGGAGGAGGAAAGTGGGGAAGACAAAAGCTGAGTCGGCTTCCTTCAAGGTACCCCAAAAGACCGAGCTAATAACTATCACTTCCATCATGTTAGCCACCCCCATCTCCAAAGGCAGCAGTGAAATGTCGTTCTTTACCCGAGTACAATACTGCTCTGCAGAACTTAGGTGTGTGAGGTATTAGAAGTAGTCCTTGTCTCCCCATCATGCTGCAACACGGAGACCTCCAGGGCTGTGGCATCGCCTTACAGTCTTCGCCTCGGTGGACATATCTCAGGGCACTCAATGCACAAATAACATAGGAAGCAGAAAGCCTGGTTGTATCTAAGTGGTTAGCTGGTCAAAGTCTTTAGAGCTAAATCCCAGACCAACCTACCACGTCACTGCTGTGAGACCTTGAGCAAGATGTAACATCTCTGTTCCCAGCTCAGTTTCCTCATTTATCCGATGGTTTTTGAGAGCATTAGCTCAGACAATAGATATAAATCGCCTAACTCAATGCCTATACTCAATAGATATAAATCGCCTAACTCAATGCCTATACAGACTAGCCCAGTGTGAAAGTTATTACCATCATCATCATTGGCATCATTATTATCCTTAAGTGCTAGTGAACCATTACGGGAAGGTGAGGAGGTATCAGACATCTCTCCCGTCTCTTCCTGTTTATATCCTCCGTTGCCTTCAGCAGTCACTCCAGGGACGTCTGGATTTGCAGTCAATTATATTGAAAGAGCCTGACTGAGTTGGCCTCATTTTATTCACTTCCAGCCATCCTCTCAGCACTAGCTAAACCTGGAGAGTCAGCCCTTCCCTTTTTTGGCATCTCCCAGCCCTGCTGAAGTCTCCCCACTGAGTTCTTGCATCCCTGACAGGGATAAGATTTTTCTCTACATAGAAGTAAAGGAGTGCACATAAGAATGAGCCTTCAGATTCCCATGTCTTTGTAAAATATGGGTTTCCAAGCCCTTCTCCCTAACCTACTGGGTACCTTTACTTGTGGCTTCAGAAGAAATCCTGGCACCTGCTATTACAGATTGTTAGCTACCCAGCTGATGACATGCCAAAAACGGTCCTAAGTGTGCAAATACACAAATCCTCTTAGTCCTGCGGTGGCCGTGCTCCCCACATGTGTCGCCATCCAGGCTTTCTGCAACCTGGTGGCACCCTTGTAATTGTGCAAGTCACAGCCCACGTGACTGCTCATGGCAGCCGCGCCCAGATCAGCCATCACTGACCTTAAGCAGCCCCATGTCTGTATTCCAGTACACCCTACAAATATCGCCATTTTATATGCATACCGTGACACAAGAGTTGAGAAAGCACTCCTCAAGGTGACTTCAGGGTTGTTTCTTTCCCCAGCTCGCAGTAGGCCCCCAGCCGCGCCAGCCACATCCTCCATAGCAGCCTGAGCTAACGTGCCCAGGTGGTATATTTCAAACCAGGCCCTTTGTGTTCGCCTAGGTCCACGGAAGGAATCTCTTGTCCATCGACTATGACCGGAATATCCGAACGGAAAAGATCTATGATGATCATCGCAAGTTCACCCTGAGGATCATCTACGACCAGGTGGGCCGCCCCTTCCTCTGGCTCCCCAGCAGCGGGTTGGCAGCCGTCAACGTCTCCTACTTCTTCAATGGGCGCTTGGCTGGCCTGCAGCGTGGGGCCATGAGCGAGAGGACAGACATCGACAAGCAAGGCCGGATCGTGTCACGCATGTTTGCTGACGGGAAAGTGTGGAGCTACTCCTACCTTGACAAGGTGGGTACAGGTGCTACTCTGGGCCCCAGGGTTTTCTCTGGCTAAGGCTGCCCTCTTTCAGCTGACCAAATACACTTTGCTATAAGCCATCTGAACATCTTTACTTGGATTCCACAGGGCTCCCCTCCCACTATCCCCCCTCACTGGGAAGGAGGCAATCTGAATGACCTACTAGTCATAGCTCAGCACTATACCATTAAAGCAAATTTTTTAAAAAAGAGAGTACCAGATACTCAGGAATGGCAAAATGGATAAACAGTCTGATTTTATTCCAAAAATCATAATAATAAGTGATGTTGAAGCTGACAGAATCATCCCATTGGCAACATGGCTAATTATCACTTACAAAGTAGAAATCCTTACTTATAAATTAGAAATAACTAATCACTACTTATAAATTAATTATAAAGTAGAAATGCCTTGCCCGAAACTTAGCCATCAGAGGAAGAGATTGTGCTGAAAACTCAAGAGAGTCAGCCCCTCCCTTTTTTGGCACACAGAGCAACACCCTTCCCCTGGGTCTATTGTTGAACCAACCAATGGATCTTCTCCAAGGATTCCGTGTGTCTAAAAGTGCCAGCTCCAGGTCTCCGTGTAGGTCTGCGGAGGTTGGCCATGCAATGAAAAGATGTCCCTTCAGGGCACAAGTCACGGTTTTTTAAGCTGCCCTGGTCATCTCGTCATTAGAAGCTACTGGACTCACCTTGACACAGGTCCATTTCCATTCCTTCCTTCCTTCCTCACCTCCTGATTAGTGATCCCTTGCAGACAGATCTATTACCTCCCCTGCAAGAGCGGGGCTGCTGTCCCTTCGGTCCCTCCTGAGTTCTGTTCTCATTATGCCACAAAATGCTGAAATGGTTGACCAAACGAGGCAGGAATCTCCCAATGACCTCAAGTTCAAGGCCATTTTTTTAACCCAAAGAATTGATTATTCTGAGCTATTTGACCCTTTCAGTAGCTTCTAAATGGAAGCTGTGCTTTCTCTTTAATCGGGGTTGGCAGAAACTTAGTATGTGTGTCACACTTTTCCCCTGCTGCATCAGTGGCAAGTCATTTCTAAGCAATTTTAGGATTCCTTGTTAGTGAGTCTATAGGCAAACTCAACCAATGCCTCTTAGCTCAGTCCTCCAAGCCCTCCAAGCAACAGCAGCATCACCTGGGAGCTTGCTCCAAAAGCAGATTCTCAGGCCCCGCCCCTCCCAGAACTAACGAATCAGAATCTGCCTTTTAACAAGATCTCTGGCTATTTCACAGGCACATTACGCTTTGGGAAGCACTGCTCCAGCCAGCCACCCTGATCCATCAGAGTTGGCGTGCCCGATGAAACCAACCTACTTGTAATCTCCGGTCTAACCTTCCCCATCCCTGGTGCCTTTTGGGGAGATGGCATAAATTCTGTCCCTGTGAGTGATTGGTCCTAAAAAACCAGCTCATGGGTTTCCTTTCCCTTTCCTTCCTGCAGTCCATGGTCCTCCTGCTTCAGAGTCAGCGTCAGTACATATTTGAGTATGACTCATCCGACCGTCTCCACGCCGTCACCATGCCCAGCGTCGCCCGGCACAGCATGTCCACACACACCTCCATTGGCTACATCCGCAACATTTACAACCCGCCTGAAAGCAACGCTTCGGTCATCTTTGACTACAGTGATGATGGCCGAATCCTGAAGACGTCCTTTTTGGGCACCGGGCGCCAGGTATTCTACAAGTATGGGAAGCTCTCCAAGTTGTCAGAGATTGTCTATGACAGCACCGCTGTCACTTTTGGGTACGACGAGACCACTGGTGTTTTGAAGATGGTCAACCTCCAAAGTGGGGGCTTCTCCTGCACCATCCGGTACCGGAAGATTGGCCCGCTCGTGGACAAGCAGATCTATAGGTTTTCTGAGGAAGGCATGGTCAATGCCAGGTTCGACTACACCTATCATGACAACAGCTTCCGCATTGCAAGCATTAAGCCCGTCATAAGTGAAACTCCCCTTCCTGTGGACCTCTACCGCTACGATGAGATTTCGGGCAAGGTGGAGCACTTCGGCAAGTTTGGAGTCATCTATTATGACATCAACCAAATCATTACCACCGCCGTGATGACCCTCAGCAAACACTTCGACACCCACGGGAGGATCAAGGAGGTTCAGTACGAGATGTTCAGGTCCCTCATGTACTGGATGACGGTGCAATATGACAGCATGGGAAGAGTGATCAAGAGGGAGCTGAAACTGGGGCCCTACGCCAACACCACTAAGTACACCTATGACTACGATGGGGATGGGCAGCTTCAGAGCGTGGCTGTCAATGACCGCCCGACCTGGCGCTACAGCTATGACCTCAACGGGAACCTTCACTTGCTGAACCCGGGCAACAGTGTGCGCCTTATGCCCTTGCGCTATGACCTCCGGGACCGGATAACCAGGCTCGGGGACGTGCAGTACAAAATTGACGATGATGGCTACCTGTGCCAGCGGGGGGCTGACATTTTCGAGTACAACTCCAAGGGCCTCCTGACGAGAGCTTACAACAAGGCCAGTGGGTGGAGCGTCCAGTACCGCTATGACGGCGTGGGGCGGCGGGCTTCCTACAAGACCAACTTGGGCCACCATCTGCAGTATTTCTACTCTGACCTCCACAACCCGACCCGCATCACCCATGTCTACAACCACTCCAATTCAGAGATAACCTCGCTCTACTATGACCTCCAAGGTCACCTCTTTGCCATGGAGAGCAGCAGTGGGGAGGAGTACTACGTTGCCTCAGATAACACAGGGACTCCCCTGGCTGTGTTCAGCATCAACGGTCTCATGATCAAACAGTTGCAATATACAGCCTACGGGGAGATTTATTACGACTCCAACCCCGACTTCCAGATGGTCATTGGCTTCCATGGGGGACTCTACGATCCCCTGACCAAACTGGTCCACTTCACTCAACGTGATTATGACGTGCTGGCTGGACGATGGACCTCTCCAGACTACACCATGTGGAAAAACGTGGGCAAGGAACCAGCCCCCTTTAACCTGTACATGTTCAAGAGCAACAATCCTCTCAGCAATGAGCTGGATTTAAAGAACTACGTGACAGGTGAGGACACTGCTAACTCAGTCGGGCAGTGGCTCCCTGTGGGGTGGTTTTCCTGGTACCCCATTGGGAACTTTAAAAGGTCTAATGTCTTATACTAGGACAGTGGTCAGCACATTGCGACTCACGAGCCACATGTGGCTTCACCAGCCACGGTTTGCCACTCTGTTGACTAATGAGTTTGCCAACCACTGGGATAGGAGCTTAATCACAAGGAACAACAACAGCCTATAATTATTGGAATTGAGAGTCTAGGTCAGTGGTTGGCAAACTCAGTCAATAGAGCAGCAAACCACGGCTTGCAAGCCACATGTGGCTCGAGAGCCACAGTTTGCTGACCACTGTACTAGGAGAATCTGGAGAACTGTAAACCCTGGATTGTGCAGTATGTAGGACAGTCAAGTATCAGCAGTGCAGTGCAGTCACCAAGTCTGTTTGAAGATGCCCTGACCATTTGCAAGTCCATTTAGTTGAAATAAGTTTTAGAAGAGCCTTTTTACACCAACAGAGGAAAACTACCTTATGAAGAGGGAAAGAAAGGGACTCTAGTGTCAGGACTATCTGGTTCCAATATCATTCTTGATTTATAAGCCAATGGACCATGGGCTACTTGTCCAATCTCTCCGAGCTGTAGTTTTCTACTCTGTGAAAGGACACTCATAAAACCACCCCAGAGTGTGGCCTTGAAAAGTACATGAACTAATGTAGGTGAAGTCTAGTACCTGGCACTGAAGACCGTGGATGTTCACCAAAGGCCACCCGCTCGTGCTGTTAACATCTTTGTTTCTAGTAAAGCAATGAGTTAGCCTCCGTATAGAGATGGCAGAAACCCAGTTCCCCACCTCACCCCCAGGCTGGCAGGACACACATACAAATAACCAATGATAACACAAAGCAGAATTAAGTCTGTGCTACCTTACAGGTATCTGTTATTTATTCAACAAGCATTTCTAGAGTGACCAGGCTAGTTTCTGGGAGACACAATGGTGAACGAGACAAACATCCTTCTCTCAAAGGGGTGTGTGTGTGTGTGTGTGTGTGTGTGTGTGTGACTTAAGATTTAAAATTTTTGATGTGCTACAGAAGGGCCCCCAGGGTCAAACTGGGCCTGATGAAGGCGATCTTGGTTGGCAGAAATGGGCTCGAGACTGAAGAACAATGAGCAAAAGTCCGAAGGACACAGGAAGCTTTGACAGGGTATGAAGACAGAGACCAAAGAGGGTCTTCTCCACCCATATGTCCATCCATCCATTCACCCATTCAACAAATATTTTTGTAGCATCTAACATATACTTAGAACCAGAGATGCAGTGGAGAGCAAGTTAAAGTCCCCGTCCTCAAGGAAGTAATGGATGGATGGATGGATGGATGGATGGATGATGGGTGGAGATCCAAAGAGACCAACTTCCAGCAAAGAAGCCAAGGCCATCTCGCTTGTCCATGGATCATAGGGGAACAGCATGAGGACGCCAAGTCCAAGGCCCGCAAGTTCCAAGAAACTTAGCGATTGGCCATGGGCCAGAGAGGCATCACATCAAGCCTAAAGGGTCCCAACCTTCCCAGGACAAGGCATCACTTGTCCCTCCCCCAGATAGGAAAGGAAGCAGCAGTTTTGAGGAGCGCTCTGAGGCCTACTCTGTCCCATGCTGCAGAGAGAAATAGTTCGACTTTAACCATCAACATGTGGCTATGCCATGCCTCATCAACAAGTTCCAGACCCTTGGAAGCCGAGCTGAGTACCCCCCCAACGGAAGCAGCGGGTACCTTGTGAGCCCAGGTGCTATGGCCACGCTGGTTCCCTCCCATTCTCCCCGCTGCACCTCGTCGGGAGGGACCCTCATGCTACTCTGCCAGGCTTCCTCTCTTCCCTGTGGCTTAGCCTGACTTTTGTCCCCCAGCTCACTGCAGTTTCAGATTAAAACACCTCTCAGGAAAACACACACACAAACATATATAGCTTCAGATAATGATACGTGGGACGAAGAGAAATAAAACAGGTTAAGGGGTTAGAGAGTGACAGGCAGTGTCTACATGGGTGCTCTCAGAGGCCTTTCTGGAAAGGTGGTGTTTGAGCAGATCTTTATGAAATGGGAGGGAGGGGGCAGCGGGAGGAACAGGGTCCCAGACAGAGGAAACGGTGTGAAGGGGGCGGGCGCCACAGGACAAGACTCTCCCATGGCCCAGACTGTGCTTTTCTAAGCCCTGCTGGGCCCGGGCACCTTAGGGGTGGGTCTGCCAGAGGCACATTTTTAAAAGCCCTCAAAGTGAGCTGAACAGATGCCTATAGCTGCCAAAGCAGAGTACACTCAACCTCACTGACCCCTCAGCCATTTCCATGGTTCTTGTGAAAGGGGGGGAAAAAAACACCTTTTTGCTTTTACTGGTGGCTCGCGGGGGGCACACGAAGTTCAGAGGTAGAGGGGACAGCAAAAATAAACTGGGGTGGGGAAGAAAAACAACCGGGAACAGGTAAGAACCGGCTGGCTCCTTCTCGGCCTGGTTTAGGGGAGGGGTTGGTGCCTCTCAAACACAAAGGATGGACCCCTTCCTTCAACCCAAGGTAGGGGAGAGAGAGAGAAAGCAGAAGGCTCTTGCTTTGGCCTCCTGAGTCTCGGGAAAATGGGGGGAAAGCCAGTGTTTTGTTGGCATCGACTATGGAAAAATGGAGAAAAGTACTGCGGAGGGTACAGGTCAGCTGGGAAAACTGCAGATACGAGATGGTAGCTCTGGGTGTCCTCTGAGTTGGAATCACTGCTGTATTGGGGTGGGGGTCCCCCCACTGTTCATGGGGGCTCAGGTGGGTCCTGGGCTGTGGGCTGCCTGGGTCCCAGGGGGCTGCTGTCTTCACTGGAGGGAGGGACTGCTTCATAGGCGCTGGGCTCAGGCCGGGAGCCGTCTGCGAGCCCTCGGCTGGGCTTGGTCTCGCCATCCTCACCTTGTGGCAGGCTGCTGGGGCAGAAGGGCCTTCTGTATCTGGGCTGGAATCTGCTGGGGGCACCCACTCATCCCCTGGTTGTTGGTCCCCCTCCAATGGGGCTGTCTCTTTAGGTTCTGTCCGTCTGGTGGCCCTGGAGGCTGCCGCTGGGCTGGGGTCCCTGGGCCTCGCACAAAGTCAAGTCCATAGAAGAAGGTGGTGGAAGACACCCTCTAGGTCTCCCCTCAGGGTCTTCAGCTCGCTTCCCTTCTCTGCCTGTTTCCGCCAGCGTGGACTGGGGGGAGGGGGGAGAATGGGGGGCCTGGGGAGGCCTGGGGGGCCGGAGGGGCTGCCCCTCACTGGTAACCCAATGAGTGGGCAGTTTCTGCACCTTCTCTCCTTCCAGTCTCTCAGGGCTGCGCAGAGGCAGGGTTTCTTTAAGGGCTGCCTGGGGAATGGAGGCATCCTCCCGGGTGTCCTTCCTGTTGATGGACCCGTAACCACTCAGACCTGGAACTGTCAGGCCCGCCCGTCTGACTGCGGCCAGCGGCCGGGGGGCTCAGGGGGCCTTTCTGCTGCTGTTGCAGGGGGTGGGGGCGTGGCTCGGAGTGCCATTGCGGTCAGTGGTCCTCTCACCGCTATCGCCCCAGAGTCGCCACTGGGGGCCGCTGGCGACACGGACGCCGCCTCTGCCTCACTCATCCGGGGGAGGCGGGGGAGGGAGTCCAGTACCGGCCGCTCACCCCGCGAGGCGAGGCCCAGTACCAGCCGTTCATGCCGTGGGGTCCAGTACTGGCCACTGCCCCGCCCCCTCGAACCCGCTGCCCACGTGCGCGCTGCCGAGCCGTGCGCTCCCGCAAGGTTCCCGCAAGGTGGCTCTCCTCGTGCCAGTGCCCCAGAGCGACCCCGTGGATGGGAATCGAATCCGGTTGAACCAAGTCCAACAAAATTAAATGCAGAAACTGTGAGAAAGAGTCTGGCATAAACGGTGGTGTTGCCTTGGGCTGATGTTTCCAGGCCTCGCTGGACAGGGAGCTGGGGGGCGGGGGGTGGGGGGAGCAGGGCCGGGCGCACGCCCACACCTGCTGCCCCGTCAGCCCGAGGTGCGCCCTGGAGCGGGGACCCCCGCGGAGAACGCGGACTCGTCTCCACTGTGTGCACTTTGGCGCCTCGGGAACCCCATCTCAGGGAGCCTTCATGGCCGCTTGGGAGGGCCGCGGAGTGCTCGAACCTGCGGCTCTCGGTTAAGCAGAAGAGGAATGAAGACAGGGAGGAACCTCTCTCGTGCTCCAGAGCATCTTTGCTGTGGGGAAATGGCTCTCTGAATGCAAGAGGCAGCTCCCGAGGCCGAGGCCGAGGAGGTTCTGTTTCCTCCCAGGGATGCGCTGGCTCCCAGGAGAGCAGGGGAGGAGGAGGGAGGGAGGGAGAGGAGGAGGCGGAGGGGGGAAAGGGGAGGGTAGCAGCTCCAGGACACCCGGGCCCGGAGCAGAGAAGCAACTGCCAGGAAGGGCGAAGGAGGGCAGGAAAGATTCCTTTCCCACTCAGGGGCTCCAGAAATGCGGCCTTTTAACAGTTGTTGTTTTTTTAATATTGTTAAAATATGGTTTTATTGGTTCTAGAGAAGGAAGAAGAGGGAGAAAAAAGAAAAATTGATGAGAGAGAAACACCTATCGGCTGCCTCCTGCACACCCGCTACTAGACATCAAGCTGCAACCCCATCATGTGCCCTGACGGAGAATTGAACCCATGACCTCGTGGTGCATGGGACGATGCGCAATCCACTGGGCCACACTGGCCAGGCTTTTTTAAGGTGATATATTGATGATTGCTATAACTGTGACTGAAAAGTATTAGTAAAGCTGAAACAGGTTTGGCTCAGTGGCTGGAGCGTCGGCCTGCAGACTGAAGGGTCCCGGGTTCCATTCTGGTCAAGGGCATGTACCTTGGCTGCGGGTACATTCCCAGTAGGGGGTGTGCAAGAGGCAGCTGATCGATGTTTCTCTCTCATCGATGTTTCTGACTTTCTAACCCTCTCCCTTCCTCTCTGTGAAAAATCAATAAAAAAAAAT
Organism: Antrozous pallidus; assembly: GCA_027563665.1. Taxonomy (NCBI): domain Eukaryota; kingdom Metazoa; phylum Chordata; class Mammalia; order Chiroptera; family Vespertilionidae; genus Antrozous; species Antrozous pallidus. The sequence goes on along the minus strand of CM050516.1, from coordinate 8,355,850 downwards.
TTTTTAAGTATTAGTAAAAAGACAGATGGAGAGACAGACCTCCCTCCCAATGTTAACATCCCAGGATACTCCCCAGTCCTGGACAAACCCGGACCAGAGCCCAGCCCAGGGCCTGGGGTGTCCTCGGGCCATTTCCTTCTGATGCACATCGATTCTGGCCTTGCCCATCACTGGCTGTGTAACTGGAACAAACGTCTTAGCCTTTCTGAGCTTTCAGTTCTTCATCAGCAAAATGGTGATCATAACAGTTCTCACCCACGGGACTGTGAAAAGTAACGGAATTGTGACTTGTAAAGCCCCTGGCCCAGCACAAAGGCGAATGCATGGCAGGAATACATTTGCTATGCATCTGCAGCAATGAACTTGGACATGGGAACTCTGTAGATGAAGAGTGGGGGCGCCACCTCTGCATCATTTTCTGGGGGGAGGACTCTCCAGCTCCAGCCTGAGACAGATCCAAATTCCGCTCTGAGTGGCATGGATTTGGCAAACCTGAAGCCCCAGCAAATGTTGAGCCAAGTGAACCTCCTAGGTGTCACCCACCATGACTTGCATTTCCACCTCCTACCCCAACCCCTTGTCCTGAGGGGGTCTTTGTGTTGACAACCCCAGGCGCATGTGAGCATAAAGCCAGATCTTGTGGAGCTTCATTTCCCTCAGTGAGGAGGAAGGCCTCGCCTCCTTCTTCCCTCACCCTCTCCTCCCTTCTCTGCTTACCACCACGCTGCTGTGCTGACAGCAGGTTTTGGAGAGAGAACGTGCTCCCAGAAGTGTGGGAGAATCTGAGAAGAAGGAGGGAGGGAACTCGTAGGAGGGGCCACATTGCCAGATTGTTTGGGGAGCCCATAGCGTCCCAATGTCTTCCCAGGGAGGAGGGGGTTTGTGGAGCCAGGTGTGTCTCCTGCTGAACAGAGGAGACCAGCAACTGGAATAAACACTTCACAATAGGCTTAGACTCCGACCCCAAGCCATGTTAGAAGGTTAAAAAAAGGCCCGGACCAGTTTGGCTCAGTGGATAGAGCGTCGGCCTGCGGACTGAAAGCTCCCGAGTTCAGTTCTGGTCAAGGGCATGAACCTGAATTGCGGGCACATCCCCGGTAGGAGGTGTGCAGAAAGCAGCTGATCAATGTTTCTCTCTCATTGATGTTTTAACTCTCTATCCCTCTCCCTCTCTGAAAAAAAATCAATAAAATATATATTTTTTTTTAAAGGTTAAAAAAAAAAAAGGCAGATGACATGAGCAATTTATATTCGTGGGTGTGGCCCTGAAAATTCCTGGTCTCAAAAGCAGGGACCAGGAATCAGCTCCTGAGCGCTGGGGAGGATCCGTACAGGGAACAGACTTCTCTTGCCTTTCTGGGACCTCCCTACACAGCCCACCTCCGTGTGAAGGTGTACAGATGAGGTACTGAGCAGCATGGAAACACAGATAAGACCTTGGTCTCTTTTCAGTCCTCTTTTCATTCTTCCCAATCAGTTACCTGGAGAAAGTCTCCTCTGGACACTGATATGTACTTGCCACCTCATTAACGCTTCGAATCTCCCTTTCTAATGGGGAGAGCAGATCTAAGACTCCCTCAGTAGCTGGCAACAAAATCATGCTCAGTTTAATCGCATCGCTTCTGTTTTCTGTTTTCATTTTACAGTTGTTTTCTGTTTGTATCAAGCGAGTCTGCTTTCCCGCTGATGGTGGTGGCAATGTCTCTCTTTAAAAACGGACCGAGTGAAGCCCGGGCCAGCGTGGCTCGGTTGGTTGGGTGTCAGCCCGTGCACTGAAAGGTTGCCAGTTTGATTCTAGGTCCGTCAGTTTGTGGGCTCCATCCCCGGTAGGGGGTATGCAGGAGGCAGCCAGCCCCTGTCTCGCTCTCACATCAATGATTTTCTCTCTCTCTCTCTCTCTCCTCCCTTCCTCTCTCTCTAAAAATCCATTTTAAAAATAATTTTTAAAAAATTTTAAGAGTTTTCTTCAAAAGAAATGGACTGGCTTAAGTGAAAAAGAAAAATTTATTTTTCAGAAATCAGGAAGTAAATGCCTGTACAGGTGATACATGGGTATGGCCAAACAGTGCTGCCGAGGCCGTTCAAAAATGAGTACCCACAGTGGGGAAAGCCAGGCTCTGCAGCATCCGGCACCAAACAGCTGCTCTGTCAGTGTGACTGTTGCTGCACTAAAGCCAAGCTTCTCTCTGCTGGATGCTGACACACTTTTGGAGCCAATCTAGAGCCTGTATTGTTAGCTAATTATCAAATAGGCTAGTGCTAATATGTGTTTTTGCCAAGTCACTCAAGGGACTACTCTGTGCCCAAGGCCAACGAATGCATCATGGATCCCAGATTCCCTCCCATTCGAGGGTTCTTACATGCCTGTATGTTCAGTACCAAAGTCAGCATTAACTCGTGACAGTCCCAGGGCTGGAGGCAGAGATAGCTAGTTCCTCTGTCACCCTGACACCAGTCAGAGAAGATTCTGCCACATTTGTTTAGTGTTTACTCATTCATTCATTCCAGACACACTTACTGAGCATCTATTTTGTTCCAAGCATTGTTGTAGGGCCTGGGGGGACATTAGTGACATATATATATATATATATATATATATATATATATATATATTTTTTTTTTTTTTTTTTTACTCCCTGCCCTTGTGGAGTTTACGTTCTGACAATGGCCAGTATGTATAATACACATCCGAGTGAGGCAGCATGTTGGAATATGACTACTGGGGGGAGAAGGGGATGAGCAGAGTAAGGAGACTTGGGATTGCTGGGGTGGGGCAGGTGGTAAATGTGATGGTTGGGGTTGGCCCTGTTGGAAAGGCAGCATCTGTGAAGACTTGAAAGAGGTGAGAGAGCCTGGAGAGACTGTTCAGAGCGCAAACTCCACACTGAGATGAGTGTGCCCCTGGCACGATGGAGCGATAGCAGAGGCGGGAGCTGAGGGAGCCAGGGGAGAAGATGAAGTCAGAGAGACCTCGGGCAAGGGTTCTTAGAGACCATTAGGAGGACTTAGGCTTTTTCATGGAGAGAAATGGGCGAGGGACATGGCTTGTTCACAGCGGAGGAATGACAGGGCCTGCTCCATGTTTAAAGGCTCCTTCTGGCCACTGCGCTGATAAGGCATGTGGGGTCCGAGGTGGAAGCAGGGAGGCCAGTTAGAAGTCCAGGCAAGAGGTGATGGGCCAGGGTTGAGGTGGTGAAAATGACAAGAAGTGGACACAGATTCTAGATCTATTTGTAAAGTAAAGGATTGAACTATATGACCCAGCAATTTCACACCTACGTTTATGATCAAGAAAACTGAAAACGGCCCGCTGGCATGGTTCAGTGGTTGAGCATGGACCTGTGAACCAGGAGGTCATGGTTTGATTCCCAGTCAAGGCACATGCTCGGGTAGTGGGCTCAATCCCCAGTGTGAGGTGTGCAAGGAGGCAGCCAATCAATGATTATCTCTCATCATTAATGTTTCTGTCTCTCTCCCTTCCTCTCTGAAATCAATAAAAGTCAATACAAATATATTTTTTTAAAAAAAAACTGAAAACGGGCATTTTTTTTTAATCTTCACTCTAGAATATTTTTCCATTGCTTTTTAGAGAAAGTGGAAAGGAGGGAGAAGAGGGAGAGAGTGAGACAGACAGAGACGGAGACATCAATTGGTTGCTCCCCGCATGTGCCCCAACCCAGGCCAAGGATTGAACCTGCAACCAAGTACATGACCTTGACCGAGAATTGAACCCATGATCCTTCAGTCCAAGGACCAATGCTCTAACACTGACCAAAACTGTCCAGGGCTAAAAACAGGTTGTCAACAAAAATCTGTGCACCAATGGTCATAACAGCATTGTTCATAATAGGAAGGAAAAAAGCTATAAACCACCCAAATATTCATAAATGAATGGATAAGCAACATGTAGTATATCCAATGGAATATTCTTTAGCCATAAAAAGGAATGCTGAGCCTGGCCGTGTGACTCCGTTGGTTGGGTATTGTCCCATGCACTGTGAGGTTTTAGGTTTGATTCCCAGTCAGGCCATATGCCCAGGTTGCATTTTTTTGTTTGTTTGTTTTGCTTTTCTAATTCTTTTTTTAAATAGATTTTTACTGATTTCAGAGAAGAAGGGAGAAGGAGAGTGAGAGAGAAACATCAATGATGAGAGAATCATTGGTGCTGCCTCCTACACTCCCCCTATTGGGGATCGAGCCTACAACCCCGGGCACATACCCTTGACCAGAATTAAACCTGGGACCTTTCAGCCCTAACTGGTTTGGCTAAGTGGAGCATTGGCCTGTGAACTGAAGGGTCCCAGGTTCGATCCCGGTCAGGGTCATGTACCTTGGTTGCAGGCACATCCCCAATTTGAGGTGTGCAGGAGGCAGCTGATCGATGTTTCTCTCTCATCGATGTTTCTGACTCTCTATCCCTCTCTCTTCCTCTCTGGAAAAAATAAAACAATAAAACATATTTTTAAAAAATAAAAACCTGGGACCTTTCAGTCCATAGGCCAACACTCTATCCACTGAACTAAACCAGCCAGGGCAGGTTGAGGGTTTGATCCCCAGTAGGGGGCATGCAGAGGCAGCCAATCAATGTTACACTCTCACATCAATGTTTCTCTTTCTCCCTCTCCCTTCTGCTCTCTCTCTCTAAAAATCAAAAGACTATCCTTTAAAAAAAAAAAAAAAGAATGCTGAATGAAAGAAACTAAATACAAAAGGTCATGCAGTATATGATTCCATGTATATGAAATGTCTGGAATAGGAAAACTCATAGAGATAGAAAGCAGTTGGGTGGTTGTCAGGGATGGGGGAGAGAGAGAATGCAGAATGACTGCTAATAGACATGAGTTTTCTTCTGGGGGTGATGAAAATGTTCTGGAACTAGATAGTAATGACAGTTATACAACACTGTGTATATAATGAAGCCACTGCACTGTGTACTTTTAAATGATTAAAATGATGGCTTTTATATTGTGTGAATTTACCTCAGTAAAATGTGAAGGATTTATTGATGGATTTGATGTGGGAGTTAAAGAAAGAGGTCAAGGGTGACAGCTGGAAGGATGGAGAAGACTGGGTGAGACAGGTTTGGGTGGAAGAGCAGGAGCACAGTTTGGGTGTAAACTTGAAATATGATTAGATCTACTAGTTTGGAGCTAAGGGAGAGACCTAGGATGGAGATCTAAGTTTTGAAGTCAGCATCAGCCCATAGGTGGTAGTTAGGGCCTGAGACTGGACGAGATCACCATGTTTGTGAGGGCAGGTAGAATGGAGAAGTTCATGGGCTGAGGCAAGGGCATCCCAGCATTAAGAGATCAGGAACAGCTGAATCCGGTTTGGCTCAGTGGATAGAGCGTCGGCCTGCGGACTGAAAGGTACCAGGTTTGATTCCGGTCAAGGGCATGTACCGTGGCTGCGGGCACATCCCCAGCAGAGAGTGTGCAAGAGGCAGCTGATTTCTCTTTCATTGATGTTTCTGACTTTCTATCCCTCTCCCTTCCTCTCTGTGAAAAATCAATAAAATATATTTTTTTAAAAAATAGAATAATAATTTAAAAAGAGAGAGAGATCAGGAACAGGAGGAGGAACCAAAGAGGGACACAGTGTGATTACAAGGTAGGAAGGAGAAGGATACACAAGGGAATGTATTGTCCAGAAAGCCAAGAAACCAAAAAAAAAGGGGGGGGGGTAGAACATTCAATTTGTCAAATGCTTCTGATAGGCCAAATAAATGAGAACCCAGGTTAACCTTGGTTAACCCAGGCCATTCATGACTTTGGCAAGAGTTGTTTCAATTGAGTAATTTGGGCTAAAGCCTGATTCAAAGGAGAATAGGAAGAGAATGGAAGAAAATGAGTATAGAAAATTATTTTAAGTTTGAGAAGCTTTTGGAAAGGGGGATAAGAAATGAATAATGGCTAAAGGAAGAATTAGAGGCAAGGAAGGAATTGTTTAAGGTGGACATTTAGTAGCATGTTTGTATGCTGATGAGGTTGGTCCATTGGAAGAGGAGGACATTGGTGACATGGGGGAGAGAGAGTTGCTGGAGCAGTGTCCTTGAGTGGGCAAGAAAGAGTGTGACCTAGTGCATAAGTGGAGGGTTGATTTAAACAGCTCCAGGAAGAAGATGGGGAATATGAGCATGCAGAGAGTTTAGGGAAACTGGTAGAGAGTTCAGGGAAACTTGCCTCTAGCTGCATCGGTTTTCTCAGGAGAATAGGAAACAAGGTCAGCCACTAAAGGGAGGAAGGGAAAGCGGGGATGAGAATATGTAAAATCATCCAGGAGAATGGGAGATTGCTTGAGTGGAGGAAGGGAATGTAGTCAGAATCTAGTCAGATGGCCAGGCAACTAGAGGAAGGCACAATTAGGGCTGGTGGCCAGGAATTTAAAGTGACACAGTCAGCATGGTTACATGGATTTCTCCAGGCACATCCAGCTGCACAGCTCCAAACATGGAATAAGCAAAGACTCAAATTTAACCAACACTGTGACTTCAACAAGCAAGTGTGAAGAAGTGAGAAAGGGGATAGTCTGAGCCATACACAAGGGAATGAATCTAATGATAGGTCATGGAGTGTGTGCTCAGTAAGAGAAGCAGAGAGACCAAGATGTTGAGGGATGAGGGAAAGAGATGTAGGATGGATTGAAGGTTCTAGGGAGGGGAGAGGGCCAAGGAGTATGCATGTTAGGTTACAAAGAGGAATATCCCAGCAGTGGTTCCAGGGTGATGTGCAAGAAAACGACTTAATGGAAGATGAGTGATTGGTGATGAGGTCCAGAGGATGAGAATGAGCGAGGAAGGATTATCAAGGAACTAAGAGGGCAGGGAGTTGAGGGATCAAGTGCTTGTACAATGAAATCACTAAAAATGAATTCAGGAACAGAGATGGATATTGATGGTAGAGAAGCATGAAGAAATGCAGGTGAGACCTAACCAGTTTGGCTCAGTGGGTAGAGTGTCGGCCTGCGGATGAAGGGTCCCAGGTTTGGTTCCAGTCAAGGGCATGTACCTTGGTTGTGGGCGCAACCCCAGTAGGGGGTGTGCAGGAAGCAGCTGATCAATGTTTCTAACTCTCTATCTCCCTTCCTCTCTGTAAAAAAAAAAAAATCAATAAAATATATTTTTAAAAAAGAAAGAAAGAAATGCAGGTGAGTGGCCTGTTGTCAGTAATGACTGCAACAAGGAGCTCTCATTCCTCAGGTTCAGCAATTGTAGAAGCACAGAGACCAGTGTCTATGAGAGAGAGAGGGTTTCAGTTAGAGGAGGAAGGGAAAGGAACCTTTGGAAGGAGGTTAATGACATGGGGGACTTTGCTGCTGATGGATGGGAATTCCAGAGCCCAGTGGACATGTTTCAGGAGTTGGGTAGAAGTGGAAGAGGACATAAGGCGTGATGTTGGGGTGCCGATGGTGTGGGTAAGGCTGTGAGTGTGGTGAGGGATGGATGTCCAGGACTCTCTGCTGGCCATTGTGGGAAAAGGCCAAGGTGCTCTGGAAGACACAGTCTTCCTGTGAGAGTCCAGACCATTCAGTGGAGGGTGGGACCCAGGGGGCAAGAGGTATGATTCCCAATGCAAGAGACTCGATCTTGCCCTCTAGCAGGAGAAGGGCAGTCACTCTGGGCGCACAGGGCTCTCTTTTGGCATCTCCTTAAAGAGTAGTCAGTCACCTGAGCCAAGGGGCTCAGGAGCCAGAGGACTCTGGATCCCATGCACTGGCAGACTCTCCTTTCCATCACGAGCCAGTGCATGGCAGCACCCCACCCAGATGTCCTGCGCAGTGTTCTTGATCATCACTTACCCATCCAGCTGATCACTGTATCTCTAGCTTCTAAACACACCCACTGGCCTGTATTAGATGTTCCCTTAAATACTCGCCCAGGAGAATGGGAGGATGGCTGGGTGGAGCAGTCCACTGCAGGGGCGCCATACATGGCACAGGGGGCCAAATGTGGCGGGGATCTCCCTTTTTCACATCCAGCACAGAAAGAGAGATGGAGCCTGTTCTGAATGGAGGCAGCCGGGGATTAAGAAAAGTGAAGAGAAGGTAGAAGAAAGCTGGGTGCTCGGTGGGAACCTGTCTTCTCTCTCATGGAGGGACAGGACGGGGGACCCGGAACCCACGCAGCAAGTTTATTTTATACTCCAAAATACAAAGGGGTTGTACTGGAAAACTTAGCATAAAAGGACCTTGGGTGGGCCCAGGTCTTATTTCCTCATTCTCAGTGCTAGACAAGATTTACACATCGTTAGTCCTACTCCCAAGGACACCTGGGCAAAGTCAAGAGTCAAGCTGGTAATACATCAGCCTTCTTGGTGAAGCCTGTTTTCAGGGCGTGGCTCTGCTTTATGGCCTTGAGTTCAGCTTGACAATAATTAAAGAAACGCCCTTGTGTCTTTCCCCGGGGGTCCTCTAAAGTCCACGTGTCAGGCACTGTGATAAGCCCTTCCCATGGATTTTCTCCTTCAGCCTCACAACAACCCCTCAAGATTGGTACTATCTTGGGATAGGGGCTATCCCAAGTTACATCTGAGGAGCCTGAGTGTAGAGAAAGGGCAGGAGCTTATCCAAGGTCACACAGCGAAGGCATTTGCAACACTGGTCTTCTAAGTCCCCACGTGGGGGGTTAACAACTGACCAAGTGTGGGAGGACATCTTCTTCCTCAAACCCATGCAAAGAAGCTCTGGGTCTGAACCGGGAGACCTCCCCAGGCTCCTGCCTCCCTCTCCTGTTGGATTCACATCTACCCATCCATTTTCTTTTGTTCTCTTCCCCAAATCCTCTATTGCTTCCCACCCACGATCATTTCAGAAGTCCTTGTTTTTGTTTCCACCACAGATGTGAAGAGCTGGCTGGTGATGTTTGGATTTCAACTCAGCAACATAATCCCTGGCTTCCCAAGAGCCAAAATGTATTTCGTGCCTCCTCCCTATGAGCTGTCAGAGAGTCAAGCAAGCGAGAATGGACAGGTAAGCGGGGGTTCCTACCGAGAACACGAAGGATGGTCACCGTTCCCTTTGGCAAACAGAACTGCATGGGAGCCCAGGGCGCGTGGGCAGAGGGGGACACCGGAGCTGGGTATAAAAGATGCATGAATCACGGCAACTTCCCAGGAAAGCCAGTCTCCATGCTGTCACCTGGCTGGCGCAGCATGCAATTTCTTCAGAGCCTCAATTATGACCTTAATTTTGGTATCGTGATCTGCTCAGTATATACCCTTGAGTTACTCCTTGATTAACAACAGCACAGAGAAATCTAGCAGCCTACTACCATCTGCACTGCCTGTAATACCATAAACCTTTCGGCTTTTATGGGGCGTCATAAAAGGATGCTTTGCCGTTTCTGTCCCATTAAAGCATATTTTTATGCCCTGCATAAAACGTCAGGGTTTTATGGCCCAAACGTATACAGATTGAGTTTTGAGTTTTCAGTACAGAATCTGTCCTTGGTTCTCTCGGTGATGACCGAAGGGTGGTCATTTTCCACGTGGGTGCAGCTCCGAGCTCCGCCACAATGGGGTGGGCAGGGTGGACGTCCGTGTCTGAGAGCCCCCCTCCTTCACCCCTCACGGAACCGGCACTCAGCACCCTCAGGGCCTGAAAGGTCCCAGCTGCTCTGGAGAACTGTCCAGACTGTGTAACGAGAGTGACAGAGCGACAAGGAGGAGCCGCTGGGTAATTGAGAACAGCCTTCTCTCCACCCGGCCCCTCAGGGACCACTCAGCGGATGAACAGCCATCATTTCTCTCATTTATCTAAGTGCCATTACCTCCCACACACAGCCTCGCCCATTATCCCAGCCTGTCCCCCAGCCACCAGTGGAGACGAGTTGTAATTTGTGAGTGGAGAAGGGAAGGCCGAGGCAAAACCATGATTTCTTCCCGCTGCGGAGCCAGGGCGAACATCCAAGGCAAATGACTCAGAGCCTGGGGACTATGCCTCTGGCCCACAAAGCCAGGTGCACCTCAGACATTCATATGGTCACAAACCACCCAGGGCCATGGTCGGCCAACTGCGGCTGGTGAGCCACATGCAGCTCTTTGGCTCCTTGAGTATGGCTCTTCCACAAAACACCACGGCCTGGGCAAGCCTATTTTGAAGAAGTGGCATTAGAAGAAGTTTAAGTTTTGCCGAAATCAGTTTGGCTCAGTGGATAGAGCGTCAGCCTGTGGACTGAAGGGTCCCAGGTTTGATTCCGTTTAGGGGCATGTGTCTTGGTTGTGGGCACATCCCCAGTAGGAGGTGTGCAGGAGACAGCTGATCAATGTTTCTAACTCTCTATCCCTCTCCCTTCCTCTCTGTAAAAATAATAATAATAACAATAATAATAATAATAATAATAATGATAATAATAAATTTTTTTAAAAAAGAAGTTTACGTTTAAAAAATTTGGTCCTCAAAAGAAATTTCAATCATTGTACTATTGATATTTGGCTCTGTTGACTAATGAGTTTGCAGACCACTGACCTAGGATATCTGGTTAGACTGCGTCTCCTAAGTGAGGCCTGAGATTTCTGTTCTTGTTTATTCTACCCGGGCAGGCCCAGAGGTTCCCCTGCTCCCAGCCATATTTTGAGTAGCAAGGTCTTAACCCCAGAAGTTCATGAACATCCAGGACATTGGCCTCAAAAAAATTTAGTCACAGCAGCCGGGTCCCCAGCTGCTCAAACACACACCCCGCCCTTCAGGCCAGGACACTCCCACGTGTGAAGTGGGCAAGGCAGCTGCCGAAACATCAGAATTTGGCGAACCTCTTCCTCCTCCGAGGGACAGTCCAGGCGATGGGTAGGCCTGGGCGCAGGGGCCAGCAAGGTGGCAAACCTCCATACCGTCGCTTTAGTCAGGGACAGAGTTCCAGCTGGCAGGCCACACCCCCTGAGCCCTGAAACGGCCAACCTGTCCCAGTCTCCAAAGGTAAGCCTCGCCCGGCCGGTGCGGCTCAGTGGGTTCAGCTTCGTGCCATGCACCAGGAGGTCACCTGTTTGATTCCTGGTCAGGCACATGCCCTGGTTGTGGGCTCCAATCCCAACAGGGGGCGTGCAGGAGGCAGCCGATCGATGATGTTTCTCTCTCTCTCCCTCTCCCTTCCTCTCTGAAATCAAGAAAAACATATGTTTTCAAAACAGTCAGTGCAGCCCTAACTGGTTTGGCTCAGTGGATAGAGCTGCAGACTGAAGGGTCCCGGGTTCGATTCCAGTCAAGGGCATCTACCTTGGTTGCGGGCACATCCCCAGTAGGGAGTGTGCAGGAGGCAGGTGATCGATGTTTCTCTCGCATCGCTGTTTCTAACTCTGTATTCCTCTCTGTAAAAAAATCAATAATTTTTTTTTAATCAATAAAATATTTAAAAAGAGAGAGCAGGGCCAAAACCGGTTTGGCTCAGTGGATAGAGCTTCGGCCTGTAGACTGAAGGGTCCCAGGTTCGATTCCGGTCAAGGGCATGTACCTTGGTTGTGGGCACATCCCCAGTAGGGAGTGTGCAGGAGGCAGCTGATCGATGTTTCTGACTTTCTATCCCTCTCCCTTCCTCTCTCTAAAAAAAAATCAATAAAATATTTTTTTTAAAAAAAAGAGAGAGAGAAGGAAAAATAAAACAGTCAGTGCACGTCCTCAAAGACGCAACCCTCGGGCTTGCAGGGAGGCCACGCTTTTCCCTGTCTGCCCCGTCTGTAACGAGCTTGCCAGCCCGTGCCAACGGTCTCAGCTCTCGTGTTTTCTCATGCCCGCAGCTCATCACGGGGGTCCAGCAGACGACCGAGAGGCACAACCAGGCCTTCCTGGCCCTGGAAGGGCAGGTCATTTCCAAGAAGCTGCACGCCAACATCCGCGAGAAAGCCGGCCACTGGTTTGCCACCACCACGCCCATCATCGGCAAAGGCATCATGTTGGCCATCAAAGAAGGGCGGGTGAGCACGGGCGTGTCCAGCATCGCCAGCGAGGACAGCCGCAAGGTGGCGTCCGTGCTCAACAACGCCTACTACCTGGACAAGATGCACTACAGCATCGAGGGCAAGGACACCCACTACTTCGTGAAGATCGGCGCGGCCGACGGCGACCTGCTCACGCTGGGCACCACCATCGGCCGCAAGGTGCTGGAGAGCGGGGTGAATGTGACCGTGTCGCAGCCCATGCTGCTGGTCAACGGCAGGACTCGAAGGTTCACCAACGTGGAGTTCCAGCACAATACGCTGCTGCTCAGCATCCGCTACGGCCTCACCCCGGACACCCTGGACGAAGAGAAGGCCCGCGTGCTGGACCAGGCCCGGCAGAGGGCGCTGGGCACCGCCTGGGCCAAGGAGCAGCAGCGGGCCAGGGACGGGCGCGAGGGGAGCCGCCTGTGGACTGAGGGCGAGCGGCAGCAGCTCCTGAGCGCGGGCCGCGTGCAGGGGTACGAGGGCTACTACGTGCTCCCCGTGGAGCAGTACCCGGAGCTCGCAGACTGCAGCAGCAACATCCAGTTCTTAAGACAGAATGAGATGGGCAAGAGGTAACACCCTCGCCGGCTGCCATCCCGTGTCTGGGTGGCTCGGCGGGGGTAACTGTCCTCTCCTCTCCTAAGGAGATGAACACCTAACAAGGGGGCACTGACGGCTGGGCTGCTTTGGGGACCGGCGGCCAGCAAGCAGGCTCACATTTTTTGAGTTTCCAAATGCTGCTGGCCACGCGCGACGTCCCACCTCCCAAAGCAGACTGAAGCCCGGCTGACGATTCCGAGAGAAAGAAAACACACACACACACACACACACACACACAACCAACAACACACGACGCAAGCGAATGAATGAATGAGTGAACGAACGAGCAAACACACACAATGTTCCAAGTTCCCCTAAGTAACAGACGACCCACTTGTTCTGGGTCTACGCAGGAAAGAGACGCAAAACGTCCAAAAGGAATAAAAGAGAAGACACGCACACACACACATACACACGCACACACATGCACACACGCACACACGCACCCACGCACGCAAATAAACCGAAAAGCAAAACAAACACGCGACTGAAAAACAAAGAGATGAAGGCGAGCAGGCCTCCTGTGCTGTTACCTCATTGAGTCACAGGTGAGGGGCGCCGAGACTGCCCCGGACCCAGCCCTCCCAGCGGAGGAGACCCCATCGGACTGCTTGAGGATGGACAAACTGCTCCCTGCCGGCGTTTTTCCTTTCAATACAGGTGCATTCAGAACACGACTTGGGGGCGATCTGTGTGTAGCGACTGGGGAGGGCGGGGGGGGGCCTACACGTGAAAGAGTGAGCACTGGAAATACTTTTTAAAGAGAAATTTTAAAAAAATGAAAATAAAAAAAAACACGAGGGGGTGGGGAGCAGAAAAAGGAGATTTCCTAGCCAGCGTCAAGGCGAAACAATACCGTTCAGCACTTAACTCTCAGGCCCCCACCCCACCCCACCCCCGGGCACCGAGGGGCCTGAGCCGACCTACGGGAGCGCGGAGTGTGCACTCGAATTCCGAACGGCGGCTCTGGTCCCCGCAGATGAATTTCATCCTCTTTCGTCTTTGAAGATTCCATTGTGGACAGTAATCCGCAGTTACAGGGTGTAGTCCGTCTAGATTCCGTAGTTCGTGGGTTATCAGTTGCAGTAGAGGTGTGGCATTGTGACACTCTTTTGCTAACGGGCACCACTTCAGATCACCCTGTACATAGCTGAGCCTCGAGGCACAATCACTGTTTCCGATTTAAAATTCTTAGTGTGTTTGTTTGGTCCAGAAACTGAGACAATCACATGACAGTCACCACGAGGAGAGAAAACAAAACAAAACAAAAAAAAGTTAAAAAAAAAAAAAAAAGAAAGAAAACCCATCCAAAAAAAAAAAAAATACAACAACAAACAAAAAAGAGTTTTAAAAAAAACACACACAAAAAAAAAATGTCTAATAAGAACTTTGGTACAGGAACTTTTTTGTAATATACATGTATGAATTGTTCATCGAGTTTTTATATTAATTTTAATTTGCTGCTAAGCAAAGACTAGGGACAGGCAAAGATAATTTATGGCAAAGTGTTTAAATGGTTTATACATAAATAAAGTCTCTAAAACTCCTGTGGACACTGGTCTTCTGTGGAAATGCTTTTAGAGGACACAGTGAACGTCGCTAGAGAAAGGGGGATGCGCTGGAATGTTGGAGTTTTGGAGGGGGTTTTTTGCCGGAGGCATCTCAGTGCCCCCAAAACTGCTCTCCATTCTAGACTGGCCTCTTCTTTCACCTGCAGCCCCCTCCCTCACGAAACAGGTGGACACGTGATTCTGGGTGGGGCCTACGGGCAGTGAGGACCCCCGGCCCCACCCAGGCTAAATGGGTCCCTGCAGGCCCCCTGGGAAGGGCCAGCAGGAAATTGACAGCAAACACCTCCACACTTTGGGAAACATGCATGTGTCTGTGTGGTTCTGTGTGTGAGTGTGTGTATGTCGAGCATGTCAAACTTTCGGCCCGCAGGCCGCATGCCTCATTTGTTTGGCCGGTGTGAGCCTTTGAGTCTGACGTGTTGGTGTATGTGTTTGTATCTTCTTCCAGATTAGGCCAGTTTCCTTCCAAATGTGCGCACTTTGGACAACTCAAGTAAGAAGAGGACTTAGGATGTAGATGAATTTTTGTGCACCAATCCCAGTTAGATTATCATTCATAGCTAATATTTATAGACGCTGAGAACAGTGCCAAGTGCTCAGCACACAATACTTGTACCTAATCCTCACTTTTTATTCACTCAACATCATCATACTGAGCTGGCCATGTGCCAGGTCCCGTGCTCCGTTGTGGGGACAGACGAGGTGAGTGGACATAAACAGGGGTCCTCACTTCGTGAGACTCACGGTCAGGGTTGCAGAGAGACAGCAGTCGAACAATGCCACAAGGAAGTGAAGAAAATGACAGGGGTGTTTATGCCGAAAGGGACAGACTGATAAAACTGTGGGTGCACGTGATTGGGGGTGTGACCTAGACTGGGAATGCCACAGAAGTTGCTGAGGTCTCAAAGTAGGAGGTGGCCAGGGGAAGAGGAGGACACGCGTTCCAGACCAGGCAGCAGCCTGTGCAAAGGGCCTGTGGTGAGCCGGTCGCCTGGGGGAACGCAGAGGAGGATGACGCGGACTCAAGATACAAAGGTTGAAGGCTGCGTTTTTTTCAAACTAAACACAAGAGGGAACCATTGTAATGTCACCAACAAGTGCCCTGGTGCCGGGAGGACAGGCAGGGGCGCGTGGTCCTCTGTGAGAGAGGAAGGAAGAGGCTGCCGGCCACTGGCCCCAGGTGAAGGCACTCTGTACGACAGGGGAAGAAATGGGATTGAGCCGAGCGGACAGGTTGCAAAGCCTTCACTGCACAGGGGAGGGACCAGGCCAGGCATCCCCTAGCCCAGCGGTCGGCAAACTCATCAGTTCACAGAGCCGAACATCAACAGGACAACGACTCAAATTTCTCTCTAGAGCCAAATGTTTAAACTTCTTCTAATGCCACTTCTTCAAAATAGGCTTGCCCAGCCGAAACCGGTTTGGCTCAGTGGATAGAGCATCGGCCTGCTGACTGACAGGTCCCAGGCTTGATTCCGGTCAAGGGCATGTACCTTGGTTGCGGGCACATCCTCAGGAGGAGGTGTGCAAGAGGCGGTTGATGGATTTTTCTAACTCTCTCTCTCCCTTCCTCTCTGTGAAAAATCAATAAAATATATTTTTAAATATATCTACACTCGCCCAGGCCGTGGTATTTGGTGGGAGAGCCACACTCAAAGGGCCGAAGAGCAGCGTGTGGCTCGCGAGCCGCAGTTTGCCGACCACGGCCCTAGCCGGAAAGTGGTGGGATCAGATTCCAAGCAGATTTCAAAACTTCTCCAGGGTACCTCACCCCGCACCCCTTAATCACGCTGCCTCCCGGCCATCTCGCCAGGCGGGTGTTTCCCGGGTGGAAGGAAACGGGGAGAGAGGCTTTGCACCCTGTCAACATCACCAACAGGTCCCGCAAACCGGGGGCCTGGACGTGTTCCAGAGACTTCTTCCTCGGAAGCACACGCAAACCCTATCTGTACCCCAAGTGCCATTATCCTTCAGGGAAAAACAGGAGGCAAGAAACAGCTCCTCCCCGTGCTCGGACCCAGCTGTCCCGTTCAACCCAACAGGCATCAGGACCATGCGGGGGTGAACCCACAGAACAGCCTCTGGATTGAGTCCTGCTTTGGTGGGAGCTACAAGGGGCATGACCACCATGTCCCGTCTCTCTGGGGTACATGCAACCATGGGGCCCAGCAAGGCAGGGAGCTGATCTCAGGCAAGAGGGCAGCCAGCTGAGCCCCGAGTTCAGGCAGGAAGCCCCAGAGGGCTGGACATCCAGCGAGGCTGACACAGGATATGGTCACCCGAGTTTTACTAGAACCCGAAACCCTCCCCTATGCCAGCCATCTCTGAGTGATCTGTGGGTGAGCCCAGGAGGGAATGTGTGCCCGCTTCTGGAAGTATTTGCACACGGACATAGAATTCCAGAAGGCGGCACAGGGTACAAGACAGGGTACAGGTGCCCTCGAAGTCAGCCTGCCTGGGAACTGGCCCTAACTCGACACTCACTGGACAGGGGGACCTGGGAAGGTCCTAGTGGATCCATTAGGCCGGTGGTCGGCAAACCGCGGCTCATGAGCCACATGAGGCTCTTTGGCCCCTTGAGTGTGGCTCTTCCACAAACTACCACGGCCTGGGCGTTAGAAGAAGTTTAAGTTTAAAAAATGTGGCTCTCCGAAGAAATTTCAGTCGTTGGACTGTTGATATTTGGCTCTGTGGACTAAGGAGTTTGCGACCACTGCTTTAGGCTGAGTAGCAGCAGCCGCTTTGCAAGATAAACACATGCTAAACAAAAAGCTGACCCCTCAGTCATATGGGGTCCAGGGAGGGTCAGCGATGGGACTTGGTGACTGTGCTCGGTCGCCCAAAGTCCCCGGCTCCTCCCATCGGTGGCTCGGCCTTCATCCAAGCCCTCTGGCTCTTTGACGTCCTCCCCATCCCGCTGGTTGATGGGAAAAGAGACGCAAGGTCACGTGGGTCATGATTGCCAATGGGCCCCACCTGGAAAAGGAGTACGGTCCCCCGCTCTGCGCACGCCCCACAGGGTGGCATGAACCCCACGGCCGCCACAAGAGCCTGAAAATGCAGCCGGACTGGGAGCCCAGGCAGGGGGAGACGATGCCGGTGAGGCCGAGCAGTCTGCGCACAACGCAGCATCTGAGAGCCTCAGTTTCCCCCTGGGAGGCCAGACAGACAGGGCTGCTGGGGTGATTAACTGAAACACGGCCTCTGTTGTTGGCACAGGTAAGTACTCACACGGTGGGATTTTTTTTTTTTTTTTGCTTTATTCCTTTTTTGTTTGTTATTGTGTAAAATTTTATATTTGTCTTTTTCCCCCAAGCTGGGTCTTATTATTATTACACTAGAGGCCTGGTGCATAGCAGTCGTGCACTTGATGGGGGGGGGGGGTCTCCTCAGCCTGGCCTGCACCCGCTCGCAGTCCGGGACCCCTCGGAGGATGTCCGCTTGCTGGCAGTCATGCATCTGCCAGGGGTCCTTAGTGCTGCAGGGGGGTGGGGGGGAGGACTAATGAGTTTGCAGACCACTGGTCTAAAGTAAAAGATGAGCTCACAAGCCAATGGGGGCAGGGGGTGGGCACAGTAGAGTAAAAGCTGGCACAGAAGAGATGCCTAGAGATGCTGAGCTCAGAGGAGAGGCCAGAGGTCTCTCCCGAGCACTGCAGCGAGGGGCTGTGGGTGGGGAAACCCCAGGTAGGGGTGGAGAGGGCACCCTGGGGTTGGCAGGAGGGAGACGCACAGCAGAGCAATGGTGGTGCAAGAGGCCCCTGGTTGCCTATGAGAATCACCTGGGAATTTCCTATCCTCGGCCGTGACCTCCAGCTCCCGGGGCAATTAAATCAGACTTTCCACAGGTGTGGTCTGGGCACCGGCGGGCTCGAGACTCCCCAGGTGGCCTGCAGGTGCTGGCCTGCACCCCCAGTCCCGGAGGCACGTGGCCTGAGACAGGCCGGTCAAAGAGGACGAGGCAAGAATGAAAAGCAGGCCTAGACGCTGGAGGTTCTCCTGCCGGGCCCTCGGAGCCTAAGCTGGGGTTCTCGTAACCGAGGAGAAATCGGACTGGCAAGTCCTCCGATTAGCAAAGTGGAGGGGTAGGAGGGAGGGGGGTGAGAAAGCACAGAGCCTGGGAGACTGCCCCAGCCCGGAGGGGGGGGAGAGACAGAGGGAGAGCCCCTCACACAGGGCAGGAGTGGGACGTGAGGACGGGCTTCTGTCCCCTCTCGGGGGTGGGGACAGTGTCTGTATGGCCTAGAACACCCAGGGCAGGAACTGGGGGGCTCTCTCCAGGGGAAGCCTCATGGTGCCAAAGTCGCTTCTTCCCCATCGCACCTGGGAGAAAGGAGAACTCTTGGGAGCGGGTTTAAGAAGTCCAGCTGAGCCGAGACCGGTGTGGCTCTGTGGATAGAGCGTCGGCCTGCGGACTGAAAGCTCCCAGGTTCGATTCCGGTCAAGGGCATGTACCTTGGCTGCGGGCACATCCCCAGTATGGGGTGTGCAAGAGGCAGCTGATCAATGTTTCTCTCTCATCGATGTTTCTGACTTTCTATCCCTCTCCCTTCCGCTCTGTAAAAAATCAAAATATATTTTTTTTTAAAAAAAGAAGAAGTCCAGCTGAGCCTGGCCCATGGGGCTCTGTGATTGCGCATCGACCTATGAAACAGGAGGTCAGGGTTCGATTCCAGGTCAGGGCACAGGCCTGGGCTGCAGCTGATCAGTGATTCTCCCTCCTCATTGATGTTTCTCTCTCTCCCTCTCTCACTTCCTCTCTGAAATCAGTAAAGAATTTTTTTAAAAGAAGTCTAGCCAAAACCGTTTTTGGCTCAGTGGATAGAGTGTCGGCCTGCAGACCGAAGGGTCCCAGGTTCGATTCCGGTCAAGGCCATGTACCTTGGTTGCAGGCACATCCCCAATAGGGGATGTGCAGGAGGCAGCTGATCGATGTTTCCGACTTTCTGTCCCTCTCTCTTCCTCCCTGTAAAAAATCAATAAAATATATTTTTAAAATGATAAAAATAAGTCTGGCTGAGCACTAGCTGGTTTGCTCAGTGGATAGAGCATCAGCCGGCAGATTGAAGGGTTCCAGGTTCGATTCTGGTCAAGGGCATGGACCTCGGTTGCAAGCTCTGTCCCTGACCCGGTGGGGGGTGTGCAGGAGGTATACAATCCATGTGACTCTCTCCCATTGGTGTTTCTCTCGCTCTAGCTCTCCCCCTCCCTTCCACTTTCTCTGGAAATCCATGGGAAAATATCCTCAGGCCCAGCCGGTGCGGCCCAGTGGTCGAGCATCGACCTACAAACCGGGAGGGCACAGTTTGAGTCCCGGTCGGGGCACAGGCCCGGGTTGTGGGCTCCATCCCCAGTGTGAGGCGTGCAGGAGGCAGCCCATCAGTGATTCTCTCTCATCGCTGATGTTTCTGTCTCTCTCTCTCCCTTCTCCGTTCCTCTCTGGCATCAATAAAAATAATATTTTCAAAGAGAAAAGAAAAATATCCTTGGGTGAGGATTAACGACCACAAAACGTCTGAGCTGAGGCTTACCTTAAGGCAGTGGTTCTCAACCTTTCTGATGCCTCGGCCCTTTAATACAGTTAGTTCCTCCTGTTGTGGTGACCCCCAACCATGAAATTATTTTCGTTGCTACTTTATAACTGTCATTGTGCTACTGTTATGAAACGTAATGTAAATATCTGTGTTTTCCGATGGTCTTAGGCTCTTCAGCATCGACCCACAGGGGGAGAACCGCTAGCGGGGTCGCCTAACTGTATTAAAGGGTCGCGGCATTAGAAAGGTTGAGAACCACTGCCTTAAGTTGGGGTCCCCTTGGTGGGCCTGAGTCAGGACTTTCCAACAAACTTCTGACCTACCGCACCTACACCCAAGCCCCACTTTCTGTCCTGAGGCTCCCGGGCCGCCCGAACCCTCTCTCCGATGCCCAGAACTGGCGCTCTGGGTGTGAGGCAGCCCTTGAAAAGCCAGCTCTAGCCAGGCTCTCTTCTCAGAGACTGGCTTCATCTCTCCCCAAAGCTCCCCCTCCCCAAGCCTTGGCATTCTCTGGTAAGTTTTCAGTTGGGCCACTAGGTGGCAGCCTTTCCCGTAAGAATCTGGGCGCGGCAGACGGGTGTAGGGAAGGTGACAGGCAGCTAAGTAGGTTGAGAAGCAAGAGTCCACAGAGCCCCCCCTCACCCCTCGCCCAGATGCCTGCCTGGCTGGGACGCCTCCAGAGGCTCCAGATTTCACCGGATGTCTTCTGGGGAGGGAGGATTCCCTCAGTGGAGAGCCCCTGTTCCTCCCTCGCTTCCCCTGACCCAGACCCCAGCCCTTGAGAGCCAGAGGCCTGATCAGGGTTAGGCAGCTCACCCCCTGAGGAGGCATTCAGCAGTACTGGGGTCCCCTCCCGGATTCTGTCCCTCTTCCGGGCCCCATCACCCAGGAGCTGCCCCAGTTCATGAGAACTGACTGCTCTCCGCCCACCCTCCGACCCCCCTCTGCCCCCAGACCTTCAGGCGAAGACACCGGACATCGGAGGACAGAATGGCTGCCGTCTGTCCGTCCAGTGGGGGCAGCCCACAGTGTGCGTCCATGAGTGTCAGAGCACCCCACGTGAGAAATGACAACGGTGAGGAGGCTCAGGGCCTTTCCCTGGGGCTTGGTGGAGGAGCTGGGCCTGAGATGAGGGGACAATGTTTCATTTCCTCCCTCCTATCCTGTCCTGTCCTGTGCTAGGCCCTCCCCCTGGTGTTTCAGCCATAGCAGGGGTGTCTACACCATGGAAATGGGGTGCTCATGCCCGGTCACCGGGCTCCCAGGCGAAGCACGCACCCAGTCACTGGATCACAGACACAGGGGCGCAGAGCCTGCCGCTCGCCTGCATGAGCCACCTCTGAAGTTGTCCCAGCTCCTGAGCGGGCAGGGAGGTCTGTGAGGCCATCCCAGCCAACAACCTTCCTGCGTCCCCCACTCCCCAGGTGGTGTCCCTGACTCAGGCTCTAAGGACAGCCCAGAGTCTTGTCTCAGGAACTCAGCTGAGGACCCCCCCAACCCCACTACCCAGCCTCTAGAAAAAGGGACCATACCATGCACAGGGCAACTGAGGCCGGAGATGGTGCAGAGACCCTGCCCGGGGGGCCAGCAACCACCCCACGTGCTCTTCGCCGGGTCTGGGAGACACCGGCCTGCAGAGAGCCAGGCAGGGCAATCTTGGAAGAAGGCCAGCACAGTGCGGGTGAGGGGGTGGGTCGGGGGAGGGTTAAGCGATATGTGTGGAGTGGGGGACTAGGCGGAGAGTATGACGAGTGTGTGTGTAGGGGTTTTCTCTCTTTTCCACGTCCAACGTGGAAAAAGAGGGGGTCCAGTTTCTGAGGAGAGGAGCTGGGGATTGAGAAATAAAAGACTAGAAGAGAAGACGCAGAAATGGAAATAATAGCTGGGGCTGGCTGAGACCTCTGTTCTCTCTGGTGGAGAGACAGTATCTCCGAGCCCAAGAAGCCGTGTTTATTTCTATCCCCAAAATACCAAGAAGTTACACCAGAAGTTAGGATCAAAGGAGATTATCTGCATTCTTGAGGAGGCCCCAGCATTCCTGGTGCTGAACTGGATTTACATCTCAAAAGTCCCAAAGATGAAGGCCAAGCTGATAACACCTCAGCCTGTTTGGTGAAGCCTGTTCCCAGGGTGTGGCTCTGCCTGTGGCCTGGAGTTCAGCTGACGATAATTAAAGAAATGCCCATGCGTCTTCCCTGGGGGCCCTCCACGTGTGTGTGTGTGTGTGTGTGTGTGTGGTGCGTGTGCATGTGCTCACTGTTGTTTGTATTCCAAGCCAGCATCCCTGTTGAAGGGGAGACTAAAGAATGACCCCTGAGTGTTGGACTTAGCAACACATGGGACTTCTGTGGCCAGAGCCACCTGCTCTGTCCGCTGCGCAGAGAGCCACCTGAGCATACAGAGGCACACACCTCCCGGCTCCAGGCACAAAACACCCGCACCCCAAACACACGCCCGCATCCCACGTCCTGGAGCTCGAGTGGGGATGGTGAGGAGAGGGCCCAGTGCACGGCAAGGGAGGAAGCTGAAGAGCCAGGCCTCCAACCCGGTCACCGGCCTCTGCATCTCCCCTCATCCCCCCCCCCCCCCCCCCCCAACTCACAGAGCACCTTCCTTCAGCCCTCGAGGCCTCACTGGGCTTACTGTTTGCCCTCTTTCTGGCTCCAGGCCTCCATTTGTGAGGTGACCCCCCACTCACGCCTCCCCGGGGGGGGGGGGTGCCTCCCAGAGGGGAATACCCCCACCACCTGGAGAATGGAGTTAGGATCAAAGGAGATTATTTGCATTCTTGAGTAGTCCCCAGCAAACCCAGGCCGTAAACTGTGCCGGTGGGGGTTGGGAATTCCCATGCCCAGGCTAGCACGCCACAGGCATACCTCTGACCCTTGCCCCTGAGGGGAGGGCGGGAAGGGGCAGCCATGTTACTTGTTAACTTACTGATGGGACATTCGTTTCTCTTAGCTCTGGAGCTGGGTGTGGGCACGTGGAGAGGCGGGCTGCAGAGAGAAGGGCTCCTGGTGCTGGTGCCCTCAGAATGCCAGTGACACCAACCTCCATTCAGAGGAGCCCAGAGCTTGGCCAAGCTCTCAGGTGCAAGCTCTCATGTGCAGGTGTAGTCTTCGCTATTTCCTTTGGGGGGCAGGCGGTGATGTTATCCCGGCCACTCTGCAGCCTGGATTTGAATGGCAGGCAAGTCTGGGTCTGAATCCACAGGGTTGCATACCTTTTTGAGGCTGGAGTGAGTTCTGGATGCGGGAAGCGCCACCTCAGACCCCAGGAGGCTGAGCCCAGGGAAGGGCCACGGGTCCCGGTCAGTTCCAGGCAGGGGCCTCCCAGCACTTTCGGTCTGAGGCGGGACCATGGGGTGGCCATCGGAGGGCCTGCAAGCCGCCTGCTGCTGAGCTCCCGCAGGGACATCGGGGAGCTGTCCGGACGGATGGGCCAGAGAGAGTCTGCACCCTGGACCAGGCCAGCAATTGTGACCCAAAGGCACCTCCCCGTCCATCTTTCTCTCCCCGGATTTGGAATACGCCAGGCAGGCTTCCCTCCCGTCTTCTGGTTGGTTTGTTTGGGTGCTTCCGCTATTCACACTTCAGTTCTGTGGGATACCTTTGGGGCTCCGGCAGATGGCTCACCCAGAAAGAGACGGGGTTGTGCTGGGCTTCTCCATGATAAAGCTGCTCTGAGCACAACATCAGAAGCTCTAGCCCAGTTTGGCTCAGCGGATAGAGCATCGGCCTTCGGACTGAAAGGTCCCAGGTCCCTTTCCGGTCAAGGGCATGTACTTTGGTTATGGGCACATCCCCAGTAGGAGGTGTGCAGGAGGCAGCTGATCGATGTTTCTAACTCTCTCTCCCTCTCCCTTTCTCTCTGTAAAATTCAATAAAATATATTTTTTAAAAAGCTCAGAGGCAGGAAGTCAGGGGAGCACGGCATTGCTTGGCCTCAGCCACCAGCAGCTGCTGAAGTGCAGGCAGCGCTGACAGAGGTGTGCGCCCTGCGGCAGACGCCATGTTGCCTGAGATGCGTGTTGAATGAAATATAAAATACTAGAGGCCCAGTGCACAAAATTTGTGCATGGAGGGCAGGGGGGGTGTCCTTCAGCCCAGCCTGCACCCTCTCCAATATGGGACCCCTCCAAGAATGTGCAACTGCTGGTTTAGGCCAGTCACGCCCCCCAGTGACCCAAGTGGAAGCCCTGGTATCTGGGGTTAATTTATGTTCTACAATTAAAACTTTGTAGCCTGGAGTGGAGCCAAGCCTTCTGCTCACTCCCTGGTGATAGCCAGTTCTGTTTGAAACTTTGTAGCCTAGAGTGGAGGCCTAGGCGCTAGGGCTGCAGAAGCCTGGCTTCCTCCATCCCCCCAGCTACCCTAGCCTCTGCCCTCTCCAGCTCCATGGCTGCCGCCATTTCTGTTGGGATAATGTATCTTCTATAATTGAAACTTTGTAGCGTTGAATGGAGGAGTAGGCCAGCAACTGAAAGAGGAAAGCTTGGGCTCCTCCATTGCCAGGGAAACCCAAGCCCCCCACCCTGCTCTCACTGGCTGCAGCCATCTTGGTTGGGTTTATTTGCATAATTTGCTCCTAATTGGCCGATGGGCGTGGCTGTGGGTGTGGCTTGATAGAAGGTGTGGTCAATTTGCATATTACTCTTTTGTTAGATAGGATGGGTCTGGCAGGTGTGGCTCAGTGGTTGAGCATTGACCTATGAACCAGGTCACGGTTCGATTCCCCGTCAGGCCACATGCCCTCGGTGTGGTGCTCAATCCCCAGTTGGGGGTGTGTGCAGGAGCCAGCAGATCAATGATTCTCTCTCTCATTATTGATATTTTTCTCTCTCGTCTTTCCTCTCTGAAATCAATAAAAACATTTTTTTTTAAAAAAGAAGAAGAAAGAGCCTGACTGGTTTGGCTCAGTGGATAGAGCATCTGCCTGCGGACTGAAAGGTCCCAGGTTCGATTCCGGTCAAGGGCATGTACCTTGGCTGCGGGCACATCTCCAGTAGGGGGTGTGCAGGAGGCAGCTGATCGGTGTTTCTTTCTCATCGATGTTTCTAACTCTCTATCCCTCTCCCTGCCTCTCTGTAAAAAAATCAATAAAATATACCTTTTTAAAAAAAGAGAAATATAGAATACATACCTTCTCATTACCATGGACGAGTTGTTCACCTTTGTGCTGCATTTGGGTTCTCTCCCGCCCCTCCCTGCCTCTGAACAGCCCCAGTGGTGACGGCCCAAACGCATCAGCTTGTAGCTCCCGAGAGCCGAGTGCTCTCCGTAACTGTGACACGCTGTCACTCTCGGGGCGCTTAACAGCGACGCGGTGATACGGCCTGCGGGGCCCGCGGCAGTCACGTTTCCCCAGCTGTCCCAGGATGTTCTCTGCAGCTTTTTTGTTGTTGGAAGTAACTCGGGATCTGCTCTTGCACCACGCTCCGCACTTGGCTCTGTAAAGACAGACACGGAGTTCTCACACACAGGCTCACAGAAAGACACTTCAGACTCAGACGGAAAGGAAAAATCTTCCCACACAGGACCCTTGGATGCGGCACAGTCCTCATTCCTCTCCACAGATGGGCAGACTGTTTCTGGGAGAGGCGTCTGGGCTCCTCACTGTTCCCCCAGATGAATGCCATCTGTCCCCTAACCCTGCCCCATGTGGGCCTGAGCTGGGCCTGTTTCAGGCACCAGAGATGTGGGGACAGTAAAACAACCTTGCCCTCTCGGGGCTGACTGTCTGGCCGGGAGGGACAGCAAACCAGGACAAAGTTCTGTTGGAGGGACACGTAACCTGACCTTGGACACAGAGAGAAGAAGGCACATCTTAGTTGGGGGCTGAAGAAGGAGAATTCAGAAGCTGAAGGAAGAGGAGGGCTTTAAATATATATATGTTTTGTTGATTTGAGAGAGGAACATATATATGATTTGAGAGAGGAACATATATATGATTTGAGAGAGGAACATATATATGATTTGAGAGAGGAATATATATATGTTTTGTTGATTTGAGAGAGGAACATAGATGAGAGAGAAACAGTGATCAGCCATCTCCTGCACACCCCCTACTAGGGATCAAGCTGGCAACCCAGGCATGTGCCCTGACTGGGAATCAGACCGCTTGGTGCACGGAATGATGCCCAGCCAATTGAGCTACACTGGCCAGGAGAGGAGCCGTGTTCTTTTTTTAATGGATTTTTTTAGAGGAAGAAAGTGGGATAGAGAGATAGAAACATTGATAAGAGAGGAACATCATGAGTCGGCTGCCTCCTGCATAAACCCCACTGGGTGTTGAGTCCGCAACCCGGGCACGTGCCCTGAGCAGGAATCGAACCAGTGACCTCTCGGTTCCTGGGTTGCTGCTCAACTGCTGAGCCACACGGCCACCGGGTGTGGAGGGGTGTTCTTAACAGGCCTGCTCGAAAGTCCAGGGGTGAAGAGAGTCCAACATTAGCAAACCACATTCACAAGCTCAACTGTGCCCTGAGGGGAGGAGGCAGAAAATCCAGGCTGGAAGGGGGTCCAGGGCCAGCCCCACACTGGGCCTTCCATCACATGGTAAGGACTTATCCCAAGTCAGTGAAGCGCCATGGAGGGTGTTCAAGCGTTGCAGGTGTCCCGGGGCCTGCAGAGGGTGATGGGGCAGAGGAAGCCCAGGTGGGAGGCTGCGCAGGCGCTGATGGTCTCCATCTAAGCTAGTGCAGGAGGTGGGAACGCATACATATTTTTTTAATATTTTATTGATTTTTTTACAGAGAGGAAGGGAGTGAAATAGAGAGTTAGAAACATCGGTGAGAGAGGAACATTGATCAGCTGCCTCCTGCACACCTCCCAGTGGGGATGTGCCCACAACCAAGGTACACGCCCTTGACCGGAGTCAAACCTGGAATCTTTCAGTCCGAAGAGCTGGCGCTCTGTCCACTGAGCCAAACCGGTTTTGGCCACACATATTTTGGAAATAGAATTCAAGGCTCCTGAAGGTAGAAGGTACCTAGGGAGTCAGGGAAGGCCTCCAGCAGGACACCCAGGTCTGTGTCATTCCCTGTTGATCTCACCAGAGGGGTGGGTGAGCTCAAGCCCCAGGGCCAGGGGTCTGTTTTGTAAATAAAGGTTTCTTGGCACACAGCCATGCCCTTGAGTTTACATATCCCCTGAGGCTGCTTTCGACTACACTGGAAGGGGTGAGGAGTTTCCACAGAGACCATATGGCCTGCGAAGCTGAAAGTATTTCTTATGTGGTTCTTCAGTCCAATACATGGGGGCACTTTGTATTCCATAGTGTCTTCCTGGCTACTCACGGTGGCTGTAGACACACTCAGAGCTCTGAGAAAGTCCCACAGTACAGAAGCCTGTCTCCTTTATGGGAGCCAACATTTCCCAGATTATTTGCTCCAAGGCCATTTGTAAAGCTTTTTTTTTTTTTTTAATCCTCACTTGAGGGTATGTTTTTGTTGATTTTAGAGATAGGATGGGAAAGATGGAGAGAAACATCAATTGGTTGCCTCCCATTAATGCCCCAAAGGGGAATCAAACCCACAACCTAGGGCAGTGAGCCACACGCGGCTCTTTGGCCCCTTGAGTGTGGATCTTCCACACAATACCACGGCCTGGGCGAGTCTATTTTGAAGAGGTGGTGTTAGAAAAAGTTTAAGTTTAAAAAATTTGGCTCTCAAAAGAAATTTCAGTCGTTGTACTGTTGATATTTGGCTCTGTTGACTAATGAGTTTGCAAACCACTGACCTAAGTGTATGCCGTGCCGGGGAATCGAACCTGAAACCGTTTTGGTGTATGGGATGACGCTTCCTTCAAACAACCAAGCCACTTGACTACGGCCCAGACCGTTTTTTAGTTTGACCCTGAGGAATGCATCTTTTAGACACTTGCTTTAGAAAGATTGGGAGGTATAATGGAGGGGTAAAGATTGGTGAGAATGCAAGTTATGAGATCAATCAAAACCATCCTATATAATAAAAGGCTAATATGCAAATAGATGCTCAATGCAGGAGCTGCCCCCTGGTGGTCAGTGAACTCCCACAGGAGGAGGGCCGCTCAGCCAGAGGCTGGGCTCATGGCTGAGGAGTGCAGCAGCAATGGCAGGAGCCTCTCCTGCCTCCACGGCAGCACTATGGCTGTCCGACTGCTGGCTTAGGCCTACTCCCCCAAGGCCTAAGCCATCAGTCAGACATCCCCTGAGGGCTCCTGGACTGCGAGAGGGTGCAGGCTGGGTTGAGGGACCCCCCCCCTTCAAGTGCACAAATTTTGTGCACTGAGCCTCTAGTTAAAATTATAAGAATTAGACAAAAGGGCCTGCGCTAGGTAGGGCTTGGGTCAAAAAGCAGGAAGAGATGCATGGGGAAGCCGCAGGTTCCTGTGTAGGTGAGTGCAGAGAGCATGGATGAAGATAGGGAGGTGGAGGGCAGGGCAGGACCAGGATAAGGAGCTGTCCCGAGGTTTAAAGGGGTGGATTCCAGCTGAGACACACAGAGTGCTTTTGGCTCAGACTGAGCAGTGAATGCCTGCATCCAGGGGTGTTGAGGAGGCAACCGATCGATGTTTCACTCTCACATCAATGAGTCTCTCTCTCCCTCTCCCTTCCCCTCTCTCTAAAAATCTATTCCAAACATCTTCAAAAGAAATAAAGTAAAAATAAGGAAATGGACAGAGCCCCAGGGGCCTGAGGGACTACAATAAAAAGTGGGAGTCGCACGAGTAGAGGAGGAAGACGGTGGGACTGTGAAAGGACTCAGAAACAATGACTGAAAATGTTCCAGCTTTGACAGGAACCCTCAAAATGCAGATTCAAGAAGCTGTGAACCCCACACCAAATAAGCCTAAGAAATCCACGCCAACACACATCAACTTCTGAGATCTAAACACAGAGAAAGCGCCCTGGCCGGTTTGGCTCAGTGGGTGGAGCGTCGGCCTTCAGACCGAAGGGTCCCGGGTTTGATTCCGGTCAAGGGCACATGCTTGGGTTGCAGGCTTGATCCCCAGTAGGGTGCGTACAGGAGGCAGCTGATCAACGATTCTCATTGTTGATGTTTCTATTTCTCTCCCCCTCTCCCTTTCTCTCTGAAATCAATTTAAAAATGTATATTTTTTTAAAGTAAAAAAAAAAAAAAAGGAAAGCAAAGAGGCCAGCCTTCAGGAGGCTGCGTCAGAACCTTAGCGCTGCTGCCCCCGAGTAACGGGGCTGTGGGCAGGATACCAATGACAGTGCAGAAAGCCATGTGTCTGGGCTCAGGGAACCTTACAAGATTGTAGGGCGACCACCTCCTAGGACGGGTTCCCCCACACTCTCTCTTGGAAACAACCCCCTCGGGGGCGTTCAGTGGAAAAGAAACGGGTCTCGGGGTTGAACGTACCACATCGACCTGCTGCTCCCCCTCCTGCGATGCTCCCCCTCTGCCTCCCCACACGGCTGCCGGCCGAGGTTTCTGCCTAACGTCAGTCACCTCAAGGTAGGCTTCTCTGGTGCTGAGGTAGGTTTTCCACCAATCCCACCCGCCCATGTTTTCTCCTAGCACCCTGGCTCTTTCCTTCCTCTGTTGACCCATTATTTGCTCATCGATCTCTCCCCTAAGCCGTAAGCCCCCTGGGACCAGAAACTGCAGGGCGTCCCAGCGCTTGCTTCATTGTCTGGTACACAGTTGACAGACCAAAGTTTTGTTGAATAACTGAATGAAGAGCTGAGAAGGGAAGGGACCCACCTTTATTATTATTTTTTAAATGTCTTTGTTGTTTTCTTAGAAAGGGAGAAGGGAGAGAGATACAACATCGATGGGAGAGAAATGTCATCCATCAGCTCCCTCCTGCACGCCTGCTACTGGGGGATCCAGCCTGCAGCCTGAGCACGTGCCCTGACCAGGGATCGAACCTGTGACCTCCTGGTTCATAGGTCGACGCTCCACCGCTGAGCCAGCCCTAGCCGGGCAGGAACTCCGGTGTTTCAGGAGCTGAGCACTTTGTCTGCATCGTCTCTCTCAGTTGTCACCCGTGAACAGGGAGGTGGGCATTGTTGCTCCATTGGACAGACGAGCAAACTGAGGCTCCAAGAGGTGTACTCTTACACCCAAAGTCACACATGGACCAAGATGCAGAGCCAAGTTTCACACATGGCTTTTTCCCCCCTGCCCATGTGTTTCCCACTGCTCCACCCGGCCACCCTGTTACCTGGGCTTAAGCCCCAGCCTTCCCTGTGGTGTCTGGTGAAATTCGCTCCATTCACACTCTCAGCATGAGGGGCCACAGTGGGCGCGGCTGACAGGTAAAGAGCGTTTCTCGTTTCCTCCCGGTCTCCAGGCAGCTGGGCTGGAGTGTGATGGGAGTGCCGGGTACCATGGCGATGCACGCTTTATAAAGCGCTATAAATACCCCCGAGAGGCTGCTCTGGGCACCCACCCCCGCTCTCACCAGGGCTCCTCCGCTGTAGCTGGGGTGGGAGAAGAAGGGAGCTCAGCAGGGACTCCCTCCCTTGGCTCACACGGTCTTTCTCTCTCCACACACCCACTCCCCCCCCCAACCCCCGCCCTTGAAACTGAGATTTCATCTCCTCCTCCTCCTCCTCCTCCGGTGTATCATTCATTTCCTGGTTGGTGAAGACCCAGCTCCCAGCCCGCAGTGCCCAGAGGACTCTTGGACCGAAGAGTGCAACCCTCCCTCTCCGGCCCGAGAGAGTCTCGTCCGGGAGAAATCCGCCCGGAGAAAGGGGAGCGGAGGCCGGCAGCACGGGGCAGAGTGCCCGCCTCCCATGGTGACCGCTCAGCCTATGGGATGCCCAGCTGGCTGAGCCCAGGTGCGGCTTGTTGCCGCTCGGGTGGCGCTCAAACCCAGGTTGATCCGTTTTCGGTTTAGAATCCAGAACGCCCACTTCAACTCGGCCCCGTTCTTGGCAGCTCAGACCTCAGCGTGTGCCCTCCCACCTCCAAACACTCCAATGCTGGCTGCTCCTCCACCCCCTCCCAACCGGACCGGACCGGTGGTGCCCGAAGGCCCTCTTTGTTGGCCTGGGAGAGCTCACACGTCTGTGAATTCACCGGGAAAACCCCCCTGGAACTGAGTTGGCATCCTGGCTCTGTTATTTATGACGTGCCCGTGGGAAAGTCACTTCTCTGCGTCTCAGTTTACGCATCTGTAAAATGGGATGAATAAGAACCAGGGTAAAGTGTCCTGAGTCGGAGCCACTCCATCTCCCTTCCTGGCCAGTGTGCTCAGTTGGGTGAGTGCTGTCCTACTCACCAAGAGGTCACCGGTTCGATTCCTGGTCAGGGCACATGCCTGGGTTTCGGGTTCAATACCCAAAAGGCAGCCAATTCGTATTTTTCTCTTCTCCCTTCCTCTCTCTTTAAAATCAGTAAAATGTATTTTTTTTAAAGGAAAAACTCCACCTCCCTATTTGTAAGCTAAGTAGGCAATGCTAGCCTTATTTCGATTTATCTGCAAGCACTGTATTAAGCACGAAGGACCCCGAGATAAATAAAAAACCATTTATTTCTCTTGCCAAGGTTTCTTCTACCCTAATTTTCCCTGGCTTAGGACGTGTTTCCCCATCCCTGAAGAAAACAAACAAACAAACAATCAACGCGTGGGCTCAATTATGAACTTCAGCGAACGCATGACTAAGGAAAGGGGACAGCGTCCGCTCAGTCGCAGAAACCGAACTGTGTGTGTTGCTCAGACGTGTGGGGGGCGAAGTCAGGGCATCCGGAAAATCCTCAGCAGCGGTTTGCACAGCCTCCACTTCCTGGGAGAAAACAGCAGCTGGCAGAACACGACTGCTGGCATCTCTGTCCCTTCTCAAAGCTTCGCTTCTCCGCCTTCCCGTCTTTGTGAGTGAGATACGCTACCCTGAAACACACGTGTGGAAACTGGTCTTTCCTCTTCGTGGTGGCCCTGGGGGAGAGGACTGAAGTGGGTGTCATTTCCCAGAAAACAAGACGACCTGTCCCCGGCACAAGTGTCGCCCGTGGGCCACCCGGATGTGAACGCAAATGAAGAAAGGCCCGGCCTGGGGTCACTTCTGTGCTGCGTCCTCCAGCTCCGCTCTGGGGCAGCCAGACAGCGCCCCGGGGAAGGAGGCGGGGGAGGCTGGGCTGCTGGCCTGTCCTTGGGATTCCTGCGGCTCAGTCACCTGTAGAGTAACGTCCACGCCACCCCGTCATGTGGCACAGCCGGTTTTTCCTTTAATCCCTTTCACGTTTGTCCTCAGCTTTGAAGAATGCCTGGGGATGATTCACCCGCCATCACATGGGCAGGCAGTCGCCTGTTTTATGACCTCAGCCTGCTTGCTGCTTCTGGAAGATCACCTGGGCTGCTTTTGTTGGGGGGTGGGCTCGGGGATGCAGGTGAGAAGGATGGCCCCACAGACCGAGGCTTCCAAGAGGCAGTTCCTGCTCTGGGTTCGCTTGCCTGCTCCCCACCCAGCTCAGGTCTACAGGCCAAAGGTACAAGCCATTTGGTTACAAGAGGCCGGAGCTTGGGCACCTGGGCTGGGAAGAAAGTTGAATCTGGCGGTCTAGAAGGTGTTTCCCCTTCACCGGCGAGGCAGGCAGCGAGGAGGCTTGATTGGGAACCGAGACAAAAACAAAAGCAGTAATTCGGAGGACTGTCACGAGCAACCACACACAGATTTCGGGAAGGGGAGATGGAAGGGCGTCTTTACTTGTGTTCGGAAGAGAAAATACTCATCGCTTCGTTTTTCATTGGGGTGTGGCCCAACAGTAGGCGCTCTGACTGTACCAGCATCTTGTGCTGGGTGGGCCCAGGCGTGCTGAACGAGGGAAGGAATCCCATGTTTTTGGCTTCAACAAGTCAACAGAGCCGGCCCACCAGGGCCCCGGGATGGTGATGGCTTACTGCGGATGACGAGCCTCTGTGTCTCTCCTCTCCTCTGGCCCTTTCGACAGGCCTGCCGAGTCTGGATTAGTACGATGTTTTCCAGACCTAAGACCAAAGCTACTCAAGGTCAAAGGGCTAGAACTTAGGGTGGACTTGGGACCCAACCAGACTGCCTCCAGAGCTTTTGCTGTTCAAAAACATAATGTTCAAAAATATTATGAAGCAAGCTTCCCCAGAGACCAGCATTCATCAACACCTACAACATTAAAGATCCAGGAGTAGGGCCAGGAGCTGCAGCTAGTCAGGCCTCATTCAATGTGGTCCATAGGCTCTGGGACTTGAAACAATGCATCATGAAACCAATTTGCGAGAGTTGAGTGCCTACGGCCTCCATGTAGCAAAATGCCATTGAGCAATATGGCAGTATTGGAGGGGCTGCCATGATTGAAACAGGACAAAGAAAGAGGAAGTTTGGGTTAAAATTAGAACCCGAGCGCTCTAGTTAGACAGAGATGGGTCTATTTACTAGCTTGGCCACTAGGACAGCATTTCAGAACCTCAGTTTTCTCATCAGTGGAATGGGCATAATAAGAAGCATTCCCTGCTCCAGGGGGTTGTTGTGAGGATTCATTCAGCTCACGTATGTGAAGCACTTAGTAACACGGTTGGCTTTCCTTTCGAATTGTTGTTCTAATCACCAGTGGGAGGTTTTTATATAGTGAAGTCATGGTCCAACAGAGGAAGTGTAGAGGGCTGTGGGAATCCCCCATGAAAAGATGGGGAACTCCTACTTTCGGTGGTTGGTGGCCAGTGTGAGGTCCCGTTTCCGGATTTTTGTGCCTGGCATCGGAGGAACTATGGCGGGGAGAAAGGGCAAACCACGAGTTGAATCTGTAGGTCTGGCCTCAGGGAAGTAACTGACTTAGCAGAAGGTCTTTGGAGGTGAGGGGCTGCCACGGTGGGTCCTCTGGGTTGAGACCTCAGACCTGGGATTCCCTCCCTGGTTTGGCACTCCTGGGTCCACTCAACACAAGATGCTGGCTTCTCAGGGAGACTGTGGGGCTCAGCAAGAGCATTCACAGAAGCCCTGGGCTTCATGCCTCAGTCCAGCTTCCGGATACATGTCCAGGGGAAACGAACGGGTTATACACATTCAGGAAACACAGACAAGCCAATGGACCCTCCACCAATAATGCGACTGCCTTTTTTTGTATTGAATGACATTTTTTTCATTTCTCTTTTTTTAATTAGTTACTTTTTATATGTATTTTATTGATTTTTTACAGAGAGGGAAGGAGGATAGAAAGTCAGAAACATCCATGAGAGAGAAACATTGATCAGCTGCCTCCTGCACACCTCCCACTGGGGATGTGCCTGTAGCCAAGGTACACGCTCTTGACCGGAATCGAACCCGGGACCTCTCAGTCTGCGGGCCAACGCTCTATCCACTGAGACAAACTGGTTTCGGCTATTTTTCATTTCTCAAGAAATATTGGATCTGCTTTTAAAATGTCTAATTTTTCTTAAAGTTGAATATCTTTGTGTGTGTGTGTGTGTGTGTGTGTGTTTTATTCTTTTCAAAACCCCCTTCCCACCAAATATGTAACACACCTCAAGGTAGCAAAGAAGAGAACGCACGTGGAGCTGCTAGCCCACAGCCTGGGCCGGTTCTGTGCTCAATGTAGCTCACAACAGCAACATCGTGATTATTATTTTTACAAAGCGCTCACCCTGACACCCTCTGGAAATCCTCTCGGGGGAGGGGCCCAAAGGTGGGGGCCACCACGCCGGCTGCATTTGCAAATCCTGGGGTGGGGGCGGGGATGGGTGAAACAACACGGGGAGAGGAATGGAGTAAGAGGGAGACAGATGGTGTGTGCGTTGGGGGGAGGGATCAGAGATCCTGTGAAACTTCTGTTCCCCGATTGACAAGAGTGTTTCTATTTAACCACTTCTTGCCTATTCCGGGTTCTGCCTAACTGGGAACAAGGGGAGTTGTGAGATGCGGGGCCACCTGTGCCAGGAGCCTGGCCACCGGGGTTGGGGAGAGCCAGGAGCGTCGGGAAACAGAGGCAGAGCGGGTCTTGCATAGCCTCCTGGGGCTCCCGTCTGGGTTGGGGGCCCAGGTAAGGGCAGGTCTCCCTCTGCCGGACCCGGGCCGCGCAGGGGCGGGCGGCCGGCTGTCCGGCCTCTGTCCCACGAGGGGGCGCGTCTCGGGCCCTTAGGACCCGCCCCTCGCGGCGCCGGTCGCGGGGAGGGAACTGGAACCCAGGCGCCCGGCGCTCCGCCCCCCGTTTCCGGGGCAGCGCGGCTACCTGCACCGCCCGCGCCGCACCTGGCGGAGGCACCAGTCGCCAACCGGGCGATC
Organism: Antrozous pallidus; assembly: GCA_027563665.1. Classification (NCBI taxonomy): domain Eukaryota; kingdom Metazoa; phylum Chordata; class Mammalia; order Chiroptera; family Vespertilionidae; genus Antrozous; species Antrozous pallidus. Next base: position 8,321,030 of record CM050516.1, on the reverse strand, counting down.
GCGGAGAGGCCGCGGGGAGAGAGGAGGGCCGGCCCGGGCGGCGTGGAGGGCGCAGCGCGCCGCGCGGCGGAGGAGGAAGGCAGGCGGCAGCCGCGCTCGGCTCGCTCAGCGCCGCCGGCCGGGCGCGCACCCGGGCCCGCACCGCGCCGCTGCGGGTGCACATGGCAGCGTGAGCGGCCGGCGGCGGGAGGAGCGGGCGGCGCCGAGCCGGGGCCGCGGGGCCGCATGGACTGCCGCGCCGCCGCCCGGACCGGCCCTCGCTAGGGCCCCCGAGCCGCGGGCACCCCCGCCCCCACCCCCGCCCCCTCCGCCCGGATTATGGTGCCTCGGCGGCCGCCCGGGCCGGGTCTAGCCGGCCGGAGGCGCTGAGCCGGGGGCCCCCAGCGGCGATCGGGAGCTGCATGGGGGAGCGCGGGCCGCTCTTGGGAAGATGCCCCGGCCGGAGCTGCCCTTGCCGGAGGGCTGGGAGGAGGCGCGCGACTTCGACGGCAAGGTCTACTACATAGACCACACGAGCCGCACCACCAGCTGGATCGACCCACGGGACAGGTAGGAGGACGGGGGGGAGGACACCCCACACCCCCACACCTCTCCCCGCGCCGTCTATGCCTTGGGGGGCCACCAGCGGAACTGGCCAGAGGGCGGGGTGGCTCCGCCAACCTCTTGAGCTTTCTTTGCGCCCCCCTTCTCCCCTATTGCCCCTCCCTCCCCGCCCCCAGCGCCGCTCCTGCCCCGGGGAGCTGCAGAGAGGAGGGCACTGCCCCACCGCGGTCCCTCGAGGGAGGACTTAGGCCCCAGCCCGCACCTGCCCAGAGTTTGGACCTCGGGCTCCAGCCCCGCCCCCGCCCCTGGAGGAGCAGAAGGCGGGCGGGGGCGACGGGGGTGGGGGTTGGGGGGAGACCCAGCTGAGCGATGCTGGGGCTTCCCGCGGAGGCTTTCCCCAGCGCGGGGAGGGGAGCGGGAGGGGGCCTGGGGAGCATCTGGTTGAAGCGGGGAGGCTCAGGGTTGGAGGGGGGGGGGGGGAGAGAGACGGCAAGAGGAAGGACAGACACGCGCGCGCGCAGGGAAGGCAGGCTGGAGTGGGGTTTTGACAGGTGCCTCTGAGGTTCTGCAAAGAGCCGGAGCCGCCCGTGGCCTGGAGGCCGGGAGTGGGAAGGGCAGGGGAGGAAGGAGCAGGGGAGGTTTGCTCGGGGAGACTGGTTCTCCAGGAATCCACAGCAACTTGGGAGCTGTTAGCATGTAGATGGGGGCGAGAGGCCTCTGGCAAAGCCCTGCCCATCACTCTTCCTCCTCCCCTTCTTCCTCTGGGGACCGGGCTCCTGTGCCCTGCACCTGCGCCGTCCTGACCTTGGTGGCCGCCACGCTGGCTGTAGTACAGGATTTATTTATCTTTTTTTCTGCTGAGGCAGGTGGAGACAGAGATGCCCGGTGTGGCCTTTAGCTTCCAGACTTCCAGTTTCCACGGTTCGGCATTTCTTTTCTTTTAAATATATATTTTTTTATTTCAGAGAGGGAGAGAGAGAGAGAATTATCCATGATGAGAATCAGTGATCGGCTCTGCCTCCTGCACACCTCACCCTGGGGAGTGAGCCTGCCATCCCCCCCCCCCCCCCCAATCGACCGGAATCGTGACCTTCTGGTTCAGAGGTCAACACTCAACTACTGGGCTGCGCTGGCGGGGGTGGTCGGCATTTCTTTGCACACAAGCACCCCCTCCCCATGTATGCGGTTTGGGGAGGGGAGGATCTCCTTCGGGGGCAGCTTTGTTGTCCTTTGTGGACTCGGTCCCGGCTCAGAGTGTCTGAGGAATGTGGGGTTTTCACCTGGTCGCTGTGACCTTGGGCGTCAGGTGCCTCTCCAGCAGTGCAGGTACGTTTTGGACCCTTCCTCTTGCTGGGTTAGGATGGATGTCCTGGAAAGCTCGGGTGGGTGTGTAGCAAGGTGAGGGTGAACAGAAAGAAAGAGTATCAAGGAGGTGTGAGTTCAGATTCTCAGGGTTTCCTGGGAGCAAGTAAGTTCGTTCATGCCAACACCTACCGGGTTGCTCTGTGCCCGGTGCCATGCCGAGCGTCTCATTTGCCATAACCTGTGAGAGAGAATTTTAATGCTCCAGAGCATTCCTTGGGCAAGCTGCTTTGACCTCCGGGCCTCAGTTTCCCTAGGTGTCAGACGAATGGTTTGCTGGGAAGGGAAGCAGTGATAGAGGAACTCTTAAAAGTTGGAAAGGGTGTGGAAGGTCAGAGGCCGACTCCCATTTTCAAACGTAGGAGAAAATTTGAGGCCCAGGGGTGTGAATAGCTTGTTTTGATGTTTCTAATAGTCTCGTATGCCAAGTTCTTTTTAAATATTATTGATTTCAGAGAGGAAAGGAGAGCCATATAGAAACATCAGTGATGAGAGAGAATCATCGCTCGGCTGCCTCCTGCATGCCCCACAGTGGACAAGCCCACGACCCGGGCATGTGCCCTGACTGGGAATCGAACCGTGACCCCCTGGTTCATAGGTAGAAACTCAAACACTGAGCCACGCTGGCTGGGCATCATATGCCAAGTTCTTTGCCAACTCAGAACTTTTAACCTCCAGACGTGTTCAGGCTCTTTCCTTCCCTAACCCCCTTGGGCAGCCCCTGGTACTGCTCCTGGGAGAGAGACACGTTCCAGCTCTGTGTCCTCCCCCAGTTTAGGTCCTGGCAGGGGTGCTGTTAGCAGTTGGATGTCAGAGGTGAACAGCTGCTGGTGCTGCTCGCTCACTCTGGGTCACCCATCTACAGACTGTCTGAGGGGGTCTCAGAGGATCGTGCAGCTGTAGGAGGCTTCTCAAACACCAGTCATTCTTGACCCTCGGAAGAGGGCAAGCAGTATTGCTTCCGAGAAAACCTGACTTGGCTAGAGCATAATTTCCCAGATTTTAGTACTAAGTGGACCACCTGCACTGTACACTGAGTGGCCAAGTTATTATGATCTCTGAACACATAATAATCTGGCCACTCCGTGAATATCCTATAGAATAAAAGGCTAATATGCAAATTGTCCCCTTGACCAGGAGTTCGACCAGCAGGCAGGCCAGCCAACCGCCCATGTCCCCTCCTCCTGGCCAGGCTGTCCAGACCCCAGGCATGGAGGAATTCATGCACCAGGACCCTAGTGTGAACACACACACACACACACACACACACACACACTCTAGAGGCCCAGTGCACGAATTCGTGCATGGGTGGGTTCCCTCAGGGTGGCCTATAGGAATCAGGCCTCAGCTCCCAGCCCCACAGTCATGCAGCCCCACCTGGCACCCCTCTGTGGCCTGGTGCCACCCCCTCACCTGCTCCACCATCCTGCCTGCAGGGCAATCAATCGGGGCTGGGCCTCCCACCTGGCTCCCTCAGTGCCTGGGAGCTGGGCGGTGATCCCACCCCCTGCTGCCACCACTGGTCACCGTCTGTGGGTTGACCTACAGGGCGGCCAGTCCGCTGTTTGCACCTGCCTTGGCCTGACACCGCCCGTTCACCTGTTCCACCATCCTGCTGCGGTCCTGCTCTTGTTGGGCATGGCCGGCAGTGCCTCCACTACTGCCCACAGGCAGTGCTGCATTGACGACCCGTCATGCTCTGTGCAGCCCCCTGGTGGTCAGCGCACATCATAGCGAGTGGTCTAACTCCCAAACTCCCCGTTGAGCAATTTGCATATTAGGCTTTCATTATATAGGACACACACACACACCAGATTATTATGATCTCTGAACACATAATAATCTGGCCACTCAATGTATTTTGCTGTGTGCATCTGTGCTATTACTTAATACTTGACTTTAAAGGAACTCAATTTGAAAACTTTTTAAGCCACTTTCACAGTGGGAAACTAGGAATATCTATTGCCATAAATAGAAAAGTTCCTTAAAAATACAGTGGAGGAATGAAACCCCACTGCCATTATGTTCTAGCTCGTCCTGTGGCCTGCCTGTGGCCCCAGCCGCAGGCCCGTGCAGCCTTTGTCTTGAGGCAGATTGGCGAGCAGTGGAGAGGAATTAAAAGTATTCTGGTGCGGAATGGCCCCCCCCCCCCCCAGCTTCTCAACTGTGCAAATCATTGGTTTGTGCCTCTTGGTCATGCACCTGCACTTGCACTGGGCTGGCGTGGGGCCCCTGAGCTCGGGGTGCGGAGGAGTCCTGGGTGACCCCTTGGGGTCTCTGATGAATCTAACTTTGGAAGTTTGGGGAAAGAGCTGAGCAGAGGGCATCTGTCCTGGGCTCTCTGGAATTTCCTTCCCATACAAACTCCCGCACCCCGGGCAGGGATTGCTGTCTGCTGGTCCTGCCTGCATGGCCTCAGGTGCAGGTGCTTCATCAGTGAGAGGACGGGGTTGATGAGATGGTCTGGGAGGACTGTCTGCTCTCAGGCTCCTCCTTACCCCTCCTGCCTCCAAGGCAAAATTTGGGGGTGCTGATAGGTGGAGGTTAAGGGATCTGTGAAGAGGAGGAAACATTTAAAAAGCTGGAAAGAGGCTAAACCGGTTTGGCTCAGTGGATAAAGCATCGGCCTGCAGAGTCAAGGGTTCCAGGTTCGATTCCGGTCAGGGGCATGTACCTTGGTTGTGGGCACATCCCCAGTAGGGGGTGTGCAGGAGGCAGCTGATTGATGTTTCTCTCTCATCGATGTTTCTAACTGTCTATCCTCCCTTTCTCTATGTAAAAAAAAAAAAAAAAATCAATAAAACGTATTTAAAAAATAAATACATAAAAAGCTGGAAAGAGCCAGACTTCTTTGGGATGAGGGGTGGGGGTGGAGGAGATAAATTCCGCCAAGGTGCTTACATCTCTGCAGCTGGTTAATGCTGGGCAACAAACAAACAAATCACACACAAAATTCTTACACGTGTGGCTGTTTGCGTTTGGGCTGTTTCCTTACCTGAATCGAGGCGATGGCTGCCCATTCCCCTGAATCTGAAAGAGCCCAGTCCCACGGGCCCGCAGTCAGAAAAGGGATTTCTTAGCCACCGAGAACAAAATAGCGTCTCGGGTTACCAACCCCGAAGAATGTCCTGGCACATTCCTCCCCGCAGGGCCGAGCCGTTGTGCGCTGTCCGGCCCGGAGGCTGCTGGGGGTAGGGAAGCCTCAGCGCTCCCTTTCACCAGGGGCTTGGAAGAGCAGCCAGGCCGCTGGCCCTGCCAACCCTGTCCCCTTCTCACCCAGGGGACGGCCCGGAGGCCGGGATTCCTGAGGACGGTTGTCCCAACAACCCGAGAGGGTCCAGTGGGCAGCTCGGGCCCTGCCTACTGGGCCGAGGGCTCTTCCTGAGGCCCGGCTGCTGGGAAGGGGACGGGCCCCCCAGGGGAGTGGGGTGCAGCCCCATGGAGTGGTCTTCCTTTAGCAGAGTCACAGCTCCGGGTGCTTCTGGGAGCTCCCAGCAAAGGGCCAGCGTGGCGAGGGCATTTGGCCTCGGGGAATGCCAAAGCAAATACGATTGTTCTCGGAGGAGGCCTGCGCTGTTGGGACTGGCCCTGCCAGGGAAGGTTCCTGAAGTCGGATTCCTGCCCGTTCTGTGGTTTGTGGTCAGACCTCCTTCCAGGAGCCACCTGTCAACTCCCCGCACAGTTTGGGGGGGCTGTGTGATTAGTCCCTGAGGCCCACATGGACGAGGGGCTATGTGGAGGGGACTCAGCAACTTCCCTCATGACCTGAGCAAGAACTTGAGCTGACCCAGCCCACTCAGAAATCACTGACGTTATAAAAAGTTGGGCCAAGCAGTCACAGACCCCTAACCTCTGGCCACAGACCCTTGTGAGAAGCTGACAGGTTAAGGATGCTCCTCCTCCTTCTTCTTCTTCCTCCTCCTCCCCCTTCTCCCCCTCCTCCCCTCCCTCTCCCTCCTCCTCCTCCTCCTCCTCCTTTTTAATTTTGAAATTATGGGGAGAGGTCAGGGAAAACTCAACTGTAGCAGTCAAGTTCCACCGAGTGTCCCTTCCCAGCTGCTTTTATTTACTAGAATACACAATTGCCTTTTAGGAATGCAAACAGACACGTCAGTTGGTCATGTGTACAGTAAACAGTAACATTATCAGGTTTAAGGATGCTTCTTGAAGAAAAGTGTGAACGTGGCTTGGGGCACATCATTTCAGGGGGCTCCTGGACCCCAGGTTCATCCAATTCCTGCCGTAGATTAGTCTAGAAACGGCTCATCACTAACCCCTCCCCCTCCTGTGTAGGTAGGAAGTTAATGGTTATTTACTGCATCCAGGCCGCCTGCTGAGAGCTTTCCATGGGATTTCTTTTAATCTCCCTGCCAACCCAGGGAATAGGTAGTTATCTGCCTGAGGAACCTGAGACTAGGGTGGGGGTGAGGGGAGGGGGCACTGAGTTGGGTGAAGCCACTCAGCTTTTGTGAAGTGAAGGCACGAACCCCTCATTTCTAAGCACCGCACCACTCAGCTGCCCTCGGAATCCAAACTTCTACTCCATTGCCTAAGGAATTTGGCTTTGGGGAGGGGACCCGGGACAGGCACGATTTCACTTCCCTGCAACCATTCTGGCGTGGCCAGGCCGCAGTTCACCGGAGAGCAAGTGTGGATGATGGGGAAGAGGGCGAGCCTTTTGAGTCCTGGCATCTGGGACCTGCTATGTGCCACCTGAGTGGGCCTGGCCAGTGACACACGCTCTGTGAGCCTTGGTTTTGCCTTGTGTGGGATGGGGAGATGCGCGAGCAAGCTGGCCAGGGCAGTTGTGAATAAGCTGAGCCTGTCGGGCAGCCAGCATAGAGCCTGACACGCAGGAGATGCTTGGGGATGCCGGCTCTTTCAGCTTTTACCGCAGGTACCTGCAGCACCCTCAAGTCTAGCGGATACCGAGTCTCGCCGAGCTCTGAGGCAGCTGGCAGACGGGTTGGACCTTTCTGGTCATGTAATCCGGGGTTCTCATTTCACCGATGAAACGGAGACTCGGAGACAAGTGACTTGCCCAAGGTCACACAGCAGGCAGACGTCAACCTCGAGTCTCTAGCACAGGTCTCTTATCCTCTTTCTCTTACGAAATCTTCCTCCTAAAAATCAGATCCAGTTTCTCCTCTTCCATCATAGTCGTTTGGGAGTCTTGCCTGTTGGGGCCGAGTTCTTCCAGCTCCCTTTTCACCGTGCAGGGCAGCAAGTTTCTCTCCCAGTGTCCCAGTCATGGGCGACTTGTGTCATAGGAACTTGTCATTTGTTGAACAGTGAAAGCGCCAGCGATTGCAAGTGAGTTACTATTTGATGATCAGTTAAAATGGATTTAAGGCTATTGTCAGACTACCTTTCACCAATTTCTGAAGCAGGAGTTATAACCAGCCTGCCATGGGATTTACTGAAGCCTCTATTCCCCATGCTTCTCTTCCTGGCCCCCCAATACCTACAGAGGTGGCTTCACAAGTTATGAGAGGGTTTTCCTTCTCTTTCCATTACCGGGAGCCTACAACGCATGAGGTTATCTTTTTAAAAATATGTATATTTTATTGATTTTTCACAGAGAGGAAGGGAGAGAGATAGAGAGTTAGAAGCATCGACTAGAGAAACATCGACCAGCTGCCTCCTGCACACCCCCCACTAGGGATATGCCCGCAACCAAGGCACATGCCCCTGATCGGAACCGAACCCAGGACCCTTCACTCTTCAGGCCAACGCTCTACCCACTGAGCCAAACCGGTTTCCGCTATGGGGTTATCTTAGGCCAATTATTAAGAAAGAAATAGGTTAAGACCCACTAGTAGAGATAAGGGGAAGAAATAAGAGACTTTGGAACCCATAAACGAATAAAATAGTAGTAAAGTGCTAACGTGTGAACATTTGCTCTTCCTGTGCACTGTTTTCGATTATCTCATTTAATCCTTTCACCGCCTGTGTGAGGTGAAAGTACTGTTATCTCCAGCTTCGGGTGAGGAAAGGAGACTTAGAAAGGTTATGTAACTTGTTCAAGGTCACCAGTCCGTGATACACCCAGATTTGGAGCTCAGCTGGTGGAAACCCCCGAACCCACAGTCTTATTAGGTGTAGGAAGCGTTTCCGGGTGCCGGCGTGCCCTGTCCACCGGCTGGCCTTGACAGTTACCGTTTATTCCTAAAACCTGCTGTGGATTTCAGGGAGGGATGTGGGCCAAGGAGGTGCCATCGGAGAAGCCAGTGAGAGAGATCCACGCGGCAGGTGGCTCCGGAGACTGGGGCATGGACCCCACCTCCCGGGAGCAGCCGCTAACCAGAGCTCTGGCAGGGACAGAACAGGAACGAGGCAGGGACACTCAGAAGGACACAGCGTGGGTCAGGTTCAGAGTCATTCCCAAGTCGCTTGGGTCAATGCTCCCAATGAATGGCCAGGGAATTTGCAGCCGAGGCAGCTCCTGTCTGTCACCACCCCTCCTGCTTTCGGCCCAGCCACACTGACCTGGTTCTCCGGTCCCCGGGGACCGCAGGTAGCTGGGAAACACTGCTCTTTTGAAGAGAGGAGAATCGGGTTGCCTTAGTTACTGGGAAGGTTGGAGCACCAGGCTCAGGTGCACATGAGCAAAGCCAGGCTAGAGCAGGTGGCCCTTGGGGGTGCCTGGCGGGTTGCTGCAAAGCTCTTGGATGGAAGAAGCCTTGGTCAGGTTTTGATGGCATTTGTCGGGGGTCGTGGTGGTGGTGGTGGTGGGGGTACCGACTTAGTGACAGTTGGCTGTCCGGGATCAGTGTTGGGCGCTCTGTCCACCAAGAAGAGCCACAGCCCCAGCTCTGGGAGGGGCCTGGATAAGAGAAATGCACGTCCTTTGGAGAAATGGCTTGGGTGACCTAGCCCTTCCGCCGGGACAGGGCTGAGTCCCTGTGACGAATCCCCGCCCGCCGCACACCCTTAAGCAGAACAGCGAGCGAAAGGCTCCGGTTGCCGCTGCTGCCAAGCCTCCGGGCCGCCTCGAATCCCTGTTTCGGAGTGAGATAAAAGGAGAGAAAACACAGAAACTGGATACAGTGGCGTTTTGTTATTTAACCTTCACCCAGCAGGCCATTAAGCCTCCAGCTCCGGAGCAGAAAGCCTCTTGCCAAAACGATGGGGGGAGATTGAGGATGGGGGGACAGGCTTGCACTGTTGTTGTTTGGGTGGGGGGGAGACATAGGACATTCTATAAAGAGGCTGGCCAGGGGAGAGAGGGGGTGGAGTAGAGAGAGTGGGGAGGAGGAAGAAAAGGACAAGTGTAGCGGGGTCCTGTGCCCCCCTCCCCCCTTCCCCAATTCTCCCCTCAAAGCTTCTACCCATGACATCTCGCCATTGGGAAGAAACGGGATCTCGCCGTTTCAAATGTCTGCCTAAGAAAAAGGACCGAGGCTTAAGTTCTCGGACAATGGTCGGCCAGAAGAAAAAAAAAATGAAGCTGCATCAAGATTAGGGACACCTTTGTTGGCTTTTCCTTCCCCCACTCCATTTATCACTCTCTGGCAGCCGGGACGCCAGGCCTGCGCCAGCTGCTGCCTTTCCCTGGCCGGCCGGCCGGCTGCCTGCTGTCACCGGGCCTGGTTAGGTGGCAGCCTGGGCCCGTCCCCACGCCCGCTTCCTCCCCGCCTAGCGGCAGTTACCTGTGTGATCGGCTCCTGGGACAGCCCTTAGGATCCACTGCCCGGGGCCCGACTTGGAAGGGTCAGGTATCAAGAAGCAGGGATCGGGTGGCAGAGATGAGATGACCGTCCAATCCTGCATCTGTCGGGGCTTTCCTGGGCCGGCTCCAGCTCCGCGAGCCTAGCGCCCTGTATTCCAGGAATTCCTTGCAGGTGCATTGTCTTTGTGTCGCTAACAAGGAGGGCGGTGGCTGGCACCCGGTCATGACTACAAGGATCTTTTTTTTTACAGAGACGAAGGGAGAGGGAGAGTTAGAAACATCGATGAGAGAGAAACATCGATCAGCTGCCTCCTGCAACACCTCCTACTGGGATTGTGCCTGCAACCAAGGTACATGCCCTTGTCTGGAATCGAACCTGGGACCCTTGAGTCCGCAGGCCAATGCTCTGTCCATTGAACCAAACCAGTTAGGGCAGTGGTCGGCAAACTCATTAGTCCACAGAGCCAAATATCAACAGGACAACGATTGAAATTTCTTTGGAGAGCCAAGTTTTTTAAACTTGAACTTCTAACACCACTTCTTCAAAATAGACTCGCCCAGGCCGTGGTATTTTGTGGAAGAGCCACACTCCAGGGGCCAAAGAGCCGCGTGTGGCTCGCGAGCCGCAGTTTGCCAACCACTGGGTTAGGGCAAGGATCTTAATCATCTTGATCCATTGCCTGTCGAGGGCCAAGCACTTTTGATTATTATGCTTTTTTCTGGTATTTTGCAAGTGGGGAAACGGAGGCTAAGAACAGTTGAGGGGCAAAGTCAAGGTCACAGAGGTAGAAAGAGGCAGGGTTGGCGTCTGAATCTAGGCCCGTCTGATTTCAAGGCCTTACTCTTTGTACCGCTGCCCTCGGTGAATTTGGAGAGAAGAAGGGAGAGAAGAGGGGCAGCAAAGGGAAAGGGGACATTTTTATTTTTAATTGAGCTTGTTGCGGTGACATTGGTTAAGAATGGTGTAGGTGTCAGGTGCACAGTTGTAGAATCCATCCCGTGTAAGGGGAGAGGGCCTTTTCACTGGAGAAATAAACAGAAACACACGCATCAGCAGGTAGACTCCTTGTTCTCGCTGGAGAGAGAGGTCTGTGGGGCCCCCGCCAAGCGCTGGTTTGCCACACCACACTGTTCCCTGCGGCAGGTAAGGCCTTCGCCAGGATCTCCAGGGGATGCCAAGTCGGGTCCTGGCTCTGTCCTTGATGCCTAGTAAATGACCTTGAACAAGTTCCTTCTCGGCTGTGCGTGCGCAGCACCTGCCTACCCCGAGGGTCGAGCCGAGGATGACACGGCACCAGACACGGCACGTCTCAGCCCCCGGCCGCGTGCGCCTCAGGCTTCCTCTCGGGAGCCGTGCCCACTGGGGCGCCTCTGCCCGCCTGTGCGTGGGGAGAGGAGCCGCAGCCCGTGCCCCGTCCTTGCCCAGGTCTCTTCCCGGTGAGCCAGGGTGACATCAGCGCCTCCGAGCCACCTTGGCGGCGCTCGTTACGTAAGTGAATCAATATGTCCTTTCCCCGGTCTTATCGGAGGCAAGCCCTCCTCAGGAATTTCTGCAGCGAGGTGACTCGCGCCAGTGAGCTGGCACCAGGCGGCGTGGGAAGCAGGGTAATGAACTGCGGTTGTCATGGCAGAGCTCAGAGGCTGGGGCAGGAACTGGAGGTCGCTGGGATTCTGGTGGAACTGTTTGACCCCGTGGCCCTTTGCACAGAAGCCCCCTCTCCGCGTGCCTGTTGTTTGAGGACCCACCGGTTCTAGCCACGTGGCCGCACAGAAGGGCACTGGTGTCTCTCCGCCCCTCCCCACCCCCCCGGGCCATTCCCTCCACAGGTATTTATGGAGTGCCCACTGGGCCCAGGTATTTATGGAGTGCCACTGTGTTGCCAGTGCAGGAGGATCAGAGCAGAGTCCCTGCTGTCACGGGGTGCACCCTTGGACGAGGGAGATGGACACGCAGTTAAAGAGATACACTGGAGCCCTGACCGGTTTGGCTCAGTGGATGGAGCGTCGGCCTGCGGACTGAGGGGTCCCAGGTTCGATTCCGGTCAAGGGCGTGTGCCTTGGTTGCGGGCACGTCCCCAGTGGGGAGTGTGCAGGAGGTAGCTGACCGATGTTTCTAACTCTCTATCCCTCTCCCTTCCTCTCTGTAAAAAAATCAATAAAATATCCTATCTAATAAAAGAGTAATATGCAGATTGACTGTCACTCCCGACACTCAAGACGGCTGTCCCCATGTGGTCAAAGATCCTGCCTCCATGTGGACACAAGATGGTCACCACAAGATGGCCAGCAGGGGAGGGCAGTTGGGGGCGATCAAACCTGCAGGGGAGGGCAGTTAGGGGTGACCAGGCTGGCAGAGGAGAGAAGTTGGGGCCAAACAGGCTGGCAGGGGAGCAGTTAGACATCGATCAGGCTGGCAGGGGGGTGGTTAGGGGGTGATCAGACTGGCAGGCAGAAGCGGTTAGGGGCAATCAGGAAAGCAGGCAGGTGAGCAGTCCTGGATTGTGAGAGGAATCCCAGATTGGAGAGGGTGCAGGCTGGGCTGAGGGAGACTCCCCCCCCCCCCATGCATGAATTTCGTGCACCGGGCCTCTAGTATATATATAAAAAAGAGATACGCTGGAAGATGACGGGGCTCAGTGTTCTCTTGGAGTCTTTTTTTTTTTACACATCTTAGGAAGGTGGAGGGGCAGACTCGTCGTGACACCCCGGGGCAGTGAGGATGTGAACTTAGACTTGGAGCTGGGAGGCCTTTGTGCCGTGGGTCGAGTCTTGTGAGTAGAGGATTACAGAGCCCGGCTGTGCTGAGCTGGGCCCTGGGCCACGTGCTGGGCGTGCAGGGGGCGCCGGGCAGGTGGTCTCCCACCCAGCACTGAACCGCAGATCAGGTGAGGGATGCTCAACAAGCGGTGCAACTACGCCAGGCTTGCCGACCCCCGATCTCCTTCCTCTCCTGTTGCACCTGGACGCGGCCAGCCTTTTGAAAATATTTACTGGAGGCCTGTGAACGGGTAGAGTGTCTGTAATAACGCCTGCTGTTGTGGGTGCCCGGGGAGTCAGCAGTAATTAACCAACAAAAAGGCTGTCCTTGTGGAGCCTAAGTTTAGAGCCCGCGGAGGGCTTGTTAACCCCACTCCGACCCCCTGTGAGGGCGGGGATTTGCATTTCCAACAGCTCCCCGAGGAGGCATTAACTTCACTATACCCTGGGAGGGGGCCTCACATTCTCCCCGTTCTATGGGCCTGGGAAACTGAAGAGCCGGTGAGGTCCCTTGGCCCTCCTTCTTCTGCTCAGAGAGCTGAGGGAAGTGGTTCCCTGATGGCCCTGTTTGCCGGCCACGCGGGGATTGCCAAGGGTTAGAGCTATTGTTTTCCTGCTGACCTGAGGCCCGGGTGGTGGCGGATCTCCGTTAAGAACGAAATCACAGATCACGGGGAAGCCAGCAGGAGGTCGGAAGGAATTTTCTTTCCTATAGAATGTATAGACTTATGTATCCCTCATGGGGGAAGAGGGGCGGAACCCAAGGAAAGCCCCCCCGCCCCCGCGTTCCTCAGTGGCCAACGCTGTGTGCCGAGTGGCTCTTCAGTGGGAGGGTCTCTGGGCTCACCCCCTCCCCTTCAGCGCTAGAGGGTGTGGGGGAGGATTGGGGAAGAGGCAAGATCTTACCCTCCAAGAACCCTCTTAACGAGGATGCAGAGTCCAGGACCAAGACTTGGACTTTCCTCCCGGCCTTCTCACTAGCGTTTCTTCCCTGCCGTGTGGGGCCATCAGAGATCTGGGCCCGTGTTTGCCTCAATGGGGAAAGCTCTCAACTCCCGTTTTAGCTGGAATGCTTTGAAATCAGTTGGTCGGAGTTGCTTCAGAGTGGTAGACCTGGGGGTTGGGCCTCCCTTTCATCTGCCATGGGCCCTCCGCAGCGGCTGGTCGAGGTTTCGGGCGGAGCGCGGGGAGTGCAGATGTCGTCACCATAGAGATCGTAGCCTGTGGGTAGGAACAAATAATAGCGGGCATCTATTAAGACTTCAGATTGTGTCAGGATCCGGGCTGTGTGCTCGGCACGCATCGTCCAGTCTAATTCTCATAGCAGCCCTGCGGAGTAAGAGCCGGTACCCTCTCCATCCTGCTGAGGGGGAAACTGAGGCTCAGAGAGTGGGAAAACTTGCCCAGGATCGCACAGCCAACCCGTGGCAGAACTGGGAAGTGAACTCAGACTGTCTGCCCCCCAAAATGCACGTTCTTCACCCACCCAATGGGTCGCGCCAGGCTGGGGAGCAGCCCGGACTTGATCCTGGGAATCCCAACGGAGCCCCTCTCACTTCTGTGACGAAGGCTGCAGTGGCAGCCTCTTCCCCTGGCTCAGGGTCGGTGTGGAGAACCAGACCTTGCCGCTTGCTCTCCCCTCCTGTCTTAGCAGATGGCCCTCTCAGAGCAGGGGGAGGAGCTGTTTTCCTGAGCGCAGCTGGTTTTGAAAAACCAGCTACATGCCTCATGCTGCTCTACGTGCTTTATAGTTTATTAGCTTAACTGTCGCACTAACCTTCCGAGGGAGGTCCGGTGACTACCCCATTTAGAGATGAGGAAGTGGAGGCACAGAGAGGCTAGGTAACTTGCCCAAGGTCACACAGCTAGAAAGTGGCAGAGCTGGATTCCTGCTCAGGCCATCTGGCTCCAGAGCTTACGCTGTTCGTCTGCCATCCGCTGTGAAGGGTTATTGTGAGAGTTACAGTATGAATTTCCTCATTGAAGGCATCTAGCAGAGAGCAAGGTTCAGAATAAGTGCTCAGAAATGTTAACAGTTATGACATCCTTACAGCATGAGTTTGTGGGTGACTCATGGCCTTCACAGTGCGAGTCTCCCTCAGAACCCTTCAGCTCAGCAGCCAGAGCTAACTACAGTGTCTCCAAGTTCAAATTCTTGGGACCGATGCTAGTTTGGAAAGATTGCAGAGCTGGCCTTGAACTGGACTCGCCTGATGCAGGGCACCATGGCAGGGCTCGGAGAGTCGTGTGCTCCCAACCTAGGATGGCAGCATCTATATTCATTGCTGTGGCGATGAGCAGGACCTGGTGGTTACCATGTGCGAGCACATATTCGATCCTGAGCCCTGCTTCCGGCCTCCCCCCCCCGCCCCCCCCCCCCCCCGTGGCAATCCTCCGTTCACTGCGTGAGCCCGACCCTCCTGCTGCTGGAAGTGTGGCAGGTGAGCCTGGGCCCCACAAGCAACGATGGGAAAAGTGGCTGGAATCCATCCTCCCCTCCTCATCACCCTCAGCCAGGAAGGGTCCAGGCGGACCACAGGGCCACTTAGAGAGCCTCTCTGCAGCCTGGGCTGCCTCCCTGCCCTCTGGGCCGGGGTCCCTCACCAGGAGGCCGCCCTCTGCTGCCCAGGGCCACCCAGGCACAGGCCGTGGACCGGCACGATGGCATCGCCTGGGCGCTCATTAGAGACGCAGAACGCCAGACCCACGGAACCGGCAGCTGTGTTCTGACGGGATCCCTACGCGCACTGCTCGGGTTGGCGTAACCCGCTTTTGGCTTTTGTTCTGTGCCTGACGGTGCCTCTCCCCAGCTCTGATCCGGGGCTCACCACATAGTCGTCGGCGCAGGAAGCCGTGGGTCATCACAGTCCGTGGTAAACGCAGCGCCACGGCCGCCTTTCCCAGCGCCTCACGTGGAGTAGGACAGGGATTGAAGCCGGGGCTCGGTTGGAAGGGAATCCCGTCTGCTAAGAGATGGCAGGGTGCTGAGGCCCCAGCAGGTGCACCCGCGGGGTCAGATGCCAGAGGGCAGAGCAGATGCGGGCTGGGCAGAAGGTCCACGGGGAGCACGGGGCAGGCGGAAGGTGGGAGCCCTTGCAGGAGGGCAGTGTCTACTGGCCGTAACACGTCCCGATGACGTGGCCCCAGGCGCTTGGTAGAGATGGCAAAGGCAGGATTCGAGCCCTCAGAACATCGGCTAGAGCTGGGCCAGGAGGTCTGGGTTCCCCGATCCGTTTCCCAGGCAGGGGGCTTGAACCAGCAAAATGAACGGGTCCAAACGGGGCAAGAAGTATTGCCATGAGGGGATGAGCAGAAACAGGCTCCTGCCCCTCACCCCTCGTCCAGCCAGGGGAACCCAGGTGGGTCGCATCGGGGTAGCGGAGGTCAGGTTCCCCGTGGGGGACCGCGGACCGGAGGGCCGGGAGCCAGCCAGCTCAGGCTGTAAGAGGCCCCGGGCACAGCCTGGCCCTTCCGGGGGGGCGGGGGGGGCAGGGAGGTGAGGGCGTGTGGCCGGATTCCAGCGGTTTTCCCGTCACCGCTCGGGCCCCGGCTCACCTGTGGACAGCGTTGGGGCAGCAGCCTGGACCTTGCCCCAGCACATTCCTGAGATAACACCCACCGTGTCCGGGGAGCACGGTGACAGCCCGGCAGTGTGCGCCAGGCTCCCTCCCCGCCCCGCGTGCATGCCCAGTTCGTTGGAGGTTGTGTGCTTGTATGTCTGTGTAAGATGACTGAAGAACGAGTCATTAGCGAGCTATCCAAAGTCCCTTTGGGGGCATTCCAGGAATGTGAACCAACATTCCACCAAAGCCACTCACGGCTTTTCGCCCCATTCCTCCGGAGCAGGCTTTCTCAGAGTGTGGTCCCCAGGCGACCTGCGCACACGCGCCCACGGAGCTTGTGAAACACAGACGCCCTGGAACCTGCCGAATTAGACTCTCTCTCGGCAGGGTTCCCGGGAACCTGCATTTTTAGGAATTTGCATTTTCTATTTTATTGATTTCAGAGCGTGTGGGAGTGGGAGAGAGTGCTGGAAACTTTAACGACGAGAGAGAATCATTGATTGGCTACCTCCTGCACACCCCGAACTGGGGATGGAGCCTACTACCCGGGCATGTGCCCTTGACCAGAGTCGAACCTGGGACCTTTCAATCCACAGGCCAACGCTCTACCCACAGAGCCAAACCAGTCAGGGCAGGAATTTGCATTTTTAATATGCTACCCAGAAGATCCCAGTTCTCCTTAAACCTGAAACCCTCTCCCTCCCCTCCCCCATGAGGCACTCTCTTCCCTGTGCTAAACCATGTGTGCACCCTGCCTGCTGATCCTCGCTGGCCACACTGCTGCACACAGCTGATGGTCACCTCTTCCAGGAAGCCTGCCTGGCTGGCTGTCTTTGTCCCAGCTCGCGGGGGGCGGGGGGGGGGGGGCGGGCGGTGTTGGCCGTCACTCTTCTAACACCAGTCTGCCACAGGGTTGTCATTTTTCATGCCTGTGTTCTCGGCGAGTGGTGAAGCTTCCTGTCTGTCTCCCCAGACCCAGTGCAAAGGTTTGTACCCCATCGGTGCAAATGAATGAATGAATGAATACAAGTGAGCGCGGCTGAGAGGCATGTGATCTGGGGAGCTGCAGAGCAGAGGTTGCCGAGCAGATGCTTCCCAATAAGACACTGCCACCCTCCGACTCTTCTCTTGGTCAGTTCCCTCCTAGGTCCAGCTTTGGAACCAGAGGGCAAGCCTTAGACCCAAGGAGAGCCCAGGGCTCTGACTGGCAGGGGGCACAGCCCACCTGTTTGGGACAGTTTGCTCGCCTGCCCTGGGCGTGACCTCAAACCCAGCGTGGCTGGAATGACAGGCCGGAGGAGCTAAAGAATAGAACCTCCCTAGAATCCTTTCCCCTAGCGTGTCTCAGAGTCCGCCTCCACGATTTTCCGTGTGAGGCTCTGAATTGCCGTTTGCCAAAACAGGAACTGTGTGGACCCAACAGAAATCCCACGAAGGCAGGAGAAGCCCCGGCCAGGCTGTCTTAATCTTTTTGGTGAAGGGAGAGAGAGCCAGGCGCCTGCCATCTCAAGAATTCTGCCCATCATGGGCTCCGGAAAACAAAATGCATTTCCTTATTCCCTAAGAACCGAAGCACCCAGGAAACCTGCTTTACCAGTCCAGCCACATGCTTCCCCGGTGTCCGCGGGGGGTGGGGCACCTCTGGGGGCTGCTCCGGGGAGGGTGGGGAGGGTGGCTTCGGGGAGGGTGGCTTCGGGAAGGCCTGACCCGGAGACCCTGGGGTCAGTTCAGATTGCTGTGGCCCCAGGGGACCTCAGGATAGGAGACAGACCCGCCTCTTCATGTGTGAGGTCAGGGGGAGGACAGCTCGCCCTCTCAGTCCCGAGCCGGGTCAGAGTCGCGCCTGGTTCTCGGAGCAGGAAGGGCCGGCTGAATTCTCGGCAGAGCAGCCGAGGCCTCCGGCACACGCTGCTCGAGTAGAATTGGGGAGAGGGTGGCGTCCAGTTTAGGTAAATGCGGGCTGGATCTGAATCCTTCCAGCGTTTGCCGGAATTCCAGGGGAGGGGTCGGGGATTATGAGATTCCGGGTAATTAGTGGGCTGCTTTTGTGCTTTTTTCGTAAGGATGTTGTCTCTGAATCCACTGCCTTTCTGTCCTCCCCAGTTTCACTTGGTTTGCTTTCAGGAGGAAGATATTCGTGTTATCACTGGGTCAGGGTTTCATATTCAAAAAAACAAAGTTCATAAATCCTATTAGTTGCAACCCCCTACCTCCCCTCTCCCCCCCCCCCCATCTTGCTGGAGGTTGTAATGCTGCCGTTTACTGAGGAACTGTATAGACATCTACTATTTCACTTGTCCTCTCCTTCCATTTGAGGCAGCTGAAGCCCGGAGAGGTGAGGGCCTCCATCGGCATCACACAGCCAGTTGGCAGGAGGGTGAGGTTTCAGCGCGCTGCTGGCTCTGGGTCCGAGCGCCTGCTGGTGCTGCGTTGTCCCTGGAGGTCGCCGGGTGCATCGAGGTAACGCTGCCAACACTCCCTGAGTCCTCCACCATTTCTCAGCATTTTGTGGATGAGTCCTGATTGGAGAATTAGTGAAGCCTCAGAATCTCCGGGGTGCAGCGGCTGGAATCCAGGCTCTGGAGGAAATTCCTGCCTCCTTCCTAGATCCTGCAGGCAGCCGGGTCCCACAGACCCTGCTCTGTCGTGAAGATGGGAGACATGGCCTGGTTGGTTGGTGTGGCCTGGTGGTTGGCGTGGCCCAGTGGTTGTCATGGCCCGGTGGTTGGTGTGTCCAAGTATTGACATGACCCAGTGGTTGGCGTGGCCAAGTATTGACATGGCACGGTGGTTGGCATGGCCCAGTGGTTGGCGTGGACCGGTGGTTGGCGTGGCCGAGTATTGACATGGCCACGGTGGTTGACATGGCCACCGGTGGTTGACATGGCCAAGTATTGACATGGCCCGGTGGTTGACATGGCCCGGTGGTTGGCGTGGCCCGGTGGTTGGCGTGGCCCGGTGGTTGGCGTGGCCAAGTATTGACGTGGCCCGGTGGTTGGCGTGGCCCGGTGGTTGGCGGGGCCCGGCGGTTGGCGTGGCCCAGTGGTTGACATGGCCCGGTGGTTGGCGTGGCCCGGTGGTTGGCGTGGCCAAGTATTGACATGGCCCGGTGGTTGACATGGCCCGGTAGTTGGCGTGGCCAAGTATTGACATGGCCCGGTGGTTGACATGGCCCGGTGGTTGGCGTGGCCCGGTGGTTGGCGTGGCCGAGTATTGACATGGCCCGGTGGTTGGCGTGGCCAAGTATTGACATGGCCCGGTGGTTGACATGGCCCGGTGGTTGGCGTGGCCCGGTGGTTGGCGTGGCCAAGTATTGACATGGCCCGGTGGTTGGCGTGGCCCGGTGGTTGGCGTGGCCCGGCGGTTGGTGTGGCCCGGCGGTTGGCGTGGCCCGACGGTTGGCGGGGCCCAGAGGTTGGCGGGGCCCGGTGGTTGGCATGGCCTGGTGGTTGGCGGGCAGTCTGGCCTGAGGTGCTGAGCAAGTGAGGTTGTGAGGATGCACAGTGTTCGCATTTGGTCATTTCCCAGGCACTGGACCAAGGGCCCTCCCCCTGCGGAGTCCTCCTCTCCTGTTTCCCGCTTTGCCCCCTGCCCTCTTAGGAGCCACCACTCTATGGAGACACTAGCACAGGAGCCTTTGCAGAGAGCATCCCCTCCTCCTCCTCCAGCATTCCCAGTGTCCGCCCTCCTGGGAGGAGAGGGGCGGGTCCTGTGGGAAGGACAAGCAGGTGTGTGGGACAGTTTAGATCTAATTGCTAGGCTCCTGGAATAGGTCCCCTGAATGTCCCCGTTGGCATTCAGGGACTGCTGCCTCAGTGAAGGCCCCCCCACCCCCGCGCGAGGAAGGATGTGTTGTGGGTGCATGCAGTGCCGATGACGTCATGAGAACCCCGGCTTTGTGAGGACATGTGCCAGGCCGAATGCAGCGACAGGCGGTGGAGGGCCCGGTTTCACTGCGTGACCAGCTCTTATTGTCTAACTCCGGGCTCACTGGCCCTTTGTTCCTGTTCTCGGTGACAAAGGAATTTTTCTTCTTTAACTTTCTGATTAGAAATCAGTAGTGTAAGCTGGCTAATCACCTCTCTGGCTTGGCATGCGGACCCGGGAAAGGCCACACAGTACTTAATCTGTTTGCCAATGTTCTCCCGGTTCCCAGAAGTTCAGAAGTGTAGTCGGCGCCCCGTTTTTTAAAAAGTTAGACTGTAATTCAGGACACTTCCAACTGTAATTATAAGAATAAATGTTCCGAGGTGTATTTCACAGATACTGTGTTTTAGCTTCCTTTTTTAAAAGTTTACTTTCAATTGGGGTCAAACATACATAACATAGAAATGTACCACGTTAACCATAGTGACGTCCATTGTTTTTTATTTTATTTTATTTTATTTTAATATATTTTATTGATTTTTTACAGAGCAGACGGGAGAGGGATAGAGAGTCAGAAACATCGATGAGAGAGACATCGATCAGCTGCCTCTTGCACACCCCCTACTGGGGATGTGCCCGCAGCCAAGGTACATGCCCTTGCCGGAATCGAACCCGGGACCCTTCAGTCCGCAGTCCGACGCTCTATCCACTGAGCCAAACCGGTCTCGGCCGTCCATTGTTTTTTAGTTCATTCCCTTCCATCCCTGTGGAGCCATTACCACCTTGTGAAACTCTATCCCCATTAGACACTCACTCCCTTTCTCTCCTCCCCCCAGCCCCTGGCAGCCACCGTTCTACCTCCGTGTCTACAAATCTGACTGCTCTGGGGACCTCATGTGAACGGAATCTCAGCACTTGTCCTTTGTGACTGGCTTATTTCACCAAGTCCTGTGTCGTTAAGGTTCATCCACACTGGAGCTAATATCAGACTCTCCTTGTTGAAGGCCGAGTAACTTTCCATTGTATGTACGTACCAGCTTTGGTTTATCCAGTCCTTTGTTCCCAGACACTTGGGCTGCTTCTACTTCTGTTTTTAAAAAAATATTTACTTATTTTTTAAAATATGTTTTTACTGATTTCAGAAAGGCAGGGAAAGGGAGAGGGAGAGAGAGACAGAAACATCCACGATGGGAGAGAGTCATTGATCAGCTGACTCCTGCACACCCCACGCGTGTGCCCTGACCAGGAATCGAGCCAGGACCTCCTAGTTCATAGGTCAGCGCTCCACCACGGAGCCACACCAGCCGGGCTGCTCACACTGCTCACACTTTCTGCCCGTCCTGGACAAGGCCACTGTCATAAGTAGTGGCTGCCCCACTCCCCCACCAGCAGTGCGCAGGGTTCCGGTTTTTCCACCCCCCCACCAGCACCCGTGTTATTTAACGAGCCTAACGGGTGTGTAACGGTTTGACTTCTGGTTTTGATTTGCATTTCTCTAATGATTGCTGATGTTGAGCATATACGCAGATACTTTTTTTTTTTTTTTTTTATGGAACGCTTCATGAATTTGCCTGTCATTCTCTTGCAAGGGCCATGCTAATCTTCTCTCTATCCTTCTTTTATTTTTTTTAAATATATTTTATTGATTTTTTACAGAGCAGAAGGGAGAGGGATAGAAAGTCAGAAACATCGATGAGAGAGAAACATCGATCAGCTGCCTCTTGCACGCCCCCTACTGGGGATGTGCCCGCAGCCAAGGTACATGCCCTTGACCGGAATCGAACCAGGGACCCTTCAGTCCGCAGTTCGACGCTCTATCCACTGAGCCAAACCGGTTTCGGCTCTCTATCCTTCTGATTGGTTTTGTTTTTAGTATATGCGCTGCCGGAGCAAGCACTACACCGGTACTTTTTAAACAGTGTAACTCCTCGGGTCATTTCAAAGCTCGAGAGGCAGTAAAACATACTGTTAAAGCAGCTCAATCCGCCCTAACCGGTTTGGCTCAGTGGATAGCATCAGCCTGCGGACTCAAGGGTCCCAGGTTTGATTCTAGTCAAGGACATGTACCTTGGTTGCTGGCACATTCCCAGTAGGGGGTGTGCAGGAGGCAGCTGATCAATGTTTCCCTCTCATCGATGTTTCTGACTTTCTATCTCTCTCCCTTCCTCTCTGCAAAAAATCAATAAAATATATTTACCAAACTGCCCGGGTTTCATGGTGGGAACACTGTTCCTGGTAAGACTTTGTGAAGAAGGGAAAAAAAAAAGACATTGACTGAAAAGTTCCAAGATGATGGAAGATATCAACCCACAGATCTAAGAAGCTCAAACAACCCCTAGCAAGGTAATCGTATGGAAAACCACACCTACAGTGAAATGGTTGAAAATGAAAGAGAGCAATAAGAATGATCTCTGACCTCTCATCAGAAACAATGCAAGTGAAAAAGAAATGGAGTAATAATTTCTAAGGTGCTGGAAGAGGGGAAGGAAACGGGGCCTCCAATTCTCTACCCAACAGAAGTATCATTAGAAAAAGAGCGCAGCCTTGGCGGGTGTGGCTCTATAGGTTGGAGTGCTGTGTGTGTGTATACTGAGGTCACGGGTTTGATTCTCGGGTAGGCCACATTCCCACCCAGGTTTCAGGTTCCAATCAGGGTGCCTAGGGGAAGCAACCAATCTATGTTTTCCTTTCTTTTCTTTTTTTTTTAATATATATTTTATTGACTGTTTACAGAGAGGAAGGGAGAGAGATAGAGAGTTAGAAACATTGATGAGAGAGAAACATCGATCAGCTGCCTCCTGTACATCCCCTACTGAGGATGTGCCTGCAGCCAAGGTACATGCCCTTGACCGGAATCGAACCCGGGACCCTTCAGTCCGCAGGCCGACACTCTGTCCACTGAGCCAGATCGGTTTTGGCCTAATGTCCCTTTTCACTCCCCAATGTCGGATCCCTGACCTCCCAGCCCATGGCCCTCAGCCCCGCTCACTCTTCATTCTGGGGCCGCTTCCGGTGCGCCCTGATGACGTCTCCATCGGGCGCCGCTCGCACTTTTCCTTCCTCCTCCTCCTTCCGGGGCCCGCTACCACCTAGGCCCCTGTCGTCGGAGCCAGCGGCGGAGAGGGTCCTCGTCCCCGAGCTAGCGCGGCGCTGAGTCCGCAAACCGACACGTTCGATCTCGCAGCCCTCCTTTCTAAAATAAATAAAAACATGCCCTTGGATGAGGATTTAAAAAAATTTTAAGAAATAAAGATTTTTCGCTCAGCCAGCATAGCTCCATGGTTGAGCTGTTGGCCTATGAACCAGGAGGTCACTGTTCAATTCCTACTTGATTCCCGGCCAGGGCACATGTCAGGGTTGTGGGCATGCAGGAGGCAGCCCATCAGTGATTGTCTCTCATCATGGATGTTCCTATCTCTCCCTCTCTGAAATCAATAAAAATATATTATTTTTTAAAAAAGAAATAAAGATTTTTTGGTAAATGAGGGCAAAGTCAGTGCATTTTCAGATAAAAGCTGAGAGGAATTCTTACCGGCAGACTTACACAACAAAAAAATGTTAATAGAAATTCTTCAGGCTGAAGGAAAATGACATCAGATGGAAACTTGGATCTACATGAAGAATTACGTACACCAGAAGTAGAAAAGACTTTAACATTTTAAAATTTGATTTCTTTAAAAGATATTTGACTGTTTAAAGTAAATACAAGAGTAGTGTATTATGGGTGAATTTCTTTTAAGGGAAAAAAGGAGTTAAACAGATGAGATTAAGTGGGAAACCATAGGCAAGCTGATAGATGTCAGTCTAGTTGCATCAATAATTCATGGAAAGTAAATGGATTGCACACTGCAACTAAAAGGCAAATACTGTCAGGTTGGGTAAAAACAAGACTCAAGTGTTATGGGTTGCCTACAAAAGAGTAACTTTAAATATCCAGATACAGACAGATTATATACCATACAAATGCTAACCAAAATCAAACCAACAAAAACAAAAAACCAACAACCACTTGGGATGCTTATAACGACAACATACGTACAAGGGAGACTGAAAACAGGAGTATTACCAGGTACAGGGAGAGAGCTTTGTCATAATTGGCCAATTCAGCAATAGGATGGGATAATCCTAAGTGTATACACACCCAATAGCTGAGGGCAAAACACATGAATAAGTGCCTGCACGCAGTAGACCAAGTTTCCCAGCGCATTCATTGTACGGGAAGGCTTGATGGACACGTTGCTTCATTCCCGGCCCATCTTGAGCCAGTGAGGAGGACAGATGTGGGCAGAAGTAAGCCGAACCTCACGGCCTCATTCTGTGCTCAGCATTGTGACCACTGTGTCCTTTCTGTGCCTGGCTGGCCCTCGCCTCTCTGACCACAGCCCTTCTAGATAGTTCCTACCAGGGACTCCACCTCTTCTGGCCATTAACCTTTTTCTGGAACCTGCCAGTCTCACCTATGATGTCAGCCAGGAGGTGGGGTCCTGGTTCCTGTGGATGGAAAGGGCTGGGGTCCTGGAGTGATGGAGGTGTGTGGGGGGGGGTCTCTTTGTCGCTGGGAACTCCGGGTGTCCCAGGACACAGGGCGATGAGTAGTGTTTCCCCTCAGTCTGGCTCCTGCCTTGCAGACACTGAAAGGGGCTGAGTCAGCAGCAGGTGGAGCCGGGGAAGGGATTAGGGGAATTTTTAAGCAATAATGAAAGTCTCCTTGAAGAGGAGGAGGTTCCCAGATGGGGTGTGCCTGGTTGTCAGAGCATTGCATTATTGTCAGGTGGGCCAATTTGCCAACAGCCCAGCAATGATTGGTAGGTTGGTTGGTTGGTTGGTTGACTGATTGATCGATTTCTTTTGAACTTAAAAAATGGTGGTGACATGCACATAACATAACATTTGCAGGGAGGCATTTTTTTAGTGTACAGTTCAGTGATGATAAATATATTCACATTGTTGTGCAACCTTCCCTACCACCCAACTCCAGAGCCCTTCATCTTGCAAAACTGGAGCTCCATCCCCTTTATTATTACTTTTAAAAATATATTTTATTGGTTTTTTAAAGAGAGGAACTGGAGAAGGATAGAAAGCAGAAACATGGATCAGCTGCCTCTTGCACACCCCCTACTGGGGACGTCCCTGCAACCAAGGTACATGCCCTTGACCGGAATTGAACCTGGGACCTTTCAGTCTGCAGGCCGACCCTTTATCCACTGAGTCAAACTGGTTTTAGCAGCTTTGTCCCCTTTAAATACTAACTCATCATGCATCTCTCCCTTAGCCCCTGGTAACCACCATCCCATTTCCTGTCTCTTGAGTTTGACTCCCCTGGGTGTTCCATGGAAGTGGAGTCGGACAGTATTTGTGGTTTTGTGACTGGCTTATTTCCCTTGGATTATGTCTGTTTCTAAGATGGTCCATGTTGTAGCAGGTGTCAGAATTTCCTTTAAAAATTTTTTTTATTGATTTCCAGTAAAATCATTGATCAGCTGCCTCCTGCACACACCGACTGGGGATCAAGCTTGAAACCCAGATATGTTCCCTGATTGGGAATGGAACCATGACCTCCTGGTTCATAGCTCGATACCCAACCACTGAGCAACACCAGCCAGACAGAATTTTAAAGGCTGAATACTGCTCCATTGTATGTCCCATGTATCTGTTTACCTATCGGTCCGTGGACACTGGGGTTGCTGCCACCTTTCAGCTATTGTGAGTAATGCTGCTGTAAGCATGAGTGTACAGCCGTGATTTCTTTCTGGTTAACTTTGTTTTGTTCGAAGGTAATGAGATGAATATAGGCGTAAACGTTAGTGGCTCAGGACACTGGTATGGCAGCCTTATGTCACACTTGAGACCTAGAACAAAACACATTTGGGAGAGCTTATCTTTGCAAATCTGCATATTTGATGGGGCAGAAATGTAGAGATCTCTGGGTAGTTGAGTCTTCAAGGGCTGCCCTGCCCTTCTACCAGTCCTTTGCCTTTGGGGTCCCCATAGCCACTGTCTGAGTTACAGTGTCATCTGTGCATCCACTATTGTAACAGGCTAAGAGCGTGGCCAGGCTCCAAGATCACTGATCACTTACCAGCAACTCACATTGCAACTACTTTGGGAATTTTCTTCCATAGAGCTTTCCCAGAGCAAATTGTTCCCCTTCTCGGAACTTTTCATGGTTCTCCATGCCCGTAGAAAACCCCAAAACTTGCCCTAGCTAGTTTGGCTCAGTGCATAGAGCACCAGCCTGTGAACTGAAGGGTCCCAGGTTCGATTCTGGTCAAGGGCATATGCTCAGGTTGCGGCTCGACTCCAGTAGGGGCCTGTAGGAGGCAGCCGATCAACTATTCTCTCTCATCATTGATGTTACTCTCTCTCCTCCCTCTCCCTTCCTCTTTGAAATCAATAAAAATATATTAAAAACAAAAGTAAAACCCCAAAACTTCTTAGCATGACTCAGGGCCCCACTGGCCTTCTCAGGTACCTCCCACTCTTCTCCCCTCCATGCCTTCATTTATTGATTGGTTCACCTGTTCACCCTGTGCCCTGTATTGTGTGTGTGTGTGGGGGGGGGGGGGGGCTGTATTTTTGTATTTGTTTCTGACAAGCATGTCTAATATTGACTCATTCAAATGGAGTGTTAAAGGGCCCAGCACATAGTGAATTCTGTGATGTTTACGATTAGAGTTTTACCTTCTGGGGGTGTCATTAGCTCTTTGTGGACACCTTGGGAGCTCAGTCTTTTTTTAAAAAATTTTAATTTAATATATTTTATTGATTTTTTTCACAGAGAGGAAGGGAGAGGGATAGAGAGTTAGAAACATCAGTGAGAGAGAAACATCCTTCAGCTTCCTTCTGCACAACCCCTACTGGTGATGTGCCCGCAACCAAGGTACATGCCCTTGACCGGAATCGAACCTGAGACCTTTCCACAGGCTGACGCTCTATCCACTGAGCCAAACCGGTTTCAGCAGGAAGGGAGCTCAATCTTTTCATCCCCAATGGACAGTTTGGGAACTTGAGCATTAGAACTGCTGAGAAATGGGGTTTCTCATTTTGGTCCTTGGGTCAAATTCAGAATCAGAGCCAGCGTGTTCCTGTGAGTGACACTGGGCTTGATGAGGTTCTGGGAAGCTGGAGGCAGCAGGTGCAGTGCTCAGAGGCTCCGGTGAGCTCTGTCTCGCCAAATGCAGAGGAGGCCTTGCTGGGGCCTAGTCTGATTGAAGAGCCACGAGAGGCCAGTCTGGTAGAGGTTCTCCTAAAAAAGGTCCAAGTGTAAAATGGTGTGGTGGCCCTAGCCAGTTTGGCTCAGAAGGGTCCCGGGTTCGATTTCAGTCAAGGCCACATGCCAGGTTGCAGGCCTGATCCTCAGTAGGGTGTGCGCAGAAGGCAGCCGATCAGTGATTCTCATCATTGATGTTTCTATCGCTCCCTCTCCTTTCCTCTCTGAAATCAATATCTATCTATCTATAAAAGCCTATATATGCAAAGTGTCCTCGACTGACTGGGAGTTTGATTGCTCGCTATGACATGACATGAGCAGACCACCAGGGAGTGGCGTGGAACTAAGGGAGGCCCCGGCCAACAGCTGACAGTCGCTATGGACCCTGCCCAGGCATGAAGTGCGTTGGACTCTAGTATATATGTAAAAGTAGAATAAAATGGTACAGTGTAGCACTAAGTTGGCTGCCTCCCCAACTCTGGAGGGGACCTAGAGTGAGAACAGAAGCTCATGTTAGAAGGACCATGCTTCTCCCTTTATGGGGAGCCCAGGAGCAAGGAAGAAGCATGGCCCGAATCTGCGGCATCCGTACTGGTAAAATTCCAAATGTTCGGCTGGATCAGCGGGAAAGTTGGGGCCAGTGCGTGGATGTGTCTGGACTTTTTCCTCTCACGTGTAACCCACCAAAACTCTGCTGCTGAAGACAGAAGTGGCATCAGAAAGACCAGGAGAAGGTTGAGTGACAGGCTCATGGTTACCCAGCTAAGGTCGCCCATGCTGAGCTGGGCTGCCCACCGTTTAGGAGGTTCAGTGCTGCTTCTAGTATGCCATGCCGCCCGCTTTTACTACGTCTTCCATTTGGAGGCCGGAGCATCATTGGCGACCTGAGCTTCATTTGCAGCCTTAGCCAGGTTAGCTAGCCGTGGTGTTCGCTGCAAGGTGAGGATTTACGCCTGCCTCGCAGGGCCCTACTGAAGACTAGTGAACACGGCAGGTAAACAGCCAGCAGGCACCCAGGACAGAGTCGTTAGGGACGGTGTTATTTTTGGTGAGTCCTTGCTTCATCGGCTCTGCCTTCACTTTGAGGTGCACGCGGTCATCACCTGGGACCTGCCCTATGTGGTCAGGATCCTTGGTTGCCTGCACCTTCAGGTGCTGTTGCTGAAGGTTCTGATTAGAAACCGATGCCACACCACCGTGGTGGTTCTTCCTCTTCTGAGGAGAGCGCTTCCATTGGCCAACACCAGCCGTCGTGGGGCACGTACGGGGGATTTCTTCACTTCCTGTTCTCCAGAACTATCTGCGTGACCTCACTGTCGGGTGACTGTGTGTGTCACGGTGTCTGGTACTTACCCAGCCGGTGTCTGTCCTGGTGGGCTGGTGTGCCCTCCGCTTCGCCCACCTCCAGGAAAACAGACACAGGGCATTGAGAAAATGAGCCGATTCTGCAGGGCCCAGCGGGGGGCTCAGGACCTTTCCCATCTATGAGGGCGGCCATGCCCTTTGGCTTCCGTTTGCTGAGGGGTTTCTCTTCCTCCCCGATACCCAGTATCTCAGCCAGGAAGAAGAGGCTGCCGCAGAGTTCCAGGAAGGCACTCGTTTGCATTGCTGTCTGATCTCACACACACTAACCCCCCCACCCCCCACCCCCACCACCAGCAGGGACCTGAGTTATGCTTAGGATGTTACGTCTGTTGGCGTCAAGGCCCAAGTGACGGGTGGAGAAGGCCCAAGTCAGCAGCACCCGCATGGGTTTGAGGTCTCTCGTTTTAGTATTTGAAAAGGCTCCTGCTTCTTTGGAGACGGAACTTCAAAGGATGCATTCCAGGCCACACTTCCTTTTGGTAAATCTTAACCAGGGTAAACGTTTACTTTTCTGTTGTAAGTCTTGGGAGGTAAGAGGAGGAGGGGCTTCTGGAGCAGGTGTCTTGCCAGCGAAAGTTAAAACTTAATCTGCCTGGTTTGGGGGGGTTTATAGTTCTGGAGCCATGCTAATGACCCTGCAATTAGAAGACGCAGCCTTTTGCCCCTATCCCAGTGGTCGGCAAACTCATCAGTCCACAGAGCCAAATATCAACAGGACAACGATGGAAACTTCTTTTCCGAGCCAATTTTTTAAAACTGTAACTTCTTCTAACGCCCCTTCTTCAAAATAGACTGGCTCAGGCCGTGGTATTGTGTGGAAGAGCCACACTCAAGGGGCCAAAGAGCCGCATGTGGCTCGCAAGCCGCGGTTTGCCGACCACTGCCCTAGCCAATTTGGTTCGGCGGATAGAGCATCGGCCTGCGGATTGAAGGGTCCCGGGTTCGATTCTGGTAAAGGGCGCATACTCAGTTTGTGGGCTCCATCCCCAGTAGGGGGCTTGCAGGAAGCAGCTGATCAGTGATTCTCTCTCATCATTGATGTTTCTCTCCCTCTCCCTTCCTCTCTGAAATCAATAAAAATATATTAAACAAACAAAAGAAGATACAGCCTTTTGCCACCTTGGGTGAATTCCTGGCCCCTGTGCCCCAGCCCACCAGAAAGGAAAGGACTTTAGGAAAACTCACCTTGTCTTGGTGGGGAGGTCAGTGCATGGAAGCGAGAGGAGCGGGCAAAGCAATAATGAAGAGAGTAGAAAGATAAAGGGGAAAGCAAACTGATGTAGTCCTTAAAAACTGTGGCTTTGCTTAAAAATGTAAATTCTTCCAGTGATTGCTTGCTAAAGAAGACTCCATTCCCATGCCACCCTCCCGGGGGGCCTCTCACGGCACCCAGGGCCATAATACAGCCAACTGGAGGGTCTGGGGGTTGGCCCAGGGCTCCGCACCCTCCAGGAAAGACTTGTGAGAGTCACCTGCTGCCTAAGAGAAGCTGAGCAGCAGTGCTTCTCCCAGAACCAGGGCAGACCCTGTCCCCAACAGGACCCGGAGGAGGCTGATTGGTGGGGCCCAGTGCCACAGGTCCCTCTTGTATCCTGGAGACTGAGAGGGCGGAATGCACACTGGGCCCAGGGACTGCATTCTTGAAATTTCCCTTTAGCTCAGGAGGAGTCTGCAGGGAAGTGAACCTGACCTTGAAGTTCTTGCCTTTGTTTTTATTCCTTCTCAGAGACAGAGAGAGAGAGAGAGGAGGGAGGTACAATCATGCAACACATTCCTTCTGAGGGGGCTGTGAGGTGGGGGCTCCTAAGTCATGTTCCACTAATTACCCAGAGGCCTCTCTTCCTGCAGCAGGTGCGCCGTCTGAGAGTCCTGGGCATTGCACACCCTGGAGGCTCCCCGGGCACCTACAGTCTCCCACGTGAGGTGCCACAGAAGTTACCAAGTGCTGTGACGAGAATAGCAGGTGTTAATTGAGCATCTGTTATGTTTCAGGCAATGTGTGCTGTGTCTGCTTCATAAGAGCTGGGCCTCCCAGCATGGGTGAGGGAGGGATTCTTATGCCAATTAGCAGATGCGGTATCGGGGCTCAAAGAATTGAAGTGATCCGTCCATAGTCACATGGCTGGAGGTGGAAGTGCTGGGAGATCCGCTCATGGTCACACAGTTGGGGGTGCAAGTGCCAGGATCTGAACCTGCACCCGAGTAGGCGTTCCCAAGCCTCTGCCACTCAGTCTTCCTGGGGCTTCCCATTCCCTAGCTCATGTCTTTCTTTTTTCCTTTAAATAATTACTTATTGTTGAAAGTATTACATATGTCCCATTTTTCCTCCTGTTGACCCCCTCCAGCCGGCCCCCACCTCCCATAGCTCATTTCGTTGTTTACAGAGCCCAGCCAGGAAGAAGCAGTTACTCTCATTTCTCAAATACTAAACTGAGGCTTAGAGAACATAAGTGGCAGAACCAGGATTCAAACCCAGCGTCATCGGCCTGCACACCCGTGCGCTCCTCCCACTCGGGGAACAGGGGAGTCTGGTCCTTTAGAGCGAAGCACTTTTCCTCCTGGGCCCCAGATTCCCCGCAAAACAAGGACACTGGGTTTTCACACGTTTCTTCTAGTGGAGCCACGTCTTCAAGTGGAACCTTCTGCTGCGCTCTGGGGTGCAGACCGCTCTGGGGTGCAGACCGTCCTGTGCCTCCCACGGTCACTGCCCCGGTCTGCCTGGGTGTGTGGGGCCCTTCCATTTTTCATCCTCTCAAACACAGCCAAAGGCCTTTCCAGTGTGGCCGGCTGTCTCTGCTTCTATAATTTGGGGTCCAGTACAAGAGCCAGGGCACATCCTCATTTTTATTTATTTTTTAAAAAATATATTTTATTGATTTTTTTTTTTTTACAGAGAGGAAGGGAAAGAGATGAACATCGATGAGAGAGAAACGTCAGTCAGCTGCCTCCTGCACACCCCCTAATGGGGATGTTGCCTGCAACCAAGGTACATGCCCTTGACTGCAATTGAACCTGGGACCCTCCAGTCCGCAGGCTGACGCTCTATCCACTGAGCCAAACCGGTTTTGGCCACATCCTCATTTTTAAAAGCAGCACCTCATGGTCACCCACCTCTTTGGGTCCCCCAGGCAGAGGGGTCTGAGCCTGGCCCCAGAACACCCTCCCCAAGTGCAGAGACACTGACGTGACTGGGAAATAGGGATGCACTTCGTGGTCCTGAGGGTGTGGCCGTGTCCTGACTTGCTCGGAACTCCATATGGATCAGCAGTGATTGCCAGGAGTGCTGAATGGGCTCAGATCCCCGCACCGTCCCTTCACAGCTTGTGCCTGTGGGTACCGTCCCTAACCTCGAACCTGTGCTTTCCGTCCTCCCGCACGTCGGGAGGGCGACGATGCCCATCTCGGGTTCCAGTATTAAGCTAGAGGGTGTATGTACTCAACAAATATTCGCCATTATTAATAGTCTTGACTGCAAAGCATGTGCTATTTCTAATGTGCAGTGACCACCACTAGCACTTGGCCCCGAGCTGGTGTCTGTGAGTTTTGTAGAGATCGGAGTGGCATTCTGAGGAAAAGGCCCATCGCCCTCTTCCCCGCCCAGCCATCCATACCAACTGGTGGTGACAAAATTATTGGGGTCCTGCAAAGACCTGAAACTTGTAACTTCGTGTCCCCCAAATAACTATCTCTGGGGCAGCTCCCTCCCTCCCCAAATGCTAGGCCTCCTACCCCTCTCCCTGCTCTGGAGGAGTCTGGTTTTTACAAGGAACCCGGCTGCTTCCTACATGTAGCCATGTGTCCTCACACGCACAGAGGGTCAGTGGCTTCCCTGGGGTCCTCGGTCCCTACGGTGGCCAGCCTAGGTTCTTACACCTCAAAACATTTCTTTTTATTAAGATTCCAGAAGCCCGGTGCATGACATTGTGCACTCGGGGGCCCAGCCTGCCCCCTTAGCAGTCTGGGAGCTCTTGGGGGATGTCTGACTGATGTCTAAGCCGCAGTCGGACATCCACAGTCAGACATCCTTAGCTCTACCGCCACCACCGCTGCACTCATCAGCTGTCAGTCTGGCTTGTAGAAGAGCACTGATCACCAGGGGGCAGCTCCTATGTAAGCATCTGCCCCCTGGTGGTCAGTGCGCTTCATAGCAACCAGTCGTTAGGCTGTTCAGTCAATTTGCATATTACCCTTATATAAGATAATTGACATTTAACATTATGCATATTGCCCTTATATAAGATCATTGACATTTAACATTATGTTAGTTTCAGGTATATAACACACTGATTCAGTATGTGCATATACATTGGGAAATCATGACCACGGTAAGTCTAGTGAACATGTCACCATACATCACAATTTTTTTTTCTTGTGATGTGGACTTTTAAGATCTGCTCTCTTAGCATCTTACAAACATGCAGTGCAGTCTTATTAACTGTAGTCACCATGCCGTACATTCCATCCCTGTGACTAATTGATTTTATCGCTGCAAGTTTATACCTTTGACCCCTTTACCCTTTACTGCCCCGTCATCCCAGCCTCTGACAGCCACGAATCTGTTCTCTGTGTCTATGAAGGTAGTTTTGTTTGTTTTCTAAGACTCCACTAATTCTCACTGTTTTGCTTAAAGGTCTTGGACTTTTTCTGTGGAAAGAGAGAGAGGTGAGTGTTTAAAGGCAGCCTTTCAGATAGTATGTAAAAAAAAAAAAAAAAACAACTTTTCATTGGCCCGGGAAAATGTTCGCTAGCCTGCACAGTTGTTACGTGCCCTCTTAGCTTGAGAGAGCTGGATATCCCATGGGAAAGACCGAGCTAATACAGTGGTCAGCAAACTCGTTAGTCAACAGAGCCAAATATCAACAGTACAGCGATTGAAATTTCTTTTGAGAGCCGGACACCGACTTCTGCGCACGGGCCACGAAGTTTCAATCGCCCTGTATGTGTGCGCCCACGCGTGCTATTTTGTGGAAGAGCCACACTCAGGGGGCCAAAGCGCCGCATGTAGCTTGCGAGCCGCAGTTTGCCGACCACTGAGCTGTTAGTAAAACCCTGGTTCCAGTCCGAAAGCTGCACTGGCCTCATGCATGTTCTTTAGATCCGAACCTCAGTTTGCTCACCTGTAACATGTAAGTTTGACCTTGGCCTTGCAGAACTGTCCTGGGAGTCAAGGTCAGAGAGCAGATGTGATAACGACCTGTGTAAACCACAAAGTGTAAGTCCCCTAGTTGCTGAGGCATCGGATGAGACCATCGCCAGAAGGCTCCGTGAAGAGGGAAAAGCTCCGTGCATCCCGGGGCGGTGATGGTAGCAGCGGACCTCCCACGGCGGAAGCGGGGAGGGCGTGACCAAGCAGTCAGGGGGCTCAGGTCCCAAGGGAAAGCTCCTTTTTTAATGTATTTTTCTTGATTTCAGACAGGAAGCGAGAGGAGAGAGAGAAACATCAGTGGTGAGAGAGAATCAGTTGATTGGCTGCCTCCTACATGCCCCCCACTGGGGATGGAGCCCACAACCCAGGCATGTGCCCTTGGCCGGAATTGAACCCGGAACCCCTCAGTCCACAGGCCAACACTCTGTCCATTGAGCCAAACTGGCTAGGACAGGCGAGGCTTCTTTTAAAACAGAGGCTACACATTTATAGTAAATCTTGGGAGAAGAAAAGACTTTATCAGGACTTAATTTTGAGGAACAAAACAGAAAATTATGACAGGAATTGCATTTTACATGGCATGTAACAAAATTTCAGTTTCCGTTGCAACTAGGCCCCCAATTCTCAGTGTGAAAACGTGTTGACTTGCATTTTGCACCATCACTTGGTTGCAAGAAGGAAAGCAATAGGGACAGTTTGCTCTGCTCAGCTGGCTTTCCCAGCAAACGCCTGCAGGAGGTCAGTTCTGCAGAGTGTTGGAGAGAGCTTCCCTAGCTTCCCAAGGGCCTGAGTAATTACCGATCCTCTTTGAAGTTCTTCTCTTCGGAAGGGCCTGTTGTCTTCCCTTCGTTTTGGTGGGTCTTCTTCGTTGTTCACTGAGGAACTCCGTTGTCTCTCCACGGGCGTGAGTGGAGTCGCCTTTAGGATCACTTTCACCAACTTGGTGAAATGCCGCATCCGTTACAACACCTGCATCTCCCTTTCAGTTGCTACGCATTGTATTTGCGTTGTTCAGTTAACGGCAAGGACAACTAACCAGCACAGTAAGATGTTGTCTTAAAATGTGAATCAGCTGCTGGGGAGGATGGGAGGCGGATGCTGGGGGGGGGGGGGGGGGGATCAACCGAAGGACTTGTATGCATGCATATGAGCTTAACCAATGAATGAAAGACACTGGGGCGGGTAGGGACATACGCTGGGGGGTAGGGGAAGCTGGGGGGAGGATATTGGCGGGGGGGGGGAGAAGGAAAACATATGTACTACTATTAAATATAAGTTATACTGCAAAAGAAAAAGAAAAAAGAACCCACAATTGGAAAAAAAAAATGTGAATAAGCTGGCCTGGCCCCGTGGGGCTCGATTGTAGCATCATTCTGTGCACAGAAAGATTGGCAATTCGAGTCCCAGTCAGGGTACGTATCTAGGTTGTGGGTTCAGTCCCTGGTGGGGGCATGTACGTGAGGTAGCCGATCAATATTGCTCTCATACATGATGTTTCTCTCTCTCTCTCCCCCCCCCCTCCCCGCCCCTTCCCTCCATTCCCCTCTCTCTCAAAAGATCAGTAAAACATATCTTTGCACGATGATCCCCAAAAAAGTGTTACAAGCTGGGCTGGACATTGGTATTAAATGTGGAATAATACTTGCTTTTTATAAGTGCTCAGTTCGTGGGTTACGTTTTTAGGCTGGGATGATTCGTGCTTCCCTGGCTGATCAAAGTAATAATAAATATTCAGGTATTGCGTTTCCCCCGACCAGGAGTGTGGGCTGTGGAGTCAGGATGCTTGGGCTTGAATCCCTGTGTCTACTTGTATGATCTGTGTGACCCTTGACAATATAATTTAAATGATCAATTTTTACCAACTGTATAGAGCGGATATTGTTAATTCCTAAATCATAGGGTTTTTATGAGGGTTAAATAAGACAGATATAATCTTGTTCTTCATAAAGCTGCCTGGTGAGGGAAAAAATGTAAAAGATATGACAGATAGTTGAGGTCAAGAGCTTAGCTTAGTTCCTGAAACTTTGCATATCCTGATCTGTGTTTGTTATTATTAAGTGTTGTTGTTCACGGTTTTCAGCAGCATCTCTTTACTCATCTGTGCCAGTTCTTCTGGGAGTGGCAATGTCAGTGACAGTGTACATCCAAGTCCAAGGTCTAAAATAAATGAGGCTAGCCCTAACCAGTTTGGCTCAGTGGATAGAGAGTCGGCCTGAGGACTCAAGGGTCCTGGGTTCAATTCCAGTCAAGGGCATGTGTCTTGGTTGGCGGACACATCCCCAGTGGGGGCGTGCAGGAGGCAACTGATCAATGTTTCTCTCTCATCAATGTTTCTAACTCTCTCTCCCTCTCCCTTCCTCTCTGTAAAAAATCAGTTAAAATGTTTTTAAAAATTAAAATAAATTAGGCTACCTCAGGAAGGAGGCCTCTCAGAATCACAACAAGATTGCATGCAAGGACTTTGTATGGCATGAGAGGCTCTACCCAACATCACATGGGTAGGGAGAAAGGCCTGACGCTGGCTCCTAACAGAATCAGATGCCAGGGAGGAATGTACCTGCAAGAGCTTTGGACCCAGACGCCTCTGCTGGCTCTCCAGCTGCCTGGAGCGCTCTGCTCCCTGAGATCAATCAAGTGCCTTGTGGCTCATGTAAGAAGCGCAGAGGAGAAGGGTGCGGGAAGGGCAGGCTCTTGCAGACAGATGTCAGCGGGTCTGGAGTTGGGCTAGATGTTTTGAAGGTGCAAAAACCCTGTAAAGAGATAGCACACCCCTCGCATGCCTGAAATGCTTGTCGAGGGAATTAAAGGCATGCAGAATACATTGGAATACCTCCTGTTTTGCAATTAGCAAAGGAATTCAGCTGAACCATTGTTGAAAAACCGGTGCGACTGGTTAGGATTAGTTAAAAAGTAAAAGCTGGGGACCTCCCAGGGCCCAACTTTGGTATGCTGTGTGACTTCGGTTGCTCCATAAATTGATGGCAGTTTGGAAATGATTGCCAGACGTCTGTTCTCCTTTAATGCGACAATGGATGTGTGGGTCCCTGTAGGAGGATTTGAGCAGGGCCCACGTGCTTAATTCAGGCAGAGTCCCTCTCAGTTCTTCTGATGTTGGGGCACCGGACAAATGTTCTGAGGGTCTCTTGGAAATATCAGGGGACCAGGCGGGGCAGTGGGGGGCTGAGCAGAGCTGGAAATGAGCCTGCAGCCTCTGGCTTAGCCGGCCTTTTGTCCCTAGCCTTAAGCAAATCAATCTGTGACACTGGGCTTGCACTCCAGCTTCCTCCTTCCTTTCCCGTGAGGTCCCCAGAAATCACCCCAGGTATTGGCATCGACCCTCACCCAGTCTCTGAGTGACACATCCCTCAGAGGGCCAAGGTCAGGGTCTCGCCAGGTCAGCTGCAAGGACCTTGGAGCACCCACGCACTGTTTGCTGGGGCCTGGGATGCTGGGAATTCTTGAGACCCAGGAGGAAGGCAATGTCACAACTGCTTATTGAGCTCACTGGTCTTGGAGGGGTTCAGCCTTCCCCACGCTCACCCTGCCCCGCCTGCAGAGGGAGTTTGGAGTGCTATGCCACCCACCCCAGCGGCTGCCCTAGGACCCCCTGGAGCCTTTTGCTGAGATACTGGTGTTGAAGGAAAGCTCACCCTGCTGGCACCTGCGTGTGGGTCCCTCGCTTACTCGGAGCTAAAACCCTGTCTTTGCCGTTCTGTCAGCTGAGGCTTGATCTGGACACAGCCTTCATTTTCCTACCTATGCCCTCAACTCAAGTGTCAGGGAGGGGGTGCTCTGAAGAGGGTGCCAAGTATCCCTGTGAAATCGGATAGGGTCTAGAGTGTGTGATTTATTTTTTTTTTAATAAAGTCATTATCAAGTAAAGTCAGCTAAAAAACCAAATCCGCGCCGAAACCGGTTTGGCTCAGTGGCTAGAGCGTCGGCCTGCAGGTTGAGAGGTCCCGGGTTCGATTCTAGTCAAGGGCATGTACCTTGGTTGTGGGCACATCCCCAGTAGGGAGTGTGCAGGAAGCGGCTGATCTATGTTTCTCTCTCATCGATGTTTCTAACTCTCTCTCTCCCTTCCTCTTTGTCAAAAATCAATAAAATACATATTTTAAAAAACAAAACACCACATCCCTATATAGTCACTCTCTTCAGTTGTGCCACGCACTATTCTGTCCACCATCCTCTGGGGGTACGCACTGACCTCTACAGTCCTGATGCCTGACCTGGAGGAGGCACTGTCCACAGGAAAGACTGTCAGTCATTTGAAGCAAAGCTGGGACCTGACCTGGCGCAGAGGGCCAGAGGAGTGTGGTTCAGGCGATGCTGGTTTAATGATTCGGCTTTCCCACCAG
The DNA here is from genome assembly GCA_027563665.1 of Antrozous pallidus. NCBI lineage: Eukaryota > Metazoa > Chordata > Mammalia > Chiroptera > Vespertilionidae > Antrozous > Antrozous pallidus. Next base: position 8,283,187 of record CM050516.1, on the reverse strand, counting down.
AATAAGCAGTACTGAGCACCCGCTGTGTCCACGCGCTGTGCCCACACCACACCTGCAAGCCTGAGCCCCTTTACCCCTAGGAGGTGACTGTTACGGTCAGCCCCATCTGACAGGGGTGGGGTGGGTCACCGAGAGATGAAGCCGTATGTGCAGGGCAACTGCTCTGTGTTCACTTGTGTGTGCATGTGTGTGCATGCATGTGCCACGTGTGTTAGGCCGCAGCTCGGTTAGACCTCAGCCGTCACCCTCACCCTCTCTGCTGTTTTCCCGCCAAGGAGGGGCACGTCCCCAGGATGTTTGCGGGCTTTATTCCGCCTGGGCGCTTACCCAGGCTCCTTCAGTCCGCGGCCGGATGGGCCGAGCTGCTGGCACTGCGGGCAGAGGGAAGGGCCGCCCCGCATTGTCCGGCCCGTGAACACACCTCTTGAGAAGTTCCGGGTGGGGCGGGAGCTTGGCCGGGAGCACAGGCCTCCCTTTATCCCACCTCGACGTGGGGACATTGGATGGGCCCGAGGAGCCTCAGCAGCGTGCCAGCTGGGGGTGCCGGCCATCACAAACAAGGCTTCTCCGAGGAGGAAGCCAGAGGCCCCTCCGGGAAGCTGGGGCGTAGGGATGAGGAGTTAGGTGTCTGGTTAGGGTCCACTGGAGAAACACACGGGGAGAGGGAGAGGGAGAGAGAGAGACAGAGACAGAGAGAGAGAGAGAGAGAGACAGACAGGAGCAGCCCAGGAAAGGGCCTCAAGAGGCTCCTCCTGAAGGTGGCCGAGGAGGATTGGGGTGGGTCTGGGTGACCCACCAACTATAGTCTGGGTTCTTTGCTTGGGGGTGTGGGAAGAAAGGGGTTTCTCTCCTGGTGGAAACGTTCCCGGGTAGTCTGAAAAGTATAGTAGCTCACGTACCCGACTGCTTTCCATATACCAGCAGAACGCCTGCTGCACACACACATCGCCCCACCATGCACCCCCCCCCCAAAGCCCCGTGAGGTGGGGGGCTGTGGTTATCCTATTTTGCAGGTGGGTACCTGAGGCACGGCGGTGTTCATTGACATGCCCAAAGTTGTAGAGCTGGCGGCCGGAGGAACGAGGTGGGTTTTCCTCCCAGCTCTGCCCCCGAGTGACCCTGGCCCAGTCACTTCCCGTGCCCCACCTCAGCGTCCTCATCTGCCGCCTCAGATGATGGCCCAGCGATGTCAAAAGTCCTTTCCGAACCCGAGGTCCCGCAATTGTGTTGCAGGGACTTCCTTGCAAGGTCGTTCAGCCGCAACCCAACCGTGTAGGGGCTCAGCCTCTTGGGCACCTAGGTTTCTGACGCTCCCGCCTAGCTGTCCCCAAGCACCCGGTAAAATCTCCTTCAGTAAGCAGCATCCCCTTTCGTGTTGTTTTCCAACTCTGAGCTCAAGAAGCCTTTTCTGCTCCCTGTAAAAGCTCCCCCCCCCCCCCCCGTAGGGTTCCTCCTTCACCATGGCCTCGCCAGGCAGGTGCTTACCAGCCCTCTGGTGTTTACCCATTTCCCACAGTCTGCGAGTGGCTCTGCTAAACTGGGACTTACTCCCAGCTTAGGCGCATAGTAGGTCCTCAGAGAGTTCTATTACTCTTCCCCCCCCCCCCAACTGGCTCTTCTTCCCTTTGCTTCTGTTTGCGGGCAGAAGGAGGGGGAGAGCTTGGAGCGGGGCAGACTGAATCCGGTCCATTGGGCCGGGATCTGCCAAACCCACCTGCTCTTGGGCGAGTGGGTGTGGACCGGCAACCCCACCAGCTCCAGCCCTGTGACCAGCAGCAGCCTCCTTAGGAACGCCTAGGCCAGTGGTCGGCAAACTGCGGCTCATGAGCCACATGCGGCTCTTTGGCCCCTTGAGTGTGGCTCTTCCACAAAACACCACAGCCTGGGCGCGTCTACGTTGAAGAAGTGGCGTTAGAAGCAGTTTAAGTTTAAAAAATGTGGCTCTCCGAAGAAATTTCAGTCGTTGTCCTGTTGCTGTTTGGCTCTGTGGATGAAGGAGTTTGCCGACCACTCGGCTAGGCTCAGCACAGAACTGAGAACAGGAGGTTCGTCCAGTGACTCTGTCGTTGTCCGCACGCCCCACAGCCAGGACACTCGGCTCCACCCTCTGTTTGCAGCCTGCCCAGAGTGGCCGCTGCTGCGGGGCAGGCGCAGGTCTGAAGTTGGCTCCCGGAGCTGCCTCTTTGCAGGACCCTCTTTTCTGTCAGCTGACCGTAATCTGGCGCCTGCCTCTAGGGGGGTTGGGGTGTCAGAGGAGAGCGCGCACATGGGGTGCTGAGCAAGCAGCCTGGCATGGGGCAAGGGCGCAGTCCACACTAACAGACCCCATTGGGAAGATACTGTCCCACTTGTTGAGTGCTGACCACAGAGGCACGGTCGGCTTCCGGTCCCCATGGCTGCCAGCACTGTGACTTTGGGCAGGTCCACTCCCTGAGCCTCGGTCACCATCTGAGATACGGGCTCTCCGCTCCAGGCGGTGAAATAAGGGAGAACACACAGCACCGCCGGCAGCTCCCTCCTGGGCCCAGAGACTGTAGTTACTCAGGTGTCATTCACTGGACCCCGCTTGGCGCCAGAGCCTCCCATCCCCCTCCCCAGCCCACCCCCCGATTGTCAGAATAACTCTCCAGGGTATTAATCTTCGTTTTACTAACTGCTCCCTGGGTACAAATCCCAGCCCTGCGACTTTCCAGCTATAGGGCTTTGGGCAACTGGCTTACCCTCCCCGTGCCTCAGTTTCCCTCTGAAAGGCAGCTAGTAATCCTTAATTATACAAAGTAGTATCTTCAAGGGATTATTATGAGGAAGAAATTGAGTTAATATGAGTAAGTCTTTTTTTTTTATTAAAAAAATCTTTATTGTTGAAAGTATTAGATATGTCCCTCCCCACCTCCTCCTATCAATCTCTTCTATTCCCCCCCCCCCCCCCAGGCCTTCACCACATTATTGTCAGTGTCCATGTGTTATGCATATAAGTATACAAGTTTTTTGGTTGATCTCTTCCTACCCACCCTCCCCTGCCATCCCTCTGATTTTTTAAAAATATATTTTTATTGATTTCAGAGAGGAAGGAAGAGGGAGAGATAGAACTATCCATGATGAGAGAGTCACGGATCAGCTGCCTCCTGCACGTCCCCCACTGGGGATCAAGCCCACAACCCATGCCCTTGATCAGAATGGAACCCGGGACCTTTCAGTTCACAGGCTGACGCTCTGTCCACTGAGCCAAGCCGGCTAGGGCCCCTCTGATTTTTTCAGAGAGAGGAAGGGAGAGGGAGAGAGAAACATCGATGTGATCGAAATATTGATCTGCTGCCTCCTGCAGGCATGCCTGCAGCCTGGGCACGTGCCCTTGACTGGGAGTCCAACTGGCAACCTTTTGGTGCATGGGACAGCGCCCAACCAACTGAGCCACACTGCCCAGGGATATATGTGTGCCTCACAGGACAATACCTGCCGAATTGCAATGCTCTGTAGGTGAGAACTGTTGTTATATTACTTACGAGGTGAATGACTGAACTTCCAAGCCCATGTTTCTTCGATTCCACTAGCAGCCTCCCTCTCCCCCGGAAACCCTTCTGTGTTTTCTGGGCCCTTCTCGGGGCCTGGGGCTGCTCCCCACCTTCCGCCTCTCATCGCTGGGGTCCCCAGACTCGCCTCAGCAGGCTCCCCTTCCTCTCCTGCCTTCCCTAGGGAGAGGCTACCACTGACCTCCCCTCCTCCCAGCCTCCCCATGACTGGGCTGGTTCTTCCTTCCAGAATTTTCGTCCAGTCCCATGCTCTTCTTCCAGCCCCTGGAGCACTCTTGCCCGTTGCATGTGAAGTTCTTAAGGGATAGGCTGCTGCCGCTGTGCAAACAGCACAACCCTGCCGGGCTGAGCCTTCCAACTCCAGCCACCCTCGTGGAGCCTGACCTCCCTGCCCCTTGACCCGGACTTGAGGGCGGTCCTCCATAGCTGCGTGCCATCGGGCCAAGGGTCCCAGCCCCTCCCGAGGCAGTTCCCTCTGCTGCGGTGCCTGGCTGTGGAAGGTGAGCCCATACAACACTCTTTACTTGGCTGAACAATGGCTGCCCTTCAGGACCCGGGCTGCTTCCTGCTTCCTCTCGGGAGCCTCCTGGGAGCCGTCCAGCGCGGGCATCTCGCCTTTCTCTCTGGATCCCGGGGCACCTTGCACGGACCTTTCACTTCCAACAGCGCCGTCTTTGTTCCCGTTCCCTCATATACTGGTATATGATCGTGTGTGAACGAGTGTGTTTATTTCCAGCGGGGGTTCACCTTACCGGTAACATTTGGTGCTGGGCATAGCGGAGCTAGGTAAAAGATATTTATTTGTTCCTCAGCTGAGGCTCTTTAAAAAATGAATGTGTTTTCCTCTTCTTTTTCCATGTTAAGGCACTTGAGCAGACGTCAACCAGGGGTTCACTGTGGAGTCTTTTCTCATTGGTTGCCTGTTGTCCAAGGAAAAGCGAAATTTAAACGATTTGGGTATCTTTTGGAAATACATCTTCACTTACCTTTTTTTATTTTTTAAAGTTAGAAACATCGATAAGAGAGAAACATCGATCAGCTGCCTCCTGCACACCCCTTACTGGGGATGCTCCTACAACCAGGGTACATGCCCTTGACCGGAATCGAACCTGGGACCTTCCAGTCTACAGGCTGACACTCTATCCATTGAGCCAAACTGGATTTGGCTTCACTTACTTTTAAAAAAGTCATTATGCCAAGACCGGTTTGGCTCAGTGGATAGAGCGTTGGACTGCGGACTGAAGGGTCCCGGGTTCGATTCCGGCAAGGGCATGTACGTTGACTGCGGGCACATCCCCAGTGGGGGGCGTGCAAGAGGCAGCTGATCTGATCGATGTCTCTCTCATCGATGTTTCTGACTTTCTATCCCTCTCCCTTCCGCTCTGTAAAAAATCAATAAAATATGTTTAAAAATAAATAAATAAAAAATAAAAAAGTCATTATTATTATTTTTTAAAATTATTTTTATTGCTTTCAGAGAGGAAGGGAGAGGGAGAGAGAGATAGTAACATCGATGATGAGAGAGAATCATTGATCGGCTGCCTCCTCCATCTCCCCCATGGGGGATTGAGCCCGCCATCTGGGCATGTGCCCTGACCAGGAATCGAACCATGACCTCCTGGTTCATAGGTCAGTCATCAACCACTGAGTCATGCCAGCCTCTGGAGTGTGGGAGGGGGGTGTCATTCTTTATTTCCTCCATTCTACATTTTTGGGGAACCTGGGGTGCACTGCCTTAAGCTCAAAAGTAAGTAATTATTCTGAAGTTGATGGGATCCTTGGGCCTGACGTTTGCCCATCTGCAGAGAGAGAGGTCTGGATGCCATGCAGTCCATTCTATCCGGGAGTTTCCCCTCCAGGGACCTGTTTGGGTCGCGTCGGTTCCTGTTCTTCGGTAGTTTCCAGTTTGCTGGGTGTGAGCGGAGTCCCGGGGGCGCAGCCAGGGTCCCGGGTGAGTGGTTCTGTACTAGGCCCTGGAGGGGGGCTGTGGGCTCTTTATCTTGGAAGGGAGGGAAAAGGAAAAAAAAAGGGATAAAAAGAGAAACGCCAAACCTTTCATCCGGGGGAGGCAGGGATGCTCATAGTTTCACTCATTCATCAGTCAACTCTGGGCCACCTTACTAAGACCGAGGTGAGCTGGCAGGCTTGCTCCCCGTGGGTGGGAAGGTCAGGTAGACTGTCAGTCAACATGTCAATCAAACAAACAGTGATAGGAAGGAATGAGAGGGCTCACTCAGACAGGGCTGCCTGGGAAGGCTTCTTAGAGATGGCGTGATTGCTGAGAGCTGATGGACAGAGGGCAACAGCTGTGCAAAACGTGGACAGACCTGTGGGCAGGGATGGGGCGCAGCATGGCATCCTGGGCAGAGGGAACTGCTTGAGCAAAGGCTGTGAGGTGGGAGCTAAGTTGCCGGCTTCTTGAGAATTGGGAATAGTAAGGCTGCAGAGGGAGGAAGGGGCTGGGCCATGCCACCGCAAGGAGTTTGCCACGGCAAGGAGTTTGGATGCATTCTGGTGTTGGTGGCCAGACTTGGCAGGGATTGAGCCGGAGGGTGATTTATTTATTTTGCTTTAATTTCAGTATTTTTTCATGGAAAAGCGGCGAACGGGAAGGAGCGGGCAGAAGAACGGAGAAAGCCCCCAGTTGCAGAAGTGTAGAGAGTGAGGGGCTGCGAGAGCGAGATGACAGAGGTTCCCCTGGGACCAGGATGGGGACAAAGGCAGAGATGTGGGGTTTGGGAAATCCAGCGGGCAAAGGTCCAGGCCATTGACTGTGAAAGCTCGAAGCTCAAGGATCGGTTTTCCCTTCCAGGTAGAGAATGGAGAGGGAGCCTCAGGGAAGAATCCTGGCTCATCCGCCAGACCCATCATGCAATCTTGCCACGGGCTTTCTACTGGTTGGGCCAGTGGTCGGCAAACTGTGGCTCGTGAGCCACACTTTGCCGCTCTGTTGACTAATGAGTTTGCTGACCACTGGGATAGGAGCTTCATCACAAGGAACAACAACAGCCTGTATAATTATTGGAATCGAGAGTCTAGGTCAGTGGTCGGCAAACTCAGGAGCTGCAGTTTGCCGACCACTGGGTTAGACTTTCTCAGCAGATTTCATTTTGGAGAGAAGGTAGAAGGAAGCAAAGGAGCCCACGCTTCTTGAGCCCTGAGCTGTGCTGGGGAGCCCAAGGCCCTTGCCCGGTCCCCTGACCTCGGTAAGGCCCCTCGGTGTTGGTGTCTATGGACAAGAAGTGGAGCACACCGGTGTCCAGCAAAGGCCTCTCCAGCAGCGACTGGGAGAGTGTCTGCCCCGCCCCCTGCTGCACCCGGGGGCCCAGTGATGGAGGCAGCGGTGGCTCCCGGGAAACTGAAACCTGCAGACCGTCCTCAGGATCATTTCCGCCTGGGTGTCGCCTGCATCTCCCGGGCCTGGAGCAGAGCTGTCCAAGGCCTGCAGGACGCCCGGGCCAGGGAGAGCTTTCCCTTTCCGGGATGATGATTATACTAATGAGAATGAAACAGGAGCAAGAGCCCGAGGCTCGGGCTATCCATTGCCCGGAAAGGAGAATTGGCTGCTGCTGCACTTCTCCAGTTACCAGCTGGGAAGGAGAAGGGAGGCCCAAGGAGACAGTGGGGTGGTGGAGGGGATGGAGCAATGGGCCAGAGCTCAGGTGGCCCCCGTCCAACCCTGGCACACACCAGGGCCCCGAGAGTCCTGTCCGTTTAGGAATGTCTGGGGTGTCGTTTTGCTCATCTGTAAAATGGGGGGATCGTATTGATGGGAAGGGATGGTGCTGCCGCAGTTGATGGTGATTTGAGACTCAAATAAAGGTCAAGGATGCAAAGGCCCCACCACACACTTCTTTTTGTGAGGACAAGCCAGTCTCGGGAGGGAGGGGGCTGGCTGTGAACCCTGCGGGGTCCCCCAGTGAAACACTTCTCTCTCGGTTTCTTCTGCGAACTCGCGCTCGGTGCCCACTCCTACAAGATGCTGGAGCTCCGGTGACTCGTAAGGGACTGTCAGGTCCTGGGGACACTCCCGGAGGTGACTGGCGTAGAGGCGAGTAACAGACTTACACGTATTGTGAAAAAGCAGTTCTCCAGCCCCTGCAGGTGTCCGGGGAAAGGTGTTCTGGGCAGGAGGCATGGCAAGGGCAGAGGCACGGGATGTGTGAAGTAGCGTGGAGAGAGCATTGGGCGGTCTCGGAGCCTCGTCCTTACCCGGGCAGAGAGGGTCAGGGGGTTCAGCCCTTACTGTCTGGTATTGTCACCCTGGCTGTACCACAGTTTGTGTTGTGACCTATCAACTTTCTGATGACACCCGAAATATTCCAGGTGGGTCCCCATTCATCACCCCCGTCAGCTTTCCCCCAACAAAACCTAGTGGGTTGTCATTTGGGGTGATGGATAATGGTTTGTATGTTTTCCCCCCTATGTCTTCATACCCAGATGCTGGGAATGGGGGGAATGTCTAGAAACAATTTTCAAGTCTCCTTCAGGCCTTTCACCTCAACCCCTAGATAAACCCCCAGGCTGGTCCCTTCTGGGGTCTGCAGGCTTTAGGAGGAGACTCAGGAGGGACAACTCTCCCTCCCCGGGCAGCTGGCCCCGGGCCACGCTGGGCACTCCTTGGCCTCCATGCTGCTTTGTGGCTCCACTTCTAAGCAGGGTTCATGTAGATACTCTTTATGCTTGTTGACTTTCAATATTTTCATGCTTTTCTATACTTTGAATTTTTCTACAAGAAAATTTTTATTGCATTTTATTTTTAAAGTAGAGGCCCGGTGCACAAAATTTGTGCAGGGGTGGGGTTTCCCTCAGCCCAACCTGCACCCTCTCCAATCTGGGACCCCTTGGGGGATCTGGCCTAAACAGGTAGTCAGACATCCCATTTACAATCTGGGACTGCTGGCTCCCAACTGCTCGCCTGCCTGCCTGATTGCCCCTAACCACTTCTGCCTGCCAGCCTGCTCACCCCCTAACCACTCCCCTGCCAGCCTGATCAATGCCTAACTGCTCCCTTGCCAGCCCTATCATGCCCAACTGCCTTCCCCTAACAGCTCGGTCACCCCCAAATGCCCTCCTCTGCATATTCCCTTTTTATTAGATAGGGCTTTTTTCTTTAACATACTGGACAGCTCTAACTGGTTTGGCTCAGTGGATGGAGTGTCGGCCTGCAGACTCAAGGGTCTCAGGTTCTGTTCCAGTCAAGGGCATGTACCTTGGTTGGGGGGCACATACCCAGGAGGCAGCTGATCGATGTTTCTCTCTTATAGATGTTTCTAGCTCTTTATCCCTCTCCCTTCCTCTCGGTAAAAAAATCGATAAAATGTATTTTTAAAAAAGAAACATTTAAGATTCCTCCATATCTGCCTTGCTAGTGTGACTCAGTGGTTGAGACCGCAGGCTGCTGTTGCTGGGAGGGGATTGGCTCCGTAGGGGTGTGCGCCTTCCCAGGCTGAGACCCCAGGCTGTCGCGGCTGGGAGGGGATCGCTCCGTGGGGGTGCGCGCCCTGGCAGGGCTGAGAGGACTGGGCACCGCCACCTTGTGGCTGTGGGCGCCACCAGTTTTGTCACGGAGTGATGGCTAATTTGCATATTACTCATTTATTAGATAGGGCATATTTTGATTTTTTAGAGAGGCAGGGAGAGAGTCAGAAACACTGATGAGAGAGAAACATCGATCAGCTGCCTCCTGCACATTCCACGCTGAGGACGTGCCTGCGACCAAGGTACATGCCCTTGACCACAGTTGAACCTGGACCCTTCAGTCTGCAGGCCGACGCTCTATCCACCCAGCCAAACTGGTTAGGGCTACGAGAAAAATTTTAGAATGACTTTTGCATTAAGGGCCAGTTAGATTCTGAACAGAAGGACTGAAGTTGGGTAGAAAAATATTCTTGATAATTTTCGTTTTTTTGGGGGGGGGGAGGGGGTCGGGGATGAGGGTGTCTTCTTTCTGGTTGTAAAAGCAAAAACAGCCCTGTGGTTTGGCACAGTGGATAGATCGTCAGCCTGAGGACTGAGGAGTCCTGGGTTCGATTCCAGTCAGGGACACATGCCTGGTTTCGGGCTCGATCCACAGTAGGGCGCATGCAGGAGGCAGCCAGTGAATGATTGTTTCTCATCACTGATGTTTCTATCTCTCTCTCCCTCTCCCTTCCTCTCCGAAACCAATAAAAATTGATATTTAAAAGCAAAAACAACTGAGAAAACCTGAACTGTATCCCCAGCATGGAAGGGCAAATACTGTCGACATTTTGGAACTTTTCTCTTACGTGTTCCCTCTTTCTTGCAGGCGGGTATGACTTTGTTGTGTGCACAGTTTTGTATCCTGCCCTTTTCCCACTTCTTGTAAAATTCTGTAGTAAAAGCGTTCTCCCTTCCTTCATTTAAAATGCTTCCAGAGCATACATTTTAAACAGTTGCATCCAACGGTTAGAACCATCGCTAACCGACCACTCATCTCCTGCACATACTGATCTGTGTTCATCTCCTCCCTCCAGTAAGCAATGCTGCATTGAACATCTTAGTCTCCTGGGAGGGGGACCACGGCAAGTCCCTGAGGCATTTATCTTCGGGGCAGGTGGGTGACGGTGCAGAGGCGCCTCCTCTTAGCAGTCTCTTCAGGGTGCCTCTCGGACTCTTGTTCTGTCCAAGAATGAGAATCTCGTTCCATTTATCTAAAAGACAATTCTTTTTTTTTTTTTTTTTTAAGAGATAACGCAGAGAGCCTTGTGGTGGTAAACAGTTCTATGTCTTTTTTTAAAATATATTTTATTGATTTTTTTTTTTTTTTACAGAGAAAAGGGAGAGGGATAGAAAGTCAGAAACATCGATCAGCTGCCTCTTCCATACCCGCTACTGGGGATGTGCCCACAGCCAAGGTACATGCCCTTGATCAGAATCGAACCTGGGACCTTTCGGTCCACAGGCCGACGCTCTGTCCGCTGAGCCAAACCGGTTTCGGCTAAAAGACAGTTCTTTTTCTTCTTGTTTCCTACATGCTCACCCACAGTGTTCCTGGTTAACTACCTTCCTAATATGTGTAGCAAGGCAAGAGTAGCCCCCTAATTTTTTTAAAGTTTAAAGCTATAGGGGGTGGTGTTTGATTCTGCAGTATTTTTTAAAATCCCCTCTTCTGGCCACCCAGGCGTGTCGAGTCGGCTGTCTCCGTTCACTTTCTGAGTAGTCCTTAAGGCCTGAATTGAGATTCTCAGTCGACAACGTAAGAGCCACACGGCCACAGTCAGTGTAACACCGCTCTCTGTGGCTCCGGACTCACCGAGACCGGGGGGTTGTGACGGGAACCGCTTAGCCGGGAGGCTGGGAGAATGTACTGACCTGTCATGTGTTCCGTGCAGAGCATTGTCAGTGTCATTGTTACTAAAGGTTTTGACACTGGGTTCTTACAAAGCATCATATGGGCCACTTCTCAGGCACTGGATGTCGTGACAAAACGGTACCACAAGATGCCACACCTGGGGGGCCAGGTTGTGATGGAGTCCATACCCCTTGCTTTCATTCATGGGGAAACTGAGGCCCACAGGGGAGAAGGGGCTTGCCCAAAGTCACCTGTCCGAATATAAGGTGTGCCATCACAGTGCTGCTCCGGAGGGCAGGCAGCTGGAAGGCTGAGGGGGCCCCTGCTGGGTGCTTGCTTGATGTCCAGACCCTGGGCCGGCTCAGCTGATGCTCCAGATCCCACCCATTCATTGCCTGCTGACCGGCCAGGGAGCTGTGGAAGGTTCGAAACACCATATACAGGGTGGGGTCAATGTAGGTCTACAGTTGTTTGTATGGAAAGTAATAAACTAATTAATAGTAATTCAAGGATAAACAACGTGCTTTGCATACTCACCACTGTAAAGCTACTTTTGCCCCATCCTGTATCCCTTATATTTTCTTTTCAGGCAGGCGATCCTTTTGTCCTCCCTCCCCTTCTCCCCCCCACCCCCCATGCCTGTGTGCCTCTTAAGCCAATTGGAAATGCATACATTCTCCCCTGGCACCAGCGGCCGAGGCGTCTGCCAACCTGTGGGTTTCTTTTCCGTGTGGCTCACCATCTGGAGTGGCCACCTGGCCTCCTCGCGGGCTGTGTGTGGGCGCCCCTGCGCCAGGCACCCATGTCCCAGGGCCAGGGTATTGTGTCCCCTCTCTGTGCTTGAATGGCTGGCTGAGCCGGGGCATGGAGGACAATGCCCAGAGCCCTCCCGGCAGCCTGAATGAATAATTCATACAGTATCTGCCGCCTTCCAGGGCTGCCCAAAATAGCTGTTTTAATTGCTTATTTGTTGCGCTGCTGACTTGGACTCAGGGCAGCCTTCAGCTCAGAGCCCTTCAGTGGTTAACGTTGGCTTGTAGGTAGGGCTTCCCTTCAGGGAACAAGTCTATTTATGTTCTCCTTTCGAAAGAAATGACGGGGGGAAAAAGAACCCCTTCGAGAAAGAAACCTTTCAAGAAAGCCATCCTTCTCAGAGGCCAAACCCATCTTTTCAACGCCTGCGTGCGGCTCCTTCGGGATCTTTCTGTAGGCCTCTGTGGCAATCAAGAAATAGCGAATAAAGAAACCGCAGTCAGATGGACAGACAAGGAGAGCTTCTGGGTGGCACCAGTCTGCCCTCATGGTGTCGCCAGCAAATGCTTGGGCACCCGCAGCTTTCAGCTCCTCAGACGCAGCCGGGAGGTGCTGGCGGGTGCTTCCTAGACAGGCCAGCGGCAGCAGCGAGGGGAGGTGTCAGGCCGGCCTCATCTGTCCAGGTGAGCGGCCTGGGGGACCGCCCGCCCTGCTGCCTGTGGCATGTTAGGGAGGTGGCAGTGCCAGATCCCCTGGGGCTCTGGCAGGATGCCTCCAGTGTGACATGCATGGCCCAGCTTCAGAAGGGCTTTGTTCAGGGGTCCTGGTACAAGGACCTGGACCCAGGGGGTGGGGGGGGGGCGTTTGGAGCCCCCTGGGTATGCATCCAGGGCCAGCAAGAGGAAGCGAGACGTCGTTGGAAGGGCCTGGGCAGATAGAAGCCACGTGTGGGTTACAGCGTGAGAGGACCAGTGCCCCCTGAAGACACAGCACCCAGAAGACCCCGGGTGGTTGCCGAGATGGGGCCATGGGGCTTCGGCGTCTAGTTCTGCACCTGCCGCAGAGCCAGGCTGCCTGTAGGCCTGATGCAGGCGACACCCTTCCTGCCCCCGCCCCAGCCCTGCCCGGCCTTCTGTTTACACTCGGATGCCGAGGGGAAATGGCCGATTTAACGCGGCGGGAAGGAAAATGATGTTCACTGAAGACCTACTCTGTGCAGAGGGGTTGAGAAGCCGAGGTCCCAGACCCACATGCCGGCTGTGTGCCTCCTGGCTGTGCGGCCTCGGGCCCGGCACAGTTCGCTGTACAACATGCCACGTTGTGCCGGCAGCAGCCTCATCCGTCTCGCGTCGGCCGGGTCTCCCGGTGGCATCGGTTTCCCATGTGCTTCATTTCCTCTCGTGTTGTTTTATAAAAACACACGGCACCGGTGTGCGGCCCGGGAGCGGCCGGCTGTACCGTCCAGCCGAGGTGTGGGGAGGCTGCACCACCCCGCTGTGTGATCAGGGATGCTCGCCCAAGGGAACCACCTAAGGATGCGTTTCTCAGAACGGGTCCCGTTGTCGAGCGGCACACGGTTACTGCCTTTGTGGATCCGTTCAGCTCTGAGTGGGCGCTTGGGTTGTGTGCAGCTTGGGGTTCTTACAGGCGCTATACCACTGATTTCAAGCTCTGTTTTGTGTGCCACTAAGAAAAGACAACATGCTACCGACTGAATAATGGCCCGGGGCTTTAAAATTAACTAGAATGTTTGTTGATGACTCGTTGAAATAAACCTTTCCAACTTAGATTTTTTTTTTTTTTTAAAGAACAACAACAAAAAAAGCAAAGAAATACATAAATAAAACCAAGCTCCGTTGTTCCTAAAACGCCTTCCTATTCTAAACCCAATTCTTTGGAGTCGCAAATGATGGCTGGCTTTGCTCTTTGATATTGTCCCTGGGGCCCTCAAGAGTGGTGGTGTAGCCGAAACCGGCTTGGCTCAGTGGATAGAGCGTCGGCCTGCGGACTGAAGGGTTCCAGGTTCGATTGTGGTCAAGAGCATGCACCTTGGTTGTGGGCATATCCCCCAGTAGGGGGTGTGCAGGAGGCAGCTGATTGATGTTTCTCTCTCATCGATGTTTCTAACTCTCTATCCCTCTCCCTTCCTCTCTGTAAAAAGTCAATAATATATATATATTTTTTAAAAAGAATGGCGGTGCAGCAGGCAGCCCTGTTATGAGGACCAGAGGAATTCAGCTTGGGCGGTGGAGTTAGCCTACTTTGCATTCCTGCTTGGGGAATGCTGCTCAACGGGTCCGCTGGCAGCCTCCCCCGCCCTTCCTGCCCTTCCCACAACCATCTAGTTTCCAGGGGTGAAAAGTGCTCCACAGTTGTCTCTGTGATTTTATCCCAATGACACCTTTCATGTCTGTGCACACACAGGCAGCGACAGCTCCTGGCTGACAGCGTTGTGAGGTGTCAGCAGTGGTAACACACACACACACACACACACACACACACACACCATTTCGGAGATGTTAAAACGCGTTTACAAAGGTGCAGCCTGGCATGGTGGAAAGAGTCTATGGAAGGGACCCTGAAGAGTGCCAAGTACTTGGTATACACTCCATGAAGTTTAGCTTTCACTATCATTATTACTATTACTAGTAGGCATCCGTTGCTTTGTTGATCCAATGAAGGCGGTAGTATTTGGGAAGGACTTCTTTTACGGATAGCAGATGGTGCAATGCCTAGTACTTAATTGGCCTTCAGTGAAAGATGTCTTACTTATTATTTCTTTGTAATCTCACAATGCCCCTTTGGGACAGGCAGGCCAGATAGGCTAACGCACCTGAGGCTCCCTAACTGTGAGGGGGCCTCAGAGATCTTATATTCCAGACAGGAAGCTCGGAGAGGGCAAATGCCCTGCCCAAGGGCATGGCTGATCTGGGGGCAAGATTCAACTCCAAATCTTGTCAGTCCTCCTATGGATTGTGTTGCCATGGGAGGGGCCTGAGCTGAGGCAGGGTTCTGGAGAAACCCTCCTGGCCAATTCCATTTCTAGCAGGAACAGTAGGCTTTGGGCTGCATGCCTGGGAGAAGAGTGGAGCTCAAGAAACAGAGAAATAGCCAAATTTCAGACAAGAATGTGCTGCAACTTTTGCTCTTTAGTGCTGGATGCTCCCAGACACCCAGCCCCTGGGAAGACTCTTGGGAAGCCAGTTCATGGGCCTGGACCCCAGTAAGCTGGGGGTTGAGTGCCCTCGGGCTCCTAAATCCAGAAAGGAGGAGCTCTGCGTGCCTACCTGCCCAGGGGGTGTGCCAAGCGCTGTGCTGAGTCACTCCCAGGCACCAGTGCATTGAATCCGGTGAGAACCCCGAGAGGCACATTTCCCTGCTGCTTCACACCTGGGGGGACACTGAGGCTTAGGGCTGGGAAGGAATGTGCCCAGCTAAGAAGGACGGGAACTGCGAGTCCTATTTGGTTCTCTTGGCCCTGTTGAGCACAGAACTATATTTTTGTTTGTTTTTTGCTAATCCTCACTGGAGAATATTTTTTTCATTGATTTTGAGAGAAGGAAGGAGAGAGGAGGGAGGGAGGGAGGAAGGGAGGGAGGGAGGGGGGAGAGAGAGAGAGAGAGAGAGAGAGAGAGAGAGAGAGATCAATTGGTTGCCTTCCACATGCACCCTGACCGGGGCAAGAGATTGTACCTGCAGCCCAGGTATGTGCTCTTAACCCCGAATCTAACCTGTGACCCTTCAGTGTGTGGGCCAACGCTCCAACCACTGAGCAGTACCCACCAGGGCTGGACACAGAACGTCTACATCCTAACTCCCAATTCGGGATTGAAGAGGAAGCTGGGTGGAGCCGGATGAGGGGCAGCCACATAGACCAGTTACTTGATTCTGCTCTTGACTTTCAGGAAATTGCCCTCCAATGAGCAAAATGAAGGTTCTATCTCCCAACATTTTCTCTGCATGAATGGGCGTTTCATAGTTTCCTATGGGTTCGGTGGTAATGATTCTTCCCGTCTAATAAGGTTATAGCTATTCCATAATTCATGCAGCCTAGAAAATGCTAGCAGTAACTACCTCTTGGGGGCTGTTCAGATACTCACCGCCTTTCAGATGGATCGTAGCCCAGCCCCAGGCTGACTTGGTCTCTGGGTGCCATCAGTGTGGTGCAGGGCAGGAGCTGGTCCAGGTTTTAGTCTCTGTCCGCCCTGCCACTGACCTTGGGCAGCCCTGGGCAAGTCCTTATCTCTCTGCCTCAGTCTTCTCACCAATGAAACAAAGGAATTCGAGTTTTAATCCTCACCCAAGGATATGTGTTGTTGTTTTAAAAACTGTCAATGATTTCAAAGAGGAAGGGAGACGGGGGGAGAGAGGCATATCAGTGATGAGAGAGGATCATTGATGGGCTGCCTCCCGCATGCCCACACTGGGGATCAAGCCTGAAACCCAGGCCTGTGTCCTGACCAGAATCGAACTGTGACCTCCTGGTTCCTAGGTCAACGCTCAACCATGAAGTCACACCAGCTGGACGAGGATATGCTTTCTATATTATTTTATTTGATTGATTTTGGAGAGCAGAAGGGAGAGAGAGAGAAACATTGATCTGTTGTGTCCCGAACGTGCTGTGACTGGAGACCGAACCTGTGACCTAGGTCTGTGCCCTGACCGGGAATGGAACCTGCAACCTTTTGGTGTATGGGACGGCGCTCCAGTCAACTGAGCCAACCGACCGGGGTTCAGTGCTAACATTCTCTAATGCTCCTGCATCCGGGGCCTCGTTTGGATGGCCTGGAAAGGATGATGACGAATTGGCTCACATTTATTGTATCCCCACCATGTACCGAAGTGTTGTTTCATTTGATCTTCCAAGGACGCTGTGAGGTAGGCCTTACCTGGAAGGGTTGTTCTGAGGGCCACGGGAGTTAGTTAATGTCTGTAAACTGCTTGGATTAGTTCCTGGCACGTAGTGAATGCTCCATAAATGTTTTGGTTTGGTTTTGTTTCTGTATTTGCACGTGTGAAAACGGAGCTATAGAGGGTTTAAGTATCTTGTCCAAGGTCACACAGCTGGAAAGTGACAGAGCCTGGATTCAAACCCGGGGAGTCTGGCTCCACGGCCCTCGGTTAATGGCCTCTCTGTGCTGCATCTTGATAAGATGACAGGCAGGACTAACACCTTAGACACCAGGGGGACTGTCAACACTCAGAGACTGCCTGCGCCGCCCCATTTTTGAAACGAAGCACTGGCTGAAACCGATTTGGCTCAGTGGATAGAGCGTCGTTCTGTAGACCGAAGGTCCCAGGTTCAATTCCGGTCAAGGGCTTGTACCTTGGTTGCAGGCAAATCCCGATAGGGGGTGTGAAGAGGCAACCGATTGATGTTTCTCTCTCTCATCGATGTTTCTGACTTTCTATCCCTCTCCCTTCCTCTCTGTAAAAAATCAATAAAATATATTTTTTAAAAAACATGCAGCACTGTAGTAGACAAAGGTGTCTGCAGGCCGAAGCTGGCCGTCCCGTAGTCAGACGGCCATTGCTACCTGAATCCGGGATCTGGTTCACAAGAGCTGTGATCGCACCTCCCAGTGAGCGAGCCACGGAGAGGAAGAGGGGCCCGCATTCGGCATGGCGTGGGTGAGCTGCAGGCAGCGAGACATGGGGAGGCACTGGAGGAAGGCGGCAGGCCCAGGTTTGAGGTGTGTGATGCCCAGGACCCAGCAGGGCAGGTGAAGGTGAGCCACTGGTTTGAAGAGGAGAAGGGGCCTGGGAGAGCAGCCTGGAACCTTCCCTCCAGCTCGCTCCCTCCTCTTCTTTTCCCCATGAAAGAATTCCAGGAGTGGGAGTGACCAGGCCGGGAGAGCTTCTGGGGAAACCAGCCCAGCCAAGTCAGCGAAGCAAGAGAACTAAGGGTCGAAAAACCAGAATGTTGAGACGGGTGTGTTTGAGCCTGAAGGGAGGGAATGGGGAGATTTCCAGAGACAGAGGACTTGGAAATTCCTGGTGTGACCACTTCCCTCAAAGAGCAGATTTTGACAGCCACGTCCCCTCCAGCTGCCTTTTCCCATCTTTGGTTTCGTTTCCAAAGACAGAGTCAGAGACCGGCTTCCCAGGGCTGCACGGGGCTTCTAGGCTCTGCGCCTGGACAGTAACTTTGTTTCTGTTTCCCCATCATGAAAACAGGCGTATAAGACGACTGGAACTGATGATGATAGGAGGAAGATAACAAACAATAGAGAGAGAGCAAGTGCCGGGCAAGTCCCTGGCGAGTTAGCAACGCCCATCATAACTGCCAGCTCCGGTATTGTTACACCCGGCGTATAAGATGACCCCCGAGTTTTGAGAAGATTTTCCTGGGTTAAAAAGTCGTCTTATACGCCGGAAATTACGACATAATACCTAACTCACAGTAACAGCTACTGTTGGTTGAGCCCCGCCCTCCGTGGGCTCCTGTGGACCAGGCAGTCACTCTGAGTAGATGAAGCACCTTGCAGCCGCCGAAGCAGACTCGGCCAGGGTGGGTTCCTGCCCCAGGGGGCAGAGCGAGGCCGGGACTGCCTGCATGGAAGCCAGGGGGCAGAGTCTGCAGCTTGTGCGTTTTAACCACCACTGGGATGAAGAATGATGATGATGATGATGGTGGTGACGGTGATAATATGATGATCGCTAACATAGCAGTCCTAAAAGTGACTCGATTCTCACAGCACACAGAGCACAGAGGTCGCTCCATAGGCTGCGTTGGAGACTGTCGGACTACAGTGGGAAGGCAGGGGAGGGTGGGGGCCGGGGGCTGTAAGAGATCGACCGAAGGACTTGTGTGCAGGCATGTAAGCATAACCAATGGATACAAGACACAGGGGAGTGGGGGGAGAGGGCATGTGCTGGGGGGTAGGGGAGGCCAGGGGGAAGTCCATGGGGAGAAAAAAGGAAACATATGTATTACTATTTGTTATACTTTAAACAATAAAAAATGGGGATGTCAACGCATCCCCATTTTACTGAGGGCTATTCCATGCCAGGCCCTGTGCTCAGCACTTTATGTGGGTTACCTCACTTAATCCCCACAACACCCTAGTGAGATTGAGATTTCTCAGTTTCACAGAGAAGGAAACGCCTACTAACCAGGTTACACAACACCACCCACGGCGGTGCCAGGGGCGGAGCGTGGGTTTCAGCCGAGTTTCACTGATTTCTGAGCCTCGGGAGTAGCATCGGCCCCGTCTCCCCATTAACCGTGGAGTCCATCACCCTCCCCTGACGACACCCTGTTGCCTCGGTCTCCCTCCTCTCCCCGTTCCTTGGCCTTTCGGTCTGTACGGCAGGTGCAGCGCCTACCGATTTTCTGTGCTCTACAGGGTCAGGTCGTGTAACTGCCACATACACTGTCACCTAACGTCACGGGGACAGGTCACTTCCTGCTTTCAGGGCAAGCTTTGGCTTCCTGGCCTGACCCCAGGCTCCTGAAGGCAGAAACGGCAACGCTTACCCAAACCTCGGAGCCCCTGTGGTGCCTGGCCCAGTGAGCTCTGTGTCCGTACAGTAAATTCTTGCTGCTTGGAGGATTGATGAAATGGGGGAGCCCAGCCAGTGTGGCTCAGTGGTTGAACATCGTCCCATGAATCAAGAGGTTACTGGCTCAATTCCTGGACGGGCACCAGGGCACGTGCCCGGGTTGTGGGCTCAATCCCCAGCAGGGGGAGTGCAGGAGGCAGCTGGTCAGTGATGTTTCTCTCTCATCGATGTTTCTCTCTATCCCTCTCCCTTCCTCTCTTTATCAAATCAATCTATATACTAGGTGTAGTGGTTAATAATGGGGATTTTTTTCAATAGATGGAGTTACACATGTGTTGATGTATATGTGATTTGATATGTATGCTATTTTGTTGTATCGACAGCAAGCTTCAAAATTTCACGTGTCAAATTTTCTGAAGGTGTTAACATCATAGATATTTTTACGCTTAAAAATGTCGAATTTCGTGCCACAAAAAGAGCATTTGTGACAACTTTTAATTTATTATTTTGAAGGAAACGTTATTGTATACTTTGGGAAGCTTATGGTGAACATGCTCTGTCTCAAGATATTTGTGAACGCTAGTTTAAATGCCTTAAAGGTGATGATTTCGATGTGAAAGACAAAGAACGTCCAGGTCAACCGAAAAAGTTTGAAGTCCAACGGTTACAAGCATTATTTGATTAAGATGCGTGTCAAATTCAAAAACAACTTGCAGAAAGATTAAACGTTGCTCAGCAAACAATTTCCGATCGTTTATAAGCAATGAGAAATATTTTAAAGGAAGGAAAAAGGGTGCCACATCAACTGAACAAAAGACAAATGGAAAACCGAAGTCATTAATAAAATGTTGCTTCAACGGCATGAAAGAAAGTCTTTTTTGTATTGAATTGTGCTCGGCAATGAAAAGCAAATTTATTTTGAGAATCCCAAATGCACAAAATCCTGGATTGATCCAGGTCAACCATCAACATCAACTGCAAGGCCGAATCGCTTCGGAAAGAAGACAATGCTCTGCGTTTGGTGGGATCAGGAAGGTGTGGTGTGTTATGAGCTTCTAAAACCAGGTGAAACCATTAATACTGATCACAACCTACAACAATCAATTTGAGCCACACTTTGATCATAAAATGACCAGAATGTGCCAGAAGACACAGCAAAGTAATTTTGCTTCATGATAACACACCATCACACACTTCAAAACCAGTTAAAAACACGTTAAAAGATCTTGCCTGGGAAGTATTCACCAGACCTTGCTCCTTCAGATGACCACTTGTTCCGATCAATGGCACACGCACTTTTTGAGCAGCACATCAAAACGTACAAAGAAGTGGAAAATTGGGTCTCTGAATGGTTTACCTCAAAACAAGAAAAGTTCTATTGGGACAGTACCCACAAATTACCTGAAAGATGGGGGAAATGTGTAGCTAGCGATGGACTTTACTTTGAATAAAGCACTTTTAATGTTTCTCTTGAAATTAACAGGTTTTCTTTGATTACAAAATCCACCATTATTAACTAGTACACCTAGTATATATAAAAGCCTAAATGACCGTTCAACTGGTAACTATGACACACACTGACCACCAGGGGGCAGATGCTCAAAGCACAGGCATGAAAACATGGGACAGATGAATCTGAGGAAAAGGGGGAAGGGAAGGGTGGAAAGAGATTAACCAAAGATGTTAATATGCAAACTAAAGGCCCGGTGCTCAGATTCACGCACCGGTGGGGTCTCTCGGCCTGGCCCGTGGGGATTGGGCCAGAACTGGCAGTCCAACATCCCTTGAGGGGTCCCAGGTTACGAAAGGGCACAGGCCAGGCCAAGGGATCCCACCGGTGCATGAATCCATGCACTGGGCCTCTAGTAAAAACATATTAAAAAAAAAAAAGAAAAAGAAATGGGGTGAAAAGAGATCGGCGAGGAGGGTGAGGCAGGGAGGTTCTCTGGGTCACTTTCTGCAGCTGGGCGGGGGAGGGGGGGTGCTCAAAGTCCTTTCGAGGGGTCCCAGACCCCTGAAAGCCCAGCTCTGCCCCTCTCTCTGCCCCTCTCTGCCTTGTCACTCCTCACAGAGATGGGTCATCTTTAATGTCCTGCCCCTGAGCCTGCGTGCTGGCTGCTCCCTTGGCTCCCACCGTCTATCTGGTCTCCCTCCAAAGTTCACCTTCTCCCAGAAGCTTCCCATGGCCACCTGCCCCTTTACAATTAATCCTGCTGTGACGTTTTTTTTTTGTTTGTTTGTTTGTTTGTTTTGCTTGTTTTTTGTTTTCCTCGATCGATTTTTAGAGAGAGTGGAAGGGAGAGGGAGACAGTGAGAGACACATCGATTGGTTGCCTCTCGCACATGCCTGGACCAGGGCCTGGGACCAAGCCTGCCACTGAGGTACCTGTGTGCCCTTGACCAGAATCAAACCCAGGACCCTTCCGTTCTCGGGCCAACGCTCTATCCATTGAGCCAAACCGGCTCGGGTTCCGGTGGTCTTTTTTCTGAGTTGAAGTGTGGGGCTGAAATGACCGTGTCCGTTCATATCCAGGCTGGGGTGTCTCCCGGACTGCAGCGTGGGGAGCAGGGCGCTGTCTCACCCACCCTGCAGCTGGCGTTTGTCAGGGAGGTTCACCTGTGTGTCGTGTGCTCAGCCCCCCTAGCAAACTTGGGAGATGGTTATTTTTATCATCCCCAGATTTATTACAATGAATGAATGAATGAAAGCGTGTGAACAGAACCGAATTAAGGGAAGGAAGGAGAGCCCGCTGCAGCCTCCAAGGTGTGAAAGGGGCCGGAGGCAAAGGCATGTGACAGGGGTGTGACATCTAAGCTATGGGAGCTATGCGTGGGAAACACCCCTGGGCGGGAAGAACCGGCAGGGGAGGTTCTGCTGAAAGTTTGGACAGTTCTTGGCGCGGAGTCTTGAGAGCCCTTTAGAAAGCTGTCCCTCCCAGCCGCCCCCGGAGCGCGGG
Source organism: Antrozous pallidus (assembly GCA_027563665.1). Taxonomy (NCBI): domain Eukaryota; kingdom Metazoa; phylum Chordata; class Mammalia; order Chiroptera; family Vespertilionidae; genus Antrozous; species Antrozous pallidus. Next base: position 8,261,126 of record CM050516.1, on the reverse strand, counting down.
GCTGGGGCCAGCATCCTGCCGGACGGATAAAGAGGTTTCTGTGGGAAGTGTTAGGATCGCTCGGGGAAGCACCAGAAACATGAAAGATATGCTCTGCGTTCCTCAGGCCCCAGAGAATCACCACCCAGCGTTAGACTTGGCAGAAAGCTTCTCCTCTGAGCTGCCTCCTTAAGAAGAGACATGCTGGCTGAATGCTGAATGCTGAATGCCTGGCAGCCTGCTCCCGGGCCTTCTCCCACAGCCCATGGACCTGGGAGCGGGACAGGTGTGCCCGGGTGCCCGGGGTAGGGTGATATGGCAGGACCTACCTGCATCCAAGGCAACACATCCTGTCCCTTTTTCCGGGAGGACCTGTCGGGAAACATCCTGCAATGTTTGTGTCCCTTCACAGGTTGGTAATTAAGCAGAGGCAGCAGGAGTTCTTGCTCAGCACCCTCTCTTTGCCTCCCTCCCTCCCTCTCGCCCTTCCAGCATTTGGGTCATTTGATTTCATATTGGGGTTTGCAGCAGCCCAGGCCATGGAGGCTGGAGCCTGGGATTGCACTGGGCTAGGGTGGGGTGGTCAATTCACAGAGGGGCATGGGGGCAAGTCCCCCCAAGTCCTGGCCACATCTGAAAGCTGACATCTCTTCCCAGCTCACATTCTTGGCGCTTGCCCAAAGAGAAACATTACAAACCAGAGAAGTACCCGCAATTTTCCAGGGGGCACTGGTTTAAACAGTTCCTCCCTGGCAGAAAGGTGTGTGTGTGTGCACGTGTGCACATGTGTGTATACCTATATGCGTGCTTAAATCCCCATGCAGCTAAACTCGCCTCCCTTCATCCTGTCTGAACGGCATGTCTCTGCACACTGAATAATTCATCTCCCTCTTGGCATCTGTTCCTGAGAGGGTCTTGCTGTCCAGGTTTCTTTTAGCTGCATAGTTTCCCAATGGAAGCTTTTCTCTTTCCCAGGGAAGGCCTCTGGGTGTCCGGATATCAGCCCCCTGCCTTCCCCCATGATCCCTTTGAATATCAAACCAAAGCTGTCCTTTCTCCTCCTGCCCTCCCCTTCTAACTTTGGGTCCTCTTTATTCATGTTGTTATTATTATTACTAGAGACCCGTTGCAAGAAGATTCCTGCAAGAATAGAGGGCCTTCTTGCGGCCTGAGCAAAGCTCCCTCCCGTTTTTGCTGCCTTGCTCCCTTCCATCTCCTCTGCCTCACTTCCTCCCTTCTCCTCCACCCTGCTTGCTTGCTTCTCTGCAGCTTTGCTCCCTTCTGCTTGGTTTCCTTCTACCCACCTTCTGTACCTGGATATGCAAATTAGTCAACATCTTGGTTGGGTTAATTTGCATACTCACTCTGATTGGCTGGTGGGCATGGTTTGTGGGTGCAGTGGAGGTATGGTCAATTTGCATATTACTCTTTTTTAGATAGGATTCTTTTCAGTCATGTTAGCCACGATGTCTGCATTTGCTGCAAGTTGGACTCAGCATTTTTCCCCTCCACATGTCAGCACATTAGTGGTGCTTGTAGCCAATATTATTTCAGTTCCGACTTCTCCGTGTCCAAGGCTGGAACAGTCTGTGGGTCCTGTTTTACTGGAAAAGGGATTGCATTGTTGATGTTTCCCTCTGCCTCTCCTGTTCCTCATGTCACACACACAGCTCAGTGAATCACTATGCCAGTGACTTTGAAACACTCAGCTGCCTTTTCACTAAGCAGCGGGTGTTACCCACGTGCACTGCATATCCTCCCAAGAAGGCGTTGGGAGCTGGAGGTGCAGGTAGGCCAGGGCTCCGTGCCTTGGGCGGGTTGAGGGCGTCCCTGTGGTCCCACTTCATCCTCTGTATCTCTGACACTGCTTTCAGATTGTTCTGAGACTCGCAGGGTCTCATGAATTCTTGTCAGCAAAGCCCAGGTTTGGGAACCAGGCGGTAGGCTTCCGGTTAGACTGCTGGGATCGACCGACACTGTGATGTAGCTGTGATGGTATCTCCAGAGAGGAAACATGTTGTATATGATTTGGTCTAGATTTAGCCATTATTATTTTAATTGTAATTCACAAGTGAACATCACAGAACCATTAATCTTAAAAAAAGGATAAAACACTTAAATTTCATTGAAATCTCTGTACCAAGATAACCTTTGAATGTCTAATTTTTCTTCTACACACATAACACACACACACACTCACATACTTTTTTGTGCAAAATATTCATAAAGTATCCTGTAGATCTTCTCTTTCAACAGTGTTGTCTTTCGCATAGTAAATTGAAAGCATCCTTCCATTTTAGCAAAATATAGAATACATTATTTTTTGTTCCTACATATGCATGATCGTACGTGCCCATTCCTCAGATACTTAGTGAAAGCAAAGTTGGGGGGGTGAGGGTATAGGGTTCCCTTGTTCAGATGCACCATCGATGAAATTTTCCCATCAATCCCCAGTGAGGAATTTTGGAAAGGTGACAATCCTCACACATGTTCCGGGCAGCGGTCGGGAAGGGACATAGCTTCTTGGTTTTCTGGGTTCCAGACCGAGCGTATAATAAGATTGATCTCTGCACAGCCAGGCTGGGGGAATGCAGGGCAAGGAATGAGCCCGAGACGAGGTCTGAGTGTGGCTGCGAGCATGCCTGTTCCCTCACAGCTTACCTGTCCTCAGTGTGGAGTCGCTCACGGGGAGAGGCGTATGTATGCCTGGGTGGAGCGATCCTTCAGGGACCCTTTCAAAGAGTTGTTGGGTGAAATGATGTGGGATGAGCTTTGGCTCTTGGGCTTTGGTCTTCATTCTCCATAAGGAAGAGGGACGAACACAGAAGAGACGTGGGAGTCGGGGAGACACACTGGAAGTGGCCTTCTGTCTCTGAAATCTGAGCAGAGGGTGGGGTGGGCCAGCTGGGCTGCGGGCAGCCTCGCAGGAACTTGACCCAGACTGGTGTCCCGAGGGAAGAGCACGCTTAGCTGAAGAAAGGCCCCGTCACCTGTGTGATTGTCCTTGGGGCTCAGGAGATGCAGTAAAGATGTCAACTTTCAAGAGGACCTTTTAGCCTAAACCGGTTTGGCTCAGTGGATAGAGTGTCAGCCTGTGGACTGAAGGTTCGATTCCGGTCAAGGCATGTACCTTGGCTGCGGGCACATCCCTAGTGGGGGGTGTACAGGAGGCAGCTGATCTATGTTTCTCTCTCATCGATGTTTATAACTTTTTATCCCTCCCCCTTCCTCTCTGTAAAAAATCAATAAAATATATTATATATACACATATATATACACATATACATAAATATATATATATATATGTGTGTGTATATATATATATATATTTATTTAAAGAGGACCTTTTAACTCACTGAAGGGTCTCCGGCAATACATTGCCTTGCTTGAAATCCCAGCTTGGTCTTTGACACTGAGAATATTATTTCGCCTCTCTGAGCCTGTTTCCCTGTTTGGGAAATGGGGATAATAATAACTAATGTTTTGCCGTGAGTCGTTGTGCACAACTAACCATCTGTGCTAGATGTTCTTGTAAGCATGGGCTTATGTAAGCTAACCCACATCCTGGAGAATGGTTATCGTCCCCACTTCACAGATCAATACACTGAGTCTCAGAGAGGTTACGTTGCCAGACTCACACAGTTAATGGAAATCACGCCTACTGAACCCTCGTTTAATGGTGATTAACCTATTCCATGTCACATATACCTCTGGCCTCATCCTCATTGTCTGCTCCAGTATAGCAGTCAATTACCAACTAACAGAGCTGTTGAGCCGGAGTGCCAGGGATCCAGTCAATCGGTATTCCTCCAGCCTGCCAGACTGTGGCTATGTAGAGCTCATCAATGCACCAGGCCCCTCCACCAGGGGCCCTTCCGTCTTTCTTTCCCCCTGCATTTGGCTTCACGTTCGACTCTGATTGAACAGAAGAAAGAAGGAGATTGCACGAGATAAGAGAGAGGGTGGATTCCTGTGGCTTGAAGGGAAGTTCTTTAAAAACAAAAACAACAACAAAAACCCACAAAGTTTTTATTAGTTTTTAGAGAGAGAGAGAATCATCAGTGTGACAGAGCAACATCCATTGGCTGCCTTCTGCATGCCCCGTCCTGGGTATCAAAACCTGCATCTCAGGCATGTGCCCTGACCCCGAATCAAACCGGCGCCTTTTTGGTGCATGAGACAAGGCTCAGCCCCCGGAGCCACCCCAGCCAGGCCTCGGAGGGACGTTCTTGATCAGGATGGTATTCCTCGTCACCGTCCTCTTCCTTCCTGTCCCATCGGACCTCCGTTTGCCAGGCTGCAGAAAGACTGATGACTTAGGCTCTGCGAGTCTGGAACTGGGAGTGGGTTGGGAGCAGACAGGAGGAGGAGGAGATGAGAGTATGTATTTTAGGCAGAGGCAGCAGCTCTAGACACGCAGGAGCTGTCTGGAGGGGCTACTCAGGCGGACGGGTATGTCTAGATTCCCGGCACTCTGGCTGAAATGCTTGACGGGCAGTGTGTGGTGTCTTTCGGGCTTGGACGAGCCTTTGTTCCTTTAGTTGGGGAGTTGCCTGTCTGGCTGACTTAGCCACAAGACCGAGTGATGACTGCCACTTAACTCAAGGCAGAACGGGGACCGAGCAGGTGGTTTTTGTTAAAAGATCAGTGGAGGCTGGATTGTCTCGGGAAGGGGAGCGGTGGGTACCGGCTTTTGGGAACCAGCTCAGGAGGCTAGAAATACGGCTCGTGGCCAAACTCACAGGGCTGGGGCATCTGCTATTCTGGATGCTGCAATACGTCAGCTCTCCAGAAGGGAAGTGGGCGTGCCACCATGCCAGAGAGCTGGGAGGAAGCCTGGGGTGGGACGGGCAGGTGGAGAAGCCAGAGAGGGCTGGAGTCCAAGTCCAAAAGCAAGCCTTGACCTCCGAGCCCTTTCCTGCAGACCCTTCAGGCAGAGATGCAGAACCAGAGGCCTAGAGAAGGAAGGTGACCGGCTCAAAGTTCTCCCTCGTTAGCGACTAAGTTGGAGCTGGGACACAGGTCCCCTGCCTCCTTCCATGTGTTCACCTTCCCAGATCTGGTGTCATTGCCGGGTTTGGGGATCTGTTGGGCCAGCGCCGAGTAGCATGGAGGCCAAGAGCTGCAGATTGTGGGGACCGTGGGCTGATGGAGTCTTTCTTCTCTTCCTCCCCAGGTACACCAAACCGCTCACCTTCGCCGACTGCATCAGTGACGAGCTGCCTCTAGGATGGGAAGAGGCGTATGACCCACAGGTTGGAGATTACTTCATTGACCACAACACCAGTAAGTTCTGGCCATCCTCCCTCCCCGGTCCCCTTCCCCCGATCCTCTACCTCCACGCTCACCTCCTAAGTCTGGAAGAGGCTCTTGAAGCCAAATCGTATTTTGTAGGGGTTTTATTTTCTTCTTTTTAAAAAATCTATCTTTATTGGTTTAAGAGAGGGAAGGAAAGGGATAGAGAGATTAAAACATCAGTGGTGATGTGCCCTGACCGGGAATTGAACCATGACTTCCTGGTTCATAGGTCGATACCCAACCTCTGAGCCACTGCGGCTGGCTGTGTTTTGTTTTATCCGCAGTTCGATAGAGATATAACAGGAGGGTTTTAAATAGAATCTGAAGCTCCCCCTCGCATAACTCGTCTCCTCAATTCTACAGAGGCAGCCACTGCTAACAATTTTATGTATATTGTTCCAGAAACTTCCCAATTGTGTGTTTATGTATGTGTATACACTGGAGGCCTGATGCATGAGATTTGTGCAGGAGTAGGCCTGCCTTCCCCCAGCTGCCGGCACTGGCTTCCCTCTGGCACCCGGGACCCTGGCTTCCCTCGCAGCCTGGCTTCACCTGGAAAGTCATCTGGAAGGACATCTGGTCTAATTAGCATATGCTTTTATTATTATAGATACTAGAGGCCTGGTGCATGAAATTCATGCATGGGGGCGGGGCGAGAGGTGCAGAGGGGGCGTGGTGTCCCTCAGGCCAGCCTGCAAAGATGCCAGCATCCTTCACCCCGGCCTCTAGCCAGAGGTTCCTCTCCTCCCACACAGCCTCTGGGGAGATGCTTGTCCTGGGGCCTCCTCAGGGCCCCGGCACACGACGCCCTGTCGGGTACTCGGGGGCCTGGGCTTTCAGGTCTGGCTTCCCCGCCTGGCATGTGCACATTCGCTGCCATGGGAGCGGCACCTCAGGAGTCCTCCCCTTGGACCATACTACTTGTGAGTGTGTGTGTGTGTGGGGGGGGGAGGCAGCTTCGATGGCAGTGATTTGATGCCTGTAGTGTGCCCGCCAGACACCCCCCTGCCACAGACCATGCTAGTTGCATCTGGACTGCGGGCAGGGTCTGCTGGGCTGCGACTGGGATCTGCAGGTGGAGGAGCCCAGCACCCATAGCACTCCATCAGCATCAGGAACTGGAAAGACCCATTTTTCTGGTTCTTCCCCTCCCTCCGCACAGCCGGCCCGCTCGCTCTTTCTGTGCCCACGTGGCCGGGCTGGTGGGGCGCCGATGCAGAGCCCATGGCCCCGGCCGGCAGTTATCTCCCTCCGCACGGCCAGCCCATTCCCTCCCTCCATGCGGCTGGTCACTCCCTCTCTCCGCGCCCACGCGGCCTGGCTGGTGGGGCACGGGTGCTGCGCTCGTGGCCCCGGCCGACCCTTTCCCTCCCTCCCCGCAGTCGGGCCAGTGAGGCGCGGACACTGAGCTCGCTGTCCCGGCCGGCCCGTTCTCTCAGTGGCCACAGCCATCTTGGTTGTGGTTTATTTGCTCCTGATTGGCTTGTGGGTGTGGCTTGATTGGAGGTACGGTCAATTTGCATATTACTCTTTTATTAGATAGGATGTCCTTTTTTAAAAATATATATATTTTATTGACTTTTTACAGAGAGGAAGGGAAAGGGATAGAGAGTTAGAAACATCGACCAACTGCCTCTTGCCCACCCCCTACTGAGGAATGTGCCCGCAGCCAAGGGACATGCCCTTGACCGGAATCGAACCTGGGACCTCTCAGTCCGCAGGCCGACGCTCGATCCACTGAGCCAAACGGGTTTCGGCAGGATATCCTTTTTTACATCTACCAACATATGTGCATACAGATCTTTGTTTCCTCATAAAGATGGAGGTGTCATTGCTGGGTCATTTTGGAGCAGCCAGAGCCCCAGCAGCCCCTGGCAGCCTGAATACATAGGTGTCCACAGTGGCGTGGTGTGAGTGTGTGTGTCTCTAGCCCATCACACGCGTCAGCCCACCTCACTTCCTGTCTGTGACCCAGGCATCCCGCTGCAGATGAAGGTTCCGGTGTCTGTCTCTGGGACTGTGACGGAGGAAGAGGCTGAGAAAGGCACAAGCATGCTGTCCGACAGGTGGAGGAGCCCCGGTTGTGGTCCCCGAGCCAGGGACCGTCGAGTGCGCTTGGGCCTCATCCATTGTGTACCTTCTTGGCCAGAAGTGTTCCTGCCCTCTGAAATTTGCTGCCCCATTTATTCATGTGAGGAGAGAGGATTTTCTGTCTCACTCCCCACCTTCCGAATTGGAGGATTTTCTTGATCCTTTCAGGCAAAAGGAGAATGGGACGAAGTGGGACATGCCTGGCAAAGCTTGAAGGCTGAGAATAGGGCATCGAACCCTAGCCCCTTTCCTGAGCGTACACTCTGTGCCAAAGCTGGGCAAGGCACTAGCGAGGCAGCATCCCGTTTAATCCTCCCAGCTACCCTGTGGGGTGTTAGGATGATTATCCCCATTTTAAAAATGGGACGTAGAGGGGGTAATCCATCGCTCAATACTCAGAGCTAAAACATGGCAGAGCTGGGATTTGAACCGCTGCTGGGGAGCAGAGGGGTGCTTGTCCATCCGCTTCCTCTGGGTTTCAGTAGCACCTGGCCTTACCTTCGTTGTGCCCCTCATCACTCTGTAGGATAGCCACTTACCCAGCATTGCAGGTTCTTCTAGATAAGGTACGAAGTAACTAGAAAAGGGCATACACGCCTGAGTGCAGGACTGAAGGATGAATGAATGAGTGGACCGCTCCTGGCACCGAAGTGTAGAAGAGTTTCTGAGAGACGGCTAATGACATTAATTGCATTGTTGGGGGTAGCAGAGCCCTTTATTAGCGCTCATGATTGCATACTGGATAATGAGAAGTAAATACGCCTAATTGGGTGTGCATGGGGAATGAGGTTAATGCTGGGAGGGCTGCGTGGCATGCTGGGTTAAACAGGCACAGGAACCCTCACCAGGCTCTTCCTGTTTCTAATTGCCGAGTGCGTCCCCCTCATTAGAATCTGATGGCAGGAGTGGGATTTTAAGGTGCTTCTGGGAGACATTGGAAAAAGGAAGGAAGGAAGGAGTAGCAGGCTGTGGCAGAGTTGATTCTTAAGGGGATGATGGCAGAAACGAGGTGGGCGTATGGGGCGGGGGGGAGTACGTAGGGGCCAGAATAGGAAGAACTCAAATGGTGGTTTTACCAGCCATCAGGCTGCTGGTTTCCTGGTGTGAAGGTGCTCTCAATGGATGGAGGGCACCGCCTCTGAGGGTGGAGCCAGTGATGCCAGTGGCCTGAACACAGCCATCGAGGCCCAAGCATTCAGAGCCGTGGGCTCAGAGTTCATTGACTGAAATTGCTCTCTTAAGAGTTATAGACACGTCAGCATTGAACAACAAATTGAATCTCCCACCCGACATTCATTCACTCAGCAAGTATTCACCCACCACCTGCAGTGTCCCAGGCACTGTCCTGGGAGCTTGAGATACGGAAGAGTCCGTGGCAATGATCCTTGCCCTTGTAGAGCTTTCGTTTCGGCAAAAGAGAAAACAAACAGGGTAAATAAGCAGATGATGTAGTGTGCTAGACAGTTACCAGCATTATGGGAAAAAGAAAGCAGCGTGTAGGGCCAACGTACTGGGTGTGTTTGAGGATGGCGGGGCAAGGCAGGGAAGGACTTGTGGAGAAAATGAGAAGTGAGCTATGACTTTAAGGAGTGAGGGAGCACTTCAAGTAGAGAGCATAGAGCAGAAACTAAGATGAGGTTGCATTCAGCTTGCTTGAGGGATGGCAAGGGGACAGGTGTGCAGAGAGCAGAATGAGTGGAGGAAAGGGAGAGGGCGTTTGCCTGACTCTTCTGGCTTTTACTCCCATGTGAGATGGGAGCCGTTGGTTGGTTTCCAGCAGATGAGTGGCAAGTTCTGCTCTGTGTCTTAAAAGGGTCGCTCTGGCTGCTGTGCTACCAGTAGACCTTAATGGGTAAAGACAGAAGCAGGGAGACCTGTGAGAGACCATTGCAATAGTCCAGTGACAGAGGACAGTGTCCCAGGGCAGAGCCATGTAGCGGTGGAGGTAGGGAAAAGTGTCCAGATGTTGGGTATATTTTCAAGGCAGAGCCCACAGGACTTCCTGATAGATTGCATATGTGTAGGGGCTTTTCTCTCTTTTCCACCTCCAGCGTGGAGAGAGAGATTGGGTCCAGTTTCTGAGTAGAGGAGCTGGGGATTGAGAAATTAAAAGAATAGAAGGGAAGAGGCAGTAATAGAAATAGCTGGGGCTGGGTGGAATCTCTGTTCTCTCTGATGGAGAGACAGGATCTCTAAACCCATGAAGCCATATTTGTTTATATCCCCAAAATACAGAGGGGTTTCACCGGATCAAAGAAAAAGGAATTTCGGTGGGCCCAGGCCCTATTCATTCCCCCATTCCCAGGGCTAGGCTGGATTTACATTTCAAGGCCCTCTCTTGGACACCTGAGGCGAAGTTAAGGCCAAGCTGATAACACATTCGGCCTTCTTGGTGGGCGTGTTTTCCAAGATGCCCCTCTTCCCGGCGCCTTGGATTCAGCTGACAATGACTTAAAGAATGCTCATGGGGGCAGCCCTCCGCACATAGGGGATGTAAAAGAAAGAGGAATGAAGGACTCTCGTTGGACCTGAGCAGCCGGCCCCATGGAGTTGCCGTCCATGGAATGGAGGAAACTGCAGGCGGAGTGGGTTTAGGAAGGAGGAACAAAGGTTCTTTGGGGCATGTTGAGTCTTCCATGCCTGTTACACGTCTGAGAGCTGATGCTGACCCGCTTGCTGTAGGAACCAGGAGCTTGGAAAGACATCAAGGCTGAAGATGCGTGCACGGGAGTTGTTGGCATATAGATAGTATTTCAAGATACGAAGCCGGATGAGATTACTAAAGGGAAATATCAAGACTGAAGAAGACCAAGGACTGAGCCATGGGGTCCTCACATAGTAAGAGGGTGCAGAAAAGAAGAAAACTAGTGATTCTAGGTGTGACCAGAAAGATGGGGGGAAACCTGAGGGTCTGGGCAGCCACGGGAAGGAAGGGTATCAAGGGGAGGGTTGTCAGCCCTGTCAGGTCAACTATGAAGAGGCCTCAGAGTTGAGCACGAGCTTTAGTGATCCAGATGACACTGGTGACCCTAGCTGTGGAGGGCAGCTTTGGACAAGGACTCGGGCGGGGGGCGGGGGGTGGCAAAAGTAGTGAGTCTGGAAAAAAAATAGAGGAGAGGAACTAGAAACAGCATTTATAGACAGTTCTTTCCAAATTATTACCCATTCTCACCCTGGTTGATTGGGCTCAGTAGAGAGCATCAGCCCTCGGACCGAAGGGTCCTGGGTTCCAGTCCAGTCCAGGGCACGTACCTCAGTTGCGGGCCCGATTCCCGCCCATGGTCAGGGTGAGTGTGGAAAGCAACCAGTTGATCTGTCTCTCACATCAGTGTTTCTGTCTCTCCCCTTCCCTTCCACTCTCTAAAAACCAATGGGAAAAAAATGTCCTCTGGTGAGGATTAATAAGAGACAAATTATAGCCCGTTCTCATTACTTCATATGTCAGTATTTCCGTTTACATTCATCACAATTAGAGGGATTTATTTAATATATTTTATTGATTTTTTTTACAGAGAGGAAGGGAGAGAGATAGAAAGTCAGAAACATCCATGAGAGAGAAACATCGGTCAGCTGCCTCCTACACACCCCCTACTGGGGATGTGCCCGCAGCCAAGGTACATGCCCTTGGCTGGAATCGAACCCGGGACCTTTCAGTCCGCAGGCCGACGCTCTATCCACTGAGCCAAACCGGTTTCGGCACGGTTAGGGGGTTTTAATTGGCGATCACATCTTGTGTTCTGCAGAGCAATGTGTGTATAACCAAACCAGTTCTGTCGCAGGCTAATGATATAAAGGAGCTGAGCTGCTAGGGCCGCTCTTCAACAGTATCTGAAAGGACAGTGACCGTTATTCGAGGACCTGCTGCAGGTGTTCTGGGACAGGGTTGAGGTTTTCCTGTGTTTCTGTTTTTTGAAGGGCCTCAGCTGATTCTCATATGCGGCCAGGACTCAGAATTACTGGATGAAGCACCGTTTGTGTGTGTGTGTGTGTGTGTGTGTGTGTGTGTGTGTGTGTGTGTTTAATAATAATATATTCCTGAAAGTATTACATATGTCCCCCTTCTTCTCCCCATTGATCCCTTCCAGCCCGCTCAACTTTTTTAGGTTTTTTTTTTTCCCCCAACAATTTGGCTGAGAATTGAAGGTGGGACGAAGGCACTCTCATGGGCTATTTGTGAGAATAAAAGTTGTACAACCTTTTGAAGGCAATTTGGCGCTATTATTATTGTAAATGTGTTTAGTCTCTGACCCAGGAGTTCCTCTTTTAGGAAACCTATCCTGCACAATTAATAGACAGGCTGGCAGAAGTATGTTTGTAAGAATCCTCACTGCAGCATTGACTGTGGTAGCAAAAGAACGGAAAACAATTCAGAAGTTTTCCATGAGTGGTCTGGGGAACCACTAACACCCGACCAGAAAGAAACCTGATATCATACCATGGAATACTGTGCTATCCTTTAAAGAGCTGCAGTAAATGAAAAATAAAAATATAAGCAGTAATACAACTTAAAAAAATTATTAAAAATTGAGGTTAATCTTTATACACTTACTAGGAAGGGTGAAAAGCTTACAGACCAGTGTATATGATGCAGGACCACGCTGCATTAAAAGTAAGTTTATGGCGCCCTAGCCTGCTTGGCTCAGTGGATAGAGTGGCAGCCTGAGGACTGCAAGGTCCTGGGTTCGATTCCTGTCAAGGGCACATGCTGCAGGAGACAGCTGATCAATGATTCTCTCTCATCGTTGATATTTCCATCTTTCCCTCCCTTCCGCTCTGAAATCAATAAAAGTAGATGTTTAAAAAAAATAAGTTTGTGGCCCCAGCTGGTTTGGCTGAGTGGGTAGAGCGTTGGCCCGTGGACTAAGGGGTCCCAGGTGCGATTCGGGTCAAGAGTACATGCCCAGGTTACGGGGTCCCCAGTAGGGGGCATGCAGGGGGGAGCCTATCAATGATTCTCTCATCATTGATATTTCTTTCTCTCCCTCTCCCTTCCTCTCTGAAATCAAGAAAAATATATTTGAACAAAAAATAAGTTTGTGTATATGTACACATATACAAAAACAAATTTGTAGATAAGTAGGCGACAATATCTGCAAGTGTGTGAGCTCTTAACAGCAGTTACCTCTGGGGAGTAGGATTAGAGAGATGAGAACTCTCACTTCTTATTTTGTAAATGTGCAATTGAGGGAATTATTGATCATGGGTTAACATTTCCTTTGTTTTATTTTGTAATATATTTCCAAAAAAAATTAAATTTTAAAATGTTACAAACTTAAAAGAAAATATTCAGCCTGATCCTGACCGGCCGAGTTTCTTTTGAAAAAGGAATAGCGTTTGGGCGAGTAAAAGCGGTCTGCAGGCTGGCTTCACCACCTGGCCATGGTTATGGAGTTTCTGGTGTGTCGGTCACCCCTGACCCCACCCCCAGCTGGGAAATTGTCAATGGCCACTGGCTCTTGGACATTGCTTTGACCTCTTCTACGTCTGTTCAGCTGCCAGCTATCCCTTTTTATTTTTTTAATTAATGTCTTTTAGTCCAATTGCCACTGTACATATTGATTGTACACATAACTAAAAAAAAAAATGAAATCACTGTTGACAATTTGCTGCGTGCCCTCTTAATATTTTGGAGAATGTCCATATTTATTTTGATAAACACAAAATTACTTATGAAGTTTGTAAATCATGTAAATATACGTACTTATTTAAACATTTATTTCCTGTTGGACCTTGAGCAAGGCACTTAACCTCTCTGTTTTCTCTTTTGTATAATGGGGGCAGTAATAGAATCCCCTTTACCGAGGTAGTGTAAGGATTGAACCAGTAAATAGATATAAAGTAATTAGGATAGTGCTTGGTATAGAATAAACATCAAATAAGTGCTTGTTATTTATTTTTGATATTATTACCAAGGTTTTGTTCAAATGCATCTTTGCTTCAATTTCTTATTACTTACTAGAGGCCCTCTGCACCAATTCGTGCACGGGTGGGGTTCCTTGGGATGGCTTGTGGGGATCAGGTTCCAGTTTGCACCCCCAGGCTCTCAGCCCAGCAGCCCCACCTGGAACCCTGCCTTGGCCTGGTGCAGCCTCCTCACCTGATTCACCATCCTGCCCGAAGGGCAATCGATCGGGGCTGGGCCCCTTCCCTGGCTCCCTCAGCTCCTGGGAGCCGGGTGGTGGCCCCACCTCCCGCCACTGCCACTGGTCGCCATCTGTGGGGCAATAGATGGGGCGATCGGCCCCCTGCTCGCACCCACCTTGGCTGGCACTGCCCGCTCACCTGCTCTACCATCCTGCCATGGTCCTGCTCTCATTGGGGCCCATCAGGGCCATCAGCGCCTCCACTGCCAGCACCGCCTCGCCGGTGCCCGCCGTGTTCTGTGCCACCCCCTGGTGGTCAGTGCATGCCATAGTGAGTGGTCGAACTCGTGGTTAAACAATCGCCCAAGGGGGAACAATTTACATATTAGGCTTTTATTACATAGGATTATTAAGTAAATTACTATTAGGGGAATTATTGGTCAAAGAGTTAACATTTTAAGGCTCTTACTGTACATGGTCAAGTACCCCTCTAGTTAAGGCTTTGCTAAACTACATTTCTGGTAGAGTATGGGGATTCCTGTTTCTTCATATCTGAAGTATTATTTATTTTGCTTTACTTTGCTCTTTACCAAAACAGATGACCTTAAGCATCTATAATGTCCTTAGAACTCAGTTCTGGTCTTTCTCCTAGCTACATTCAGACAGATCGACTTTGAGTTTGGAAATGTATCCTGGTTTATTTTGTGTTTGCTTAATCAAAGCGAAGAGCCTTTGTAGTGTAAGAGGTAAGTTTAACCCATTCACATTTCTTGTGGTTTTCTGTTCATTATGCTTCTTGTTTTCTGGATAGTGGATGCCACAGGCCACCGACCCAACAGATACTTGTGAGGTGCTGACCTAGAGTCTCTGGGGTCTGTTCCAGAAACCACTCAGATTGAGGACCCCCGGGTACAATGGCGGCGGGAGCAGGAGCACATGCTGAAGGATTACCTGGTGGTGGCCCAGGAGGCCCTGAGTGCACAGAAGGAGATCTACCAGGTGAAGCGGCAGCGCCTGGAGCTTGCGCAGCAGGAGTACCAGCAGCTGCATGCCGTCTGGGAGCACAAGCTGGGCTCCCAGGTCAGCTGTGAGTACCCCCTCCACCAGGGCCCACCCTCCACCACCACAGAGGGAGGCGGGAATGGCTGCCCCAAGTCCTGCCTGTGTGACCTTTCAGAACTGCCCACTTTCCTCTTTCTCCACGCCTGTGCCAGCCATCTCTTCCTGTGCCCTGCAGTGATTCATTTGCCATTTGCCTTCCATTTTCTTTCATTCGTCGTCATCTCAGCGTGCCAACCAGGTTTCAGTATCTCCCTGTTGACAACCCTTCTGGGGCTGGAGAGGTGGTGGGTGGAGGGTTAGTGTTCAATGGCTCTGGAGTTTCAGACTGGGAAGGTGAAAGCCTTCCGGGGATGGATGGTGGGGATGCTTGCACAATATGAAAGTATTCGTAAAGGTGGTACATTTTATGTTAAATATATATTTTACCACATTTTTCTTAAAGTTTCTTTATTTTTATTGATTTTTATATAAAGAGAAAGGGAGAGGGATAGAGAGTTAGAAACATCAGCGGGAGAGAAACATCGGTTAGCCGCCTCCTGCACACCTCCTACTGGGGATGTGCCCACAACCAAGGTACATGCCCTTGACCGGAATCGAACCTGGGTCCCTTCAGTCCACAGGCCGACGCTCTATCCACTGAGCCAAAGCGGTTAGGGCACATTTTAAAAATATATATGTTTTTATTGATGTGAGAGAGGGAGATGGAGAGATAAAGACTGATGACAGAAACATTCATCCGCTGTCTCCTGCACGCCCCCTACTGGGAGTCAAACTGGCAACCTCTTGGTGCACGTGATAACTAAGCCACAGCAGCTCAGGCTATTTTACCACAATTAAAAAAAAAAAAATCTTCAGTGACTTCCATTTGCTCTTTTCATGGCCTATACAGTGTTCAGGCCCCTGCCAGCCATGCCCACCCATCTCATGCTGCCAGTCATCAGGCTCACCCTCTGCTCTGGTAGTCTGCCCTGCAGCTTTGCCCCTCGCCCTTGCTGTTCCCTTGCTTAGAATGTTTCTCTGTTGATCCTTTTGCACAGCTGGTTCCTTCTCGTCCCTCCAGTGCTATCGTTCATTGCAAGCTCTGAGAGGCTCACCGTAACCATTCCATCAGCAGACTCCCCTCCCCAAAGTGAGCCCCAGTAATGCTCTTCATTTATTTTCTTCATCACATGAATCATAGTCTATTTGCTTATTTGTCTGTATGCATTTCCATATTTGTTTCCCAGGGTTTTTCAACCTCAATACTACTGACATTTTGGGCCAGATAGATCTTCCTTGTAGGGGCCTATATATTGTGGCACCTTTAGCAGCATTCCTGGTGTCTACCCACTAGGTGCCAGAAGTAACCCCTACGTCAGGTTGTGATAACCAAACATGTCCCCAGACATTGCCAAATGTGTCCTCCGGGTCAACGTTCTCCCAGCTGAAAACGGCCAGACTCGGTAAAATGATTCCCTTAGAACAGCGGTCAGCAAACTCACTAGTCAACAGAGCCAAAAATCAACAGTACAACGATTGAAATTTCTTTTGAGAGCCAAATTTTTTAAACTTAAACTATGTAGGTAGGTATATTGTTGTTAACTTAATTAGGGTACTCCTAAGCTTGCCTTTGCTTAAAAACTCAAGGGGCCAAACAGCCGCATGTGGCTCGCGAGCCGCAGTTTGCCGACCACTGCCTTAAACCATCTTAATGGCTGAACAAATGTTCTCTTTGGCGGGAAACACTTTCCATAATGTTTTGCAAGTATGGTCTCCGGAGCTGGACTGCCCCGGTCCAAATCCAGGATATGCACCTGCTTAGCCGTGTGACCTCACATAGGTATGCCACTCCCCTGCCTCAAATCCTTCACGTGTAGGTGAACGTCATAACGGTATCTCCTCCAGCGATGGACCTGAAAGTAGTTAACACATGTAAAGCGCTTGGAATAGTTCCTTTCCTATTCTTAAGCTCTCAGATAATCACAGTTATTATTTGATAATATTAATTCATTGACATGACCAAAATTTTGAACAGATC
The DNA here is from genome assembly GCA_027563665.1 of Antrozous pallidus. Classification (NCBI taxonomy): domain Eukaryota; kingdom Metazoa; phylum Chordata; class Mammalia; order Chiroptera; family Vespertilionidae; genus Antrozous; species Antrozous pallidus. Next base: position 8,244,596 of record CM050516.1, on the reverse strand, counting down.
CTTGAAACCAGTAAGATTGAACTCGGAATCAGTGGTAGGAAGTAAATGATCCAGTCCTAGCCTGTAACTTCCGGGTGTTCCCGAGAGCACCCTCAGGCTCCAAGACACCACTGTTTTGAATGTTAAAGAACTTCAACCTAGCCCTCACCAGTGTTTCTCAGTGGTTAGACCACTGGCCCTCAAACCAAAAGATTGTGGGTTCGACTCTAGGAAACGTGGGTTGCATTGGATAGGCAACTAATTGATGTGGCTCTTTCATCTCTCTCCTCTCTCTCTCTCTCTCTCTCTCTTTCTCTCTCTCTCTCTCTCCCCCCCCCACTCTCCCTCTCGCTCTCGCTCTCTCTTTCTTTCTCTCTTTCTTCCTCTCCCCTCCCTACTCTCTGTAAAACAAATGGAAAACATATCCTCCAGTGAGGATTTACACACACACACACAAAAAAGAACTTATATTTGAAGTACAGAGGCATCTCCGGTAACCTGATCTGAGATCCAAACCAGCCAGGAACTGGGGCATCCTTAAGGCCAAGCATCCCCAGTGAAAGAGGCCCAAGCCTCCTCATGACTTCCTTTGGGTTTTACAAGCCAGGTTTGCCTCCCACGTCCAGCTCTTCAGCATGTCGATAGACCGGAGAGGCCGCATGCCTGGCTTCTAACTCAGATGGCACGCCAGGGCTTGTGAGTTTTGCCACCTGGCCTTGGGTGTTGCGGGCCCTGCCCTGCGGATGGCGACTTTGTTGTCACCTCTGGTGCAATCTCTAGCTCTATGGGGAAGGAGAAGAGAACTGCCATGTAATGTGTACCTGTGGTATTCCTGCAGGGCAGTGTGCTCAGGGCACTCTACACGTGTCCTTTATTTTTTTTTTTTAACATTTAATTTTTTATTGATTTTTTTTTTTGCAGTATAACTTATATTTAATAGTAGTACATGTTTTCCTTTCCCCCCTCCCCATTATCCTCCCCACAGCCTCCCCTACCCCCCAGCACATGTCCCCACCCACCCCCCTCCTCGACCCAGCGTCTTTCATTCATTGGTTATGCTCATATGCATGCATCCAAGTCTTTTGGTTGATCTCCCCCGGCGTTCACCTCCCATCCACCCAAGCCTTCCCCCTGTAGCTTGACAGCCTGTTCAATGCCTCCCTGCCTCTATATCAATCACTCTCCCCTGTTTCTTTTCTTCAAAAATATCTTGCCTCTGCATACTAGAAATAAATGTATAAGAACAAAAAATGTTTCGGTCTCAGTTTCAATGTCCAACTGTTCTGAGTCCGAGTTTCAGTCTACACGTGTCCTTTAAAGGAACCTCCCTCCCCACTTGCACACACACATAGACACGTGCAGCCCTGCGAGATACTGCTGTGCTCATTCTGCAGGTGAAGAAACCGAGGCCCAGGAAAGGGAAGTCATTTCTTCCGGATCACATTGGTAAACAGTGATAGAGCTAGCCTTGATACATACCCAGGAGCATCTGACCTCAAAACCAGTTCTCTTAATTCAATCCAAGTCAGCCAGTCAACTGCCAAGGCTCTTGGGATACACTGGGATCCTCCCGTCCCCTGAAGGGCGAGGACTTAAAAGAGCTGGGTTCTCTTTGCAACTCACTGCATTCCTTCCTCACTACAGAGTAGAGGAAATTTGAAAAATAAACTATTGGGAGCCTTACAGTTAAAAATGCCTGTTGAACTACCCATCTGATTTCACTGATTCCTATAACTAAGAAAAAGATCAGAAAAAAGATATTTAAAAGTATATACACGTGGGGACAAGGAGACTTGGAGAATAAAGTAGCAATACAGGGTTTGGCCAAAGTAAATTTACAGTTGTGAGTATGCGAAAAACTGGATTTATTCTTATGTTACTCCTTACTAATTATTGTATTGTTTCTATATAAGCAACTGTAAACCTAGTTCTGCCCCACCTTGTATAATGTGGAAGCTGGAAGGCAGATGGACAGGGGACAACCTGTCTGGTAGACCCATCTGAGAAAAGAGAAAATGGGCCCATAATGGAAAACACAACAACACTGTCGTCTGTAAAGTACACCTGCAGCCCGAGCAGGTCTGGCTCAGTGGATAGAGCGTTGGCCTGGAACCGGAATAGTCCCAGGTTCGATTCTGGTCCAGGGCTCATGCCTGGGTTGTGGGCCCAATCCCCAGTAGGGGGCGTGCAGGAGGCAGCCGATCAATGATTCTCTCTCATTATTGATGATTCTCTCTCTCCCTTTCCCTTCCTCTCTAAAATCAATAAAAATATATTGGGGGTAAAGGGGAACCTGCAAAAGCCTTGTGAATTGGAGAAGCATCTATTTCTGGGAGTGGAAGTGGGGACGCAGTGAGGAGGGTCTCAAAAAAGAGGATTGGATGAAAGTTGCTTCTGAAACAGAAACAGACCACCTCATCTCCTCTCCAAATTGGTTAATTGCCCATCCCCAAACCGCAAAAGACAGGAGGTTTTATTTTTTGGAGGGAACAAAAGAGCGTTTGGACTGTAGGACACAAGGTCAGTGCGGGGCTGCATCAGGCTGAGCACGTGGTGATTAAGGGAACGTGGACAGACAGGATTTTGAAACCCCAGCCCCCAGATACCACTGGGTTCCCAAAATGGTGCCAGGCTATCACCCTCCAGGCTAGACAGTAGAGGAGTCTGGGAAATCTGAACAGAGAAAAGAGAGAAAAAGAGAAAAGATGTAAAGATACTGGCATTAAGGGTTCCTGGATGAAGCAGTACAGCCAGATCACGTACCCTGTCATCCAGGCACCAAGCCCCAATCCAGCCAGCTTTTAGGACCCCACCTTAAATGCAGGGTGGCGGCTGGGATCCAGATGCCCGAGGGAAGACTCGAATGTGAAAAACAAGAGATTGAAGCAAACACATGGTAATGGGAAGGCCTTGGAGGGAACAGGGAGTGTTGGTGGAGAAGAAAACTTTGAGAAACTACACAACCATAAAACAAGAACAGGATGCTACATTTTATGAAAGGAACCCACAGAGAACACAAAGGAGCCTTTGGAAATTAAAATACTTCGGAAGAAATGAAAAGATCTGAAGGAAGACTAGAAAGTGAAATGGAGGAAATCTTCTACAAAGCAAAACAAAAACACACAGAGATGAAAAATAAGGGGAAAACATAAAGCACCAGGCCAGGAAAACTGAGGAACAAAAGGTCAGAAAGAGCAGAGGAAATGGGGAAAGAAGCATCAATGAAATTATTCAGAAAAATTTCCCAGAACCAATGGAGGAGCGTTTTTAGATCGAAAGGGTTCAGGGAGTGCCCAACACAATGAAAAGAAGTCAGCCACACCAAGTCGTACCATTGTACAGCTTAAACACTGGGAACAATTCAAGATCCTAAAAGTTTTCCAAGAGAACGCCAGATCAGAGCAAAATGACTAGGACTCAGAATTGCTCTGGGCTTATGAAGGGTGATACTGGAAACCTGAAAGACGAAAGAGCAATGCCTTAAAAAATTTAAGGACAATCATTTCCGACCTAGAATTTTATATCCAGCAAAACTACTTATTTATAAACTATTATAGGATAGAATGAAGATATTTTTAGAGATGCAAGATTTCAAAAAATTTTCTTCCTTCTCATTTTGGTGTCCTGCCAAAATGAGGGGGTAGGCCCCAGAGGGGAAGACATGGTATTTAGCAAAGAAGAGAGCGGCAAGGAGGGCATCCCGGGATCCCAGCTGTGCACGGAGAACAAGCAGCTCACCCTGAAGCCAGCGCATGCCTTGGCAAGACAGAGCCAGAATGAGGAGTGGGGTTTACTGGCCCGGACTCTGAGAGGAGGTTTAGACAACTGGCAGAGTGTGGGGTTGGATCAGCGGTGAGTTTAAAGTGGGCAGTCATAAGAGTAACAATGATTAACTCTAGGAAAAATAAATGTGCTGGAAAGAAAAAGTAAGCAACTTCAGCTACTGCCCCAAATGGTGTTTAGAGTGAACGTAATGCAAACACTGAAGGCTGCTTCCACCCAAACGATGTGAGGTATAGGGACTGGGAAGGGGAGGAACCTAAGCCTCCATCCTCCAGAGACAAGTTAAAAAATAACGCCTAACACTGAAAAAAAAATCTAGAACCAGCAAAACACACATATTATTAGACACAAGAAACTGGCTGAACAACATTTAAATGGTTCCCTTTTAGGGAATGAGATATGGGGATAGAGTCCTGTGACATACATATATATATATATATATATATATATATATATATATATCCCAATGCACAAAGATTCGTGCAAGAATGGGCCTTCCTTCCCCTGGCTGCTGGCACCACCTTCGCTCCGGCTGGAGCTGCCTTCCCGCCTTCCCACGCTGCCCAGAGGCCCAGAGAGGCCCAGGGTACTTGGTGCCAGTGTATGCAAATTAACCCACTGTCTTTGTTGTGTTGATTTGCATACTCACTCCTAATTGGCTTGTGGGTATCTGGAAGGTACAGTCAATTTGCGTCTTACTCTTTTATTAGCATGTGTGTGTGTGTGTGTGTGTGTGTGTGTGTGTATGCCTGTTCTGTGTTGGACCATTAAACTATTCATATACAGGAATGGGCAAAAAGTAGATTTATATTTGTGAGTGCATGAAACAGTTCTTGTATTATTGTTATTATATTTATTTTTTGTTTGTTTGTTTTTTTCTTTTTTTTAAATTACATATAGTTTTTATTGATTTTAGAGATGAAGGGAGAAGGACAGGAATATAGAAACATCAATGATGAGAGGAATCATCAATCAGCTGCCTCCTGGCGCCCCACACTGGGAATGGAGCTGCAACCTGGGCATGTGCCCCAATCAGAATCAAACTGTGACCTCCAGGTTCGTAGGTTGATACTCAGCCATTGAGCCATGCACTGGGCTTATTATTGTTTTTAAAAAATACGTTTTTATTGATTTTAGAGAGAGGAAAGGGAGAGGAAGAAACATCGATAAGCTGCTTCCTGCACGCCCCCTACTGGGGATCGAACCCCCAACCTGGCCATGTGCCCTGACCGGTAATCAAACCGTGACCTCCAGGAATCGAACCAGTGGGAAGGGACTAGACTCAACCAACTGAGCCATACTGGCTAGGGCTCGTGTATTATTTATTAATTATTACATCATTTTGCAAACAAACAACTGTAAACCTTCTTTTGCTCCACCTTGTAGAGCGAATAAAAACTGAACATTGGAAAAGGTGAGACTTGAAAGCTGGTGTCTAAGGTCCCGTTGAAATATAAAGTCCTTTTTGTTGGAGGGTTAGTGAGGGGACACGTACACAAAGGGGAAGCTGACGGGCTCTTTCTGAATTGGGTACTTAATTACTTTCTGGTATATTTCCTTCTGGTCTTTCTAGAAATAGAATGTGTGTATTTGTTTACTGTGTATTTTTTCCTAATTTGTTATTCTTTTTTTATAGTTTTTTTAAAATAAAATATTATTTTTACATAGCAATACATTTTAGACATTTTTCTTTGTTCAGTATCTTTCTGCTCCATTTTATTTATTTAAATCTATCTTTATTGTTGAATGATTACAGATGTCCCTCTCCCCGCTCCCACCTTCCCACCCCCGTCCTCCACACCATTGTCTCTGCTCCATCATCTTAAATCACATAAGTTGTATAGTCCCCCTTTTATGCATGCACCATATTTATTTAACAACCCCCCCCCCCCCACTGTTGGACATTTAGGTTATTCACAAATACTCATTTCTTTCTGGGTTTTTATCTAGCTGGCCAAATAAGCCAATTTTTCCAACGTGTGTTTCTTCTACAGAACCTTTTTTTCCTTCTGTTTCATTGCAGTGGTCTCTGGATCGTCATCCAGCTCAAAGTATGACCCTGAGATCCTGAAAGCCGAAATTGCCACGGCAAAATCCCGGGTAGGGCCTCCTGCACTGTGCTATTGGCGGGGGTCACGGAGGCAGCCTTAGGTTACTAGCCCGCCTGCGAGACGGAGTGGACGCCCCGACCAGGCAGGGGCAGCCAGCACCGGCTCACAGGCCCTGAATAGTAACAGTAGTAGCAGCAGTAGGTTGTCGTCATAGTAACGGTAGCGGTAACAGCAGCTCCCCTGTCAGCCGGCACTCCCTGTCTGCAAGGCGCAGTGCGGAGAGCTTCATGTGTAATGCCTCATGACTTAGGACAGCCCCATGAAGTAGCTCCTGGCAAGATCTGCATTTAAAGATGAGCAATCAGAGGCGTAGGGGGAAAGTACCTTGTTCAGAGGCACCGGGGCACAGGGGTACCCCAGAGTTCCTGGTGTAGTGCGCTGTGTTAGCTACTGCTAGTGCTGCGAGATCCCATTTAACTACTTCATGATAGCTTTTGCTGATGTGGAAACTGAGGCCCAGCATTGTGCTCAGGGTGAAGTCAGCATTCAGAACACTGGTTTAGTTCAACTTCAGATAGGTTCTGCAAACTCAGATGCCTGTAAGAAAACGTAAAAGGGGGGAGAGGGCAGGGAGAGGCAGTAGGGAGCAGTGGCGACTGTAACCTAGACAGGTGAGCCTTGTCCACCAGGGGAGTTGAATTTCAGCTCTAGCCTACTGTGGCCATGCAGGAATGTGGGCTCAGTGTTGGCAGCTCTGGTATTTTTAGAGAACTCTATATTTAGGACTAATATATGAAATTTCTCAATATTTAATGATTAGCAACTAATTTTTTAAAATTTAATAACACTGCAGGCCAAACAAAAGCATTCCTGCTGGCTGGCTCTGTCTCCCAGGCCAACTCTCCCCCCTAAAATTGTTATATTTACTTTTGTTGTGTTTTTCTTAAAAATATATGTATTCTATTGATTTTTTTACAGAAAGGAAGGGAGAGAGAGTTAGAAACATCGATGATAGAGAAACATCAGTCAGCTGCCTCCTGCATACCCCTTACTGGGGATGTGCCTGCAACCAAAATACATGCCCTTGACTGGAATTGAACCTGGGACCCTTGAGTCTGCAGGCCGATGCTCTATCCACTGAGCCAAACCGGTTAGGACTAGTTATTTCTTTTTGCATCCATGCACAGCACTCTCATACCCAGGACCTGCTTTCAGTAACTCGTAGCTCCTGGAATTGCCATCATCCACCAGAACAGGAAAGGGAGGCTCAGAGAGGCGAGATGGCTTGGGAAGGGTCACCCAGCTGGGCAGGCGAAGGCCAGGCTCTGTCCCATCTGCCAGCTCCTGTCCACTTCCTGTTTCCCTGGAGCGAGAGCTGGCTGTGGGTGACCCGCAGGGCACCCAGGCTGGGATGCCGACTGAGCGGGCAGCAGCAGAGACTGAGGCAGCACCGGGGTATCGTGACCACTGTGACCCAAGGGTTGTTGCTCTGAGTCATTATTATAGGGGCAGCAGGTGGGGAAGGAGGGCCCCCCGGGCTCCCCTCGGGGAGAAGCAGCTTGCAGCTCCACGTGGCCTCTGACCCAGCCCCGTGTGTGGTCTTCCATCCTCCAGGTCAACAAGCTGAAGAGGGAGATGGTGCACCTCCAGCAGGAGTTGCAGTTCAAAGAGCATGGCTTCCAGACCCTGCAGAAGTGAGTCCACCTGCCCTCTCGGGCTCCCCATGTGCTCCCTTTCTCTCCCCCAACCCCCCGCCCCTTCTCAAAACGTGGCTCTCTAATCACTGGATCTCGGTTCTTTCCACTGGTATTTACCGAACATGCCGTCACCGAGATTGGGGTTTAGAAAGAGAAAAGCAGAATCGTTTCTGAGCACAGAGTTTGCACTGTCCCCTGAATTCCTGAAGCTGGCAAAGGCCCCTTTCTCCGTTCCGTTGAGGTTGATGAACCAGTTGAGGTGTACGAGCCAGTTTAGAAAAAAGGACTGAGCATTTCTGTGTCCCCGTCTCATGCTCTCCACCAGAATCTCACACGCACAGAAACAAAGCCAGCTTTTTTCTCCCCCCGCCACCCCCCCGCCCCGGCCCCGAAAACAGAGCTTCATCTGGTGGGCTCCTGAGGGCTCAGGCATCTCCCACAGTGCATTACTGGAAGCACAGGCACGATGCCATGCACACTGTACTTTTGGGGTGACTTGGGGATTTCCAGGGAACTTGGACCAAACGAATGCTTCACTTTTAGAAGCTGACGTGCAGCTAAGCAAGGTAGAGCTCTGTTGGGGTATTTCTGTCCTTGTTGTGATTGTACCCCGCACCCAGAGCACTTCCATGTTTCTGCATGGGTGACCTCGTTGATCCTCACTGCCACTCAGTAAGGAATGTCCTTTTAGCTCACCCCATTTAGATGAGGAAACTGAGTCACGTGGTAAGTGCTCAGTCCGTGTTAGTTTACTGCTGCTGTTGACCACGCATGTGACCCAGGCGGAGGCACTGCACGCCCGGCATCGCCGACGGGCTCCTCGGGCAGTCACCCTGAAGGAGCCTGCTAGCTCTCTTGAAAGCTCCGGCAGCTTTCTCTGTTCTCACAGACATCTCAGAATCCAGGGAGGTCACATCTGTCCAGACAGTGGCACCTGTGGTCACTTGCTCTCTCCCTGACTCATCCTCTGAACCTCAAGTCCACTCCCATCTCTCTGTGGCCAGAGTCCCAGGCCTCTGGATATCTACCTCCAAGTCCTATGAGTGGATGGAACTCTGACCACCAGTTCAGGGACCTGCTGGTCCTATTAACATCTCCCCTCACCCCTACTAAGCCCCCACTGCCTGGGGTGATTCACCATGCACCTTCCCCCACAACACAAAGTATTTTTTTATATTATAAATTCTGGTTTTCTATATACTAGCAAGTGCTTATGTAGATATGCTGTTTTTATATGCATATCTATATACTAGAGGCCCGGTGCACGGAATTTGTGCACGGGAGGCAGGGGATGTCCCTCAGCCCAGCCTGCACCCTCTCCTATCTGGGACCCCTGGAGGGATGTCCAACTGCCCGTTTAGGCCCGATCCCAGTAGGATCGGGCCTAAACGGGCAGTCAGACATCCTTCTCATAATTCAGGACTGCTGGCTCCAAACTGCTCACCTGCCTGCCTCCCTGATTGCCTCTAACAACTTCTGCCTGCCAGCCTGATCACCCCCTAACCACTGCCCTGCCAGCCTAATTGATGTCTAACTGTTTGCCCCTAACTTCCCTCCTGGTCAACCCTGATTGCCCTCCCCTGCAGGCTTGATCGCCCCCAACTGCCCTCCCTTGCAGGCATGGAACCTCCCAACTGCCCTCCCCAGCTGAAGCTTGGCTTCCTCCATCGCCCAGGCAACCATAGCCTCTGCTCCCTCCAGCTCCGTGGCTGCTGCCATTTCTGTTGGGATATATTTTCTATAATTGAAACTTTGTAGCATTGAGTGGAGGCCTAGGCCGGCAAGGGCAGGCGGAAAGCTTGGCTTCCTCCATTGCCGGGGAAACCCAAGCCTCCCTCCTGCTCTCAGTGGCTGCAGCCATCTTGGTTGGGGTTTATTTGCTCCTGATTGGTTGGTGGGCATGGCTTCATCAGAGGTATAGTCAATTTGCATATTATTCTTTTATTAGTTAGGAAGGAGGATGCCAATCTTATCTCTCAAACCAGGTTCTAATCTCTTTAAGATAAGGGACCTTGCCCTAGCTGGTTTAACTCGGTGGTTAAAGCCTCGGACCAAAGGATCACGGGTTTGATTCTGGTCAAGGGCGTGTACCTCAGTTGCAAGCTTGATCCCCGCACCTGGCCAGGGCTCATGCAGAAGGCAGCCAATTGATGTCTCTCTCTCTCTCTGTCTCTCTCACTCCCCTCCTCTGTCTCTCAGAATCAGTGGGAAAAATCTACTCGGGTAAGGGTTAACAACAACAGAAAGAAAAGGATTTTGCTTCATGCTTCTTGGCAATCTTCAGGAGTGCCCAGACAGTGGAGAGCGGTGGTGTGAGCTTAGAAAATGCCTGTTTTTTACCTACAGAGCTAGTAGTCCTCCTCAGGCCTCCACTGAGCAGTGGGGCAGCTTCTGAGCACACGCTTTAGGGGCTAGTCCTCATACCACAGGTGCCCGCCCGCCTCCCCCTCCCCCTCACCTTCTTCCCTCTCCCCCTCTCCCTCCCCCTCAAGCAGGCCTGGGGGAGCTTCTGGTGAGAACCCTTTCCCATTATTCTCTGAGCCACCACAAACCTGTTTTACCACTTTGTCACCCTGTCAGCAGCATTGAAAATTCTTGTCATTTGGTAAGCTGAGCTGAAACCCCAAAGACAAGCCTCCTATTTGTTTCCCCTCTCCCTCCGCTCTCCTGAGCTCTCCTGATGTTTGATATCAGCCCAGATAAGGCTCCAGCCCGAAGCCAGCTCCCCGTGCTCTGTGCCAGGAACATCTGCTTTAAGGCACACCTTGGCTCAGAGGGTTCGGCATGCAGCCTCCAAAGGTGGCGACCTGGGTTCCAATCCCAGTTCCCTGGGAACTTGGGAACGTGACATCACCCCTCTGTTAACAGTAAAGATTGAATTGGAAAATTCATGCCAAATGCATGACAGTGCCTGGCACCCAGGGGCGGCCTGGTGAGTGTGGGGGTGCGTAGGGGGTGGGTGACCACTAGCGTGTTGCCTCCTTGAACTTGGGAAGGAACTCAGGAACGGGAGGCTATTCCGGAATTATCGCTGTGCCTCCTTCTCCTCCTTCCATTGTCTTTAGGCCTGAAGAGAAGTTTTTGTTCAGCCTACTGTATAGATGAGGCCCTGGGGCCGCGAGGTGGGGTGGGGGAGTGTTGAAAATACACCCAAGGCCTCCAAACCGGTAAGCGCCTCAGAGCAGAGGTTAGAACCTACCACTATTGGATTCTGAAGCTCATGTCCTAATACGTCCCTTCCTGGCATCATCCCATATAACCTCCCCCCGCCCCCCATCCAGAAAATATAAGTCCCTTCATAGAGGATAATATAGTCACTTCCTCCTACCCTTCTCTCTCTGCATACCATAGGGGACAGGGCAACTTGCCGTTTCTCTAATTCATTGTCACCAACCCAATTTCAAAAGGAAAGGTTGATGGGGATGGGAGGGTACTTCTTAGGGGAGAAGGAAAATCAAGACGGAAGCTAGGCATGGGGGCGGCCTCAAGACCGTGTGAATGAGACAGAGTGGAGGGAGGAGGCTTGGCACACCGTCCCCCGGGGGGGGGGGGGCAGCGTGGTGTCTTTCTGATGTCCCCAAGGCCGCCCGCCTGGGTGAGAGCTGCCGGGACAGGACCCGTCTCTCTGCCTGTGGCTGTGCTGTGGCCACTGCCCCTGTGAACGCGGCGCTAAGAGAAAGGGCAGCTGCGCGGTTTGGAAATCCTAAAACTCACGCCTCCCCTCGCACCCCCGCCTCCCCCTAGCCACCCAACTTCTCTTTTTCCTAAAAAGAAAAAAAGATTCATTCACTGTGTTCATAATGGTGACCCTTTGTTCCCCTCCCCCCACCCACCCCAATCCCCAAAGAGTTCTTCTCTGAGCTGCTCTCGGAGCCAAATTCCAGAGCCGGGGTTGCTAAGGCCCCTGAGAAATCAGGTAGAGGCTGTGCGCCGAGCCGAGGGCCAGACAGACCGCTTCTGTCTCGCCCTGCTGGGGATGCACAGCCATCCTCCCTGCCGGCAGAGCCAGCCGGCACAGCCCCCCGCCCCCGGAGCCCCCGGCCCTGGATGTGCCCAGATAGACGGCGGTGTCTCCCCTGGCCAGCACCCCCTCTTTGGGGGGGCAGGACCGCCCCAGGCCCAGACACTCGCTCCCGGGACCCTCCTCTCCTCGGAGCATCTTGGGCGGCCTCCGCTGCCGAAAGCTTTCTTTAGAGCCAATTTCTCAAACTCAGTCTGAGAGCAGATTTGAGGTGCCCGAGTTCGAGTGACCCGGCGGGCTTGCGCGGGCCTGAGTCCTCGAAAGGAATAGACGAGCTATTTTTAGTGGGAGACACAAATGGGGCTTTGTTCTCTTCCCGAGGAGCTGAAATAACGGACAGGGAGCCGGAGGGCTGCGCTGCCGAGACCAGTCTGCGGTCCCTGCCTCCCTCCCTCTCTCCCTCCCTCCCTCCCTCTCTCCCTCTCTCCCTTCGTCTCTCTGTCTCTCCTGCCCAGAGACACGGACGTTGAGACCAGGATGGGAACCTGCTCCGGGTCCTCAGTGCCCACGCAGTTTATTTTTAGCTTGGGACAGGTTGGCGTCGAGCTGGACACAGAAAGGAATGCCCCTGCGCAGTTCTTGCTCCTTGAATAATGGGCTTGTGGTGTTCCCTCCGCGGTGAAGCTGCTCTGTCTCCCCCGGGATCGAAGCCTCGAGCCTCGCCTTGGGCACAAGTGTGACGCAGTTACAACGCTGTGCCCCCTGGACCTTGTCATCACCCCAGCCTCCTTCCTTGGAGGCTGGGACCCAGGCCAACTCTGCTGTGGTCTGACCTTCTGCAAACATCATGACCCCTCACTTTTTTTATTCTCCGCCTCCCCCGTCACAGTGAGCCTGTATGTGAGACCCAGATAAGCCAGCGAGCACGCCAGGCAAGAAGTATTTCATTTATTTTTTAAAATATATTTTATTGATTTTTTTTTTTTTTTTTTTTTTTTACAGAGGGGAAGGGCGAGGTATAGAAAGTTAGAAACATCGATGAGAGAGAAACATCGATCAGCCGCCTCTTGCACACACACACCCCTACTGGGGATGTGCCCTCAACCAAGATATATGCCCTTGACCAGAATCGAACCTGGGACCTTTCAGTCCGCAGGCCGATGCTCTATCCACTGAGCCAAACTGGTTTCGGCCAGGCAAGAAGTATTTTAATCCCTTACATTTGTCTACAGCTTGCAGACTCCCTGTTCACCATCCATTTTCCATCCTTTATCCCCCTTGATAGCCCTCACTGCTCTGTGACATGGTGGGAGGGGCCATTACCCAGCTTTTTAAATTTTATTTGTTTATTTATTTTTTAAAATATATTTTATTGATTTTTTTACAGTGCAGAAGGGAGAGGGATAGAAAGTCAGAAATATCGATGAGAGAGAAACATCCATCAGCTGCCTCTTGCACGCCCCCTACTGGGGATGTGCCCGCAGCCAAGGTACATGCCCTTGCCGGAATCGAACCCGGGACCCTTCAGTCCGTAGTCCGACGCTCCATCCACTGAGCCAAACCGGTCTCGGCTACCCAGCTTTTTTTAGAGGAGGAAACAAGCTCCTGGTGGCTGGAGGCCATGCCCAAGGTCAAGATGTTACCGGCATCCAGTGGGCAGAAGCTAGTGATGACATCAAACATAAAACATCCACCTACAAAAAGGAATGATCCAGCCTCAACGATCAAGAGTTCTGAGGTTAAAAAAAAACAAAATAGTTCTGAGGTTGAGATACCCGGATTAAAGGACTGGTCTATGCCAGACACTAAAGCTACTCAAACATTCAAGCCTGACAGAGTCAAGGACACGATCCCACAAGTTATTCATTATAACACAGCGTGCCGAAACAGGTTTGGCTCAGTGGATAAAGCATTGGCCTTCGGACTGAAGGGTCTCAGGTTCGATTCCGGTCAAGGGCATGTACCTTGGCTGCAGGCACATCCCCAGAGGGGGATGTGCAGGAGGCAGCTGATCAATGTTTCTCTCTCATCGATGTTTCTGACTCTCTATCCCTCTCCCTTCCTCTCTATAAAAAAATCAATAAAATATATTTGTTTAAAAAGAAAAGAAGAAATAATTATAACACAGCGTAATGAATGCAGTGTTGCAGCTAGGTGCAGTGTGCTCTGGGAACAGCTGTCCCAGACTGAAGGACCCTGGGAGGTAATCCGGGAAGGCTTCCTGTAAGAGCTGACACTTAGAGAACCCAGGACTGACCCTCAGAGCGGCCTTGCTTCCACAGCCCCACACTAGGGATATCTGCAATTGAACGTGGTCCTTCGGTGCCTTATCCCATAGGCAGCACAGAGAGAGGGAAATTCTCGCGAGGACGAAGCTCAGGGGTCTGTGCTTTTTCCCTGGGGACACCCTGTTTCTCAGCCCATCTTTGACCTTCTCCGTTGATTGTCTCCTAGAATCGACCAGAAAATGTCTGACGCTCAGGGCAGCTACAAACTGGATGAAGCTCAGGCTGTCCTGAGAGAAACGAAAGCCATCAAAAAGGCCATCACCTGTGGAGAAAAGGAAAAGCAAGATCTCATTAAGGTACCGAAGTGCCCTGCCGTGGGCTCCATCGCCATGTCTCCTGGGCACCTTCCTAGGCCAGGCAGGTCAGCGCACCGAGGCTTAAGTCAGGTGGACCAGGCAGCCCTGGCTGTCGGCTTCTCCCGTAACAGCTCCCTCGTGGGTCAAGGGGGTGAATCCCGGGTCCTTCCTGGCAGGGCTGTGGTCGGCATTAAAGGCGATGGCGGTAAAGCTGACAGTTCCTGAGTATGCACTGTGCTGGCACTTGGCTCGCCTCGTCCCGTCAGCACGACAGCCCTAGGAGCGGGGATCTGTGATTACTCCCCCTTTGCAGGAGGAGACTCTGAGGCACAGAGAGGTTCACCAGCTAGCTCAGGTCACCCAGCTAGGAAGTAGCGGAGCCAGGGGATCGCAGGCAGCGCGGCTCCAGAGCCAGCGTGCGCACCAGTCTCTCCCATGGAAGGGGCCTGGCACCTAGCAAGTCCCCACTCACTGCTGGCTCTTTCCAGATAAGTAGGAGGTGGGGTGAGCCTGTGTTGCTGAGGTGGCGAGCCAGGTGCACGGAGAGCGACAGACCTAGCGCTCCCTCCCGGGAAGCTGTGGCGCTCACGCTGTGCTCCCCGTTCAGAGCCTCGCGATGCTGAAGGACGGCTTCCGGACCGACAGAGGGTCCCACTCCGACCTGTGGTCCAGCAGCAGCTCCCTGGAGAGTTCAGGCTTCCCGCTGCCCAAACAGTACCTGGACATGAGCTCCCAGACGGACATCTCGGGCAGTGTGAGTAGCATTGCCTGTCGCTGGGGGCCTCGCGAGGGACCGCCCCCGGGAGACTGCTGGGATGATGGCCACCTCCTCGTGACTCAGCTGGGGAGCCGGCTGGTGGCTCTCAGGGGGGCTGGCTGCTCTCTCTCTCTCTCTCTCTCTCTCTCTCTCTCTCTCGTTAATTTTCACGGGAGGATGTTTTTCTCATTGATTGTTAGAGAGAGTGGAAGGGAGGGCGGAGGAGGAGAGAGGAACATCAATGACACATCAGCTGGCTGCCTCCCCCACGTGCCCAGACTTGGGGCCAGGATCAAACCTGCGACCCAAGATACCTGCCCTTGACCGGGACTCGAACCTGTGACCCTTCAGTGCACAGGCCGACGCTCTGACCACTGAGACACACCAGCCCGGGCTGGAGCTTCGTTCTCTTGCAGAGCCCCTGGCCCCGGCGTGACAGCAGATGGTGGTCCGAGGAAAAGCCGGCACTGACTCTGCCTCCTCGGTGTCACCGGGCCACGCGCTTGAGTCTAGAGCAGTGGTCGGCAAACTCATTCGTCCACAGAGCCAAATTGCAACAGTCCAACGATTGAAATTTCTCCTGAGAGCCAGATTTTTTATAAACTTAAACTTCTAACACCACTTCTTCAAAGTAGATTCGCCCAGGCCATGGTCTTTTGTGGAAGAGCCACACTCCAGGGGCCAAAGAGCTGCACGTGGCTCGCGAGCCGCAGTTTGTCGACTGCGGGGCTAGATGCACAGAAAGTGTTTGTGAAGAACCCGGGGTCTCCCCTTCGGACGGCTGTGCGGCACTGTTCCGTGTCCCTCTCACCAGCTGGCAAACGGCATTCCCCTCCCGTGGGTCCTAACACAATGCGTGCCGCCTGCAGACCACGGCGCACTCCCAGTTCCCAAGCCCAGTCCGGTCGCCATGGTGAAGGGCGCACGCTCTGTCCAGACGGAGCTCGGGAAGGAGGAGCAGGCAGCCCGTGGCTCGGGGGCGCTTTTGTTTCCTAGAGCAGGTGACAGTGGACGAAGGCCCAGCCCCTGGTTAAAATGCTCTTCCTATCTGATTTCTATAGCTGTGTTCCCACTTGCGATGAGAAGCTCTAGCCACGTCTGATTGGGTGAGCCTTCTAGCTTCTTGCTGCTCGACAGCAACCAGGCCTTCTCCTCTCCTCCCCCACCACCCATGTGCCCAGCTAGCTGCCTGCCACCTGTGGGCCGAAGTATTTGAGAATGAGCTGTGTGCCTCCTTCCGGCTCTAGAATCTCTCCTCCTTGCTCACCCAATGTTTCAGTCCTGACTGCAGCCTCCCGAGTTTTCGGGCAGCCCACTCCCCAGTACCCCCCAGAATGGCTTTTCCTGTGTATTGGCTGTCCCTGTTTCCTCCTGACCAGCTGTCCCCCGTGCTTCTGTGGCTTGAATGGGCTCCAAGCCATCTGCGGCTGCGGGATGATAGTCTGGGCCCTCAGCTTCCCTTCTAGGCGCGACTGATGTCTGCGTGTGGGGCTCTTCCCACGGCCTGAAGAAAGGAACGCGTCTTGCCACCTAACTAGCTTCCTTGCGATGCGATGCAGTGCGCACAACCAGCTCAGTAATTGGGGGGTATTCTTAGCTACGTCCCACGAAAGCCTCCCATATTTTCTGAGTTCCTGGAACGCCACTGGGCGCTGGCCACAGGAGGCCCATAATCATCCAGACTCTTTTCTTCCCTCCAGTTCGGCAGCAGCAGCCACAATCAGTTGGCGGAGAAGGTCCGATTGCGCCTGCGATACGAAGAGGCTAAGCGGAGGTAATTGCGGGGCCGGAGGGTCCTAACAATAGAATTATTGTTGCCAAGGGTCCACTCTTTAAAAAAAAAAAACACAAAAAAACCAAACATGTTTCCAAAGTCAGCCTCTTTACCACAGAGTGTAGAGCCTCATCTTTTTTTTTTTTTTTTACATATATTTTATTGATTTTTCACAGAGAGTTAGAAACATCGATGAGAGAGAAACATCAGTCAGCTGCCTCCTGCACACCCCTTACTGGGGATGTGCCCGCAGCCAAGATACATGCCCTTGACCGGGAATCGAACCCGGGTCCTTTCAGTCCGCAGGCCAACGCTCTATCCACTGAGCCAAACTGGTTTCGGCCCAAGGGTCCACTCTTGCCTCCGTTTTACACGTCTCATCTTGCTTCATCCTACAGAGATTATGAGGATAAGTGTTAGGATCATCATGTTGTGATCCTCTCTGAAAGTCGGAGGGGCAGTGACTGACGCACAGACACCGCGCTGGGTAAAGGGTAGAGCTATGCTTTGAATCCAGTCTGGTAAACCTCAGAGCCTACTTATCTTTTCACTGCTGGCCTCAGTGTCTGTCATCAGGGTTCTCCAATGACCCTCCACGCAGGTTGGTTTGAAGGAACACAACTGGCGTTTTAGCAACAGGCTAACAGGACTGTGGGTCCTACCCCTGGGAACAAGCTGTGCTTACAAACCGCGGGGTCCCTGGTGACCAGAGAGGCTCTGTGGCTTCACAGAACCCCAAGCGGTTGAGTTCCACAGCCACAAATTTAAAAAAAAAATTCTTTTTGTTGTTAATCATCACCCGAGGCTATTTTTCCATTGATTTTTTTTTTTAAGGGAGGGTGGAAGAAAGAAGGAAAAACAGAGAGAAACATTGATATGAGAGAAACATGTTGATTGGTTGCCTCCTGCTCCAAGCCCCCACCAGGGCCCGGGCCAGGGAGGAGCCTGCAACCAAGGTATGTGCCCTTGACCGGAATCGAACCCAGGACCCTTTGGTCCACAGGCTGATGCTCTATCCACTGAGCCAAACCAGCTAGGGCACACAGATAAAATAATACTCGGAGATAACATGTTGAGAGCATCTGTTAGAGTCAGACATTGTACTAAAACATTCACATATAAAAAATAATAACAATTAAAAAAATTAAAACATTCACATATGCATTATCTCATTTAATATTAAAAGCAGCATATAGGCTAGCTTATATTATTTTCACACTAGAGAAGAGAAAGGTAAGACACAAGCTATTTAATGATTCTTCAATGTGGTGAAATCAGAATTGGAACCCTGGACAGTCTGGCCTCAAGTCCATCTTTCTATGCACTGAGCCAGCCTTACTGGGAAGTAACCCACAGGACATTGTGAGTGAGCCAGGCATATGTATCCATTTATCTTTAGATTAAATTGTTGGGGTTTTCCTCTCTTTTCCATGACCAGCATGGAGAGAAGAGAGGGTCTGGGGATTGAGAAATAGTAGAAAAAAACAGACGACACAGAAGTAGAAAATAAAGCTGGGGCCGGGTGGAATCTCTGCTCTCTGATGGAGAGAGAGAGAATTCTGACCCAAACGCAGCATATTTATTTATACTAAAATAGAAAGAGATTTCACATGAAAAGACTTAAAATCAAAGGAGCTTAAGTGGGCCCAGGCCCCACTCATTCCCTCATTCCTGGGGCTCCACTGAATCTACATTTCAAGGGCCCTCCCCCCAACACCTGAAGCAAGTTAAAAGTCAGTACTGAGTAATGCATCCAGCCCTTTTGGTGGATGCATTTCCAAGACGTGGCTGTGCCTGGTGCCTTGGATTCAGCTGACACTGATTTAAAGAATGCTCAGGTGCCTTCCCTGGGGGCCGGCCCTCTACACTAAATTGCCTGGCCAGGGACCTTCCAAGCCAGTCCAGGTAAAGAGTGGCAGTGCCCAGCTCTGGTCTCTGTGAACTCCATGGGAGCAGCAGAATCCTTTGCTGCAAGGCAGAAATTCTGTAGAAACTAGAGGGAATAAAACAAAAAGGGAATTTGTTGGCTTAGTGAACTCAAGTCCTGGGGTATCCATCTTCAGGCACAGCTGTATCCAGGGACCCAACTGACCTTTTAAAGACTCAGTCTCTCTTCTTTTCTCCATCCTGCCTACCTGCCTTTGTGCTGAGCTGTAGCATTTCTAGGCTTACCTACTACCAGGTTAGTAACCCCAGTGGAAAGAGAGAATACCCACCTTTCCCAAAAGGTGTAACAAGTTTGGGGTCTGAGACGCCCTGGCTTTTCTGGATGAAACCATCATTTTTGTAGGGTGGGGGAAATTTGAATCATCTGAAGGCCTAGGCCTGGGTAATGTGCCCATTTCTTGGAGCGAGATTGATGTCAGCTTTGTGGGGACCAAACAACTTGAAAATATGGGAGGAGTGACTTAACCCCCAAAATTTGGAAGATTGTGACCCAGTAGGGGAGACAAGGAATACTGATCAGGTAGGGAAAACATACGCCCTACGCATTATTTGAGCTCCCCCTAGAGGTCCCATTAAACAATAGGACTTCGCATTTGGACTTCCACTTCTCTTGCCCTCTGAAGGGGACTGTCTAACCCCTGGATGTCTTCCATCCTGTGGTGATGCCTGTCTTAGGTCATCAGTTCTGGAGAGACTGAGATTGGAATCTTCCCTCTGGGGTTGAGCCATTCAACTTCTTATCACAGAGAGAAATCCTAACACAACTTCTCGTCACATCCTGCCTCCTCTGTCTTTATCCAGCTTCCTGCCTCCCCTCCGCCCAAAGCTCCTTGAGTCTGCCAGGAGGGAAATCAAGGCTGCAAAATCTGAGGGGAAGGCTGTAGTGCAAGGTCAGGTCATTGTATGCCACACTTGGACGCCTGTGCATTTCTGGGCCGAGAGTCTAGTAGATTCTCCAAAGGATGCAGGGCCTGATGTTTGAGGAGTGCAGGCGGAGAGAAAGAGCCACTAGAAAGGACATGCAAGAAAGCATCTATCACCCCGCCAATGCCCCATACGCAGTTGAGCTGCTGCCAGACCTGGCCATTCCACTTCCTCAGAGCAGCTGAGAACAGCAGCGAGGGTGTTATCCCCATCTTAACGGATTGCTATATATGTGAATATGGAATTTAAATTAATTAGCTCTAAGAATCCATGCGTGCTGAGACCCTTAGCTGGGGAGTGGGCAAACGGAGAAGTAGCTCTCTCTGGAATTTTCACTACCTGGCGGTAGACTATCTTGTCTACCACCTTGTTTTGATAAACTGAGAGCTGGGCCACATTATCTGCAGATAGGGTTAAACTGGGAGTCCAGAGGCCTGGGCTCTCAACAGGTCGAAGCCATGCTGTGACTTTCAGTCGTAGGTGAGCCTTTCTGGATGCGTGTCAACAGGGTGACCACCTGGTCTCACCTACCCTTTGGGGACCGGGAGAGCCTAGGACATGGGAGCTAAAAGCACTTTGCAAAGGCTAAATCTTAAAGGATCACAGGACTGCCGTTAGACACGTGTATCAGTGCTCTTAATTATGCCGTGAATCTTAATTTGGTCCAGTGGTAATCAGACCTGCTATCTGCACGTATTTGGTAGTATGTAAAGAGCCCTGAATGGCATGTTCTCACTTGGTCCTCAGAACCCACCTCACAGGCATAGGATGCTGAGTCTCAGAGAAGTTAAGGGACAGGGCTTCCAACTCCTTCCTTAATGTTATTAAGTACCTGCAGTATACCAGGGAAAGTGCTAGAAGCTCAGGGTGCTAAAATGAGTTCTTAACAAAAATTACCTTTCAAAGAAGGCCGGAGCCCTCCTGTGTTTCTAGCAGCACAATTCACCATAGCTAAGATTTGGAAACAGCCTAAATACCCATCAGCAGATGAGTGGATTAGAAAACTATGGTACAGCTACACAATGGAATACTACGCTGCTATAAAAAAGAAGGGATTCTTACCATCTGCAGCAGCATGGATGGACCTGGAGAGCATTATGGTAAGTGAAATAAGCCAGGCAATGAAAGAAAAATACCACATGATCTCACTCATTTATGGAAAATAAAGAACATTATAACCTGGTGAACAGAAAGATAGATACAGAGGCAATAAAGCACTGAACAGACTGTCAATTTAGAGTGGGAAGGCTGGGGAGTGTTGGGGTGGGGGAGGTCAGCCAAAGGACTTGTATGCATGCATATAAGCACAACCAATGGACACAAGACACGGAGGGGGTGGGATTAGGACATGTGACAGGGGGTAGGGGAGACTGGGGGTAGGTCAATGAGGGGGGAAAGGGAGATATATGTATTACTATCTGTAATACTTTAAACAGTAAAATTAATTAATTAATTAATTAAATTAAATAATTCTTAACAAAAAAAAGAAGGCCAGAGCCGCCCTAGCCAGTTTGGCTCAGTGGATAGAGTGTCAGCCTGCGGACTGAAGGGTCCCAGGTTTGATTCTGGCCAACAATATATGCCCAGGCTCCGGGTTCAATCCCCAGGAGGGGGTGTGTGCAGGAGGCAGCCGATCAATGATTCTCTCCCATCATTGATGTTTATATCTCTCCATCTCCCTCTCTAAAATCAATAAAGGTGTCTTTGAACAAGAAGAAGAAGGCCAGAGCCAAAGCCCGGCTCCAGGCCCCAGGCCCCAGGCCCACGGTCGCCCAGCAGTTGCAGAATTAGCTGAGGTTGTAGGAGGCCTGTGACTGCCATTGGTTCAGCGCCTGTTGTTATCTCCCAAACAGTGCAGCCATTAAACACGAAATAACAAAACACGTAACGGCTCAGTTTCCCAATAATCCAGAATGATGAATAATTGTTATCTTTACACGTGAGTGTGGAATTTAAATTAATTAGCTCTAAGAATCTGTGCCTACTGAGATGTGCTGGGGCGTGAGCAAGGCTCAGGGGGTTTGCCCAATGGCGTGTACCTGATAAACGGTCAAACCAGGCACCAACAATGGAGGCAGCGGGAACATTTATTGATCGCCTACTGTGTGCCAAGAAGCGCGCTCTGAAAGTTTACGGATGTATCACAAAGCCTTCAACCCCAACTCGTGAGGAATGGTTGCTGTCTTTAGAGATGATGACTTGTCCAAGGTCACATCGCTAGTGGTAAGAGGCTGTTGCCTGGAGATGAATCAGCTCTCGATTCCATTCTGCAGGCTAGTGTCTCCCCCGCCTCCCCCCACCCCCCGCCCCCCGCAAGGACATTGCCTTTGTTGATGCCTCTGCCCCATCCCTGCAGCGCCTGTTCCTTGTTGGCACTTGCCAGGCACTGCCTGGGTCTCCTAGATAAAAATATGTTCCTGGAGACGACATGCGGAGCGAAACGAAGTCAGGAACCGTCAGGCTGCTCGGAGGATGTCCCAGCTCCTTGGGCCTCCCAACCTTGGACGCGCCATCTGTTACCCTGCTCCCGCAATGCCACGGGCACACTGGTCACACCCCCCTTCTCGGCCCTTAGGATCGCCAACCTGAAGATCCAGCTGGCCAAGCTGGACAGTGAGGCCTGGCCTGGGGTGCTGGACTCGGAGCGGGACCGGCTGATCCTGATCAGCGAGAAGGAGGAGCTGCTGAAGGAAATGCGCTTCATCAGCCCCCGGAAGTGGACGCAGGGCGAGGTGGAGCAGCTGGAGCTGGCCCGCAAGCGGCTGGAGAAGGACCTGCAGGCAGCCCGGGACACCCAGAGCAAGGCGCTGACCGAGAGGTGGGGCTGGGCTGGGGCCAGGGTCGGGGGTCGGGGGTGGGGGGTAGGAGGGTGGGGCATGGGGCCCTTCCCTCACTGCCTGTCCTGGGGCTGCCAGAGGTCCCTATGTTTCAAGAAAAGTGTTAGGATTTATTATTATTTTTTTTAATATTGACAACTAATCAATATTAAAATCAATATATTTTAAAATATATTTTATTGATTTCGGAGAGGGAGGGAGAGAGAAACATCAATGATGAGAGAGAATCATTGATCGGCAGCCTCCTGCACACCCCACACCAGGGATCGAACCCACAACCTGGGCATGTGCCCTGACCTGACTGGATTCAAACTGTGACCTCCTGGTTCATAGGACAACGCTCAACTGCTTAAACTTAAAAAAAAAATACTATGAAGGCTAAATCAGCTTCTTCCTATGGACCTGACTTAATCTGCAAGCCACTGTTTACATTCTTTGCTTTCAGCCTTGTCACAAACTGTAGTTCCTTCATTGCCACACCAGTATGCACACCCACATGGCACGGAGGACAACCTCACACCCACAGCAGGTCCCGTCATCCCCAGCTTCTCGTTTATGCATTCATTCATTCATGCATTCATTCATGGTATCCATGACCTGTCATACAGTCATTCACTTAAACCTCCTGGCAATGCTGAGCTTGATCTCCATTTTATAGATGAGGAAACTCAGGCTTCCCCGACATCCCTGAGGGGCAGAGCTGTGCGAGGTCCCAGGCGCACTGGCTCCGGAGCCCATGCTTGCTTTAGGCGGCTGCCCACGCAGAAGGTCTTTTATTAATGCCTTCAGCCCCGGGGTGGCTTCCCTGGAACTGGGAGTTCACACGGCCAGTCCGGGGAGCCAGGGTCTCACTCCGCAGCAGCTGCTGAGCGGGTGACTTGAAGGTCCCCAGGGCAGGGCCCTCTGGGGGACATGCAGAGGGCAGCCAGGGGCATGTGGGGGAGAGGAGGGGAGACCCTGGGGAAGGGTAGGTACTGGCTAAAAGCTGTGAGCCCCTGCAGGTGAGAAGAGAAAGCTGACTCAACCGTCTTCGAATCTAGAGCTGTTTGCTTCTGGACCACGTTTGTCTGTAGCCATCCCTCTGACTCCTGTCTCTTTAGGTCTCTTTCTGGTTCCCATGTTTCTCTCTCTCTCTCCCTCTCCCTCTCCCTCTCCCTCTCCCTCTCCCTCTCCCTCTCCCTCTCCCTCTCCCTCTCCCTCTCCCTCTCCCTCTCCCTCTCCCTCTCCCTCTCCCTCTCCCTCTCCCTCTCCCTCTCCCTCTCCCTCTCCCTCTCTCCTGGGCCTGGAAATGGGAGTATTATGGTCTCATCTTCACACAACAGCCTTTCCATTCAAGATGCCTTTGAGGACAGGAATAGTTGGGCCACATCACAGGGCCTGACAACCCCCCGTCACAAATCGGTCAGAATGACAGACATCCCAACACCCTTCATTCTAACCCCTCCCCGCCCCTCCCGTAGGGCCTCTCACCACTTCATTTGGGGTGCTTGTTCGAGTGTGGGCTCCCTGGCTGCACCCCAGGGACCGGTCCCCCGGGTCTGGGATGCAGCCCGGGCTCTTGCATTTTTAACCAGCACCCCAGGCGCTAAGCTCAGCTTGTGCACCTTCTGCATCCTCTGCCTTTGATGCTTGATGTGTTCTTGGCCTCCCAGCATGTGCCTGGCATCACACACAGATGCCACCTGGCCGGCTCAGCCCAGCGCCCTTGGGAGGAGGCCTTGGCACCTGCGTGTTGCTGCTGATGGCTACACCCTGTGCTCAGGAAGTCATGGCCACCTGACCTCCCAGCGTCCTGTTGGGGCTTCAGTGGGGACCTGCTTTCACTCCTATAGCTTGCCTCCGTGGTTTTCTCCCAGGGAAGAGGAGCAGGGAGGTAGAAATGGGGGCCCCGGTGGCTCTTGGACCTCTTCCTTCCAGGGCTTTGCTCTTAGGGAGGGTCAGGGGTTCAGCCCTCTTAGGGTTATTATGCAAATGAATTAAAACAATGTCATAGGTTTCCTCGCACAGCACTTGGTATATTGTGGCCGATGATACAAGCCGTTGCTATTGGATTACAGGGGGCGCTCACATCTCCCCAAACATCACAGGGAAATGTTTCCAGAAGTTTCTTGTGTGTCAGTGGGTCCACCTCCATGGGTGCACTCCTGTGATTCCTTTTTCAGGGACACATTTCTCAGGGCTCCCCCTCATGCCCTCTCTCCCTTCAGGTTAAAGCTAAACAGTAAGAGGAACCAGCTGGTGAGAGAACTGGAGGAAGCCACCCGGCAGGTGGCAGCTCTGCATTCCCAGCTAAAAAGGTGAGCAGTGGGCAGTGAGGATCCTGATGTCTGGGGGCGGACCGGGTGCAGGCGTCCCTCCCGCACAACATGGAGCTCAGACCTCAGGCCGGGGCCTTGGTGAGCAACTGGGTGTCGCTGGAGTTTCATAGCATTTGTTTTTCTCAGATATATATATTAGAGGTTTCGTGCACAAAATTCGTGCACTTGGGAGGGAGGGTCCCTCAGCCCAGCCTGCACCCTCTCACAGTCTGGGAGCCCTCAGAGGATGTCCGATTGATGGCTTAGGGCCTAAGCGGGCAGTAGCTAAGGAGGCCGGAGAGGTTTCTGCCATCGCCACTGTGCTCACCAGCTCAGGGCTTATGGCTGAGCAGTGCTCCCCCTGAGGGAGCACACTGACCATCAGGGGCAGCTCCTGCACTGAGCGTCTGCCCCCTAGTGGTCAGTGTGCTTCATTCCATCATTTGGTTGATTTGCATATTAGCCTTTTATTGTATAGGAGATATATACATATATATATTAATATATTTTTATTGATTTCAGAGAGGAAGGGAGAGGGAGAGAGAGATAGAAACCTCAATGATAAGAGAAAATCATTGATCGTCTGCCTCCTGCTGGGCTCTCAGATATTTTTTTAAAAATATATTTTATTGATTTTTTACAGAGAAGAAGGGAGAGAGATAGAAAGTCAGAAACATCGATGAGAGAGAAACATCGATTAGCTGCCTCTTGCACACCCCCTACTGGGGATGTGCCCGCAGCCAAGGTACATGCCCTTGACCGGAATTGAACCTGGGACCTTTCAGTCCACAGGCTGACGCTCTATCCACTGAGTCAAACTGGTTTCGGCTGGGCTCTCAGATATTTCAACCGTAGCCTTCTATTTGTTACTAGAGGCCCGGTGCATGAAATCATGCACTGGGGGCGGGGGGGTCTCTCAGCCCAGCTTGCACTCTCTCATAGTCCAGGAGCCTTTGGGGGGTGTCCAACTGATGGCTTCGGCCTACTCCCAGCTGTCAGTCAGACATCCTTAGCACTGCCACAGAGGCAGGAGAGGCTCCCGCCACCACCACCATGCTGCATAGCCATGAGCCCGACTTCTGGTGCACTCAACCACCAGGGGGCAGCTCCTGCATTGAGTGGAATCAGGCCCAAACCAGCTCTCTGACATCCCCTAGGAGTCCCAGATTGTGAGAGGGTGCAGACCAGGCAGAGGGACCCCACTGGTGCACGATCAGGGCCAGGGAGGGACAAGGGAGGGCATGTCCAGCCTGTCTCGCTCAGTCCCGATCAGCTGGACCCCAGCAGCAAGCTAACATACTGGTCTGGGTGTCTGGCTCCTGGTGGTCAGTGCACGTCATTGTGAGCAGTGGAGCATCCTTAGCCTATCATTAGCATATTATGCTTTGATTGGTTTAATTGACAACTCGATGACCAGGCACTTAGCATATTATGCTTTTATTATATAGGATAAGTGATACTGCATTTCCACTTATCCTTAGGATATAAAGTTTCCTCTTACTATATACATGTCTGTATATTAAAGCATAACAAACTGAGTTGATGTGAATTAACATATCACTTCGGGCTAGATTCAAATATGGGAAAATACCATGAAAAGGGAAAGCAGCCAGTGGAGGTCTGGGAAACAGAGATACAGAGGGGGAAGTGAGCTTTAAGGCAGTTGGCTTGGGTTCTAATCCCAGCTCTGCCAGTTTCTGATTGTGTTGCCTTCTTGGAGTGTCAGTTTCCTCTAGTGAGACGAGGGTGCGTGGTCTGGAGACTGTCAACAGGGTCCAGTGAGGTCATGCCCTCTAAGTGCTGAGGTGTCGGCTGTCCCAGCCACTCCGTGGGTCCTCACCCTCCACCCTCTCCCTGCTCCCAGCCTCTCGAGCAGCATGCAGTCCCTGTCCTCAGGCAGCAGCCCTGGGTCCCTCACGTCCAGCCGGGGCTCCCTGGCCGCCTCCAGCCTGGACTCCTCCGCCTCCGCCAGCTTCACGGACCTCTACTACGACCCCTTCGAGCAGCTGGACTCGGAACTACAGAGCAAGGTGGAGTTCCTGCTCCTGGAGGGGGCCACAGGCTTCCGGCCCTCGGGCTACATCACCACCATCCACGAGGACGAGGTGGCCAAGACCCAGAGGGCCGAGGGGGGCAGCCGCCTGCAGGCCCTGCGCTCCCTGACCGGCACCCCGAAGTCCATGACTTCTCTGTCTCCACGGTCCTCCCTCTCCTCCCCGTCCCCGCCCTGCTCCCCTCTCATCGATGACCCCCTCCTGGCTGGAGACGCCTTCCTGAGCGCCCTGGAGTTCGAAGATCCGGAGCTGAGTGCCGCTCTCTGCGAACTGAGCCTTGGCAGTGGCGGCCGGGAGAGGTACCAGCTGGAGGAACCCGGAATGGAGAGCAAGCAGTTGGGCCAAGGTAGAGAACAGCGCCTCAGCAAGAGGGCGGGAGGCCCCTGGAGGGAGGGAAGGAGGGAGGGGGGAACTGTGCTCAGGCCTGGGCACGGACCGCAATGATGGTGATGATCGTTATCACACCATAAGGTTTATTGATTTACTTTTTCATTCAGAAGATAGATAGTGTACTTACCATGTTCTACCTCTTGGGCTGAGGGTTTTTCCGTGGTGGATTCCTTCATTCAGCAGGAAATTGTTACTAAGTACATACTGAAATGAAATGCCAGTCCTGTGCAAATGGATGCACATGGTTCACCCATTCATTCAGCAGAGGAGCTGTGTACCAGGCACTGGGTTAGTCACAGGGATACAGTATTCAGGATAGACGAGTCCTTGCTGTCAGGAAGCGTCTGGGCAAATGAAGGCCCAGGCGGTTACTGTACAGCCCGGCCAATAAAAGCAACAGGAAGCCCTAACCAGTTTGGCTCAGTGGATAGGGCGTCGGCCTGCAGACTGAAGGGTCCCAGGTTCGATTCCAGTCAAGGGCATGTACCCTGGTTGTAGGCACATCCCCAGTAGGAGGTGTGCAAGAGGCAGCTGATCAATGTTTCTCTGTCATCGATGTTTCTAACTCTCTATCCCTGTCCCTTCCTCTCTGTAAAAAAATCAATAAAATATATTTTTTTAAAATAACAGCAACAGGAAGAAATTAAAGGAGGAGGCTTTCAGGTTGGGTTGTGAAGGAAGATGGCCTTGAACCAGGGCTTCCACAGGGGGTACAAGCCAGCCTTGTGCGAAGCAAGAGCAAGACTCTGAGGCTGGAGTCGGGGGGTCTGCAGGAAGGGCCAGGTGTCAGGGTCACCAGCAGGGCTGGTGAAGCAGGGGGAGCCTGGTCACGGAAGGCCTGGGGGGTCTGTGGAAAGGCGGTTGGGTTTTATCCTGATTGCAGTGGGCATCCATGGGAGTATTTGCAGCCAGGAAATGTGATCTGACTCCCCTTCTGCATGGGGTTGGAATGACCATGCTGCTGCAGATTGAGATTCACTTTGGAGTCTTCCATGCAGAAGGCAGTGCTGAGGATGGCAGCTAAGACTTCTTGAGAGAAAGCCCTGTAATTCCTATAAAATAAAAGGCTAATATGCAAATCGACTGAATGGTGGAATGACCAGTGACTGTGATGCTCACTAACCACCAGGGGGCAGATTATCAATGCAGGAGCTGCCCCCTGGTGGTCATTGCACTTCCACAGGGGGACCACCGCTCGGCCAGAAGCCAGGCTCATGGCCGGCAAGCACAGTGGCAGTGGGGGGAGCCTCTTCTGCCTCTGTGGCGGCATTAAGACGTCCTACTGACGTCTTAGGCCTGTGGGGATTGGGCTTAAGCCATCAGTCGACATCCCCCGAGGGCTCCCGGATTATGAGAGGGCACAAGCTGGGCTGAGAGCCCCTCCCCCAAGTACATGCATTTTATGCACTAGGCTTCTAGTATATCATCACAGCTAACATTTATTGGGGTGCATCAAAGGTGGGCGATGTGATTTACAGGCTACAATAGGTTACTTGTATTGTGCCCACTTCACAGATGAGAAAACAGCAGTTTAGAGAGGTGACATCACTTGCCGTAGACCCCCCCCACCCCCCCACCCCCGCCCCCCCCCCCCCCACACACACACACACACACACAGAAGTGGGAAATCCAAGGCCTGGGATCTGGGTGTTTCAGTGACCTAAGAACTCGGCATCTTTGTTGTCACTCTCCTCTTAGCATGCAAAGTAGCCCTGGGTGTCTGTTCCTGGGACACTTTGGCTCTCTCTGGCCTCACTGTGCCCACCTGGCCCTGAGTGTGAAGGTCAGGGCCGAGCAGGTGCTCAGCAAGCTCACCTCCAGCTCTGGCCTTTCTGGCTATGACTTCCTGAGGGCAGGTGTGCAAGACACTGTTATGCACATGTGCTCATTTAAGCCTCACAACAACTCCGAGGTGCAGCTTTATCCCCACGAAACAGAAGAAAGAAGTGAGGCACGGGGAGGTTGATGACTGGTCCAAGGTCAGCGTCACAGCTGGGAAGCAGAAGTGTCAGGATGGGTGCCCAGCCGCCCAGAACCCACATGAAGGCCGGTGCCGGCTCTGTCTGCCTCAGCGGCCTGCTCCTGCCTCCTCCGGTGGCGAACTAGAAGCCGGACCCATCTGAGCATTGAGGCTGCAGGGATGGGCGGGAGGGCCATGCGGAGGGCAGAGTTATCCCTTTGTGTGCAAGGGAGGGCCAGTGGCAGCAAAGGGGGAAGACCAGATTCCCTGGTTAATTAGAGGCTCTGCTGCATGAGTTTTCTTAGACAAGGAGCCGAGAGACCCCTGGGCTCCTCAGCAGGAAGGGAGACATGCTGCGTGCTCTCAGACAGAAATAAAAGCAGGCCTCCTCCTCCAGCAGGCGGCAACTTCAGACAGCTGGTCCCTGGAGAGGAGGTGCAGGTGGAACCTCTAGCAACACTCAACCCCAGCCCACACTCAGACACTCGGACCCCAGCCGGGTGCCAGGAGTGACTCCCCTCCCCTCCCTCTCAGCGTCCTTCAGGTTGTGGGCCAGAGACAGCCCCTCTTAGGATGGTGTTCCCGTCATGCCACCTCCAGAACCTGCCCCCAGTGATCCATGCCAGGCTGAGCCCAGACGCTAAGCAGGTTAAGGGATTAGGGCTGCCGTTCAGTCAGCAGACAAATTAATCTCTGTAAGTGGTTTAGCGGATGGTGGAGATTAGGGATCTGGAGGCAGGAAGTCTGCAGGCTGCAGCAGGTGTGGGTCCCAGGTGGCTGCTTGCACCTCCCAGGTTCCTGCCACATCCCTTTCCCAGCCTGCTCACCCCCAGTCTCTCCAGTCTGCCCCCGCCCCACTCCGGGGATGTTTGAGGGCCTCCATCAAGGACAGGGAGCTGAGCTGAGCTAGGGTTGGAATGGGACAGGCCCCGTGGGAGAGCCAGTGCTTCCGTCCTTCCTGCCCCTCCCTTGCCCTTCCTAGGGGTCCACCCGGAAGGCATGGGGGTGTCATCGCAGTAAGGACCGTGGTAATGGATTTTGTAGAGCGCTTTCCCCACACCAGTCTCTGTGCTACAGACTTCCCTAAAATGTCAGAGTGAGTCTTCCCAACAGCCCTACAAGCTGAGTATTCTCCCCATTTTACAGATGAGGAGTCGAGGCTTACAGACATGACATCGGTGTCTGTCTATCTATCTGTCTGTCTATCTATCTATCTATCTATCTATCTATCTATCTGTTTCAGAGAGCAAGGGGGGAGAGAGAGAGAAACATCATTGATGAGAGAGAATCACTGATTGGCTGTCTCCAGGCACTCCCCCTACTGGGGAGGGAGCCTGCAACCCGGACATGTGACCTGACCGGGAATCGAAATGCATCCTCCTGGTTCCTAGGTCAATGCTCGGCCACTGAGCCACGCGGCCGGGCAGCGTCTCAGTGTCTTGAAGCAGTAAGTGGTGGAGCTGAGAACCCAACCCAGGCAGTTTCCCCCCAATGTCAAACACAGACTCTGGTGCTACCCTTCCCTTACCCCAAAGCACGGCAGCCCCTGGCCGTCGCGTTCATAGGTGGTTGGAATTTGTCAGGAACCTCTTAGGACAGAGGGTGGGTGGACCTACAGTGTGTGTGGCAGAGATAGTGCCCTGGTTCTGAACCCCACCTTGCCACCCTTTTCCCACCTCTTCCTCCAGCTGTGAATACGGCCCCTGGGTGTGGCCTCAAAGTGGCCTGTGTCTCTGCTGCCGTGTCGGATGAATCCGTGGCCGGGGACAGTGGCGTGTATGAGGCTTCGGTGCAGAGGTGGGTCCCCGAGTCCTGGGTCTCTGGGAACTGTGGTCCCGCAGACTTTGGGGCCCCAAGATGTGTGGGAGGGACGTCCCCTATAGCAGGGCATGCGCCGGGACCCCACCTTCCCCCAGCAGCCAAAGATGCAAGCAGGGCAGCTCCCCCTAGGGCTGGGGCACGTCCAGTTTGGGGGGGCGGGCGCGCTAGTTTCGTGGTCACCATTAAAGGGTGTAAGACTACGAGGGAGCCCCTTCAAGAAAGATCTGGAGCGATGGTGGGAAGGCAGGGCCTGCAGGAAGGCTGAGCAGGCCTGCCAACCTTTTCTCCCCGAGGAGCGACCCCCCGTCCTTGGACAGAGTCCCGGTCGCTGCAAGGGACCCTGACGCCTCTCTTTCCCGCGTGCCTTCCAGACTCGGTGCGTCAGAAGCCCCCGCTTTCGACAGCGAGGAGCCAGAAGTGGCAGGAGCAACCCGGGTTCAGGTGGCCCTGCAGTAAGTAACGGGGTGGGGGACAAAGGGTCTGCCCAGCCCGCTGCCCGGGAGGAAGGCAGAGCGGCAGGACCCGCTGGCAGCGCGGCCTCCTCTTTAAAAGGAGCCACCCTTCCCGTGCCTCCCAGCCCCCGGTTTTCTGGAGAAGGAGGAGGTTTGGAAGGCCTTGTTACGGGCCCCGACTCGCTGCGCGGGCCAGTGGCAGAGCCAGCCCCTGCCCGAGCCCTCCTGCCTCTCGGTGCTGTGGCTTCTGTCGCAGCTTCTCCACCAGGTCTCCCCCTGGGGGGCTGCAGCCCAGAGGGGTGGTTCTTGTTTTCTCTAGATGGGGGATGGCCTCAGTTTAAAAAAAAAAAAGCTTGCCATTTTAACCATTTTTGTTACTGTTTTTCGAGAGAGGAAGGGGGAGAGAAACATTGATGTGAGAGAGAAATGTCGTTGGTTGCCTCCTGACGTGGGGATCAAGCCACAGCCTGGGGATGTGCCCTGGCCAGGAGTCGGACCCGCCGCTTTTTGGTGGATGGGATGGCACGCCAGCCACCTGCGCCACACCCGCCAGGGCCTCAATATCTTTTTACCCGATGTTTAACTGAGTTTGAGAGAGAGAGGAAGGGCGAGGGAGAGAGGAACGTCAACGTGAGAGCAAAACATGGAGCAATCCCCTGCCTCCCTGGTGCCCCCTACAGGGGATCGAGCCCACAACCCAGGCATGTGCCCTGGCTGAGAATCAACCTGGCAGTCTTTCTCTGCAGGGTCTCGACACCCAGCCAGCAGAGCCGCACCCGCCCCGGCCTTCGTATTTTTTTTTAATACATTTTATTGATTTTCCACAGAGGGGAAGGGAGAGGGATGGAAAGTCAGAAACATCGATGAGAGAGAAACATCGATCAGCTGCCTCCTGCACATCTTCTCCTGGGATGTGCCCGCAGCCAAGGTACATGCCCTTGACCGGAATCGAACCCGGGACCTTTCAGTCTGCAGGGCGACGCTCTATCCACTGAGCCAAACCGGTTTCGGCCCTTAGTATTTTTTTTTTTTTAACAAGAATTAATTGCCAAGATTTAAATATCAGGAAGTTTCACACAAACTTCTGACTTCCCTTTAAAATTCAGACGGATAGCTCCTGCGTTCCTGCACAGCAGCGAAGCGCTGGCCTGTGCTGTCTGACTCGCCGGTCTCCGGAGCTGCCGGCCGCCACGTCTGGGGTTACCGAGAGAGTGACAGCCCCGCCGGCCTGGCTCAGGGGTTGAGCACTGACCCGGGAACCATGAGGTTCTGGTTCAATTCCTGGTCAGGGCACACGCCCAGGTGTGGATTCGATCCCCAGTGTGGGGCATGCAGGAGACAGTCAATCAGTGACTCTCTCTCATCATTGATGTTTCTGTCCCTTTCCCCTCTCTCTTCCTCTCTGAAATCCATAAAAATATTTTTAAAACCCTAACTGGTTTGGCTCAGTGGATAGAGCATCGGCCTGCAGACTCAAGGGTCCCAGGTTCGAGTCTAGTCAAGGGCATGTATCTTGGGTTGTGGGCACATCCCCAGTAGGGGGTGTGCAGGAGGCAGCTGATGGATGTTTCTATCTCTTCAATGTTTCTAACTCTCTATCCCTCTCCCTTCCTCGCTGTAAAAAACCAATAAAAAACAGCCGAAACCGGTTTGGCTCCGTGGATAGAGCGTAGGCCTGCAGACTGAAAGGTCCCAGGTTTGATTCTGGTCAAGGGCATGTTTCTGACTTTCTATCCCTTTCCCTTCCTCTCTGTAAAAAAATCAATAAAATATATTTTTTAAAAATCAATTTAAAAAATACTTTTAAAAGTATATATATATATACTATATATATATATATATATATATATATATATATATATATATATATATATTTAAAGGAAAAAAGAGAGAGAGACAAATGCGTTACCCCCATGCGCCTCTTTGCCTTGCAGGTACGATGAGAAGAATAAGCAGTTTGCAATCTTGATCGTCCAGCTGAGTAACCTTTCTGCTCTGCTGCTGCAGCAGGACCAGAAAGTGTGAGTATCTCGCTGACAAGGTGGAGCGTGTGCCATCCTCTCCGCAGCCACCCCTGGGTCCCTCTCCCGCTCGGACCACGGCCGCCGTAAACCCCTGCGGGTGTGTCATGCCCGCGGCCGTGATGTGAAGGGCCGGACCGTGGGTGTGGGTGCAGGCATGGTGGCAAACACGCCAGCTCTCCAGAGAAGCACCCTGGCCCCTCTGGTTCCTTCACACGTACGTCCTGAGCACCCACCGGGTGCCAGCACGAAGAACGGGCCAGTGAGCAGATCCCCGCCCCTGTGAACTTGGAGCCTCGTGAAGAGGAAGGTCATGGCCCCTTCTGTCTGCTCTGAGCTCAGGTGCTCCCCGCAGAGAGCAGGCGTGCCATTCTCCAGCGTCAGTGCCATCCCTGTGCTTCCGTCGGGAAGGGGTGTAGCGGGCGTTTCCTTGAAATTGATCACCCGGCAAACACCTGCCAGTTGGCTCCTCGAATCGCAGACCGCTTCTGTTTCGTTGAGCTCATCTGCCTGCTTGTTCTCCTCTCACAACACCCTAAGCCTCCACGGCAGCAGCGGGCGCTCATATTCCTGCGGTCTGCACCCAGCCAGCCTCCGGGGTGCGCCACGTGAGGAGGAGGGAGGCAGGAGGAAAGCGGGCCGAGCAGGGGGAAGATGGGATAGTCCCTGGGGGTGGTTTTCTGGCTCATGCTCGCCCACGCAGCCCCGGGATGGGGGACCTTCTGCACAGCCCATTGGTCCTCCCACAGGGGTATCTGGGCGCGAGAGCCTAACAGCGAGCTGTCTGGGTCAAAGGGTAAATGCGTCTACCCTGTTTCCCCGAAAGTAAGACATCCCCCGAAAATAAGACCTACTCGCTGTAACATACGGGCTTCCCCCACCACCACCACCCCCGAAAATAAGACCTACTCACTGTAACATACGGGCTTCCCCCACCACCACCACCCCCAAAAATAAGATCTAGCGCATCTGTGGGAGCAAAAATTAATATAAGACACTGTCTTATTTTCAGGGAAACGGTATGATTTTTCTCGGTGGCACGTTCCCCTCTGCAGGGGTTGTCACGCTTTGCCGTCCTACCAGCCGATGTAGGAGGGTCCCTCCTCGGTCCTGCATGTGGGCCTTTGCACGCTGCAGCCTCAGGCCCCCCGTGTGTTGGGGTCCTGAGGACTTGGGAGATTCAGGGGGAGGAAGGGCCGTGTGTTATTTTCAGGGGCCCTCTGTACCCTTCGCGCACCCCTGCGTGGCGACCTGAGAAATGACGGTTGTTTACTTTGGCGTTTGCAGCACGCGGTTAGCCCGTCAGCTCGGGCTCAGACCTGGGCTGACCCGGGCTATCCGGGTCTCTGTCTCCCTCCAGGAACATCCGTGTGGCCGTCCTTCCCTGCTCCGAAAGCGCCACCTGCCTGTTCCGGACGCGGCCTCTGGACGCCTCCGACGCCCTCGTGTTCAATGAGGTGTTCTGGGTGTCCATGTCCTACCCGGCCCTTCACCAGAAGACCTTAAGAGTCGACGTCTGTACCGCCGACCAGAGCCATCCGGAGGATTGCCTGGTGCGGGCTGTGTCTGTCTGTCTGTCCGTCCGTCCCCTGGGGAGCGGTGCGTCGTGTTCTTCATGGGGAGGGTCTGGAGGAAAGGCTGTAGGCGCAGCTGGGCTTCTGGGCAGAGACCTTCCCACGGGACGGGCGGATGCAGCCTCCGATTTCTTGGGGTGGGGGGGGAGCGGGGGGGCTCGTGTTGCAGGAGGAAGAGGGACAGACCTGAAAGTGTTCTTAAAGTTGCCAGGACCTCGAAGGTGACCAGCCACATGCCGTAGGTTTACCGTGCGACACTACAGAACAAACATACAGGGGCTCAGATCCCCGCTTCACCACTCCAGGTGTAGCTGGGTGACCTCGGGCAAGTTACGTGACCTTTCTGATCCTGTTTTCTCATCCATAAAATGCAACTAGTCAGGCCTGCCTCCTGCCCACTGGAAGAGTCACTGTAAGGATTGAAAGAGAGAGTTCACGTAAAGCACACAGTAGGTTGTCCTTGGATGAGGCCACTCGCTGGAGCAGAGTCCCTCCAACTTCCTCCTCTTCCCCCTCCTCCTCCTCCCCCCCTTCTCCTCTTCCTCCTCCTCCTTCTCCTCTCCTTCCCTCCATTGGCAGAAGTCAGGATTGGAGATGAAGTAGCCCTGGATACATTTGTGTTCCAAGAAAGCCATTCCCTGGAGCCAGGCTGACCCAAGTACATACAGATGTTGCTCGGTTTTCTCATCTGGACAATGGGGCTTCGGCTAACTCGGGGGCTTGTTGTAATGCACAAATGAGTTAAAAGAAGTGGCAGGCTTTGTGAACCCTGTGCCCTTAGGAGTTCAGGGCATTTGAACAATAACTCAGCAGGAGCACAGTGGAGCCCAATGGAGCCTAGACGTGGGCGTTATAGCTAGAGGGTAGTTCCACCCTCTGCCATCTTCCTGGGAGCCTGCTGGCTGCTGGGGATACAGTGCGGAACCAGACAGACAGGAGCTGGCTTGGATGGCTAACGGTAAACCATGAGGAGAAAGACACTGTGATGAGGACCATATGAGAGGTGATGGATTGAGGTAGCGAGTGGAGGAGAACGAGGGCGCAGGCAAAGGGGAAACATGGGGTGTGTCCTCCTCTCTAATTCTAAGGACTTGGGGAGTGGCAGCATGGCAGGCCCGCCCCTGGGCGGCTGGCCTCCGTTCTCCTGGTGTGAACCAGGAGAAAGAGAGCCTCCTTGCTCTCATCCCCCACCCTGGCGGGCTTGTGCCGTGAAACCCTGGCCTGCCGAGGACCTGGGGGCTGCACCTTGGGAATGTTGGCCGTAGGCCGTCACCAGCCCTGTGCTTCCCTGCGCAGCCCTGAGTTCCCTGAGACAGTTCATCTCTCGGTCTCGGTTTCCTTATTGGACATTTAACGCCCCTCTCTGGGGGTTAAATGAGGTCCTAACGCCACACTCCCCAAACTGGTGAGACATATGCACACGGCTTACCTGGGGCTCTGGTTAGAATGCAGAGTCTGGTTCAGCAAGTCTGCCGTGGGCTCTGAGGTGATGGGGTCCGAGGTTCTGCATTTTTGACATGCCCCCAGGAGCTGCTGGCACTGCTGGTGCCTCTAGCAAGGGATGTAGAGCAGTGAAGAGTCTACCCTGGATGCTGGTTCCTGTCCCTCCTCAGCTGGGTATATAACTGCATCTGCAGTTGTCATTATTACCCACAGTTCTGCAATACCCTGTTTCCCCGAAAATAAGACAGTGTCTTATATTAATTTTTGCTCCCAAAGATGCGCTAGATCTTATTTTCGGGGGGGGGGGGGGATGCCTTATATTACAGCGAATAGGTCTTATTGTCAGGGGATGTCTTACTTTCGGGGAAACAGGGTAGCTAGCATTGATACGGCAGGCCCTGAGCTAAGCTCCTGACGTGTATTCTCTCTCTCCGTTCTCATTCAGTCTTATAAAATAGGTTCTCTTATACCAGTGAGGAAACTGAGGCACCCAGAGGAGAAAGGACTTTCTCAAGGTCACACAGTCAGGAGGTGGCAGGTGCAGAGTTAGAACCCAGGCAGGTTCGCCTCCGCAGCTCACCCAGGCCGGCCCCTCGGTGTGTCCTCGGCCCCAGCACCGTGCTCCCTGGAGCCCACAGGTGGGGACGGTGGCCGAGGGTGTGGCAGGCACGGAGGATGCTAAATGACAGCAGAGAGTGCTTTTCCGAGCCCGGCCTCCCCTCAGCCCAGCGTTTCCGCAGCCCCGGCCATGCCTAGATGAGCAGAGACTCGATCCTGTTTTCTTCTCCTAATTGGACGCCTTTTATTCCTCCGCCCTAATTGATGTCTGGCCAGTGCTGGTTGCCATGGCAGCAGCCAAGCACTCATCCCACCCTGGCTTGTCTCCATCCTCGGCCAATGGGAGCCCTGTCTCTCCGTATGCTGAGGGGAGATGGAGTGTCAGGCTGTCATGTTTCGGTGGCTGGAGGAGGCGAAGAAGTGAGACACAAGGGGAGAGAACTGTCTGCTTCCACCCGGAGGCCGCGGCCCCCCCTTCTCCCCGCACGGCTGCCTTTGCAGAGTCTGAGCCGTGGTGGTGCCCATCCTGAGTGTGTCAGGGGGTCTGGCGCTGGGCTAAGAACTTAGCGTGCCCTGTCTCACTTCATCCTCATAGCAGCCCTGGGAAGGAGCGTGAGGATTACCGCTGTTGGACAGATAAGAGGTCAAGGCTAAGTAACTTCCCGGGACCATCCAGGGAGTGCGGGTGTGAACACAGATCCCACGTCCCTTCTGCAGAGCCATCACACGGTCCCACCGCTCACGGGGTCACTGTGCGTGTCTCTCATGTCCCCAGACCCAGATCAGGGGTTTGGAGAAGTTCGTGGCCTGTCTTCCCCAATATCGCAGGCCACAGTCCTCACCGATGCTGTAGCATGGCATAATGGGTCTCAGGATGTCCAGTGGGGGCCCTGGTTGCCACCCCTGACCACTGAGCTCAGGGCCACAGGTTTGTGGTTAACCGGCACAGTGGCTCCCCACCCTTTCTCACCTTGCCACCCCCGCGTGGCACAGCCCCAGGCCTTCGAAGCGTGCTCTCTCCAGCTGTGCAGCAGGAGAAGCACACAGCTGTGCTGGGTGACGTCGCTTTAACATCATGTCTCGAAGCTCCCATGAGCCCTGATGCCGCTCAGCACTGCTCTCATCTCCATAGACGATTCCCTCCCCGCTCCTCCCCATGCTGCGTTCCTGCCCTCCCCGCTCCAGCAGCTCTGTCCCCACCCTCCACCCCAACCCCCCGCTGAAGCCCTGGCTTCCCTCAGTGAGAGGTTAGAAGGAACCAGAAGAGTTCCCACCGCTCCCACCCCCTCTGGCTGGTCTCCTGGGTCCTGCCATTTCTCCTGGTTCTGAGGATGGGCGCTCCCCACCCCCATCTCAGGCCATTCTCTCTCAGGGACAGCTCACCCACTGGGATTCTGCTCTCTCCTGTCTTCAGGTCTGCCGTGTCCACTGCATCTGGCCGGTCAACAGACCAATGTGCTGTTATTTCTCCTCTGCTTCACGAAACCTTTTTCCCACCCATTTCCGCCTGCTCCTGTTATCTTGGCTTTCAGCCCCAAGGCTTGCTCCAGCCTCCCTGTGCCCTTGAATCCACCTGCCAGCTCCCCCTCCAGCCTTTGCACTTGGTGTCTCTTCTCGGGAACATTGGTGGGCAAGGCTCACACCCTTGCCTCATTCTGGGCTTGACCCACGTGCCATCCACCTTCGTGAGATCTTTATTTTTTTTTAAATACATTTTTATTAATTTCAGAGAGGAAGGTGAGAGGGAGAGAGAGAGAGATAGAAACAACCATGATAGAGAGTCATTGATTGGCTGCCTCCTGCACACACCCTACTGGATCGAGCCTGCAACCCAGGCATGTGCCCTTGGCCGGAATCGAACCTGGGACCCCTCAGTCCGCAGGCCAATGCTCTATCCAC
Organism: Antrozous pallidus; assembly: GCA_027563665.1. Classification (NCBI taxonomy): domain Eukaryota; kingdom Metazoa; phylum Chordata; class Mammalia; order Chiroptera; family Vespertilionidae; genus Antrozous; species Antrozous pallidus. The sequence goes on along the minus strand of CM050516.1, from coordinate 8,205,833 downwards.
TGAGCCAAACTAGCTAAGGCTCAGTGAGGTCTTTTTGCCATCCTGTGGACAACTGCACTCCTCCTCCACTCTTATCCCCTCCTATCCCCTTCCCCTGTATTATTTTCCCTGCAGCTTTTCATCACCTAACATTAGCCTATAGCACAGATTTGCCATCTCTGAAGGCAAGGTGTGATTTATACTAGATGGCGGTTCCTCTCTCTGTGAGGTTATATTCAGTTAATTTGTTGTAGTTTGTTTTACTCTTAAGGGATCCATTTACATGATTCAAAGAAAAATGATTTAGAAAGGTTTACTGTAGAGAAGTCCTCCTCTCTTCATCCTGTCCACCCCAGTCCCACCACCTACTACTATATAAGTCAGTGGTCGGCAAACTCATTAATCAACAGAGCCAAATATCAACAGTACAACCATTGACATTTCTTTTGAGAGCCACATTTTTTAAACTTAAACTTCTTCTAACACCACTTCTTCAAAGTAGACTCGCCCAGGCCATGGTATTTTGTGGGAGAGCCACACTCAAGGGGCCCAAGAGCCGCATGTGGCTCGCGAGCCACGGTTTGCCGACCCCTGATATAGGTAACCACATTCGCTGGCTTCTTTTTTCTCCCTCCGTTATTTCTCGCTGTGCATAGGATCACGTGATCATATCCACTCTCCCTTGCACCTCGAATGTTTCTTACAGGAAACGTGGCACGCTATATATTCTGTTCCCCCGCATTCCTATTTTTCCCTTTAACAATCTAGCCTGGGGAATCTCTCCATTTCAGTCCCTAAAGATAAACAGTTGAATAAACTTTTGGCAAACGAGTGAACCAGTGAATGGATAATTAGTGAAGGTGTGATTTTGGAAATGATTAACAACTGGGCCCTCTCTTCCCACCCGGAGTGATGTTTCCCAAATTCCCCAGATCTCCTCGTCAGCCCTGCTCCTAACGCTCCCTTTTCCCTCCTCAACAGGGAGGCGCCCAGATCAGCCTGGCTGAGGTGTGCCGGTCTGGGGAGAGGTCGACGCGCTGGTACAACCTCCTAAGCTACAAATACTTGAAGCAACAGAGCAGGGAACCCAAGCCAGGGGGAGCCCGGGCCCCCACCCCCGGGCCTGAGAGCACGGTGAGCTCCCCTCCCGGATGCAGCCCCTGGAGGCAGTGGCCGCTCCCAGGAGGAGGTGGCAGGGGGAGGGGACAGGGTGGGAGAGATCTCCGCAGCCTGCAGCTTTCTCCCTCCCGACTGTGCCCTCCCCGCCTGTGCTGTCCTCGCCCTGATAAAACGTGTGTGATGAAAACCTTCACTCGCGGCATTTTAAAAATGAGTTAGGGAAGAAGAGGAAAAAACTGTGGAAGGCACAAAATTAACCTTTATTGAGACCTTACTATGTGCCTAGTGGAGGCTTTCTGTAAGAGGCAGAGGGAAACCATGGGAAGAACAGCCAGGAGATTAGGATGAGGGTTTCTTTCTCTCTCTCTCTCTCTCTCTCTCTCTCTCTCTCTCTCTCTCTCGTATATTTTTATTGATTACAGAGAGGAAGGGAAAAGGGGAGAGGACAGAAACACCAGTGATGACAGAGAACCGTTGCTGGGCTGCCTCCTGCACGCCCCACATGGAGGATCAAGCCTGCACCCCAGGCGTGTGTCCAGCCTGGGGAACTGAACCTGACCTGGTTCGTCGGTTGACGCTCAGCCACTGAGTCGCGCCTGCTGGGCAAGCGACCGGGGCTTTCTCGGTTGGGTGATGCTGGTCAGTCCTTCCACCTGTCGGCTTCCGCACGCGTGATCTGGGCCAGGAAAGACTGTTCGGAAGCTTTGAAGAAGCACCTGTGAAGAGTGCTTGATGGATGATGTCTGTTTTGTTATTTTTTTTCTTGAAAAATCTTACATTTGCCTTTTTTTTTTTAATTAAAAAATACATATGTTTATTTTAGTGCAGTACACTTTAACCTTTGAACTACTCTTAAACTCCTTCCTGCACTTGGAAAGCCCGCGTCTGCTGGCCACGTAGACCGGCTAGGGCTCATTGAGCAATGAAGTTGCCCTTGAACACAGTGATGCAGTGTATGGGGTCCTCATGGGGTCCCAAGAGCATGTTAGGAATTCTGCAGTGCTTCTTCCCTCCATCAGTAGTTGGCTACTCTGGGCAGTCACTGCCTGGAATTTCAGTGGAGGGGAGGGGCTAGGTCACGAAGGTAAGAAGAAGGGTCAGAATTAAGTCTATTTACTCTTTCTCCTTCTCCTCCTCCTCCTCCTCCTCCTCCGTCATCATCATTTTCTGTACTTCCTTTTTTGTCAGGCACTGTCCTAATTACCGTTTACCAAGGTTCAGAAAGGTTACCTAAGGACAAACACCTAATAAGCCACAAAGCTGTATCGCAAACCCATGTCTCCCGCACTCCAAACACGTGACCACGAGCTGGCAAAGGTCTTAACAAAAAGTCCCCTCTGCTGTCTAGAGCCTGTTCTTGGATAAGTCACATGAACCTCAGGCACACTCGTTTTCGCTTTCCCTTTCCTCCAGGGATTAATCATCATCTCTCCCAACAAGGATGGTTGTAAAGGTTCAGTTGGATGCAACATGGCAAGCCATTGACCAGTGCCTGGCACATACCAGGCCTTTGGCTGGTTTTAGTTCTTCTTTCCTTTGCCAAAAGGCAATCTGGCTTTGCACTACCAACCGTGTCTGCAATTAACCTTGTGCCAGAAAAGGTCAGTTTTGCTTTGCTGTTAGCAGCCACGTCCTGAGTGCCATTTATGAGCTAGGTACTCTTGCAAACCTTTGTGTCTAACCTTCATAACAGCCCTTTGTCACAGGTTGTTAGGAAACAGAGTCTGGGAGGGGTTAAGTAATTTCTTTAATTCACACCAGCTTTTTCACTGTCGATACCATTCAGTGTAGATGTTTCTTCCTCCAGAAAACCTTCCCTGCACGCACCCCCAGGCTGACTTTGCCATTGCTCCTCTGTTCCCAACCATCCATCCTCAACGTCGGGCATGGTCCCCATCCCATTGCTTTGTAACTGATGGCTCCCGTGATGGTCTCCCTGACAGCACTGTCACCCCCTTACAACCAGAGGCTGTAATTCTGTCTCCCTCAACTGCTGAACGGGGCCGACTGCTAAAACCACCACCACACAGGGTTACTTGCAGGAGAACTGCAGCGAGAAGGGCCAAACACTGTACCTCCAGTGTGTGTGACCTTGGGGCCAGCTTCGGACCCACTCGGTGCACTGGAAGGGCCGCACCCTTCTCAGGGGCGGCATCCGCAGTGTGCCGGGGAACCCATCGGCCTTTGTCTCCGCAGGACGCCGTGTCTGCTCTGCTGGAACAGACAGCGGTGGAGCTGGAGAAGAAGAGGCAGGAGGGAAGGAGCAGCACCCAGGACCTGGGAGACAGCTGGTAAGCCAGGGTGCCCTTGGGCCTCGGGAACTGATGTGGCTTGGGCGTGGGCCCAGCGAGGAATTCCCTGAAGGTGGCCACCACCAGGAGTGTGTCCATCCGGAAAACTCCCTTCCTCGTGGGCTCTGCAGAGGCAGCAAGGCAGTATGTGGTCCGGTACTCGATTCCAAATCCCCTCCCGAGTTGTCGTTTGTGTTCTGTGAAGCACTCATGCTAGTTCACATCTCATAGTATTATTATTTCTTTGTTGTTTTTGTTTGTTTGTTTTGTTTTAAAAGTGGGCTCACCGTGTGACAGACTCAAGATGTGACTGACTCATGGCTCACCTTTTTTTTTTTTTTTTTAATATATTATTGATTTTTTACAGAGAGGAAGGGGGGGGGGTGGATAGAAAGTTAGAAACATTGATGAGAGAGAGAAGCATAGATTAGCCGCCTCCTGCACACCCCCTACTGGAGATGTGCCTGCAACCAAGGTATGTGCCCTTGACCGGAATCGAACCTGGGACCTTTCAGCCCAAGGCCAACACTCTATCCACTGAGCCAAACCGGTTTCGGCTACATCTCATATTATTAGTTTGTCTTGAAGCACTTACATTTATTTTGGTTTAAAAATTATTAAAGCTTATACCACTGTCCGGGGAAAATAAGTTTAATTTGCCATAATTTGTAGGCTTTTCAGTAAGGAACTGCATTCGACTACAAGGAACAGAGCGGAAATAACAGCTTACACAGACAGTTTATTTCTTTGTTATGGGAGAAGGCAATCCTGGGCTCATCTGTTAGCTGCCAGTGCTCCTGGGAACCCAGGCCTTCTCTCATTCTGCTCCTCGGTCCTCACTGTGGGCCTCTGTCACGGAGGCTGTTTGACAGCCCAAAGTGGCTGCCGAGTCACCGGCCATCAGACGGGCATCAGGATAGAGGACGAAAGAGTGCCCCTGTGCCTTTCAACTGTGGAGCATTCCGGAAAGCTGAGCGTACAAGCCAGCTGCTAACTGCAAGGGATGCTGGGAAACGAGGTCTGTTCGGTTGGGTACAAAAATCAGGGTTCCATTACTAGGGCGGAAAGTGGGAGTGGACACCGAGGAGGCCACGTCTGCTTCAGAAAGTGACCGTGCAAAATTAAACGAAAATAAAAGGAGAGTATTGGAGTGCAGCTAGATGCATTGGTGGCTCCGGTTTTAAGCCGGAAGTCTTCCCTCCCCTGGTTACAGGCGAAGCTCGGTCAGTGCGTCAGCTGGCGGGGGGGCTCCTCCGTGATGTAATCGGATGGAGAGCGAAGCGGGGGCAGCTTTCTCGTTGTGCAGTGCAGGGTCCTCTGACCCCTTGTAACCAGACAGACAGGTCTCTCACACCTTAAGCAACAGCGATGTAGGCAAGGGCCCACCTGTCAGCCTCATCGTGTTATTTATGTGTGTGTGTGACCTTGGGCAAAGCTTTTTTACCTTTTTAAAAATTCTTCCCTGAGGATATGTGAGAGAGGGAGAGAGAGAGAGAGAGAAATATTGATTGGTTGCCTTCTGTACATACCCCAGCTGGGGGGAGAGAGAGAGAGAGAGAGATTGATTGGTTCCCTTCCATATATCCCCCAGCTGGGGATCGAACTGGCCACGTAGGCACGTGCCCTAGCCCCCGGGCCAGGGCAGCATTGTAACTTTTTACTGCAGGATAACACACACAGACACGTTCACCTAAGCGTCCAGTGCAGCTCAGTGAATTTTCAGAAACCAAACTCCCCGTGGGACCAGCATCCAAATCGGGACGCCGGGCCTCCGTTACCAGCCCCCCCCCCCCAACCCCGGGCAGCCCACACCCTGCTTCCTCCCATCCCTGCCGCCGCCTCAGGGCAGCCACGCTCCGGCAGGCCATCCTAGCCCATCCGGCAGCATCCGCTGAGCCTCGGGGACGTGACACGGGCGGCCGAGGGTCGTGGAAAGGCCGGAGGGAAAAGCCACCAGTGAAAGCAAAAGGTCTCACAGTAGACACTCAGAAGAGGGCAGGAATTACCGTCAGGCCAGTGGTCGGCAGCCTGCGGCTCGGGAGCCGTGGTTTGCTGCTCTGTTGACTAACGAGTTTGCCAGCCGCTGGGGCGGGCAGCTCTGCGGACTCGGCCTGGAAGGGAGAAGGCAGGGTCCATCCTGGACGTGACCACAACCGGTAAACCTCGCCTCTTGGGAGGCAGTGTTGTCGGGCTTCCAGGCACCTGCTCTGAACTCAGACCCACAGGGGTTGGGAGGCTGCTCGGCCGACTTCCTGTGCCATCCTAGGTCTGGGGGGCTGTGGGCCGGTACATTTGAAAAGCTCCCGCGGTGAGTCTGATGCGCAGCCTCCACTGTCTCATCTGTAGCATACAGATTTAAAACATAGCCGCGCCCGAGCCGGTTTGGCCCAGTGGATACAGCGTCGGCCTGCAGACCGAAGGGTGCTGGGTTCGATTCCAGTCAATGGCGCATGCCCAGGGTGCGGGCTCGATCCCCAGTAGGGGGGCATGCAGGAGGAAGCCGATCGAGGATTCTCATCAGTAAGGTTTCTGTCTGTCTCTCCCCCTCCCTACCTCTCTGAAATCAATACAAATATCTTTAAGCCGAGACCAGTTTGGGTCAGTGGATAGAGCGTCGGACTGTGGACTGAAGGGTCCCGGGTTCGATTCCGGTCAAGGGCATGTACCTTAGCTGCGGGCACATCCCCAGTAGGGGGCATGCAAGAGGCAGCTGTTCGATGTCTCTCTCTCATCGATGTTTCTGACTTTCTATCCCTCTCCCTTCCACTCTGTAAAAAATCAATAAAATATATTTTAAAATATATATATATATATCTTTAAAAAAATAAATAAATAAAACAGCCATTATGCGTGATAAACACAATATACAGGAGGCCCTCAATACGTCTTCTGTATTTTTCTGTTTTGCCCCAAGTGATACATTTGCTCTCAGAAGGAGTCTTTGCTTGCAATCTGTTACTCCAGAGCTCACACGTGGCTTCTGGAAAGGGCACATGGTGAGTGTCTGCCTCATGGGCCGTGCGGGTCTGCTGGTCTGTTCTGCTGGGCCCTGAGCCAGCGCGGCCAGAGACGGCACGCACTGCAGCCTCCGGCCCCGGCCCCGAAGCTTTGATGGTGGCCACTGACAGGCGCCCATCACATCATTTGCACATCACGAAGTGGCACCCTTTTGATTTTTTTTCTAGCCGCTTAAAAATATGGAAACCATGCATAGTGTGGCCCTCGGTCTGACCCCTCTCATAGTCTCCTTTACTGTCCTCCGTGTAACGAAGGCTATAGCAAGGTTCCTGAATTTCTAGTGTTCATTTGTGTTAGGGTTCTCTCTAAATTGTCCCAGTTCCTCTCTCACTCCCCCTCTGTCTCCCCCCACCTCCCTGTCTCCATTCTTTTCCTTCCCTCCCTCCCTCCCTCTCTATCTCCTTCTCTCTCTCTCTCTCTCTCTCTCTCTCTCTCTCTCTCTCTCTCTCTCTCTCTCTCAGGCTGGGATCCACACAGGCAGAAGTCTGATGCCGGAACTAGGCCTAGGACCTGTCTTCTAAAACCCTGGCGCAGGATCACTGGTTTTCCCCAAATTCCAAGCTTGCACTGAGACTTTTCACTCCATTGCCTAGCAACCGCCTTCTGTTCTTTCTCCCCTTGTGGCCCCCTCTCCCCACCCCTGGCCATTCAGACTTCCCTAGACACTGACTGACAAAGAGGCTGCGAATCCGGAGCTGCCCTATTGGGGAAACCCATTGCAGCCGCTCCTCCGGGCTCAGGCTTCTTTGGGTTCTGGAATGTTAACTAGCCTTGCTGGACACACCCCCCCACACACACACACACACATCCCATCCCCCCACCCCCCGCTCTGGTGCCCAGGCCTCCAAGAGATCAGCCCTCTGTCTCATTTCCATCCCCTCCTTCAGCACCCAAGGCTCAGGGTGCCGTTGCCACACCCTCCTCTTTCGGGGGGAGGCGGGGTTGGGTTTCTTTAATGCACATAATCCGAAGACTGGATTTTAGTGTGGGTTTTTTGCTGTTGTTTTTTTCAGATCCAAAAGCAGAACCACACTCTGAAATATTAAACGATATAGGGTAATATAATCACAACACCGGAGTGCAAATCCTTCCGCTGACCTCCTTGGGAATGTGTGTGTATTTGTCTAGGGCGGTGGCTCGCGAGCCGCAGTTTGCCGCTCTGTTGGCTAATGAGTTTGCCAACTACTGTTCCGGGGCAGAAGCTAAGAAGTGGCCTTGCAGAATAGCTCAGTGTTCCCGCCAGCGGTGCTTCTGAGTTCCCCTAAACCTGTGGTCGACTCATTAGTCAACAGAGCGGCAAACCGTGGCTCTCGAGCCGCAGGTGGCTCGCGAGCCACGGTTTGCCTACCACCGCCCTAAACCTACACCCTCTCTGCCATCATGATAATCCAGCTGCCGTACTGAATCAAGGCTATTTTAGCAGAGACTGCTAAATTGACCTCAAAGTGGAAATTGCCTGCTCTAATTGACCCCGCCACGGGGATTAGCCTAATTCCCCTACCTTCACCAGCCCATGGGATTATCAGATATATATATATATATATATATATAATTATTATTATTATTATTATTATTATCATTATTATCATTATTATTATTGTAACGCCAAAGGGTGAAAAAGTGCCTGTTTTAATTCTTTTTCTCTTTCCAGTTGAGGGGTGTGTGTGTGTGTGTGTGTTTTCCTTCCTGGAAGTATTTAGATCAGATTCAGTCAAGAAGAGATTTCCCTCGTGGTTGAGCACTTAGGGGACTTGGACGAACTTGGGTGGAAAGCCAGGCTTCCCCACTTAGCAGCCGTGACCCTGGACCACGGCTCTCAACTCTCCGGCCCTCGGCTTTTCAGCCTGTAAGACAGACAGCCACCGCCGGCTGCAGGGTCTGCGCTGTCTCGGGGTTCTCACACAGCACCTGGAGCTTATTAAGCCCTCAGCCAGTGGTGGTTAACGTGGCGTCGGCGGAATTCTTGGGGAGGCGCCCCTGGCATGTTCCCATGTATAATGGCTCTTTTATAAGGAGACAGACAGGCTGCGGGTGTGAAGGAGGGAGAGCAAAGTCCCCATCTAAGTGCAGAGGAGGTTTCTGTCGTGGGGCTGGGGAGGGATCCAGGGTCTGTTCTCCGCACGGGGAAAGTCCCGGGGGAGAGTTCATGTTTACCCACAGTCTTCCCCGAGCCAGCTAACTAGATGTCAGGTTTCCTGTTTTTGGTTGGAATTCCTCCTGCTCAGTGTGGCAACTCTGTCTCCCGCTGATCAGAAGCCTGGCGGTAATGTATGTCTTTGAGGAGGAAAGATGGGGAGAGAAATAAATTACTAATTAACAAATGCAGTCCATTTGTCACAGCAGCTCCTTCCAACCGTGGAGCCCCGGGGGGAATGATCATTTCGAAGAGCATCACCAAAAGGAAAGTCTCTTCGACGAATGATGCTGCGGCAATTGGCTATGCGTAGAGAAAACAGAAACACTGAGCATGGTGTATACAAATGAAATGGAAATGGATCACGGGGCTGAGCATCAAATCTGAACTTATAAAACTCCTCACAGAAAATAGAGGAGAATTTTTTTTTTTTTGCAACTATAGGGTAGGCAGAGATTTCTTAGGACATAAAAACCACAAACCGTTGAAAATTGGTAAATCCGACCTTGTCACCATCCACATCTTCTCTTCTTTTCCAAGATTAAAAAGTGAAGCAGCCGACTTGGAGAAAATATTTGCAAAGGATTAATATCCCGAATTTAGAGTGAATTCTTACCACTCGATAATGACAAGACAACCCAGTTTTAAATGGGCGAATGGTCCTAACAGACGCTTTGCCAAAGAAAAATATATGGATGGTCAATCAGGGCATGAAAAGATGCTTTATGGGAAAGTGCTGATTAAAAACCACAGTGAGCTGTGGGTACCCACCCAGGAGAATGACTAAATTTAAAGGCTGGCGATACCAAGTCTAGACGGGGAGCTGGAGTCCTCATCACATTGCTGGTGGGAATGTCGAGTGGCGTGACCACATTGACAAACCAGTTTGTCCGTTTCTTAAAAGGATAAACTCATACTTACTGTGTGGCCCAGCACTGCCTCTCAGGTACAGAGCTGTTACGGTCTGGACTGTGCCTCTTGCACAATCCATACACAGAAGCCCTGATCCCAGGACCGCGGAATGTGCCTGTTCGGAGGCGGGGCCTTTAGAGCATGATGGAGTTAACATGAGGCGGTTAGAGTTATGGTGGGCCCCAGTCCACCATCCGATTGGTATCTTTATAAGAAGAGGGCCTTGGGACACACAGAGGGACCCCAAGCATGCGCACACAGAGGGAAGGCCACGTGAGGCCACAGCAAGAATGTGGTCATCTGCAAGCCACAGGGAGAGTCCTCGAGACACCAAACCTGGCCACACCTTGATCTTGCTTCCAGATCGGCAATGGATAGATTTCTGGTGTGTTTGTGTGTTTTAACTATAGTTTATTTATTTAAATATTTTTAAAATATATATATTTTTTATTTATTTCAGAGAGGAAGGGCAAGAGATAGAGAGATAGAATGTCAATGATGGGAGAGAATCCTTGATTGGCTGCCTCCTGCACGCCCCATACTGGGGGGATTAAGCCCGAAACCGGGGCATGTGCCCTTGGCCAGATCGAATCTGGGACCCTCTAGTCCACAGGCCGAAACTCTCTCCAATGAGCCCAAACGGCTAGGGCCTTGGTCGGCAAACTGCGGCTCGCGAGCCGCATGCAGCTCTTTGGCCCCTTGAGTGTGGCTCTTCCACAAAATACCACGGCCTGGGTGAGTCTATTTTGAAGAAGTGGCGTTAGAAGAAGTTTAAGTTTAAAAAATGTGGCTCTCCAAAGAAATTTCAATCGTTGTCCTGTTGATATTTGGCTCTGTGGACTAATAAGGAGTTTGCCAACCACTAGCCTGGGCAAATTTTTGTTCTTTTAAGCCACCCCCGTGGGTGGTATGATTAGGGTAGCTCTGGCAAAGTAACACCATCCAAGAAAAATGGAAAGGAAATCTATATACATATGAATATCCACGTGAATGTCCATACTGTAGAAGCTTTATTTACAATTGCGAGGAAATGGAAACATCCAGAAGTCCTTCACCTCCAGGAGCAAAACAAATGGTAGCCCATCCATACGATGGAGTGCTCCTCAGCCATAAAGAAGTGTGAACGGACACAGTCACCGGATGAAGGCAGAGACGAAGAGCACATACTGTCTGATGGCATTTATAGGAAACGCTAGAAAAATCAGATTTCATGGGTAGTGACAGAAAGCTGATCAGTGCTGGGCTGGGGTGGGGGAAGTTAACTAGGAAGGGGGAAAGGGGACCTTTCAGGGTAACGGAGTGGTCTATATCCTGGTAGTGATGATACAGGGGAATTACATTGGTCAAGATTTGTCTAGGCGCTAACATTGATTTCCTCCCTTCCCCCCCAAAAAAAACCTGTCTTCCTGAAAGGGTTTAAAGGCCGGTGAGCAGGTCAGTGTGGACTCTGGGGGAGAAATCAAAGTTATTTGTCATCACAGGAGGTTCGAGGAGGAGACCAGTGACAACGAGACCCCAGCGGAGGAGGGAGAGGAGGATGCTTTTGCCGAGAAATCCTCACCAGACACTGAAGAGTGCCCGGCGGTAAAGGTAGGGGGGCTGGGGCTGTGGGAAGGGCTGACTTGGGGGAAATAGCCTTCAGTCCTTGAGCTCAGGCAGTCACAAACGGTTCAGGGTCACATGTCGTCCTCCAGCATCAGGGACGGCAGATGGAGCGACCAGCAGAGGGCGTACGGCAGCGTCCCTGCCTGTGATCTGGCTCATTTCCTTGACAGTGAACCTGGAGAGGCTGACGCGCCCCCTCCTCTCCTGTTGTCTGCCTCTTCCCCGCGTCTCTGGACAGACCCCAAATGCAGTCAAATGGGTCTGGGTTCAAATGCAGGCTCCGCTACCCCCCAGCTGCGGAATCCTGGGCAAATGGCTTCTTCCCTCTCGAGCCTTCATTTCATTGTCTCTGAACTGGACATAGTAACACTCCCCTCGAAGACAGGTTCTGAGGTTTTGAAGGAATGTATTTCTTTCTCTTTTTTTAAAAAAATATATCTTACTGATTTTTTTACAGAGAGGAAGGGAAAGTCAGAAACATTGATGAGAGAGAAACATCGATCAGCTGCCTCCTGCACACCCCCTACTGGGGATGTGCCCGCAGCCAAGCTACATACATATCCTTGATCAGAATCAAACCTGGGACCTTTCAGTCCACAGTCCGATGCTCTATCCACTGAGCCCCCGGTTTTGGCAGGAATGTATTTCTTCATTTGGGTCCAAGTGCAGGAGGAGAAGAGAGCCCGCAGGCCAGGTTCCCTTGCCTCCTGCTTCCCTGCTGTTCTCGGGTGATAGCAGCACTCACCTCCACAGAGGTCTCTGTCCCTCCACCTGCAGGGCTCCTGGACATAGCGCTCCCACCGTGCTGGGCAGGGCATCCGGGGTGGAGCTGAGGTTGTACATGGCACATTGGTGCCCGGCCAAGGGGTGCCCCGAAGCATCCAGAGCTGCCTTCTAACCCACACCAAGGAGAAAGCATTTTGGAGTTTCTCCAGACAAAGGGGGGCCTCTTTTTCAAAATTACACAGAGGTGCTGTTCAGGCCCCGTCTTTCCCTGGTGTTTGTTCGCTCACCTTTTACTGTGACGGCTGGGAAGGGACGACAGAAAGCCGGGTGCCCGAGCCCGGCCCTGCACATGGGCCGAGGTGATGTGCAGGTGTGGCTCGCTGGCTGAGCATCAACCAGGGAACCAAAAGGTCACCTGTTGGAGTCCCAGTGCGGGCACATGTCTGGGTTGCAGGCTCCAGCCTGCAGCTGGGGTTGTGCCCACTCCCGCCCTGCAGGTCAGGGGTGTGCAGGAGGCAGCCGATGGATGAAGTTTCTCTCTGATCAGTATTTCTCTCTCTCTCTCTCTCTAAAAAGGAATAAAAACAGCCCTGGACGGTTTGGCTCAGTGGATAGAGCATCGGCCTGGGGACTCAAGGGTCCCGGGTTCGATTCCGGTCCAGGGCATGTGCCTTGGTTGTGGGCACATCCCTAGTGGGGAGTGTGCAGGAGGCAGCTGATCAATGTTTCTCTCATTGATGTTTCTAACTCTATCCCTTTCCTTTCCTCTCTGTAAAAAAATCAATGAAGTATATTTTAAAAAATAAAATAAACATGAATAAAAACCTATTTTAAAAAACAAGTTAAAAAGAAAAGAAAACCTGGTCCCCTGGTTTAAGTAAGGAAGTTTGCTGGTTGCCTCCATAATTCCGATAAAACATCAGCAGTTCTTGGCTGAGGCAGTGGAGGCCTGGGTGTGGCTTTGAGGGGGGTGACTGTGTGTGGCTTTCGGGGGGTGACGTGCAGGTCATGGAGCTTCAGATACCTCTGCTGACACAGGAGCTTGTTTGGGGACCGAATGTGCTCACCAATCCCAGCCACAGTGTCCTGGAGGAATAGGGGCTGGCACTCGGCCCATGGTGCTATCCTGGCTGGGCAGGGTGGGCACCCAGGAAGCTCCCAGCTCTGTCTGCAGAACAAAAGCGAAGTGACAGGCATGGGGAGCGTCTCAGGGCCGGCGGCTAAAACTCCATGGTCTCAAAGCTGTGACTTCTTCCTCAGGTGGACAAAGAGACCAACACAGAGACCCCCGCCCCATCGCCCACAGTGGTGCGGCCCAAGGACCGGCGGATGGGCACGCCCTCCCCAGCGCCATTTCTTCGAGGAAGCACCATCATCCGCTCCAAGACTTTCTCCCCTGGACCCCAGAGCCAGTACGTGTGCCGGGTAAGCAGACATGTGGCCCTCGACCCTCCCACCGCCCCTGCTTCCTGTGGGGTAGCCTTCACCGCCCAGTTCTGGGTCTAGTCCCAGCTACCCTCGCTGGATCAGTACGCCTGGCGAGTTGGCAGCAGTATGATAGGGTTGACACCAGACTGGGAACCTTCCCTGTCACCTACAGAACCCATTTTTTTTTTCTTTTTAATATTTTACTGATTTTTTTCTACAGAGAGGAAGGGAGAGAGATAGAAAGTCAGAAACATCGATGAGAGAGAAACATCAATCAGCTGCCTCTTGCACACCCCTTACTGGGGATGTGCCCGCAACCAAGGTACATGCCCTTGACGGGAATGAAACCTGGGACCTTTCAGTCTGCAGGCCGACGCTCTATCTACTGAGCCAAACCGGTTTCAGCAAGCCAATCTTGATGACTCAAATGGAACCATTGTATGAGATAATGTGAGTGTAGCCAAACCGGTTTCAGCAAGCCAATCTTGATGACTCAAATGGAACCATTGTATGAGATAATGTGAGGTTGCAGCCTGCATTGTGCCAAGTACGTGCTCGGTGAACATTCACCTGGAAATGAAAGAGAGGCCAAAGGAAGCTGCCTCCTGCAGTCCCAGGGAGCAGAACTCTGAGTGTTTGCACTGGAGAGAAAGGGCCGGGCTGGGCTGGCGACACCACCACCCCTCCTGGCCCCGCGTGCTTCTTCCGAATGCACTCAGCCCTTCACTGACTCCATGGCTCTTTCCTGCAGCTGAACCGGAGTGACAGTGACAGCTCCACGCTGTCCAAGAAGCCACCTTTCGTTCGGAACTCCCTGGAGCGGCGCAGCGTCCGCGTGAAGCGGGTAAGGCCGATCCTCAGAGCCACCAGGGAGCCCTCCACCCTCGCCTCCCGGAGCACGCCGGGGTGTCTGACCGCTGCTCCTCGGCCTCTGCTGTGAGCAAGTCGCTCTTGCAACGGCGATGGGTTTTGCAGATGGAAGTCTGGGAACTGTGAGGCCTGAGGAGGCCCTGGGGAACGTGCCATTGGGGAAACCTAACATCACTATCCTGAGAGATCAGTTAGGTCATGGTCAGTGTTGTGGGGCGACTTCCACGACCAGTTGCAAATGACCGCGGAGGCGGTTAAGTTGGTAATAAGCAAGCAAGGATTTATTAAACTGGCCAGGATGGTCGCGAGGACATTATGCCAATGGAGGCCAAACACTCACGGCCACGCTGCCCCAGGTGCAGGCAGTCCTTTTAGAGGACTCTGAACCATAACTTTTCATTGTTTTGAATTCTGATAACAGCTGTCAAGGTCTTATTCAAGGGAGATGCCAGTGGACTGTGATTGACCCTGTTGCCTGCTCCTTATCTCTAACCATATAATCTCATAGAAATGGGAAAGTGGTCCTATCTCACAAAAGCAGATGGTGCAGCTCAACCTCTGGCACTGACCAGTCACTCCTCTGAGTTCTGGTCTGGTCTTCAAAGGGGCTTTTGCAGCCCCCAAGGTCTCAAGCTGGAAGTTTTGTTTTAAGCAAGCAAGCAGGGTCAAAATTCAAACAGCAGTTTTATCCGAGATGAATGCTACCATATTTCAGTCAGCAAACTGCGGCTCGAGAGTTTGACTAATGAGTTTGCCGATCACTGACCTAGACTTTTGATTCCAATAATTACAGGCTGTTGTTCCTTGTCATTAAGCCCCTATCCAGCGGTCAGCAAACTCATTAGTCAACAGAGCAGCAAACCGCAGCTCGTGAGGAGGTAGAAGGGTGCCTTCCTGGGTGGAAATCGCCAGAGATACCAGGGTCACCACAGGGAACCTGCCTCACATGAGACCGCTGCCAGTGTGTCCAGCTGGCTGAGCGGGTGGATGTTCTGACAGCCCTCCCAGCTGGCAGAGAAGCTGGCATCCCCAGCACCACCCGGAGGCAGGGGCGTGCCCAGGCTTTGCTCAGTGCCGCTGGAAGCACACAGGGCAGAGGCCACAACTGTCGCTGTGGCGAAACCTTTCCTTGTGGAGGCGTGGCTGAGGGACCGGGCTCAGGTGGCGTTAGGCCTGGGGCTGACTCCCGATCCAGACTCTCACCCGCCGGGGCTGCGGGAGATGCTGGTAGCTCAGGCTCCGCAGCAGTTCCTCTGCGTTTGCAGAACGAAGAGAAACCTGGCTGCCGGAGTATCGGAAAGAGAAGCAGGGAGAGCAGGAGAGAGAGCAGAGTGAAAGAACTTGTGGGGAAGGCTCCTCTGTGTCCCCTGCAGATCCACTGAGGCCGAGTCAGGAGCCGGTCCTCTGTCAAGCGCCTCCCCTCCCGGGAATCTCCAGAAAGAACGAGAGTGAGCAGGAGAAACAGGGCAGAGGAGGGTAAACAGGAAAGGGAGGGAGTGCTGGCTGAGGGAGAAGCTGGGCATGGCCTCCCTCGGGGGACAGGGACAGCCAGCTGCCCACTCAGCCCCCCACCCCTTCCCATCTTCTGGCGGGTTCCAAAGGTTCTCCCGGGGAGCTTGTCGATGCTGCAAATTCCGAGGCCACACACCTAGATAGTATGAAAACTGCATTTTCAACAGGCTCCTCGGCATTCCCGGCGGAAAAATGCCATCGTGTGCCCCAAAACTCCCTGCCCAGGCCGGCCCCACAGAGTTCCCCCTTCTTGACCTCCTTTTCCACTCAGCCAAGGGCCTGGCTTCGTTTCCCGCGGGTCCTCGAACGACGCCCAAGGGACAGGAGAGTCCAGAGGCTGGGCCCGGGCCGGGTTGTCGCCCTCCTTCCCCTCGCTGCCCGAGCTATGCTTCCGTCGGCTCCCGGCACCGTTCTGAGATTGGCCATCCATCCGAGCAAAGCCAAAGAATCTGCATTTCTTGCTTTGGGAACTTGAGCCACAGAATTCCTCGGGGTTTCCTGGCCCTGCTCATGTATGAGCACAGACTGGACAGGGGTCACGCCGGATGAGCCTTACAGGACTTCTACACTGAGCTCTGTGGTGTTCCTGAAAGGGTGCTTGTGCAAGTATAAGTGAGGATAGGTCTCATAGTAGCGGTCTACCTACCGTCTCTCAAACCC
Source organism: Antrozous pallidus (assembly GCA_027563665.1). NCBI lineage: Eukaryota > Metazoa > Chordata > Mammalia > Chiroptera > Vespertilionidae > Antrozous > Antrozous pallidus. Next base: position 8,189,579 of record CM050516.1, on the reverse strand, counting down.
CTCTATTGGCCGCTGTGTTTGTTTTCTGTCGCTGCATAGCACATTACCCTAAGTGAACAGCTTAAAACAAAACGTTCTCTCTCGGTTCCCAGAGCACAGGAGTTCAGCACAGGCGAGCTGGGCCCTCTGCTCAGGGTCTCCCCAGGCTGAACTCCGGGTACTGGCTCATCTGGAATTTTGACTAGGGCAGGAGTCACATCCCCGCCCGCTTGGGGTGCTGGCAGGATGCATTACCTTGCATTTCCTTGCTAGCTGCAGGTCTGGAACTATTCACAACGCACAGAAGTAATGTTTAGTCCTTGCGCTGTGGTCCTCTCCAGGCATCTATTGCTTCTTTAAGGCCAGCAGGTCTCCGGGAAGGGCGGTTCATCATTTAAGAGCTCACCTGATTAGGTCAGGCCCACCCAGCATGATGAAAGTTACCTAATCACAGGAGCGATAGCCATGATCTTCACAGGTCCCACCCACACGGAAGGGGCAGGCATTAGAGTGGGCGTGCATGTGAAGGGGTGGGGATCTTGGGGGCCAGCTTATAATTCAGCCTCCCACAGCCCCTTAGCCATTCTTTGTAACTCATCACTCAGTTTTGATAGAAGAGTTGACAATTGTACTAATATTACTCAGGATCTTATGCATACAGATAACTGAAGAACTCCAACGTAGCTTGAAAATGGAAAGGGCAATTTATTGGCTCATTTCATGGAAACTCCAGGATGTTGGACCAGTCTCGGACATGGATTGATGCAGGAGTTGAAAGAATGTCCTCAAACCTCAGTCCCCCTCTCATGGCGTTGCTCCCTCCAGAGAGCTTACTATTACTCTCACTCCTTCTTTTTTTTTTTTTTTAGCTTAATTCTTTTTTAAAAAATATATTTTATTGATTTTTTTTTACAGAGAGGAAGGGAGAGAGACAGAAAGTTTGAAACATCGATGAGAGAGAAACATCCATCAGCTGCCTCCTGCACACCCCCCACCAGGGATGTGCCCACAACTAAGGTACATGCCCTTGACCGGAATCGAACCCGGGACCCTTGAGTCCCCTGGCGACGCTCTATCCACCAAGCCAAACCGGTTTCGGCATTTTTAGCTGAATTCTTAATCAGGGTCACTCCATGTGATGGTGGAGATGACTGTGGTCCGTTCTAGGTTCATACTTGCTGGCTTAAGAATCTCTGTGTAAAGACATTGCCTTTTTCCCAAGTCGCTCGCAAAGGTCCCAGAATTGAGTTTTACTCTCCGGGCTGAGATAGCAGACTCAACCCCTGAAGCCATCACTGTGGTTCCGGTTTGCCAGGTTCAGGTCGAGTTCCTATCCCTGAAGCCCCACAGGAACCATGTGGGTTGGGCATGGAGGAGGCGTGGGTCCCCAAGGGAAGCTGATGGGTGGTTGGTTACCCGTGAGACTGGGGAAGTCGAGGCCGCACACGCAGAAACAGTAGCTGTCCATCACCGGAGCACCAAGTCAAGAAGGGGGACAGACAGGCTTGCATTGAGGAAACAGCTTGCAGGCAGGAGACAGAAAGGCATGCTCTGACCGAGGATGGGGATGCTGAGGACACAGAGCAGGGAGCCAGGCACCGTGGGGGAGTGAGGGGTGGGGTCGGGATCTCCGCTTTACGACTCACAAGGTGTGACCACCTCTGGGGGCTCCTGTGTGCAGTGGGAACCATCGGGAGGGGCCTCATAGGCTTGGCGCACATGAACTGGGGGTCATGGAGTCAAGGGCCCAGGACCCAGCCTGGGACCATGCCAGGGCTGACCCGCAGACCCTGAGCGGCGGATGAACAGACAATTCTGACACACGTTTATGTGAAAGAGAAGGCTAAGGGACTGTACAGCTTTAGCACCTAAAACAGCCCCGATGGCCTGCCTCCTTGGCTTTTTATTGTAACCACAGCTTGAACTGAAATTGGTCTCTAGATCCAACCAGCAGGGTGAGCATCCTTGAGAGAGCACACGCTTCCGCAAGGTCGGATGTGAGGACTTAAACACAGAGATCTTTCCAGCAAGACACCCCGGGGGCTCGGACTTGTTTGGAAAAGTCACGGCGGGGGCTGCCGCCTTTGGCAAGGTCGCCTCGGAGCATCCTTACAGACATGCTCACCCAGCCTCGTGCTGTCCCACAGGATTTAACCACGCTCCCTAGACACGGGCCGTAGATGGGAGACATCAGGCTGAGGGGGTGCGGGGCGTTTTTGAAAGGTTTCTAAGTAGTCAAAGCCATCCCTGCCCCCGCAGCCTTCATCCTTCAGATCCCTGCGCCACGAGCGCCTGATGCGCACCTCGCTGGACCTGGAGCTGGACCTGCAGGCCACCCGGACCTGGCACAGCCAGCTGACGCAGGAGATCTCGGTGCTCAGGGAGCTCAAGGAGCGGCTCGAACAGGCCAGGAGCCACGGGGAGCAGGAGCTGCCCCCGGGGCTGCGCGAGGACGAGCGCTTCCGCCTGCTGCTGAGGATGCTGGAGAAGCAGGTGAGGGCCGCCCGCCTTGCCGGGGTGGGTGGGTGGGGGGGGGCCGCTGTGGCAGGGGCAGGGGGACACCACAGACTGGGGCTCTGAATGGGTCGTCCAACCCAGAGACCCACTGAGAGAGTTCCCGCCCCTGGTTCCCTTTGCCCAGTAAACGTTACCGCCTCTTTTTTAAAAATATATTTTTATTCATTTCAGAGAGGAAGGGAAGGGGGAGGGAGAGAGAGAGAGAGAAACATCGATAATGAGAGAGCATCATTAATCCGCTGCCTCCTGCACACCCCCTACTGGTGATCGAGCCTGCTACCTAGGCATGTGTCCTTGACTGGAATCGAACCCGCGACCCTTCAGTCCACAGATCGACACTCTATCCACTGAGCCAAACTGGCTAGAGCCTCTCTCTTTCTCTCTCTCTCTCTTTCTCTCTTAATTGATTTCCGAGAAGGGAGAAGGAAACTGAGAGAGAGACATCATTGATCAGCCTCCTCCTGCACGCCCCCTAGTGGGGAATCAAGCTTGCAATCCAGGCATGTGCCTTTGACCGGAATCGAACCTGGGACCCTTCAGTCCACAGGCTGATGCTCTATCCACTAAGCCAAACCAGCTAGGGACATAGCCAACTCTTGACCTCACAGCCAGGCCTTTTTCACTGCATTTCCGTGTTGATGGGCACAAGCCCTTATTATTCATTCACACTTTATTCATTTGTGCAACCCTTCCTCAAACATTGGCACTCATCGGGCTGGAGTCCACTAGCCGTTCATCCGGAACAGTGACCCGCCCTGTGCCTGCCCATGCAGTCCCACCCAGCAGGTATCCCCCAAGCAGAGAGGGGTGGACATGCAGGACTCAGGACTAAGCTGCAGGGAACTCAGCCTGCTCGCTTCTCCGTCCTCCGTCCTCCCACAGTGAGTTTGAGGGAATGGCAGGAGCACGCCATGCGTTTTATCGGGGTAGCGCTGCTCCCACAAACAAGTTAGCACCCCAGGGAAATCCCTCACAGCACGGGACCTCCCAGAGACACTTTGCCTAGGGGCAGGAGGGCACAGGAGCTCCTAGGAGAGGGGCTGGGGAGAGAGGCATCGTGATGACGTCACTCGGCAGCACCACGAGGTGTCTGTGGGTCAGAGAGCTCCAAAGCTGCAGCAGTTTGGGGTCCTTGGTGCCCCAGGGTGCATCTTATCTTCGGCTGGCAGACATGGGTGGAGCTTAGCTTCACAGGGTATGCAAAGCAGGCAGCTCCTAAGTAGTTTAAAACTGTTTGTCCGGGCTGTGTTTAAAACAACTGGGTGGGTAAAGATGTTAAGTTTGGCACTAGCGGGCTTTGAGCTAACGGGTCCCAAACTACCAGGAACAAGGAAGCAACACTGGGCTAACAGAGGCCACCTTTGACTCATTTTTATAACACCTGCCACCCCCGGATTGCCCCCCAGGGCAGGGATGCCAGACCTTTGCTCGTTCTGTCCGCACGCAGCCAGACAATGCAGCGGGCACTGTGAAGAGGGTGCCTGCCTGGACTGTCGGGGGGGCCATCCGCTGCAGTCCCAGCTCTCGCTGCAGCTGGTGATGCCTTAGAGCAGGAAGGTGGTGCTGGACTTCCTGGGCGAGGACTAGTATTGGAGCCTTGCAGCCGATGTTGATGGCTGATCTGGATCAACCCAGGATTTTGTATGTTTGGGATTCTCAAAATAAATTCACTATTCATGGCCAGTCACAATTCGATGCAAAAGAGACTTTTGTGCCATTGAAGCAACATTTTATTGATGACTTTTCGGTTTTCCATTTGTCTTTTTTTTTTTTTTTTTAATATTTTATTGATTTTTTTTTACAGAGAGGAAGGGAGAGGAATAGGAAGTCAGAAACATCTGATTAGCTGCCTCTTGCACACCCCCTACTGGGGATGTGCCTGCAACCAAGGTACATGCCCTTGACCGGAATCAAAACTGGGACCTTTCAGTCTGCAGGCTGATGCTCTATCCACTGAGCCAATCCGGTTTTGGTCCCATTTGTCTTTCTTGATGTGGCACCTATTTTCCTTTCTTTAAAATCTTTCCCATTGCTTGTAAACCATCAGAAATCGTTTGCTGAGCAACGTTTAATCTTTCTGCAAGTTGTTTTTGAGTTTGACACCCATCTTCATCCAATAATGCTGGTATTTGTTGGTCTTCAAACTTTTTTGGTTGACCTGGACGTTCTTTGCCTTTCACATCGAAATCATCACTTTTAAAGTGTTTAAACCAGCGTTCACAACTATCTTGAGATGGAGTATGTTCACCATAAGCTTCCTGAAGTATTCAGCAGCACTTTTCTTCAAAATGAAGTAATGAATTAAAACTTCCTGCAAATGCTCTCTTTTTTTGGCACGAAATTCAACATTTTTAAGTGTAAAAATATCTGTGATGTTAACACCTTCAGCAAATTTGACATATGAAGTTTTGAAGCTTGTTGTCAATACAACAAAACAGCATACATATCAAATCGCATATATATCAACATATGTGTGACTCCATTTATTGAGAAAAAAATCTGCATTATTAACCGGTATGCACAGTGATGGGCAAACTCATTAGTCAGCAGAGCCAAATGTCAACAGTACAGTGATTGAAAGTCCTTTTGAGAGCCAAATTTTTTAGACTTCTTCTAACGCCACTTCAAAATAGATTCACCCAGGCCGTGGTATTTTGTGGAAGAGCCACACTCAAGGGGCCAAAGAGCCGCATGTAGTTTGCGAGCCGCAGTTTGCCGACCACTGGCCTAGTACAACTACTGGTCCGCAATGTGTAACATGTCGGAAACTCCATTTCCTGGGCTGTCAAATAGAGGTCATTATAGACCCGACCTTTCTGGTGGCCCTGAGGATTAGATGAAGTGGCACACATTTCACCAGACAGGGAGGGGTCCAGCTTCCTGCCGCCCGATACCTGGCCTCTGTCATAGATGGTGGGACCACTTTGCCTCATCATTCAGAATCAGTAGGGTCCCCCAGTGGACCAGGAAGGCGGAGGGTGCCCGGGTGTGTGGCCCGCAGACCTTTTAACTATAACCAAGTCCCCCTTCGTACTCGAAAGTCCCGGCCGGCCCGTTTCCGGCCAGCCTCACAGCTTTGCTGGCCTTGCCCTGCAGATGGACCGCGTGGAGCACCAAGGCGAGCTGCAGACCGACAGGATGATGAGGGCGGCCGCCAAGGACGTGCACCGGCTCCGAGGCCAGAGCTGCAAGGAGCCCCCCGAAGTGCAGTCTTTCAGGTAAGCAAGCACGTGGGTGCCCGGCCAGCCGCCCGCCCACCCCTCCCTATCCCTGTCCCTGTCCCTGTCCCTGTCCCTGTCCCACCGCCGGCCCAGCTCGGTCGCCTGCTCCCTGCCCCACGGACCTCGCTCTCTCGCCGTCACGGATGCTCGGCCCCCGCCCGGCCAACCCTGGAGGTCTGTGTGCTGCCCGACAGCTCGGGCTGAATTGTCAGTTCCTCTTGTTTCATGTGTGAGCCACCCGCTCCGCCTCCCCTCTCCGCGTTCCCGTCGCCAGTGACTGCTGATGGATGGCGGAGGATGGGGCGCCGGGGCCCCGAAGGCCACCGGCCCTGCCTGCCACCCGCCGGGACGCGCTTTCTTGCTCTCGCTGGAGGGCGCCCGGTGCCCTCTGCCCCGGCCTCCCCTCCACAGAGGGCCTCGCGTTCAGGCTTGCGACGTCCTCCCCGATCGGACGAGGGAAACGTTAAAAAAGGACTGTCATGGGCGTGACCGTGTTAGAACAGCTCAGTGTCTAACAGTTGAGAATCTAAAACAAGTGCTAGAAGTGGCCCCAAGGGCCATCTAAGCCCAGGCCCCCAGTTTTAGCTAAAGGCCTCTGGTCCTGCTAATGTCCCCTCAAGTAGGAATGATTCGGGTCCCTCCTGGAGGCATTTGGTGATTCGTGGTACTTTTTCATCTTCGCCCGCAGATTTTGTTTATTTATTTCTTTTTCTTTTTCAGAGAGAGACAGAGAGAGAGAGAGAGAGAGAGGGGGGGGGGGGGAGGGAGAGAGAGAGAGAGAGAGAGAGAAACAGCAGTGTGTGAGAGACACATCAATTGGTTGCCTCCTGCGTGTGCCCTAACCTGCAAGCCAGGGCCATAGGCTTGAGCGGGAATCGAACCAAGGACCCTTCCGTTTGGGGGCTGGTGCTCTAACTATTGAGCCACCAGCAGGGCATTTGGGGGCACGTTTGGTTGTCACACTGGCAGGAGGGGCGGGGTGGGGGCTGGGACAGGCACCAGGGGGCGGGGGCGGGGGCGGGGATGCTGTCTCACATCCTGCCACGTACAGCTCGGCTCCCGCCCCGCCCCCCCCAAGGACCGCCCCCCCCCCCCAAGGACCGCCCCGTCTGTTCAGACGAGGGCAAAGCTCCTGCCCTGACCACACGGCCCCTGTCGCAGGGAGAAGATGGCCTTCTTCACGCGGCCCCGGATGAATATCCCCACCCTCTCCGCAGACGACGTCTGAGCCCCAGAAAAGTATTTCCTCCGGCCCGGCCTGCCCCGCCGGGGACCCTGCCGCGAGCAGAGGCTGCGGGCCCCTTATTTATGTGGTGTTACATGAAGGTCCTGCGTCCCGCGTCCTCGAGCGCTCCTGTGGTTTGAAGATGAAGATTTTTTTTTTTTTTTTTTTTTTTAGTTTGGGTTCTATTAAAAAAAAAAAAAAGAAAAGAAAATACAAAAAAAAAAAAAAAAAGCACAAACCAGCATTAAAATGACAAGATTGTATAGTTTGTATATTTAGGAATGTATTTTTGAGACAGAAAATTTAAATGAACTAAAAGCAGTGTCCGGTCGCTGCTGCTCTTCTTAAAATAAAACGATCTAGATTTTTTTTTTTTTTTTTTTTTTTTTGTACAGCTCTGCCTTCTAGAGGCTTCATGCAATAAGTCAGGCACGTTCTGGGGACGGCCGCCCTCGAGGGCGGCCTGCAGACACGGCAGCACGGCTGACCGCTCCCGCCTAACCTGTTTTGTACCATATTGTACACGCACAGCCCGCGAGCGCCGGGCTCGGGGCGTCCGGATGGCCCCGGGCTGTGGCGCGTGTGGACTCGGCCGCCCGAGGTGGCGCCGGCCGCAGGCCTGCCCGCACCATCTCGGATGCCCAGTGAAGCCACCGACCGGAGTGAGGGAGGGCTTTTCATTTGATCTCCATCAATAAAGTGGCCTTTCTGAAACGGATGTCCTCTCTCTCTCTTCCCCCTGCCCCCCACGCCACCCCTCACTTCAGCTGTGTGTTCCCCTGATTTTTCACTCTCCCCTTCCCCCCGTCCCCCGTCCAGTCCGGGAGATATTTTCCTTGTTTTGGCTTGACTTGGTTGGGTCTGGTGTTTTTGCTCGCCCCTCCACTTCTTTGCTCATTCAATGAAAACGACTGTTGCGGATGATGGGAAGTCGGTCCTTCACAAGCAGCAAAACCGCTTCCTCCTTCCGTGCCCTGACATCCTCCTGGGCAACGTTCCTGCCAGTGCGTGCCACCGGCCGCCATGGCACAGCCCCGGGGCCAGCTTGTGAACACACACTCCCCCCCCCCCCCCCCCCCCCCCCGGGCCCTCGGCCTGCCGGGCCGGGCACTCGCTTTTACCCGGGCCTCCTTGTTGGGCCCAACACACCGCAGTTGGGGGGCCTGCTGGTGGAACGTGAGCAGCCCGGGCGGAGATGGCGCACCCCGTAAGAACATCACTCAAAGGATGCCCACGTACATGGCCCTCTGCAGGTCCTCGAGGACCGCCGGGGAGGTGTGATGAGGGGGTGGAGCCCTTCCCTTGGCTGCAGAGGTGTCCCCCCACCTCCCACTACGTCCCTTACCTGCCGCCGCTCCTCTGGGGAAGGTACCTCCGGCGGCATGAAATCCGTTACCCCCCCGCAGGAGGGTCCCAGCTGGGCCGGTCGGAGCCTCCCCTGCATGAGCCGCCTGGGGACGGCAGAGTAGATTTCTTGCCCGGCGGGCGTGGCCCAGTGGTTGGGTGTGGATCCACCACCAAGAGTCACTGGTTCGGTTCCGGGCCAGGGCACTTGCTCAGGCTGTGGGCTCGATCCCCACGAGGAGGCCTGCAAGAGCCAGCCGATCCATATTGATGTTTCTCTGTATCTCAAGTCAATAAACCTTTTTTAATTATTATTTTTATTATTTTTATATTTTTTTTCTATTGTTTAAAGTATTACAAATAGTGGTACATATGTTTCCTTTTTTCCCCCACTGACCTCCCCCCAGCCTCCCCTCCCCCCAGCACATGCCCTCACCTGTTCCTCACACCCCCCCCCCAAAAAAAACCCATTTTTTAAAAGAGTAGATTTCCTCTTCCCAAAGCTACCTGTAGCCTCTGGGCCAGCCCTGCAGAGAGAAGCAGGTGGAACAAGCAGGGAAAGTGGGGGGGGGGGGGGAGGGGGAGCACCTTTGGGTCTGAATTGATTGACACCAGAAGTGAACTGCATCCTCATGTATTTGTAGTCTGCCTGATGACCCGACTGGAGAGTGCCCAGTAGAAACTCGGGGGTCGTGCGGTGGGATTCATCCCCTCAGCCGCACCTTTATTTGTCCAGCACCCTGAGCCAGGGTCAGCCCCTCGCCCCCCGCGGCAGCAGCTGCTGAGAAGCAGAGCTCCGCCCGCCCTCTGGGAATGGCGAAGGCCCCGGGGAGCACATCCTCCTTCCCCAGAAGTGTGGGCCGCTGTTGCAGAATTTACCAGGCGACCGGAAGGTACACGATGAATATGGGAGATTCAGGGAAAACCCTTCAAAGTAGCACTGCTGGCTCAGGGGATTCGAAGATCCCGAGCCTGAAGCCCTTATACAATGAGCTTAATCCTTACGTATATTCCTAAGTTTCTCTGTTTCCTAGCTACTGGGCTTCTGTGGTGGCTGTCAGCCCCTCCTGAGGCAGTTGGAATGGGGACGTTAGGACGTATCCTATCTAATAAAAGAGAAACATGCAAATGGACCGTACCTTCACTACGCTGCCAGCCAATAGGAGCAATATGCAAATTAACCCCAACCAAGATGGTGGGCGGGCCCCCCTCCGCTCTAGCAGGCCAAGGCAGCTGCTGGGCTAGCGGGGGTCCGATCGCAGCCCCAGAGGCAGCAGGGGGTCCGGACCTGCGCCGCCGCCCCCAGGCCCGGCCACACCACATTAAAGCTTTTATTATTAGCATCTTAAATTAATGTGATACATTTATTTCAATTGATGAGCCTTTATCGACGCATTATTAACAAAAGTAAAATCTGCAGTTTACATTAGGGTTCATTCTTTGTGTTGAACATCTTATGGTCTAGACAAATGTACTATTAATGTTGTATCAGACAGAACAGTTTCATTGCCCTAAAGATCACCTGTGGCTCACCTATTCATTCCTCCCTGCTCTGAACCCCTGGCAGCCAGGGGGTGATCAGGCTGGCAGGCAGAAGGGGTTAGGGGCAATCAGGAAGGCAGGCAGGCAAGTAGTTGGGAGCCAGCAGTCATGGATTGCGAGATGGATGGGCAGTCAGACATCCCTTGAGGGGTCCCAGGTTGAAGATGGTGCAGGCTGGACTGAGGGACACCCGCCCCATGCATGAATTTTGTGCACTGGGCCTCTACTAATAAATGCCTGGCCTTGGTGGTGCCAATGACCCCTCACACACACACACACACACACACACACACACACACTCCAGCCAAGCTGCCAAATTCCTGGCCTGTGGCCCTGCACCCAGGAAAAGACTTGCCTAAGGAAGGGGCAGTGACTTCATTATAGGCTAACAAGTGCTCTAGGACATGAGTCACCGGCACAGATCCAGATTGCTAGTGCCCCCCCCCCCAAGGTGGCCCCCTATATTCCTCCTCACCAGGGTTGTTTCAGCTGATGGAGCAACTGTGGGGAGAGCCAGACCGCCTCTTCCAGAGGTAGAAGGCGCTGTGTCTGCCCTGGCATTGAAGTCTCTATAAACAGTCACCGGCCAAACACCGATACACACATCCTGTTGTCGAATGCAGATAAAGTCCCTCTGTGCAATCGTGCACACGTGTTCTCCAGAATCTTCAGGAAACAGAGCTTTTAGAAATGTGACCTGGCCTGCTCAGGGTCACTCGGATAATAAGTGGCCAGAGCCTGGGCTCAGTCCGCTCCTCGGACTCCCCAAGACGCGGTGTCTCAGTGCTGGTTTCTGTCTCACAGTGCTGTGGTCACGCGAGGCCCGAATTGAAGGGACTCTGAACATTCGGTTTTCAGGAATGAAACCATGAAATCCTGCGGTTTCTCTGCGTGGGGTATGGAGAAAGGGGGTGATTAGTACGCCAGCCTGAGAAAACCTCCCTGGATCTGATTGTCTCGTTCATAAAACCAATTGTTGCCTTTGGGCTACAAATATTTTAAAACCATACTTATTACATTGATTGGAGTGACGTTGATCATGATACATGAACATACAAGTTTCAGGTGTGGGTTTCTATGTAACATGATCTGTTTATTGCACTGTGTGCCCACCACCCAAAATCAAATCTGTCACCCACCCACCCCTTTTTTTTTAATTCAACTGCAAATCTTTCGCCATTGCCATTGGCCCCAGAGGTCAGCTGCATCCTGGCTGTCTGTAGTGTGCCTGTGAACCGAATCAAGAGCGCTCACAGGCAATCTTTGTGCTTCCTGCCTCTAAGAAACCACCCTCCGTGAGAATGGGGGGCTGTCTGACTTATTAATGTTGTGGGGCGACCTGCGAATGACGACCACCAGACAGTCCAATTGGAAATTTAGGAAGCCTTTATTGCGAACTCGGTCCGGGCTCAAGTCTCCACTGTCACAGCAGCGAGCAGCAAGAGCCCCGAGCCCTTACAGCAAGCACTTTTCTATCCCCAACACAGGGGGACTTGGCAGTTTGTGATTGATTCAGCTCTTCACAAAAACTCAATCACATTACGTGCAGCTATGGAAAATTTCAGTTAAACAATAGGTGACAAAATCAAAGGTGGGTACCTAAAGTTAGCTTGAAGCAATTCTGTTTGTGCAGCCTTGCGGTTACCTTAGGCAGGGTGTGCCAAAGGGGTCATTGTAAAGAAGAAGGGTAGAAGTTATGCTTGGCTAAAGCATATCAAACCACACTTCTGGCTGTGAGCCACCTGCGAGGCCCAGCTTTCCACGGCCAGGGTCTGTCCTGGCAGCGTCCTTGTGCCAGAACACTTCCAGCTTGTGTTCCAGGGCCTGGAAGAGTGTCTGGCATTTTAAGTACACAACAGATGCTTGGTGAGTACGTAAACAGATTGTAGAGTTCTGTGCCCATTTCACAGACGGGTAAACCGAAGCCTTTGAGAGACAGAAGCTGTAGGTAAGCGCCACTGGCTGCCATCCCAGCACACACAGCGGCTCGGGCCCGATTTCCCATCGTCTTTCCCCAAAAGCCCCCTCTCAGGACTGCAGCCCCGCTTCCCGCGGGTTCTCCCCGCAGTGCGTCCTGGATGCCGCCAGGGGGCAGCAGAAGCGGCGGCACCCAGTCCGTCCCGAGACTGCTGCGGGCGGGGGGATTTCCGCTTCCGGGAAGTGCTGTTTCCGCTTCCGGCTACTGGCTGCGTGAGACGCGGACAGGAGGATGGACGGGCTGGTGGCTCAGTGCTCCGCGCGGCTGCAGCAGCAGGTCGGGCCGCAGGGGCCGGAGGAAGGGCGTGGACGGGAGGGACCGGGCCCCGGCTCCCGCCCGCGCGGCAGAGAGGCAGCGGCAGAGAGGCAGGGATCGTCCCGAGCCCCTCCGCCAGCGCCCGCGGCGGGGTCCCGGAGGCGAACCCCCTCCCAGGGCTGGGAGAGAAAGAACCCGTCGTCCCAGGGCCCGCCCTCGCGTGCACCCTCGACCTCCCAGCCAGCACCTCCTGTTGGGCTGGAGCCTGGCGAGTTCATCACAGCCGCCCCTCGGGGTCCCCCCCCTTCCCCCGCGCACACAAGTGGCCCTAGGGGTTGCGGGGGGCGGGCCCGGGGGGAAGGGGGATGACAGAGGAGCCGTGGGCCCGGGGCTGCAGCTCAGCCTCCGTTCTCTCCGCGATGCATGAGCAGGAGGAATTCTAAGAAGCCCAGGGAAGGGCTCATCAAACGGGACTTTGCCCGCTGCCTGCACAGTCACAGGCTTAAAGTAAAAGCGAAAGTTGGGCAGTTCCGGGAGCTTGGATGCCCGGATAGGGAGGGGGGGGGGTGGAAGGAAAGCAAAAGTAGTTTAAGTGAATGCCACGTCCAGGGAACTGGTTTATAGCCCTCCCTCCGCCGTTCCCAAAGCTCACACTGGTCAAGTGAACGGGCAAGTCGGCTGCTCTGGGCACAGGTTCGTGGTCAGGGCGGGGGTGTAAGTGCTTCTTCCCTGGCGGTGGTAAGAAACGTAGATATAATTTCTGAAGTGTTTAGCCCAGCACCCGGAAGGTAATTATGCTTATTTAGACCAACTGTGTTTTTTTGCGGGAGGTTGGGGGGGGGGGGGGGTCAGGTGTAATTATGTCCTGGTACACATTCTTCAATTTCAAGGGACATCTCTCTCCCTCGGTAACAGCAATTAGATTGGAAGCTTTACTTCCTTGTGAATTGGCATGTGTTTGATTTTAGAGAGTAGCGTAAAAAGCCTGGTCTGGGATCTAAGACACCGGAAAGAAAGGGGAGAGGGGGGAACAGGAAGATCATTTTATCCCAGAAAAGGCAAAAGACAAACACTTGGGCCGAAGAAGGAAACCTGGGATCTGAGGCTTAACCCATTGTGTGCTTAGCACTTTTGTTTTCCTTTTCACAACACACTTTCCCATATTGCCGAGGACAAGAATGCCATCGAAGAGCTTGAGGAGGGAAAGTCCTCCGTCCCCATCGCCTCTGGTCCCCATCGCCTCTGGTCCCCATCGCCTCTGCCATGTCCGGTGGAGAGGGGAGAGGAGGAAGAGAGTTTATGGTCCAGTTTGTTACATCTTGGAGGCCATCCGTCATACGGTACCGAACGAGGTGCCTTTTCTTTTACAGGAAAGGGAGATCCAGTCTCTGACTGCTGAAATTGATCGGCTGAAAAACAGTGGCTGTTTAGGAGCTTCTCCAACTTTGGAGCAGTTGCAGGAAGAAAATTTAAAATTAAAGTATCGACTGAATATCCTTCGGAAGGTGAGTTCCCCCGGTTCTGGTTTCATCCTGCAGTTTGAATTATTGCCTCTCTTTAGTGTGGACAAGGGAGGGAAGAAACCCCGCTCCTCCCTGCCATAGACAGGTTAGGGTGAGCCGCTGGTGCGAGGAAGGGAGAAGTCGGGGCTGCACCGCCCTCCAGGGCTCTTAGAAGTGTGTCGTCATACTGAATGTTTGGCCAGCTTCAACGTAAGGTTGAGACTTTTTTCTTTTTAAGACATTTTTTTTTAATGTGTATTTACTGATTTCAGAGAGGAAAGGAGAGGGGGGAGAGCTATAGAAAAATCAGTGATGAGAGAGAATCGTAGATTGGCTGCCTCCTGGCCCCCCACAACCTGGGCATGTGCCCTTGTCTGGAATTGAACTTGGGACCCTTCAGTCTGCAGGACAACACTCTCCACTCCAGCTAGGGCAAGACGTTATTTTTTTAAACAGTTTATGGCTGTGCCTTTTTTAGCAGAATGCTTTTTGAATTTTAAGTAAGGGCCTCAATCAATGGGAAATGTTTCAAAATATATCCCCAGTCCGCTTCTGCCCCAAGTTGGTTATTTACTATTTTATTTCATTTTTCTTAATATATTTTATTGATTTTTCTCGGAGAGCAAGGGAGAAGGACAGAGAATTAGAAACATTGATGAGAGAGAAACCTCAATCAGCTGCCTCTTGTGCACTCCCCACTGGGGATATACCCACAACCAAGATACATTGCCCTTGACCGGAATTGAACCTGGGACCCTTCGGTCCGCAGGCCGAAGCTCTATCCACTGAGCCAAACAGGCCGGGGCTATTTTATTTTTACATTTTATAGTGTCATAGTGGTTGGGTTCCTTTTTCACTTACTATTTCCTAACAATTTTTTCCCATAAAGCTTGTGCTGTATTTATTATTTAACGACCTCACAATCTAATAGTGTCTTTATCAGTTTCGTCAAAAAATTGAGCTTGCTTCTGTGGGGTTTACTCTCTTGGCCTGCCTTTTGGGTCTGCCGAGCACACACGCTGGGGGAGGACCTTCCTCCCAGGCTCGTTCTCCTGTCTGTGTGTGCTCTCAGCCGGGCTGTTGGGCCCTGTCTTTTTCCCAAGTCATCTCATTCATTCATCGCGGGCTCTGCCTGCCCTACTCCCATGAAATCTTTTACTGCCTCTGTGTGTTCTGCTCTGCTTCACACAGCTTTGTCTTTCAGTCTTCTAAAATCGCAAAATTCCTTTTCCATGGAATCTTCTCCCAAATACCTGACCTTTCTGATTACCTCATTCTTTCCCACACGTACTTATACTCATTTCTCTGTTGTTTTGTTCTGTTTTTCAGTTCAGAAGTGTTATTAAGTGTCTGATAGGTGCTCATGGCCGTGTAAAAGACACCAAGGACGGGCAGGGTATTCTGTATTCTAACACACATGTCCCTGATACAGATTAGCTCTAGTGTGTGAGGACGAGAATCCTGCCAGTGTCCTGTGGGCGGCACGTGGCTCTTGCGCAGCTGCTTTGCTCTGCTGAGTAACAGCTCCTGAGCTGAACATAAGGCGCACAATGAAAACAGCAAGCCACAGAAGGAAAACAGTACCGTGTGGGACGCCCATTCACCCCACCTTACATTCCTGAGCGCTCTGGCCATGGGCTCTGACTTAGAAACACTTACTACATGGTTTATCTCAGCGGAATGTTATCCTTGTTTTCATTAACTCCGCTTCAGCTCTTCCTTATCCCCTTTCCGTTAAGCTGTCTTTAAGATGAAGTCTCATGTTTTTTTAAAAAATGTGTTTTTTATTGATTTCAGAGAAGAAGGGAGAGGGGGAAAGAGAGAGAGGAACATTGATCGGCCGCCTCCTGCACACCCCCTACAGGAGACCAAGCCCACAGCCCAGGCGTGAGTCCTGCCTGGGAATTGAACCGCGACCTCCTGGTTCATGGGTCGATGCTCAGCCAGTGAGCGACACAGGGTCGGCTCAGCTCTTGACACAGTGCTTCTCCAATCACGGCTTTTATTATTCTTGCCATTGTTACTGCCATCATTGACATTTTGATTAACATACAATTGTGACTAGTGTGTGGGCAACATTTTTATTTGTATTCCATTGGAAGCATATAAGT
The DNA here is from genome assembly GCA_027563665.1 of Antrozous pallidus. NCBI lineage: Eukaryota > Metazoa > Chordata > Mammalia > Chiroptera > Vespertilionidae > Antrozous > Antrozous pallidus. Next base: position 8,173,905 of record CM050516.1, on the reverse strand, counting down.
TCAGCCACCATTTTTTTACCTGTTGCATGGCAAATACAGTGCTAGGTGTCAGGGATGGAGCCGTGAATCATTGTTTTTCCTGCCTCCGGGAGTCTGGTAGTGGAGACACACAGTTCTGAGAAGGTGTGATAAGTGTAGTAATAGAGGTAACTAATTACATACCATCCTCAATGAAGGTATCCTGCTTCACAGAAAATGAGAACTCGGAGGTAGGAGTATTCCAGCGTGGGGTTATTTAACAGTAAGACAAAACGGTCTGTTTTTCTGATACTTAGATATTACCTATCATTTCATGCGTGGAAGAGGTCGACATTTTAATTAAGAGAAAACATGAATACCTTTTATTACTACTATTATTTTCTCATTACAGTTTACAATTCAGTATTATTTTGTGTTAGTTTCAGGTGTACAGCATATTGGTTAGATAATCATATACTTTACAAAGTTTTTTTTTTTACTTGTTTTTGTCCATAGAGTTTTTACTTCCAGCATTTAATATATGTCAGATTTTATACTATTTTTTCAGAATTGTAGAAAAGTTAAGGAGAAGATTGGGTCAGCTCATTGTACTCCCTTCTTTCAGTTTCTGTTCTGATAAAAATAGCTACAGAAAGAGAACCTGGGGCATTTCCTGTTTCTGTCTTACACGTTCCGTGGGATACTCTTGTCCTTCCCTAGCATACCCCAGATCAGAGAGCATCGTATTGTGAGTGTTTGGTCTTCTAAAGATATTTGAAGGCTTCTCAATATATTTAGGAAAATTTTATATGATAATTTAATACCTTATTGACATATTTTCATTCTTCTTTTTTTTTTTAATCCCCAGAGTCTTCAAGCAGAAAGGAACAGACCAACTAAAAATATGATTAACATCAATCGCCGCCTACAAGAGGTCTTTGGCTGTGCCATTAAGGCTGCGTATCCAGATTTGGAAAACCCGCCTCTCCTAGTGACTCCAAGTCAGCAGCCCAAGTTTGGGGACTATCAGTGTAACAGTGCGATGGGTATCTCTCAGGTGAGGGCATTGTGATGGGGCGCTCTGGGTGACGTGATTTCCTTACACGTTAGCCTCCTCGTTACCTTCTGTACAAGTAATAGCAAATTTTTGTTTCTTCAACGAAAATAACATTTCCCACAATTCTGAACAACTTGAGAAAAGGAATTTTTTTTTTTTTACTTTTTAAAAAGCACAGATTTGAATATTCAATTAAATTTTATAAGGATTCCCAATATTTAAGGGCAGTAGTAGATACTGTTCTGTTTTTGTACGCCCCTCCTGGTGCAGCCAGGGTTGCTGTGTGTGTTGGTGGGTGTTAGAAGGTGAGAGAGTGCAAGTGAGCCATTTACCGTCCAGCGTTTCCATCTAGTGTTTGATGCAACTGTGGTGGCTTTGAGGTGGGCTGATGGGTTTCATTTCCGGTCAGAATTCCCTATTTTTACCAGCTACCTTGTCTGATATGTTTGTGGTTAATTGCCCAACTTTGGGACTTTCTGCTTTCCTTTCTTTGTGGAATAGAAAGGGTTCAGGTCAAGAGTTCAGATCGCCCCACCCCCTCCAATAATGTGTGCCTTCATTGGGGTCAGGTTTATAAGGGTTGTTGTTATCAGCCACGTCTGCATATGGGACACTCGTGATTTGAAAATTAGAAATGTAAATATCTTGGAAACAGGGTGCTAACTGAAGTCTTTGTACAAATGTCACAGAGCTGCTGTGCGGCAGCTCATCCTGAAGTGGAGATCACATGGTTTGGCACTTCGTATCCCTCCTGAGGCCGCTGATGCTCAGTGCTTTAATCTGTCCATGTACAAGGCCATGGGATTTCTCCACTTCTGCCTTTTGACTGGTCTGTGTCAAATGCATCTAATGCTTTGTCAGTTCTGCATTTCTGACTAACTTGCTGAAACCAGTTGTATAATGAATCGTTTTGTATTGTAGATGCTCAAAACCAAGGAACAGAGAGTTAATCCAAGAGAAATTGCCGAAAACATTACCAAACACCTCCCAGACAATGAATGTATTGACAAAGTTGAAATTGCTGGTCCTGGTATGACAATGTTACCCTTCTTAAGTGGTTGTATTGATGCTGGGCCCTCTTTGGAATAAAAATGAAAACCATTGTTAAATGTAAATGTAGGGTTAAGACTTGATTACTGAACAAGATGGTGAAAGCACCTTGGATTGAGAGTTAGGAAACTGAGGTTTTAGCCTAGACTTAGCTGCCTGATCTTAGGTGAAGTTCCTTTCCCTCTCTGTGATTCAGTTTTTCTTCACAGAAACACAGGTAATGGCAGATAAGCCTATGGCTAAAGACTGAATATTTTTTGTAATGAGGTGAACAAATCATTTGCTGAGAGTGAAGGGGCCCTGAATTAAGTCGGCTCTCAGGAGAGTGGTCAGGTCTGGAGTAAGTGCCGAGACAGAGAGCTGACAAGGGGCCTCAAGCCAAGGCCCCAGGTGGTACTGGCGTCCTGAAGAGTTTTGCCAAAGCCAGATTAGCGCTGTGAGCCAGCATAAGTGAAATCAAGGGGGTCTTTGGGAGAAAGCAGTTCTTAAAGATAGGAGGCTCTCTGATTTTTTTTTCCTCTCTGCTGTTCATTAGGTTTTATTAACGTCCACTTAAGAAAGAACTTTATATCAAAACAGTTGACCAGTCTCCTAGTGAATGGTGTTCAACTACCTGCCCTTGGAGAGAACAAAAAGGTATATGAACAAGTTCTAGTTGATACAGTAATGTAATGCTTCAGACTGTATGAAAAGTGCTATAACTGGGGATGGCTTTCCTCATATTGAGATTTAATCATTAATATGGGAGATCATGAACATAACTACAGTGGAGCCTTTTTCCTGGATCTTGCTTGTTACATGACCTTTCACTTTATTTCATAAGGCATTTGAAGTAGCCAGCTGGTGTTTTTGAGGCGTTGCTGAAACAAAGCATAGATAATTTGTATAAGCGAATTTGATTCTTTTTCAATTAATTATGGACAGCTAAATTCATCAGAACAACTTAACACAGTTGAAGTGCAAGCCAAGCTATTATTTAAGTCTGAGTTTGTTATTACATATTACTAATGATTGTGTTAGCAGAATAAAATGTTTCTGCCCCATTTAAAAATTTATTTTTATTGAATGTATTTGATATAGGACATTGTGCAGATTGTAATGTGTAGGTGTTACTTTGATTTATTTATATGTTGTGATGTGATTGCCTCTTTACCTGCATTTATCACATTACATAATTGTAGTACAACATTGTTACCTATAAAAATTTCCCTTTTTATTTTCCATTCCAGGTTGTAGTTGACTTCTCCTCTCCCAACATAGCCAAAGAGATGCACGTAGGCCATCTCAGGTCAACCATCATAGGAGAGAGCATGTGCCGCCTCTTTGAATTTGCAGGATATGATGTGCTAAGGTATATACTCCTGTCTTCCGAGCGTTCTATAGAAAATGACAATGTCATTTGAAAAAGAATCTTTGATTTTATCAGTGTTTCGTGAGAGTGGTTCTGCTTTTAATCATCAGTAGGCTTTTTAAAAAATTATGTCCTGGGCCTCTCTTCTGAACTAATAACTGAGGGTGGAACCAAGGAAAAGGTACCCCCTGGCCTGTTCATCCCAGTCTTTCTTGAGTGCCATATAGTAGGGGTTTATATTCTAATACGGGGAGAGGTAGGCAAGGGACTTGCAGGCTATCACAGGAGATTTGGGTTTTATTCTTACATGTAACAGGAAGCCCCTGGAGAGTCTTAATTAGTAGAACCAAATATAGACATACTTTGGAGATACTGCATGTTCAATTCCAGACCATCACAGTAGAGCCAAGTGCCACAGTAAAGCTATTCATAATCTTTCTGCGGGTGGAAGGTCTTGCCTTTGATTTTTTAAAAATGCAACTTTGCCCTAGCCAGTTTGGCTCAGTGTCTCAGCCCACAGACTGAAGGGTCATGGGTTCGATTCTGGTCAAGGGCATATACCTTGGTTTCAGGCCCGATCCCAGGCAACCAATCTGTCTAATGTTGATGTTTCTGTCTGTGTCTCTCCCCCTCCCTTTCACTCTCTTAAAAAAAAAAAAAAATCTGTGTGTATAAAAGCCTTAGTGTCCCTGATGACTGAAGGACTGGCCACTACCATGCGCACTGGTCGCTGTGATGGGCACTCACAGTGGGCGCGCCACTCGGCCAGAAGCCAGGCTATGGCTGGCCACGGTGGCAGGAGCCTCTCCCGCCTCCGGGCAGTGCTAAGGAGCATGGAGCCAAGCAGTAAGCAGCAAGCAGGCAGTGGTACGGAGTGAGGGGTCCCAGATTGTGAGAGGCATATCCAGCTGCCAGATGTCTGACTACAGGGATCAGGCATAAACTGGCAGTTGGGCATCCCCCCTAGGGGTCCAGGATTTCAAGAGGGCATAGGCCAAGCTAAGGGACCGCAGCCCCCCATACACACAACACTCCCCATGCACGAATTTCGTGCACTAGGCCTCTCGTAAGTAAATAAAAAATGCAACTTCTGTGATGTGCAATAAAGCATGACACAATAAAGTGAGGTGTGTATCTAATCTACTTAAATATTCCTCTGGCTTCCGTGAAGAAGCCAGGCAAAGAAGGGGTTACTACGGTAATAAGAAGGCTATTGTAATAATCCAGTTAAGACCTGATGTGGTGGTTTGAAACTAGTTAAAAGCAGTGAGAGATGAAAATGGTTGGGTTGGCATATGTTTTGAAGAATTTTGTCCATTGACATTTGAGAACCACTGGTACAAATTACACTGAGATAATTGGTTAAAAAAAGTTGAATTTTCATAGAATTATAATGACCAACATTGGCTCAACTATCATTGTCCTAACTACACAATAAGCAGATCACAGTCCATTGGTAGAGACTTCATTCATTCAGCAAATCCTGGAGACCTGTTGTATGCAGTCTGTGTTACTGGGTATAGAGGCACCTAAACATTAATGTTTCTCATTTCAAAATTATTCTATGTCCTTTGGTATCAGATTAAACCATATAGGAGATTGGGGAACCCAGTTTGGCATGCTCATCGCTCATCTGCAAGATAAATTTCCAGACTACCTAACAGTTTCACCTCCTATTGGGGATCTGCAGGCCTTTTATAAGGTTTGATATCATTTATTGTTACATTTGTGTGTTTACCATTCCTCATAATTATTCATTTTCCTTAGTTTAGAATGGTATTTGAAGCTGTTGTGGATCTAAATAAAAGTTGCTAACCTCCCTACCCCTTAACACATTCTTTGCTATTGTATTGGTGTGTGCTAAAAAATGAAATTTTTCCACTTTACCTATTACTAAGTGAATTTAGGAATTTGTTAACCAAAATACATTTTAGTATTTAAAATGTTTTTAACGTTGTTTTCTTAGTTTTATGTATTTTAAAATGTTACTAAGTATATGGAAGAAGTTTTTAGGTTTTTTTATTTCTTTTTTAAATATATCTTTATTGATTTCAGAGATGAAGGGAAAGGGAAAGAGAGATAGAAACATCAGTGATGGGAGAGAATCATTGATTGGCTGCCTCCTGTATGTCCCTACCGGGGATCAAGCCTGCAACCCAGGCCTGTGCCCTTGACAGAAATCGAACCTGGGATGCTCTGTCCACTGAGCCAAACCAGCTAGGGCCGGAAGAACAGTTTTTCAAAGACAAGGTTACTGCCCTGGTCTGTGTGGCTTGGTTGGGCATCATGTACTAAGAACTTGCTGTTTTGATTCCCCGTTGGGGCCCAGGCCTGGGCTGTGGGCTCGGTCACCAGTAGGGTGTATGCAGGAGGCAGCCAACTTAACGTCTCTCTCTCTCTCTAAAAACAACTTTTAAAAAACAAAACTTTTTTAAAAAAAAATTTACCATAAATCCTACTTTTAAATCAATCACTGTGGTCAACCTTTAATATTTTGACTTGTCCGTAAATTTATTACATTATTTGTGATCTGTGTATCTAAAAGCCTGAGAGACAGACCAAAGGACAGGCTGGTAGCTGTGATGTGCATTGACCACCAGGGGGCAGACACTCAACACAGGAGCTGCCCCTGGTGGCCAGTGTGATCCCACAGCCAACCTTCCCCTCCACCTCTGCCAGCCAAGGGACCCCACCTGTGCACAAATTTGTGTGCCAGGCCTCTAGTTAATAGTATAATTTTGTATTATACTTAACGTTTTATTATAAACTCATGTTACTTTATGATATGACTGCATGTTATTGGGTTGGATTAGTGTATGAGTTTATGTTAATCTGTTGATTTTTCCCCTCCATCTGGAGGGGGGGCCTCTTACCTCTTCAGTGAATAACTTTGTACATGTAGGTTTTTTTCTTCTTAAAATTATTTCCTTATCTTCCCACGAATAGGATTATTACATTAAAAAGTAAACATTTGTGGGCTTTCTGTTGTTTGTGTTGGTTTTGTCCTTCAGTAAATATTTTCTAATTGAAAACAACCAAAATGTTTACTGATACACTACAGGTAAAACAGCTGATGTTATAATTACCTGTTGGAATTCTGTGCTCTGAATAATGAGGCAAGTCTATTAATGCAAGAAAATGTTCATACTGCTAAAATTTCACTACTGTAAAAGAAAAGGTCCTGTATTTCCCGTTTTTGTTAAAACATGTAGGTGTGTATTTGCAAAGAAATGTCTAGAATTATATACCAAAGTTTTGTTATTACTGGTTGGTTTGGGGTGGATTTAACTATATGTATTTTTTCTTTACAGTTAGCATGTGTTGCTTTCAAAATTAAAACAGTGAAAATAGTTTTCAATTTTTAAAAATATGCAGGTCCTAACTGGTTTGGCTCAGTGGATAGAGTGTTGGCCCACAGACTGAATGGATCTGGGTTCGATTCCAGTCAAGGGCACATGCCCAGATTATTGGCTTGATCCCCAGTAGGGGACATGCAGGAGGCAGCTGATCAATGATTCTCTGTCATGACTGATGTTTCTCACTCTATCGCTCCCTCTCCCTTCCTCTGAAATCAACTTAAAAATATATATGTCAGGACCACATCTAAATGGAAAATAGAGTCCAGTAAAGTACCTGCTGGCTATTCTTTATTGTTCCACTGGAGCACAAAGCATTGGTGTGAGTAGGCTTTTGCGGACTAGAAAAGTGTAGAGGTAGTACCCTGGTGAGAATTTTATATTTTCAAGTAAAAGGGTTTCAAAAGCAGTCTGACAGGTTTGTTTGTAACAGTATTCTTTTTAAAATATATTTTATTGACTTTTACAGAGAGGAAAATTCTCATCAGGGTACCACCTCTAAACTTTCACAGAGCGGAAGGGAGAGGGATAGAGAGTCTGAAACATCGATGAGAGAGAATCAGCTGCCTCCTGCTCACCCCCTGCTGGCGATGTGCCTGAAAACCAAGGTACATGCCCTTGATCGGAATCGAACCCGAGACCCTTTGGTCTGCAGGCCGACGCTCTATCCACTGAGTCAAACCGGTTTCGGCTGTAACAATATTCTTGAATACTGAGATAGACCACTTGTTCTGGTGTCCTAACTTTCCACTTCCTCACTCTTTGGCTTTTTGGTGGTTTTTTGTTTGTTTGTTTGTTTGTTTGTTTGTTTTAGAAATGAACAAATGCTTAATCTAGAATACGGAGTTGGCTCTTTTTTTAAACCTTACTTTTCTTTATTTAAATACAGGAATCCAAAAAGAGATTTGATACTGAGGAGGAATTTAAGAAGCGAGCGTACCAGTGTGTAGTTCTGCTCCAGAGTAAAGATCCAGATATCATAAAAGGTTGGAAGCTTATCTGTGATGTCTCCCGCCAAGGTGAGTTTCTAGACTTTGTTCATTCACTTAGTAAGGACTGCTGCATGTCGTTTCCTTGAGTCTTTATGTTGTAGAGGGAACACCAGTGAATGACCACTGGAGCAAATTAAAATTTAGGAAGCCTTTATTAGCCGGCCGGTGATTGCTCTGCCATTGTCCATGCAGGAAGTCCAGAGAGCAGTCCCGACCCTTTGTGCAGAACCTCTTTTAAGCACATTAACCACATCCTGTTTTTGTAGAGCAAGCAACCCAAGATAAAACAGTTTTCCCAAGCAACGTCAGGGTCATGCCATTGATGACCATGTTATTTACAGGGTCATCCTGTTCTTCAGAAAGCTGGCATTGTTCTGTGAAAGAAGGCCTACGTGCTGGGAAGGGCCATGAGATCGTATCTCAAGGCCTGGCCTGATGCCAGCACAGACAACTCTGTCGGGCATAGCCCACAGCCTCTCTGGAGTGGGAATAGTGCTCAGAAATCCCCCCTCTCTAATACTCACTCAGATTTTATCTTAAATGACATGTTAAGCTCTCAAGGCCTGGCAAATAGACTTTTAAAGCAAGTTTATTAAGATAAGCAGGTAGAAAATTTAACTTTCTCAGAAATCAGAAAAAATTGATTAGGAAAGAAAGTGAAAAGAAAAAGACCCCTATTCACGTAGCAACCAAAGCTATATGACACGTGGGAGTAAATTTATGCAGAGATGTGTAGGACTGAAACGAAGAGAAATACACAGCAGATGTAATAGAATGTTTGAATAGAGTATCATGCAAAGTCCCACCTTTGTCATTTTAAGACAATTTCAGGTTTTCAAACTTGACAAAGTAATTGTAAAGGTCACTCTGAGGAATAAATAAGCAACAATAGCCAGTAAACCTTTAAAAAGGAAGTCCAGTGATGGCTGTTTTATAGTACTAGGTAATAAAATGTTTTTTTATATGTTTCTGTTAGTAATACTGTGTCACAGACGTTAAATGGTACAAATTAGGAAGAGCTAAAAGGAAATTGAGTGAATATTTGATCTTCAAGTAGGAAAGGCCTTTCTTTATTTTGTTATTTGAATTTTAAAAATAAAAAATATTTAAATTACACAATAAGTACATATTCTTTGTAGAAAAAATGTAAATATGGACAGGGGAAAAACTTACAGTCCCACCCTCTGTTAATATTTTGATGTGTACCTTATTATATTCTTGCCACATTTTCAAAATGGCAGTATGTAAATATGTTCTATATCATACATTTTTAAATATAATTTTCTTCCTTCCAAATGGTTTAATTAAACAATATAGTTATTTTACTGTAAGATGCATGTTTTCTCTTTGTTTAAATTCTTAACCATTTTCTTCATTTGGTGACTTTTTCCCCTAGAGTTTAATAAAATCTACGATGCATTGGACATCTCTTTAATAGAGAGGGGGGAGTCCTTCTATCAAGATAGGATGAATGATGTTGTAAAGGAATTTGAAGATAAAGGTAGGTGCTCCTTTGTTATTTTAACTGATTATGAAAATTTTCAGGCAAAGGCTGAAGTGGAGAGACTATTATAGTGCCCCCTCCCCCCCATACTCCATGTACTTATTACCCAACCTCAACAATTATGAATACAGGACAACCTCGTTATGTCTGTTCACTGCTTACATCAGCTAATTTCACTCGTCACTAATTTGGTATGTGTCTACTAGTAAATGAACAGGCTCTTCCTCCCACTCCAAAATCACAGTACCATTATCACTCCATGAAAATTAATGATGATTTCTTATATTATTAAGTGGTTCATCAGAGGGTAAATATCCCACATTGATTCATAATCTATTTAAATCATGAAGTGTTGTGTTTTTCTTTTTCAGAATCTGAACATTACATTTGTTTAAAATATATCTTAAGTTCTGTAAATCCATGGGTATCTCTTCTCTTCCTCCTTTTTATTTCCTTTTGTTGTTGGAAGAAATTGAGCCATTTTTTACAGAATTTCCCAAAGGGTGCTATTTAACATAACTCCCCTCTTTTTTAAAAAGAGGCCTGATTAAATTCTGGTTTGTGTTTTCCTTCCTTATTTTGCCTTTCGTTTGCAAGAACGTAAACAATGTCTGGTTGACTCTTTTTGTGATACTAAGATGGATTTAGTGGTTCAGGTGTTGTCACCTGATCTGTCTTTAAATTTTCCCACTGGACTTTCCGCAGTGGTTTTAGGAGCTATTGATGAGGATGGCTTTGATCCATGACTTTATTAGAGGTTGGAAAGTGGTGGGATCCTGTCATTCCTTCGTTACCTGCAATTTCTCGTGTGCAGAACTTTGTCACATCATTTTGGTTACTCTGATGTACAGTTTATATAAGACAGTAAAATGCTTGATTTTATTTTTATCAATTTTCAGAATAACAAATTAGTTTCTTAGCCTCTCCAGATATGACAATTGAGTTGTTCCTAGCATTATTATAAATGAGGTTTAATACATATTTTTCAGTCACTGCTTTATTATTTTTTGTAATGCTCAAATTATTCCATTTTTGGCTAATGGATTTTAGAGAGAGAGAAACATCAACTGTCTCCCTTACCCACCCCAACTGGGGATCGAACCCACAACCTGGATATGTACCCTGTCCAGAAATTGAACTATCAACCTGTCAGTGCATGGGACAACGCTCAACCAACAGCCACACTGCCCAGGGTGGAATCATACTTTTAATTTTTATCTATTGACTGATTGATTTTAGAGAGAAAGAGAAAGATTGATTTCTTGTTTCACTTATTTATGCATTCATTGATTGCCCAGGGATAGAACCTGTAACCTTGGCGTATCAGGACAATGCTCTCACCAGTGGAGCTACCCGGCCAGGGCTGGAACCATACTTTTAGCATAAAATTTTAGCTCAGTTGGTTAGAGTGGTACTGATATACCAAGGTTGCTGGTTTGATTGCCTGTGAGAGCAAATACAAAAATCAACCAATGAATGTTTAAGTGGAACAACAAACTGATGTTTCTCTCTCAAAAAAAGAAAGAAAAAGATAAAAATTTAAAGACTCTTTAAAGATGAGAAAAGAGGCACAGAGAAGGTAGTAACTTACTTAGTCACATGGCCAATCCTATCTAATAAAAGAGTAATATGCAAATTGACCATACCTCCAATCAAGCCAATCAGGAGTGATATGCAAATTAACACCCAACCAAGATGGCTGCTGCCCAAGGCCAGATAAAGCCTCTTAGAGAGCCAGGGGGTGGCGGAGCCAGCCAATAAGATCAGCCCCATGGCAGGGTGATCGCTGGGTTCCCAAGGACAGAAAAAGCCTCTGGCAGGCCGGGGAGCCAGGACGGAGCCAGCCAGCCAGCGAGATCGGCCCCATGGCAGGGCAATCACTGGGGTCCCCTGGCCGAGGTCCCCTGCCCAAGGATGAAAGCCTTGGCCGAGCTGTCAGTAGGACATCCCCTGAGGGCTCCCAGTATATGAGGGGGCAGGTTGGGCTGAGGGACCACCCACTCCCAATGCATGAATTTTGTGCACCAGGCCCCTAGTCCTAAACTGACCCTCAGGCCCTCATAAGATGGCCGCCCCCATGTGGTCAAAGATGGCAGGGGAGGGTAGTTGTGGAGGACCAGGCCAGCAGGGAAGGGCAGTTAGGGGCAACCAGGTTGGCAGGGGAGGGCAGTTGGGGGTTACCAAGCCAGCAGGGGAGGGCTATTGGGGGCCAGCAGGAGAGCAGTTAGGCATCGATCAGACTGGCAGGCAGGCAAGTGGTTGGGAGCCAGCAGTTATTGATTGTGAGAGGGATCCCAGATTGGAGAGGGTGCAGGCTGGGCTGAGGGACCACCCCCATCTACCCCATGCATGAATTTGTGCACCTGGCCTCTAGTAAGTGATAAGTATGAGATTTACACTGAGGCAGTTTTTAGCCACCATTTTATACTGCCTTTATTTTACCAAGCATCAGTTTCTTAAACCTTTAAAAACAAAAATTATAGTATTTATTGCACATGAGACTTAGCATAGTATTTGGCACACTGTAGCACTGAAATATAGCTGTTAGTATTGTCAGCATCAACACTTTTTAAGAGACAGTGATAAAATTGCCTCTCTCCTAGGATAGGCTATAGCTCCAGCTTGAAAACAAAGCATGGATTTACATGTGCTGTGTCTGCTGAACAGGTGACTCCCGTGAGGTGTTCTACAAAACTTTTGGGATCCAAGTTTAGTGTAAGTCCAGAAAATGGTCAGGATATCTCACCTGCGCCCTGAAAATACCCTGGGTGCCAGAGAACCTTGACAGAAGCCATTTTGCAAGATGCATAGGTCATGGAGAGGGGAAAAAATAATGTAATGTCTGAGCTCTCTCATAAATATCCTGTAATGGCTAAGCGTGATTATTCTTCTAGGATTTGTGCAAGTGGATGATGGGAGAAAGATCGTATTTGTCCCGGGATGTTCCATACCTTTAACTATAGTGAAATCCGATGGAGGTTATACTTATGATACATCTGACCTGGCTGCTCTTAAACAAAGACTAAGTGAGGAAAAAGCAAATATGATTATCTACGTGGTGGACAGTGGACAAGTGAGTTTTCAGATTCGTATATGTTCTTACATTGATTAGAGATGAGACGGTCTGGTGAGGTTTGTGGCATTTGGCACTTGAAGACTAAATTGTCCCCAAAGACTAACATTCAGAACATCATTTGTCTCAAAGGAGAAAAAACAGGGTTTGGGTTTGGCCATACTTGGACACTTCCCTGCTTTTCAGCTTGTCTCCCAAAACAGGAAACTGTAAACGTCTCTGAACCTCAGAGACCATTCTTGTCTGAAATGGTGGTGTGGGCAGAAAACTTAATTGAAATTAGTGTACGTGAACCTGCCCTAAAATCTGTTGTTTAAAAACCTTTGGACAGAGAAAGTGTAGCAGTCCTGCTCTTCCTGTTTCTCATATGGAGGCATTAAAAATAGCTTTTACTAGTTTATTACGTTTGCCTACCAAGATTTGTGAATGATTTGAATTTTATAAACCTTTCTCCTTAAGCATAAGAGCTGTAAATCTTTTTATTATTACAAAGTTTACCAAGTAATTTTCTATTTCTGTTCCTTTGTAGGCTGTACACTTCCAGACAGTGTTTGCTGCTGGCCAGATGATTGGCTGGTATGACCCTAAAGTAACTCGGGTGTATCACGCTGGGTTTGGTGTGGTGCTGGGGGAAGACAAGTAAGTCTGGCAAGGCTTAAGCGGGGAGGGATACACCTGACCGCCCAGATTTCTTTGCAAGAGGCTGTATTGCATTTGATTACCATGTTAGAATGTTGAAAGTCGACACTTTTTTAAGTCTACATCTGTACTGATGGTGAACCCAGCTGAGCCATTTTGTACATGTGTCTTATCGCTGCCAGAGGATGTAACCTTTTAGGGGGCGCTTATACAAAGTTGAATGAAAAGCAAACTATAGAACTAATAGTTTTCACTCCCACAGATCTAAATTGTAAATTCTATTATGGTACCTCCTTAGATTTCCAACAAAATATTCAACAGTATATTTCAAGCATTTTGTAAATGTCTGAGTTTTAAGGTTCACAGCTTCCATTTTTATGCTTATCTGAAAAATATTTTTGAGACATACATGTTAATATCCCTATTTTCAGGTTTTCTATAATCCAGTTCTTTCCCCCCATTCTGCTTAACTTTTATGGAATAAAGTAAATAAATACAAGCAAATATTTATATACAATGTTCATCAATTCCAAGGCACAAAATTTTAACATTTTACATTTAATAGAGATTCATTAGCTATTTAATTAATATGTCTCTAAAATCTGTGGCATTTTAGATTTGGTGAGACAGCCCAAATACTACCATTAAACAAAGACAGTAATGCTTACAATACCCACATGAAGTAGCTCTAGCTCAAGATGCTTGCCTTGCCAGTGTACAAAACCCCCAATTAACATCAAAGGCAGGTAGGTGTGTCAAAGGATAATTTTAGATGCAGATTATCTGGAGATCAAAGGCCTAATAGGCATCACCAGCAAGCATGTTTTAATTATAGTGTATGAACCTCCTGCACATTTCTGGAATCAGCAAACACTGACTGGGACCTCATGATGCTCATGGTCCCTAAGAAAGTGCTGAGACACTAACCAGTGAGTTGAATATTGCTTATAGCATCTTAGATTCTTAACTGTTGAGTATTGCTTATAGTATCTTAGTTTCTTAACTGTTGAGTATTGCTTATAGCATCTTAGATTCTTAACTGTTGAGTATTGCTTATAGCATCTTAGTTTCTTAACTATTGAATTTTTAGATGAACATTTAAGTGACATTATTAACTTTGCTTTTATTCTTTATGTTTATCACCAAAATATATCTTGACATTTAACTTCCTCATGTAATGGCTAAGGGGTTTTTGTGGTGGTGGTTTTATATTTCTGCGCTCTCAGCATCATGTAACTGTGGCATCTAGATCATTAACAATGAAGACGAATTTCAGTGGTAGTTAACCGTTCTCACTGCTCCACAGAGACTCGCTCTGCTTCAGATGACAGGCTCCGCCAGGGAAAAAGCCACATTCTAGAACCTTTGTGTACACACTCTGGAGCAGCCAGCTGATGCAGTGTGCAGCAGTGCTCAATAAACAGGAATAACAGAGGGATGACAGATAAAACAATGAATCATTTATTGTAAAATGTCTTAGAGCTGAAAAATCTCACCAAAAAATAGGTGGCAGAACCTCTGAGCATTTTAGTGTAAATATTTAAACATGGTAGGCTGCCATGTTTACCTATGTAGGGAGCAACAAAAAAAGACCAGTTCTTGCAAAGTGGTGATGCTAAGAAAGACTTCACCTAGCCTTTTGACTGGGCTTTATAATGGGTATCATTTCATCAGACCAGATTTGCACATTGTTGGACACTCAAGGAAGGGATGGCATAAGGAAAGCCATGCAGTATTTCATGTATTTCTGGGATAATAAAGCGGTTTCAATTCTGTGATAAAGGGCAAGAAGATCCTTTTATTATTATTATTATTTTAATTTCCGGGAGGAAGAGAGGGAGAAGGGATAGAAACATCAATGATGAGAGAAAATCATTGATTGGCTGCCTCCTGCACGCCCCCCACTGGGGATGGAGCCCACAGCCCAGACAGGCATGTGCCCTTGACTGGAATCAAACCTGGGACCCTTGAGTCTGAAGGCTGATGCTTTGTCCACTGAGCCAAACCAGCTAGGGCAAGAAGGTCTTTTCTAAGGCAACTCTGAAAAAAAACTTTAATGGGAAGTATGACAGTTATTTTGGTAGGCTTTGTGAGAGAGAGAAAAACATGCTTCATTTATAGCATTGTTGTGTTTTAAGGGTTTTTAAGCTCTCCAGCTGATTATAATAAGCATTCAGGGTTGGTTACTGAAGAGAGAAATGCAAAAGAGATTCCAGTTAAGAATTTGCCTACTTCCCAAACGTGTATGGCTCAATGGATAGAGCGTTGGCCTTTGGACTCAAGGGTCCCAGGTTCGATTCCAGTCAAGGGCATGTACCTTGGTTGCGGGCACATACCTAGTAGGGAGTGTGCAGGAGGCAGCTGATAGAATGTTTCTCTCATCAATGTTTCTAACTCTATCCCTCTCCCTCCCTCTCTGTAAAAAAGTCAATAAAATATATTTAAATAAAAATAAAAAAATTTTCTTAAGAAGGTAAAAATGGCTAAGCCAAACTTGGTGTTCAGGAAAATGGACAAAGTAACAAATTTCCATTTTAGGGGATGTGTTCATGATGAATATGCAGAGACTGCTATTAGGAGCCTAAAGGAGAGCATGCTTTAAGCTGAGGGCTATAGAGGAAGGACACTTGAAAGTATCTGTTTCTTTTGGCATCGTCCCTGATTACCAATTGGAATAGGACAGTGTCATACCCTCATTTTCAAAGATTTCTAAGTCGGGTCCGTTTCAAACTATATAGTTAGAAATTTCAATACATTTTTTTTAGGAAGAAGTTTAAAACACGTTCAGGTGAAACAGTGCGCCTCATAGACCTTTTGGAAGAAGGACTGAAACGATCCATGGACAAATTGAAGGAAAAAGAAAGAGACAAGGTAACTCAAGGCCTTGTGTGCATATCGTGTGCCATGCGTTGCGTTGTGGGTTTTTTGTTTGTTTTGTTGATAGAACTGGGAAGGAATTGGTCCATTTACAACATTTATTGCACAGTGAGTTTATCTCATGAGTTGCTGAACATTTATTTTGAAAATACAGTTTTGACGTTTACAAAACATGGCCTTTCTTCTTTGTTAATGTGGCATAGTGTCTCTGCTTCTTATTGGTAGTTTCCCTGTCATTGCTTTGAACCAATGATGGGCAAGTATTTCAGACTGAGACAGTTTAAGTCTCCAGTCTACATCTGCTGAGCTGCTTTCTCTGGGAGCATTTGTAGAATAGTCATAGCCGACTACCGCCAAAGGCCACTGATGAGCCATCAGAATGGGCAGCATGACAGGCGGCTTATGCTTCACTTTATTAAAAATTTCCAAGGAGCTCCCATCTGTAATATAAGGTTGTTCCGGTTGCCTCATCTTCACCAACACTTGATTTGTCCACCTGTTTTTAGCCTTTCTTTTGTGGGTAGTAGCATCTCACTGTGGTTAAAATTTACATTTCCCTGATGAGCAGTGATGTTGACTATCTTTTCATATGCTTATTAGCCATTTAGATATCTTCTTCTGGTGAAGGGTTTATTCAATCTTTTGCTCAGTGTTTGTTTTAAACCGGAAATGTTTATTAATATTTATCCACACATTTAGCTTTCCTGTGTACTTTATTCCTTCCTGCAGTTTTTTTTTTTTACTTCCATCTAGGATTATTTCCTTCAAAAGATCTCCATTTAGTATTTGGGGTGTGTGGTGTGTGTGTGTGTGTGTGTGTGTGTTTGGCACAAGTCTGCTGGTGACATATTTATTTGCGGGGGTGTGTGTGTGTGTGGCACAAGTCTGCTGGTGACAAATTGTGTCAACAGTTGTCTGAAAGCATCATTATATTGCCTTCAGTTTGGATGTTTTTATTGGGTATAGGATTCCAGTTTGTTAGCTGTTCTTTCAGCATTTCATTTTTATTTTTATGTTTTTTTAGAGAGAGAGGAAGGGAGAGAGAAACACCAATAGGCCTGCCTCCTACATGCCCCTACGGGGGGTCAAGCCCACAACCCAGACAGTGCCACAATTGGGAATTGACCGACGATCTCTTGGTGCATGGGCTGACTCTCAACCACTGAACCACACCAGCCAGGGCTCTTTCAGCGTGTTCAAACGGTGTTCCATTGTCTTCTAGCTTCCGAGTTAATTTATCCAGTTTCCATTTATTTTTATTGATTACAGAGAGGGGAAAGGGGAGGGGGCGGAAGGAGGAAAAGAGGGAGTTGGTCCGGGGGGGTGGAGAAACATTAATGATGACAGAGAATCATGCCTCCTGCGTGACCCCTCCTAGGGATTGAGCTTGAAACCTCTGACATATGCCCTTGACTGGAATTGAACCTGAGACCATTCAGTCTGCAGGCCAAGGCTCTATCCACTGAGCCAGACCAGCTGGGGCAGGAGGTCAGTTTTATTCCCAGCCAGGGCACACTGGGGTGCGGACTCACTCTCCAGTTTTAGGGCCGTGTAGGAGACAGCCAATCAGTGATTCTCTCTCATCATTGATGTTTCTTCCCCCCCCCCCCCTCTCTCTCTCTTTCTCCCTCTCTCCCCACCTCTCCCTTCCTCTCTGAAATCGATAAAAATAATATTAAATAAAATGTATGACCAGCTATTGGCAAAACAGTTCATTAATTATTTCTCCTGCTTTTTAAAAAATACATTTTATTGATATTTTACAGAGGAAGGGACAGGGAGAGAGAGTCAGAAACATTGATGAGAGAGAAACATCGATCAGCTGCCTCCTGCACACTCTATACTGGGGATGTGCCCGCAACCAAGTTACGTGGCCTTGACTGGAATTGAACCCGGGACCCTTGAGTCTGCAGGCCAACGTTCTGTGCACTGAGCCAAACCGGTTAGGGCTTTTCCTCCTACTGTTGACACCGTTTTGATTTCAATTAATTACTTGACCCTAATTTTTTAGTTTTTATTTTACTATCTTGGTTGCTCTCTGCTACCTCAGAATCTTTATGGAATGAAGTGGGTATGACCTAATAATTGCTTTCAGTTTCATATCTCCTAAATACACTGGAAAATAATATTCAAACTGACACCTCATGCTTTATATACCAAGTTTCTCCTAGAAACATTCTTTGTTGTGAGCTGTGTTTTCATTACGTTCTTTGTGGCTGGGCTCCCGTTCCACAGTGTAATGTGAAGGAGCACCGTTGGATGCTCCCGCTCCCCGTCTGCTGCCCATGAGACGCCGGGACAAAGGCAGTGGTCAGTAAGCCGGGAGGTTTGTTTTTGTTTCTCCTGAAGGTTCTAACCTCGGAGGAACTGACGGCCGCTCAGACGTCTGTTGCTTACGGCTGTATCAAATACGCTGATCTCTCCCATAACCGCCTGAATGACTACATCTTCTCCTTTGACAAAATGCTGGACGACAGAGGAAACACAGCTGCCTACCTGTTGTATGCCTTCACCAGAATCAGGTAATTGTGGGCACAGCGTTGTCTTGTTTCAGGCCGAAGGACGGGTCTCACTATCTGTGTCAGTCCGTTCTCGGTGTCCTCACACGAAGCAGGGTGTGCCTAACAGGAATGGTCACGGTGGGTGTTGCCTCCTTTTCCAGGTCGATTGCTCGTCTGGCCAATGTTGATGACGAGATGCTCCGGAAAGCCGCTCGAGAGACCGAGATCACCTTGGATCATGAGAAGGAGTGGAAACTGGGCCGGTGCATCCTACGGTTCCCTGAGATTCTGCAGAAGATTTTAGATGACCTCTTTCTCCACACTCTCTGCGACTACATCTATGAGCTGGCAACTACTTTCACCGAATTTTACGATAGCTGCTATTGTGTGGAGAAAGATCGGCAAACTGGTAAGTACTGTATCCACCGGTTACATTGCAGAAGGAACACCTAAAGGCATTTATTTGAATTGGGTATAGGTTTTCATATATAATAACAAAATTGCACTAGCTCTGATAAAAGCATAAATGGAATTCTTCCTATTTCCAAATTGTCTAGTTTTCCCATCCCCGGGCACTTGGCATGAAACTCTTAAGTCTCCAAAGAAAACAATTAGAAGACGATTCACTAGAACAGGATAATTTCAGTGTGACTGAGGGCTCCAGGACAAGTCTTTGGGGGTTCTTGATAATGCGGAACTGCCCTTGGGCTGGGGGTGGCGGCGGAAGATTATATGTATGTTTTTCACCTGAGGCTTTCTGCTCTGTCATGTTACAGAGTTAATGAAGTAGAGTGAATTAATGTGTCACAAGGCAAGTAGATATTTCTGAGGGTCGTGGCTATGAACTGAAACTTTGTTAAGAAAATACATCTCATCATTATCATGACATTAAAGTTTATACTTTTACTAGAGGCCCGGTGCACAAAATTTGTGCGTGGGGGTGGGGGTGTCCCTCATCCCGGCCTGCAACTATGCCAGCATCCCTCACCCCTGCTTCTAGCCAGAGGCTCCTGCCTTCCTCCTGTGCAGCCTCTGGGAAGATGCTTGTCCTGGGGCCTCCTCAGGGCCCCGCCCACAACACTGAGCAGCTCGGGTACTTGGATACTCAGAAGTCCGGCTTCCCCGCCCGGTGTGGTGCGCATCAGCTGCCACGGGAGTCACTCCTCGGGAGTCACCCCCCTTGGACCTGCTATTTGCAGGTGCAGAGGGGGAGAGGGGGTGGCAGCGGCAGCAGTCATTTGATGTCTGTAGTGTGCCCGTCAGACACCCCCCCCCTCCCCGCCGTGCTGCCATGCTGGCTGCATCTGCACTGAGGGCAGGGGCTTCCAGTCTGTGACCGGGGGGCTGCAGGTGGAGGACCCCGGCACCCATAGAGCTCTGGGCACCCATAGGGCTCCCTCAATGTCAGAAACTGGAAAGATCCATTTTTCTGGGTCCTTCCCTCCCACCATGTAGCAGGGGCACAGAAGCTGGGCTTGCATCACCAGAGGCCCCTTCCCTCCCGCCATGCAGCCTGTGCCCAGTCCTCTGGCCAGAGGCCCCTCCCCTTTCTTCGTGGCCAAGGAGTGGACGCTGGGCTCATGTTGCAAGACGCCGCCACCAGCGTCTGCTATGGGTGTCGCCATTCTGTCGCAGAATGATGATTAATTTGCATATTATTCTTTTATTAGATAGGATAAGACCTTGAGTCCTGAGCAAGAACTGTAAATTTTAAAAGGAAAGATGAAATTTACACTTATAATAATTTCAAATCTTGTGTCTGTTGTCTTATTATCAGATAAAAACAGACTTCTTGAACAGAAACACCTTAATTTGTTTGGTTGTCTCTGTAGTTTAAGGTAAAGGTGATTCTAGTTAAAACCCAAAAACATCTATGGGTTGGGCTATGCACTTCTCAGTAGAATCCAGAAGATTCTTTTAATAACAGTTTTCATAAAGAAAAACAAACTAATTACTATCTTTGTTCCTCTGTCTTCTCAGGAAAAGTGTTGAAGGTGAACATGGGCCGAATGCTGCTGTGTGAAGCAGTGACCGCTGTCATGGCCAAGGGTTTCGATATCCTGGGAATCAAACCCGTCCAAAGAATGTAATCCTTCTAGATTTGAACACTGTGTGTTTTCACCAAAGTGGCCATTCGCACTGTTGGCTTTTTTACAATCATGTGGATATAAAAACAAGTAAAGGAAATTTGTCAACTCTCTATATAGCATGTGGTTCTTGATCTCTAACAATTAGGCTTCTGAAAAGAAAAAAAATTGCCATCACAAATGTGTTCCTTCTGCTAAGCATTAAATCAAAATGACTTGGAGGACATGGAATCACAGGGTTTGTGTACCACTGTGAGTGCTGATCGGTGTGGCAGGGATGTTTTCATTAAATTTAATTAGATAAGGAATACCATATTATTGAGCCCTACTATAGACCCCACAAACTTTTCAAAACTTCATTATTCCTTATTTCGTTGTTCTGTCATAGATACGTATGCCTATTTAACAAGTGACAAAAGTGAGGTTCCACACAAATAAGGAAATTGCCCTGGATAGCTTGGGAACAAAATTGAGATTCATGTATATGTATATCTAACTCCCAAATTTAAGCTCTTTCCATTAAGTAAAAGATGGCACTAGCAATGTCCTAGACCTGGGTTCAGAGGAAGGAGCAAGGAAATACAGCAGACTGGAAAATTTTCTGAAGGTCCAGGTTAACTCAACGTCTCACTGGTCATAAGCCAATCCTAGTTGCCAGGGAAGCTGGGAAAACTTGAATATCTAAACAAGAAAAAACAGGATTGCCATGATTTGCTTACATCAGTCAAGATTCATTTCCTGAACTTGGTGTATTATTTCACACCATGAAACTGACAGTTCTGCTAGCAAGACAGAAGGTGGAGACTTACGTTCTGGTTATTAATCCTCACCTGAAGATATATTTTTCATTGCTTTTCCGAGAGTAGAAGGGAGTGGGTAGGGGGAGGGAAGGAAGAGAGATAAACAACGTTATGAGATGCATCAGCTGGTTGCGTCCCACACTTGCCCCAACTGGGGGCAGGAAGCAAACCTGCAACCCAGGTATATGCCCTTGATCAAGAATTGATCCTGCGACCCTTCAGTGCATGAGCTGATGCTCTAATCACGGCTCTGGGCATACCAGCTAGGGCAGAAGGGAGAGGTTTTTTTATGACAGGGAGGGGTCAGCAGAAGTTAGGCTAATAGGATGCCTGGGGCATTACTTAGTTAATGTAACATTCCAATACAACACTGAAGTGAGAATTTAAGTAAAGATTAACACAATTCCTTGAGAAACAAGTATTTAATAAAAAATGAATGGTATTACTTCATGCTGTTTCCAAGAGTCTCCAACTTGAAAGAAACCTTAGAATTGATCTTAATACTGATCCCCCCATTATCTGTGTCCATTGGTTATGCTTATATGCATGCACACAAGTCCTTTGGTTGATCTTTATAACTATAAAGGCATGTAATAAAATTCAGGTCATAAAAATTTTATTGAGGTTAATGACGGTACATGGGTCATTTGAAATTTTTTAAATATATTTTTATTGATTTCAGAAAGGAGGGGAGAGAGAGAAACATCACTGATGAGAATCATTGATCGGCTGCCTCCTGCACAACCCCTGCTGGGGATTCAGCCTACAACTTGGCATGTGCCCTTGACCAGAATCAAACCCAGGACTCGTCAGTCCTTAGGCCAATGCTCTATCCACTGAGCCAAACAGGTAGGGCTCAGTTGAAATTTTAAAAAAATTTGCTTAAAATGTGTTTGGCATGCTTTGCATTTCCATATCAGCCAACAGTTTCATGATATAAGGAGAGCCCATTTGTGGGAATATTTAGATAATTACAGAAATTTGCTGTTTATAGGACTTGTAGTGTGGACAAGCCAGCTAGCCTCAATCTCAGTTTCTTACTCTGATTTTTGGCATTTTCATTATGATGTGCCTGGCCATGGGCCTGTTTGGATTTTTCTTGTTTGGGGTTCTCTGTGACTCTTGTACTGTGTGACTTTTTCCTTAACCGGGTTAGGGAAATTTTCTGCCATTATTTCTTCAAACACGTTCTCCATCCCTTTCTCCCTTTCTCCCTTTCTTTCTCTTCTGGCACACTTGGTATTTGAATATTGTTTCATTTCATGTTGTATCACAGCTCTCTTAAGCTCTCCTGTTTTTTAATTTTTTTTCTTTTTGGCTCTCTGATTGAGTGATTTTTTTCAATCCTGTCTTCTAAGTCACTGATTGGGTCCTCAGTTTCCTGCAATCTGCTATGTATTCCTTCCAATGTGTTCTTTATTTGTGCTGTGTCATTCTTTATTTCCGACTATTCTTTTTTTACAGTTATATTTTTCTCATGCTATTGAGCATCTATTAATCTGAGGTCTGTTTCAGATAATTTTTTAAAATCCTTTATTGTTTAAAATATTACATATTTTCTCCCTTTTCCCATTGACCTTTCCCTGGCCACTCCCACCCTCTAGAACATGCCCTCATCCCCCCAGTATCTGTGTCCATTGGTTATGCTTATATGCATGCACACAAGTCCTTTGGTTGATCTAACGCCCCCCTCCTCCCATCCTGCCCTGCCTTCCCTCTGAGGTTTTACGGTCTGTTCGACGCTTCTATGTTTCTGGATCTATTTTTGTTCATCAGTTTATGTTGTTCATTATAGTCCACAAATGAGTGAGATCCTGTGATACTTACCCTTCTCCAACTGACTTATTTTGCTTAGCATAATGCTCTCCAGGTCCATCTATGCTGTTGCCAATTGTAAGAGTTCTTTTTTACAGCAGCATAGTAAGTATTCCATTGTGTAGATGTACTAAAGTTTTTGTTTTTAATATGTTTTATTGATTTTTTACAGAGAGGACGGGAGAGGGATAGAAAGTCAGAAACATCGATGAGAGATAAACATGGATCAGCTGCCTATTGCAAACCCCCTATTGGGGAAGTGCCAACAGCCAAGGTATATATGCCTTTGACCGGAATTGAACCTGGGACCTTTCAGTCTGCAGGCCGATGTTCTATCCACTGAACCAAACTGGTTTCAGCATGTACTAAAGTTTTTCAATCCACTCATCTGCTGATGGCACTTAGGCTGTTTCCACATCTTAGCTGTGGTGATTACGCTGCTATGAACAGAGGGGCACATATATCCTTTCTGGTTGCTGTTTCTAATTTTGGGGGAACATATTCCTAGAAGTGTGATGACTGGGTCAAGTGGGAGTTCCGTTTTTAATTTTTGAAGAAACTCTATACTGTTTTCCACAGTGGTAGCACCAATCAGCATTCTCACCAGCAGTGCACGAGGGTTCCTTTTCCTCCGCATCCTCGCCAGCACTTGTCATTTGTTGATTTGTTGGTGTTAGCATTCTGACAGGTGTGAGATGGTACCTCGTTATTGTTTTGATTTGCATCTCTTGAATGATTAGTGAATTTGAGCATTTTTTCATCTGTCTCTTGGCCTTCTGTGTGTCCACTTTTTAAAAAATATATATTTTTATTGACTTCAGAGAGGAAGGGAGAGGGAGAGATTGAAATATCAATGATGAGAGAGAATCCATCGGCTGCCTCCTCCACACCCATTACTGGGGATCGAGCTCATAACCTGGCATGTGCCCTTGACCGGGAATCAAACCTGGGACCCTTTAGTCTGCAGGCCAACACTATCCACTGAGCCAAACCAGCCGGGACTGTATGTCCACTTTTCATATTTGTTCATATTTTTTTATTAGATTATCTTCCTTTTGTTAAGATGCATGAGTTCCCTATAAATTTTGGAAATTAGACCCTTATCGGATATAACATTGGCATTATGTTCTCCAATTCAGTGGGCTTTCTTATCGTTTTGTTGATGGTTTCTCTTGCTGTGCAGAAGCTTATTTTGATGTAGCCCATTTGTTTTTTTCCCCTTAGTTTCTGTTATTCTAAGAGAGCTGTGTCAGTGAAGATGTTGCTATAATATATGTCTGCTATTTTGCTGCCTATGGATCCTTCTAAGATTTTTATGGTTTCCCGTCTTACTTTTAAGTACTTTATCCTTTTGAGTTTATTCTTGTATATGGTGTAAGTTGGTGGTTTAATTTCATTTTTTTGGGTACATTTATCTGTCCAATTTTCCCTGCACCATTTATTGCAGAAACTGTCTTGACTGCGTTGCATGCAGTCCCCAGGATCTCTTTAACGGTTCCAGAGAGTTCTCCAGCTAAGGATCGGTGCCGCATCTGTCGGGCAATGCCGACAATCTCGTCAAAAGTGACATTTCCACTGTGCTTAATGTTTTTTTGCTTCTTTCTGTCTCTTGGCAGTTCTTTGAGGGCTTGGAGGATCAGGGCAGAGGCAGAAGGCACTACTTAAGTCTGGGCCTGTCCATTCTGGATGGTCAGTTCCACTGTAATCCTCAGGCCCTTCCAATCACTGGCTGCTTTGGCAATGTCACCACCAACCTTTTTTGGAGACAGGCCCAGGGGGGCCGATCTTGGGGGCCCGGGCAGACATGGCACCCCCTTCCCCACCGGTGCACCTCAGGTGTACGACTTTGATTTCGTTGGAAGGCAGCTGGTGCCGGATGAACCCGGATTCAGGATGACCGAAGACAGTTGCACCTGAGCTGAAAGCCATATTAATTATTTAATTAATCTCTTCCTGGCACTCCTTTTTCTCCTCCCGGCTTCCCTCTGAGATTCGTTAACCTCCTCCATGTTTCCATGCCTCTGGTTCTATTTAAGTCACCAGTTTATTTTGTTCATTAGATTCCTTGTTCATTTATTTTGATTTTTAGATTCAATTGTTGATAGAGATGCATGTATTGCCATTTTATTATTCATATTTTGATCTTTTTTTTTTCTAATTCGTGTCTTTTATTGACCCTAATGCAATGACTTATATTCTGGTTGGTTGAAGCAATAGGTCGGACAACATTTGCCACAATAATGTCTGTCAGAGTGGCAAGCCATAAAAACTCCAGCACCACATTCATCTGAAGGGCACTCCCCATGAGAGTAACTGATTTTGCCATTTTCATCCACTTTGTAGTATTATTTCAGGACAGCCAGCCTAACCTTCTGTCTCTTAGGCTTGTTCTTCGTGAGAGTCTGTAAGATTTCTTCCACTCGCAGTCTCCACACAAGATGGAGAGTGGACTCCTTTTGAATATTGTAGTCAGACAAAGTGCATCCGTCTTCCAGTCTTTGCTGATTAGGAGGAATTTTTTGGTTATCCTGGATCTTGGCTTTTACATTTTCTGTTGTATCCGAGGGTTCAACCTTGAGAGTGTTGGCTTTTCCCATGAGAGTTTTTGTGGAAATCTGCATCTTGGCGGTGACTCCACCGTAAATGGCAGGTCAGAAAGGAAGCTCTTCTTTTCCTTAAAGAATCGTCTTTAGCATTTCGTGTGACACTGGTTTGGTGATGATAAACTAACTCCTTCGTCTTTTTCTTATCTGTGAAGCTCTATCTGACATTCAGTTCTAAATGATAGCTTTTCTGGATAGAGTAATCTTGGTTGTAGATCCTTGCTTTTCATCACTTTTAATATTTCTCGCCACTCCCTTCTGGCCTGCATAGTTTCCGTTGGGAAATTAGCTGACATTTGTATAGGTGCTTCCTTATAGATAATTCACTGCTTTTCTTTTTTCCTTTGAGGGTGGAAGGGAGTGAGAGAGATACAGAGAGAAACATCGATACGAGAGAGACACGGATTGGTTGCCACCTGCACAAGCGCTGACCAGAGCCTGGGATCAAGCCTGCATCCAAGGTACATGCTCTTGACCCAAATGGAACCCAGGATCCTTCAGTCTGTGGACAAATGCTCTGTTCACTGAGCCAAACTGGCTGGGGCATACCTGCTTTTGTCTTGCTACTTTTACGATTCTCTGTCTTTAACCTCTGGCATTTTAATTATGTGTCTTGGTGTGGGCCTCTTTGGGTTCATCTCGTCTGGGACTCTGCTTCCTGGACTGTATGTCTGTTTCTCTTACGGGTAAGGAAGTTTTTTGTCATTTTGTCAGACAGGTTTTCCATTTCTTGCTCCCCCTCTTCTCCCTCCAGCATTTCCTGTATGTGAATGTTGGCACATTTGAAGTTGTCCTAGAGGCCCCTTACACTATCTTCATTTTTATTTTTCCTCCTTTGCTTGGGTGTTTTTTGTTTCCTTGTATTCTCTACTGTTGATTGCCCGTAAATTACTCTTTCGGTTATTGTATACTTCATTTCTGATAGCTTTCTTATGTTGTTGATGTTCTAATTTCCTAGTCATTCTCACTAAGTTCCTGGAAGTTCTCATTAATTCCTTGAGGATCCTTTTAACCATGGTTTTGAACTCTCTATTTGGTAGGGTTTTTTTTTTTTTTTTTTTGCTTTCATTTTATTTAGTTCTTTTCCTGGAGATTTCTCCTGTTCTTTCATTTGTGATGTGTTTCTTTGTCTCTGCATTTTGGCTGCTTCCCTATGCTTCCTTCTTTTTACTAGGCAGAGTTGCTATTTCTCCTGAATTTTGTAGATCAGCCTTGTTAGCAGGTGTTTTGTAGGGCTCTGTGGCTCAGCTTCCCCGGTCACACAAGCTGGGCACTTCAGGTACGCTCCCGTGTGAGCTGTGTGCACTTTCCTATTGTATTGAGCCTTGATTGATGTTGCCAGTTCTGTGAGGGATTGACCTTCAGGTAAATCCGTTGGGAAAATAAGCTTCGACTGCAGCTGAGGAGCTACGTTGCAGGAGCCAACCCTATAGGGCAGGACTTGCTTCTGTGGGGCTTTGGTGCTCACTGAGTTCTCCCCTTGAGTGTGTCACTTGTGTAGGTGGTAAGGTTGTAATCTGGCATGGTAAAAGTTGACCACCAGGTACACTGACTCTAGGCTTTCCAGGAGTTTCAAAGTCAGCCTCCAACTGTGCCCTGCTTGGGGCCACACAGCATGAGCTCCAAGCAATCTGCAGATGGCTGCTACTTGTGTTGAGTTTGGAGGTGCCCAGGAGAGGCCACACTGTGAACCAGGGCATGTTGTCTCTAATGCCAGGCCTAGGACCACTTACTGAGAGGTGCAGGGCATGCTGATGCCAGCTGATGCTTATTTGAGAGATGTTAAAGTCCAAAGCATGAGGCAAGAGAGGCAGTTGTATGGAGAAGTCACTGGAAATGGCTTGAATGAGCCTGTAAGTAGGGAAGGGCTGGGTCTCAGAGAATCACCAGGGAGTGGGGAAAGTAGTGAGCCAGGTTAATGGAGATTCAGCTATGGGGCATCTTGTCAACTCTGACATTGACGGCTCAGCAAAGGAACACTGGCCTCTGCCAGCACTTCTCTCTGGAAGAAAGCTGCTCCTCCAGCTCTTGATCTGATTCCAGACAAGTTAGTTGCTCCCCAGATGTCTCAGGTTCCCTTCAAGCTGCTGCCCCAGCGCTGGAGCTCAGAGGGCGTAAGTCCGGGTAAGTCTGTGTAGGCCCTTAAAGCGGAACTGCCTAGGACTCCTGCAACCTCCATGTTACTCAGCCAGGAGTTGTGCCAGCTTCTCCCAGCATTGAATCAAACAGAAGGCTGACCCTCTCCCAAGAGAATTCTGCCTGATAGTCTTTGAACTGGGTCAGCCTTTTGTTTAATTCAGGCCTTTGACAGCTGGATGAGGCCCACCCACATTACAGAGGGCAGTCTGCTTTCCCCAGTCTGCCAATATAAATATTTCTCTTAATCCCAGAACATCTTCACAGAACAACTTGGAATAATGGTTGATCAAATATGTGAGCACCCGGTGGCCCAGTCAAATTGAGACGTAAAATTAACCATTACAGGCTCTGATTTGGGGGAAAATCCAATTCACAGCATCAATCGTAGCTCATCATTTTGGAGAACACTCCTCAATTTGTAATGCGAGCAGGTACCTGTAAGTAGAGTGTTTTTTATGTGAACCATCCACCTCTGGAACCATCTTTTGCGCTCTCTGATCCTTGTCCACGTTCCAGCAAATAGACTTCTGGTGCATAGTAAGGAGGTCCTCTTTGCCACAGGAAATAGGTGAGGTTGTCCATGAATTTGAGACAAGAATCCTGGCCCCAGATGGAATGTGTGCACCTCAGTAACCCCTCCCTGACACTTCCCCTGGCCCTCAAGTATGTTTTGTTTCGCTCTGGAGTAGGCAATTAATCCCTCCGATAGGGCGGCCTGCCAGTTGCTCACACCATCTCCCCCTGCTCTTGGGTTGGCTTTACTCTAGTTGCCAAAACAGCGCCAATTGGTATCGCTGTCCGTGGTGCTGACCAAACCCAGAAGGTTCTGCATTGGCGTGTTCGCTGTCCTTGGTGCTCTCCAGTGGTTCTTTTTTAAATATACTGCAGACTGAACGGATTTTTGAAGTGTAGACTAGAATTCAAGGATAAATATGAGATTCTTGGCTTCTGCTGAGGCACATTATAGGATGTAGGGCTCTGACCCACTCACTCTGAAGAATCAACAGTTTCTTGCTACGCCATGTTCCCAGAAGAGCTTCTGGGATTCCGCACAGTTAACGGAGTAGAGCTAAGAGAGCAACCAAGCCTGTAGCCAGCCACAGCAGGGGAGCCATTACACCTTAGCAACCCACAGTTGGAATTTTCCACTTTGTGACTTACTATAGTCTGTCAGGAAATCCTGTGGATTCTATCTTCTAAATATCCATTGCTTTTTTTTTTCCCCAGAGAGAAAGAAAGAGAGAGAGGGGGGAAGAGAGAGAAAAAAAATTGACATGAGAGAGAGACAACACATTGACCCAGGTACATGCCCTTGACCAGGAATCAAACCTGTGACCCTGGGTGCCCAGGCCGATACTCTAACCATTGAACTACATGGGTGAGGACAATTCTATCTTCTAAATATCTCTTGTATTAGTCTACTTCATCCAAGCTCCTCCACTCCTTCAACGACAACAGTGTTCGTCACCACCCTGGCTCCACTGGTCCTAACTACCATCACTGGTCATTGCTGGGGTCGTCCCATTAGGATAAAATGTTAGTAGCTAACTAAGTCACAAAGTTTAGGTTCGTTGTTTAAGTGTTTTGTTTGAGTATGTGGACCAATTTGGACTCCCACCAACCTTGAATAAGAGCGCCAGAACCATTCTCAAGTGATTAAAGCTCTACAGCAATACACTGATTCAAAACAAAACAAAACGGCACTTGTGTTATATACAGTATATGTACACTATCCGTCATAACAAGATTGGCCAAAGGAGCTTGGCCAGCGTGGCTCCGTGGCTGAGCATCGACCCATGAACCAGGAGAGCACAGTTGGATTCCTGGTCAGGGCACATAGGTGGGTTGCGGCGGGATCCCCAGTGGGGGGCATGCAGGAGGCAGCTGATCGATGATTATAGGTGTTTTAAATCCTCTTCCAAGGGTATTTTCCCACTGGTTTTTAGAGAGAATGAAAGGTAGGGGGAGAGACAGAAACATCGATTTGAGAGAGAGACATCCATTGGTTGCCTCCCGCACACATCCTTACTGGGGCGGGGGATCAAGCTCGCAACCCAGGCGTGTGAATTAAACCCCCTCCGACGCTCTAGCCACTGAGCAAACCAGCCAGGCCTCATTATTAATGCTTCTATATCTCTCCCTTTCCCTTCCTCTTTCTGGAATCAATAAAACATATTTTTTAAAAACCCAAAGATTGACCAAAAGAGGTGCATTTAGCCTGCTGGGGTTGCTCAGTGGTTGAGCGTTGACCTGTGAACCAGGTCCCCGCTGGATTCTTGTTTGCAGGCTCGGTCTGGACTTGATCTCCAATAGGGGGCGTACAGGAGGCGATCTGCCAACGATTCCTTCTCATCGTTGATGTTTCTATCTCATCCTCTTCCGCTCCCTTCTTCTCTGAAATCAGTAAGAATGTGTTGTTGTTTTTGTTGTTTTTTTAAACGAAGCCCTTTGAGAGGTTCTGATTTACAGACGGGATGCTGAGAGTCAGACAGCGCAAGGAACGTGTCCAAGTTCACACAAGCTCCGCAGAGAGGGTGGGTGAGCTTCCCGAGACCACCCAGCAAGCGAGCGGCCCGGTCGGGACCAACGACGATGCTCCTCGCCCCGTGTCCTGCCCGGAAGACGCTCCTGCAGCCCACGAGAGGTGCGAGGGGTCCCCGAGCACGCAGGCGGCTGGGGGAGGGGAGGCAGAGCAGGCTGCAGGCCACGTCGGCAGCCAGGGGGGCTTCCGGGGGCTCCGGCTTCGGCCCGGCGGCTGATGCGATGACGCCAATGCCTGCGTCAAGGGCGCGGGCGGCGCGGCACTGCGGCACTGCGGCACTGCGGTGCGCTCCACTGCCGCGGAGCTGGGCGAGCGGTGCCGCCCGCCGCCCGCCGCCCCTGCGCCAGCGCCGCCGCCCGGAGCCGCCGGCCGCAGCCCACAGCCGGTGCCCGGGGCACTTCCATGAAGTCCTCTTGGCGCGGGAGCAGCTCCGGCGGCCGCTGGGGTGGCGGCTCTAGCGGCGGAGGACGAGGCAGGGGAGGCTACGGCGGCGATGGAGGCGGCCAGGGGGGCAAGAGCAGCTATGGCTCCCGGGGCCGTACCTTCAGCCGGGGCCGCGGGCGTGGTGGCGGCGGTGGTGGCGGCGGCGGCGAAGGCGGCCATCGCGGAAGCTGGGACCGCAATAGCGGGCGGGGCCGTGGCGATGGCGGTGGCAATCGGGTCGGCGATCGTGGCAGTTGGGATCGCAGCGGCGAGAGGGATCGCGGTGGCGGCGGTGCAGGAGTCCGTGGGGTTTCTGGTGGCGCTGGCGGCGGCCATGACGGCTATGGCGGTGGTGGCTACCACGGTGGTGGCGGCCGTGGCGGCGGCCGTGGCGGCTACGGCGGCGCCGGCGCCGGAGCCGGCGCGCGGCGCGGCGGCAAGAACAAGAACCGGCGCAAAAAGGGCATGCGGGTCGTGACGGTGGAGCCGCACCGGCACGAGGGCGTGTTCATCTACCGCGGCATGGAGGACGCGCTGGTCACGCTGAACATGGTGCCGGGCCAGTCGGTGTACGGCGAGCGCCGCGTCACGGTGAGCGAGAACGGCGCCAAGGTGGAGTACCGCACCTGGAACCCCTTCCGCTCCAAGCTGGCCGCGGCCATCCTGGGCGGCGTCGACCAGATCCACATCAAGCCCAAGTGCAAGGTGCTGTACCTGGGCGCCGCCTCGGGCACCACGGTGTCCCACGTCTCCGACATCATCGGCCCCGACGGCCTGGTGTACGCGGTCGAGTTCTCGCACCGCGCCGGCCGCGACCTGGTCAACGTGGCCAAGAGCCGCACCAACATCATCCCGGTCCTGGAGGACGCGCGGCACCCGGTCAAGTACCGCATGCTCGTGGGGATGGTGGATGTGATCTTCGCCGACGTGGCTCAGCCCGACCAGTCGCGCATCCTGGCCCTGAATGCCCACACCTTCCTGCGCAACGGGGGCCACTTCCTCATCTCCATCAAGGCCAACTGCATCGACTCCACCGCCTCGGCCGAGGCGGTGTTCGCCGCCGAGGTGCGCAAGCTGCAGCAGGAGAATCTGAAGCCCCAGGAGCAGCTGACCCTGGAGCCCTACGAGCGAGACCACGCCGTGGTGGTCGGCGTGTACCGGCCCCTGCGATCCAGTTCCAAGAGCCGCAGCAGCAAGTAGGGCGCCCCAGCCGGGACTGACCCTGAGAGATCTGCTCTGCCCCCCGCCCCAGACCTTGCCGCGTTCAGTGTGACCATGTCTGTGTTTTCTCTGTGTGCTGTTTTTGCTTTCCTTCGCTTAACTATTAAAATGGCATAAAGAAACTGGTATCCACTTGTATCCCTGAGCCCAAACTGGGCAAACAGTCCCTCCAATAGCGGGCGATGGGGGCCCACCGCTCCCATCGTCAGGGCAGTGACTCCCCAGGGGCTCACACAGGCTTCCTCAAACCCTGGGGAAAGGGGGAGAGACAGGGGACGCAGGAGGAGCTGGGGAATTGCTAATGAGTGTGTCAAGTCGCCCTTGGAACCCAGGGGCACTTCCTATACTTGGGCCAAGTCACAAGTCGCTCCAGGGAGGGGCGCTGGATATTGATAAACAGTCCTATAGCTTCACACGCCCAGTCTGTCCTCCTCCCACCTCCCGCTGCTACCCTTTTCTTAGATTTCAAAACAGCAAAAGGAGGTGGGGGGGAGCGCGGGAGAGGGGGGAGGAAGTGGATCCACCTCCCAGAGTCCCACTGGGAGGCATCGCACACCCACAGCGGCATCGCCCAGTGTGGGGAGACAGCCGAAAAACGACCCCCGGGAAGACACCGTGTCGGAAGAGCATTCCCTGCAGACCCTGAGCTGCTGGACCCGTGCCTCTCATGACGGTTCTCGCTCCAGGGAGAGGGAGCAAGGCTTGGGAGCTGGGCATGCCCCAAACGAGGCCGTCCTAAGGCCTTCCTTTTATTCATTCACTCACACATTGGAAAAATCCCCGTGGCCAGTTGCCAAGGTGGTGGCCCCGTAGTTGGGAGTGACGGCTCCCTAACGCAGCGTCTGGAGAGGGGGTCCCGCAGACCTGCTCGGGCAGAGATGGTGGCAGTCTGGGTTTTCTGAAGGACATACGTTTTAAACCCCCCCAAAAGAGAAGGTAAATCAGATTTGTAACAAGGCAGCCAGCCCTTCACTCCTCCCCCATCACACCCGCACAGCTACATCGTGGGGGTGGTGGGGGGACTCCCATTCAGATCTGTGAGCCAGACTGAGTCAGGGAGAAGAGGGGGAACGGAGTACACATCCACAAAAACCCGAACCAGGCATTCCCAGGGCGGGGGGGCGAACTCCTGCCCAGCCGTGGGGCTCAGCGGTTGAGCGTTGACCCATGAACCAAGAGGTTGCGGGTTTGATTCCTAGTCAGGACTCACGCCCCCCGCCTCAGTCCTGGGCATGAGGGGGCAGCTGGTCAGTGATTCTCTCTTATCACTGGTGTTTTTATCTCTCTATCCCTCTCCCTCTAAAAATCAATACAGGACACAAAAAACAAACAAACCGGCCCTTACAACCCTGCAAAGCAAGGACCCTTACTCCCGCCCCACAGGAGAGACCGCTGTCCAGACAGAGACGAGCTTTTAGCTTCAGATGCCCCAGGTAAGGTCATCACCAGCAACCAGAACCACAGGAATCGGACTCCAAACCCTACGACCTTTCCTTCCACGGGAGGTCTATGCTGGCTCATTTGCTTTGAAAAACCCTCTCTCCAAACCCAGGCTAATGAAGTCATTGCTGGGTTCAAACCCCGAGGCTGGAGATCTGACGCCTAGGGTCCCAGGGCCATTCCCTTCAGAATCTCACAGGATCCAGCCCTTCCCCAGACAGCTCAGCCCCCACCAGCAGCAGCCCGGGTTCTTTCTTACAGGTGTCTGTGGCCTAGGAGGGGGCAGAGCGTGGGGACCTGGTTTCTTTCTTCTGCACGAGCCCCCCCAACCCCTCCCGAACACACACACACACAATTCAGTCTTTGACGTGGCACCACATTGAACAAATGGCATGACAACAACCAAAGAGGGTCTCTGCATTGCAGATGGATTCCTGGCCAATGGCACGGCACGGTAAGCACCAAGAGGAACGTGGGAGTCAGGACGAAGGGACGTGGGAGGGAAGGGCCAGGCTGGAGGCCCCAGTGGGCAGTGACGCCCAGGACACAGTGGCAGTGACGCAGCGCTCCCCCTCCCCCACCCGCCCGGAGCCGAGGATGTGCGAGTTCCCCGGAGGAGGCAGGAAACGGGGGTCTCTGAGTGTGGGGGCTGCTCAGGCCGCCCCAACAAAACACCGCAGTCCGAGCGGCCTCGGCCATAGACTTGATTCCCTCCCAGCCTGGGGGCTGCCAGTCCGGGGTGAGATGCCAGCAGGTGGTTGCTGGGGACGCCTTTCTCCTTTGCTGCAGGCTGCCTCCCCCCGCCCCTTCTCTGTGCGCGCCCGGGCGGGGGCGGGGGATGGGGCCGAGAGAGCGATGCAGGGAGAGGGGAGAGGGGGAGGAAGAGAGGGCAAGATATAGCTCTGGTGTCTCTCTTCTATTTTTTGCCTTCTTATTTCATTTATGAGGATGACACTTGTTCACAGAATCCTACAGGTTTCAGGTGCACAATTCCACTACACATCACCTGTACCCTGCGTTGTGTGCCTAGCGCCCCAAGTCTCCCTCCATCACCATGAATCCCCCCCCTACCTCCTCCTCCCCCTCCCCACCCTGCCTCTCTTCTTCAGACCCTTATCCAATCAGGGCCCCGCCCTCAGGACCTCTTAACCTTAGTGACCGCCTGTGTCCCCATCTCCAAATACAATCACGCGGAGGGTTAGAGGCTGGACCTGTGACCCGAAGGCAGCGCAGGGCAGCCCACACCCCAGGGCCGGACGGGAGCTCTCGGCTCCGGAGCCCGCCTCGCCGGGCAGGAACCGCCGTGCACGGTGAAGTGCCTGCACGCAGCCCTGCGTGCTGTTCCTCCTGTCTTTCCTCTCAGTGTCAGGGTGAGGGGACAGGCAGCTGAGGACAGCGAGCTGGCAGAAAGGCGGGGCGGGGGGGGGTTGCATTGGGGTTTGCAGGAGGTCTGCTTCCCTCGAGGAGCTGGTGAACTCACTGTGAGTGTCAGAGGACAAGCAGCTGGGCAGGAGCAAGCACTCCCGCAGCAGGTGCGGGGTGGGGGTGGGGTAGGGCTGGGGGCGGGGGATGAAGCTGGTGCTCAGCTGCGGGAGCTGGGCCTGGGCCCACAGCAGGAGGCAAGGGGCCAGCGGGGAGCCCGCAGGTCTGACCTCCCCACCGGGCCGCCCCCTGCCCAGCTGCCTCTGGGAGGAAGGGGGGAGCCTGGGGAGGGAGAAGCCCCGGGGGACGGAGCACCAGCAGAAACCCCTTCCTTTAAACGGGCAGTTTGCCTCCCAGCTGCAGCCCAGCTACTGAGCCGCAGGCCGAGGCGCGTCTGAGCCGCAGTGAGTACACTCGCTCGGGTCCTTCTGCGTCCGTGTGTCTCCGGCTCTCTGGCCTAGACGGAGCGGGCTGAGCATTGCTGGGACTTGAACATGCGCCGTTTTGAAACTAAGAATGAGAACGAGCACCAGGGAAACGGAGACGGAGATGCTCAGGTCACGCATTGCGGTGCATGAGCGCCGGCGCCCCAGCTCCCCGGACATCGGTGGGGCCTGTGCGTGGCCCGAGCCTCTCTCTTCCCCCCATCCCCCTCGGCTCCTGGGCTGGCACATACCCTGGGTGGGCCTCGGGAGCCGCGTTTGCAGACCCCCAGGCCTCAGGGCCCAGAGGAGTTTCAAACAGCCTCTTTCAAGCCACTGCTTGGACGGGCGTGGCAAATGAGCACCCCTCCCCTCTCTGGAGGGTGGCCTGGGGGAGATGAGGAAGCAGGGGTCCCCGGGCCTGGGGCTGGACCCACAAGCTGGGGACGTGGGCTGGTGGGGGGCGTGGCTGTCGTTCCCTGTGGCCGTCCTGCCCCTGGGACTGGGTTCAGGCAAGTTGGTGGCGCTGGAAAGGGGGCGATGCGGGAGATGACGGAGCGGTCTGTCTTGCTGTCAGCTGATGAAAATCAGATGCGCTGGGGAAGGCCTGGCTGCCTCGGTGCCGAATTAGAAGACCCCACAGGTGATTCTAATGCGCGTGCATCTCCCCTCCCCCCCCCCGCCCCGTCTAAAATCCCGTGATGGGGAAGGCAGACAGACGGAGGACGGGCTTTGAATGACAGCTGAGCTGTGCTGCGCCTGCTGGTACCCGGGCCTCTGTGACAGCACACGGTCCAGAGGGGTGTCGCCTGCGCCCCGACACAAGGCTGTTGACGTGTGTGGATGGTGCTGGTCCCAATGGAGCTGTGGATGGTCTGCTGAGCCGGGGGAAGGGGGGGATCAAGGGGCGGTGCGGGTCCGAGTAGCTCAGAGAGCAGGAGCCCAACAGCAGAGTCCAGTGTTTACAGGTCCCGCTCACGGGGGTGCGGTCTGGCGGCTTCTCACCTGGCCGGTGGTGCGTGCGAGGTGCGTGCGAGGGCCGAGGGCCGAGCGTGCGCAGTGGCAGCTGCCCTTCAGAGCCCGCGTGTGGGTGCTCCCGGCCGGGACCGTGGCTGCGGTCCTCTCCCCGGACGCTGGGCAGCGCACCCGGGCAGCCCGGCCACGGGGCGGTGTCCTGCGGGCGCTGGGGCGCTGGGGGTTTTGGACACCGTTCTGTGTTTTCCCGCCCAACGGTGTGCCCGGCGTGTCCGGCCGGGAACGCGCGGCCGTTGCGTGTTGGGGTTTCCGTGCGGCCTGTGATCGATGCCTTCGCCCACCCGGGGGCCCGGGGGGTGTTCTGGGCACGTCTGAGGTGCGCCAGGCTCTTGGGTGGTGAGGTGCATATTTTCCACTTCCGGGCGTTCCCGCGTCCGATGGGTTCATCAGGAGCCTCTGTACTGACCCTCATGGAATGCGTCAGAGGCGAAACGTGGAGAAATCGCTGACCCCCCCCCCGCATTTCCGCTTCTCCCACAGAATGGGGCGCCCTAGCCGAGGGTCAGGGTCGTCTGAGCGCCATGCGGGTCAGCTCTCTGCGCGGGGCCCCAAACCAAAGGCCGTGGCATCTGATGGTCCTGGTGGGTGGTTTGGGGGTGAGGGGGGAGGCGGTGGGGCGGCTCTGAGGCTGAGTCAGAGGGGACAGGCATCTTCGGGGGCCGCACTTTCCCTCTGGGCGGCAGAGGGGTCTGCGGGAGACGTCTGCCTGGCCTCAGATAGGGAGACTAGAAACGGTGGTGATAGGCAGGAGCTGAGTGCCCTGAGCCCTGGCCCGAGACCCCCTTCAGAGACCCCCGTGCGTGTGCCAGCTGTGCCCAGGCCTGGCGTGGGAAGGGCGCCCCCCCGGGGGGGGATGCCAGCCTTCGTGAGCGCCTCCCTCCACCAGGCCTGTGACATGGCATCGGAGCCGGTTACACATCATTATGGCCCCTTTTCTACTCGACGTAGGGGTCTCAGTACTTCAGTTGGTTTGAATGGGCTTTTCTTGAGCAAAAGACACGCATGTGTTTCTTTCCAAAATCTTGCCCTTTTCCCCTTTATTTCTCACGACCACCATTGTCAGTCCCTGGCACCCACCACGCTCCCGTCGGCGGCAGGTCCAGGGCCACTGCCCGCCAGCACCTCCCCCTCCCCCCGCCCCCCCCCCCCAGCCTGCACCTGAGCCTCTGCCTGCAAACGTGGCGCAGGCATCCTGGTGGCCACCGTGCAAGGCAGAGCCCCAGCCGGCCACGTGACCACTGTTGCCGAGGCAGAAACTGGAGGTGGTTACTATGGAAACATTGTTGTTCTCACCTACTCATGTGATTTAAAAAAAAATGTTTTATTGATTTCAGAGGGGCAGGGAGAGAGAGAGAGAGAGAGAGAGATAGAAACATCAAAAGCGAGCGAGTCCATTGGCTGCCTCCTGCCCGCCCCACACTGACTCAGCGCTCAGGGCTCCCCACCGCCGCCCCCCTCGCTGCCAAACCACCCACTCGGGGCCCTTAGACGCCGCAGCCTTTTGTTCCTTTTGTTCGGGGCCCCCGCACAGCGAGCTGGCCCCGGTGGCGCTCCCGTGGCCCTGACCCTTGGCTGCAACTCAAGCACACACGCTGGGAATCGAACCCTGACCTCCTGGCCCCCAGGGTGAGGCTCAGCCACAGAGCTACAGCAGCTGGGCCTGCTCATGTGGTTTTCAACAAAAATATTGCTTGTTTGTAATAAAATGAAAAATAATATTTGTATTGATTTCAGAGAGGAACGGAGAGATAGAAACATCAATGATGAGAGAGAATCAGTGATCGGCTGCCTCCTGCAATGCCCCCCAATGGGGATCAAGCCCACAACCTGGGCGTGTGCCCTGACCCAGAATCGAATCCGTGACCTCCTGGTTCATAAGCCAATGCTCAGCACCCTCTTGAATGCCACTGGCTGTGAAGCTAGAGGGAAAAGTGGGTGCTAGAAGGTCTGGAGCAGGTCACTTCCAGTCGATAGTTACCCAGCACCTGCTCACCCACAGGGAGCCTCCATCTCCCCAGTTTTTTGCCCCCCTCACTGCCTTTGGAAACCCCAAATCCAACCCCACGAGGACTTCTAACGCCCTTGACAACACCTTTCATCACCCTTCTACCTGCCCGCCTGCATCCTCACTCCCTCCTTACTTGGCTAAGCCTTCTCAATCCATCGTTAGTCACTTCCTTGCTTAACTCCTTATCCCCCCTGTCTTCATTTCTGCTCGCAAACGGGCCAGTTCCCTTCTGAACCCACCCATTTCTGGGAGTAAATTAGTAAATGGAAACAAAGCTGCCAGTCGGTGCTACTGACACTTCGTTTTCCAGCTTCTCCTACGACAAGTTCGTTGGCACATGACCTACTGTTGGCGTTATCGGGGGCGTTGTAGGCTTTTGCTCTTCAGTGGGGTTCCCTTCCATCAGCTGAGATCTCTGTGCCAGGTGGGTTATACTGTGGCAACAACCCCCCGGGCGGTGCCTAAATGAAGAATTTTCTCCCTCAGAGCACAGTGCCTTCAATGTCTTGTGGGGGGCTGAGGGAGAGGGACCTCTGTTAATTGTAGTCACTTGGCGGGGGTTGGGGGCGCACAGAGCAGCACCCTCTTGAAAGCCACTGGCTGTGAAGCTAGAGGGAAGAGCGGGTTCGAGGTCTGGAGCAGGTCACTTCCAGTCAGTAGTTACCCAGCACTAGTCAGGTCAACCTGCTCACCCACAGGGAGCCAGGAAGTGCAGGCCTACTATGTGTCTGAAAGGAGGAACTCTGATCCCTGCTGAACTTGGTGACGACCAGCCAGAGGTGGATTGCCAGCCAGCCTCATTCTGCATCTGGAGAGGCACATGGAATTTACAAAATTTGCCTGAAATCATATGCCTAGTAGGTCATATTCTTTTTTAAAAATGTATTTTATTGATTTTTTTACAGAGAGGAAGGGAGAAGGATAGAGTTTAGAAACATCCATGAGAAAGAAATATCGATCAGCTGCCTCCTGTACACCCCCTACTGGGGATGTGCCCGCAGCCAAGGTACATGCCCTTGACCGGAATCGAATCCGGGACCTTTCAGTCCGCAGGTCGACGCTCTATCCACAAGTCATATTCTTGAACCCATTCTCAAAAATACTTGCTTTAAAAAAATGTTAGGTATAATCACACGCTATATGAGCTTCAGGGAGCAACACGATTTGATTTTCAGAATACTTTCCGCTAACCACTAAACACAGCTTCTGAAGCTGTCAGCGATTATAGCTTTTGTTCTTGTCATATAACTTAATTGTCATGTAATGTGCTTAATGCGGTCTAATTTTTAAAACTTTATCGAGACGCTATGGTTTTGTACCCGGTCAGTTTTTGTAAATGTTCCATTTGTGGTTGAGAGAATGACTATGTTCTCTCTTATTGCTGGGTGCAGATTGCACCATTATGTCCATTAGCTCAAGCTTGTAACTGTGGCGGTCCCTTTTATGTTGCTGGTCGTTTGCTTGAACTGTCAGGAATTGAGAGAGGTTTTGAGCTCTCTCACTGTGACGGCAATCTCTAAGGCTTAGAATGCATATTGTAGGTACATCTATACACAGAAAGCAGAGAGCAATTCCAGGGAAATTGAAACTGGGAGGGATTTGGCACTGTGAGATGGAAAAGAAAAAAAAAAAGAGAGAGTGTAGGCTGCATATGAAAATTCTAGAAAAGAGCAATTGAATCCAGTGACAGAAAGCAGATCAGCGGTTGCCAGTGAACGGGAGTAGGCAGGAAGTGAGTAGGATGGAGGCCAAGGGGACTTTTTTTTTTTTTTTTAATGTTTTTATTGATTTCAGAGAGGAAGGGAAAGGGAGAGACAGAAACACCAATGAGAAGCATCGCGCGGCTGCCTCCCGCACACCCCCTCCTGGGATTGAGCTCACAACCTGGGCCTGGCCCTGACCGGGACTGAACTGTGACCTCCTGGCTCCCGAGCGCCACTGGCCAGGCACGAGGGCTTTTGTAGTGATTAATTCGGAGTGATGGTTACGTCGGTATTTAATAAATGTTACTGTACGCAAAGCCACCCGTCACTACAGGTGAATACTGAAGAGAAACCGGTCCCACACAGCCGCTGCGTGGGGGCCTGGGTCCATGCTCCACTGCCATGGGGCCATATTGGCTCGGCAATACAAACACGCTTCACTTTATTCACTTACGCAGTCATTTCCGCCTTAGAGAGAGGGACGGATAGAAGCATGGCTGGGAAACGTCAGCGCTCGGCTGCCCCCTGCAGGCCGCCTCCTGGGGAAGAGCCCACACCTGAGCCTGTGCCCCGAGCAGGAATCCAACCTCTCGGTTCACGGGTCGATGCTAACCCACTCGGCTGGCTGGGCCAAACATATTTAAAAAAGAAACAGGTCCCCAAACCAAGGGGACAAAAACCAGTCTGTTACAAAGTCAACAAAATGTTTTTAAGTGTTCCTTTTCCCGAGCAGGTGCTCTAGGGCATGTGAAACCATAGGGTGTCTGAGTTTTTTTATTCGTACACGCACTCCTACCTAATAGGTCCTCGCTTGCTTTTCCAGGATTAGCGCCGTGGGTTTTCTGAGGGGCATGTTCGGTGTAAAAATGGTTATTTCTGCTAAGACGTCAGGTAGCTGACTCCAAACTCTGGCTGGAGGGAACCGAGTCCCTGGGCTCTTCAGCCCCAGAGAACACGCCTTCAGTGGCTCTGCCGACCGGTTCCTCTGCAGAGACGTGGCTTCTGTTCAGGGCCCCGACTGGAGATCCGCACTCGCTCTCCCAAACGCCCCGTCAGCTCCCTGCACTGCTGCGGGGGCTGGGAACTGAGGAAAACTTGAACAAGTACCAGCTTTTGTGTAAAGGAGGAGATGAGGACGAGCCAGGTTTTTCTAAGTTTATTTTCAGGGCGGGGGAGAACCAACAACACCCCCAGCAAAACTTTATAAAGACACTCAAAATCCCCAAGTAAGAATTTATAAAGTGTTTATCACAGGAGGTGACCAAGACTTTAGATGCTGAAGACGGTAACAGTGTTTGCTCAGGATATAATTTACTGGGTCTGGCCTGGCCAGTGTGGTCCAGTGGTTGGGCAGGAGGTCACAGGAAGTCACAGTTCAGTTCAGTTCCACGTCAGGGTACATGCCCGGGTTGCAGACTCGATCCCCAGCGGGCAGTGGGGGAGATGCAGGAGGCAGCCAATTGATGTTTCTCTCTCTCTCTGTCAGTGAAAACATAAAATAAAAAAATACTTGGTCTGTGTATAGAATACAACTCCCTTTCCCCTCTCTGAATGTTTGCTTTGTAGCCTTGAACTGCTTTTGCTCTTCACAGCCTATTTCCAATTGCTTCTCTGCTTCCACACCTCAAATCTATTATTTCCACTCCAAATCCATCATTTCCTCCCTTAGTCGTGTCTTCATTTTCATCCTAGTTCTGGTTTACTGGTTTTTCCTTTTTTAATTTAGTTTTTAAAAAAGTATTTTATTGATTTTTTACAGAGAGGGAGAGGGATAGAGTTAGAAACATCAATGAGAGAGAAACATCTACCAGCTGCCTCTTGCACACCCCCTACTGGGGATGCAGCCAAGGTACATGCCCTAGACTGGAATCAAACCCGGTACCCTTCAGTCTGCAGGCCAATGAATGCTCTATCCACTGAGCCAAACCGGTTCTGGCAGGTTTTTCCTTTTTTTAAACAGGCAGGACATGTACTGTTCCCAACCATTCCTATGTGCCTGCAGCCAATTTTCCGTCATTCCTCACATATTAAGGTCATCAAAGCCTTTCTCCCCCACCCCCACCCCCTTACTTGAATCTAAAAGGCAATGCCTGTCTATATATATAAAAGGTTAACATGCAAAGTGTCACCTCGGGAGTTCAACTAGGAGACCTGGGGTTTGATTGCTCATGATGATGTGCACTGACCAAAGGAGGGTGTTCAGGAATGAAGGCAGGTCCCAGCCAGCAGCCAGCAGCCAGCAGCCAGCGAAGGAAGGTCCCGGCTCATCAGCCTGATTGCTGGCCAGCCCAGAGACCCTACCTGTGCATGAATTTCATGCACTGGGCCTCTCGTTAAAAAGAAATGAAGTTCTGGTTTGGAGGAAACATGTATAAAATACGCTTCTGAGCTGGGTGATCCAAAATGCCCTGTACCTCTCCTGTGGACGCATCTAAGTGTGAAGGAACTGTGTCGAGCACACTCACTTCTGAGCGGGGGAGCACGGCCTCCATTAAAGGAAAAGCATAGCTTTTTACATATTAATTAACATGCATCTTAAGAGTCCAAGGTTTGCATCTCTGAAGAACATTTGCGCTTTCTAATGTCGTAGAGAGCAAGGTGATCATCTTTGTTCTTAGATGGGCAACTCTACAGTGAATTTCTCGGCAGACATTGATTGATTGATTGCTTTCTCTGTGCCAAGCACGGGTATGCAGAGGTGAGCAGTCTGCACAGTCCTTGCCCTCAGAGTGTACATTCTGCTGTAGCTGATTTCAATATTTTTTAAAATATGTTTTATTGATTTTTACGGAGAAAGGAAAGGAGGGATAGAGTTAGAAACATCGATGAGAGAGAAATATCGATCAGCTGCCTGCTGCACACCCCCCCACTGGGATATGCCCTGGAATTGAACCTGGGACCCTTCAGTCCGCAGGCCGACGCTCTATCCACTGAGCCAAACCAGTTAGGGCTGTAGCTGGTTTCAGTAAATCCTGACATTTAACCAGAATGCAAATGTGGGAGTAGAATATGTAAAATAAAGAATCAATACAAAGATGCACATAGTAAACAACTTAGTGAATTTATTTGGAAAGTAGGAAATAAGCATTATTTTAACATCGAGAATATGAACAAAACTAGAAAAAGTCCGGCCACAGAAAAGAAGGCAGAGTGCTGAGGGTGGCTTCATGGCCGTACAGTGCAAACCAGCCAAACCCAAGTTTCTCTCATGCAAATGCCATTAAGGAAGAGGAGAGCGTCTCCAGAACAGGCCACAGCAAACAGTCTACAAATTTACATAGGAAACTGTACATAAATGAAAAAATAAATTAGACCATTTACAAAAATGTCTCATAGGTTACAATAGGCTATAACTTAGTTTGTTATGAATAAAATTTGTAGCACATCATACATTTTTACATCAGATTCAGTGTTAGGATTCCATGACAAAGCTTACATGTGACACACTGAAATGGCTTGTGTGAGTAAAGTTAACACATACCAACATCTGTGCATGATTTGGTCAGTCACTGGGCAGAATTAAGACAAATGCCATTGAACTTCAGTTAAAAAGTAAAAAAAAACAAACCTGAAAGCACACAATGTATGAAAAAATGATAAAACCATCTCAATATGACTTACATCTAATTCCATTCATTCTATTTGGACAAGGAGCCTACAGAGTTACCTGCTGTTTCTAAATGCTGTAAACTAAAACGGGTACCTTGTAAAAAACAAAACAAAACCCGGCAGATTTCAAAATGGCTTCACACCTGTGACAACTACTGACTGCCGGACAACAGCAGGATGCGGACAGAGGGGGACACAGGCTCAGCGACCCCAAACGACCCGCATGTCTGCTCATGCTTCACGGATGAGGTAAAGCCGTGTGCCCTGTGATGGCTGCCGGCCTGGAAGCACTGCAGAGTGCGAAAGATGTTAAATAGCAAAAAAGGAAAAATCGCACTATTTTAGAACTGAAATTTAGCTGCATATTTATATAATTCAAAAATCTTGATTTCCACCTTCATTTATGCCTTTGAAAAATACATTCCTCATTCATTCTTTTAAACACAAAATTAGTGGCAGCTGTGGCAAACAGACTGCAAATGTTTAAGAAAAATAATCTTTGATTACAGTAAGGCCAGAATGTAAATAAAGTTATAATAATTTTGAAGTTACACAACAAAAATTCCAGATACATTTACTGATTGAGCGCGCACACACACACACACACACACACACACACACACACACACTTGAATATATCTATGTACCCTTCATATTAGTTTAAGGTATACCTACTTGCTCATTATAGGCAGTAACATAAGATGATAAGAAATGACTAATACCATCTTATTGGTTGGGTGAGAATTCAAGTCCAGTACCTATCGACAGAGCCACATAAAAGACACCCCAAGACACGAGGCCGGTGTCTGGATTAGTCATTACAGACGCCAGCACAGGAGGCAAGTACCTGCCTTTCCCAGGGACTTGATGACAACTCGATGATCCCACTGTGGCAAACCATGTCCTCGTTTCACAAGGAAACATTTAAACAGGTGAGACCAGAGACCGGTGCTGTTTCTAACACAAACCCAAATTATAACCCGCAAGACTGATAACCCGAGCGACAGCCAGCGAGTGCCGAAGACATCGGCGCTTCCTGAAAGTGGAAATGACGCCAACGCCGTGAGGAGCTCCTCTCCCAACACAGGTTTTAAAAGAGGCTACCACACTTTACAAGGAGAAAACTCTTCCTTGGGTCTGCTGGTCACCAGACCCGGGGCTGCAAACACGTGGGAGTCTACAGCAGACCCTTCTGGGAGACTGGCTGATGAAGAACCAAGTTGGCTGA
The DNA here is from genome assembly GCA_027563665.1 of Antrozous pallidus. Lineage (NCBI taxonomy): Eukaryota > Metazoa > Chordata > Mammalia > Chiroptera > Vespertilionidae > Antrozous > Antrozous pallidus. The sequence goes on along the minus strand of CM050516.1, from coordinate 8,129,050 downwards.
ATTCCTCCGGTGTGAGCACATCGCACAGGGAGACACACCAACTTACTGGGAAATCGGGACACTGCTGACATTTCACGCCAGTCATCTTAAGCGGGACAGGGATCGTTACAAAAGGCAACATGTTTCTCTTATTCTGTGTATACACACCACAAAGCAGTAAGAGCAATGGAAAATAATGCACACTCTCTTTCTTTTTCTGGTGATTATTCTTTCAGTCTTTTTCTAAACTACATTCTCAAATGTGATAGGTTAAAAAGCATTAAGTGTTCAATCAGAAAAAAAAAATGATTCACCAAAAAAATATGAAAAAATGTCTATATAATACAGGTTGGTTACAAAGGACATGTGGAAGCTATTGCTTTGCTAAGCTTCCCATCCAAGGATGCAGCCTTAGAGACCACGGCGAGCCCGGCCGGTGGGCTCAGGGGCTGAGCATCGACCTGTGAACCAGGAGGTCACAGTTCAACTCCCGTCAGGGCACAGGCCTGGGCTACAGCGCAATCCCCAGTAGGGGGCGTGCAGGACACAGCCCATCAATGATTCTGGCTTATCACTGATGTTCCTCTCTCTGAAATCAATAAAAACATATTAAAAAAAGGAAAGAAATCAAGGTGAGACTGAGAGAGAGGAGCTACTCTTAGAAGGCAAAAGTACCGCTGGACACAGAGGAAAAACTCCCCTCTGAGCTGCATCCTTTTGCTTATAGAAATGGAACTTGCAGAAACCAGAACCTGGAACACAGCAATCACACTTGCACACAAAGGCAAAACACTCAGGAACCTTTGCAGGCTAATATTTGGCAAATATTCGGAACTTCCTGAAGGCCTGTCAATTAGCATGTATATTGTTGGCAATAGCACTGACTTTCCCTATACTGAGGCCACGTATTTAAATAAAGTAGCTGAACAAGGAACTGCCTGAGTTGACAGGCAGACAAGTCTATCAGCCTTGTGTCTGGGGAAGGTGGGTACAGAGCTGAACGCTTTCAGTTCTAAAAGTCTCTCGTTAAAAGGCAATCTTTTTTGGGGGGCACGGCCTGTGTTCTTTACTAAGCCTTAAAATAAGTTGATATTGCTCCTGCACTTGAAAATGTGAATCGTTTTTACAAATGAAAATTAAACCCGAAAGTTAAAAATTGTTGAGTCGTGTACACATAAGATAAAGAATAGGGCCTCTTTTTAAACCTTCAAAACTGGCTTCTCAAAATTAGATAAGATGGGGGGACATTTAAGTCACTAGAATCCTCCAATCTGCTTCAGTGTAGGTTAGGGCAGTCAGAATGTGTCCTGGGCTTTACCAGAGCCACCGGGAAATGAGCCGCTGTGCTGGACAGGATGCAATGTAAGGTGTTTTTGGAATGGTCAGAAATACAGCTAGTCTGTATAAAATAAATTATCCAGATGAGCGACTTCCATACCCTTTGTTCTTAAAAATTAATTAATTGGTCCCCATATTTCTCCCTCTCAAACATTCTTTTAAAAACCACATTTAAGAGCTAGCTTTAAAACTGCATTAGTACAGTAGCCACTACCTGAATCTGGCACTGAGAACCGGAAACACGGTTAGTGTAAACTGAGATTCGCTGTAAGTATAAAATACAAACTGGTTTTAAATACCAAGTGTAAAAGACCAAAACGTAAACTATCTAAGTAACTTCTAATAGTGACTAGAGGTTGAAATGACAGCATGTCAGATATACTGAATTAAAGTGAAATAAATAATGAAAATGAATTTCACCAGTTTCTTTTTACTTTAAATGTGCCTGCTGGAAAATGTAAAATTTCATGTGCCTCACATTTCATTTCGATTAGTGCTGCTCAAGAACACAAATGTTGAGGCATTATATTGATTGGGATTATAACCAAACCCGTTGATCATTGTATTCTCACATGGAATTCCTCGAGGTCATAATACAAAAGTAGAATCTTGGCAGCCTTCCTCATAATTCTGTGTTCTTATTATTCCAATAATTCTAGATCAGACATGAGAAAAGCCACGTGCAGTCCGGTGAGATGGCCCTCACCTTTACATGCGTGTTAGCAAGTACCTGCAGTTCTTGAGGACAGAAAGTAGGAATCACAGTCCCAAATTAAATAAAGTATTGATCAAACTAACTTGTAGTTTGATTATTCCATTTCTTTCCACCGAAGCCTATGGCTACAAATGTACCATGTGCCACAGAAATATAAGCTGAAGTTATGGTCTTTTAAAATATTCAGAATTAAAACGTTTTTGTACCAATGCCCAAATCACAAACTTTTAAAAATAAATTGAATAGGTGGCTTTTGGCTGAACTATCTCGTCAACACAACGGAAACATGAAAGTAAGAAATGGTTGGTCGTAGGTTTTCAAAATGTCTGCTGTCTGACATGAACCCAAAGGTCTAAATATTCTAAATTCTGCAAGATTATGTTGACATACTTTCTCTACATATTCCCTATTGCTCATGTTAACGCCTTCAAATAAGAGGAAATCGAATTACAAATATTTGAGCACGGATTCTGAAAACTCTGAGCACCTCTTGATAGTCTAGTGGAAACTGTTGTCCAGGGAGCAACACTGTGTTCTGGGGAAACACCGGGACGCCCCTCCGTCAGCAAACCGCGGTGCGTTTTCCAGGGCACACCCAGACTTACGGCCTTAAGAGGGGACCGTCCCCCAAGCCTCTCGGCTGCAGAGAGACCAGGAGCAACAGTCTCACGACGTCGCTGAGCTCTGAAATGTTACCGCCAAAGTAAATCCGAAACGGTTTACGACGTTATACAAACTGACCCAGAACAGAGAACACATTCTAAGGCAAAGGGATTTACAGTAAATTTAGGAATGACAATTCTTTCATTACCAGGATGTACAAAACACTGATCCTTTTATGATTCTGCAGTACGGCCTCTGAATTCCAGTTTCAAAAACCTCTGACTTCTATAACATCAATTTAGAATAAATGTGATTTGGTTGCTGTTCGTAATAGAATTAAGTCTTTAGCTTTGATGGTTCAGACCTAATTAGACAGAACAGACTGAGTCTGGGCCTGAGATAAATGCATGCAAACCATGCTTCATTAGAATAGTCTTTGGGACATCATCATAGGACTTTCAAATAAATAATTAAGCTTCCAATTATAAAATATTAACTACTGTAAATGTATTGATTAACTAATAAAATATAGAAAGTGCTATGTCACCAAATATGTGCATTTTCTAGGATTCATTTAAAATTCAGGCTAATATTTCAATTAAATTATGGCATTTGAAAAAGGTTGTACTTCTTTAAAAAAGGTTATACTTCTGGGCAAAGATCACATAAACATGCTTTTTTTTTTGGGGGGGGAAATATGTTAGGAAAACAACAACAATGAATAATTAATATTGCCTGGACATTTCTAAAATCACATAAAAAAATCATCATCTTTGATTGCCATTTCAATTAATTCTGATCCAGGGTATGTTACTGTCTGCTTACTAAAACCCAAAACAGAACAGACTTGTTACAAATATTCAGAATTATTTTTATGAGCTAAACATTTCAGAGCCTTTTAAGATTTGTTTTGAGCATACAGCACTGCAATGCTGGCTACATAAAATAAATAGAAAATCTTTTTGAGAGAAAGCTCAATAATCAGAGGCTGTACTGCATTTAAGGATTTAACACTGGCTATATACAAAAGAAAAAGCATTTCAATTAGAAACACTTCACCTGCTACCGAGTTCTTGCTGTTACTATGGCAACATTTAGCAGCTTACCATTTTGACATTTAAAAAGCAACAGGAATAGTGCTACTCTTTTATCCTACGTTTCCAGCGACAAATAATGCAGCAATTATGCCTCTGGTTTTCAGTTCCTCTTGGATGACATTTATTATCAGAGATAAACCTGACGCTTTTAGCTGAAATTTGGCAGCCCAAGAAGTGCACCAACTGCTCCAAAGTATCCCTGTATAATTTAAAAACAATTATTAATGTAGTGCAGCTCTTAAATTAGCATACAGGATTAACCACTATTAAGAACACTTTTTTAATATTGATTTTTCACAGAGAGGAAGAGAGAGGGATAGAGTCAGAAACATCGATGAGAGAGAAACATCAATCAGCTGCCTCCTGCACACCCCTACTGGGGATGTGCCTGCAACCAAGATACATGCCCCTGACCGGAATCGAACCTGGGACCCTTGAGTCCGCAGGCCGATGCTCTATCCACTGAGCCAATCCGGTTTTGGCGAGAACACTTTACATTATATCTATTTAAGAACATCTATTCAGAAATCTACCAATTTGTTTTGTCAGCTATTATAAAGGATTTTAAACTGTATTCTCAATATATACACATATTAAATACCCATCTTTAAAGTGTGGTTTTGGAAAATGTCTTTTTATTGATTTCAGAGAGAGGTAGAGAAAGGGAGAGAGAAACATCACTCATGAGAGAGAAACACTGATTGGCTGCCTCCTGCATGCCCCCACTGGGGATCAAGCCTGCAAATCAAACAGAAACCTGGTTCCTGGGTTGACGCTCAAGCATTGAGCCACACCAGCAAAGCAAAGTGTGGCTTTTAGACGTTAACATTTCTAGGGCTCTCATTACAATGCTGTGCCCCTTCCCCTTTCCTCAGTTAACCTCCCTTGGCCAAGCCTGCCATTTTCAGGACCCCGTCCCGCATGGAGCAATTCTGGTCTCTGGTGAGAGCAGAGGCGAGAGAGACGCGTGCTTTTAAGGAAACACTCTGCTCTCGTGGCAGCAACACTCTTGCAGCCAGCTCAGCTCACTGACCAGAAACAAAATAACCTGAGGTAAATTTACTTAGTCCGAAACATGTAAACTGATACGCTTAGATCGAAATTTAACTGGCTGTAGTGAAAAGAACAGAATAATAAACTCCGAAATGGTAACAGTGGTGACCTCGGGCAGTGAGGATGAGGTTCTGGTGGGAAAATCGAAGAGAATTTTCCCTGCTAAATTAGATAGTTTGGTATTGTTCACAGTCAACACTTGTTACCTCAGGGGAGAAAAGAAGATCCACTAGGTGCACGAGCAGCCCACTATTTAAGGAGCTGAGTCTGCTCTCTCAGAACTGTGAGGTCTCAACTTAGCGGGGTACCTACCTGCCAGGTCACAGTAACCCCGACCCCCCAATTCAAACTGAGGTGAGGAGTCAGTGTACAGTTCAGGTGAGCCGCAGCTTTGCAGCCTACAGCAGCCGGCATATAGCAACACGCTATTAAAATTCACCAACGCTATTTTGCTGTCATACCTCATGCTCTAGAAACAGCGCTTTCAGTTGTCCTTTCGACCAGTAGTCCAGTGCATACGCCAACAGTTTCATGGACAGAGTATTGACTCGTAAAAAGTTTCCAACAAAGACAACTCTGTTTATTTTCTAAAGGAAAAAAACAAAGAGAATGACTTCAAGAATTATAAATAGGTTTCACAATACAAGAGGCTTTACAAAATCTTGACTTAAAAATGTAGTGCCTGCTGCATTCCTGGTATGCACCTCCCATAATCCCATGTGTTTAAAAAAAAAAAAAATGACTTTTGGACATCACCACATAGTTGTCCAAACCCATGTGCAGTCAGAGTGAGCCCCAGGGTAAACTATGGCCTTTGTGACGATGGTGTGTCGGTGTCAGTTCCCGGGCTGTCATGAGTAAATACGTGGGAGGTTGTGCAGGCTTGCGGCGAGGGGTATATGAGAACTCTCTGTACTTTCCACTCGTTTTTGCTGTGAACCTAAAACTCTAAAAAATAAAGTATTTTTAAAAAGTTCTGGGAAAGAGGCTACCTAAGTGATTGTAGATGAGACCTGCTTGTGAAAATGGCCAAGAAATAATCCATTTAAATATAGCAATTTGGAGAAAGGTTGGTGATGAGGTTAAAAGACCAACCAAGGGAGAGTATTTTAAATGTGTTTAGGAATAAAAGCAGCTGTGAGCTTGGCCAGTATGTTGCAATGTCTGCTCAGCAACGACACGCAACCTGTGGACTTGATGCAGAGAGCAGGAGAGCAACACTGAGTGGGGACGGCACGCACACCGCCCCCAGCCTTCCAGCCTAGCCCGTCATGCTGCTCTGCTAAGACCCCACTCGCTAATTTAGTTCCGTAGCTATCTGTACGGTAGGAAACCTTCGATGGAGAAACCGGTGTTCCCCAGAATATGTACGTCCAGAAATCCCATTTCTATTCTCTCACTAATACACTGACTTTTGGGGTATTGATGTTTGAACACTGAATTTGTCATTGTAAACTCTGGCCAGAATTATTAAGACAACTGGCCAGTGAAAATCCAGACACAGGGCTAAGAAAAAAGGTCTCAAAAGCGGACCCCCAAAAGTGGAAGAGCCCCAAAACTGAGGTTAAAATGCCTGCCAGCGACTCCCTCAACCAACTTAACTACCCTATTATTAAAAAACTAAAGAAATAAAATCCTGGATTTAAATAACAATTGAGAGGATTAATCTGGGGTTTGGCACAGCTGTTCTCTCTGCTGGAGCCTCTTTCCCCCCAACATATCCACATGTATGACTCTTTTGCTTCCTTCAAATCTTTGTGCAAATGTCACATTTTCAATAAAGCCTCCTTCAACCACCCAATTACAGAGCAATCTGTGCATCCAATTACACAGCAATCTGTCCTCTGCCACCTCTGGTCTATGCTCAAATCCTCTTTATCCTGTCTGATTTTCTCATTTTGAAAAACAGCATTTGTCACCTAGCACAAACTAAATACTTATTTACTACTTCACTAGAGTAGATGGAAGCTCCACCACGTCAGAGAGCACCGTTTCCTTCACTAACATATCCCAAGTGCCTAGAACAGTGGTCGGCAAACTGCGGCTCCTGAGCTGCGGTTTGCCGCTCTTTTGACTAATGAGTTTGCCGACCACTGGCCTAGAAAAATGCCTAGCACATGGCGATCTATACACATTTATCCAATGAATACGTGAATGAATGAACAAAGGGTTTCTTCACAAAGCAAAGTCTCCATTCAGTTAAAGTACTTGCTATTTACAAAAATTAAATGGAGCCCAGCCGGTTTGGCCCAATAGTTGAGCACCGACCCACACACCAAGAGGTTGCTGGTTTGATCCTGGGGCAGGGCACAAGCCTGGTTTTGAGCTTGATCCCCACTAGGAGGTGTGTGGGAGTAGCAGATGGATATATCTATCTCTCTATACCTCTCTCTCTGAAAATAAAAAAAATCAATTAAAAAAAAGTTAAATGGACAAATATATCTACCACATGAAGAAAGAATTATATATGTAATCTCCTTCAAATAAAAATAACCCAACTACGAGATAAGTCTAGCTGGCAGTCAATGCTTCTTGTAAGTATACGGAGAACGAGTCTCAATGCCTTCATAGCCCTGTACAATGCTGCTTGATCCATATGCAACAAGGCAGCACTGTAAAGAAGCCGAGGGCACTAAGAAAGCTTCCAAGCACCTCACCAATCAAATGTGACATTAACAGGAAAAAGAACACAACACACACACTCAAACACACTGCCTTTTTCTCTTACATCTTTAAGGGATTTAGGTCATGTAAAGCCATGCTCTGCCTAACGACATTTTAGGATCACGTATCTGATGATGGTCCCCAAGGATTACAATGGAGCTGAAAATTTCTATGGCCTAGTGATGTCATAGCCATGTCACAGCCATCTGATGTAGCACATGTTACTCAAATGCGTGTGGTGATGCTGGTGTAAATAAACCCACAGCACTGTCCGTCATATCAAAGTACAGAACAATTCTGTACAGTATATGACTTGTCAATGACAATGTTACTGGCTTATATACTATACCATACTATACCATACTATACCATACTATACCATACTATACCATACCATACCATACCATACCATACTATACCATACTATACCATACCATACCATACTATACCATACTATACCATACCATACCATACCATAATATACCATACTATACCATACTATACCATACCATACCATACTATACCATACTATACCATACCATAAACTTTTACTGTAATTCTAGAGTGTTCTCTTTCCAAAAAGAAGACAGTCTGCTATAAAACAGTATGCCATTTTACAGCAGCAGCCGCCGCCTCATGGGTTTATGGGTCTCTCGGTCGCCTCATTTTCCTTGTGCCTGATTTAATCTCATGGTGTTTGGTACAAGCAACACGCTGCACAGCTGGTAGCCTCGGAGCAATAGCTCTGCCACACAGCCTCCGTGTGTGCAGGCTGTGCCATCTCGGCTTGTGATAAATGTGCTCTATTATGTTCACACAATAATGAAATCACCCGATAATGCATTTCTCAGAATGTACCTGCCATTAGGCAGCAGCACGTGACTGTATTTCCAAGAAGGCGAAATGTAATTGTCTATTTGTGCTGTTTCTGATTTGAATTACCTGCTGCTTTCTCGAAAGGTCATGTAACAACTGAGTACATAACATACATACTTAATGAGTTTTGGGTGTTAACATACATCCACCATGAGTCTCGGGTTTAATGGATTAGGTCTCTATCCTATAGGTCTCTGTAAGAACATGAAGAAGCCCTGCTATCCTATATAATAAAGAGCTAACTAATATAGAGAGCTAATATGCAAATGGTCAGCACGCCCTCACACCATCACGCCGTAATGGCTCAGGCACTCAACACTGGGGGGAGAGGAATGGGATGGACCAGGCACAAATGAACCCACGAGAGAATTGGGGACCAGCCAGGTACAACTGAGCTCACGAGAGAGGAATGGGGACCAGCCAGGTACAACTGAGCTCACGAGAGAGGAATGGGGACCAGCCAGGCTGCGGCCCGGGAGAGGGACAAGCCGCCTGCCCCAAAGTCCCGGGAGCCAGCAGCTGTGCCTGCGGCCCAGGCGAAGCCAGCCCGGGTCCTGGGTGCCTGCAGCCAGCCAGAGGGAGGGAAGCCCGAGTCAAGGGTGCCTGAGACCGGCTGGAGGAGGGTATCCAGAGACTCAGGTGTGGGGCGATCAGGCAAGTAGTTAGGAGCTAGCGGTTCTGGATTGTGAGAGGCAGTTGAACATCCCCCGAGAGGTCCCAGATTGGAGAGGGTGCAGGCTGGGCTGAGGGACTTCCCCCTCTCCCCCTGCACCGTGCACATAAAACTCCAATTCACATTTTTCATATAATTAAAATGTTTTTACCTCGTTAACAGCACACATTCGTGCCACAGAACCAATGTTATTGGTGATAGTAACTAAAGTAGCTCTTGCTAGATCTTCTTTACTAACAGATTCTCGCTTCTCCTTATAAATCATGTTGCCAAAACTGCAGAGAAATGAAAAAACAAAATCAAACCTGCTGATAAAAAAGCAACATTTCACACATACAGGGAATTTATCTTACAGATAAATCTACACATATATGGAGTTATTCACTGATTCATTAAACTGAACATACCAAAATAATGGGAACCCAAACATCACCAAGCAATGAAATAGCATGAAGCTGTGAATAAGGAAGAAAGGGGGGAAGGAATAGAGACAGGAGAGGGATGGGAGGGAGAGAGAGGAAGTGAGGGAGGCAGAGAAAGACTAGAGTACATATATGCTGTTAGAGTGTATGTATCGCCCTAGCTGGTTTGGTTCAGTGGTTGAGCATCAGCAGCCCATCAGGCTGATGGGTCCTGGGTTTGATTCCGGTCAAGGACATGGACCTCAGTTATAGGTTTGATCCCTGGCCCTGTGTCTCTCTCGTATTGAAGTCTCTCTCATATTGATGTTTCTGTCTCTACCCCGCCTTTCCATTCTCTCTAACAACCAATGAAAAATATCTTTGGGTAAGGATTAACAAAATCCTGGAATAACAAATCGATGTCTCTTTCTGTCTCTCTTCCTCTTTCTCTCTGAAAATAGTAAAGTAAAAAAAAAAATCATTTAAAAAAATGTTAAAAAGTATATATAGTATGCTAGTCAATGGAATATAAATGTTACTTTCTAAATAAGGGGAGGATAAGGCTATGTATTGGCATTTGCAAAAGATTTCAAATGGAACTGCCATAGATCCAGCAATCCTACCTCTGGGTATTTATCTAAAGAAATCCAGAATGCTAATTTGAAAAGACATAATCACAGAAAGAATACTCAAAGATTAATAAAAATGAGCTCCTATAGGATGCACTCAGGAAGACGTCTGAGATCTAGTTCTCAAACTACATGAGCCTTCAAAATTAGAATCTAAACCGAGTAAGAAGAAGCCCCCTTACAACTTGCTGATACATTTAACGCTTTCTAAAAACTAAATTAGCAACTTTATTTTTTAATTTTCAATTATAGTTGACATTACTATTGTATTAATTTCAGGTGTGACTTAAGAAATGATCACTCTATAAGTCTAGAACTTATCTGACACCCATACACAGTCATTACATTTTTATTGAACACTAGAAGCCCCGTGCACAAAATTGGTGCGTGGGCAGAGGTGTCCCTCAGCCCAACCTGCACCCTCTCGAATCTGGGGCCCCTCAAGGGATGTTGGATCCCAGTGGGATCAGGCCTAAAAGGGCAGTCGGACATCCCTCTCTCAATCCAGGACTGCTGGCTCCCAACCGCTTGTCTGCCTGCCAGCCTGATCACCCCCTAACTACTCCCCTGCCAGCCTGGTCACCCCTAACTGCCCTCCCCTTCAGGCACTGTCACCCCCAACTGCTCTTCCTTGCAGGTCTGGTCCCTCCCAACTGCCCTCCCCTGCTGGCCTGATTGCCCACAACTGTCCTCCCCTGCTAACCATCTTGTGTCCACATGGGAGCAGTCACCTTTGACCACATGGGAGCGGCCATGTTGTGTGTTAGAGTGGTGGTCAATTTGCATATTACTCTTTTATTAGATAGGACTAGAGGTCCAATTTCTTGCATGAAATTCGTGCAAGAGTAGGCCTTCCTTCCCCCTGGCTTCCCTCTGGCACCTGGACCTGGGCTTCTGTCGCAGCTCCAGCTTTGTCCAGTTTAATTAGCATATTACGCTTTTGTTATTATAGACATCCCCTACGCTGTATTTTACATCCCTGTGCCTGTGTTTTTCACCCATCCCCACAATCCTCTTCCATCTGACAACTGTCAATGGGTTCTCTGTAGCTGTAAGTTTATTCATTTGTTTTTTAGATTCTACATAAGTGAAATCATGTAACAGTCTTTCTCTATCTGACTTATTTCACTTAGCATAATACCTTCTAGGTCTCCCCATATTGTGGCAAATGAAAAGACTTCATTTGTTTTTATGGCTGAGTAATATTCCATTGTATTACAAGTTCTTTATCCAATAGTCCATCAATGAACACTTAAGATTGTTTCCATAACTTGGCTACTATTATTAACACTGCAATGAAAATAGGGGTGAACATGTCTTTTCAAATTAATGTTTTGTATTTCTTCAGATAGATACCCAGAAGTAGGATTGCCGGAACTTGTGACAGTTCTGCTTTAAATCTTTTGGGGAGCCTCCGTACTGGTTTCCATAGTGGCTGCATCAATTTGCAGCCCCACCACCAATGCCCGAGGGCTCCCTTTCCCCCACAGCCTTGCCAACACTTATTTGCCGAGTCATTGGTGACAGCCATTCTGACAGGTGTAAGGCGGTATCTCACTATGGCTTTAATTTGCCTTTCCCTGACAATTAGTGATGTTGAGCATCTTTCCATATGTCTATTGGCCATCTGTATGTCCTCTTTGCAGAAATGTATGTTTAGGACCCCAGCCCATTTTGTAATTGGATTGTTTGTTTGTTTGTTTTTTGGTGTAAGTTATATGAATTTCTTATATATTTTGAATATAAATAAGCAACTTTAATTACAACACACGTGTTAAACTTACCTCGATGCTACAGCCCAACCCGGCAGACCAAATCTTTCGTAGTCTCCTCCGTAAATATCACGGACCAGCTTGTCGGCATGGGTGCTGTCACCTTTGGATGCCATTTCAAGAGCCTCTTCAAAACTCTCACAGCCAGTCAATAAGCTGCACAAGCCCAGAAAGGTACCTCCTCCAAGGCTAGAGAAAGGACAGAAACTCTATGAGCTGCATTTACACACTGTATTCGTTCTCCAGAGTAAAAGGACGGAGCACTTATTTATTCAGTAAACACATAGAAACAACATATTGCTAGTGCTTAGTGCTGAAATCCATCATAAGAAAAGCTTAATATGCTAATTAGACCAGAAGACCTTGCGGATGAAGCCAGGGCTGCCAGGGAAGCCCGGGTCCCGGATGCCAGAGGGAGGTGGTGCCGGAGCCCGGGGAAGGAAGGCCCACTCGTGCAGGAACTTCCTGCACCAGGCCTCTAGGATCAGCACAACGAGGAAAGGTGAAAAATGCTTAGAAGCCGAAAGTGGTGTGGCTCAGTGGAGAGAGCGCTGGCCTGTGGACTGAGGGGTCCCGGGTTTGATTCCGGTTAAGGGCATGTACCTTGGTTGCAAGCACATCTCCAGTAGGGGGTGTGCAAGAGACAGCTGATCGATGTTTCTCTCTCGTCGATGTTTCTGACTTTATATCCCTCTCTCTTCCTCTCTGTAAAAAAAATCAATAAAATGTAAAAAAAAAAAAAAAAATGCTTAGCAAAACCTAACTGGTCAGGTTGAAGAATAAAAGGAAAAAGATCACTTTGGTCAAAACAACATGAGGACAGGAGGGTCTTTTATATCTTTTAACTTCATCTGATCCTTTATATTTTTTACTGCTAACAATAAATGTTTTTTGTGCATGTGAAAGGACTAAATGCTAAAAATGTGTACCACCTGAAGTGAAAGGAAAAAACTTCTGATTCGGTATGATTTCCAGGAAATGATTCTGTGGAAGGCCTACCTATTTGGCCTGCCAAGGCTGAAAGCAGTTTAGTGCTACATTACCGTTCACAGGACCCAGAAATAAACACGCAGAGATTTATGTCAGGCTGGACATCATGTTAAGATAGAAGTTTACTTGCTTCTATTATTGCTTTGGATATGCTCACAAAATAAACTCATGTCTCTCTAATCCCTAAAATCAAAGCCTATACTCCCTCGTCTCACCTAGACTTCGAACAAGTTCTATCCTCCAATCACAGCTGGAATTTAGTGAACAGGTTGAATGTGTCTTTTAGAATCGACTTAAGTAGGTAATACAGTTGTCCCCTCTCATCTGTGGGGGACACGTTCCAAGACCTCCAGTAGATGCCTGAAACTGGATAGTAATGAACTCTGTTTTTCCTGTGTGCAGCCATAACGAATTTTAATTTACAAACTAGCCGCAATAAGCCATTAACAGTAACTAGTAATGAAATAAAACAAGTCTAACAATACGCTGGAATAAGTTATGTGAATGTGGGCACTCGTGTCGGGGGACCCCAGGCCGACAGCTTCCTGTAGGCTCAGTGCTTCTGGGGCACCATGTTGCCAACAGTTAGAATACGGATTCTGCTCGCCTTCCACCCTCGAGTTTAATGCCTTTTTCACTGAACTAAGCACTTATCACACACTGTGGCTGTAACATTGGCAGTTGTAGGTGTGATAGTGAAACTAGAGGGGCAATATTTTTCCTCCTTCACAATTTTAGGCATAGAAAATTTGTTCCCCTCAGCATACGATTTCTTTTATTTATTAAGTGGAGAATTTTCCCTTAAAGAACTTTAAGGCTTCTTGTTGGCATGTCTGGATTTCCAGCATCATTGCTCTTGTGCTTTGGGATCATTATTCTAATACTAGAAGCCCAGTGCACAAATTAGTGCACAGGTAGGGACCGGCTGGCCCACCCTGATTGGGCCAGTGGGGGCAGGGCGGCCAGGGGGAAGGGACATGGGTGGTTGGCTGGCCAGCCCCGCTTACTCGTAGAACTCCAGGCCAAAGGGACAATTTGCATATTAGCCTTTTATTATATATGATAGAAAAACCCTGGGTCTGTCACATCTACAACAGGAGGCTCGACCAACCAGAAGTCAGTCCTGCAATCAACGCTGGGTTGCTGTGGCGACCCAGCACTGACTACTACAGTTGCAGGCACGGTGACCCAACATTGACTGCTGAGGGGGCTGTGAATCAGGCCTGGAGAGAGAGGCCTGAAGACAAGGGTCTGATCCATAGCCTCTGTGGCAGCTGTTGATCAGCACTTGCCTCTCTTTCTTTCCGGGCCTGGCCAGCAGCTGCGCCTTCATTTCTCTCCAGGTCTCCACCGGGGCAGCTGATTAGTCCTGCCTTTCTGATTGGGGCAGCTGATTAGTCCTGCCTTTCTGATTGGGGCAGCTGATTAGTCCTGCCTTTCTGATTAGGCCCCACTGATAGGTCCTGACTGGCATAGAAACAGACCCATCAGAACAAAATCTGGGTGAACTGTGAGGAGCCAATGGCTGCCTAGGCGGCGGATCTTTTGACACTGACTGGCATAGAAACTGACCAATCAGAACCAAATTGGCCAGCAGAGGAGGGCAGTTGGGGGCGAGATCAGGCCGGCAGAGGAGGGCAGTCAGGGGTGATCAGGCAGGCAGATGCAGTTGGGGGTGAGATCAAGACAGCAGGGGAGGGCAGTTGGGGGCGATTAGGCCAGCAGGGGAGGGCAGTTGGGGTCAACCAGGTCTGTAGGGAAGAGCAGTTGGGGGCCATCAGGCTGGCAGGGGAGCAGTTAGGGGGTGATTAGGAATGATTAGACAGACAAGCAGTTAGGAGCCAGCAGTCGTGGATTGTGAGAGGGTGCAGGCTGGGCTGAGGGACACCCCCCTGCCTACTGCATAAATTTCATGCATTGGGCCTCTAGTTATTGAATAAAATAATTACTTCATGTAAGCACTGCAACTCCGCCACAGCGGGTCTAACTGAGATGCTACTCTGTGACTAAGGGGCAGGAAGTGTCATACACAGTGTGGAGAGATCAGACAAAGGGATGATCATGAGCAAGACACCATGGAGATTTCATCATGCTACTCATAACAGTGTGCACATTAAAACTCATACACTGGCTGAAATCGGTTTGGCTCAGTGGATAGAGCGACGGACTGCGGACTGAAAGGTCCGGGGTTCGATTCCGGTCAAGGGCATGTACCTTGGCTGCGGGCATATCCCCAGTAGGGGGTGTGCAAGAGGCAGCTGATTGATGCTTCTCTCTATCCCTTTCCCTTCCGCTCTGTAAAAAATCAATAAAATGTACTAAAAAAACAAACAAACAAAAAAACCCCAAAAACTCATACACTGTTTAACTCTGGAAATTATGATTTAATATTTTTGGACCATAGTAACTGAAACTGTAGAAAGCAAAACTACAGATAAAAAGGGAAGTTGGCATAGTTACAATGGAGGTAGATTTTTAACCACCACAAAAATAAAATAATTTCATTAAATTTAAGTATTACTTAAATAGGAGTGCCACTTTAAAATTGAAATGAGGCCCTTGCTGGCTTGGCTCAGTGGACAGAACACTGGCCTGCAGACTAAAGGGTCTTGGGTTTGATTCCAGCCAAGAGCACATGCCTGGGCTGCGGGCTCCATCCCTGGTGGGAGGTGTGCAGGAGGCAGCCAATCATGATTCTCTCTCAGATTGATGTTTCTCTCTCTCTTTCTCTCTCCTTCCTCTCTGAAATCAATAAAATGTTGAAATGAGTTTTCCACAGATCAACCTGAAATATGCCCAAATAGATCTAAAATTAAATAAAGAGGAATCACCACCCTCCTTAAACGTCAATTAAGTATGTATCAGGATCATAAGAAAAAAATTTTAAATCTCATTTCACATTCATGTTGCAGGCACTACAGAAAATTTGAAGGGGTATTTGGAACATTAATATTATCCCATAAAGTGTGCATACTAACTCATCCTTTAAGAATTAATTACAACGTTCCCCAATACTCTGCATGAAATCAGCAGATGGCAAGCTTTAGGCTTAAATACACCTATAAAAATGTGAAAAATAAGGCAAGAAGAAAAATGCTTTGGAAAATAATGAAGTCACTGGAACCATTGCAGACAAAAATTCAATTTATGAGATTATTGAATTTAGGGAGAAAGTGAGAGGGAGAGAAAGAAACACTGATCTGAGAGAAACCTTGATGGGAAGCCTCCCTTATGCACCCTGACCGAAAATGAACCGCCACCTGGGTATGTGCACTGACCAGGAATTAAACCAGCAATCTTCTGAAACACAGGATGATGCTCAGCTGGCCAGGGCAAAAATGCACTTCACTTAACATTATGGGAATTCTAATGCCGACCGGCACCAATGGAATTTAAATACTCGTCAGTTACCTTGTCCCGGTTACTCGTTTATAGCTGTCTTTGGAATGGACCGCTAGAATGCTGACTCCTGACCCGATGTTCACCACCAGCAGTGGATAGGGGTCGTCCAGGTTAAAAGGCATCTTCTGGCATCGCTCAGGCTCTGAGGCGTTAGCAAAATAATAGCACTCTGCTTGGCCATTGAAACTGACAGAATCTATATACAGCAAGCCCTTTACGAGACAGTCAAGTTCATCCAGTTTGTGCAGGTGGAGGTTTCCAATCTGTAAAAGAACACCAACAAATTTTACAAAGTGAACAAAAACCAGCATTCACAATACTGACTCAGTTTTCCTGTGTAATTTTCATGTACTTCCATCTCCCCCGGCTTTTGGGAAATATACCCAAACAAACCGGTCTCAAAGTCATAAAGTTTATGTTTAAATTACTCAATACACAGAAATCAGGATTATCAATTAAATTAATAAACATTTAGCTTCTTAAATTATCCTAAATTACAAAGGGGGTAGTTTATGCGAGCCATGTATAAGTGATCACTGTTCTAGTAACACTTTTCTTATATGAATTGAGAAAATAAATGGCATGCGTGCATATTTTGAAGAAAAAATTTTATTAGTCCCAAATTCCATCTTTTAAATCTTGACTCTAATGAAAAGGACCAGAAGCCTGACAAACCTCTACTAGCACATAAATCAACACTTATAGAGCCCTCTTGCCATATCCAAATAATTGCCTTTGAGACAGTAAATAAAACCAGGAAAAAGGGTAAGAGGGACTTTCAATCAGGTGTCTACTAATCAGAAGACACTGGCTTCAGTTGGGGTTAGGGAAAGAGATGGCTACGGGGGGAGATGACTAAATGGCTCATACTTAAAACCTGCAAATACAACACCATAATAGAATAATTCAAGCCACATTGCTGTCTGGCTTTGTACACTGTCAAATTCCTTAAAGTTCTTTTTATTGTTGTAGTCCCTCCTAACAAGTGCAGGTTTTTAGCAAATATCCGTACAACAATAACCCCAAATCTGGCACTTCTCACTGAACTATCATCAATCAGCAGGAGGAACTAAGTTAAGAAATACACTGGTCGGAAACCTAGCCTCATATTTGAAATCTAGAGAGATTGGGCACCAATTTTTGGCTTTGAGTAACAGACACCTACTGTGCGAAAATCTTTTTCAAACTTGTAAGCACCACCTCCTGTAGCACACAGCACCGTGTGTAATGTGGAGAAGTTTTTATCTCTTCCCATTTGGATAAAAGTAGGCAGGTCCTGGGTTGGAAATCTGATAAAGTGCAGGTTCCCTCTTCGGCCCAAAAGTGTTAAATCCTTCAATTCGAGGTGCACATCTCGAACACCTGTGGACCCGTATGCTACATTAGAAGTCAGATATTTCCGGATGCTTTTCAAGCTCTCAACTTCTTCTTGTTCTTCCTCTGCTGTGATATCAATCGGTTCAAAATATGAGAGTTTTACTAGAGTTCCCCCAATGTCCATGCCAAACCATGGGAAAGCTGTGAATAAAAACAGGAAAAATATGTAAATACTAGTGGCTTGGTGCACCAAATTTTTGCATGGGAGTGGGGTGTCCCTCAGACCAGCCTGCACCCTCTCCACTCTGGGGACCTCTTGGGGGATGTCCGACTGCCGTTTTAGGCCTGATCCCTGGAATCAGGCCTAAACTGGCAGACGGATATCTCTCTCGAAATCCGGTACCTCTGGCCCCTAACTGCTCACCTGCCTGATTGCCCCCAACCACCTCTGCTTGGGCCCCATCACTATCGCTTTGTCCAGAAGGTCTCTTGGTCTAATCAGCATATTACTCTTCTATTAATATAGACTAGCAGCCCTGTGCCCGAATCTGTGTGCCAGTAGCTCTCCGCGGGGTCTGGCCGCTCCATGCCCACTGCCCAAGGCCCACCCGCAGTCAGGCACAGAACACTTGCCTCGTCACTACAGCAACGAAGCAAACATTCCGCCAGGCCGCTCAACTGCCCGCTCTCAGCGGCTGTGGCCACCCCCCCCATCTGAGTAACTCCGGTGGGGCTGAGAGGACCGGGTGCCGGCACCTAAGTGTTGACTTATGTGCTAGCAGAGATTTGAAGTGATGGTTAATTTGCATATTACCCTCTTATTAGAGGATATTTTTGAAGTGCAAATTAGAGATGAGTTAATTAGCCACAAACTTCATTTACCCTCAATTGTGCATTAGTCCATAATACTTATGGGGTAAAACATAACACTCCTTCTCCCTTCAAAATGTTTTTACATCTTCTCTAAAAACCCGTACAGAGAATGCTTGCCCAAGGCCTTTTAGTTCCTACCAAGGCACTCCTTCTGCATTGATGGAATACTTGTCCTAAACATACAAGCCCCGCCGGCGTGGCTTGGAGCGTCGACCCAGGAACCAGGAGCTCACGGTCTGACTCCTGGTCGGGGCCCGGGCCCAGGTTGCAGGCTCCATCCCCACTGTGGGGCTTACAGGAGGTGACGAATCAGTGATTCTCTCTCAGCATTGATGCTTCTCTCTCTCTCTCTCCCCGTCCCCCTTCCTCTCTGAAATCAATAAAAACATTTAAAAAAAAAGTTATACATCAACTTTCTCTCCCTCATTCAAATAAATCAGCAGGAGCAAGCAGCAATACTAACAGTCAGAGGGGACATTCACAGCCAAGTGTTTGCTTGAATAATCACTGCTGCCACATAAAGATAGAAAAATCCGTACAAGGTGATATTAAGCTAAAACTCTTTTGTTTTCTAAGACTCAAAATTTATTAAAATCACTTAACATTCACAGTTGTTCCTTTTGGGCCTCCGTCGGTGTCAAACACACAGGTATAAAAACATACATACAAATAAAAACGTTACTCAGAGAGCAAACTACGAAGCTGAGGTAGCATTACCAGGTTCGAAGTTCATGCCATTTCATTTGTAGTCAGAAGCCCGACAGCTTCTAGGTTATAAATGCCTGCATGTTGTCATTCTGAAAAGCAACAAGTCCAGTAACACACGAAGGACTTTTAATTCTTACAATAAGCCACGAATGAAGTTCTACAGGAATCTTACTGCCCAGAAAAATACTTCAGGTTTATAGATAGAATATCGGAGGAGAGTAAGAAATTATCTACTTTTCTAAAGCTATGCATGAGCATCAAGGTTTCTGACCTTAAAGGCATGTCAGCGGCCAGTTCCAAAGTCCGTTAACTTTGGAGGAGCAGGCAGTAAAAAGGCTCTGTGAGTCAAGTCCGGTTTCTAAAGTCTAGATTGCAGGGAAGTGGTAATTGTTTGACTCCTCCTCAGAGAGAACAGCTGTTTGGGTATAATTCTCACTGAAATGATTTATTTAAAAAATATGTATTTTATTGATTTTTTTTTAGCGAGGAAGGGAAAGGGAGAGTTAGAAACACATCGATCAGCCGCCTCCTGCACACCTCCTACTGGGAATGTGTCTGCAACCAAGGTACATGCCCTTGACCGGAATCAAACCTAGGACCTTTTGGTCCGTAGGCCGACGCTCTATCCACTGAGCCAAACCGGTTAGAAACACTAAAATGATTTAAACAACAAACCCCCCCCCCCCCCCCCCCCCGCTTCTCAGGGCGCTTTTGTGGGTCTACGGGCACGAACACTACCTGATCTGTCCTATCTCAGAAGAAAACATCACACAGAAAGTAAAAAAAAACTTATAACATAAAGCTATTTTATATTATTTTAGCATATTCCACCTCATTTGTTTTAAGTTAAACAGAGAAGACTGTAAAATGTGTATGGTACATAAGGCACAAAAAATGACACAATCATCAACAACCAGGACCTCATGAAACAGAATATTTACTGCCATTCAATTTTCAACCTTTGGGAGACCCAATTGTTTGTATATTGGTCTAGCACAGTAGTCGGCAAACTCATTAGTCAACAGAGCCAAATATCAACAGCACAACGATTGAACTTTCTTTTGAGAGCCAAAAACCGACTTCTGCACATGGGCCACGAAGTTTCAATCGCACTGTACGTGTGTGTGTGGTATTTTGTGGAAGAGCCACACTCGAGGGTCCAAAGAGCCGCAGCTTGCCGACCACTGGTCTAGACACACAGAAGGTTCTATGAAGTAACTAAATTAAAGTGGAAAAATAATGTAATCTTCTAGGGTTACTGCCCACACAGGTAGCTTTTATATCAATAGTGCAAAAAACCCACGAGTCCTCTCCCTCTCACATCTAGCCTATTAGCTACGTCTGTTCTTTCAGTGCTGTCTGCTCTCTAAAGGAGGTTAGCTAGAGATTCTAAATTGCAGATGATAAATTTCTTAGTAAACTAGAACATTACATGTCCCCTCTATTTCTAGTAAATCTCAATTACGCCAATTTTCTTCTCAGGATTAGGAAGGTAGGACTGAAACTCAGCCAGTGGCTCAAAAAAAAAAAAAAAAAAGCCACTGTTTGCATAGAGATAGGGAGGGAGCCTTTCAACTCGGCAGGGTTCTGGAATCCATTTCCTTATCCCAGGGAGACATCACCACTATAAAGTGGGGGGGCCCTGGCCAGTGTGAACACCTGTGCACCTAAAGATCCCTCCTTCGTCCCAGGTCGGGTATCCGAGGCAACCGACTGATGCTTCTCTCACATTGACGTTTTTCTTTCTCCCTCTCCCATCCTCTAAAATCAATTAAAAAAAATTAAGTTCCTCTTTAAAAAAAAATTATGGGGGAGTCAACAGAACACGGAAGTCACACATTCTTAATTATGATCACTCCTGTCATTTGGCAATCGGTCCAACGACCAGCTTTTACATTTTCCAGTGCATTAAAAAAGTTATTTTGTCACTGACCAAAATGAATGGGGGCGGGGGGGGGGGGCATGGAACTCAAAACATTACTTATCTGCAGTGAAAGTATGAAAATATTAGTTCCCTAAGAAATCAGACAAGTAACTAGCTTTGTTGCTTCTAGCCTACTTACTGCATATGACCTCAACATTTCTTTTTTTTTTTTAAATGTCTTTATTGATTTCAGAAAGGAAGAAAGAGGGAGAGGCAGAAACATCACTAAGAGAGAATCACTGATTGGCTACCTCCTGCATGCCCCCTACTGGGGATCAAGCTTGCAACCAGGCATGTTAATCTTGGCAGGAATCAAACCTGGGACCCTTCAGTCTGCAGACCAGTGCTCCATCCACTGAGCCGAACCGGCTAGGGCAGTGGTCAGCAAATTGCAGCTCACAAGCCACATGCGGCTCGCGAGTGTGGTTTGCTGCTCTGTTGAGTTTGCCGACCACTGGGCTAGGGCAACCTTATCTTTTGAGAATAAAACTCTCCTCTACCGAGGTGAAAAAATGAACCAAAGGACACTTTTAAAAAATAAAAACACACATTCCCTAAGTACCAATACTTTATCGGTGGCCAATATACATTAACCTTCTCTAGACAGAATTTCCTAGAATCTCCTGTGATCTGTGTATTGGTTTAAAACACAACAACAATAAAAACAACAGCTACCATTCTACTTCCGACAGG
This sequence comes from Antrozous pallidus, assembly GCA_027563665.1. Lineage (NCBI taxonomy): Eukaryota > Metazoa > Chordata > Mammalia > Chiroptera > Vespertilionidae > Antrozous > Antrozous pallidus. The sequence continues at coordinate 8,107,343 of CM050516.1, read as the reverse complement.
AGCCTGAGAGCTGCCAGTAGTTCCCCATAAATTACAAAATATCCAGAACTACCACAAGCACAGAATACCAAGAACTCCTTTCTTATCAGATAGATTATGTAAACAGCTTTAGAGAGATACCTAGCCCACAAGGGCTAGACTGTTAACTTAAAAAAAAAAAAAAGCAAAAAAAGCTGCATTGTAAAGTTTGGTATCTTACTAAGTACTGTTAAAGGGGTGGGAGAGAATGATTAAAGAGATATCTAAATGCTATTGGCCCAATGCAAATTTCAGCCCAGAGGGAAACCACGCTAAATTAGATTTGCATTCCCCTTACAGCTAGTTATACGAGCATCTTTTTAGATACCTGTTGGTCATCTGCGTGCCTTCTTGGGAAAAGTGTCTGTTCAGGTGCTCTGCCCGTTTTTTAGAGTGGATTATTTTGGTACTTGCTGTGTTACAGGAGTTGTTTGTGTGTTCTGGACATTAGTCGGTTATCAGAGGCACCGTGGGCCAACATGTTCTATTAGGCTGGATGCCTTTTGTTTTGTTGTTTTCCTTTGCTGCACAGAAGCTTTGTAGTTTGATGTAGTCCCATTCCTTTATTTTTGCTTTTATTTCCCTTACCTTTGAGGTCAAGTACACAAAACCCTTCTGAGATCAAGGTTCATAAATTTAGTATGTTTTCTTAAAGTGATAATTCTTAAGTAGTGGCTCAACTTACAAGGCCAATCAAATTATATGGACACAAACTACAAATAAATGCTGTATCATTCTCTCTGGTCTTGGCAAAAATTTTAGGTATCTCACTGCTTGGGTTAGCAAAGCACAGACCCCAAAACCTATATCACATCAAATTAAAAAAAAAAAAATCTGTACAATGGGAAAAATATCCTCAGATAAAAATTAATCAAATACACACACACACACACACAATATGTTAATCATGTTACATGCCACACAAGAAATAAAAAGGCTGAAAAAGCCTTCATCTTAATAAATCATGTCAGTTGAGGTACAGAGCAATACATGATCGTTCAGATTTTTATCTTTTAATATTTGAGCGGAGTGAAAAACTACTAATGGCAAATCAAATATTGCCATTATTTTGGTTCTCATATTTTAACTAGAAAAAAACTTTCATCAGGTTAATGTTTGACTTCATGCTACTCCTGGAATTTGATTCACACATAATTGCAAATGATAATCTTTTTGTTATATAATCTAGGGCGGTGGTTCTCAACCTTTCTGATGCCTTGGCCCTTTAATACAGTTCCTCATGCTGTGGGGACCCCCAACCATACAATTGTTTTCGTCTCGACCCACAGGTTGAGAACTGCTGCTGTAGAGAGCCTAAGACCATCGGAAAACACAGACATTTACATTACGATTCATAATAGTAGAAAAATTACAGTTATGAAGTTCTATCGAAAATAATTGTATGGTTGGGGGGTCACCACAACGTGAGGAACACTGTACTAAAGGGTCGCGGTGTTAGAAAGGTTGAAAACCACTGAAGGATGAAACCAATTCCTTTTCCTATTTTCTAATTAAATTAATGCATTTATAAAGAACCTAGTCATGTATTAGAGATGTATCTAAAAGCAACTGTTTTCTAAACCTTGGGTGTATAATGTAAGAAAGTGTGTGAAGCCAAAGTCACTTATTTAACCAGTCTGAGATATGGCGTCTAGTCAGTGGTGTGCTGTAGGGGCTAAATGATTTAATGCACACAGTGCCTTATACATACTGGGTGTTCACTAAAATTTACAATTTAAAAACCCTATACAAGTACTCAAAACGAAACAAATACATATCTAATTCGAGTGATTTAAAAAATTAGAAGTAACACTTTCCAGCCATATATATATATATATATATATATATATATATACAATATATATATATACACACACACACACACACATATACATACATGCACATACATATACACACACACACACACATATATATTAATTTTATTGATTTCAGAGAGGCAGGGAGATGGAGAGAGAAACATCAATGATGAGAGAGAATCACTGATGGGCTGCCTCCTGCACGCCCCACAATCTGGACTTATGCCCTCGATGGGAACCAAACCTCGGACCCTTCAGTCCGAAGGCTGAAGCTCTGTCTCAATTGAGTCAAACCAGCTAGGGCCCCACTCAACTCTTCACAGTAAAATAAAGAGCATCTCGGGTTTTCCTGTATGTGAGAAAGAAAAGATGAACTGTCCTGGAATTACATATACCTGGAGCTCTAGACCCGTGGTCGGTAAACTGCAGCTCTCGAGCCACATGTAGCTCTTTGGCCCCTTGAGTGCGGCTCTTCCACAAAATACCACGGCCTGGGCGAGTCTATTTTGAAGTGACATTAGGGTAGAAGAAGTTTGAGTTTAAAAAATTTGGCTCTCAAAAGAAATTTCAATGGTTGTCCTGTTGATATTTGGCTCTGTTGACTAATGAGTTTGCCGACCACTGCCCTAGACAGTTTGCAGGCTTCTCCTTGGCCCTGGCCTTGGTCAGGACTTGAGCAGGAGGCAACCAATCAATGTTTCTTTCACATAGACATTTCTCTCCGTCTTCCCCTCTCTTCCCCGCTCTGAAAATCAATGGAAAAACATCCTCTGGTGAGATTATAGAAAACAAACAAACCAACAAACAAAACCCCCAAATTGACTGGCTGGTTTTTTAGCATGACCCTATTTTAACATGCATGGTCTCACAATGTAGTCACAGCCAACTTACCTTTCATCAATAGGTGTCCTTTCATTTCTCAACCTAACTTTGCTCTTATAAACTTTTAATTATCACCTTTGTTGAAAACACCTTTGACTGACGTGGTATTCATACCTGCGTGGAAGTTTGCCCAAATCCAAGTAACCAAGTCACCATCACGGCATAAAGAAAAAAAATACCTTACGAGTTAGACAGAATCTGGGCCTGTCGGGCGTCAACTCGTACCGCTAGCTGGAAATGCCAAGACAAGCACAGAGAATGTCCGTGCCGAGGGAAGATGTCCAAGTGGTGTACCTACTGCATGTATTCAGGGTGAGCTTAATTCAGCTCATGTATTACCTTGTCATGTGAGCCTCCGCATCACTATGTGAAAGAACTCTTTTGCACAAGAGACCATCACTAGCGTTTTAAAAGAATTGGCCAATGTACCTACTGCATGTATTCAGGGTGAGCTTAATTCAGCTCATGTATTACCTTGTCATTTAAGCCTCCGCATCACTATGTGAAAGAACTCTTTTGCACAAGAGACCATCACTAGCGTTTTAAAAGAATTGGCCAATGTAACTACCTACCAGATCAGGAAGGGTTGTGTTTCTGGGTATTTAGACTATGCCCTATGGGTGCAGAAGAAAGAATACGAGGCTGTGAGTCAGCGGACCTAAGGCCCTGACCCCTCCTTAGCACAGCTGGTCGGCTCTGCATTGCGAGAGTTACTCTGGGGCTCAACAAGTTCAATTTCCTCGTCTGTAAAATTAAGATAAAATTATTTTACGTTTACATTAACAACGAGCAGTTTCCAAGGTGCTCTGGTATGTTGCCTCTCCTTTGAGGTTCACAAGAAACTTGATAATCGCCCTAGCTGGTTTGGCTCAGTGGATAGAGCTGTTGGCCACCAGACTGAAGGGTCCTGGGTTCGATTCCCGGGGGCATACCTTGGATGCAGGCTCTACACCATACCTTGGATGCAGGCTCTACCCCGACTTGGGTCAGTACCTGTGCAGGAGGCAACCATTGCATGTCTCTCTCACGTGGATGATTTTCTCCCCCCCCCCCCCCCCATCTTTCCACTCTCTCTAAAAATCAGTGGGGGTGTGGGGAGGGAGATATCCTCAGGCGGGGATTAACAAAACAGAAACAAAACCCCAAGGGCGGGAAACGATCAGTCCTCCCTTTTATCAGTTTCCTTAGATCTGCAGGGTCACTTCGGAGCCACTCTGGAGCCTGGAGGTGACAAACACAGTTCCACAGTTCACATCCCCAGCTGCTCTGGAAGAATGCACCTCAAAGAGTCATAACCCCAACAGCCGAGCGATTCAATTAGCCATGCACAGAAGTAAAATGTTTTTTAAAAGGCTACAACGAAAAGAAAGCGAATGAAAGCTCCTCTGCTCGTCCAAAGAATGGCCTGCACACACAGTGGTAAAAATACCTGAGTATCCACCAAAATACTGAAGAGCGGTGAATGGCTGTTAACCAGTAACGGTGGTTAGCTCGGAGAGGCCGAAATGCCTGCAATTTTTTAAAAAAATCTTTTTGTTTTTTTAAACGAACCAATTTTTATGCTCCACAAGAATAAGTCCCCGGCAGGTTCCGGGCACGGGCCTCGAAAAGCTCTCATCAGAACCCCAGTGACAAGCCCCTGGAACCCACCGGGATTTCAAGGACACGAGCAGAAAGCCCGGACATCGGCGACTGCTCGGGCGCAATTTGACAGCCATGGCCACCCGTTTTCCACCCGGCGCTGGCGGCTCCGGTTAAAAATTCCCTCTTGCACCGCCCAGGCCTCGAGGAGGAAGTGGGAGGAAAGGGCCAGGGGGGAGGAAGGCGTTTGCATGCAAATAGAGGGGGGGGGGTGAGGCGACGGGGCCTCCAGCCCTGGGCCCTAATGGTCCCTGGGCCCCAACCCGTGCAGGCACTGGCGGTGGGCGCCGGGCTTGGAACCGGGCCGCTCTGCCATGGGGCTTCCAGGCGGGGCCCAAGGCGCTCTCCCAACCCAGGGAGCCCAAGCCCCTCTTACAAGGTTTCTTGGCATCCTTGATCTTCATGGCGACGGCCTGAGGGGCGAGGGGCAGCCTGAGGTTCGGTGCACGGAAGGTGGTGGTGGTGGTGGTGGCAGCGACTCCGGAGGTGGCTAGGCCCTGCGAGGAGGCCCAGCCAGTTCGTCCCCTTTAGCTGGCCGGGCGGGGCCGGCGGGCGGGCCTAGGGCGGGACGGTGGCGCTTGAGGCGAGGCCGGCCCAGGGGGTGGCCCCCCAACCCCTGAGAGGGGCGGCCAGGACCGAGCGAGCTGGGGGAGGCTGCCGGTCTCGCCGCTCGGGGGCCCACCGGGGGCCCACCCCCTGCAGCTGCTCCAAACAAAAGGCCCCGGTCCCCCAGCTGCCACCGCTGCACTGAGAAATAGCCCGCCCAGGCTCAGCGTCCACGTGATCCGAGCCCCCCTTCTCCCAGCTTGCGGCCCGGCTGCTGGGGATTGTAGTTCTCCGGGTCGCGAGGCCCTGCTCTTTGGCTGCAGAGGTGTAGATGGACTACAACGCCCGGGATGCATTGCGGTCGCCCCTTCGAGGCCCCTCCTATTCGGGAGATCGCCTTAGAGTGGGCCCAGAGAGAAGGGGGCGGGGCCTTAGTCACGCCAGGGACGAGGCGACCAATGGTGACTGGTGTGGGCGGGCGCTGAGGAAAGAGCAGAAGGGGAGGAAAACTCTGCGGGTACCCTCATAGCTGTACTACAAGTTTCCCTGGAGGTAGGTGAGCTGGTCCTTGTGCCAGGGAAGACGCAGGATCCAGGGCTCTAAGGCCACTCTTAAGACAGACCATTAAATACATTTGCAAAGGAATCGCCCGGCTTAATAGTGACACCCCAAATAATGGAGTTGAGTAATGATGTTGATAGTAATCTTGGCAATAGTAGTGACATTTGTTTGATGCTTACCATATCCAGTAGTAACAGGTGACATTTGTTGGATGCTTACCATCTCCAAGGCACTCTACTAAGCCCTTCTGGCAAATTATTTGATTTACTTTAACAACCTTGTGTACTACCAACCATTATGGTGTCTATCACACATTTTGAAAATGGGGCGGGATGTGAGAAGTTAAATCACGTGGGGAGCCCATGCTCTTTGTCCCCGCAGGAGTCCTGCAGCCCAGCTCCTTGCTTCCAGAGAAGAAAATTAGATACTCGAGTTCTCATAAGTAGAGCCAGGGCACCCATTTCCCGCTGCTTCCTAGATTCTGAGCCCTCCAGCTGGAAGGGGAAGGAACAGCATTGGGGATATTCTTCTGGCCTTCCCTCCATATCTGTCCCCCAGTTGACTGACCAGGAATTCAGCGACTTTGGCAACCAATGGTTTGAGAATTGCCAGTGGAGGACTGAGCCTTAGTGCCCCTTCCTTGAACAGGATAAGCCAAGGGTTATGAATAAGGCCAGGAGGGGACACACATTACCAGATAGGGAGCACATTCTAAGCGCTGGCACTTGGCAAGGTACTTTCCTTCTTAAATTTTAAATTTAATCCTCATCACCACCCTTTGAAATACAATTATTAAGAACTCAGACGAGTTTCACATTTTGGTCCTACAAATTGGTAATATATTTAGGCAAATGATTTCATCTCTCTGGCTCTCATTGGAAATAATGGTGCCAATCACATTTCATGCCACTGAGATGGGGGTTAGATGAAAAAGGGCATATAAAGTGCTTAATGCATTGCCTGACATGTTTTGTCATCATGGTGTGGATAAGTCAGTACCCTATAGGCTCATTATTGTACTAGAGAACCGGCGCATGAAGATTTGTGCAAGAATGGGCCTTCCTTCCTCTGCCTGCCGGCACCACCTTTGCTCTGGCCCGGGGCCACCTTTCTGCCTTCTCATGCTGCCCAGAGGCCCGGAGCAGCTGTGGCAGTGTGGAATGCCCGAGTCGTCGCCATGGCTGTTACACAAAACCGGAGAAGAACCAAGCAATACTTAGAGAGATGGAGTTACATTTATTATGCTCAGGTCCAGAGGAAAATGTCTCTCAAATTCTGGGTCCCAACATGGAGGAATTTTCCCTATTTATATGTTTTTACTTTCTTTGTCTCCCAAATATGGGGTGTTTCCGGCTCCCTTTGTAAGTTCTTTTTTTGTTTGTTTATTTATTAATTTAATGGAGAAACATATGTATATTATTGTTCCACTTATTTATGCATTCATTGGTTGATTCTTGTATGTGCCCTAACCTGGGATCGAATCTGCAACCTTGGAGTATCAGGATGATCTTCTAACCAACTAAGCTACCAGGCAGGGCAGCCCTTTGCAAGTTCTTAAAGAGCCCTTATGTGCTGGGGCCTTAAGACCTCAACCAAAGGCCTGGCCTGGTGCCAGCACTGATAATTTCATCCGGGGAAGGTTTAATGGCCTCTCTGAAGTGAGAATAGTCTCATTTTCTTTATTATTTAAGCAAGCAAGCATTTACAGAGCCAAATATCAGGGTTAAAATTTCAAACAGCAGTTTTTTATATAAGATGGATGCTTCATTCCCTACTGGTTTTATGTACATGAGTCAAATCATTGACTCTTCGTCATTGTCATGGAGGGAGTTATATTTACCCCTGAGGACTACAGTCTTAATTTTCTGCCTAATAAAGTTAGTGGGCCTACTTAGAAGATAAGGGCCTAGAATAATCTTTAGAGCAGCAAAATTACAGTTATGAGGTAGCAACACAAATAATTTTGCGGTTGGGGGACACCACAACATGAGGAACTGTATTAGAGGGTCAGGGCGTCCGAAAGGTTGAGAACCACTGCACCAGAGAGTCTGGAGCGTCCTGGACTCTCTAGTTTACCTGGCTGTCTTAAGCCTGGTGTGACGAAGCCACGTTGCAATTCCGTCGACCTTGACTGCCATGGAGATGGTCCTTTCCAGGGCGGAGTCAGTCCTGAGGTGGCAATTTCTTTAGCCAAACAGAGTCACCAGGGTGGAAGGAATGAACCGGATCAGAAGTTGGTACAGCCAGAGCGTCTCAGACATGCTTCTGGATCACTTCCTGGGCGGACTGTGAAGCCTGTAAGAACTTGCGTAAAGACTGGTTGTGGGTTTCAGCTTTTCCAGACTGGGTAGGTCAGGGTCTGGAAGAGTCACTGGAATCTGTAGAGGCCCCACTGGTTTTAGGGCAGCCTCCTGGGCTTCTTCCTCTGTGGCCCGGTTCCCTCTTGCTCCTGTGGAGTCCCCTTACCTTGTAAATGCCACTATGTACGTGAGCCGTTGTAATTGTGTACTTGCTATCAGTATAAATTGTTACTGATTTTTCTTTTGTCCACCAGAGAGCCTGAAACTGGGTGACTTGAGTGTTTGACCTTCAGCACTCCAGAGTGTTCCAAAGTAAAGCCTCAGCTTCATGTGGGGCAGTTAGGATTGGTTCCTGCCCTAGGGTTAACTTCTATTTGCTTTTTGGATAAGCATAGCTGTGGCTGCTACCGCCTGGAGGCAAGTAGGTCAGCCAAATGCAAAGGGGTCAAGTCTTTTGGACAAATAGGCTACTGGCCTTTTCTAGGGGCTGACACTTTGGGTGAGTACCTCTTTGGCTATGCCCCTTCTCTCATATACGTAAACGTAGAGAGACTTAGTTATATCTGGTAGCACTAGTTGGCCCATCATCCTTGCTCTGCTCGTGTCTGTTTAACTGCCTAATATATTACCTCAAGGATCCTGGCTCTGAATTCTTTTAGGGAAAATGGACGTTGAATTTCTTCTGTAGCTGCTTCATGCTGAGGAGGGACGGAGTTTTCTCTCTGAGCCGAGAGATCCTGGCTGTCTGTCAGAGGGACAATGAGGCCTGGGCACAGAAGGAAGTGGGCTTGGGACCTGGCAGAGACAAACTGTAACAAATGGTCCGGTGCAAGGGAAAGAAAACCTTTCAGTTTTAATAACCTCTATTGAAATAGAATTTTTCTTCTCAAAATTACCTCTGTGTTTATCAAAAGAGCCAGATCAAGGCCAATTTATCGACTGTATTTAATTTGGCCTGATTGTTTGCATAAACACAACAAGAATGGTAACTGACTACCTTTGCCGGAATTTCATGATTGAATCTTAGTGTGCTCCATAGGGCCAGGAAGCCAAGCCATCCAGCTGCCGTCAGGCCTGCCTGCAGCATCTGCTGAGTTAGGTGAATCCCTCACCTGCAGCGACTCTACCTGGGCCCACGCCCTAGGTTTTAAGCCCCATCTCAGTAACCCTCCTACTCGTCAGGGCCTAGAGGGTGTGGGGGTTCCCTGGGACGTAGAGGCATCCTTATTGCTCCTCTTCTGCTCTAACCAACTGCCAGTGATGGCAGGGCATGGGCCTGATGCTCCAGCGCCAGCCATCTTCAGGGCTTCCAAGCAGGATACCAGGCTTTCTCTGTGGCATTTTTACTGGCTTCAAGTCTTTAGAGCTCAGACAGGGCTCTTTAAAACATGATACTCCAGTCAAAGTTTTCAGTCAATAAAACCACTATTCGGAACCGGTCTTATTGAAGTTAAGCAAAGAAATGTATTGCCGTGATTTATTAAGCATTGCCAAATTTCAGAGGAATTGTATAAGGAGAAAAATATATTGCCCTGTTTTAAGATCTTCTGATTTTCCTTGTTAGCCCTTTTCATGGACTCTTTGAAGAAATATAACTGTCTTCAAATGGCAAGAAGAAATTCAAAGTGGGTCTAGATTCAAGTAGACAATTACAGCTGTCCCCGTCCTAGGGTTCCCCCTACTTGACTTGTAGTCTCGCGTGTCACAGGACTTCACAGGGTCTATAATTCCTGTAACAGGGGCTAGTACTCACCACTTCCCTACTTTCTCTGTTCCAGACAGGCCTCCCCCGGTTTCCTAAGTTGAGGTTTGTGCCACCTCTGACATGGGCATGGTCCCACAGGCCTGCAAGACAGTAACATTGGCACTGTGGCCACTTCTGACAGCTAAATCTTCTGCTACTAAACCTGACACATGGTAGGGCTATACGAGTATCTTAGGGAGGCGACTGAAGTCTATTCTTGACCTTCCCACACAAAGCAAAGTTGTCCTTGTCTTTCTGGAGTCATGTCCATGCAGACGCACGCATCGTCTAGGTCTGTTATACAGCTTTCTGCAGGCCACGGTCAGGACTGTGCATGGTGGCCAGTTTTTCTTTCCAGCCACAAACACAGCCTGTCTCATTTCCCTAAAATGTATTCTGGCACGGCAGAAAGTCGTTTTGCTGTAAGCAGGCAGCTTAACCCCTACATAACTAGGCTTAGACATCTGCCTCAAAAGCTGTCATCTATAAGTTTAACATGCGGCCTTAGGTCCTTCCAAACCAACAGGGTCTCTGCCAGCCCTCAGTCAGACTCCTCCTCTCTCAGAGAATCTCCAAGTCCTGAAGGCTCCTCTGTCCAGGGAGAGCACTTTTCCTTTGCCCTTTTTGTTAACCCTGTTTACTAGTTACAGGGCCCTGCCATAAGCTGCCAGTCCAAAACAGCCAGAGTTGCAGTTAGAAACAGCTTTGCATATTGCAAAGCGCTTCTGTGGCAGTGGTTTGGGTATTTGGCTCCTTGTCTTCCAGCCAGTCCCCTTTGTGGCGGAGCAGCGACCAGGCCTCTCCCAAGTGAGTGCACTGGAAGGGGATCCCAACCCCTCTCCTCTTCCAGAAGCATCAGGTACTGAACCCTCTCAGTACATTTGCAAACAGGGAGCTTCCACTAGCTCTGTCTGCTGCTTTCACAGATCCCAGCTTGCTGCTCTATTCCTGGGGCTGCAGGAAGGCCAGTAGCAGTCACTGGCTTCTGGCTTAACTGCTGTAGCGAGCAAGCCAAAGGCCTAAGTCTTGTATTGCTTGTTGTAAAACACTCATTACTCACTGGGCAGCAGTGGGGCAGCGCTAGTGTCAGGTAAATGTCTGCTGTCCTCCCCTTTTCTCACTGCTGTGGCTTCTTCCAGGGCCACTGCAGGTAGCTCGGGCATCCAGCCCCCCTTACCCCCTTCTTTCACCTGGCTCTCAGGGGCTGAGTCTGCCTAGCAACCAGTTTTAAATCACCAGGGCAGCTGCAGACTTCAGCTCTGTTTCTCCTCCACTTGGCTCCTGGGAGTTTAGTTTTCTTAATGTATTAGAATTTTAAAAAAATATATTGTCTTTTTACAGAGAGGAAGGGAGAGGGATAGAGTTAGAAACATTGATGAGAGAGAAACATCAATCAGCTGCCTCCTGCACACTCCCTACTGGGAATGTGCCCGCAACCAAGGTACATGCCCTTGACCGGAATTGAACCTGGGACCTTTCAGTCTGCAGGCCAACCCTCCATCCACTGAGCCAAACCGGTTAGGACTGTATTAGAATTTTTTATTCTTAGAAATCTCAATCTTTCAATGATTATCAAAAGTGAACAGTTAGCATTTTTAGATTAATATTTATGAATTTCAAGTATATTGCTTCAGTCTAATTTAGTATTGGAAGGGTTAAAAAAGAATAAGAGAAAGATGAATAGTACTTGCAGAAAACTTGCGACCTTGAATCTAGTGAAGTTCTGATAAGACACCTGAACCAGACCCCTATGCCAGCAGAGTGGTCTGCAGCCAGTAAAAATCAGCAAAAACCTATCTCTCCCTGCTTCATAATTAATTGCCTACACCTTCCCCTCTTTTCTGCATTAACCATTTACTCTGTCCTAAAACAAGGCAAATGGTCTGAGATCCTGTATATTTAGGCTTTTTATATTTAAGGATATTTTTTCTTTCTGTAACTGTTGTTTTCCCTCATATATTTTTACTCTAAGCCCCTAGACTGGATCTTAAATCCACCTCCTTTACCACTCTTGATTTCTCCGACCCCCCCTCCTGCCCCATCCTGTCCCCCAGGCCAGTTGTTTGTCTCTCTTTCCAATTGTGAGTCAGAAGAAGACAATTCCTACAGAGGGGAGAAATAGAAATAGAAATAGAAACAGAAATTAGAAATAGAAATAGAGGGGAGTTTTGGAGTAAACTACAGACTAACACTGTAGTAGTCCTCCCTTTCAATAGGTCCTACCTGTGGAGAAAAATGACTCTCAGTCAGCCTGGAAAGATAGCGGATGAGGATAAGGGTATATGGGAGATTTCTTGTGAACTGAAAGCCTGGATGGCCTCCTGAAAGAAAAGATCTTTAATCCAGTTACAGATGTTATCAGAATCAGGATGAGAGAGGAAGGGAAAGACCAGGTTATGTCCTCTATGAGGATCCTAATAAATAACTGAAAACAGCAAGACAAACAAAACACACAACCTCGAAGACAACGGACTGCACAAGACACACAACCAGGATTAACAGGGTACATAGACAGTTAATAACTTCAGCCTTAGTTCTGGCTCAGTGACTCACGCTGGACCATGATGTCACAGGCAGGGACAGGGCCTGTAAATCCCTCCACCTTGCAGAGCTGTAAGCCATGCCCCTGGAAGTCTTCGACCACCAAAAGTGATAAGAGACACCATAAATAAAAGTTATTTGTTTTTTGAAACGTCACAAATTTATATCTTTAAATTAACCCTAGGACTTCAAAATTTCAATTTAATATAGCAAATTCACAAATCAGAGCAAACGGAAGCCCTTACTTATACAAAGATAGAAATTTTTATTAGCGAAGTGGGCTGATTCCCTCTTTGATGGAGAGCAAAAGACTCTGAGAAAAAGAAATCTCACAGCTGCTAGAGACTTTTGCATCCAGTCACAGTAGGTCCACCCTATCTTTAAACAAAATAAACAATAGAAAGATATAAGAAATATTCTCCTCCTAACCCAATGGGGTCTCAGCTAGTCCCTGAGGAAGTCTTTCACTTCCGGGGAGGTGATCAAGCTCCCCCTTCCACTCACTTGAAGTGGGCCTAAGCAACTGGGGCCTCTACCTTACCAATTCTGTCGACAGGTCCAAAAGTGTGCGTCCACTCTCTTCAGATGCCGGCCAGGTCCTGGGCTGAGGTCAGGGAGTGTCCGGAGTCCCCCAGTTCAATTCTAAATCAGCAGAGTGGCGCCTCCTGGAGGCCTGTTCAGCTCCCCCAGACCCCAAACCTGGCCCATTCACCACAGGCCAAAAGGCTAGGCACAGTAGTTCCCTGGCTCAGGGAACCATTAATGTCACAGAAAACCAGAAAAGAACCAAGCAATACTTAGAGAGATGGAGTTACATTTATTATGTGCAGGTCCAGAGGAAAATGTCTTTCAAATTCTGGGCCCCAACATGGAGGAATTTCCCCTATTTATATGTTTTTACCTTTTATGTCTCCCAAATATGGGTTGTTTCCAGCTCCCTTTGCAACTTTTTAAAGAGCCCCTATGTGCTGGGGCCTTGAGATGTTAACCAAAGGCCTGGCCTGGTGCCAGCACTGATAATTTTGTCTGGGGAAGGTTTCATGGCCTCTCTGAAGTGGGAGTAGTCTTATTTTCCTTATTATTTAAGCAAGCAAGCATTTTACAGAAGCCATATAGCAGGGTTAAAATTTCAAACAGCAGTTTTTATATAAGATGGATACTTCATGGCAATGGATCAAGTGTCCTGTCCCCAGCTGCTGGGCACCTGTGTATGCAAATTAACCTGCCATCTTTGTTGGGTTAATTTGCATACTCACTCCTCATTGGCTGACGGGCCTTGCAAAGGTATGATCAATTTGCATCTTTTTCTTTTATTAGTGTAGATTGTTGTTTTTAACCTTAAGACAAGAAAGGAAGCTTAAGTATTTATCCTGCTCAGGTAAGTATTTAGGATTAGGCCCTAGGTCTGCTTGGTGCTTTGTGCTTCCTTACCTTTTTAAATTTTATTTTATTTTATTTTTCATCTTTATTGTTCAGTTTATTAATTACATTGTTTCCTTTTTCCCCCCTATAGTTCCCCTCCACCTGTCATCCATCCCACCCTCCGCCCTCCCCTCCCCCTCCCCACTGTCCTCTCCCATAGTTGCATGATTTTTGTCCAGTCTCTTGCTGCACTTCCCACACCCCCTTTCTCCCCAAGAGTTGTCAGTCCATTCCCTCTCTATGTCCGTGATTCTGTTACATTCACTAGTTTATCCTGTTCATCAGCTTATTAATTCACTTGATTTTTAGATTCATTTGTTAATAGATGTGTATTTGGTGTTCCTAATTTACACTTTTATCTTTTTCTTCTTCTTCTTCTTCTTAAAGAATATCTTTCAGCATTTCATATAATATTGGTTTGGTGGTGATGAACTCCTTTAGCTTTTTCTTATCTGCGAAGCACTTTATCTGACCCTCAATTCTGCATGATAGCTTTGCTGGATAGAGTAATCTTGGTTGTAGATTCTTGCTATTCATCACTTTGAATATTTCTTGCCACTCCCGTCTGGCCTGCATCGTTGCTGTTGAGAAATCCGCTGACAATCGTATGGGTGCTCCCTTATGGGTAACTAACTGTTTTTCTCTTGCTGCTTTTAATATTCTCTCTTTGTCTTTTGCTCTTGGCATTTTAATTATGATGTGCCTTGGTGTGGTCCTCTTAGGGTTCCTATATATTGGGGTTCGGTGTGCTTCTTGGACTCCTAAGTCTAGTTCTTTCACCATGTGTGGGAAGTTTTCAGTCACTATTTCTTCAAATAGGTTTCCATTGTCTTGGTCTCTCTCTTTTTCTGGCACCCCTATAATTCGGATGTTGGTATGCTTGAGGTTGTCCCAGAGACCCCTTACACTAACTTCAATTTTTTGGATTCTTTTGGTTTCTTGCTTTTTCAGCTGAGTGGATTTTACCTTTTTGTATTTCAAATCTTTAACTTGGTTCTTGGGGTGCTCCAGAGCACTTTTAGGTCTTTGTATAATATTTTTTATTTCAGTCAGTGTATGCTTAATTTCTGGTTGGTCCTTTTTCATATCCTTAAGAGTCTCCTTCATATCCTTGAGGGTCTCCTTCATTTCCTTGTAGGACTCATTCATTTCCACATTGGTCTTGATCATTTCCACGTTGGTCTTGATCATTTCCTTGCAGGTCTCGTTCATATTCTTGAGGGTCTCATTCATTTCCTTTGCGGTCTTGCTTATTTCCTTGTAGGCCTCAACCTTTTGTTGGAGCCTCTTGAGAAGCCCTATAACCGTGGTTTTGAATTCCATGTCCAGTTGTTTTTTTTCCTCCATTTCTTTCACATCTGATTTCTTTCCATGTCTCTGCATGGTGGCTGCTTCCCTGAGTTGGTCAATTAGCTTTGTGTGGTAGACGTCCTACAAGGGACAGTGGCTCAGCCTCCCCAGTTACCTCAGGTGGATATGGGTTGCACAGTCTTGCTGAAGTTAAGCTCAGGTTAATCGTTGTTAGCACTTGGAGGGGTTGACCTCCAGGCCAATTGTCTGTGAAGCTTAGCTGTGCTCAGGTTGGATGGGCAGAGTCTCCGGGCCAAGCAGACAGTGTTAACTCCACCCTATGCGGCCCCAGGGACCCTGCGCCGGGGGCAATGGCCGCCAGCACCTCTGAGAGAGAGCTGCTGCCAAGCTCCACTGGCTGCGGGGAATTCAGACTCTCCCCAAATGCGCCTGCACACCCAATGTCTCACCCAGGTTCGTAAAACAAAGCAGTCTGACGGTTTCCCGAATGAGATAGCAAGTTGCGAGCACTCTCTACGCAGTTACGCAGCTGCACTGCTCCCAAGGTCACGCGCAAGCTCGCCTTCTCCACAAGCCGGGAGACCCCCGCAGCATCCGAGCTTCGGTGTGCCCTCCCACTGTCCAGTTTTCACCCCGTATGATAGTGGGTTCCCTGGACTTCGCCCAGAGATGGAGAGTCAGTCCAGTGGGACGTCTTTGTCTCCCCGTTCGAGAAAACTGGCCGGTTTTCAGCTGCCCGCCCTCTCCGCTGGCGCGCGCTCCAAACCTCTCTCGGCGTGAATCTTCAACGCTGTCCGCCGCCGCTCCTCCGAGTCACAGTGTCTTATCTTCACTTTTATTTGTGGAATTTTCACTCGGCCAGCTTTCTGGTGATTCTGAAGGTGTTTGTTCTTTCGTTAAGTTGCAGTTTCAAAATTGCTGTGCATGACGGCAAGATAGGTGTTTTACCTTTGCTGCCATCTTGGTTCCTCCGCGCTTCCTTACCTTTTGCTGTTTGATTCCAGGTTCCACATATATTGTTTGGAAATACGTTTATTTATTTATTTATTTATTTTTAATTTAGATTTTTAAAATAGAAACATCATTCAGACCTCCCAGATAATGTGACCTGGTAATATAGAACTCTGAGTGGTAGACTTAACCTTGTTTACCCTCTTGTCACTTCTGCCCACACAGAACCCAACATGTCCTCAAATGGTCTTGCTCTCCTACAATTTTATTAGGTGAGTGTCATGATTTCTGATTTGACATGGCTTCAAAGAATGTTCAGTATTCTCTATGACCCACCCACTGATTCAGTAAGTTTTGTGTGCACACCCTGTTCTCTATCAACATATATCTTTTGGTTGTTTTCCTGCCTCTTTAAAAAAAAAATTAAAAAATATATATATATTTCAGAGAGGAAGGGAGAGGGAGAGAGAGGTAGAAACATCAATTATAAGAATCAGTGATTGGTTACCTCCTGCATGCCCCACACTGGGAATCAAGCCCACAACCCAGGCATGTGCCCTTGACCAGGAATTGAACTATGACCTCCTGGTTCATAGGTTGATGCTCAACCACTGAGCCATACCGGCTGGGAAATTCCTGCCTCTTTTTGATAGCGTTAGCTATCAAATGGGAAGTGATAATGTACCTTATGATAGGCTGGGTATGGTCTAAGGGGAAGGCGAGCTAGAAATAAGAAGCCATCGGCATTTGGGTGAGTTTTGGAAATACAGTCTTGTTAGTTTCTGTGGCCACACGTGAACGACTTAGCTAAATGTAGCTTAAAAATTAGGTTTACACCTGTGATGTTATATGCCAGAAAAACAGTGAATTTCTCATAGTGAGAATTCTAATCTTAGATCAGCCATGAAATTTCTGTTTGACCTTGGGAAAGTTTCTTTCTCCTCTCTGGGCTTCAAATTACCCATCTGTACAATGAAATGATTGCCTGAGATTTCTTCCATCTCTGCTTTTTGAGGTTCTCTTTTTCAGGAGCAATATGAGATGTGGCCAATTATGTTTTCTTTTAAGTTTTCCTCAGTGTTATTAAAACGAACAGGTCATCCTACTTTAGTTTCTGGCCAGAATCTTCTTCCTACAGCCCCTGTCAGTAATCAGTCCTCGTCCCTCCTCCAGCACTGTCTGGTTGACTACATTTTCTCTCTTCTCTAGTATGTTCTCAAACCCTTCCTGGCAGAGTAAGTGTGGGAGCTGTGAAGAGCATCTTTTCTCAATATTTGTCTACCAGACACAGTAAATCCATCTCATCTTGCACAGCTAGGGTTCAGGATCTGAAGGAGGGGCCATTGCACAAATGAAAACACTAGACAAGAAATATTAATTTAGCCAAGGCCGGTTTGGCTCAGTGGATAGGGCGAGGGCCTGCGGACTGAAGGGTCCTGGGTTTGATTCCGGTCAAAGACACATGCTTTGGTTGGGGGCACATCCCCGGTGTGGGGTGTGCAAGAGGCAGCTGATCGATGTTTCTGACTTTCCCTCTCCCTTCCTCTCTGTAAAAACTCAGTAATGAAAAAAAGAAATATGAATTTAGAAGGCATGGGGGGCCAGGTAGAGGCCTCTCTCTTGGAGAGGCACACAGAAACCTGGTCTTATCAGCTTTTTATTCAGTTTTAGATACACATCTTGCCCTCAGTAGAGCACGGCAAACAGGTAGAAGACAAGCTGTCTCTAAGGTCAGTAAAGTTGAGTAAAGATCAGAAACATCCAGTAAACATTTACTTTGAGGCTATTAGTTCAGGAAAATACTTTGAGCCAACCGCTATCTCAAAAGGAACAATGGTGCTTGCTGTTAGCCCTGCTAACGCTCGAGGTCCATTGGCCTTCCGCATTCCTTGGTGCTCTTTCAAAATACTATCGGCAGTGAGTGGCTTCCTGCAATAGAAGATTCCTGACCAATCTCATTGTGCTTTTGCTGAGTAGGTATCCATGGAGAAAGATGGTACATTGGACCTAATGATGATGACTATGAAGTCTTCTGGCATGAATTAAACACACACACACACACACACACACACACACACACACACACACACCCCTTCAAAGCCCAGATAAAACTTGTAAAAATGGATTCTGTCTCTAGACGGTCAACAACATGCTATAATCAGTCCTTGGATCCACACACTCAAACAAGCATCCCACTGTGGGAAAGTATCATTAGTATGAGAATCATTGGGATCATTGTGTCATCATCATCACCACTACCACCATCACCACCATCCTGATAGTGGGAGCACAGTTTCATCCAGCAAATATTAATTGAGCTTTAACTATGTACTTAGGCATGCCAGGGACAAGAGAGGTGAAAAAGAGAGAAACAGAAATTAAGTAACCAATTCAGTGAACAAGAAGAGTGTGATGGGTGATGGAAGGAAATATCCAGGATGATGTGCTAACGGGGGGACAGGAGTTGTGGGAGAGGAGGAGGCTCTGTTTTCGTTTGGATAATCAGAGAAGGCTTCTCTGAGGAGGAAGTGTAGGAGCTGAGATCCTTGCAGGTTGCTGGGGAAGGCAGGGGTGTGACTGGTACTGGAGGTAGGTTTGGTTTGAGGAACAAAAGCCAAGTATGGGAAGGAGAGAGCAAGGAGTGAAATGATTGGAGGTGAGGTTCGAGAGGCAGGCGTGTTGGGCCTTGAGGGCCACTGGAAGATTTTAAGTAGAGGAGTGACATGATCTATGATTTTAGAGGGCTGCTCTGGCAGCTTTGTGGAGCATGGGTGGATTGGTGAGGTGCCATGACTTGGAAAAGGAAAGACTAGTCACCTCAGGCTCCTCCCTCACTTTCATCACTCAGGCCATCAGTTGCCAAGTCAGAGGGGCCCCGGGAGCTGTGTGGGGGCTTGAATCAGGGTAGTGACAGTAGAGAAGTGCTTGAATCAAGAACTTTATTGAACAGCCCTGGTCCATGTGGCTCAGTTGGTTGCGTGTCATCCCATGCACCAAAAGGTCACTGTTTCGATCCCCGACAGGGCACATATTGGGGTTGTGGGCTCCATCCCCAGTAGGGGGCGTGCAGGAGGCAGCTGATTGATATTTTTCTTTCACATGGATGTTTCTCTCTCTCTCTCTTCCTCTCCCTTCCTCTCCCTTCCTCTCTCTCTCAAAAGTCAATAAAAACGTATTTTTAAAAACTCATTTAACAAACGAGCTCCTACAGTGTGCCAGGCATAGTGCTAGGATTAGGGAGCCAGAGAAGAATAGGACAGAGCCCCTGCCCTCTAGAGCTAACATCCCAGACAGGACAGGGACAGACAAGTGGACAGATGTATACTGTACTACTTTAGATAGTACAAACAGATGGCATGTATTTAGATAGTGTAAATGCTGTGAAGATGATAAAGCAGGAGAGGGGGATCAAGAGTGACAAAGCCATTTGAGATAGAGGTGGTCAAGAATGGAGTAGATGAAATGGGTATGGGGAAGAAGGGAGGGCAGGAAGAAGAGGTTTGGGGGTGTGGCTTGAGCTTTGGGGTAAATAGGTAGTGCCATGTCCCAAGCAGGAGGAGCATAGGGAGTAAACCAGTAGGACATCAGGGCTCTGCCGTGGCCTGGTTTCTCTCCAGGGCCATGCTGTCCTCAGATTGGTGATGCAATCCGGGCTTTGTCACGGGAGCCGGCTTGTTTGAGCAATTGACAGTGTGCATCTGAGAGGCACCCAGCTTGGTTGTTGCATACTTCTGCCCCGCCCAGGAATGGGTCCTCCCAGACATCTCCTGATGTGGCCAGGAAAGGGCCTCTCTCCAGAGCTGTGTTTTGCCTGCTGCCCCCCACCTCCTGACACCTTAACCTCAACAAACCCATCCCTCCCATCTTCTTCCTCCTCCCAGCCCTCTTCTCTCGCTTAAAGGGCCTGCCTAGCTTGTGGTACCAGCATTCACCCACTCGCCCAAAGAAAAGTTGGGAGTCATCCTGAATTCCTCTCACCCCCTCACAGCCCACATCCAGGCCACCAAGGCCTTTTGCTGTTACCTCATGTCTGGTCTTTCCTGTCCAACCTCATTGCTTTCACCTGAGCACTAGCCTCTGCATCTCACATTTATATTCGTTAAGGCCCTTTTTGCCTTTTAGCTGGCTTTTCCCCATCCACCTTCCTTATCAATGCCAGTGAGTTCTCTTAAAAGAAAGTCAAACTCTTATTTCCAGGGCTTAGATCCATGCCTGTCCTCCACATTGTCTTCAGAATTAAATTCCAGATTTCAGTTTAAATGATAAGAGCCATCATGATTGACCACTGTGAACTGCATCTTTTGCATCTACATACCCTTCATTATATGCTCCAATAAGACAAAAACTGCTTATAGCAAGCTGAGGGCATGCTATGCCTGATGACTTCACCCCCTTTACATGAGTAAGGCTCCCTTCTTGAGTTCCCATGGAACTCCCAGTCATACCTCAAAACCCAACCCAGAAATTCTCTTCTCCACAAAGACTTCCTTCCCTCTGCGCTATTTCTGGTCCTTGTACATGCTTGTTTGCTACTCATCGCATACCAATCAATGTTGTGGTCTGTTTACTTGCTGGTCCCCTTCAACACCAGAGACGTTTTTTGAGAACTAGGATTGTGACTTATTCTGATTAGTGTTTCCAAACCTATCTGGGACTGGCCCAGAATGGTGGCTCACAAATAATTAAATTGGATGCGTTTGGACCTAAGTCCTTCAGAAGCAACCTGGAAATTGTCATCCTTACAGAAGTTTATAGCAACTAGTAATTATTGACAATAAAGGCAGTTTAGTTGGTACTTTATGGGGGTAATATTTAAGAGAGTATAACGTGGGAGCCTGCTAGGAACAGTAGTTAACAGAAGTTCTGTCAGAAGGCTGATGGACATCTTCAGCATGGCTGAAGACCTGTGTATTATTACCTGCTGTCAAACAGCTGAGGGCAATTCCCCTAACCTGATAATCTTATATTGATTACCAAACCTTACCTTTGATATGTATATCTGCTTTGCTAAAGGGAAAAATGTGTTCATAAAAAACTGTGGGTCTAGAGATTCAGGGAGCCATCCCCCTAGAGCAGTGGTCGACAAACTTCAGCTTGGGAGCCACATGCGGCTCTTTGGCCCCTTGAGTGTGGCTCTTCCACAGAATACCATGGCCTGGGTGACTCTATTTTGAAGAAGTGGTGTTAGAAGTTAGTTTAAAAAATTTGGCTCTCAAAAGAAATTTCAATCTGTGTACTGTTAATATTTGGCTCTGTTGACTAATGAGTTTGCTGACCACTGCCCTAGAGGATGAAGACTCTGCCTGGTTCCCCCAAATGCCTTCCAAATTCATATTTCTTGTCTCTATGTGCAGCCCTTCTCCAGATTCCGGAACCCTTGTTGCGAAAAGACTGTGGCAGGAGCCATCATGTATTTCCCAATGCCATGTTCAGCCAGGGAAAGCTCAAATTACAGCTGGCTTCTTCCTGGGCCTGGGACACTCTCAAGAGAGTATCAGTGCTTTGACCAGGTTAGAGCAGAGTGAGCATAGTTTCCCTCCAGAAAGGCTGGGAGTGAGAAGTAGAAAACTCTGGCTGTTTTGTGTACTCTCTAAAATTTGCCCCAACCCCCCCTCCCCAAAGTTTCTTTTTTAGTTATATTCTCTCCTTTGCATTTTATAGATTGGCCAGATCCTCACATTCATTATGAAATATTTCCTACTTTTCACATTACAGGAGACGAGTGTCACCAAACCTTCTAGCACCCACAAGGGTCCCTTTTCCACAATCTTCTAGTAGCATTTTCCTCACTTTCCTTTCAGTTACCCTCACGCTCCTTTAGACTTTCACTAACTTGCTCTTGGAGGCCTTTCCGGCTTCCGTGTGCTGGTCAAACACAGGATGATTGTGATACTGTGATTTGGACGCTGGAACAGGGAGCGGAATTGTAAGGCTGCCACATGTTTCGGTTTCTGTTACAGCAGCAATCCTTGTCCAGTACCACACTCTGTTTCAGTTACCTTTTGCCATGCAATCTTTAAAAAAAAAAAAAGAAAGAAAGAAATGGGCCAGAATGGAGTCACTTTTGCTAAGCCACCTCATGCCGGGGTTCTTTTTCCCACCCTTACAAAGGGTTCAGCATTCTGGAGAAAGGGGCTGTGTGTAGATGATTAAGAAGGAGTCCATGGACGAAAGGTATTTTTGAAAGGCATTGGGGGTCGGAGGAGCTTCCAGCTGAAGGAGCTAGAAGGCTCTCACCTTGACCAAGGAACCTGCTTTTATTAGTACAATTTGTCCCAAGACAAGGTGGAAATATACACCTCAAAGGGTATGGTATCAAAGGGTGTACAGAAACATTGTCAGTTTGGGGAATAGCCTATAGCAGCTGTTCAGGTGTTTGGCCAACAGGAGGCAGTAAAATGCCCTGAGCTGTCTGGCAGTTAGCAATCCTATTCAGGTTTGGGGGGGAGGGGGAGTGCCTTTTAGCTGTTTCCAACAGGTAAACTACATGTGACTCAACCCTGTTGAGCTCCCCAAGCTTCACCAACCTTTTGGTAAAACTCTTGTAATTATTACACGCTGGCATTGGTTCGGCAACCTCACCAAACCAAAACTTAATAATCAACCTAATTGTAGCTTCAGCCTCTTCCAGGAGTGGGATTTTAAACCCATTAGCCTGGAATTTCCTGATCTACATGGGTGAGATAATTAGTGTGCCAAAGGCTCTGACATTCTCTTCTCCAAAAGAAGATGACTTAGCCTAAAAAATAGCTCTTCCTTTTATTCATTCATTCATTCATTTTTAAAAGACTTTTGCTAATGACTTTCCTGCCACACCCTCTATTATCACTATAATTAGCTTGTTAATATTAATAACAGGAGGAGAGCAAAGGGGAGGCCAGACATTTAAGCATGGCCACCTGGGCAGCTTCACCAGGAAGCTACAGCTTCCTGCTCCCGGGGACCCACCAGTCCATTCCCTGCAGACCCCCGGGGAAGGAATCAAACAAAGGGGGAGATGGGCTCATGCGCAGTGAAGTCGGGGTGACACAGGAGAGGAGTTTGTCTGTCAGTCTAGCCTGGGAAGCAATGGATTGGCTAGCGTTGGACACCATCAGAAGCCCAAGGTAGAGTTAGTTTGAAAAAGCTCCTGGTTAACATTTCCAGACAAAGTTTCCTCTGTCTTGTGCTCTTGCTCTTGTTTGCCCTTGTTCTACGCTTGCTCTCTCCTGCTCTGTGACCTGCACTCACCGTGTGCTCGCCTGTTCTCCATTGTCATCTGGCCTTAAGCAGCCGCATGGCCCATGCCCATGCAGAGCCCACACCCACCTGGGAACTGCAGCTGGGAACACAAGCCAAACTGGCCACATGCTGGACTGGACTGGAGTTTCATAGGGAGTAGCAATTCTGGGCAGTGGCCTTAATTGTGGCCCTGCTGAGGTCAAGGTTGGACTTCTTCCATGGTGAGATGGGCAGAGATGGGATCCCCTTAATTTTACATCATCAGTAAATCTTCCGACAAAACCCCATCCTCCCGTGGGGAGCCTCCGGAAATTATTTTCCTCTTGACACCTCAAGAACTCCACTTTCACCAACAACACGTCTGCTTAAAAAGACCTTCCAGTGTGTCAGCCCCTTGGAGCACTCTTCTCATTGTTTGTTGGGAAGCTGTCCAAGCCATGAATTATTTAATAAAGCCAATTTTAGTAGATCTTCACATTTACTTGGTTGAATTTTGCTCTTTAACAGCTATAAATCACCCCAAGCCTGTGGCTTAAAACAAGACTAATT
Organism: Antrozous pallidus; assembly: GCA_027563665.1. Lineage (NCBI taxonomy): Eukaryota > Metazoa > Chordata > Mammalia > Chiroptera > Vespertilionidae > Antrozous > Antrozous pallidus. The sequence goes on along the minus strand of CM050516.1, from coordinate 8,083,839 downwards.
TTAATTTGTCGCTCACGGTCTGTCGGCCTGACAAGGCTGCTCTCGCCAGTCCTCATTTGGAGTGCCGCATGAAATTGCCGCTGTTTGGCTGGGGCCACCATCATTTTGAAGGTCAGCTTAGGCGCCACCAGTGTCATCCCTCCTCTGGGGATGCAATGACAGACCGAGCTGGTTACCCAAGAGCCACGCTGCGTGGCCGCGGGCACTTTGCGAGTCAAAATGGAGCTGGGATTGCTGTATTGGACCGTAGGCACGATGGCTAACCAGAGCAAGCCCCCGAACTGCAGAGAGGTCAGAGGGCAGGGGCATTCTGATTCCTGGTGGCTTTCCCAGCTCTAGTCCCGAACATGCTTCGTTTCCAGAGTCCCTCTGCGTTCTCAGCGGAAGCTCCTCTTTTTCCTGGAGTTGTCCGGCAGAAGTTTCTCTTCCCGGTACATACAGCCTGTCACCCTGACCAGCCCCGGGAAGGATCTGTGTTCCCCTCAAGGTGTGGTAGGGAGAAGTGAGCATGTAGTGCGGGCCACTGACTCCTGCATTCATTTATTTATAACCATTATTATTATTAAAAAAAACATATTGGTTTCAAAGAGAAATGGAGAGGGAGGGAGAGCTACAAACATCAATGATGAGAGAGAATCATTGATCGGCTGCCTCCTGCAGACCCCCAACTGGGGATTGAGCCCGCAATGATGATGTAAAATTAAGGGGGTTCCATCTCTTGTCCATCTTACCATGGAAGAAGTCCAACCTTGACCTCAGCATGTGCCCTGACCGGAAGTGAACCTGGGACCCTTCAGTTTGCAGGCTGATGCTTTATCCCCTGATCCCAACCAGTTAGGGCTGTATCCATAATCCAAGGAAGTCTCTCTTGAACGTCTGTTAGGCACGGGGTACAAGATCGACTGGCCACAAGATCGAGTGAGAATCACCCAGAACCAAGTTCAGATTTCTTTGCCAGTTAGTGGTTGTGTGAAGTCCTCACTTAATTGGGGGTTCCATTTTCTCACCTGGGAAATGGGCCTCGCTTTGTAGAGATGGGTGTGAAGACTAAATGATATATGTATGTGTGTAGCTCATATGGCACATGAAAAGCCCTTAACTATTTGAGGGTGTTTTTTTTTTCCTTGTTCTCTTACATCACAGTTGACTTTTGGGGCTGGATAAGTCTTCGTGTGGAAGGCTGCCCTGGGCACTGTGGGATGTTTAGCAATATCTCTGGCCTCTACCCACAAGATGGTAGCAACACTCCCGTTGACCCCACCTTGGGATATCCAAAAATGTCTTCCCACATTGCCACATGGGCCCCAGGGGTGGAGACACAGTGGGGCAAAATTGCTCCCAGCTGCAAAGCACCACTTTAGATAAAAGGCAAAGGCCCAACCTCTACCTCTGCCTTCGATTTCCCAATCTGTCTGACCACCTTTCACTGGGTCTTTGTGTTCAAAACTCAATGGCATCAGGAGGAAAGTAGACACCAATACCAAGTTGGTAGCGCCTGGCATTCCAGAAAGGAAAATCTGCATGACTCTTCCCCTCCTTCCTTCTCCGAGAGCCAAGTCCAGTCCTGCCTATTTAATTAGCTCCGGTGACTTCCCCAAGAGGCAGGTATGTTGACCCACCACGGCACTGGCATGAAAAACAGGCTTGGCCAGATCTGACAGTGCAGAGAAATGGGAGCCTTTCCCCCTTGCCGCTCAAGCCCAGCTTGCCCACCTCGGGTCACAGCTTTGGTGACTCGAAGCCAGAACATGCTCGTCATGGCCTGAGGGCGAGGAAAGGGGTTCTGTTTCCAGCAGTTGCTTCAGGATTTCTCAACAGGGGGCCTTGGGCAAAGCACTCTGACTGTGTAGAAACTGAATTTGCATGGCACGGCTGATTTATCCAGAGATTGTGTTGCATAACTATAAAAAGATCTTCTACACTTGATGTAAGTTTGAGTCAGTTGTTTATGCTAAACATCGCGATGATGATAATGGCTTCATTTGGGGTGAGGGCTTTTTCTTTTTCCTCTTTTTTTAAATTTAATTTCAGAGTGGAAGAGAAAGGGAGAGAGAGATTAGAAACATCAATGATGAGAGAGGATCATTGACCAATTGCCTCCTGCACGCACCATAATGAGGATGGAGCCTGAAACCTGGGCATATGCCCTGACCTGGAATTGAACTGTGACCTGCTGGTTCAGAGGTCAGTACTTAACCTCTGAGCCATCTGTCAGGCAGTGAGGGGTTTTTCTTTGCTTTTTAAAAAGAATATATATTTTTATTAATTTTTTTTACAGAGAGAAAGGGAGAGGGATAGAGAGCTAGAAACATCGACGAGAGAGAAACATCGATCAACTGCCTCCTACACACTCCCTCCTGGGGATGTGCTCGCAACCAGACTCGAACCTGGGACCCTTGAGTTTGCAGGCCAATGCTCTATCCACTGAGCCACACCTGTCAGGCAGTGAGGGCTTTTTCTTGACATTCTACTGTTTGAGCCTGTGGACTAGGACTGGCCTGACTCATGACGTCTGTCTCCCCACATTCTCCCTCCATCATTCACTGGTCTTCTGCTGTTTTCTTAGACTCTAAGGTCCCTCGGGGCCTTTGCCCCTGGAAGGCATAGTGGAGCCCCAAGCGTGGTGGAGGGGATGAGCAAAGTCACGTGTGTCTGTAACTTCAGTGTTGAAAAGTATTTAGGACTGCTTCCCATTAACCATAAAAATGACCCAGAGGTGTACTTTATGATAAATAGACTTGGACATAAAAACCTATCTGCTCAGGATTGATCCTACGAGGCATTATTGAGAATGTGATATTCATCATTGCCACAGATTCCTTTCCTGTAGAGCCACTGCTGGAAAACACACTGGGGGCTTTGGAGGCAGGCAGACCTGAGTTCTCATCTTTGCCATCACTTACTGACCTAGGAACCTTGGGCAAGATCTGAGTCTCCGTCTTATTTGTGAAATGGAAATAATAAAATCTACTTCATAGACTTTTTAAAATATCCCTGTGATTCTTCTAGTCACAGGGATATTCGGTAACTAGTTTTTACCATATTATGGTTTTTACCAATAATTTAAACCAAAATTTGATTTGTTAAAGAAATCACTAATCTGTACAGAAACATCTGTCCTCTATAGTAAAAGCCTAAATATGCTAAGTGTTTGGTCGTCTGGTTGGTCGTACAACCAACCAAAGCGTAATATGCTAATGATATGCTAAGGCTGCTCAACCGCTCGCTATGATGTGCACTGACCACCATGGGGCAGACACTGTGACTGGTAGGTTAGCTTGCTGCTGGGGTCCAGCTTATTGGGATTGAGCGAGATGAGCCGGACACACACCCTGGAGCCATCGGTTCCTCCCCAGCTGGCCAACCTCCTGTGTCCCTCCCCAGTCCCGATTGTGCAATCTGGGACCCTCGGAGAGACAGTTTTGGCCAGATCCCTCAGGCCAGGCATGAATTTGTGCACCGGGCTCTAGTATTACATAAACTGAGGCCAGCTGGGAAGCAAGTTGCGTAAACTGGTCACTTGGAAGCAGCTCCTTCTCCATGATCCCCTAGTGCCTCAAGATAACGCCACCAGCCTCCCGTTCCCTTTCCCCTGAAAGCAGAGTCTTTGGGACTGGCAGCCTGCAGGGTTCTGGGAGCTCAAAGGAGGCCAGGCCGCTTGGCACACCATGTGTCTCCTTTCTCCTTGCGTCTGGTTTCAATAGGAGCGTGTCAGAGTTAGTGGGTGAGGAAGAAGTGAGAGGAAGGAAAAAGGAAAAATTTGAACTTAAATCCAAGTCAGACTCAGTTCTCATTGGAGGCCCAGAAACCACCTTCCTGTTTTGGGCAGGACAAAAGGAATGACAATCAAACCATCACTGGGCTTTGGGCTGTGGGTGTTGGGAAGGGGTCCGTGCATTTTGCCCGCCGCATATTCATTCACTCCCTTTAAACGTCACCTGACTTTTCCTTGGGAATCCACCCTTCTCCTGTGTGCAACCAATCAGCATGTTCCATTCCTCTGGCCACAGTGATTGGTTCAAGAATGGCAATATAATCCAAAACTAGACCAATGAGGCTGATTTTTGGCATTTTCATTGGCCTCCTTTCCCCACCAGAGCCGCTAAGCTCACGAGATGTAAGCTGGCTTCTTCTACTTCAGGCCTCTAGGGGGCGCTTAGCAAAGAGTGAAGCCAAGGAGACAGAGAGAGACCCCATGCCCACAATGTCATTCTGAGTCCCCCCATCTTGTCACGTTTGGAATTTCAGCAGATGAGCCCAGTTCCTCAGTTCTTTCTTTTCTTAAATGGATTTTGTTTTCTAACACTTGAAATCAAGAGATTCTCGAGCAATAGATCCGACTTTGTACTGGAGCGAGAGGAGGAGGAGGCAGCCAGGATGTGAGGGGTCTGGGAGCTGTGTCCTGGTAGACAGGGGGACTGCAGTGTTCCCTGTCAGGAGGGCTGTGGCCGGGCAGCCAGCCTCGCCTAGTCTGGTTCGGGGTGCTCTGGGGCCAGAACGAGAGCACAGAGCGGTGGTTACGGAGGGGCAGATGGTAAGGATGATGGTTGCAATAGTAATTGCTGGCGGAAAGTCCTAGGATGGGAGCGAGCGCTGTGGCTGGAGCTCTCTGACTCCAGGAGACTCCAAGAGGCTGGACAGACCCTAGCAGGAGGGGGTGGCGGGGTGCAGATTTGCACGAACTTGGAGCTCCACGCTGTTTTGAGAGTTTCGGATTGAAGGCAGGAGTTTTGAATATCATTGACCTGTGATACCTCGAATGGCAAGCTGGAACTCTTCAGGTTCTTGTCTCACGAAGTCTGAAGAATAAATTTCTCGGACAAAGGACGTTAAGCAAAAGCGTGGAAGTTTATTGTAAGCCTATTCAAGCTGCCATGTAGGGAGGGGTTCCCAAATGGAAATGGGAGAGCCCGTGAGCATCTTTGTAGGGTTCATCATTGCTGGCAGCTTCTTCGTCTGTTTACTCCACTTTCTAATTGTCCCCGGTGCTTTTCCGAATCAGCCCTGTCGCCCTTTTCCCTGCAGGAATTGGTTTCAAAGCTTCCTGGTGCCCGCTGCTTCCCCTTATCTGGTAACATTCCTGCAAACAGTACTGGCGGCTGGAGGTGTCTCTGCCAGGCACACATGCACTCCTCTCCCGTGGGCCCCACTTTTCCCTGCCCGCTCCTCGCTTCTCTCAAGTCCTCAGTGGGAACCCCTGCAGTGTCCCCCATTGGAACCCCATTGGGTTCACGCAGGCCCTTTTAACCAGGGAACTGCTCTGGGCTGCATGAAGATTTTATCTGTTTCCTTTCCTGTAGACTATGGGCTGGTGGCCTTTCCGCCCTGGGTGTACCTGAAGCTCAGAGGCCACAGGCTCCCCAGAATGCCCGGGGCTGGGGACTGCCTTGCTGCATTGCCACCTCTGGCACGGAGGTGCTGGGCACCGCCTCCTGTGATGGCCTCTGTGAGGGCAGATGCTAGTCGGTGCTGTGGCCACGCTTCCTCTTGCTTCCATTTTCCAGGGTTGCGCCCCGCCCCCATGTGCCAGTTCTTCAGAGAGGCCTCCCCGACTTCCCAGCTATGCTGTCCTGTCCTCTGGATCGTATTATCTGCCGTTGTCTTTCTTGGTTGCTTTGCTGGTTGACACGCAGTCAAAGGTTAAAGGTCAGGGAGCACTTGGCCCTGACCATCCTTGGGGTCTCAGCGCTCTCACCTGGCAGGCAGCAGAGGTTCCGGAGGTGCCGGTGGGAGGAACGCGCCAAGGAGGAAGTTTAATTGGGCATCGAAGTGCCCACGAGTCTCTGAACTGAGGGGCTCCCTCCCCCTGACCCCCGGCAGCCGGTCCGGGACCAGGCCCACCTCGCCCAGCAGATCCCGGCCACCGGCGTCTCGGCTCCCATTGTCTGGGGAACTCTGTTTCCACTTCATTGTCCAAAAAAACAATTTTTCCCCCCACGAACTCCCCACATACTTAACGCAGGCTTCACGCATGCAGCAGTCTTTGCCCCAGGGGACGGGAAGGAATGAAAAGAAGACACAGCTCAGAGCAGGGTTTGACCGTTGGTATCACAAGAGCGCCCGAGAGCTTGCCTGTGACCCACCCGTTTATTTCAGTGGCAGCGGCATATGACAGTCTGCGGGGGAAAGCACGCTTTTTCATTCGTTCTGGGGAAGTGGCGCCGTAACATCGTTTTAAACACATCGTAGTATGTTTCCTCTTAGAACTGACGGTCGAGTTAGAGAAATCAGCTTTGCCAAATGCCCACTTCTAGCTTCCTTGGGCCTGGCTAGCTGGCACCTCTCATCAGCTTCCCCCAGGTGCTCCCTAAGCCAGGGGTCGGCAAGCTCATTAGTCAACAGAGCCCCAGTTTGCCGACCACTGACCTAAGCCAGAATGGAAAATGCGGGCAAGTGCACCAGGCGACAAGGCCCAGCCTCCCGGCCATTGCGTGCACCCGAGCTGGCTGGAGAAGGGGGCAGCGGGAGGAGAGGCGGGCGGGGAGGACGGGTGCATTCGTGACACCTAGCAGCTGTCCCAGGACTGTGTCAGGCCTCACTCTGCCCAGGTGCCCGCTGGGTGCAGCTGTCTCTCTTCCTGCCTCTGGCGTTATGTTGCCAGATGGCCCTGGTCTCAGATCTGGGCACTCCGCTCTCTGAGTCCAGGTTTTCCCACCCCCCCAGGACCCGGGGGCTCCTTCAGCTCTGATACCCGGGACCCAGAGAGTTTTTGAGGGGCAGGCCTGTTGACACTAGGGATTCTGCTCCTGGCAAAGGCAGGGGTGACCGCGCGGCCTCAGGTTCATCTGGTGGTAGATTTGTCTGTGGCGCATCCCTCTCCAGCCACGCCGGGCTCCCCTGGGATTTTCTCCTTCGCCGGCCCTGAGGGATCTCCCCTCCTTTCCTCGTCCCTCTCCTCCTTGTCCTCCTCTCTCTGACGTGTCAGACTGGAGTTCCCGCCTATGACACTGGAAAGGCATAAGCCGCCTTCACAGAGGACCAATTGGCACACCAATAATAGCAGCGACAACAGTGATAATAACCACAGCGTCTTACATGTAAGGTTTTCAGTTGACACTTGACAAGAGCTTTTAAGGCCATCATCTCATCAGTCACGTGAGGGCCCCTCAGTGCAGATGAGAGGAGGACCCTCCCTTGTCCCTGAGGCCTGCTGAGGGGGAGACAGGACCCGAGCCCCCTCTTCCGCAACAGGTGTCCCCAGCAAACCCTGACGCATTAAGCATGACATTTTCCCAACCGAACTCTCCCTGCCCCGAGGGCTCTCTGTTCTTAGCCTTTGGTTGCTCAGATGCAGGAGTTCGAGCTCCCCTCCCCCCGTTAGAAAAGCTGCATTTGGGGGTGGAGTTTGTAGTGGCCTTGCACTTGGCACTTGGTAAAGTCAGGGCTTCCAAAACTGAGAGGAAGGCTCAACTCCCCCGCCCCCCCCCCGCCCCACTCCTCCCAGCCCCCCCCCCCTCCAGAGAGAAAGAGCTTGGTCCTTCGGGCTGTGGCTTCCCTCTCCCCCCCCCAGGACTCCAGTCCAGCTGATTGGGGCTGGACTCGGGTTTGGACCCAGGGGTGATGGGCAGAGAGAGGCCTGGAGTCCTGGAGGGGGGGGGAGAGGGAGGCCACAGCCCCGGAGAATTCTTCTGGGGGGCAGGGCCCCGGCGGGCTGAGTGGGCTTGGTGCCACCTGCCTGTGCGCCTCCATATTCCCTCTGTTCCTTCTTCTCTTCTGGATGCTCTGAGCCTTCAGTCCGCTGTCCGTCCTCTCAGACCCCCTGGGCTTGTCGGGGGGCCCTCAGAGTGGGGGTCGACGCTCTGCCCTGGCCCCTGCAGGGGAGGCCCCCGGGATCGGGGATAGAGGGGTGGGTGGCGGGAGGTGGGCAGTTGGTGTGAGGGCTGAGCTCGGGGCGGGGCAGGGGCAGATGGGGCGGTTGGGAGACGCGGCCCCAAGGCTGCTTTCGCTCACGGTCCCACGCGGAGGGCGCTCTGTCTGCACTCTGGGTCCTCGGGAAGCAGAACAAGGGGCGAGCGAGGCAGCCGAGAGCAGGAGAGACGGCAGGAAAGCTCCTTCCTTTTCTGGCCCGAGTCCCCGCGTCTGTGCCCGTTGGGGAGGACTCGGAGTGTGGAGTCTGCCCGGCCGCTCCCCCACAGCCGACGTGAGGCCTGCGGCCGGTCCCAGAGGCGGAGGCCCTCGCCATCGGGCCTGGGTCCTGCTGCTCTGCCCTTGGCCCGGGCTGGGGGTGTGTGTTCTGCCCTTGGCCCGGGCTGGGGGGGGTGTTCTGCCCTTGGCCCGGGCTGGGGGGGTGTGTTCTGCCCTTGGCCCGGGCTGGGGGGCAGGGGGGTCCTGCCCTTGGCCCGGGCTGGGGGGCGTGTTCTGCCCTTGGCCCGGGCTGGGGGGGGGGTGGGTGGGGAGGTTCTGCCCTTGGCCTGGGCTGTGGAGGGGGGAGGTTCTGCCCTTGGCCTGGGCTGTGGAGGGGGGGTGTTCTGCCCTTGGCCTGGGCTGGGGTGGGGGGTGTTCTGCCCTTGGCCCAGGCTGGGGGGGCAGGGGGGTCCTGCCCTTGGCACGGGGTGGCGGGGCAGGAGTTCCGTGGGTAACGTGAGGCGCAGTGGCAGTGCCGGTGCACACGGGAGACCAGACGTGCAAGGGGCCTCATGTGGGTGCCTGGATGGCCGGTTAAGGCCTGCCGCCCATGGCAAGAGCCTCCGAGAGCTTCCCGGCATGGACTCCTGCCAGGGCTGTGGGCAGGCTTGGCTCCGGCCCTGGCTTCCCGCCCTCCTGGGGTCACAGCCCCAGCCGGAGGGAGGAGAGGCCGGGGGCCGGGCACAGCCTGGCCGTCCTCCCTCCCCTCCTCACCCGCAGCCGCACCCGCAGCCGCAGCCGCACCCGCACCCGCACCCGCACCCGCACCCGCACCCGCACCCGCACCCGCACCCGCGGGGCTTAGTTCCCGGGGAGGGAAGGGGAAGAGCAGCTGTTTTAAATTTTGGCACAGCAGGCTCACATTAGCCGAGTTCAGAGAGTTTGGCAATGGAATCCAGGGCCCCTCAGGCAGGAGAAGCGGGGTCTGCAGGGGGTGGGGGTCCCGGGGAGGCCCGGGGCCGCGGGGCTTTGCCTGGAAGAACTGGGCCTCCGGGCCCTGGACAGCCAGGACCAGCAGCGGACGCTGTAGAGCAGGAGCTGGCACGCCGCCCCCCCCCCCCCCCCCCCGCTCCCCACGCCCTCGCTCACAGCCTGGGGTTCTGCTTACCCTGGTGTTCCCTCCACATAGACGCTTCCTTCCCCCCTCACACAGGCTCTCAGTTCTTTATTCTCATCCTTCCGCCTTAAAGCATTTTATTTAGTCTCTCCTCTGAAAACTTCTGACAGCTGTTCACAACAACACGACAGATCCAGAGCACAGGGCCGCGGTGACCAGAGCTCCCCACGGGGTACAGATCCACGGACGGTGTGATATAGTTATATAACAAAAGATGAAAATAGTCACTTTCCATAATAAAAATAAGTTCTATTTTTTGTTTATTTTACAATATACTTAATATTCTCTTCTTCTTCTTCTTCCCTCGCCAGGCCCCCCCCCCCGCGGCCGTGCCGGGGGGCCGGAGGGCGGCCGGGGGCCTAGGCGCAGGGCCGGCAGCCGCACTCCAAGTGTCTCTCCACCTCCTCCACGAAGGAGGAGCCGTCCGTGCACTGGAAGACGTATTTCCGCCGCTTGCTGCGGGTGGGCAGGCAGCACTGGGGCCCGCAGCCCCCCCGGCACTCCGCCACGGGCACCTTGGAGGCTGTGGCACAGGACGCGTAGCCCTTCTGGCGGCGGATCACCTCTCGGACGACCTCTGCCAGGCACGGGTTCTCTGCGGAGGGCAGCGGGGTGAGGTCGGGGCCTTGGTGGGGCAGAGGGCTGGCAGGAACCCAGGCCCGTTCCTGGGCAGCGTTCTGAAACTCTGTGGTCTTTATTCAGCCCACTCATCTGCCCACCTGCCCTCCCCACCCCGCAGCCATCGCCCACCTACTCACCCCCTCCGCATCCTTATCTCCGTGAAACTGCCCTCCACCTATCCACTCCCCCCCCCCGCCCCCATCCTCGGATCCATTCATCTACCCACCCACCCTTCAAGGAACTTGAGACCAAATTGTGTCAAACAGGAGGAGGGCTGACATCATGACCAGGCAAACTGATGGCACCGCGTGCTTACAGTCAGACGAAATGCCAATGTTAGAGACAGAACTCGGGGGCCTCCGCCTAGTGTTGGGGTTTCTGGCTGCTTTGGAATGCAGGAGGCCTGGCCAACTGGGCCCATGTCTCTGCGTTGTCGTGGTGGCTGGAGCCTGGGGTTTAGATGGGGTGGCTCTAGGTGCCCCGCCCTCGCCTCGCTTGGCGGTGCGGAGCCTGGAGGCTAATGGTACCTGAGAGGGGCTGCCGTGGGCAGGAGAGGGGGCTCTGAGCCTGCAGGCATCGTCTGGACCCTGACCTGCCTCTCCCCACCATCCTTCCTGTCCTCTCTGCACTGGGAGCGCCCCTGCAGCGAGGCCCGAGGCCAGCAATGGACACCGCCGTATCGTCCGCCACACAGCCTCGGCTTCCTGGTGGCCTGGTGCCTGTCCTCCCGGCCACTGCCCAGGCTGGTAGGAGTCCAGAAAGGGCCTCATGCTCTGCCCAGCTTCTGGGGACTAATGGGAATGAATGCTAAGCTGGATCCAGTTTTGTAAATGAAGAAATTATCAAAAGGCCCAGAAAGAGACTAAGGAGGATGAGGGTGTGCAACGTGCAGGGCAGCAGCGATGGGCAGTTGCGTTGAAGGGAACTGAGTGCTGTCTGTATTGTTCGGGCAGTTTTCCTGTTTCATCTGAAGTTATTTCAAAATACACGAATACTTTTTTGATTAGGAGTGGTAGTTCAGCTGGGTATAAAATGTGAATCCTAGACCGTCTAGGAGTGTGGTGGAGGGAGGGTTTCTCTGCAGGTTCTGACCTAAAAGGCCTTTGGTGGGGCCTGAGACTGCACTGCTACACCCTCCCAGATAAGTCCGTGGTGCTGGATAGAGGTGTACACATTGTTTGGCTAAGGTAGGGACTAGTTTTGAAAGCAGGCATTTCAAGGGGTCAGAAAGAAGCAAGAGTGGAAAGGAGATGGACAGAAGAGAAGTGGGAAGAGAGGAGGTTAAAGGGAGAGGAAAGAGGGTAGAAGGTAGTGGGAGGGAGGGAGAAGGGAGAAAGGAGGGGAAAGGAGTGAGGAGAAGAGAGGGAAATTGGGGCGGGGAAGAAGGGAGAGTATAGAAGGGAAAAGGTATAGCAGAGGACAGAGATGGGAGAAGGAAGAGAAAGGATGTGGAAGAGGGAAGAGGCAAGTAGAGTAGAAATAAGGGGAGCAGAAAGAGGTGAGAAAGGAGAGTGGGAGACAGATGGGAGAGGAGAATGGAAAGAAAGGCAGGAAGAGCAGACAAGGTAGGGAAGAGGGAGAGGGAAGTGGGGAGAGGGGAGCATAGCTAGGGAGAGGAAGGAGTGAAGAAATAGGGAGAGGGGAGAGGGTGTAGGCTGTGGGGCGCTGAAAGGGGAAGAGAAGCAGGAGAGGGTGTAGGGTAGAGGGGACAGGAGGATGGGAGAGAGGCTGGGTCATGCAGCCTCACGGTGGCACACAGCCGGCCTACCTTGTTCGCAGTGCTCCCCTGCGAAGCCAGGCTGGCACAGGCAGGAGGGCTCCCCTCGGTCTGAGACGTGGCACTGCCCATGGTGGCACTTGAAGGCTGAGCAGGCGCTGGCGGAGTCGTTTTTGTGGTCACACAAGGCCCCCCCGTAGCCCTCGGCACACCTGCACACGTAGGAGGGCCCGGTCCTCACACATTTCCCGTGGTGGCAGCTGTGGGCAGACGGGAGGGTGAGAGGGGACTGGAGCGGGGGTGCCGCGGGAGGTGTCTTCCCTCCGTCCCTGGCTCAGACCCGGGCCCAGCTCTGTGGGACCGTCTCCACCCCACGCTTCGCCTCCGGCCGCCACGGTGACTGAGTACCAGTCATTCCTTAGACACTCTGCGGAGCCCAGGGGCACTGTCCGGCGTCCACGCCGGCTCCCGCCACCCCGGGGCCGGCTCAGAACTCACGGAGCCCAGCGGCAGTCACTGCTGGGGCGCGTCTCCGCGTTCTCTAGACACGTCACCTGCCCGAACACCCTAACTGCTCACAGTGCCATCGCCGTGAGCACCACCAGGCGCAGCCACCCTTGCTGGTGCCAGGCGGCCAGCATCACGCTGGGCTTGCAGTCCCTCCTGCTCCTGCGCGGGGCGGGGGGGGGTTCGCCTTCTCCACGTGGCACAGGGGCAGGGACAGGTGCCCAGTCTCTGCTGGGGTGACGGGGAGAGCCGGGGTTCTCTGCAGACGACTCGGAGCCACACCCCGCAGAGCCACGCAGAGCCGAGGACCCTCACTGCCAATTTACACCACCCCTTCCCAGCCGGTCAGCCAACCCAACCACTGGCCTTGGCTCTGCTGTTCTTTTTGGCTGATTCAGATTCCTCAGCGCTGACATTCGGGGTCTCTCAGTTTAACACTAGGCGGGGCACACAGTAGGCCCTCGGGGACTACTGTGGGGTGAATGCGAGCGGCTGAGCCGCGAATGTGATCAGGCTGTGGGCATGCACACCGGGTCTTGCATGGGCACCGGCTGAGGGGGCAGCCGCGTCTGGGCTGAAAGGCCCTCCTCCCACTGGCCCAGCCGAGAGAGTGCCCATCTGCCCAGAGGGGTGTCTGTCTGCCGCGCAGCGAGGCAGGGAGGGGTGCGCTGTGGTCTGGCGCCGGATGCCTTGGAGCGGCCCCCCGGGCAGGTGTAAGCTCCGGACTCCTCAGCCGTCACATCAGTGCAGGTCCTGCCTACAGTTTAACCACGGTGCCCCCAGCTGCCCTCAGGGCCGCTTCTCAGGCGGGATGGGGACGGGGGCAGGGGGGTGGCACTGACCTGTGGCCCAGGCAGGGGTCCAGGGCCTCCTGGTCGCACAGCGGGCCGGTCCAGCCGGGGTGGCACTCGCAGACCACGCTGTCCTTCTCCACCGCGCGGCACAGGCCGTGCCTGCACACCGTGCAGGACTTGCAGCCCGGCGAGACGCCCAGGGACTGCGGCGGGAGCGCCTTGAAGTCCTGCAGCTCGTTGTTGATGCGCACCTCGTGGATGCAGCCGTGGAAGCCGCCCAGCGGCCGGTCCGCCCCCTGGCGCAGCGCCGAGAGGCCCGTGGAGGTCGGGATGCCTGTGGAGGCCGGGCGGAGGGGAGGGGGTGTCAGAAGGGCCTGAGGCCCTCTCCCTCCCCCGCTCCGCCCCCTCCCCCGTGCCAGCCCTCCACTTAGAGTGAGAGCACGCTCTTTCCACGTCCCTGCTAAGCGTTCGCAGCCCCGGCCTCTGCTGTGGCAATGGAGGGAAGGGGCCACCCCCCCGGGGTCCTGTCCACGTGGGGACACGTGCGCATGGTCCTGCACTGTGACTCAGAAACTGGAAATGCTGCCATTCTACGTTATAGGAAATGTCCCACCAAAGTCCGTTTTCGGGCTCCTCTAGAGAAACACCATGTGGCCAACCGCGTGGCCGCGGTCTGCTGGGAAAGGCCCATGCCCAGGCAGGGTGGCTGTCCCCAGCAGGCCTCTGCAGTGTGACAGGCTCCTCCCCCCACTCCCTGGGAAACATCGCTGGGGAGTGGGAGCTGGGGACAGAAGAGGGGGCTCTGGGGTGCAGCCTGGATCCATGGAACTTTGGGATCTTCATTAGGGGAGACGCTCTGGGTCCCGGGGTGCTCCCTAGACTGGCTACTAACAGAGCTGATTGCTGGGCCACTCCAGCCTCCACAGGGGGGCTACCTGGGGCCCTCTGTGTTTGCACACCGTCCTTTCAGAACTACCAGCCCAGGGCTGTGCTTCAGACCAGGGTCTGCCAGGCTGGGGCGAGGTGTGTGTGTGTGTGGGCGGGGGGGGGGGGGAAGGGGGGGACTTCTCCTTAAACTCAGATTCCTTCATGTACCTCAGCTGAGCCTCGCCGTGTCCCACGGAGTGACAGGGCACAGGGAATGTGACCTGAAACCCAGGGGATCACCGGGCCTGGACTCTGCCTCCATCTCCACCTCCCCCACCCCCCATCTACAACTTGGGGTTCTCAGAAGGAGCCCTGCACTCTCTCCTCTCCTCTTCTCCTCCCCATGCCCTGGCTAACTATTCACCCTTTAGGGAATCAGCTTGGTTGTCACTTCCTCCAGGAAGCCTTCTCTGATTGCCTCTTCAGTGAGTGCCTACATGAGCACAAGGAAACCTCAGCCTGAGGGCCCGAGTGCAGGTGCCTGAGCAGAAGACAGGTGAGCGGTGGAAGTGGTTGGGGTGGCAGGGAAGGTTGGCTTTACCTCCGAGGTAGAGGGGGCTGTTAATGCCCACTGCTGGCTGCTTCTGGAGTTTTCCCAGGCTCTTGGGGGCTCCTTTGTCCACCACCAGGTTCAGGGTCTGGTTCAGCATCACCAGCTCCACGCTGTGAAACTGCCCGTCATTCACCGTCTCCACGCTGGGCAGGAGAGGAGGAGAGACAGTTGGCTACGCGCCTTCCACAGCGGCCACTGGGCTGCGAACTTGACTGCCATTACTTACACTTCATTTTACGTTTTATTTGCAAATAAATTTAAACTTACATTTTATTTGCAAATAACTTCAAATTTATGTTACAAAATAGCCCCATTTGCTTTACCATTTTTTTTCTCTCTCCCTCTCCACACACATGAGAACACACACACACATACACACACACACACAGTTTTTTCTGAACTATTTAAGACTAGAGGCCCGGTGCACGAAATTCGTGCATGGGGGTGAGGGGATGGTGGGGGTGTCCCTCAGCTCAGCCTGCACCCTCTCCAATCTGGGACCTCTCCAGGGATGTCTGAATGTCAGTTTAGGCCTGATCCCACTAGGATTGGGCCTAAACGGGCAATCGGATATCCTTCTCACAGTCGAGTACTGCTGGCTCAAAACTGCTTGCCTGCCAGCCTCCCTGATTACCCCTAACCACTTCAACCTGCCAGCCTGATCACCCCCTAACCACTACCCTGCCAGTCTAATTGATGTCTAACTGCTCCCCCGCCAGCCTGTTTGCCCCCAACTTCTTTCTTCTGCTGGCCTGGTCACCCCTAACTGCCCTTTCTTGCAGGCTTGATTGCCCACAACTGTCCTCCCTTCAGGCCTGGTCCCTCCCAACTGCCCTCCCCTGCTGGCCTGATCACCCACAACTGCCCTTCCTTGCAGGCCTGGTACCTCCCAATGGCCCTCCCCTGCTGGCCATCTTGTGTCCACATGGGGGTAGGATCTTTGACCACATGGGGGCAGCCTCTTGTGTGTTGGAGTGATGGTCAACCTATGTATTACTCTTTTATTAGATAGGCTAGAGGCCTGGTACATGGGGTGGGGGCTGGCTGGTTTTCCCTGAAGGGTGTCCTGGATCAGGATAGGGATTCCCTTGGGGCATGGGGCAGCCTGCATGAGGGGCCTATGGTGGTTTGCAGGCTGGCCCCACCCCCCAGCGACTCAAGTGGGATCTGGGATTAATTTATGTTCTACAATTGAAACTTTGTAGCCTGGAGCGGAGCCAAGCCTTCTGCTTGCTCTGTGGAGACAGCCATTTCTGTTTGGATTTATTTAAATTCTATAATTGAATCTTTGTAGCCTGGAGTGGAGGCCTAGGTGCTAGGGCTACAGAAGCTTGACTTCCTCCATCGCCTGGGCAACCCTAGCCTCTGTTCTCCCCAACTCCATGGCTACCACCATTTCTGTTGGGATAATGTATCTTCTATAATTGAAACTGTTGCATTGAGTGGAGCCTAGGCCGGCAAGGGCAGGCGGAAAGCTTGGCTTCCTCCGTTGCCGGGGAAACCCAAGCCTCCCTCCTGCTCTCAGTGGCTGCAACCATCTTGGTTGGGGTTTATTTGCTCCTGATTGGTTTGTGGGCGTAGCTTGATCAGAGGCATGGCCAATTTGCATATTACTCTTTTATTAGATAGGATGAGTTACATTCCTGTGTGGCTAAGGACAGGAATATTCTCTTCCGTAGCACATGGATGTCATACCCGTGCGTCTGATCAGCCTGTATTCTAATTTGTCATTGGTCCCTGCAAAGCCTCTTATAACATTTTTCCCTTCCAGTACCAGACCCAGCCTAGTATCTGCATTCTTTCCTGCAGAGCCGAGCCAGCGCCACCCTCAGACACCGTGGACCAGGATGACGTAACACATGCTCCTTCACTCGCTCCGCTTCTCCCCAAGCATCAGTGAGGAGGCAGGCCAGCCTCGTTCTGAAGAACACTGCACACAGAGTTGCGGGGCGATGTTTATCTTTCTCTGGTCCCCGTGAGTAACAGTGACCTCAGAGGTAAAGTGGCACCAGCTCGTCTCTGTCCCACCTCAGTCCTTCTCAGCTGCCTCCACTTCTGCTTTACTGTTTAGAGCCGTGGCCTTTGAAGGGAAACCTCAGCAGAAGGAAGCGTGGCTCTGCTGCAAAGGCAGAGAAAGAGCTGGGGGGAAACCCCATCGCTAACCACCTGCTGCGAACTCAGAAAGAAAGGACTGTACTGTGGTTGGAGCCCCGCAGCCGCCCCCCCTGGAGAGATGGGGGAAGGAGGGGTTTGGGGGAAGGAGGACTCTGAGTCTTCCCCCCAATCCGCTGGGCCAGAGGCGGAGGCCGCAGGAGGGCCAGAGTCAGCCGGGAGGCACGCGCGGACAGGCGCTGAGCAGAGCAGCCTGTCCGGTTCGCCTTCGCTTCTAACAACAAGGCTGGGCGTGTGTGGAGCCCGTAATGGGGGCCGCGCACACTAAGCGCTTGACCTACACTCCCCACGTACCGGGCTTTCTCCATTCTAGAAATAAGAGACTTGGGCGACCCTGCCGATGTCTTAACGTGGGAGTGGCAGAGGCCGGCCTTAAATCCAAGCCCCCAGCCACAGGACCCTATGCCACTGGGGGTCGAATAGTCATTTGAGGTGCTGGGCTCGCTCACCTGGATGCTGTTGTGGCCACCAGGTGGCGACAGTGTCACAGGGAGGAAGGGCTGGGATTTTAGCAGCCTGCTCTGCACATCCCCCCCCTGCCCCCCCCCCCCCCCCCCCCCCCCCCGCTTGCTGGGCCAGGGTGCTGTGGACTGTGTCTGTCTGTCTGTCTGTCTGTCTCTGCCTCACCCTCTGTGCCCCTGCACCGGGGAGGGCAGGCTTGGTTGGGAGCCTGACCCGGGTTTGAATCCCAGCTCTCCCTCCTGACTTGTGTGCCTCTGGGCCAAGGACTTCCCCCGAACCCCGGGTTTCCCATCCCTGAGACAGGAGCGATGCTGCCCGCCTGGGCTTATGGCGCGGACCCAGTGAGACGAAGGCCTTGGCAGAGGACGGGGCTGTGGTCGGCCCGACGCGGGGAAAATGCGCGGCAGGCCAGACAGCGCTCTCCTGTGCTGCTTTAAAACGGCAGCGTTTAAACACAGGCTTCCCCCCGAAACCCCGATTTCCCGCTTCTCTTGAGAATCTGCACTCCCCACGCGGCAGCGTCTGCTGGAGCCGAGGTCACTGGTCTCTTTGGACGAGGCTGGTACCCTCGAGGCCACCACAGTCCCCACCACTCCCTACTGCACACCAGCCCACGTCCCCCACTCTGTCACCTGAGCCCCTTGGCCTTCGGGGTAGGAAGAATGCCCGAAGCCCCTCTGACAAGTCTGGGGATGGACTCTGTCCTCACTCTGGGCCAGGGCGGGGCTCGGGTGGGCTTTTCTGTGTGTTGGCCCCCCGGGGCCTGGGATAGAGCCTCGGGGGCCCCTCCCCTCGGGCCACCGCAGCTGGCAGACAGATGAGCAGGGCCAGGCACCGGCACGAAGGGGGCCACGCACTGGAACGTACAGAACCGGCACGCCCGCGACTTCACAGAAATGACCGAAGACGAAGCCGCGTTAGGAAAGCGAGCTGCCACCGAAGCCGGTGTGGCTCAGTGGATAGAGCGTTGGCCTGCGGACCGAAAGGTCCCGGGTTCGATTCCTGTGAAGGGCATGTACCTTGGCTGCGGGCACATCCCCAGGAGGGGGTGTGCAAGAGGCAGCTGATGGATGTTTCTCTCTCATCGATGTCTCTGACTTTCTATCCCTCTCCCGTCCTCTCTGTGAAAAATCAATAAAATATATTAAAAAAAAAAAAAAAAAGCGAGCCGCCTTCCAGCTGATGATGCCAAGCAGCGTGTGCACAGCCGACACAGCGACCGTGTAAAAACCAGGGCGACCGGGAGAGGAGGACTAGCCTCAGGGACGACTGTCCTTCAGAGCCGTCTGAAGGCCACTTTGGGAGCAGGCCTGTCCCTGGGGCTCCGGAGCGCCCGTCCCCGGCATTGCAAGCTCATCTCCCCGTTTTCTTTCTTAAACTAATAAAAGATTAGGGTGACATTTTGAAAAGGGCATCTCATTAAGCAGCGTGTCCCCCTCGGAGCCGGGCTCCCGCAGTCCCGGCCGGCCATTTATCTTATGGAAATGAGGTGCCATCTCCCGGGCCTCCTCCCCAGCCCCCTCTCCCGGGGGGGAAGGGGTGTCTGTGTGGGGGGCGGACCAGGCGGGAAGGTGCGGGTGGCGGGGCGGGTCCCACCTGTACACGGTGGTCGGCGGGGAGCCCAGGCTGTCGTAGACCAGCCGCACGTGGCCCTGGTACAGCTCCAGCGCCAGGGGGTCGTTGTCTCCCTTGTAGAGGAGGATGCCGTTGTCCTTGTCCGTGGCCACCTGGGGAGAGGGGGGCGGTGAGGCTCCCCAGGGCCTGCCCGCCCCGGCCTACCCCCCGGATTCGGCTTCCAGCTGGCGTCTTTTGAGCGACCCCCGGCTTTCAGGTCCCCGCCTCCGCCCCCTCTGCACCGTGAATTCCCAGGGGAAGGCCTGTGCTCACTCCCCGGCAAACGCCGCTTCAGTCCCACACACACTACGGAGCCCCCGTCCCGTTATGGTCGTGCCCACCCAGCTCCCGGCCGGCAGAGCCGTGTGCTGGGGTCCGGCGCCCCCCCCCCCCCGGGCATGTGGCCGCTCCCGGGCCTCCCCCCCCCCCTCTGCCTGAGGGCGAGAACAGTTAGAAACTAAATGCTAACGATGGCTATGGGGCAGTTTGTTCTGGGCCAGGCACCGGGCTGGGTCATCTGGGGAGTTTTTAAAACACCAGTGTCTGAGCTTCACCCCAAACCACCGCACACCAATCTTGGGGGTCCTTCCCAAGCAAGGACCACTTGAGAAACTCTGGGCGATGCTAACGTGTGGCCAAGGCTGACAACCGTTGGCTCCAGAGGGCACCCCTCTATCAGGCCCGCTGCAGGCGGGGTTCGCTGACGGTCTGCAGCTCCTACCGCCCGGACACACACAGCCTGGAGGACGGGGGTGTGCGGCAGGGGGCCTGACAGGACATCTGAGTGTCCATGTAGAGAGTGCACCCCTCTTCATCCTGCCCTGTCGCCCCCTCACCTGCTGCCCCTCTCCAGACAAACTCCTAGTCCTCCTTCTGATCTCAGCTGCATAATCACTGCCTCTGGGGAGCCCACCTGGATTCTTCTCAGCGGCCAGGGTCCCCGCCCTGCCATGTGCTCCCACAACATCAAGGCTGTCACTGTCCCTTCCCTTGTCATCCTGCTCGGACAACGGGCTTGCCCGTCTTGTCCGCTATTGACTTCCCATTGCCCATCGGGGTGCCTGGCGTGTAACAGCTGAATGAGTATTTCCTAGACTCGCAGTGGTCGGCAAACTCTTTAGTCCACAGAGCCAAATATCAACAGGACAACGACTGAAGTTTCTTTGGAGAGCCAAATGTTTTTACACTTAAACTTCTTCTAACGCCACTTCTTCAGACTAGGCTCGCCCAGGCCGTGGTTTTTTGTGGAAGAGCCACACTCAAGGGGCCAAAGAGCGGCATGTGGCTCTCGAGCCGCAGTTTGCCAACCACTGTCTTAGAGGAAGGAGTGAATGAGGCTGGAAGTGGGGCTGCCCAGAGTGTGGGGGCTGGCCCAGACCTCAAAGCTGAGTGTGGCCTTGATACTGCTGCAGGGGGGCGGGGAGTGTGGGGGTGCGAGGGGTGGGTGGGGAGGGGGCAGGGCTGCATGGCCTGGGACCTCCCTGCTGTTGGAGGAGCCAGCAGAACTGGGCGTGCAGGGTGAGGGTGGGGGTGTGGAGGGTGGAAGGTGGGGGTGGGGTGTGTGGGAAGGGTGGAGGGTGGGTGTGTGGGGTGGAGGTGGGGAGGGTGGAGGGTGGGTGTGTGGTGTGGGGGTGGGAAGAGTGGAGGGTGGGGGTGGAGGTAGGGGTGTGGGAAGGGTGGAGGGTGGGTGTGTGGGGTGGGGGGGTGGGAAGGGTGGAGGGTGGGTGTGTGGTGTGGGGGTGGGGTGTGGGAAGGGTGGAGGGTGGATGTGCGGGGTGGGTGTGTGGGGTGGGGTGGGGGCAGGGGTGGGGGTGGGGTGGGGGTGGGGGGATGGAGGGTAGAGGTGGGGGGCGCACCTGCAGGGAGATGTTGGCCTGGGGCCGGACCTTGGCCGAGGCCAGTTCCACGTAGGAGTCCTTGCCCACGAAGTTGACAGTGATGAGCTTCTCGCAGCGCGGGCCGGCGAAGCCCGGGGGGCAGCGGCAGGTGGGCTCCTGCTGCACCACGATGCACTGCGCCCCGTTCTGGCACTCGTACTGGTCGCAGGGGCTGGTCTGCAGCAGCACCATGGGCGGGGGGTGCTCGCAGAGGGGCCCGCTGGGGGAGGGGAGACAGGTGTTTGGGCCAGAGCCCGAGCAGAGGGGTGCGCCACGGGAGCGGGGCCTGGTCTCTGCCCGACACTAACGGGTGTGTCCTTCTCTGGGCCCCGGGCCCCCCTGAGGTGGGGCCAGGCCTGAGTCTGACATGGGCTGGGCCTCGGGTCCAACCCCGCATGGTGGCCGGTGGCTCTTCTCCCCTCTGCCCCGGGGCTGACAGCATCTGCCCGGGGCCTCGGAGGCTGAGGACGGGGTGGGGAAGGGGTGCCGCCGAGACCAGGGCCGGGCGTGGCCCTCCACCGGGGCCAGCCCCCGCCCGCCGGGCTCCCGCACCTGAAGCCCTGGGGGCAGATGCACGTGTAGCCGTTGACCGCGTCTGCGCACTGGGCCCCGTGGCGGCACCTGTGGGCCGCGCAGTCGTCGTCGTCCACCTCGCAGAGCTTCCCGCTGTAGCCGGGGAGACACTCGCACCTGGAACACGGACAGGAGGCTGTTCCACGCCGCCAGCGCCCAGGGTGCAGGGACGGCCCCGCCAGTGCGGCTGCTGACAGCCAGGGCGCACTCCCCCTCCGACCCAGCGCACATGGGCATCATGGGCACACCCAGCGAAACGGGCATCATGGGCAAACCCAGCACTCAGGGACACACCCAGCGCACGGGGGCATCATGGGCATACCCAGCCCATGGGCATCGCTGGCAGACCCAGCCCATGGGCATCGCTGGCAGGCCAAGCACAGGGGCACTGTGGGTGGACCCAGCGCACAGGGGCATTGTGGGCAGACTCGAGAGCCACGGAGGCAGAGCACCCTGGGGCTGGCAGAGCACCCTGGGGCTGTGCACAGGGCAGAGGACCGGTCCCCCCTCTACACCCCTCCTTTCCCCACCTCCCCCACAACCATGAGCTCCGCTTCCCCTGCGGGTGACTCCTACACCAGCTCCAGGCCGGGCGATATGGGGAGAGGGGAGAGTGAGCCTCTGCTCAGACCCCAGGAGTCCGCCTGACCTGAATCCTTTGTCCAGCGAGATGCACTTGGCCTCGTGCTGGCAGAGGTTCAGCCCCGGCACGCAGTGGTCAATCACCTCGTCGCACAGCTCACCTGTGGGGAGTGGGGAGAACACGCAGGCCTCAGGGGTGGACTCAGGACCTGCATTTGCTCTCTCGGAGGGTCCTTTCTCTTGGCCTTGCCTTGGTTTCCCCAGTGACACCAGGAAGATTCTAGATCTCTCCCGGGCAGTCCCAGCACCGCCATTCGGCTGTTTCACCCTAACCCTGGGCTACGCTTATGTATCGTTTTCTCCCCTCACACCGTTTACCGAGCACCTCCTCTAGGGCAGGCACGTGCCAGGTGCCGGGGGCACCACAGGGAGGGGTCCTGTCCTCCCCCAGGGCCTAGGTCCGCAAACAAGCAGGCAAGGACGACCCAGAGACGTGAGCGGGGCGACAGGCGAGCATCAGGAAGGCCCAGCAGCTTCCTGGCGGCCCGGATGTGGCTTAGAGCACAGTCCACCTGTCATAGACAAGTCAGCCCCTCGGATGCTCTCAGAGGAGCAACCACGACAGACGTACGAAGGCCTGGTCTCCGCATACATCTCTTTGAAGTCCACAACGCCACGAAGTGCCCAACGGGTCATAAATGCCCGGGATGGCTTCACCCGAATGTACGTGTAACTGTCCTCACTAGGGCTGTTCGTATAGGAAATGGGGGTGTCATTGGGGTTGTGGTGGGGAGAGTAATTATCCCGCAGAGTAGCCTCTGGTGGGAGCCCCTGCTTAGTCCCCACTGGGTGAGGCTCCTTCTCTGTGGCCCCACGACCCACCGGGCTCAGGTGTCAGTTTGTGTCCTATTCTCTCTCTCTCTCTCCTCTCCTCCTCTCTCTCTCCTCCCTCCCTCCCTCCCTCCCTCCCTCCCCTCCCTCCCTCCCTCCCTCCATCCATGATGAATTCTTGTGAGAAGAAGCTCTGTCTTGCTCATTTTTGCGTCCCCGGCTCCTCGCAGTGTCTGGAAAGTGTAGATTTCCAGAGAAGGCTGACTAGACCTGAATACAGCCTCCACATTGCTCGGGCCTCTGCTAGCCTCCAACACCCCTGCTCTCCAGTTCCCAAGGGAGGGGTGGCCACCAACAGAATGAACAGACAGCTGGGAGGGTCCAGGGAACCTGTTCCAGATCGGGGAGACGCTAGCTAGTAGTTTGTGGGGATGGAAGAACAAAGACATGGGGCCTCTGGGGAGCCCCTTGTGAGGTTTTAGGGGTTCAAGCCTCTGTTTGGGGGGTGGGGGAGGAAGATGGGTCCCTGGGAAAAGCTAAGGAAATGGTGTGCTTAGTGCATGATGCCTCCCCGCCCCGTGCACCGGTCCCCACTCAGGCGCCAGTGCCTTACCTGTGTAGTTCGGCGGACACACGCACACGTAGTTGTTGATCCCGTCCACACAGGTGGCGTTGTTCTCGCAGTCATTGTCCTCACAATCATCCGGGTTGATCTCACATCGCTGCCCCTCAAAGCCCATAGGGCAGGAGCAACTTTGGGGATGGGTGGGGTAGGGAGGAGGGGTGTGGGGTGGGTTGAGTGGCAGAGAAGACGGGAGGGGGGTATCATTAGTCAGGTTTCTCTCTGGATGGAGTTTCAAGGCAGAAAAATCAACAAGAAGACAGTGGCCTTAAATGACACACGAGGTCACATGCATTTAATTGATATCTTCAGAGCACTTCACCCCAAAGCAGCAGGATATACATTCTTTTCAAGTGCACGTGGAGCGTTTTCTAGGACAGACCACATGTGAGGACACAAAACAAGTCTCGACAAATTTAAGAAGATTGAAATCACATCGAGCATCTTCTCTGACCACCATGCTGCGAAACCTGACATCAATCCCAAGAAGAAAACTGAAAAACCCTCAAGACATGGATGCTAAATAACACGTTACTAAACAATTACTGTATTAACTATGAGATCGAGGAAGAAATCAAAAGATACTTTGAAACAAATGAAAATGAGAACACAACAACCCAAAATCTGTGGGACACAGGGAAAGCAGTCCTAAGAGGGAAATTCATAGCATTACAAGAAAAAGCTCAAATAAACAACCTAACTTTACACTTAAAGGAACTTGAAAAAGAACAACAAACAAAGCCCACAATGAGTAGAAGGAAGGAAGTAATAAGGAGCAAAAATAAGTGAAATAGAATAAAAAAACACAGAAGGTCAATGAAGCAAAGAGCTTGTTCTTTGAAAAGATAAACAAGATCGACAAACTTTTAAATAGACTTAAAAAAAAAAAGAGAGAGGGGACCCAAATAAAACCAGAAATAAAAGAGGAGAAGCAATAAACTGACACCAGAGAAATGCAAAGGATTGCAAGAAAATATTACGAGTAACAAATTGGAAAATCTGGAAGAAATGGATAAATTCCTAGAAACATACAACCTTCCAAAACAAATTCAGGAAGAATCAGAGAACCTGAATAGACAGTGGAACTGAAGCAGCAATAAAAAACTCCCAACAAATAAAGCCCCAGACAGGATGGCTTTTCAGGTGAGTTTTACCAAACATTTAAATAAGAACTAACACCTCTCCTTCTCAAACTATTCCAAAAAAAGTCAAGAGGAGCAAAGACTCCTAAGCACATCTTACGAGGCCAGCATTATCCTAATCCCAAAACCAGAGAAAGACATGACAAAGAAAGAAAATTATAGGCCAATATCCCTGGTGAACATAGGTGCTAAAATCCTCAACAAAAATACTAGCAACCCAAATCCAGCAATACATTAAAAAGATCATGCACCATGCTCAAGTGAAGTTTATTCCAGGGATGCAAGGTTGGTATAATACCCATAAAACAATAAACATGACATACCACATAAACAAATGGAAGGTTAAAAAACTCATGATCATATTAATAGATGCAGAAAAAGCATTCAATAAAAGCCATCACTCATTTATGATAAAAACCCTCAGTAAAGTCGAAATAGAGGACCATACATCAACATAATAAAAGGGGTATATCCCACAGCCAATGTCATACTCAATGGGCAAAAATTACAGGCATTTCTTAAGATTGGGGAATAAGATAGGGATGTTTGCGTTCAACACTCTTATTCAACAGAGTACTGGAAGCCCTAGCCACAGCAATCAGACAAGAACAATAAATAAAAGGCACCCCAATTTGAAAGGAGGAAGTAAAACTGTCAATATTTGATATAACTATATACAGTGTCTCTATATACAATATCATGTATAGGGTTTTCTATATATATAATATCATGTCATGTATAACCTATGTATATAGATTACCCTCCAAAACTACCAGAATGATAAATGAATTCAGTAAAGTGGTAGGATACAAAATAAATATCCAGAAATGAGTTGCATTTTTCTACGCCAATAATGAACTATTGGGCAAGAGAAACGAAAGAAAAACAAATAGGACTACAGAGTTTTTGCACAGCAAAGGAAACCATCAACAAAATGAAAGATAACCCAATGAATGGGAGAACATATATTCACCAACGATACATCTGATAAGGGGTTAATTTCCAAAATTTATTAGGAACATATAAATCTCAACACCAAACAATCCAATTAAACAATGTGCAAAAGATCTGAACAGACACTGCTTCAAAGAGGATATGCAGATGGACAATAGACATAAGAAAAGACGCTCAACCTTACTAAGCATCAAAGAAATGTAAATTAAAACCACAATGAGAAGTCACTCCCTCCGATGGTGGGCGGAGCCAGGCTTTCCCTCTCCAGCTGTGTTTCCGGGTGGGGCCCAGCTGATGCCCATGAGAGACTTCCCTGGCTTCTCTGGCCAGCTCTCACGAGGGGGTGGGGGATCTGGCCCGCTTCAGGCAGGAAAACAAACTGCCTTGCTTTTCATTTTTCAAGACTCAAAGTTTGACTGGGCTGGCTGCAGGGGCAGAGCTGGCACTGAGGGTCCCTGTGCCCACGCTGGGCCGAGCCCCTTGTGTGGGTGGTTGCCAGGCTCTTCCTGGGTTACCCTCTATGCAGATCAGGAAATTGAGGTGTCAGAGGGATGAGGTTGCATGGTTAGCAACCACTGGTACAGGAACTCAAATGCAGCCTGGACTCTGGGGTTTGCAGTTGCTGACTAAGGTCAGAAGGGAGGGGGGGTGTTACCTGAAGCCGTCCTTGTGGCTCTCGCTCAGGTGGCAGGTGCCTCCGTGCTGACAGGGGTTCTGGACGCAGGTGTTGATGGGCGTGGCGCAGTCTTTGCCCTGTGGGGGAGGGGGAGAAGCACCCAGTCGGGGAGGCTCTCAGGGGCTGCCGTGACCCAGGAGACCCCTGAGAGTTCCCAGCATCCTCTGGGATGGGGCTGGGGAGATGGCAGGGCCTGGGACACACCTGCAGTGTGACTTGGAGAAAGCCACAGGGAGCCCTTGCTGCTGGGGGCTCCCTAGTGAGAAGGGGAGGCATGTGGAGGATTCAGGAGCCTGGGTCCCCAGAATCCACATGGTTCTCTCACTTCTATTCTAAACCTCAGGGCAAGAGCATGGGCTTTGGATGAAGAACCACCCGGATTCACATTGCAGCTTCGTCTCTTCCTGGTTGGCTGACCTTGACCTTGTCGAACCTTTTAACCACTGTAAGCCTCGCTCATACAGTTGCTCTGAGACTTAAACCAGACCTTTCTTAGGAGAAAGTACTTAACATTGCATGACACATCCGGTAAAGAGTAGGCATTATATACATCCCAGTAGGTGGGGCCATGATTAATCTTACTGAGGCTTGAATACAGTCAATAAGCAGTACGTGGCCAGCAGACCTGGTTCCTATCACAGCGACACCCCGAGTTCACCGCTGACTGGCCCAGACGTGGGCACAGGTGCTGGTAGTTACACTCAAGTTCTGCGGGTGATTCTCATGTGCAGCCTGTGACCCTGTGGCAGAGTTCTGGGTTGGGGGTGCCTCTGGAGGGGATGTTAGAGCTGAAAAAGAGCCATCTGGTTGCAGAAGGGACAGTGGGTCGCAGGCTTGAGGTTAATCGGGGCTGCCCGCAGCCTGGACCTCTGGCTCCAGCTTCTCCCAGGGGACCCACGGGCCAGTGCGACACCCCAGGCTTAGCAAACAGTCCTTCGGAGGGCCTATGGAATCTGGGGAGGTGCCTGCTGTGTTGGTTCCTGGGCTGTGGGCACCATGCCAGGCAGGGGTGACCACGGAACCCTCCCACTGCCACACCACCTGCTCACCACCTGCCTGGAAATCCTCTCCCCTCTCTGACTGCCGCCAGGACCTAGAAGAGTGGCCTGGGCTTCCTGTCCGGCTGCCGCCGCCAGCTGGGCACAGGCCTGAGGTGGATCCCCGGCCTCCATGTCCCAGCAGCCCCGGGCTGCCTGCTTCCCCTCCTGCCCCGAACGCACATTTAAAGGGCCAGTCAGGGCTTTCTGGGAGGGGCGGCGAATGCAGGTGGCATGGGACCTGGTTTATCTTAAATCACAGCCCCGGGAGCACTTTCGGGGGTCAGTGTGGCAATCCCCATTTCCACATGGGTTCCCGGAGCAGGTTTCCAGGCCAGGCCTCATGCTAAATGCATGTGATGTTCATAGCAGTTTTATGGGGCGGGTGCGGACAGGGAAGCTGATGTGGAAAGGGCGATGATAGGTCAAGGTGGCAGTGAGCGGATCGGGCAGCGGCTGAACCCCCACCTGAAAAGCATCCACCTGGCCGCAGAAAAGACAGCACGTCGCAGGCATGGGGCTCAGCCAGGTGGGGTCTGGAAATCCCCGAGGAAGGGAAGCCAGGAGAGCCATCCCGGGCCCCTGGGCCGGCCACTCGTCCCTCACGCACACGGCTGCCGGGGGAGGTAGAGCTGGGGGCACACCCGCTCTGGCTGCTACATGCCTCGAGGGAGAGGCTTGCCTGGGCCTCCTTCTCACCATCTGCCTCCCTACAAAGCTGAGGGCGATGAGCCACAGCTTTCATGAGGGGCACCTGGCGGGGTCTGGCAGCTCCGTAAACAGCCATTCTGATGAGGAGGAGGAGGGCTCCTGTAGGTACAGCTTTTGAGTAAGAACCATTCTGGGCACGTTTCTGTGAACCCCTGCATGCAGGGATGTTCCTGGGAGCATGGTCCGGGACGTTCTGAATCAGTCCTTTGACCTTTGTAGATGATCCCTCATGACATTTTATGGTCTGTGATTGGGGGTCCTACGTGACCACAGTGAGGGCAAGCAGGAGCGAGGAAGTTTTAGAACAAGATTCGTCCTTGTGATTCGATCGGCCCGCTTTACTCCAGGTGGCGACTGTGATCAGATAAACAGAATAAAAGCTGTGAGGTAGCGGAGTTCGGTGCCAGCTGTGGGGGACAGCTGGTCCTCCGTTACCGCAACTCTTTATGCGTCTTTCCTGACTCTGGCTGTGTCATTCCCTGTTTTCGACATCGATCACCAACAGGCTCCTCAGGTGCTGATTGTTCAGAAATGTGTGTGTGTGTGTGTGTGTGTGTGTGTGTGTGTGTGTGTAACGAATGAGCCATGAAGGGCAGGGCGGTAGAACCTGAGCAGGTCAAGGTGGGCAAGATGGGACCCTCCTAGCCCTTGCCTGGACCAGCCTCTCTGCTCTGGGCACTTTCAGGTCCCAGGGGCTCCAGGGGGAACCCTCCCTGGGGCTGGGGCTGGGGGTGTCTCTGCCAGCCCCTTACGCTGAGCACAGGAATCCAGGAGGTAGAGCTCGCACTGACAACACGGCAACTCAACCCGCAGGCGGGGTTTCTGTCACGTGTCTTTGAGGAATAACCACTGTGGTCGGTGCTTGGCTCCTCGGCCCGACTCCACTTTCTTCAGCCTCGTTTTGCTCAAATCCACCAGCTCTGCGATGCCCCTCGTCTCCCCGCTCCCACCCCTGAGGGTGTGCCCGTGAAGGGCATGGCCGGGGCTTGCGGCTCCCTCTGAAGGAGCGTGGGAACAGCCACCCCCACTGGAAATCGCTTCCTGAGATGGGCCAGGAAGGCCGCCCTGAGACCCTGCTGCCCACAGCCTGGTCCCCGGACTAGCAACAACCTTGGGCCTGACCCCAGGTCTGAGACGTCAGGAGCTGCCCGTTGCTCAGCCCCCGGGTGAGTCCTGTGCCCACAGCAGTGAGAGGCACTGTTCCCAGACACGGAACGCCTGTGCATGGAGCTCCCTGGCTGCAGAAGAACCAGCCGGATACGCATTTTCTTTCTCTGACTTGCTGGCTGTCCTGAGCCTATAGAGTGGCATGGTGGCCCTAGGCCGTTTAGTCCCCACCCCGTGTCCTCCTCTGCTGGGCTGGCACTTTCGGGGCTGGGCATCCTCGGGCAGAGCTCGGGTGGGAGTGGGATCTGGACATCCCCGAGGAAGGGAAGCCAGGAGAGTGGGTTTAAGGCAGTGGTCGGCAAACTCATTAGACAACAGAGCCAAATAGCAACAGTACAACAACAATGGAAATTTCTTCTGAGAGCCCAATTTTTTAAACTTAAACTTCTTCTAACGCCACTTCTTCAAAACAGACTCGCCCAGGCCGTGGTATTTTGTGGAAGAGCCACCCTCAAGGGGCCTAAGAGCCGCAGGTGGCTCGGGAGCCGCAGTTTGCCGACCACGGGTTTAAGGGATGCCTGTTCCCGGAAGTCTCTCTGACTCACGTTCCCCATGTCTAACCGAGGCAGTGTCACAGGTCCTCCCTGTCTCAGTCGCTGTCGAGACCAGGGGGTCCTGGGGGCCGGCATGCGCGTGATGAAGCTGGGCCGCCCCACCAGCAGAACAGGCGTGTTGGCAGCACAGGCCACTGTGGGGTGGCCTGTGACACGGAGCCGCCCCGGCTGCCCTGCAGGCACAAACCCCCCTGGGGCCGAGGCCGGTGGGGCGGGCGTGCTGCCTACCTTGTAGCCGTAGGGGCAGGCGCAGCGGTACAGCTCCACGGGGTCCTGGCTGCACGTCCCGTTGTTCCTGCACGGGCCGGAGAGGCAGGCGTTGCACTTGGCCACGATGCTGATGTCCACTGGCCCTGGGCAGTAGAACCACCGGGGGGTTGGTGGCGGGCCCCTGAAAGGGCTCCGTCACCCCTCCCTTCCCTGGGGCTCCGGCCCCCTGCTCAGCCAGCCTCGGCCCCTCCTGTCCCCGTGGGCACCGAGCAGCGGCCCTCCCCACCCACACATCCGGCCCAGCCAGAGTGCCATCAATCCAGCCGCTGTCCAGGGAGGGCAGGTCGCAGTGGGACCCCAGAAGCACCACTGCAGTCAAGCCAATGACTAATTAGCCTGATCCGATTTGGGTGCTCACCTGCAAACAACGCACCGTAATTAGAAAGCCCGTGTGTGTGTGTGTGTGTGTGTGTGTGTGTGTGTATGTGTGTATATATGTGTGTATGTGTGTATATGTGTGTATGTGTATATATGTGTGTATATGTGTGTATGTGTATATATATGTGTGTATGTGTATATATATGTGTGTGTATATGTGTATATGTGTATGTGTGTATGTATATATGTGTGTATATGTGTGTATGTGTATATATATGTGTGTATGTGTATATATATGTGTGTATGTGTGTGTGTATGTGTGTATGTGTGTGTGTATGTATGTGTGTGTGTATGTGTGTGTATATATGTGTGTATGTGTGTATATATGTGTGTATGTGTATATATATGTGTGTATATGTGTGTATGTGTATATATGTGTGTGTATGTGTATATATATATGTGTGTATATGTGTATATGTGTATGTGTGTATGTGTGTGTGTGTGTGTGTGTGTGTGTATCTTTTCTGTTTTGTTCTGGAAGCTCCCGGCCCAGGCTTCATTGGACCTCCCTTCCTCCGCCCCAAACACATCTCCCACCCGCAACCCCCACGAGGGGTCCGTGCCCCTCAACCCCCGCAACCCCCACGAGGGGACACGGGTCGGGCCAAGGAAGCAGAGCCGGTTCATGCAGGAGGAGACACAGCGGCGAGGATACAGCCCCGGTGCTGACAAGGGCGGCCGTACTCGGGGGCTCTGCACCCGCGACGCTGTCACGCGTCCTGCTCTCCAGCTGTGAGGGCTGCAGGGAGGGACGTGGCCCCCGTGAGCTGGGCTGTCGCCAGCTCGAACAGCAGCCCCGGGGAACAGGCCCTGCTTCGTGTGAGGACTCTACATGCACCAAGATAACGGCCACCCCGTTGGAGACCGGGCTGAGTCTGAGCCAGTGGGAGAGGGGCCGTTTCGGGTCGGTGACCAGATGGCCTGAGTGGGAGCCACCCCGGGGCTGGGCCCTGGCTTCCCATTAGAACAGAGACTGCCCCGGGGGGACGGTAGCCCGAGGACACGGGGCGGTGTGGACGGTGGCTGAAGTATGTGGTAAAAAACCAACCAAACAGGCGAAAAACGGTACGGCTCTACGCGGTGAGCAAAGGACGCGAATGGACAAGGGTAACGCCGATGGGAAGTACATTTCTGAAAAAAATCCGTTTCTCCAGCAATCAGAGACAGAAACATATAAAGAGACGGGACTTTTTAGCTATTGAATTAGCAGTGATTACAAAACGAGAGAAAATAAAGCCGGAATGGTGAAAAGTGCACTCCCATGGTGCTTGGGGGGTGGCGGGTGGGGAGAGGCGGCTGCTTACAGCCGGTTTTGGAAACCAGTTCGGCGACAAGTGTGACGGTTCTAAACGTCGGCATGCACCAGGCTCAGTAACTTCTGCCTCAGAACCCACCTGAGGACACGTTTAAAAGAGCAGGAACTCAATGCAGCCACAGTGAGGAGGAAACTGGGAAACTCGACAGGCTCAAACGGAGCTGGCGGGAGGGGAGGTGGGCATGACCCCTGGGCCCAGTGAGGCCTGGGTGGGGAGCACTCCTGGGCCCAGGAGCCGAGGTGGGGAGTACACCTGGGGCATGAGAGAAGCTGTGGTGGGGAGTACACCTGGGCCCAGGAGAAGCTGTGGTGGGGAGTACACCTGGGCTCAGGAGAAGCTGTGGTGGGGAGTACACCTGGGCCCAGGAGAAGCTGTGGTGGGGAGTACACCTGGGCCCAGGAGAAGCCATGGTGGGGAGTACACCTGGGCCCAGGAGAAGCTGTGGTGGGGAGTACACCTGGGGCCTGAGAGAAGCCGTGGTGGGGAGTACACCTGGGCCCAGGAGAAGCTGTGGTGGGGAGTACACCTGGGGCCTGAGAGAAGCTGTGGTGGGGAGTACACCTGGGCTCAGGAGAAGCTGTGGTGGGGAGTACACCTGGGGCCTGAGAGAAGCTGTGGTAGGGAGTACACCTGGACCCAGGAGAAGCTGTGGTGGGGAGTACACCTGGACCCAGGAGAAGCCATGGTGGGGAGTACACTGGGCCCAGGAGAAGCTGTGGTGGGGAGTACACTGGGCCCAGGAGAAGCTGTGGTGGGGAGTACACCTGGGGCCTGAGAGAAGCTGTGGTGGGGAGTACACCTGAGCCCAGGAGAAGCTGTGGTGGGGAGTACACCTGGGGCCTGAGAGAAGCTGTGGTGGGGAGTACACCTGGGCTCAGGAGAAGCTGTGGTGGGGAGTACACCTGGGGCCTGAGAGAAGCTGTGGTAGGGAGTACACCTGGACCCAGGAGAAGCTGTGGTGGGGAGTACACCTGGACCCAGGAGAAGCCATGGTGGGGAGTACACTGGGCCCAGGAGAAGCTGTGGTGGGGAGTACACTGGGCCCAGGAGAAGCTGTGGTGGGGAGTACACCTGGGGCCTGAGAGAAGCTGTGGTGGGGAGTACACCTGGGCCCAGGAGAAGCTGTGGTGGGGAGTACACCTGGGGCCTGAGAGAAGCTGTGGTGGGGAGTACACCTGGGCTCAGGAGAAGCTGTGGTGGGGAGTATACCTGGACCTAGGAGAAGCTGTGGTGGGGAGTACACGTGGACCCAGGAGAAGCTGTGGTGGGGAGTACTCCTGGGCCCAGGAGCTGTGGTGGGGAGTACACCTGGGGCATTAGAGAAGCTGTGGTGGGAGTACACCTGGGCCCAGGAGAAGCTGTGGTGGGGAGTACACCTGGGGCCTGAGAGAAGCTGTGGTGGGGAGTACACCGGGCCCAGGAGAAGCTGTGGTGGGGAGTACACCTGGACCCAGGAGAAGCTGTGGTGGGGAGTACACCTGGGGCCTGAGAGAAGCTGTGGTAGGGAGTACACCTGGGCTCAGGAGAAGCTGTGGTGGGGAGTACACCTGGACCCAGGAGAAGCTGTGGTGGGGAGTACACCTGGACCCAGGAGAAGCCATGGTGGGGAGTACACTGGGCCCAGGAGAAGCTGTGGTGGGGAGTACACTGGGCCCAGGAGAAGCTGTGGTGGGGAGTACACCTGGGGCCTGAGAGAAGCTGTGGTGGGGAGTACACCTGGGCTCAGGAGAAGCTGTGGTGGGGAGTACACCTGGACCTAGGAGAAGCTGTGGTGGGGAGTACACCTGGACCCAGGAGAAGCTGTGGTGGGGAGTACTCCTGGGCCCAGGAGCTGTGGTGGGGAGTACACCTGGGGCATGAGAGAAGCTGTGGTGGGAGTACACCTGGGCCCAGGAGAAGCTGTGGTGGGGAGTACACCTGGGGCCTGAGAGAAGCTGTGGTGGGGAGTACACCTGGACCCAGGAGAAGCTGTGGTGGGGAGTACACCTGGACCCAGGAGAAGCTGTGGTGGGGAGTACACCTGGGCCCAGGAGTAGCTTTGTTTGGAAGTACACCCGAGGTCCAGGGGAAGGCTGGTTGACAGTACAGCCTCGGTCCCAAGAGCACGCACTGTGGAATCAGCGAGGCCGAGCGCCCTGCCAGCGGGGCAGTGAGAAATCTTTTCACTTCGGCCAGATTCGGTGGTTTCAGTTTTTAGATGAGGGTGATTCTAGTGTGTACCCCACAAAGGTTCTGAGGAAGAAAGTACATTAATACATGGAAAGTGAAAATGAAATGAGTCAGCACATGAAAAAATGCTTAATAGTGGGGATAAAGGGCGATGGACAGAAAATAAAAAGAGAAAATGCTTAACAGAATGCCTCCCTCATAATAAGACCCAGTGGTCATTTATCATGACGATGCCGCCGGTCTAACTCACACATCGCGGGAAAACGCGGGTGCATGGGGGATGCGGGGCAGCAGAAGCGGGCGGAGGAATTCTCCGCTCTGTGAGGACGGAGGGCAGGCAGGCGGGGAGGAAGGCCAGGGAGGGCCTTGGGGAGAGAATGACAGCGGAGCCTGGGAGGCGGGTCCCATCCACACCAGCCCCTGAGTCTGTGACCCAGGGCAGACAGGGCAGGGGCTCCAGGCGCCTCATCTGCTCAGGGCCAGCCTGGACAGGCTGCGGGGGCAGAGCCGAGCCTGAGAGTCCGGAGGGCTGGCTGGAGGGGCAGCGTCAGCACCTACCTTTGCACTGGAATCGGTGGGTGGGGGTGGTGAGCAGGAGTCTGTCGGCCATGGGCTCGGGGCTACTGCAGCGGGCGATGCCGGGCTCCTTGTACCCCGCCTTCACCCATTCCGACAGCCAGCGCAGGCTGCAGTCACAGTGCAGCGGGTTGGTGCCCAGCGCCCTGCGGACAGAGCAGGAAGTCAGGGTCCCCCCCACCCAGCTGGGCCCCAGGCTCCCTACCCCTGGGCCCTCTGGGAGAGCAGAGTCTTCGGGCTCTTGGCTAGATTGGGGGTCTCTGGCATGAGGACCAGTGGACTCCAGCTGTACCTCCAGCCCCTGGAGATGGTTCAACCCCAGCCCAGCCCCTCGGCCTCTGAGGCTTTGTTCTCAGCCACCCCAGAAAGACAATAATCATCCGCTCGACCGCAATGACCTCAATCCCAGAGCCACCAGGAGGCTTCCAGGTGTCTCATCGCATTATCGCGCCCCCCCCCCCCCCCCCGCCCAGAGCCCGGGCCACTGGGGGGTGCTCTCTGTCAAGGAGTCTTGATGCCCAGCCCGGCCGAGGGGGCTCAACATGCCACTTTGGGACGTTGAGCATTTTGAGCCGAAGGCGCTTGAGACCCGGCAGATGCAGAAGGGGCTCTCTGACTTCCTCCTTTCTGCCTGTAAGCGGGTCACGTTTCCCGAGAAAGGTGCCTCCCTGCGCCAGGAGGACACTCTTGTCACCGGGCACCGGGCGTCTCTGACCGTGCAGACCGACTACAGAACCCCACTCTTCCAGCAGTCTCCCCATGTTCCCCAGTCACTGTCCCCGGGCGCATGGCCTTCCCCGAGCCCCTTGGCCCTGCCGCTCCCACCATGTATCATTCTTTGGTGGAAAGGTGTGGATGTTTTGGGTCCCTGGCTGGTCGGGGTCTTCATTTTCCTCTTGCAGCCTCCCCTATACATTAGCTGTGGCCACCACGGGCCGTGGCACTAGTCCAGTGGTTGGCAAACTGCGACTCACGAGCCACATGCGGCTCTTGAACCCCTTGAGTTTTTAGCAAAGGCCAGCTTAGGAGGACCCTAATGAAGTCAGTAACAACGTACCTACCTATATAGTTTAAGTTTAAAAAAACGTGGCTCTCAAAAGAAATTTCAACCGTCGTACTGTTGACATGTGGCTCTGTGGACTAATGAGTGTGCCGACCACTGTACCAGGAGCCATCCCGTTTGAGTGAGTGCACGCTGGGGGGAGAGCAGGGGCTACTTACAGGTGGGACAGGGACGGCAGGTCGTTGAAGGAGCCTTCGGGGACGCTGGAGATGTCGTTGCCGTGCAGGGTTCTGCGGCAGAGCACAGGCAGGAGGTTAGCGCCCACAGGGGACCTGACTCAGGGCCCTCAGTGTCCCAGGCTGGCCTCAGCCCCTCCGGGTCACTGGGGACCCCATTGGGGGCAGCAGGAGGCACCGCCTCCTTTGTGGCTGGTGTGTGGATGTCCCCATGGCCCGCTCAGCAGCAGGGACTCGGGGGTAGAGGGTTTGGGAAGGAAGAGGACGGACTGCTGTATTGCACAGGCCTGGGATGGGGCCAGTCCCTTACAGCTGTGGAATGTTGGGTAAGTTCCTTTCATTCTGGGCCTCCATTTTTGCAGAGCCAAACATGGAGAGCTAGCTCCCTAATGGAGGCCTCGCGTTTCCGAGGTGAGGCAAAGAACTGTGGCTGAGGCCGTGAGTTCCGCGTCCAGGTTGCTTCCATTCTAACCCTGATTCTGCCACGGGCCAGCTGTGTGACTGTGGGCAGAGCTATCACCCTCTCTGGGCCTCAGCTTCCGGTCGTAAACTGGGAATGAAAGTAAAAAGATTTGCCCCAGAAGGTGGGTGCATTAGCCCATGCAGAATCATTTCCTATGTGCTAAAGGATGAACCTTTACTGGTATTTGTGACAGGGTTGTTTTTTTAAATAATTAATTTTTTTTATTGTTTAAAGTATTACAAGTAGTAGTACATATGTCTCCTTTTTCCCCCCATTGTCCTCCCCCCGGCCTCCCCTACCCCTTGGTACATGCCCTCACCTGTCTCCCCCACCCGCCAGTGTCCTGTATGCATTGGTTATGGTTATATGCATGCGTACAAGTCCTTCGGTTGATCTCTTACAGTGCACCCCCCCCCCCAACCTCCTCTGCCTTTCCCCCTGTAGTTTGACAGTTTGTTCCATGCTTCTTTGCCTCTATCTATTTTACCCCCATTTCTTTTCTTTAAAAAATCTTTCCTCTGCAGACTGGAAATAAACATATAATAACAAAAAATGTCTGAGTCCCTATTTCAATGTCCAACAGTCCTGAGTCCCAGTTTCAGTTGTGACAGGGTTTTGAAGAATGTCTGGTTCAGATCAAGAAACCGGTTCCCTTTTGAGTCACTTTGGGAGATTTATGGTGAGAGAGACATGCCATAGTCCCAGCTCAGGTGACAGAAGACAGTAGGCCCTTGGCTCTTGTGGAAACTGCCCGGGAGCCTCACACTCGCCTTAAGGGGAAAGGGTGGGCCTGGCGCTTATGGGCCACCCTAACAGCGTGTCTTAACAGCGGGTCCAAGGGGCCAGGCAGCCTCCCCCCACCCCACAGTGCAGCCAGGAGCTATTCCCCCCCCGGCAGAGCAGTGGCACAGACTGAGCTTCTGGTAAATGCCTGCAGAACAGGTTCAAGGAAAAAACGGAATGAACAGTGCTTCTCGGCTCAAGTAACAAAACGAGCAAATCCACAATCCACGGATTACACCCTCCACGGAAGGACCAGCCGTCAGCTGCACACCCTAACCCCCAGCCGACGGCTCCCCTGGGGCCTGGCCTGTGAGAAGCAAGGCGGGTGAAGCTCACAGACTCGCAGAGGCGGCGTTGGGGACGCCGGGCACAGACCCCGGTGCTGGGAACGGAACCGCGGTGAAGCGAAGGGGTGACCGGCGTGGACGGGGTGAGGGCCAGGCCGACACTCGGCAATCTGCTCTGTTGTTTGCCTGGTAGCTGATGTGAGCCTGCCCCGGTCTTCGGGGGGAAACAGACATGAGCGCAATCATCCTTAACGCAGAACAGAGGCTCTCAAACCCCGGGGCAGGGGAGCTAGTGGCAGGCAGGCTTCTGAGCCCTGTCCCCAAAGCTTGGGTGGAGCCTAAGAGGCTGCCTTTCTAACGGGCTTCCGGGTGACCCTGCCGCTCCTGGTCCTCTGAACTACGGTGACCTGGTGCAGGGTGCCACCCATCACTCTAAGCGCCGCCTCCCCTCCCAGGACCCAGGGCAGAGAGCGCAGGTGGCTTCTCACCTCCCCCGCTGCTCCCCGGAACAAGGGGCTGGAAGCACTTCCCAGCGCTTGCCTCAGTCCCAGTCTCGTTCAACCTCCACTTCACATGGTTGTTTATGAACCACCCGGCCCCTGCCTGCCGTCAGGTCCGATCACCTCATGGCTGCTAGCTGGCTGGCAAAGCGCCCCCCTCCCCGCCCCCCAAGCCCACTGTTAATCATCTCCAAACGAGGCCTGGGCTCCTGGAGAGGCCGGAGCTCTGATTTAAAAACAGCAAATGACCCAAAGGCAGCGCTGGCGCGGGGCTCCTGCAAGTCACGCTCGCATTTAATATGATGGGAGCCGCTGAGCTCCCCATAAACTCCCCGGCAAGGGGCTGTGATTTACCAGGACAACACTGCCAAGGAACCCTGCCTCCCCTCGGGTTCCCGCTCCCGGTTTGGTTCCCAAAGAGGGGCTCCTGCACATGTGGGCACCCTCCCACAGGAGGCCAGGGAGCGGGACAACTGTGCCCTCCCAGGACGCACTTAGCCTGCCCCCCTTCTCCTCCCCCCTCCCCCGCAGGGGCTGGACTCCCAAGGACTCATCTCCCGATGCCTGGGGCTCCACTTCCCCTCCTGACCCTTAGGGGTGTGAAAGCAAACTTGGGACTGAGGGATGCCAAGGAGGCTGTCGTTAGAGCAAGGTGGGGATACGGCTGTCCGTTCGTGTCTGTTCCAGCCAGGCTGCTGGCCCTGGGCACTCAGTGCACGTAAGAGGGGTGTCAGTGCCCTCCTCATTCTAAGTGTGGGGCGGGGCGGGTAGATTCTCTTCCGAGCAGGTGACCTGGGGGTCGAGGTCTAGAGTCAGGCTGCCTGGGTTCAGGTCCCCCTCTGATAATCCCTGGCTGTGTGAGCTGAGACAAGGTTTGTCATCTCTAAAAGGGAGGCACTCTTAGTAGTTATCTGCTGAGGAGGGGGGTTACTTGGCTTCAATCTCCTCTTTTCTGTAGCAGGTCCTCCCTGTCCATGAGGGATCCCTCCTCCTTCACTCTCAGTCCAAGTGGTTTGGCCTCATGGGCGGGGCTATGGCCCAGGTCTGGCCAATGGGAGCAGCAGTGACCGGTTTGAGGTTGAGCATGTGACCCAGGTGGACCAATGAGAGACATTTCTGGTGCTAGGACAGAGGCAGAAAGAGACACATTTCCGACAGTAACAGCGGAGCACCTGCACCCAGCCCAAGCCAGGCATCTGCTTCTGAAGTTTTTAGGAACCTGCATCTCTAAAGTCTCCTTTTATGCACCAAAGGGCCACGCCAGGGCCATGGTTTGGGGGTCAAAGGAGTCCCCTTTTGGTTCACCAGAATTGGCTGGTCAAAACGCAATGGGACATGGGGGCTGGCTGGAGGGAGGCAAAGGGGGAGGGCACGGGGGGCATGTGTAATACTGTCAACAACAAATAAAAATATTTCCTGTAAAAAGTTGAAATGAGGCTGTCTGAGCAGGGAGTGAGCTCTTGGTCTCTGAAGGTAATCCAGCAAAGGGCACAGGGAGCCCGGGGCAGGCACTGCAGGCACAGTCTCTGCGATGCCTGAGCATGATGAGCGCCCCATGTGCACAAACAGCAAACTCCGTCCTCCATCAGGGATCGCCCTGGGAGCTAAAGTACCGAGGGTGATGGATGATAATCCCCTCCCCCCTCAGACACACCCAAATTAGCCTGCCTGTGCTAACCGAATCCAGGTGGCTCCTGCGGCCAGCGGGGCCCAGAGTGACAGCAGGGACCCACGCACACAAGGCCTGTGGCTTGGTGTGGGGCACAGACCAGGGAACACAGATCCCCGGGGAAGAGCGCGGATGTTCATGAGAATGTTCTCATCTGACTTTCTTCAACTGGGGACTGAAGTAGGAAAAGCATGTTTTCACACCGGGTTTTGTACTCAGGGCTCCTGGGCCAACCTCCTGCCACGTTCTCTGAAAAGTATTTATATCCACCTGCCAACACACACACACACACACACACACACACACACACACACACACACGTTTACACACACACACACATACATGTTTTCACACCGGGTTTTGTACTCAGGGCTCCTGGGCCAACCTCCTGCCACGTTCTCTGAAAAGTATTTATATCCACCTGCCAACACACACACACACACACACACACGTTTACACACACATGTACACACATACACACATACATGTTTTCACACCGGGTTTTGTACTCAGGGCTCCTGGGCCAACCTCCTACCACGTTCTCTGAAAAGTATTTATATCCACCTGCCAACACACACACACACACACACACACGTTTACACACACACGTACACACATACACACATACATGTTTTCACACCGGGTTTTGTACTCAGGGCTCCTGGGCCAACCTCCTACCACGTTCTCTGAAAAGTATTTATATCCACCTGCCAACACACACACACACACACACACACGTTTACACACACACGTACACACATACACACATACATGTTTTCACACCGGGTTTTGTACTCAGGGCTCCTGGGCCAACCTCCTACCACGTTCTCTGAAAAGTATTTATATCCACCTGCCAACACACACACACACACACACACACACACACACACACACGTTTATACACACACGTACACACACACGTTTTCACACAGGCACACACGTATACACACAGACACACGTTTACACACACCACATGCATACATACACGTTTACACACATGCGTATATATATACACATACACACACGTATAGACACACACGTTCACACAAACACACACACACGTTTTCACACATGCACACACGTATACACACATGCACACATATGTATACACACAGACACACATGTGTGCACACGCCGGCTCTCCTCTCCTGCTTTCCAGAGCACTTTCTGGCCTTTGTCTATGGCTGAGTCCCGAGGCTCCTTCTCCTGCCCCACCCCAAACGGCCAGCATCAACTGGGCCACTGGTCACCTCTGAATTTTAATCAAAAGAATGAAACTTTTGAAAAATGAAAAAAAAACCCTACACATGCTTAAATGCAGTTGCATATATGGCAATTTCTGATGAAAAAAACGCACACCCCTTTCTGTCCCTACTTACTCAATTGTGAATATGTCACTGTCTTCATTCATCTTCAACGTCACCCTCCTTTATTACGGAAATGACAAAGCTAGCAGTTAGCCCTCCCTGAGCTTTGTCACGTGTCTCTGCTCCCCGAGCGCCCCCCTCCGAGCTACCCGAGTTACCAGCTCTCACTGTAACGTATGTGCAGATTAGGGCTATGTCTGCACGCCCGCACCGCTGCGGGCTGTTCATCTTCCGGCAGTAATTGCCCTTCATCGCCCGGCTGCGTGATGCGCTCCTTACACGTTTCCCCCCGGTGGCACTTGGAGGGAATATTTAAAATTTACGTTAAAAATAACCGGCAGCCAGGATCTCCATGCACAGAGCCTTTCCCTCGTGTCGGAGCAGGCTGCGGCATAAACCCCTCCGTGTGCAGGTACTGGGGGAAAGGATACAAATATCGTAAAAGAAATGCAGCCTGTGGACGTTTTTATTTGTCCTGAATTGGCTCTTATGCGGAAGCGACTGCTCCCCACGGAGGTGGGGGTTGCCATGAGGGCCTCTAAGACCCCGTTTTACCTACAAGAAGCCACGATGCTAAGATCACGGCGCTCAAATCCTCGTCGCCCTGATTCAAGAAGCAGGCCTAGCGGGCTGCGCCCTGAGGAACTGACAGCTGCTGTGGTTCGGGGGGCGGGGGGGGCGGGGGTGGGGAGGGAGCACATCATGTGTGGAGGAGGAAGAACACAGGGTGACGTCCACCCCACCGCCTGGCAGACGGACAGATGGACAGGCAAGCATTCCTTCTCTTTCTCCCTTTTCCGTTCGGAGTTGCACCCCAAAGAAGTGCTCTAACTATGAACACGTGCACAGGGATCCCATTAAAATCAGCAGGTCCCCCCCTGGTAGCAAACCCATGCACAGAGCTGGAAGGCTGGGTTGGGAGACAACAGGTTGAGATGGAGGGGGGACGGTGGTGGTGGGGCAGGTCCAGCCTCAGCCCCAGACTGATAGGAGGAGCCCACGTCCTCGGTGCTGGACGGGAAACAGGGCAATGGTCCTGCTGATGTTTCCATTCTCCGCGGCCCCAGGGAAGGTGGGTCATAAATAAGTGACAATAACAGATGGCTCCCTGTCGGCGCGGGCCCTCCTCTGCCCCCAGAGAACTGAGTTTTGATAACGGCACAGATGACATGTGGCGGAGTTGTCGCTGACACCAGCGTTTCGTGGGCCTCAATAAATCGCATCAGCCTGGAGGCTCCGGAGCGGACCAGCGCCCTGGGGGCCGTTTGCTGACTGCTCCTGGGTGCTGGACTGGCCCCAGGGCTCTGAGTCGGGAGGCTGGGTCCTGCCGCCCTCTGGCTGCTGGGCCTTAGGCCGTTACATCACTAATCCAGGCCTCAGTTTCCCCACCTTAAAAATGGGCGTAAGCCTCTCAACCTCATGCACTGTTGGAAAAGGTGAGGCAATGGCCAGGAAAAGCCCATAAAATAGGATTATCACTGTTACAGTAACCAGGGGCCAGAGAAGTGGTTGGGAAACAGCGGCTTGCAAGCCACCTGTGGCTCTTTGGCCCCTTGAGTGTGGCTCTTCCACAAAACACCACGGCCTGGGCGAGTCTATTTTGAAGAAGTGGCGTTAGAAGAAGTTTCAGTTTAAAAAATGTGGCTCTCCAAAGAAATTTCAATCGTTGTCCTGTTGATATCTGGCTCTGTGGACTGATGAGTTTG
Organism: Antrozous pallidus; assembly: GCA_027563665.1. Lineage (NCBI taxonomy): Eukaryota > Metazoa > Chordata > Mammalia > Chiroptera > Vespertilionidae > Antrozous > Antrozous pallidus. The sequence continues at coordinate 8,041,782 of CM050516.1, read as the reverse complement.
CCGACCACTGGACCAGAGGGTCAGAAGTGGGTAAGTTTGGGGCAGAATGCCTGGCATCTCCGCTCTCATGGGCATCCGTGAAAGGACCCTCCCGGTGCCAGCTGGAAGGCACCAGAACCAGGCGTCACCAGGCCTCGGGCGGAGGTGCAGGGAGGTGCTTTTGTAAGTGCTGATGTGGGAACAGTGACAACAAATGAATATTTATAAGGTGTTCTCGTGGGCCTGAGCAGTGCTAAGTGCTTCATATACAGTAGCTGACTTAATCCTCGTAAGGATTGTGAGGCAGCTAGCATTACTCCGATTTTGTGGACGAGAAGACCTGCGGGGGGGGGGGGGGCAGAGCTGTGCTTGGGAAGAGGTGACCCCGTCTGTCTCAGGAGGGTGTCCCCGCCTATGCGCAGGGCAGGGCCAGGCAGGTGTCCTATGGTGAGGAGGGGGTGAGGAGGCAGGGAGAGGGACACAGGGGAGGGTGCCACCAGGCGGGGGTGCCAAGCCTCTCCGTTTTCCCATGGTTTGTATGAGAAACCTCCTGATACTTAAATGTTGGCCACTTATTATCACTGTTCTGTAGAGAAGAGACCCTGCTGAAACCGGTTTGGCTCAGTGGATAGAGGGTCGGCCTGAGGACTGAAGAGTCCCAGGTTCGATTCCGGTCAAGGGCATGTACCTTGGTTGCGGGCACATCCCCAGTGGGGGGTGTGCAGGAGGCAGCTGATGGATGTTTCTCTCTCATCAGTGTTTCTAGCTCTCTATCCCTCTCCCTTCCTCTCTGTAAAAAATCAATAAGATATATTTTAGGGGAAAAAAAAGAGACCCTAAGAGCAGACTGTCCAATTGCTGACTGGCAGCTGTCTGTGAGCCGGGCCCTGAGCGCCCAGCTCGCCGGTGCGGGGTTTCCCTGCGAGGGTCACAGTGTTGGCCTCGCCCCTCTGAGGCCGGAGGGACCAATGACAAAACAGGGATCCTCCAAACAGCGGCTCCATGCCTTGCACGTGCTGTATAACCATATCACCTAAACCTACGGGTCCATTCACACGTAAAGAGGAGGAACTCAGAGCATGGAGGCTTCCCAAGATCCCCGTGTGGTCGTGGTCTGGGCCTGGGAAAGCCCATGCTCCTCCCTCCCATCCAGCCGGTGAGGATGCTGGGGGCGGGCCCGGTGGGAGGGGCGGGCCTGGGACCACGGACAGCGGACAGCAGACACCGGGGAAGAGTGCTCAGCACTGCCCTGTCCCCCAGCGCAGGGCACCCCGTACTCACAGCACCCGCAGGGACCGCAGCCCGTGGAAGGCGTGGAGGGGGATGCAGCGCAGCCGGTTGTAGCTCAGGATCCTGCGGAAAAGGACACGTGCGCTGTTGGTGTTCCCGTGTCAACAGCTCACAGGCGCACTGCCCGCACCGGGACCTTCGTGCCGGGGGCTTATCTTCCCCATTGGAGGGTACTGTCACGAGCAGCTTAACAACGAGAGAGCCACCCCCCCGCAGAGGGTCACTGCCCCACAGAGGGTCATCCCCCCCACAGAGGGTCATCCCCCCCCACAGAGGGTCATCCCCCCCACAGAGGGTCATCCCCCCCACAGAGGGTCATCCCCCCGCCACAGAGGGTCACTACCCCCCCAGAGGGTCACTACCCCCCACAGAGGGTCATCCCCCCCACAGAGGATCATCCCCCCCACAGAGAGTCATCCCCCACCACAGAGGGTCACTACTCCCCCATGGAGTCATCCGCCGCCACAGAGGGTCTCCCCCCCCATGGAGAGTCATCCCGCCATGAAGGGTCATCCCCCCCATGGAGAGTCATCCCCTGCCACATAGGGTCATTCCCCACCCCATGGAGAGTCATCCTGCCATGAAGGGTCATCCCCCCCATGGAGAGTCATCCCCCGCCACAGAGGGACACCCCCCCCCCCCATGGAGAGTCATCCCCCACCACGGAAGGTCACTCCCCACCACGGAGGGTCATCCCCCACCATAGAGGGTCACTACTCCCCCACGGAGGTTCATTCCCTGCCACAAAGGGTCAACCCCCGACCACAGAGGGCCTTCTCCCACTACTCCAGCGAGCTCCCTGGCTGTCTGTGCCTGGTTCCTTCTGGGTCCCCTGCGGGCTGGCTGCCCCGCCAGCTCTGCCAGCACCCGCCTCTACTGTGGAATGGGGAGTGTTCTCCGTGCGCAGAGCTCACGGGAGATGAATGGGCCTGAGCAAAGTGTAACCGGGGAGGGAGCCGTCCCCTGGAAGGAACCTCACGCAGCGCAGAAGGGATCCTGGAGGCCTCGTCCAGGACTCGGCCAGGCCCTGTATAACGGCTGGGCAGCGCCTCTGTTCTCCTGCGGAGGACGAGGCCGCCTGGGCAGGGCAGCCACAGGCGGGGTCACAGAGCACAGGCCTGGCCTGAGGGCTGGGAAGAGGACGGCACTCACAGGGTGGAGAGGTGCGACATGTTACTGAAGGTGTAGTTGGTCAGTACGCCGATGCTGTTGTTGCTCAGGTCACTAGGAAACGGGAAACAGAAGGGTCATAGTTACTGTCAGTTGCCTCTGTGGGAGCCATTCCCAGCTTTCACACCTGCCTGCCATTCATCCATCCATCTATCCATCTGCCCACCCAGCCATCCAAATGTTCATATTTTATTCACTCTTTATCCAATCATTCAAGCAATTGTTGTCCGTCGTCCGTCCATCCATCCATCCATCCATCCATTTAGCTATTCAATCATTCCATTCCATGTCTGTCCATTCATTTCACCCCACCAGCACCCATAACACATAAGATGACACTCTCCTCTGGTTCTAGCACCCCCTGCCCCCCATCAGCTCTTCCTTTCACTGCCCCTCTGCCCGTCCTCTCGTTTAGCGCTCACTTATTCTCCTTACCAAATTCTCTCTTGGGGGTTGAGGTAGATGTGTGTGTGTGTAGGGGGGTCCAGTCTCTGCCAACTACAACCTCCAGCTCCTCCTCAGGGACAAATCCCCAGGCAGTGGTTTCCACAGCAGCTGCACATGGGAACTCCCCCCCGCCCCAGCGTCTCCACCCTCTGAGGCCGGCTCCATGCCCACAGAGACTGATTTCGTTGGTCAAGTGTGGGCTTGAGGATCAGAATTTTAAAAAGCAAGCACACCACTCAGGTGGGCAGCTAACGCTGGGGACCACTGCTCTGGGCGGAAAGGTGTCTAAAGCGAGGGTCTCCCCGTGACATCTGACAGGGTTTGGGGACATTTGTGTCCCTCCAACGGGGAGGGGGCTGTTGGCATCTAGTGGCCAGAGGTAGGGATGCTGCTGGAATTCCCACCCGGACCACCACAGCCCCACAAGCAGGGATGACCGGCCGCTAACGTCCCTGGTGCGACATGTTACTGAAGAAATCCTCTCTCAGGCTGGTTTTGGCTCATCTGGGAAGCCGGCTGAACAGGCGACAGGGCGCTGACTTCTGCCTTTCCCAAGGGGACACTTTCTTTCTGAAAGAACTCTCTCTTCCCTGGTGGACGGGCTCCCTGCCTCCCCCAACCCCTCCACCCCAGCCCAGGCCCCTTCTTGGCAAGGCAGAGAAGCTGTCGAGGGACAGGCTCAAAGACCACACCCGTGGTCTCCCGGGGCCACACCGTGCCCAGCAGCCCGCTCCTCATCGGGGGGCCGGGGGGGGGGGTCTGGGGTCTCGGCAGACAGAGAGCCAGTGGCAGCCACCACCCGAAGGAACGCAATCAGAGTCTTCTACTTAGAACGTTTTCCGGGCGACTGAAGGAGGAGGAAGAAACGCCCATCTATGCTTTTGGCAAATCTAAGTGCAGCCACAGCCGGCGAGGAGCAGGGGACGGAGGGATCTCAGGAATTTAACGGGGACCCCAAGCCGAAGAGGCAGGTGATGGGATGGTTGGCAATGTCAGGCGCCGGGTATTTTTGCACGTGGTTCTCACTGGGGCCCTCAGGCTGGTCCACCTGCCAGCTGTCTGTCCCTGCCAGCTGTCTGTCCCTGCCTGCTATCTGTCCCTGCCGCCTGTCTGTCCCTGCCACCTGTCTGTCCCTGCCGCCTGTCTGTCCCTGCCAGCTGTCTGTCCCTGCCGCCTGTCTGTCCCTGCCACCTGTCTGTCCCTGCTGCCTGTCTGTCCCTGCCAGCTGTCTGTCCCTGCCAGCTGTCTGTCCCTGCCTGCTATCTGTCCCTGCCGCCTGTCTGTCCCTGCCACCTGTCTGTCCCTGCCGCCTGTCTGTCCCTGCCAGCTGTCTGTCCCTGCCGCCTGTCTGTCCCTGCCAGCTGCCTGTCCCTGCCCGCTATCTGTCCCTGCCCCGCCGGGGAGAGAGCAGGCGGCCCCGTCTCCCCCGCTCCCAGGAGAGAAGCGGCTCTTACATCAGCGTCAGGTGTCGGAAGGCGGGCAGCTCCCTGGGCACGGCCGTGAGGTGGTTTCCTTCCAGGTACCTGGAGAGGAGCACAGAGACACGGAGGGGCAATGGGCACCCACGTCGTCACCTCCCCAGAGGCGCCAGGGGCCCTGACTTCCAGACCGGTGGCCCCGGTTTCCTCCTCGGAGCTCCCCACCCCCTCAAGGCACACACCACATTTGCCCTTGAACATTCGTTTGTGTGATTATCCCCCGACGACCTCCCCGCACTGGACGGCGAGGCTCCCCAGTGGCGGGCTCTTGTCTGAGATTGTCCGGCGCAGAGTCTCCCCAAGGCCGTGTGCAGAGCGACACGCAGCAGGTGCTGACAACCCCCCGCCGTGTCCCCAGCCCTCACCACACCTTACACGGCAGGGGCTCACAGTTGAGGAAACGGAAGCGCAGAGATGTTAAAACGCTTGCCCAAGGCCACACAGCACACGAGTGGCTTATTGCACTCTTCCCGCCGTCCTGTACGGCCTCTCGTCAGCATCCTCACCTGACGGGGCAGTGGAGGGGGCGTAGGGCCTTGGACAATGGGCGCCAGACACACACTTCTGGAGCCTCTGGGCCCACCGGGCTGGTGCCGGTGCCCCTGGGTTCCAGCCAGCTCAGACCGGTGCTGGTGCTGGTGCTGGTGCTGATCGGATCAGCCTCTCTTCCTGCTTACAGTTCTTCCCTGGATTCCGCTGCTTATTAGGGAAGGGCTGTCCATCATCTGTCTGTCTGTCCAGAGGGTACTTTTACTTAAGGAACTGCTCTCCCCTGTGGAGGGGAGAGTCCGGGATCTGCGGGGCAGGTGGCAAACTGGAAGCTCAGGCGGGATTTCTCCGTTAGAGTCTTCAGGCGGAGCGCCCATTTCTGCAGGAACGCCAGCCTTCTGTTCCCCGGGCCTCCCAGGATCGGCAGTTCCACCTCCACACCACCTGGGCGAGCTCTGCTACTCAGCAAGCCCGCTGACTTAGTGCTGACCGATCTCCAAGCGCCCTCCTGCGTGTTTGCCCCAACAACTGGGCCAGTGAGCCATGACGTGAGCCACGCAGTCCTGTCTCCCTCTCCAGTTCATCCTCAGCCAATGCCCCCTGGACCTCTGGTTCCAACTCCACTGACCTTCCTCCTCCCCGGGCGCCCCTCATCCTTGGGGGACCAGGTCCAGCCCGTCTTCTGCCCCTCGCCGTTACCCCCCACAGATGCTCAGACCTCAGCCTAAGCGTCCCTTCCCCTATTATCTCCCACACCCACGGGGGACGCAGCAGGTTCCCGAAGCTTTGGACCCCATGGTGAGGTCCTCAGAGTGGTTCTGCTTGGATTGCCATGGTGTCCCGTGTGCTCGTGGGCAGTAGGGCAAGTCCGCTGTGAGAGGAGAACCCCAGTGCGCGGCGGGGGGGGGGGGGGGGGGGGAGGGGTAGAGGTGCGGCGAGGGGGTGAGGGGGCGGCTCTAAGAGCAGAATGTCCCTGGCCACCTGGCCCAGCAGCTCAGGAAATGCAGATGTGGCTGTGGAAAGTCCGAGTTGCAGGGTCACTGCACAGCTGCCTGCAGCCCAGGCCCAGGCCCCCGGGGACGTGCTCCCAAAGCAGCATTTGTGTTCGCCCTGGAACTAGGGGGGAGCGTTTCCAGTGGGTTAACTTCTGTGTTGACCTGCATTTATTTATTTATTTATTTATTTATTAATTAAAAATACTATTTTTTTTGCCCTAACCTGTTTGGCTCAGTGGATAGAGCGTTGGCCTGCGGACTGAAAAGGTCCCAGGTCCGATTCCGGTCAAGGGCATGTACCTTGGTTGTGAGCACATCCCCAGTAGGGGGTGTGTAGGAGGCAGCTGATCAATGTTTCTCTCATTGATGTTTCTAAAGCTCTATCTCCCTCCCTTTCTCTCTGTAAAAAAAAATCAATCAAATATATATTAAAATATTTTTATTGATTTCAGAGAGGAAGGGAGAGAGAGATAGAGCGAGAGAAACATCAATGATGAGAGAGAATCATTGATTGGCTGCCTTCTGCTTGTCCCCTCCTGGTGATGGAGCCCGAAACCTGAGCATGTGCCCTTGCCCAGAATTGAACCCAGAACCCTTCGGTCCACAGGCTGAAGCTCTGTCCACTAAGCCAAACTAGCTAGGGCGACTGGCAATTAAATGCTGTGTCAGCCCTAGCTGGTTTGGCTCAGTGGACAGAGCATTGGCCTGTAGGCTGAAGGGTTCCGGTTTCGATTCCGGTCAAGGGCACATACCTAGGTTGCAGGTTCCCGGTTCTGGTTGGGGGCATGTGGGAGGCAACCAATCTATGCGTCTCTTTCACATGGATGTTTCTCTCTTTCTCCCCCTCCCTTCCACTCTCTCAAAAAACCAATGGGAAAAATACCCTTGGTTGAGAATTAAAAAAAAAAAAATGCTGTGTCAGCCCCAGCAGGAGGACAGGTCTGTCTTGCATGGACATCCACACAGATCTCTGTGAAGGATGTTCCCTGTCCTGTTAGAGCTTGTGGTGCTGACAGGTGTGGCCTCCCCTCCCCCCAAACTCCTGGACCTGCTGGCTGGGGAATGAGAGGGAGGGCAGGCACCTCCCAGGGCCCTCAGTGCGGGCCAGCATTTCCACCGGGGCCTGGGGTGACAGGGCACAGGCGGCTGGGGCTCACATCCTGGCCGCACTAGCTAATAGCTTGGTGACTTTGAGCAAGTTGCTTAGCCTCTCTGAGCTTGTGTTTCCTCATCTGTAACGTGGGGCTTGTATGAGTCAGCACCCTGGAGTGATTATGAAGGTTACGCTGGAGTCTCTGGGGAGAGCTCTGGGAGCAGCCTGGCACTGGTGTTCAATGCACTCTGAACGTAACAGACACGGAGGCGCACATAGCCCTGCTGTCCAGCCTCTGCTCTTCCAGACTAACGTTTCCAAAGCACCAGAGTCAGATTCTGTCCCGTTCCTGCCTAAGCTTCTTCCTTGGCTCCTGTGCTCCGAGGATGGAGAGCCAGCCCTCAGCTCGACCCACCGGAACTCACATGCTTCTTCACGTCATAGGACCAGGAGTGGGGACAGTGTGTGCTGTCACAGGACCAGGTGTGGGGACAGTGCATGCTGTCACAGGACCAGGAGTGGGGACAGTGTGGGGACGGTGTGTGCTGTCACAGGACCAGGTGTGGGGACGGTGTGTGCTGTCACAGGACCAGGAGTGGGGACGGTGTGTGCTGTCACAGGACCAGGAATGGGACAGTGTGTGCTGTCACAGGACCAGGCGTGGGGGCAGCCCCACTCAGAGTGCCAGGTGGAGCAGCAGGGTTAATGGGACAGAGCACGAACACGCATGGACATGGTTTCGAGTCCCACAGGGCCAGTAGCCGTTAAGGTGGGGGAGACAGAGCGGGACTTCGGGCTGCAGACGGCCAACTGCAATGGCTGCCCGCTGCCTGCTCTGCCGTGCCTGTGTCAGACGCCCACACCTGCTTTGCTCTGTCTCCTCAGTGACCGGACGTTTTGCTTTGTCAGCTGGCCGCTCTGCCTGCCATAACCCAGGATCCTGAGGGAGCCGGGAGGCCGGGGCTGGACACACAGAACCCGGACCCGGCCGGCGTCTCTGAACCGGAAGCCTCTGGGCCTCAGCTTCCTGGGCCGGCCCCGCTCACATCCTCTGGCCCCATGTTCCCGGCCTCTGCCCCCTCTCCCCTCCCGGAGACGGAGGAGACGGTGTGGGACGGAGGGAGGGCTGCTCGCCTTGGTGCGCTTCCCAGACCATCTGGCAGGGAAACGCCATCGGTTCCAAGGCAGGCCACAGGCCTCCTCCCCAAGCCCCGAAGCTGACTTTACAGTCACAGCCAGTTATCCGTGTCATTCCGACCTCTGCTTCACCAGCCGGCGGGAAAGCATCGCCGGCCTGTTTTCACAGCGGGCTCTTCCCTTCGACCGGCGGCACTCGGCAGCCCATTAGCCCAGTAGGGGTCACTTCATGCGGCTCCCCACCCCCGCCCAGCCTGCCTGGGAACATGGGGGCTCACTGCACGTGGCATGTGCTCACACGGACTCCGTGGCACGGCCTTGGCCAAACCCAGGGCCGACGGACTTTCTAGTGCCGATCAAAGACCTTTGTTCCTCCCCCCGGGCTGACAGCCCAGGTCTCCCGGAGTGACAGGAGGTGCCAGGAGCCACAACAATCACCCAAGACAATGGCACACTCAGGCCCCACCCAGGAGGCAGTGGGAGAGCCGGGAGGTGTCTGGGTCTCCTTCTGTTGAGGTCTGAGGGCTCATGCTAAGCTGGTCCGGGAGAATGCAAGCCTGAGGGATGGGTGTGTGAGTGAGTGTGTGAGTGTGAGTGTGTGTGTGTGAGTGTGAGTGTGTGTGAGTGTGTGTGTGTGTGAGTGTGTGTGTGTGTGAGTGTGTGAGTGCGTGTGTGTGAGTGTGTGTGTGTGTGTGTGTGTGTGTGTGTGAGTGTGTGAGTGCGTGTGTGTGAGTGTGTGTGTGTGTGTGTGAGTGTGAGTGTGTGTGAGTGTATGTGTGTGTGAGTGTGTGTGTGTGTGTGTGTGTGAGTGTGAGTGTGTGTGAGTGTGTGTGTGTGTGTGTGAGTGTGTGTGAGTGTGTGAGTGTGTATATGTGTGTGTGTGAGTGTGTGTGTGAGTGTGTGTGTGAGTGTGTGTGTGTGTGAGTGTGTCTGACCTTCACCTCCCCCTCTGATTCCCAGCTTCTGGGACCAGCGAGCAGATGTGCTACCTCCCTGGGGAACCCGACCCCACCATGAGTGGGGGGATCATGCCGGGTGGCTCGCACCCCTGCCTCAGGGTTTGCAGCACTGCTGACACACGTGCGCTCGGTCACTGAGCGGGAAGAAAGGATGGAGGTGTGGCGTGTGAGTGGGCACGCTGGCCTGGCCGCAGCTTCGCTGCTCCTGGGACGGGCCTCCTGCACGCGGGGCTGACTGAGCTTGTGAGGGGCAGAAACAAGTTCTCTCCCCAGGCCTGCAGGGAGGGAGCGGCGTCTCTTCCATCTAACAGGAAGCTGGGGCAGAAACCGCCCTGAGGAGCTGGTGCCCGGAACATGGGCTGCGGAGTCAGAGGCGCCAGAGCTGCGTGTCATCTGTGAAACGGCTGCTTTACGGGTGAGGGGGGCTGTGTTTGCAGCAGCGCGTGGGGACCCATGAGCCCGCTGGCAGTGTCCTGAGGACAGCCCTGTGCTGTGTCTGGTGTGCAGAGTGCAGAGCCGGGGATTCCGGGGGACAGAGAAAACGGGGCACTGGCCCTCCCACGTGTCACCAGCCAGGCAGAGGGAGGGATGGGCCACTTCCTGTCCCCTGTCTGAGCTGCTGCCGGCCGCCTGGTGAGGCTCTGCTCCGTCTTGCGGGGCTCCATAAGGAGGGGCCCGGGCAGCTGTGGGACATGGGCAAAGTGATGATGCTGGTGGGGATTCGGGGTGCTCAGGGGGTATGTACAACTCAGTCACGTCCTTGGGGGTACTTACAGCTCAGTCACGTCCTTGGGGATGCCTTTGGGGAGGGCGCGGAGCCCCCGGTTGCTGCACCGCACCACCGTCTCCACACAGGTGCACTGCTCAGGGCAGCGGGGGCCCAGATGGCAGCTGCTCTCGTCGTTGCCTGTGGAGACCCCGAGAGTCAGCGTGACAGGACAGGCTCCCGTGGGGGACAGACTCCAGTGTGGGACAGACTCCCGTGGGGGTGGGGGACAGGCTCCCATGTCGGGGGTCAGCCTCTCATGGGGGATGTGGGGGACAGACTCCCATTGGGGATAGACTCCCATGGGGGGCACACAGACTCCCCTGTGTGGGACAGACTCCCCTGTGGGGACAGTGAGAAGCGGAACCTTCAGTAAAGGGAAGCCCATGGCTTCCAGCGGGACCGGGAGCCTGCTGGTCTCACTCTCGGTCGGAGGAGGAGCGCCCGGTCTGGGGGCAGGGCTGCCTGTCTTGTACCACATTTGTCAGGAAGACTCTGAAAACTCGACTGGCCAGAGTATTAGACGGGAAAGAGGTCACCGTCAACCCGATCAGAAATAAATCAAACTGACTGACTAGTGGTGGAGGTAGGGGCAGATCCCGGCCCAGGCCCTTCCTCTCCTCCTCCCTCCCTTCTCCCCTCTTTTCACAACACAGCGCCTTTGCCTCTAGGGGGACTATGTTCCACCCTCTGTGACATGTTAACCTCAGATATTCTGTAAACCAGTTCTGTATGTAAATCGGTTGGTCAAGGAGAAGCTGTGCTGGCTTGAACTGGAGCAGACAATCCGCCTCCGGCATCCTGACACTCGAAGCCTCGCTGTCCAGGCATTCCTGTCATGGGATGGGTGTGTGAATGCCCGGACAGCGAGTGCCAGAATGCCGGAGTTTCTCATGAGTGCACACGCTGAGCCTCAGCAGGAGCCGAGGCCGAGGCCCAGGGCACCGTGCACAGCGGTGCGGGCTGTGCCCTGCACGGAGGGCTGCGTCCCCTAATGGCACTATCTCACTGTGGACTTGGCAGGTGAGGGTATTTGGGTCACAGTAGATGGCTGTACGGTATCTTGTTGTCACAAACCCATATATTATGACAAACTTCTGACTAATGGAACTAAAAGGTCATTAGAAAGAGGCACCTTTTCTTAATTTGCACCAAGGAGCCACATGGCAGGGCAGCCACCCTGCAGAGCCCTGACCCGCCCTGCAGAGCTGCATGCCTGGGGGCGGGATAGAATTGGACTCAGGGGTCCTTGCCTTCCAGGTACACCCCGCTCGCCCCGGCTGTGCCCCTGCCCACCCGGCTGCCTCACCTTCGCAGGTGAAGTCCTGGATGGCCACATCCTGGATGGGAATCTCCTTGAGGAAGAACGGCTTCTGGCACCGGGGGTTCCCGCTGACGACCCGCCGCTTCCTCAGCCACTTGCCGAGCCAGGCCAGGTGGCAGTTGCAATTGAAGGGATTGGACAGGAGGTTTCTGGGAGGAGAGAGGGGCCCTCGCTGGGTGCTTACGCCTCTATCATGGGAACTGGCCCAGGCCCTGTTCTTCACCCTGGGGCCCAGCTCTCCAGCGGGTCAGGCCCAGGGGAGGGGGAGGAGGTCTGGGAAGGGAAATGCAGACTCTTCTGAATCCAGATGCAGTCTTTGCAAGTGTCATTCTGGACCTCGGCTGATGGCCATGACCGTGGCCCCGACCACACGACCTGTCTGTGAGCTCCCTCCGGCTCCTTAGCCAATGCTCTTGTTCAGAGCCTTCACACATGGAGGTCCTCCTGCAGGGACAGGCCCCTAGCGTCCACCTGGCTGGCCCTCCTCAGGCTGCCTCGAGCTTCAGGACCCTCAGCAATTTCTCCTCCATCTCTCGCTTCATACGCTCCGTGGCACCCCCAGAGCTGGTCATGTTTGGCCCCCCTCTCCCCCAGGGGAAGGCCCCAGGTCTGTCTGTTTCTGTGTCCCCTGGCAGATGTGACACCAGCACCGACACTGTGCATGTCCGCTGGAGGGACAAAGGGATGACAGCACCTGTCACTTCCTGAGTGTCACCTAGAGCAGCAGTCACCAGCTGGTGGTCTGCAGACCGCTGGTGGTCCATGAGGTCCAGAAGGTTGGCAACTGCTGACCTAGAGGACTGGGACCGGGCAGAGCACTTTACAAATCCTCCCCTCACTCAACTGGCCACAACCACCCCAGGAAGGAGGCAGCATTTCTCAGTTCTCAAACGAGGAAAGGAAAGCCGCTCAAGTCCCTTTGGCCCTTTGATGCGACCCCTCGATGCGGGGCTTTGCAGGGTCCTGTGTATCTGCTCTGCTCCAGGCCACCACAGGGCCTTTGCACAAGCTCTTCCCACAGGAGGCGATGCACTTCCCCCTTGACAAGCCAGCCCCGCTCCTGGAACACAGTGCCGGTGTACCCCGACAGAGCCTGTGCTGGGTCCCACAGCACTGCGGGCCTGGTTCTGCGGAGCCTCCCCGAGTGTGAGCCAGGAGGGACCACGCCGGTGCCTCCTCAGGCCCAGATGTGCCCGGCACACGAAGGGAAGCTGGTAAAGGTTGTTACATGGACAGATGGGCGGATGACCTTGGACAGAGGTAGCAGGGAGCCAGGTGGGGAGAGGCCTGCAGGGGAGCAGCTGGTGAGCGTGCAGAGGACCCAGGAGGACTTACATGGTGGACAGGGAGACCAGCGTGGTGAAGGCGCCGGGGGTGATGGTGCTGATGCGGTTGTCATAGAGGGACAGCAGTCGCACCGAGCTCAGGCCAGCGAAGGTGTCATTGCTCACACAGCTGATGAGGTTGCTCCTCAGCATCCTGCAAGGAGAGGGAGGGGGATGTGAGAGCACAGGCATCGCCCTCTCCCTCCACAGCAGGGCCACACCATGTGGTGTGTGTGAGTGTGTGTATGTGTGCGCTTGCTTGTTGTGTATGCATTTATCTGCATGTTGCATATGTCACTGCTTATGGGTAAATATTTGTGTGCCTCTATCAGCATGTTTTGGGTGTGATTCTGTGTTTGTGTGTGTGTGTGTGTGTTGGGGCTGCTTAGCATGCTCAGTTCTTCCCCATCACAGGCTGGGAATGTCTGAGACTTCTGGCTCCAGGAGGCCAGGGATTCAGGAGGCCAGACCTGGGCCTGGTCTGCCGCCCGCTAGCCTTCCCAGTCCCTCCGATGTCCTCCCTCCCATCTCTCTCCAGGCCGTGGCGCAGGCCCAGCACTTACAAGGTCTTGAGGCCACTGAGGCCACGGAACATGCGCCCGTGCACCATCTCCAGCTGGTTCCCCGTCAGCATCAGCTCCTGCACGCCCGCGGCTCCATCAAAGGCGCCCTCTCGCACCTCCTTGATCTTGTTGTTACTCAGGTTTCTGGAAGGCGGGGGCAGATGGGTCAGGACAGATGCAGGCAGGGGGTCACTGGCCCTGCAGCCAACCCCTGGAGTGAGGACGGGGTGGTGGGGAGCTCAGCCTTGGGCTCCCAGACGTTTGTCTCCAGCACCTGTACGCAGGGGCAGGAAGCCTGGCCCACACAGGGCTGGGGAATTGTGGGGGGGAGGGGGGGGGCCCTACCTTTGTGAAACAGACTGTGTGGGGTTTAAAGTCTTTTCCAGGGCATCACCTCTTCGATGCCCGGGCACTGCTACCATTACAATAATGGCTCTCTGTTAACTACCGTCACCAGCACTGCCCTGCACACTCGAAAGTTGCCAAGAGAGTCAATCCTAAAAGCCCTCATCGCAAGAAAAAAGAAAAAGGAAAACCATTGTTGTTGGCTGGCAACTGGATTAATGGTGGTGGCCGTTTCCCGCTGTGTGCACATGTCGAGTCATGATTGTTGTAACCTGACACTAAGCTATGCCAACTGTTCCTCAACAAACACGGATAAACAAAACAGAATGCAAAATAGGACAAACGATAAAAGGTGTGAATGGACGAAAGAAAAGGTGATTCTCGAACATTCTGTCTTCAACAGATGCCCTCGGTAAGCAGCACTTTCTGACAGTGGTCGGCAAACTCATTAGTCAACAGAGCCAAATATCAACAGTACAACGACTGACATTTCTTTTGAGAGCCGCAAACCGACTTCTGTGCATGGGCCACGAAGTTTCAATCGCACGGTGCGTGCGTGCCCACACGTGGAATTTGTGGAAGAGCCACACTCAAGGGGCCAAAAGCCACTGTGCTTGCGAGCCGCAGTTTGCTGACCACTGTCCTAAGAGGAGGAGGTAAAAAAAATGCTCAATTACACCCCCCCCCCCCCCCCCCCCGCCATGGGCTGGGTGTTTGCAGAACTCCTAGCTCCCTCACCAGGCCAGATCCCAGACATAAACCGACATGTCCTAGTCTCCACTTAAAAAAAAAAATATATATATATATATATATATATATATATTTTTTTTTATTGATTTTTTACAGAGAGGAAGGGAGACGAATAGAAAGTCAGAAACATCGATGAGAGAGAAATATCGATCAGCTGCCTCCTGCACACCCCCTACTGGGGATGTGCCCACAACCAAGGTACATGCCCTTGCCCGGAAATGAACCCGGGACCTTTCAGTCCGCAGGCCGACGCTCTATCCACTGAGCCAAACCGGTTTCGGCTAGTCTCCACGTTTTGAGCATTATTCTGTGAGGGGTTTGGCAACAGAATCACATCAAATCCTCACAGCGAGGCCTACCAGATGGGTGTTATTATTACCACAGTCTCATCCTAGGGCAGTGGCCGGCAAACCGTGGCTCGCGAGCCACATGTGGCTCTTTGGCCCCTTGAGTGTGGCTCTTCCACAAAGACCACATGTGGGCGAGTACAAGTGCAATTGAAACTTCGTGGCTCATGCGCGGAAGTCGGTTTTTGGCTCTCAAAAGAAATGTCAGTCGTTGTACTGTTGGTATTTGGCCCTGCTGACTAATGGGTTTGCCGACCACTGTCCTAGGGCTAAGGCCACACAGTGAGAGATAGGGATGGGAAGCCAGGCTTTCGGGCACACGCAAAGTCCTCCAGTGAACTCTGCGTGACGGTTTCTTAGATGACTTGGATATTGACTTCCGTGCGTTACTGCTTTGCAGAATTCAGGTTTGGGGTGTTTTGTTTTCCTAGAGGGGGTTCCATCCTGTCACTGCGAGCAGGCTCTCCCCTCCCCTGTGAGGTCTGGTCAGCACACCAAGCCTCCGGGGGCCTGAACAGTGGGCAGGTCCTGTAGGACCACTAGGGCTGTGGTTCCCTTGGAGGTGGGGGGTGCTGGGAGAGGAGTACTGGGGCGGCGGGGGGGGCTTCTGCAGACCATCCTGAAATGCAGAGCAGTCGCAGGGGGGATGGGTGGAGTGCAAGGTGAGGGCATCGACAGCCTGAGGGAGGAATTCAGCCGCCCCAGCACACAGCAGCCAGAGCCTTGCAGCGGATGGTGGTGGTGAGGTCTGGGGGTGAGAGGTGCCGCTAACGGGCCCAGCACCGCGGCTGGTGGACCTGAGGGCTCACCGGAGATGGAGCAGCGGCCCACTGTGCTGCTGCTGGGCATGCCGAGGCCCCAAGAGGGTGCTGCTCCCAGTCCCAGGGCACCACTCCCGTCCCTGCACTGTTGCTTCTCCAAGTGCCCTCCTCCTGGGAGTCTGTGCAGAGCCACAGCGGCCTCGGGTGTGGTACTGAGCACCTAACGGCCCCGGGCAGGCCGCCTGCCACTGTTCTAAGCAAGGCCGGGCCCTGCAAGGTGCTACAGTGCCCACACCTGTGGGCAGGTATGGAGGACACAGATGCCATCTCAGTCCCCCGCTCTATCTATCTCTGCTCCCTCTGTACTCTTCCTCGTCACCAATACGCTCCCCTCCCCCACTTCTGTCCTGCTGCGGACATAGGAGCACCCCCCTCAGAACCCCTCCCCCAAGGTCACGGTGGGGGCGGAAGGGGGGCTCCCACTCTGGATTTCTGCTCACGGCCTGGCTGTCCTTAATTGCAGCTGGTTTTCTTATAAATCCTGTCATCCGGGTTTAGGAAGGAAGGTAATGTTCTGGGGAGACTGCAAATTACCCCCCAGATAGACACAGGAGGCTCCCCCAGCAGCTGTAACTCATCGAAACGCTGGAGGACACAGGTTTTGCCCCCGAGAGTCAGGCTTTGGGGGATCGCAGTGCAGGGCCGCCATGACATGAGTTACAGCAGCCACCTGACATCTGGTTCTTTAAATTAGCATCACGCTCCTGTAAGGCTCTGCCCTGCATGGCCTCAGGCTGGAAGAATGGAAAACGTAAGGGGAGGACAAAAGGGGAGAGAATGTTCCAGAAAACCAGGCTACTGTTGTCTCTGCATCCATCACAGTGGTGTTCAAAATGGCAGGTGGCCTGGGCTGGAGCCCAGTGCGAGTGAGCAGCTGGGGACAAACACTGGGGACACTGAATGAGGGTGCCGAGATGTCTGCAGACTCTTCTGAAGGGTCCTGATCGGCACTCAGCTCAGGGCTCTGCCGCCCATGAGAACGGAGGGTCCCCCCAGCCCCGAGGATCCAGGAAGCCCCACCCCAGGCTCAGGGTGCCTCAGAGGTCCCAGAGGCAGAGGGACCTGCTACCCCTGTGAGCTGCTGGCTGAGTCAGACCGGTTCTTCCCGAGAAACACGAGGGCCCGAGGCTGCGGTGCCTCTGGGAAGTCTCTCGGTTTGCAGGGCGGCCCGGAAACCTGGCCCCGGGAAGGACCTGAGTGCTGCTTAAGCCCATGCCAGGTGGACGGGCAGTTGGGGAGAGGGCAAAGGGGTGCTGGGAACCGAGGAGGGGGTCATGATGGAGCAAAAGCGCCTGGCGCGCTGGCAGGTCTGGGGGTCCTGGTCACCTCCATGAGGACCCCTCGCTCCTCTGAGGTGGACATCCTCTCTGCAGCTGGGGTTGCAAGCTCCAATGCCCACAGGGTCCAGGCAGGTGACAATGCCAGGAGCAGGCCCAGGGGGATGGGAGTGGTCAGCTGGGAGCAGGCCCAGGGGCTGGGAGTGGTCAGCTGGGAGCAGGCCTGTGGGACGGGGGTGGGGGGGGATGGCAGTGGTCAGCCAGGAGCAGACCCGGGAGGTGGGAGTGGTCAGCTGGGAGCAGACCCGGGGGAGGAGGGGTGGGAGTGGTCAGCTGGCAGCAGCCCTGGGGCGGCAGTGGTCAGGAGAACACATGTCCCACCGAAGGGGGCGCTGCTCCTCAGGGCAACTCAATGGGAGTCATTTGGGAATGTGGATCCAGTTTTGCTAGATTTTCTGATTTTCCAGAAATCCTGATATTTTGGTGTATGCCAATTCCTGATTTTTAAAGGTGGACAACTGATTCTTATTAACAACATAATCATGGCCAGCAAACGCACCCAGGGGCACCCGGTGGTGGGGCAGCCAGTTTCCAGACTCCAGTTGAAAGTCTGAAAGAACTCTCCAAGACAAATGGCTGGAAGTCACCCAAGAGCTGCCATGACCTCATTCTGAAGGTGATGTCATCTGAAAAGTGGCCTTGAGTTGCCCCAGTGCTAACGACCCCGTGGGCACCAGCTCATCCTTCTGCATTCCTTACCACAAACGCAGGGCAACCTCATCATTCTGACATGGGTTCGGGGGCTCAGAATGGTCTGGAAGGGCACAGCTAAGTCTACACCCCTGCCTGTGCTCACTCTCCCCACGTGCCTTGTCAGGGTAGAGTTAAGAATGCCTCCTGGCCAGGCCAGCATGGCTCAGTGGTTGGGCATCGACCTACGAATCAGCAGGTCATGGTTCGACTCCTGGTCAGGACACATGCCCAGGTTGCGGGCTCGATCCCCAGTGGAGGACGTGCAGGAGGGAACCGGTCAATGATTCTCTCTCATCATGGATGTTTCTATCTCCCTCTCCTTCTCCCTTCCTCTTTGAAATCAATACAAATACATTAAAAAAAACACACAGAAGAATATACCCTCGGGCCCTGGCCCCAAAGTCCTCAAGGACACTTAGCAGACTCAGGCACAGGCACAGCTGGCTCTGACCGCCGATGGGCAGAATCCAGTGGACCCAGCACCTCTCTGGGGCGTAGGGGTGTTGGCGGGTCCCAGCCATAAGGATCTCTACTTAACCAGAGTTACCGTCAAGTTAGTTGATATAAGTGGTTGCAGCTGGAGGCTGCTGGGCCCGAGTTTGCCCTACCGGGTCATTTGGCTGGCCGGCCAGCAGTGTTTATATGGATTTATGCACGCGAGTGCCCACACATTTGCTGCCTCTGTGCCTTGTGCTCCCCAGCTAACAGCTCTGCCATCATGCCCGGCTCTATGCTGCTCACTGACTTTTGACCTTGGATAGGTTCCTCAGCTTTCTGTGTTTCAGCTTCCTCACTTGCAAAATGAAGTCATTTCAAAGCTTTTTTGTTTTTCTTGATGCGGGTTAGACAAACTAATACCAGTATTATCTGGTGCAGAGTAGTAAAGTGGCAAGCTGTTGTTATTGTCCTTGCTGTTATTTTAAATTATTCTTACTAGAGGCCCGGTGCATGAAATTTGTGCATGGGTTTGGGGTGGTGGGGAGAGTCCCTCAGCCTGGCCTGCACCCTCTTGCAATCGGGGACCCCAATGGGGGATGTCCGACTGCCTCTGGTCACAGCACCTCACCACCAGTCAATACCAGCCTTGATGGTGTGTTTCTGGATAGAGACACCTCACTTAATCTGTGCTGCTGACTCAGGTACATGTAGCCGAACTGTCGAGTGGATTTCTACAGGAGACACATCACCGATTACTGTGCTCATGATCGCCAGGCCGCGCCTCTGCACTGTGTTAAACAGGAAAAGCACAAATGTGCACAAATGTGGCCCTCATAGACTGTGCAAAGGACACCTGTCTCCACTGTGAGCGCTGGACGATGGGGACAGTGTGGCCTTGCTCCATGGGGGAGTCTGCGGGGTGGCTCAGGTTTCTGCTGCCCTCCGTGTCTGGGAAGGGCATGACAGCTGCGTGGGTGTGGGTTTTGAGCTCACAATACATTTTAGCGAGTAGGCAGATTAGCAACACAGGGCTGTGAATAATGGGGCTGGACGGGTTTCCTCTGTCCCAGGGGAAGACCTGACCTCTAAGGCTGGGAGTTGCGGTGTGTGGGGTCGGGGAGAGAGAGGGGGCAAGGAGAAGGGATTAGATGGTAAAAAGCTTCTGCTGGGGGACCTGGGAAGGAAGGGGAGGGCACAGCCCCAGCCGCACACCGTGGTCTCAGAGGAGCCCACATTCATTGCTGCGTGTTCTGAGGGAGTCACGGAACCTCTCTGAGCCCCTCAGGCTTCCTCAGCCCCACAAAGGGGAGCGTGGAGCCACCACCTGGCAGGTGTGTGAGGTCGAGGTGAGACGATGCACAGGAGGCAAGGCCCCCAATCAGTGCTCTAACAGCTCAGCAACATCAGGCCTCTTTTCTTTATGGCTTGATGCGAACGCCTAGGCAGGGACAGGGTTAGGGCACTAGGCAGACCGGACAGTATGGTGCCCAATATAAAAGCAGGTGGGCCTGTGCCCCTGCTCAGGCTCTGGTTAAGGCCAGAATCTGTGGGCTCGGCCCATGCAAGGCAGCTGGGTTCCCCACTCTAGATGCCCCACTGATCAGGCCCTTTAGAGCCCGCTTACTGTGGACAGCGGCCAAGGTGTGGTGACAGCCTGAGTGTCCATTGGTAGACAAGTGGATAAAGGAGATGCGGGATATGCGTATGATGGAATGCCACTCAGCCGTCAAAAAGAAGGAAAGGTTACCTTTGGGACAGCATGGATGGACCTATGGGGTATTAGCTAAGTGACCTGTCAGACAGAAAAATACCATACAATTTCCCTTACAAGTGTAATCTAAAGAACACAATAAATGAACATAAAAAAAACACACAGAAACAAACTCATAGACACAGAGCACAGACTGACGGTTGCCAGAGGGGAGGGTATTTGGGGGGATGTGTGAAAAAGGGGAAAGGATTAGCAAGTACAAATCGGCAGTTACAATATAGTCACGGGGATGTAAAGCACAGCCTAGCGCCGTGGTTGGCAAACTGCGGCTCTCAAGCCACATGTAGCTCTTTGGCCCCTTGAGAGTGGCTCTTCCACAAAATATCATGGCGTGGGCCAGTCTATTTTGAAGAAGTGGCTTTAGAAGAAGTTTAAGTTTAAAAAATTTGGCTCTCAAAAGAAATTTCAATCATTGTACTGTTGCTATTTGGCTCTGTTGACTAATGAGTTTGCTGACCTCTGGCCTAGGGAATCCAGTCAACAATACGGAAATAACTACGTATGGTGTCAAGGGGGCAATAGATTTGGTGCGGGGAGCATTTTATGAGTTATATAAATATCTAACCACGATGCTGTACACCTGAAACTAATATGACATTGGATGTCAAGTGCAAGTAGGAAAATACCCCAAACTTTCAAACTCTCACCTTGAAAAAAATGCTAAGTGACATGTACCTGAGACCCCCGTGTCCCATTGCTGGTTCTTTCCTGAGTCCCTCCCCCTCTCCCACGGCAGATGCAGGTTGTGGGCTGGGGAGCAGACGAGCAGAAGGCACATGGAGGGGGGCAAGGATGGCATGGGCACACACCGTGTACAATACTTGACGATTTAGAAACAGCAACGTTCCATTTTGGTCTGTGTCTACATGCCTTGCCTTAGTGCTTGCTGCCTTCTGCCCAATACATGCCCCGGGGGTTGGGGGGTGAGGAGGAGTCAGGAGGAGGCCGAGAGGGCCAAACTGGAGCTGAGGGACAGAGGGACCCGCCCAGCCCCCCGAACGCTGCCCAGTCTGCCCGTTGCCCAGCTCACTTACATCTTCCGCAGGTTGGGCAACTTCTTGAAGATACCGGTGGCCTCCAGGACAGATATCTCGTTGTCGTTCAGTCGCCTACATGGGAAACAAGCAGATGAGGGGGCGGCTTAGCTGAAGAGGGATGGGGCTCCCTCTCCCCCACCTTTTGATTCCCCACCCAGCACCCCTGTGGCTTCAGCCGAGTCGCCACCTGCACCTCACACTCAGCCAATATCAACAGAGCTGTGGACATGCAGTGTCCACCCCGCAGCCCACGGGTGGGGAGGGTGGAAAGGGGCGTGTGTGAGGGGCAGGAAAGGATGAAGGTCAGGTCCTCCGGGGGAAGCCCCTGGACTAGGTGTGCTGGGATTTTGAATACTCAGCACCCAAACCACCCATTGCCAGTGACCCACCTTCACTCAGGAGGGCACCAGTGACAGTCGCACCCCCAGGAAGGTCTCCCCATGTCCTCCCAAGGCCCTCAGTCTCTCGGCTCATTCCCAACCCTTCCCTCTGCCGGGGCTGCTCAGGGGCCCCCAGACCCCCATGCGTAGGTGTTCAGGCAGAGGGGGGCCAGGAGGCAGTGCCTCGCCCTGTCCTGCAGTGACTTGTGAGGCCAAGAGAAGGACCGTGAGGGTAATGAAGGCCACCTTCGTTTACCCGGGGACTACTCTGCGCCAAGTTCAAGGTGAGTCCTGTGCTCACATTCTCTGATCTAATTGTCCTGACCACCCTGGTGCTGGGGTCATTGCCTCCCACTTCTGCAGCTAAGAATCTGACCCTCAGATTTGAGAAGCAGCTGACCAGTATCAGGAAGACCAGAGAAGGCGGGCATCAGACCCAGGTCCCCCAGTTCCCCACCTCCCAGTGCTGCCCCCACCACCCCATGGGTAACTTCCTAGTGCTTCCTTTGTGGATAAACAGTCACACCCCTTATCGGCACACTTGGAGGCTAGATACAGCTAATCATCCAAGCTGCTCTCTCGCTCTATGGCAGTCACTTATCTACCATCAGTCTCTCTGGTTATACTGTGAGCTTCGTAAGGACGGACTGTCTGCTCTGTTTGCTGTGAGAGCTGGGGGGCCTAGCACAGTGCCTGGCTCTCAGGTGTTCGGGAGGTGTGTGTAGAATGACAGACTGTCTTCACGTGGGAGCGGGCTGTCCCCAGGGAATGCATGGGGAGGGCACCTCTGGAGACCCTGCCAGGGCTGACCCGGGGTGACTGGGGCGGGGGATGCGAATGGAGTTCCCCCCCAGGCGGCACTTACAGATCGGTGGTGTATTCGGGGAGGTGGCTGGGGATGCGGGCCAGCTTCTGGTTGGAGCAGTCCACAACGGTGCCCTCGCAGCGACACTTCTCGGGGCACACGAGGTCCATGAAGCACTCACTGCTGAACCGGCTGCGGTAATCCTCTGAGCCTGGGCGGGCCAAAGAGGGAGGGAGCGTCACCAGGGTTCCCGCACCCGCCAGGACAGACACAGCGCTGCCTGCGTTGGTAGGCCACCTTGCTGGTGCCCTCCGGTCCCCCAGCTCTCCATCGGGGCCGCCAGTCACCGTTCTCGTCCCCTGGAGACCCTTCCATGGGCGCATGAGCTTTTGGGAGGCATGGACCTCTCAGAGAAGCCGAGGGAAGCTAGGACGTCTCCTCCTACCCTGTTTCCCCAAAAGTAAAGACAGTGTCTTATATTAATTTTTGCTCCCAAAGATGCGCTAGATCTTATTTTCAGGGGAATGCCTTATATTACAGCGAGTAGGTCTTATTTTCGGGGGATGTCTTACTTTTGGGGAAACAGGGTAGAAGTGCTCCAGGCACATGTGTATGGAATTTGGCTACAATTTAGGGGGCTCCTGAGTCCTGATGCTCTCTATCCATGGACCCTCTGAATGTCCACGGCAACCCAAATGGAGACTTGACGGGGTTCTGATGGGGCTACACCAGGGGCTACACCAGGGGCGGGAACAAAGGAAGAGGAGGGGTCACACCTTCAGGGCCCAAGGGGGTAACGAGGAGATAAAGGAGGCCTGGCACAGGGCCACCCATGACCGCCGACACCTGGCTCTGACCTCGGGCGGCAATACCGAGGGCTGGGACCTGGGGAACGGCAGGCGCTACCCCGGAGCTTGGGAATGTGGCCCCGTGTTGCCTGACATTCCTTTAGAAATTATGCTGGCGCAGAGTAAAAACTGAAAACACAGAGAAGACAAGCACCAGCCCTCGCTCTCTCCCCCACTTCTTCGTCTTGCGAGGGAGCCTCGCTGAGCTACAGGGAAAGGCCAGTCCGAAGAGCTAAGAGTGTCCGGAACTAAGGTTTGTTTTTTCGAAACGTGGTTCTCCTGGAGGGTAACAGGGCCAACCACGTGCCATCTCAGCGACGCCCTGTAAGCAGCTTTATTGACCAGAAATGCCCCATGACCCGGGCAAATCTCCAGGCCACACCGAGGGCCAGGCTCGATTCCTCCCATCGGGCCGGCTCGCCGATGGGGAAGGTCTTCATTAGCTCACCATCAGCGTTCCGTGAGCGCAGCGCCAGTCACAAATCAAGGGCCCGGTGCACGTGTTCAGGGCATCAGCGGGTGCCACTGGCTGGGCGGGGGGAGGGGCGTGTAATATAGGACAGATCTGGAGATTCGAGTGGCCGCCAGGCGCACCCTGGTCTGTCTGCACCCCACGAGCAGGATGGGTGCTGCAGTACTGAGGTCTCGGCAGTAGAGGGTGAGAGTTTACCTCGGCCAGTCCAGGCCCGTGGTCAGCAAACCGCGGCTCGAGAGCCACAAGCGGCTCTTTGGCACCTTGAGTGTGGCTCTTCCACAAAACACCACGGCCTGGCTGAGTCTATTTTGAAGAAGTGGCCTTAGAAGAAGGCTAAGTTAAAGAAAATCGTCTCTCCAAAGAAATTCCAATCGTTGTATGGTTGATATTTGGCTCTGTGGACTCATGAGTTTGCCGACCACTGGCTCGGCTTTGCCGCTGATTTGCTTTGGTCTCTCCGTGTGTACAAAGGGAACCAAGTAATTGCCCCTGGCTCACGGGGTGGGGGGGAGGGGTTGGGGGTGGAGGGTTGTTGTGAGGATGCAAGGAAGATCGAGGCACTGGAGGGTCTCTTGGGAAGGGGCAAGCGTTGTGTAGCTGTTTGTGATTCTGCTTTTCTAGCACCTAGCGGAACGTTGGGCATGTCGGAAGCCACCGAAATATCCGAGGAACCTGTGACAATAGCTGACATTTCCTGAGCTGGGTGCTACTCTTTGGACTTCAAAAGGGTGAGCACATTAAGTCTCTGGGGACATCGGGGCTCTGTTCATAGCAGAGGATGCTGAGGCCCGCAGGTGCGCATCACGGCCGAGGGTGAAGCCGCACCAGGGCCCACGTGACTAGCTCCACGCTCTATTGCAGGTGTGTTTCCGGACAAAACCTCCCAGGACTGGTCCCGAAGCCCTACTAGGTGGTGAGCTGAGCTGGGGGTGCCTGCCCTGGGCTACGGGGAGGCAGCAAGCCGACGGCTCCCACCCTCTCGCTTCTCCCATGATCAACCTGCGCGAATTTCTGATTGACAATGACAATGCATTTGGTGGGTCTTTGCTTCTGAGGTGCACCTTCTCCCTACCACAAGGGGTCCAGTCTCCACGTCCTTCCCTCCCGCCCCCCGACTTCACTCCACTTCCACCCCCAGGTTCGTGTGAGCAAAACCTGTCAGGGATCCCCATGGTTTTTTTTTGGGGGGGGGGGCACTTCCTTGTCCGATGCCTTACACAAACCTCTTGCCCTTGGCCTGCCAGCATCCAGCCCACCGGATAACTCTGACCGGGGCCAAGCCCGGGTGAATCTCATTCGGCAAACCCTGCTCAGTGACAGCCCCCTCGGTTCCCCGCCAGCAGCTCCATACGGCCAGAGTGCAGGGGCAGAAAGACAGCGGGGAGCACCGTTTGCTCTTCGACACGCTGTGCCCGAAGATGCGCGCCGCGGGGCCGGGTCTGGGGACCACTGCCGGGTAACGGGTTTCCCTTTCAGTCAAGGTGAGGGCCGTGTAGTTTCGCAGGAAATGCTCTCTGCAGTGAACTTGGGCAGACACTGCCATGGAGCCGCTGGCCCATCTTAATGATTTGTAATCAGGTTCGATGGGCTAACGTGCTCTTCCCAGCCCCCCCCCGCCCCCCGCTGTTTTTGTGGTTGCCCTGGTTTGTGAGAACGAGGGGGTGGGAGTATGACATTTGGTGTGGGCGGGGGCCAGAAATGGTAATCGCGGCGTGGGCACGTAAGCAGAAGGGTCTGCCCCGGGCGCAGCTCGCCTGAAACGCCACCTCCGTCGCTTCATTTTTCAAGATCGAGACGACCCGGGGTTTCTCGGAGCCATTTGCTCTGCCGAATGCTCATAAGCGCCCGAAAGTATTTTTAACTTTTCCCAGGGCTTTAAAAGTCGGTTCCCATCTCACTGCGCATCTGTCACTGCCAGAGACGCTTAGCCAGGCACGGTAACCGGTAACCGCAGGCACCCGGTGGCCGGGGGGAGGGGGGGCTCTCTCCAGGGCGGGGTCAGGCAGGAGAGCTCCAGGGGGACCGGGTCTCAGGAGAGCTGACGTCACAGGGACTCCTCCTCCTGCCCGGGGGGGCCTCCTCCCCTCCAGGGCAGCTCAGAACAAGGACACCGGGTATATGATCACAGAGAAGCTTTAATAGATCGGGTGGGAAGGGGGTGGAGATCTGAGGCAAGGCCATTTTATTACGGGCCCCTGCCTGGGCCAGTAGGGAGCCCCAGGTGCCCTCTATGGTGGATGCGGCCGGCAGCGCCCGACTGGCCGGGCACGGCTGTTGTCACTAGCTGTCTGCACTCTGTCATCCTTCCGGCAACCCGTCTGTGGAGCGGAAGTTCCAGCTCTGCCCTCAGATGACGGCCACGGACCTGTCCGAGCACAGGTCCAAAGCTCTTCTTCTACCTCCAATACCTCTCAGGTGGGCAGGAAGAAAGAAAGAAGGAAAGGAGTGGAAAGAGGAATGGGGGGCGCAGGAGGCCTGCCAGGCTCATCAGCTGGGAAAGAGAGTTATGTGGACAAGCAAAGGGTCATAAGTCATGAGTAGAACCAAGAGGACATTGCCAGGCACAGTTACTCCCTTGTGGGCGAAGATGGGGGACCAGACACGGGCGGCTGGAAAATGGCAACTGTGCCAACGGGGTCTGGGAACCAGGTGGGTGAACAGCTGTCCTAGGAGGGTCTCCCCGCTATTGTGAAGGCAGCCATATGCCTGAAGGCAGAGGGAGATGCCCGTGGCCCACTAGGCACAGCCTGGCCACACACCTGCTGCTGAGGATCAGGGAGGTGCCAACAGAAGGGTACTATGATGGACACACTCCCTAGGACCTGGCCCTGGCACGGTGGGCAGTACCCGGAGCTCAGAATGCCCCCTGTGCCATATGGATCTCGGTATAGTCACGCCAAAAGGAGGACCCATATAACCAGCTCGCTCTCTTCCTTTCTCATTTTCTATGAACAGAAGGAAGCTTGACAGGGAATGGTAAAAAATAAAATTTCAACTCCCCATCAATTCAAGTCCAAGTCTTTCTGGTTTTATGATTCAAGGCAATGGGACTGTCCATAGCTGGGAAGGCTGAGAGCCGCAGTCTGGGGGGCCCTGGGCAAGCCAGTGAACCTCTCTGAACCTCGGCGTCCTCATCTGTAAACGGGACTTGCAGCCAGGGTGGCTGTGAAGCCGATCAAGGTAGTGAAGTGCCTGCCTACAGTAGCACCGCAGTGCTTGGGGAGAGGATTTGGAGAGGTCACAGGACTCCCGGATACTCAGCCAGGCGGGCACGTGGCTGAGCGGGAACCTGAGAGAGGAGGCAGTCGAGTCACACATCCCCGGGGGGAGCCCAGAGCCCGCTCCTGGGCCTGGCTAGGATTTGGTTCCCACCACGGCTGTCTCTCCTGGGCGAGGACGCTGATTGCATGACACGCCCCATCAACGCCGTCTCTGGTTACCCTGGGTCCAGGATTTATCAAGATACAAGCTGAGCCGAAACCGGTTTGGCTCAGTGGATAGAGCGTCGGCCTGTAGACTGAAAGGTCCCAGGTTCGATTCCGGTCAAGGGCATGTACCTTGGTTGTGGACACATCTCCAGTAGGGGGTGTGCAGGAGGTAGCTGATGGATATTTCTCTCTTATCGATATTTCTGACTTTCTAGCCCTCTCCCTTCCTCTCTGTGAAAAATCAATAAAATATATTAAAAAAATAAGAAAAAGAAAAAGAAACAAGTTGAACGGGAGGTGCCAAGATCCCTCTCTTCAGTGTCAGACAGCAGGTGTCTGCACAGGCGTGTGGCACTGAACTAACACCATGTAAAGAACCCTGGGCCTCCCTGTTAACTGTGCTTGAAGGTCAAGGGCACAGACTTCAGTCTGCACGGGACCAGGGCCCAAGTGCTCCTAAGGAGTGAGGGTCAGGTTCAGAGGAATCTCCCAGGTTCATCCAAGTCTCGGACTCACCCCCTCCTCCCCCCGTGTCCCCCATTTCCATGCTCACATCCCTTCCCATAAAGATGGCGGGTGGGGGCGGGCATAAGCACTGTGACCTTTGGGTTAACTACCCTTGGGAAAATGACCTTGGGCCGGGCTTCTCCCCTGAAACAACAGGGCATACGCCCCGGGCACACCTGCTCGCTTTGCGCGGAAGGTGCGGCTGGTGGTTTGGGCTGGGCCCCGTCTACTTCTCCCGGCTGGCACCCAGACTAGATCTGGGCAGTGGCGACTCCCTTTGGGGTAGATGCGGCTACACATCTTAGCCCGGCCTCAGGGTGCACCTCCATCCACCCCTTTCGGGCCGTTCTCTCTCCCCTGGGTGGAGAGCGCTCAGCGAGGCGGAGACTCCCACCCTGCCCGCGGGGCTGCCTGAGGGGGTGCCCGAGGGGGTGGCGGGTGGCGGGTGGCGGCTGCAGTGTCCGGAGCAGAGAGGTGTCCAGCGGTGCGGTGCGGTGCGGCGCGGTGCGCGGGCCATGCTGCAGGAGAGCGCGGAGCTTTCCGCGGTGCTTGACAGAACCATGTTCCGTTTGCATCGTTCCACCACATGGTTAGATCAAGCACAAAGGAAAGCGCCGCCGCGGCGACCGGGCGGTCAGGTCAGGTCAGGTCAGGAAGCAGCGCCAGAGAGAGGACAGCTCAGTGGAAGCAGCGCGGAGAGGCGGAGCCGCAGGAGGCCCCCCGGAGCGAGATTAGTACCAGGCGTGGGTCCAGGGGAGCACTTCCGAAGACAGGAGCCCCCCCGCCCCGCCCCAGCCCACCCCGGGAGAGACACCGGGAGAGGGGAGGGGAAGGAGGGGAAGGGGGGGGGGGGAGACCCGACACCTCCACACAGGATGTCGGGATGCCGGGCAGAACGCAACCTTCCCCAGACAACGGAAGCAGCAGGGGCCCAGTCACATCCCGGCCTGAGCTGCGCCTCTGCGCCCCACGCGGTCACGCCTCTGATCCCACAAACTCGGCAGAAGCGCCTGCTGAGTGCTCAGTCCCGAGGGCCCCCCCCCACCTCCCAGCAGAGACTCCCCAACAGCCCGCCCAGCCCCTTGCTAGAGACGCGCCACCATTCCCTGGGGTCTGGCAAAGCCGCCACAATCTTCAGGAAAAGCCCTCGAATGTGCCACAGTTCAGTGTCCGTCAGGGTCCCCCGGAAACCCCCCTGGCTGACGGACGTCCCTCCCAGATTGCCCAAGATATAGCGGGTGGTGGTGGAGGAGAATTCCTAGGGAAAATACACGTTTCTAGCAAGGGAGGCGGGAGGGGGAGCCAATGGGACGGAGACCCGCAGCCAGGGTTCTGAGAACACCGATTTCTCTGAGGAGGTGCCTGTGCTCCGAGGACGGGCCTCTGTCAGACGAAGAGGGGGAAGGAGGGGAGGACACCAGCTCACGATTTCTCCCACGGCTGTGAATCCGGGGAAGAGGGTCTGAGGCGGGGGAGGGGAGGAAACAGCCTAGTATGTCAATGCCAAGGCCCAGGTGAGGATGCTGGGCTTTATGTCCCGGGATCTTGCAAGAGATCGGGCAGCTTTCATGCCCCTGCTGGCTCAGGACTGCCCCCGCCCCGCATCCCACCAGCCACTGGGAGGAGACATGTACCCGGAAGAGACCTGGTCCAGGGCCAGGGGACCAGGCCCCTCCCCGCCCTGCCCTGTGACGGAGCGACGGTCACTGTCCCTCCACAGTGTGTTTTGGGGACGAGGCCATCTCGGCACCTGGACAGTGCACCGTATCTGCAGGATACGCGTCTAGCGGGCGGCCGGCAGCCAGGGGCACGGTGCAGCTCCGGGTCTGGCCCTGTCTCCCTCAGCCCGGCCCTCTGGCCGCTGTCATTCAGACCCAACTCCACTTGGACCCCAGACGCGCAGGCTCGGTAAGAATCTGGTTTGGGGATTTGGTGTTTGGGCGTGATAATACCCTCAGGGCCACAGCAGGGCCACAGCAGGGCCACAGCAGGGCCACAGCAGGGCCACGGCGGCTCCTGCCCCTGTTCCCAGCCTGAACACGAGGGCGGCTTTCCTTCTCCCTGGTCTCCTCAGCGACTGCCAGGGGAGGCCCCCGTGGCCACGCTGGAGAGTCTCCTCAGCCCGTGGGACCTGGGGGTCCGAGCTGGTCCCTTCTCCCGTGTGGCTCCGGCTCTTCCTCTCCGGCAGGGCCTGGTGGGCTGGGGGCTCGAACGCTCTAATTCCCCGAGGGCCACGCTGTTGGCCACCTCTGCATGTGGGGTGTCCCCACCTCTGGGCTTTTTCGCCAGCAGAGTTGCCTCTTGCTGACGGGTGCCCACACACACAGTGGCAGGCGCGGGGCGAGAAGGAAGGAGGGAAGACTATCTCTTCCATCTGCCCGTGCTCCCCGGGGTGTGCTCGGGGTCCCCGCAGCCAGCCGGCACCCTTTCGGGAGGGTGTCATCGGGTGTGGTCAGATCACCCCAGCTGGCAGCCTCTGCCTCCAGCCTGACCTGCTGCCCAGGGAGGTGGGTGCGGCCGAGGGAGCACGTGCAGGGCTGCTGGAACCCCAGACCCACCCTGAGGAGCTTCCTGTGCTGCAGGAGCCGCCCTCAAATGGGCTCCTAATCACATCAGCTGTCTCTGCAATGGGGCGCTTTTAGGGGGAAGTAAAACGCAGAGTTATTAGCTGTCAAATCCACTACGTGTCACCCGCCCCTCCCCTCCTCCTTTCTTCCTGGAAACAGCGCTAGGGCTCTGGCTTTGCCGCTGCCCAGGCCAGGGCGGGCAGGGGGAGGAGGGAGCGGGTCTCTCAGAGCCCAGGCCTCCGGGGCTCAGCAGCTCCCTCTCTCTCCCTCCTCCGCAGCTCAGGAAACAGAAGCTGCAGAATGCTCTCGCTTTCTCCTCCTTTGGAGCAATAACAGAGGGAGGGGCGTTCATCATGTCTGCTTAGGACCGATTCAAACAAGACGTTCAGAGAGCGTCAGGCCAGGGGCCGGCCGCCCTCGGTCCTTGTCTAGTGTCTGTTGCCTGTGTGTTTCCCAGCATTCCTGCCTCCCACAGAGAGGGCAGCAGATCCTGCAGTGCAGAGGCAGGTAGGCTGGGCGAAGCTAGAGTTAGAGCCAGGCGCCAGGGCCCTGAGTCCTGGGTCTACTCGTTACTTTCTCTTTCTTGCCCCTTCACCCCCCAACCCCGGCCCTATTCCCTGGGAGTCGCCAGTCCCAGACCCTGCCCCCCAGAACCCCGGCATCCACCTGGAGCCCCACACCAAACAGGACCCCCATGAGAGAGCCTGAGAGTCAGGTTGGCACCTGCCTTCCTCTCCCTCCGACGGCCCCTCTTCTTGACCACAACTGCCTGTCAGAGCGAATGGACGCGGCTGTGGCCAGACGGGCTGGAATGGAGGGGGGGTGTCAGTCAAGAGGAGAGGCCCCTGGGATGAATGGCTGGGCCTCAGGGGACAGCCTGGGTGGGGGTGGGGGGGACTTCAGACAGAGTTCAGGGGTGGGGTGGAGGGAGGAGCCATGAGACCGGGAAAGGCAGTCATTCAAGCAGCTGGACCTCCTTCCCAAATGCTCTTCTCTCCCAGGTGCTGCGAGGAGGAGCGAGCTAGACCCGGGTCCGGCCCCGCCTCCATCATGGCTGGCTGTGACCCTGGGGTGCCTGTCACCTCTGAGCCCCCAGCTCCCTCTGCTGCAGAGCGGGGGGCCAGTCCTGCTGGCCTCACAGGACTGTGGGGAGAACCAAGCCAAAGCAGAGCACGCGGCACAGTGCTCCCCAAGGCGAGAGAGAAACTGCTCTCCCAGCAGACATGCTGCTCTGGGGAGACAACTGGGCGCAGCGCCCCCTAGTGGCCAGACTCCCTGTTACCCCCAAGCCGCTCCAGGTATTTGGTGCTGGTGAAAAAACACAAACCAGCTGAAGGTGATCTTTCTGGAGCCGGGACTGAAGGGTGTGCCTCAGAGGACAGGAAGGGCTTGCCAGCAGCAGAAGCTGCCCTCGGGTCTGCCTCTCGGGGCCACCCGGCTGGCGCTGCCCGGGGTGCGGGGAGGAGGGGTTCTTGCTGACGCACGGACTGTGAGGTTGGTGCAGCATCAATCTCTTACCACTGGCAACACGATGCCGCTTGGTGACTTTGTTTCCAGGAGCAAATGACACAAATGACAGTCATCTTTAACTGCCCATTCCCCTAACTGCGGGGTCAGGGAGAGCGACCTCCCTCTCCAAGAAGAGCTGAGAAGGCCCCCGCCATTCAGCCGGGTGTCTCTCCTGGGGCGATGGGGAGCAAGGTGGCAGAGGGAGCCTGGGGACCGGAGGGCAAGGCTGGCTCTTCTCTGGCCATCAGAGTGACCAGTCTGGCGGGGGGAGCTGGCAAACATGTCTGTGAAGCCTGCAATCCACTGTGGTTGAAGGGCTGCACCAGGCGGTCTTAGAGAGGAGAAGAGGCCCCCAAGATTACACGCTGCCTGCAGCCTGGCCTGAGGAATACCTCTCTACCTGCCACTTGGGGAGCAGGCTTTAGACACTAGAAAAAAAATGCGTAAAAAGCCCACCCCAATCTCTAGCTTCCACCTAGCTCCTGAGATACGCTGCCGCCTGGCTCCGTCTCCCCTGAAATCACGCATCCCTCTGCCACCCCCTCCCCCAGCCCATGATTTTACTGTGTGTGTGTGTGTGTGTGTGTGTGCTTTGTTTTAAATCCATAAGGTAATTGGTTTTCTTCAGGACTAACTGAATTTCCCCAATTTAATTTGCAAAGCTGCTCCCAGGAGCCACTGCAGCTCGCTGTCCTCCAGATCGGATTAGGGGCCTCCAGGGGCGGGAGGGAGGCGGGCCCGCCCTAACCTGATTACCTGAGCAGCGGAACTTCTTGCTCTTGACCTGGCTGATGCGCTTGTTGGCCAGCCGCCGCGGGCTGCTGCAGCGCGCCCCGCTGGTCTCGATGGGGTTGTCCTGCAGGTAGTCGGCCAGCCACTTCAGATGGCAGTCGCACACAAACGGGTTTTGGGCTAAGTGGCTGGGAGAGGGAGGGGCGTTCATCAGGAGTGACCCCTCCCCGCCCCCCCACCCTCTGGCTGGGTGCTGGGCCCTGGCCATCCAGTGCATGGATCTCTCCCTCATCACCTCAGGAGGCTGGGGGACGCGGGGGCTGCTTTCAGAGGGGACCAGAGAGGGGCTGAGGACTCAGTCTCGCCCGCTCGGGGCAAGACCCACTGTGGATCCCCCACCCCCGACCCTCACCCATGCCAATCCCGACGGGCAAAGCGAGCTGCAGGCCTAGGTGTGTGCTTGGAGAAGACTGTATTTGGCTCTGTGCTCCGCCATACAGCTGCAGAAGGCAGCTGGCAGGGCGGCGGGCACACGGGGGTGTCTGTAAGACGCAGCGGCACTGCTGCCGCCATCGGCGCCGTCGTGAGCAGCCCCGTGGCCTCCCTCTCCTTGGCTGAGTGGGGGGATCTGCCCGAGGTCACACGCTGGGAGGAGCTATGATCCTGGGGGTCTGCAGAGCTGCACACAGTGCCTGGCACCAGCTGCTCCTGCTCTTGATTGGTTCCTGTCTCTCGCGGCGGGCCAAGTGCCAGATGACTCAGATGCCCCAGGCCAGGGGTTGGCAACCTCATGAGTCAACAGAGTGGCAAACCGCGGCTTCTGAGCCGCATGTGGCTCTCGAGCCGCAGTTTGCCGACCACTGCCCCAGGCTGATGGCCAGGCCACCGGCTGGGGTGAGGGCTGGAGCCGTCAGAAACATGGCCTGAGACCAGCACTAGGTGGTCAGCGATCTCACAGACCTATCTGTGTACACCTGCAGTGCTAGGGAGGTGGAATACTAGGGTGCCCGTATCAGAGGGTAGCCGGGGTGCGGGTGGTGGTGGGTGGTGGAGGGTTATCTCCAGAGAATACAGTGGCTGCAGTGAATAAGAGAGCAGCTGAGGGGCAACTCTGCCTGGATTCAAATCCTGACTCTCACTAGCTGTGCAACCTTGAGTAAGTTACCCAACCTCTCTGAGCCGTGGTTTCCTCTCCCATAACTGGGGGACCATAACAGCACAGGGTTGTTAAGGGGCTCAGAGGTTTGCATCCAGGGGAGGAACTGAGCGTGGCGCCCAGCATGCTGTGAGCTCAGGACAGGGGAACTATGCTAGTGCCCACTCTGCCCGCACGCGGGGGTCCCCATGGCCAGGTGCGGGCGCCCTGCTGCCTGGGCATACTCACAGCGTCTGGATGGCCTGCAGAGGGGCGAAGAGCCCCTTGCTGATGGTCTGCAGCTTGTTGTCGTAGAGGGACAGCAGGTTGAGGTTCTGCAGGTCCTGGAAGGTGTTCACCCGCAGGCAGTTGATCTTGTTGGCGTTGAGGAGGCTGCAAGCACAAGAGAGGCGGGTGACTCACTGACCCTGGTCGTCCGCCCGGGGGGGCCAGGGCTGATGCAGGGACCGGGCTGCAGCGCCCCCTTGCTGTCCTCGCAGCCGGGCTCCTGCTGCTGAGCAGAGAGAGAGGGACTCGCTTTCCAGTGGCCACAGACACTTAGAAGATGCCTGGGCATGGGCATGCTGGGCACCGTGGCTGCTGGGCCGTACTCTGCCACCACCTGGAGCCTCCCCTCGAGCCCGTGCCCGGGAGGAAGGCTGGAGATGGCGCCCACGTGTGCGGCTTTCTGCTCTAGAAAGCAGAGGTTCCAGGACTAAAATAAAATAAAATAAAATAAAATAAAAAAATCATTATGCACAACTGTTTCCAAGCTGTAGTTGACTGACTGAAGATCATTTTAATTCAGAAAAGTCCTTGGTCCTTTGGGATTACTTATTCCACTGGAAATCTGATGGAAGTTACAGAGTATCCTCTCAGAAAGCACACACCCATGGGTGGACTTGTATCGCAGTGTTCTCTCTCTCTCTCTCTCTCTCTCTCTCTCTCTCTCTCTCTCTCTCTCTCTCTCTCTCTCTCTCATAGAAACATGCCTTGCAGGTGGAACTCAGTCCAGCACAGGCGATGCTGCGAGGGGACATTCTAGATGCAGCTGGAAAATCAAGCACATTGGGGTCCCCTAACAGCCTACATTTGCCAGACTGATGAGTGGTGCCCTTGACACTCGCTTCAAACAATCTCTCAGTCCCTCCAACATGGAAGCAGAGGAGGGGGAACCTAACTGACCAGCTAAATGTTGAAGTTTTAAAATTCCTATTTTCAGGGCTGGCCCAGAGCCTCCCTCGTGGGGAGAAGCTCACAAGGATTGTAAACAGACTGTCTTGTCTCCAGAGGCGCTTGATGCCAGAGTCCCCCGGGCAGCTGCTGGCAGCGGTGGGGCTGCCTGGCAGCGCAATCAATCGGTGCCACCTGCTCCGGCTGCAGCCGGTGTGCGGGCAGCTGCGGCCGTGGCGGGAGGAGCTGCCTGTGTAATCTGGCAAAGGACGGGCAGGGTCCCCAAGGCTCGCCCAGATGTCCCCCCGCCTCGCGGTGGAAAGGAGCTCGTGTTGTGGGAACAGGCCTCGTGTTTGCCGAAGTGCCTGTCTGACGGCCCGGTGTTCTCACAATGACCCGGGGCAGATGGGCAGAGCTCGCCCCTCAGGTCACAGGTGGGGGAACCGAGGCTGAGTGGGGGGATCTGCCTGAGGTCACACGCTGGGAGTAGTTATGATCATTGGGGTCTGCAGAGGGACCGTGTCTTCTGTGTGAATGCCTTACCTCCTGCCCACGTCTTTCCCTTTTGGAGCACCCCCGCTCCAAGCTCTAGAATTTCCTGTGCTTTATAGATCACGTTTTAGTCGGGGTCCCTCCATTTGGGGCATTCTGAGAAGGATGCCAGGGAGCAGAGAAACAGAGAAAAGCTAGAGAGCTCACAGGGTCCAGCACCCAAGAGTTAGGGACACATGGACCACACCCACCCACACCCACACACCCACACACACATATACACACACACACTCACACACACACACACGCACACACACGCACACGCACACACACACACACACACACAGCTCACACACACGCGCGCTCTCTCTCCCTCATTTTTTGATTGGTTTAAAACAAAAAGTATGTGGTATGAATCATTTAGCGAAGAGGCCCATTCAGAGGTGCTGTCTGATGGCCCAAGGATAGGATCCTCCCCACAGTGCAGTGCAACATCCCACATGTAAATATTTTAGTCCTTCCAGTGTTTAAACCCCACCCCCCTCTCTCTCTCTCTCTCACACACACACACACATCAGATTTCTATTTTCTTTTGAAAAAAAAATGCAGAATCTGGGTCCACTGGAGGCAGCTATGGAGTGGCTGCCTCCTTTGTTAGAACATATGCCCTGTTTGCCACAGTCCTCACTTCTCCCTATTGTCTGCCCTTCACTATTCCATCTACCTTGCCTGCATGCATAGGCATTTAGATTTGAGATGCGAGTGCAGAGGCATAAGCCTCAATGCAGGGTTTGGTTCTGGGGAGTGCAGGACGCTGGTCAAGGATGGCCATGGGGAGGAGGAGTGGCAACCGTGACCTGCCTTAAAAGAGTGTCCAAACTGCATCCCGCCCTGGCCCCCTCTGCTCCCCTCACAACTTCCCAGGCTTCTTTTTCAGACCCACATGCTTTCTTGTTCCCTACGGCCTCCAATCTCTCGGCATGGGGTGCTGTCTCAAAAATGTGAGGCGTCTCACCACCAGGCTGGCGGAGTTACTCGGCCAGGACAGCACGGTGGGTGGCCTGCATGGAGCAGGCGCTCAGGGAAACACGAAGGGCACGGGCTTGGTCCCTTTTGCTCTCCCAGGATGCGTGGCTCCTAAGGCATGGCTCGGAGGTGCAGGGGGAGATAACAGGAAGCTGCGCATCCAGATGGAAATGCCGATGGCCTCACTGATCCCCGTCCGGGTGAGGCCTGGCAGCCGGTCCCTCCTCTCTCCTCGGCAGGAAGGCTGGCAGCCGCTCCACCCCTCTGCTCCATGCACGGAACATGGACCAGTCGGAGGGGCATTTAAGAAACTCCCCGCCATGGAGCAAATAGAGAGCACACAGCTTTTGGAAAAGGGGTTCAGCAGCTCCTCACTGCGCGAACCGACGCGCCCTCTTTCTTGATCTGCCCTGGTTCTTGCCCCTGAGACACGATGACAATCATGAGTCACCTCGGGAGACGGCGGCCTGTGCGCGTCCCGTGCCACACGCTCTCCACAGCCCCTTCTGTGCCGAGTTTCCTCTCACCCGCATTCCTCCTTGTGCCGATGAGGAAACCGAGAGTCAGAGTGGCCCCCAGCAGTACGCGGAGCTCCAGCGGCTCGATTCCACAGCTCATTTCTGACCCACTATGTACAATCCACAGTCTCTCCTGCCCGATGGAAGGGGCTCCCGTCCCTGGGGAGGGGCGCTCGCGCCTGGCTCTGGAAAGCACTGGGCATGCTCAGGTGGACGGGTCCGGCTGGGTCTGGGATGCTGCTGGCCTCTGGGTTGTGTAGAGGCGCCTTAGGAAGGACTTGGCTCCGAGCTGGCAGAGGGGCAGCTCAGCACACTGCCGTGGGCACGGAGGGGCCGGTCTTCGCTGATGGCTCGCCCCTGCACCACGCAGGGCTGTGGCCTCGAGGGGTCCCTGTCTACATGCTGATTCGGGGGGTGGTGTGCTCGTTTGTGCTCCCCTCACCTGAGCTCTCAGTCTCCTCTGGGCAGGCCAGGAGACAACGACGAAGCAGAGACGATGGCCTCCCTCTTGGAAGATGGGGAGCACCAGCTTGCCGTGGTCAAGAGGCTGCTGGTATGCAAGCTTGAAACTTGGATGCCCCAACTGGCTCCCAGCCCGATGGACTTACAGTTGGAACCAGAGAATCAGGGGGTTTGGGGGAATGTCACATTTATAACTATTTCCCCAGAAGCAGATCCAATCATGCTGTGGGGACACCTGCTCCCAGCCCCAGCACCCAAGGGAATCTCAAGGTCATATACACAAAAGGCAGGGGGTGCTGGGAGGATCAGGCCAGGTGAGCGGCTGTGTTCACAGGACCTACCAGGTAACATGTCAGGTCACAGCTAACAGGTAATAAGTCCTATGTGTGGCCAGCCACTCGCCACGCGCCTGTCCAATATTAATGCACAGAAGCTCCCCACAGCTCTATGAGGTACGTGCTCTCTCCACCTGACACAGGGCACCCCTGGGACTCAGAGAGCGTGAGTGCCTTTGCCCAAAGTTGCACCATTAGCAACCAGGAGGCTGAGAGTCGGACCCTTGTCACCTAAGCTCACAGACTTCACTCCTGGCCACTGTGCCCCTGACGCTCAGCCACCCCCACTGAGGGACGGGAATCACCGAGGGCCTCCAGGAGGCATGGGCCTCAACCTCCCAGCCACGCCAAGCCCCGCCCCGCCACTTAGTAATGAGCCCATCACAAAACCAAACCAAAAGCTGGGCTCCGCAGAGGAGATGGAGGCAAAGGGCATCGAGAGTGTACTACACATGGCCACCTCCTAGACCCACTTCCCCGTGTAGCTCTGCTGGCACTCACTGCCCCTTCTCCGAGCACTTTCATGTCCACATATGTTCCGTGTCAAGAGGGATTAGAGCTCAGCCCTTCGACTAACCAACACAACATGCGGCGGAGAGATAATCCTTTCCAGGAGCTGCGTCTGCAGGCAAAGCCAGGCAGGAACCAGGAGCCCCTGGAGACCAGGGCGTGGCAATAGCCCATCCTGCTGAGGAGGGCTCCGTCCCGTCCGTCCCCGTCCTGTTCTCCCATCCTCCTGTCCTCGAGGGGGGATGGGCCTGGCAGGGCTGGAAAGCTCCCAGGAGCTCATCACTCCGCAGCTTGCATTTCACTCACTCAGGTGCAGGTAATATGGGGAGATGGACCACAGGAGGGGAGTCAGGTCCACCACACGCAGTGGCCTCCAAACAGGCCACCGGACAGACCACTGGGACCCCATTTTTAGCTACTGCCCTGGGCTGGATCTTTTCATTGCTAATCCCCCCCCCCCCCCCCCCCCCTCGGGGATCACAGCTTTGGCTAGGCTGGGAAAACACAAACATCTGGGGTCAGGTTTAAGGATGACTTGCATACAAATCACCGTGGCAACGCGAGGGGTTCCCATGTGGCTTAGTGGCCCAGAGCTATTTTTCTGGGGTGTTCATATCCTCTCAGCTGCCATGGGCTGCGGGAGACAGTGGCCTCTCTCCGCCCGGAATAGGAGGTTTGTCTGGAAACACCGAGCGCCAACTCTGAAAGCTGGTGCCAGGGAGGAGCGCACCAGCCCCTCCCCAGATAACAGGGAAGCCCCCTTAGGGGGCTGAGGAGTCACTCTCTGCTGCACACACACACAGATGCAGGTGCACGGGAGGGGGAAAGCCGGCACCCACAACCGCAGGGCGTGGTGCCCTTTCTCACAGAGGCTCTTCGTGCTCACACACAGCCTCTGTGTATCCCTGGATGTGGACCCAGTCCACAGTCCACAGTCCACCAGTACACAGTCTCCCACACCATCACCAGTCGGCATCAACTGTTGGTGAAGGCACCCATTAGGGGAGCTCCTCTGGACCTCTGATTGAGCTGCAGGATGCAGAGTCAAACCGCCCTCATCAACTTGTCTGCATCTTTAAGAAAACTTCTCTACAGTGAACCTTCTGCCATCCTGAATTTCTTTACCCATTCATTGTATAAAAGCCACTCTCCTGCCTTAGAACAAACAGGCTCTCATCCTTCCCCTATGAAACATGGGGATTTATTCTGACCTTAGGAGCTTACTGGTGAAACCTGGCACTGTGAGGTCCAGGGACTCTGACCAGCCCAGAACCTTCTCTGCTCTGTGCGTGGGTGTTCCGGGCCACGTCATGCTACACGCTCACTAAGAGGACACATGCTACACGGGCAAGGAGACCATCCACATCTCTCTTGATAATGACTGCACCACTGGCCACTGGTTGTCATGGTGATGCCTGATGCAGGGGAAACTGCAAATGCAGCAATGCCATCGGGTGGCCTGTCTGAAACACAGGATCTCCTTCAGCTCCACAGACTCAGGGGGTGCACACAGCTGGGCTCTCCCAAGGCAACCAGCGGGAAACTGAGATCTGGAAAGCCGGGAAGGGGAGCCCT
This sequence comes from Antrozous pallidus, assembly GCA_027563665.1. Classification (NCBI taxonomy): domain Eukaryota; kingdom Metazoa; phylum Chordata; class Mammalia; order Chiroptera; family Vespertilionidae; genus Antrozous; species Antrozous pallidus. The sequence continues at coordinate 8,002,751 of CM050516.1, read as the reverse complement.
CACCTGTTCTCAGGAGACCAAGCGACCTCCCTGGTGCCACAGGCTTGTCCCTCCAACCTCAGCAGTGAGTGGTGGTAGGCGGAGGGGGAGGGAACCTGCCCATTAATGGCTACCTGGTTACTAATGAGTCCATTCACTCAATGGCCAAGCACGGAAGGTTCCAGACTTGAGTCTCCCCAAGGGCTTTCCTTAGGAAGCTCCGGTGCAGAGGGAAGAACTCCTCCCTCCAGGACGAGTCAGAGAGCATTCTGGGAGAATCCTCAGCATCTCCCTCTCCCAGTTTAAGGACCCGCAGCTCCTGATTGCCATCTCCCAGGGCCATGGTCGGCAAACTGCAGCTTGCGAGCCACAGGCGATTCTTTGGCTCCTTGAGTGTGGCTCTTCCACAAAACACCATGGCCCGGGCAAAGTCTATTTTGAAAAAGTGGCGTTAGAAGAAGTTTAAGTTTAAAAATTTTGGCCCTCCAAAGAAATTGCAATCGTTGTTCTGTTGATATCTGGCTCTGGTGATTAATGAGTTTGCCGACCACTGTTCCAGGGCTCAGGGTGAACATCGGTGGGGCGGTGACCCCGGGCCAAAGCACGATCCAGGGAGACGAGGCATCCATCGCCAGAGGGGCTGACCGCAGCCCCGTCCTCCGCAGAGGAGTTGGTGAGGAGTCCTGTCCCGGATTCCCAGGTAGCAATGCAGACCCCAAGTTAGGGTCTGCAGTGGAGTCTCTGGCGTGGATCCCGGAATCAGGCTGCCTGGGTTCCACTCACATGCTGAACGACGATGACCGGGTCACTCAGCCCTCCAGGGCCTCAGTTTCCCCATCTGCCAAGCGGGCTTTCACCATTTCTGTAACACGCGATGGGATGGTGCGGGTGAGGTCTCCCAGCGCAGGCCCCAGAGCGCGTTAAGCACTCAGCAAAAGCAAGCGGGTTTATCAGCGGCAGCGGCGATACCAAGGAAACAGCTGGCGAGGGAAAGTGAGCCGTAGGGTAACGGGCATGTTGCTTGGCAAACTCCGAGATCCTCCAAGGGTCTTGTCTGCCTTCCAAGAAATTCAAACAACAGGTACCTGGCTTGTCTTCACTGATTCCAGCCCCAAGACATTGGATGTGGCCAGCGTTCTCCCAAGAGCTTCCACCTTGGGCGCTGCAGCTCCAGGCGAGTGGCCTTCCTAGGCATGCCACACCTTCTCTGCCTGAGTGCTCTCCCCTTCCCCGCCCCCAAGGAAAGGGGCAGGGGAGGGGCCCTCACAGCGCAGCCTTCCAGTGTCCATCAGAGGAGGAAGTGACCTCTTTTCTTGCTTGAGGGTGGACTGACCCTTGAGCTGCAAGATGAAGGATTGGGAGGGGGGGCACTCTGCTGGCTATGCACCCAGGATCACCAACTCCATGAAGTCCCAGGAGCCCAGGAGCCTGGGGGGAGGGGACAGAGGAATGGAGAAGAGCAAGAGCACACCCCTGCTTCCGGTGAGGAAGAGATGGAGGGGGCCAGGGACAGGTCTCCTCCCTGGTCATCTAACTGCTCCCGTCTGTGGAGTTGAGGGCATGAGCCAGAGTTCTCACCTTGGATTCTGAGATGTCTCAGGTCTCAGCAGTTTTGGAGGCAGTCTCTGAGCACCCTCGTCGTTCAGATGGGCACCCGACTCCCTCCCCCGCACCCTGCTTGAAGCTGACGGGCTGCCTCGCACGCCCCCGATGATAATGAGGGTGGTTGCTAATAACTGATGGATGTGCGATCGTACAGGGAACGTATGTTCGAACTGACGCTGTTCAGGATTAAGTACAGGGCGACATACCGGCTATTTTGGGAACGACGCAGGAACGTTGTGTGTGTCCCGGGCTGGGCAAGTTTGGTGGGAAGGCTGAAAGGTTTAGAGAATGGAGGAGGGGAGGGGAGGGCAAGCAGGACAGCCAGCGACCACGCACCCACTTGCTTACTGGCAGCATCGTGACAGGTGTCCCAAGGGAAAGAGCCAAGGTCACTCCATGTGGGGCAGGCGTGGCTTTGTGGTGCACGAGGAGAGAGAGAGGACAAACACAAACCTCTCAACAGCCTCGGAGTCCCAGGAGAGGAAATTACTGACTGCCCGGGCACTCTAATCAGAGCCTTCTTATCAGAATGTCTCCCTGTCTAAGGAGAAAAAAGCCTGTCTCCATGGGCTGAGCGCTGACTTAGATCTAATCAGGCCTCCTTCCAACACAGCAGGCCTCACCCCGTGGCAGGGACCCTTGCTGGTCCTTTCTGCAAACAGCTGGCTCGAGCTGTGTCAGTCCTAGTTTGGTGTGTGTGTGTGTGCGTGTGTGTGCGTGTGTGTGCACGCGCATGTGTGTGCGTGTGTGTGTGTGTGCTTTTTCTTTTCTCCCAGCTCCTCAGTTCCATCTGCTTAAAATCAGGAAGTGAAGCTGGAGTTGCCTCCTTGGCCCACACAAAGCCCTGCACGTCTGTTGACCCCTGACTGCTGCAGCTCCACGCTGGGAGACATTTCCTTTTTAAAAAATACATTTATCGGACCTTCACTGTGTGCCACGCGCTGTGCTGGGCTCCCGGACGCACGCTATGCTTCTTCTTCGCTCACGCAAGGGCATGTCCCCCTCGCTGCAAACCCAGGTTGTAAAAGAACCTCGTAAGAGGCACTGCCCCGGCCCGTGGGACACAACCTTCCCCCATCCACCTCGAGGCCGATGCTATGGGACTAATCGCTGCAGTCGGCTAGCCTGACGGAGGCAGCTCTCACTCACAGTTTCTTTGCCACAAGCAGAGAGCACCATGTGGGGATCACCCAGCGCCCTGCAGGGCCCTGTCCTGTCCTTCCCACAAACAGCCTCCCGGGCCCTTGGGGGGCGAGGCCCTCTGAACACGAACGTGGCCCACAGCGAGGTGGACACGGGACAGAGCAGAGGGAGATGCCAAGGGAAAGCCAGCCTTCCCCTGGCTCCCAGCCTGCTGCCCTGATGGATGGGCTGCCTGGGAGCCGGCTGGCACCTCCTCGCCACATGACTCACACGCTGTGTTGTCCGAGAGGGGTCTGTCCGGGCGGAGCCCTAAAGGACACCGGGAGGCAGGGAGGAAGGAAGGAGGAGGGAAAGGCTGGAGGCACAGCCTCGCTGCCTCTTTCAGGAAGAGTCTTTGGCGCTGCCATGTGAGATGTGCTGCCGCCCTGCCGCTCTTCATCCTGCTCCGGCCTCGCACCCCCCGGAGATCTCTGGACTCCCTGGCCTGTCACCTCACACTGTAGCTCCGCTTAGGGGGTCCCTCTCCCCTTCCTCGCTGCCAGGGACTTGGAGGCGATTTTATTAAAAAAATATTTGTATTGATTTCAGAGAGGAAGGGAGAGGGAGAGAAACATCAATAATGAGAGAGGGTCATTGATCACCTGCCTCCTGCACACCCCCTACTGGGGATTGAGCCCACAACCTGGGCATGTGCTCTTGCACGGTTCCCCGGGCATGGAACTGTGACCTCCTGGTTCATAGGTCGACACCTAATCACCGAGCCATGCCAGCTGGGCAGAAAAGACACACAAATACACACACACATACACACACGCACACACATACACACGCACACACATACACACGAACACATTCACACACACATATACTCATTTGAATCCGGATGCACACCTCACTGAGCATACATCCTGTGCTAGTCAGAGGGCTGAGCCTTCTGAGCCACAGGACACATGAGCGCCACGCAGTTTCTCCACCTTATGCTTTCCATTGCTCACAGGACACTCCAGAGCGATTCCTGATCCCAGCAGGCATCACGGTGCACGGAGCCAACGTGAGCATGGGCATGCACACATACCCCACACACCCACCGAATATGCACGTAGATGCTACAGCTACCTACTCACAAACCAGAGATAACGCCCGCCGTCAGACAATCGCAAAGTGCAGGATGAGCTGAATTCCTTGCCTCACCTCTCCACATCAGAGTTCACTTATCTTCTTCAAACACGAAAGTGCGAATGACCAGAATGAAATACAAGCAAATAAATAATCCCAGAGCTCAAAATTCAAGGCAACAAATCTTCCTTACATTAAATACGTCCCTCTCGGCCATATCTTACCAGCTAGAGTCACATCGGTGACTGATTAGGCTCCTCTCTAGTGATCTCACACCCCTCCTCAAGGTCACATGTCTCCTGGCAGCTCCGTGGCTTCAGGACTGGGGTTTGGTGTGTGTTAGTTCCCTATCTCTGACACACACCCCTGAGACCTTGCTCCTTATAGGATTCAGCTCCGGCCTAATCTCCAGCCCCCAACCAATGGTGAGTGCTATGCCTGGACCAGGCTCCCAGCCGAAACCTTCTGGTTTGTTCACACTGACCTTGGACTCCCTCTGCCCACTCCCTGGCTCTCTTTCCAACACAAGGCGATGCTGCAGGTAAGGGGGCACAGTGCAGATTTATTTTTTCCTGAGAGTCAAAAGAAGAACTCTAAGAAGCAAGGCTCTAAGTTTGTAGAATGGACCCTGCCAACAGTCCCAGACACACAAACAGCAACCAGTTCCTACTCACAGCAGCTGCAGGGACACCAGCCCGTCAAACAGCCCCTTGGCAATCTCGGTGATCTTGTTTCCGTAGAGCACCCTGGAAAAGAACGAGAGACGGCGGTTACTGTGGGTGTGTGGCCACCGGGACCCACTCATATAGGAGACCGCCACCTCGGCCATTTGGGGGAAGGGCTGTCAGAATTCCCTTCCCCATCTACCTCATGTCACCAGGGATGTGGCCACAAGTGCCACCTGGGCTGGGGGGCCAGGCTGCCCGGGAGGCGAGGAGAAATGGGCTCTACACTTTCACTCCTGGGCAGCCCAGCCCAGTGAGTGACCCCCGGTGGGAAGCAGCAGTCCCTTTGTGGTACCACCTGGAGCTGCCAGTGTGACTCACACCCCGACAATAAATAAGATGTGGGGGAGGCTGGCCGGCCCTGTGTCCTCTCCCCTTTAGTACTGGTTAAGCTGAGACCAGCCTACAGGCTGCTTCCTTCCAGTTTTCTATTGCACCCTGGGGTTTCTTGAGCTGAGTCCTCCCATCATCCACCTGGACAGGCCTTTTGGTGCCTGGGGTCCTACCCAGCTGGCTCAGAGACTGCTGAGTCAAGGACTGGCTCTCAGGCAACAAGGGGACAAGGAACTGTGAGCTCGGTGGGATGGCGGCTTCTACACTCCACCCCCCCTCATGTCCTTTGAGGTCCCAGAACCAAGGATGCCAGCTCTTTCACCCCTCACATGGGGTGTCCGGGCATGGGCTGGTCTCTGGCGACTTGGGAAGCTGGGAGGAAGGCTGCTGGGTCCCCCTGGCCCTCAGCAAAGGCGTGAAGACCCTCAGCCTCTCTCTGCCTCACCCACAGCATAGATGCACTGCCTCCTGGGCCCTGAAGCGCACTGAATGGACACAATATTCACACCCTCCCCCACCCAGGCTGCTGAGTGTCTCTGAGGAGGTCAACTGTGAGGATGAGGAGATGGTAAATGGGAGAGAGCAACCAAACCCCATTTTCTAGACACCACCAGGCGTGAGGAGTGAGCGTGTCGCTCAGCCCGCGAGTGTGTTTCATGAATGTTTCCACAAATTAATGACTAAATACAAGCCGGCATGACGGCTCAGGCTCACATTCTAATTCATATTAACGTCCCGCCGCTCACCGTGCCCAGTGCGGTCATGCCACCGCCTGCTCGTCTCCTGATGTCCGGGCTTCTGCACAGCAGAGCTGGTGGGCGGCGGGACCAGGGGTCTGGGCAGGGGACCCCACATCCCCCATCACACATCTGTACAGGCCCTCCCCAAACTAGTGGGTCTGAGCACACCCCACAGGCTGACGGGGCTGTGGGTCCCCAGGCGGCATCTGGGTGCGGACCCTTCCCGCAGCTTGACCCCACCCTCTCTTGCCTGGGAAGGCTCTCCTGAATATTCTGATCGCTGCTTCTTACGGCCTGTCACCCTATTCCTTACCGCTTTCTCTCTTTCCACGACATCATGTTATATTACTGATATACAGGGCGGGGCGGAAGAAGGTTTACAGTGGTTCGTATAGAAAGTAACAAATAATAACACAAGAACAAACTGTGTTTTGCATGCTCACAGCCTTACACCTGCTCCCCCCAACCCCCCTGTACTCATTTATTGTAGAAACAGCATGCTGGGCCTGCCCGCCGGCCCAGGAAGACAGGCTGTGGTGACACCACGTGGCCTGTTCAGTGTTGAAGGACGGAACGGACAGGGACGGGTGAAGGCGTTCTTGCCCTTTCCCACGGCCACTCTGAGTCTGGACTGAGGGTTCGTTTGAAAGCCCACGAGGCCCCGGTTCCCGCCTGTCCACTGCCCTTCTCAGTCCCCACACTGATCTGCGGCACAGAGGGTGTCACTGAGGGGTGCATGCATAAACTGGGCGGGGGGGGGGGGCACTTCCCTTAAACACGGCTCTGATGTAGCTCAGAATTGGCTAGTGGCCGGCCAGTTTCAAGTCTGGCAACCGTATTTTGAATTTCTTTTCCTGCAGGACCGAAGCACCTCGCTGTCTTAAGACTATTCCCACATCCCAGCAGGAGGAAGCAGGACCCGGGGACCAGGCCGGTGGGGCAGGGGTGGGATCCCGGGGGCACACGGCCACACTCCCGTCTCCTCTGTGGTCGTCAGCATGACAAGCAGACAACAGTCTCCCACGCAGTCCTGTCTGACATCCCAGCCAGATGTCCTGCCCGCTAAACGCCACTCACTTTCTCTGCGAGCAGCCAGGCCACGGCTGCACGGAGACCTCGCCCGTCCTCCCGTGTTCTCGGTGGGTGGGGCCCGGCGGGGAGATGGGCAGCTCCTTACCTGCCCATGGGCTCATGAAGCAAACGGGCAGAGTGTGGGCACTGGCCTCTGAGCAGCCACACTCCTGCCAGGGGGGGAAGGCCACCAGGGACATAAGCAATTCCTGCCGGTGATGCCTTTGCTGTGTCCACTGTTTACTTTCTCCATCACCCTCATGGCAACAGAGTGTGAGGATCGTGGGTTCTGGGGCCGAATCCAGCCGCTCCCGCTGGTAACAGAGGACTTTGGGTGAATTACATGGATCTACCCACTGAGGTTTCTTTGGTGCAGTAACTACATTCTGGGTCCCGTTTGAGATGCCAGAGACTCAGCCAGGACTGGAACGATAGAAACCCCGGTCCAGGTGGAGCTCGGAGCACCCACTTTCTCCAACGAGGACGGAGTCTGTTTAGAGGGTGTTGTGAGGAGGGGGCTGCAGGGCTCCCAGCTCAGCTTCTGGTATGCAACAGGCGCTCAGTGAGAGCTGCCGGCTATTCTAGTTGCTGTGACAACTGTCACCATCGAGTGTGCCCAAGGGTGAGTCCCTGACAGTCAGGACAAAGCTCCGCCCCTTCCTGCCCAGAGGTGGTGCGAGTGGAGGTTTTTGAGCCCAGGACAGGTAAGTCTTTGGTTTCACCCAGGGGGTGGCCCTTCCAAGCAGAGGAAGGAAGGACTTGTAGGATGGGGACACGTTTCCTCCATCCCACACCGTGAGCTGGTTTGGAGAAAGAGTCTGAAAACCAGGGGAAGAACATGAGCTCCTCCCTGGACGTGGCCACATTCGTGGGGCAATGGGCAATAAACATCGGTAATAAAACCTCTGTTACAAGTCTCTCCCCACCTCCCCAGAGAGCACGGGCCAGGCCTGCGGGGTGGGAGGGGGAGCGTGGTTAGAGAAGATGCCGGGCAGCTAATCAATAGGAATAATGCATTTGGGTTGTAGAAATAGTCCCCCAGATCAATTTCCCCTGAAGAAATATTTGTTTCCCTTACCGGGCTGCCACGAGTGCGTAAGGGAACGTAAAGCCTTGACAAAACGCCCCCACAACCTATGGATGTATTTCCCCCTAAAACCCTCACCCCATCCCCGGCCACCACTTCCCACTTACAGCGACGTGAGTGACTTCAGACCCTGGAAGGCATCGGGAGCGATGTCCGATATCTGGTTCTTGCTGATGTCTCTGAAAACAGGAACGGGAGAGTCTGAAAACGTGGCTCAGAGGCGTAACGGCCATTCCTACGTGCGAACCAAGCATTTCAGGCGTTCAAAATGGTGAAAACCAATCCACCAGCCAATTTGTTTATTCAGAGCGCAGGAGAAGGGGTGTCAAGACCAGTCAAGGCGACCTCCTCATGCCAAAATATACGGAATATATATACTACGTGTGCATCCCTCTCCGGTCTTCAGAGCACGCCCACCCATGTCACCCGCCCGGGGAGGGGCTTTGACATGTAAGCCCTCCTTTGGCAGGTGGGAAACTGCACCCAGGCAAATCAGGGCCGTGTCTAAGTCACACTGCCAACCATTACAGCACGGGTGAAGCAGAAACGCGCCCCCCCCCCCCCCCGCAAACACAGGCCAGGGGTTCTCTAAGCAGCCTGTTCTACCTCATGCCTCAGCAAACGCCCATTTTTCTCCCCCAAAGTCCTGAGTCACTTCCCCTCCACAGTGATGTTTCCTCCTTGACCTGCGAGGTTTCTCAGCAGGACTTAAGGCTTCACCTGGCTCAGGGCATCCTCCAGCCATGTAACTTATCCTGAGGTTCCCACAAGACGGCGCTGAGACCTGGACTTGGCATTGGCAGTGCTCCCCACACAGGAGCAGCCCCAGCCCATGACATCCAGGCTTGGTGACGCTGTGAGTGAGAGGCAGGCTGTGTGAGAAGGCAGCAGGCCTGGCTTGGCTGGTGGAGGGGTTTGGGAGCCTCCTCAGAGCAGGAGGATGCTCTGTTCCAGCATCCCAGCGACCTCTGAGCATTCCAGCCAGCTCTATGCACCGGCCTCGAGCTCTTGCTAATGGCTCTTCACTGAGGAAGACTGTCTCACAGGTCACTGGCTCTGGGATGGCCTCAGGCTCCTGTCGCTGGACAGGGAGATGCTCCAATCTCAGCGACAAGGAACCTCTCCCGCTCTTTCTCTCTAACAAAAGAAATCAACAGGTCCTTGCTCTTGTGCAGGAGAGGGGTAGCTGGGGTCGTGGCTGGTCAATGAGGAGGAGATGCGAATAAGAAGAAAGAACATCAAATTGGATTCTGGGCTACTGCCTCCTGCCCACTCCTGCCCTGCCTCTCTCCTCCCAACAGCCTTCAGAGCCCGGCGGCCCCCTCGCGGGCCTCGCTCCCTCCCCTCCCTGCCTCCAAGGCCTGCAGGTTGAAAGACACTTCACAGGGCAGGCGTCTTGGGCACTGCTGTTGGGCTTATCTCTTTGGCTGCTGAGTCGGCCTCTGACAAATCCACAGATTGTGCTTGTGAACTTGTCGGCTTACCCCGGCTTTCCTCCGGCGCTCCATTTTTGTCTAAGGGTCTTAACAAGCAAATGCCCGGATTATCCTAAGCTCGCTCACCTTCAGCACGGCTGCCTCACAAGGAATTTCAGGCGGGCACACAAGGTCTGCATTCAGGTCTGAGAGCAACTGTTTGATTATTGTTGCTGTTTCTCCTGATCCTAGGCGTCCCCCCGAGGTACTCAGACGTCCTGCATGCAGAGGGAGTTCTGTGGCCAGTGGGGAAGCCTTGGGCTAGCCTTGTGGGGGCCACCTTGGTTCCAGTCCCCGGGGAGACCTGGTCCCAGCCTCTATAGCACTAGGTGCACGTCATGTGGCTTCGGAGGCGGTGGGGAGAAGAAATAGTCTAGGTCAGTGGTCGGCAAACTCATTAGTCAACCAAAGCCAAATATCAACAGGACAACGATTGAAATTTCTTTTGAGAGCCAAAATTTTTAAACTTAAACTTCTTCTAATGCCATTTCTTCAAAATAGACTCGCCCAGGCCGTGGTATTTTGTGGAAGAGCCACACTCAAGGGGCCAAAGAACCGCATGTGGCTTGCGAGCCGTGGTTTGCCGACCGCTGGTCTAGGTGGGAACTGACCCTGGTGGTCACTTCGTCCACAGTCCTAACTCTGCGGGAGGGAAGCGGCACCCCTGGGAGGGGAGGGGACCGGGGTGGCCGGACGGGCTGTTCAGGCTCAGAGCCGGCACCTGCAACCGGCCTCGCTCTCACTGTGATGGAGCGGCTGGCAGCGGCGCTGGACAGGAAGGCAGCTGGGAGCGGATGGGGGGGCTCCCTGTCTCCGTGCTCGGCCCCTTCCAACCTGCCCAGGGAGGTCCCAGAATAGACTCTGGGTGTCTTGTCACTCTTGACCGGTAGTCCTCAACCTCAACAACGTCACCGGGGCATTTATTAAAAGGCAGAGTCAGACTAGGTTGGCTGGGAGTTGGGGTAAGAAATCTGCATATGTCACAAATCTCCAGGTGCTGCCCATGGAGGTGGCCCCAAAGTCATTCCTCAGGCCCCAGTGTCCTAGAATCTGGTCCGTCTCAGGCCCACCTAGTCTCCTGGGACTTATAAACGCAAAGGCCAAGAGGGCATGACCTTCCCAGACAGTTTGGGACAGAAGTAGCCAGTTCCAGGGCTGACAGGGGTCAGGGGAAAGAAAGGTGAGTGACAGGCAAGCTGGAGCCCGTGAGACTCTGCTCCCCCTGAGATGGTGCCAGTGGGGAGCTCAGGACACGTCCTGGCTGAACAGCACAGGTGTGTCCCCAGGGTCAGGGTGGCCAGCTGCCAAAAGGGTCCTCTCTGATGCCCTTGACTTTCCCTAAAAATGGCTTCTCCCTCTGGGTACAGGTTTTTACCTGGAAATGCCGTTACACTGAGCCAGTGGTCGGCAAACTCATGAGTCAACAGAGCCAGATATCAACAGTACAACGATTGAAATTTGAGAGCCACATTTTTAAAAACTTAAACTTCTTCTAACGCCGCTTCTTCAAAATTGACTTGCCCAGGCCGTGGTATTTTGTGGAAGAGCCACACTCAAGGTGCCAAAGAGCCGTATGTGGCCCTTGAGCCGCAGTTTGCCGACCATGGCATCAAACTGACCTCTAGAAATGGGTGGGAACAAAGCCATTCATCCAGGCAGAATTCTTCACGGTCGTCTTATTATTAGAGATAAGAGAAGGATGCGGTTGAGGGGAAACCAGGGTTTGCTAGCTAATAGAGACACACTTGCTCTGCACACCTAGGAGGGATTCACGTTTAGGGTTTTAAAAATCCGTCCTCACCAGGGGTCCTGCTTCTCCACAAACCATCGCTTGTCAGCAGGAGAGAAATGCTGAGTGGTCTCTCTTCCCTACCATTTCCTTGGGGAAGAAGGGATATCATAATAAACATCAATGGAAGTGATCGAAAGTTACAGTCCCTTCCCAGGGCGTGACTGAGAAGGCCTTCTGAAGTTCGTATACACAGATCATGGCACTGCAACAGGGAGAAGGCAGGGCAGGAGCACACAGCCAAGCTCTAAATTACCTGGACTTCACCAAAACGTAGAGCAGGAACTGAGATCATGCAAGAGATATAGAGGCTGGGCAGGGACTGAACCTGTCATTTGTCACTGAAATTACTATCTGGCTGCATAATCAAGCGGGGCTTTAAAAATGAATGGGGGGGGGTGTTATGGAGAGTGAGCCGGGGAGGCAGGGAGCCAGGAGATTAATGGGCCAGGGTTTTAAATATTAAGGCCCATATTTATCCAGCTCCTCTGGCAGGAATGCTGCCAAGGGGAGCGTGCGAGGGCTGCCTCATTAGGCCGGTTTCCACTCCTGGAACTGCACCAGGAGAAGAGCCTGTTTGGTTTGGATTTCCAGGGAGACGGGGAGTTGGCTTCCTGAGATCTGAGGGTGAAGCCTACCAGGGCCACTGCTTCACCGGGTGTTTATTTTTGACATAAAAGGAGTCAGCGGGCACTTAACCTCGGTAACGTGGGCCTCGTCCTCCAGGGAAACGGATGCTTCAGCCCCGAGTGGAAGGGAACAACCGATCCATGCACATTTGCCTGCCCCTCCCCCGTCTCTGTGGGGCCAGAGGGAGTAGGTGCAGTGGGAATGGCACCGTGATGGCTGAGCTAGAATAATGATTTCTTAGCCTGGAAGAGGGAATGGTGTCACCTGTTCCCCCACACTCTCAGGTTCTTAGTAGCTATGACGGGGATGGATGGGCCATTTCTGAACCCTACTAGCCCCCTGCAGAGGGCCTGGTCTGGTGGCTCACAGAGTGGTGCTCACGGAGCCGTATGATGGGGAAGGTGGTGCTGATGTTGCCTCAATGGCAGGAGGGGGCCATCCTGCTCTCCAGGCTGCTGTGGGAGAGAGGGGCCACCAGGTGTTCAGAGCACGCCGTGGTGGCGTGATACTGGTAAAGGTGGTCATGGCGATGGCGGGGGTAACTCTAATCCATAGAGTTGGAGGGTAAGAACCTTCTTATCTCACTTAGGAAGAATAGAAAGGTCTCACCATAGTCTAAAGGGTCCCGGGGATCTAGGCCTTACCTGCCTCTCCAACACCATCCCCACTACTTCATTCCTCACTTGCTTCCACGCACACTCCCCTTGTACACTCTGCACGCACACTCTCCATGCACAATCCCCATGCACGCTCCCCATGCACACTCCCCATGCACATTTCCCAGGCACACTCCCTCACACACGCTCCCCATGCACACTCCCTCACACACACTCCCCATGCACAATCCCCACTGCACTCTCTCCATGCACAATCCTCATACACACTCCCCATGCACACTGCCTCACACACACTCCCCATGCACACTCCCTACTGCACACTCCCTATGCACACTCCCCACTGCACACTCCCCATGCACAATCCCCACTGCACACTCCCATGCACACTCCCCATGCACACTCCCCAGGCACACTCCCTCACACACACTCCCCATGCACACTCCCTCACACACACTCCCCATGCACAATCCCCACTGCACTTTCTCCATGCACAATCCCCATACACACTCCCCATGCACACTCCTTCACACACACACACACTCCCCATGCACACTGCCTCACACACACTCCCCATGCACACTCTCTATGCATATTCCCTCACACACACTCCCCATGCACACTGCCTACTGCACACTCCCTATGCACACTCCCCATGCACACTCCCATGCACACTCCATATGTATACTCCCCTTGCACACTCCTTCATACACACACTCCCCATGCACACTCCCTACTGCACACTCCCTATGCACACTCCTCATGCACACTCCATATGTATACTCCCCATGCACACTCCATATGTACACTCCCCTTGCACACTCCCCCACCCACACTCCCCATGCACACTCCATATGCACATCCCCTTGCACACTCCCCCACCCACACTCCCCATGCACACTCCATATGCACATCCCCTTGCACACTCCCCCACCCACACTCCCCATGCACACTCCATATGTACACTCCCCTTGCACACTCCCCCACCCACATTCCCCATGCACAAACACCCATGCACACCTCCCACGGCCTTTCACTCATCCTTCCCTGGAGCCTGGCATGACTCACTTCCTCTACGCGGCCACCCACCTGCACATAAAGGCCTTCAGGACAAACCCCCCCTGAAGCCCACCCACCATCCCTCTCTGTCCCCTTCCTTCCCTGGTTTTACTTTCTGTGCATAGCAACTTCTAGGGCTGCAGTTAATGTCTGTGCTCTCTCACAGACACGGAGGCCCCGCGAGAGCATCGCCTCGGTTCACCTGCTGACCACAGACCCTAACCCAGCTCCTCGCGCCTGGCGGGTGCGTGTTGAATGGCCGGGCGAGGTTGTAGCCATGCTGGTGGCAGTGCCGCAGAATGACACAGCCACTGCCACCTTCCACGGAAGCTTCTACTCTAGGTCCACATCTCAAGGCCAGGGAGCGACAGGAAAGGTGATGGCGTTGTTAGACCAAAGGAGCGCCACTTCCGCCCAGATCATTTCCTTTGCTCTAGTTGGGGCGGCCCTAGCTGTCCAACCAGGTGTGTGGGTGTCAAGACCCTCTACCGCCCCATCGGAACGCAGCACTGCTGAACCTTAGCTCCCAGGCTTAGGGCACTGCCCAGGACACGCCATACCGCCTGTCCCCTGCGCAGGCTGCCACGGTACACGACAGCCTGTACATGCTCCCCCCAAACTGAACACGTGTGGGCTCGTTTGTGCCGGGTGCAGACTCACATTCGCTTCAGCTTCTTGTACGGGGTGAAGGCTCCAGCAGGGATGGACTTGATGGAGTTCTGCTCCAGGCGTCTGGGAAGCAGAGCAGAGGAGAGGCAGTTAACCGTGTGCCCATCACCCAGGGGTGCTGGGGCCCCGAGGGCAGGAGGGTCATTAGGCGGCACACATTGTGGGTCAGGGAGGCCAGGCAGGCACAGTGCGGAAGCCACAGACAGTGCTCTGCTGCGCGGAGCACCGCCCGGGGCTGGAAGAGGTGGCATGTCCTGAGGACCCGGTTCCTGCTCATTGTAAGCTGGCTCCCGAGGCGGCGGCTTCTTCAGAAAAAGCTCTGGAGGTAACAGCGTGCGGGGAAGTCAGGGGAGAGAGAAGAGAGTAAAAAGCGAAGGAAGGACCGGGCCAGCTATGCTATTCACATAGAACTGTCCCCCTGCTGTGGGGTCCTGGACAGGCACACATGACAGCAGCTGACTTCATGTCTGGGTTTCTTTTCTTTTCTTTTCTTTTCTTTGAGGAATAATTGACATATACTAGTAACATATATAATAATTGACATATATTACTTTCAGGTAAACAGCCTAATGCCTCAATATTTATTCCTGGGGTGTTCTTTCTCTTTAAAATATCTTTATTGATTTCAGAGAGGAAGGGAGAGGGAGAGAGAGAGAGAGAAACATCAATGATGAAAGAAAATCATCCATCAGCTGCCTCCTGCACGCCCCCTACTGGGGATCGGGCCTGCAACCCGGGCATGTGCCCCTGACCACGAACTGAACTGTGACCTCCTGGCTCATCAGTTGATACTCAACCACTGAGCCACACCGGCCGGGCTGTTCCTGGGTTTTTCAATCGGCTGTTCGACTCTGAGGGAGGGAGAAGCTTCCCATCTTTAGCTCCTGCCTGACATTCATCAACCTGGCTCCCCGACATCCTGGCGGCGTCAGGGGACCCGGCTGGACCACTCACTGCCCCTGGCAGCTGCTCGAATCTAGGGCTCTCACATCTTACAGACCCCCCTGAAACGCGTCCTCTCCGATTACTCTGGGAAGATGAGAGCCGCTGCAGGCCCAGGGCCCAGCTCTTCCGTGGAAGAGAAAGGGCCGTGGGGAGTGAGTGCGCGCGCGCGCACACACACACACACACACGTCCATTCTTTATTCTTTCATCTCTCAAATGACTTCCTGTCACCAGGAACAGGTGTGGTGGAAAGGGCCTGAATGGGAGGGGCCTCTGCTAGAGGCGCTGAACGATGGCCCGGCCCAGGCTGAGGACACAGCCTCTCCCCTCATCCATCTCCCTCGTCTCCGAGGTGCGGAACCTTTCATCACCTCCTCTTTCGGCATGGAGGCTCCCCAAACCTCAGCGGGAAGACACAAGGAAAAGGTGTGTGGGGAGGTGCGGGGGGATGAGGAGTGCGGGGTAGGAGGAAGCCATGGGAGGAGCCAGCTCCCTCCCAGGCCACGTCTGGTGGCTGCACACTCCTGGCCGGGACGAACCTATTCATCTTGAAGAGTAATCCCCGCGGCGGAGCGGGGGAGACAGTCGTATTAATTTGTGCCTCCACGATCTCATCTTCATCGGGGAGCGGAGTATCTGTTGCTGGAACGGCTAATGGAGCAGTTTGCCAGCAATTTTCCCATTTCAAACAACATCTCGGCTGCTAATGTGGAAGGGTTTGTCAGGCCGACCCATAACACAGACAAATCGCTCCCCAGGCCAGAGGAAGGGGGAGCCGGGGGAGAAGGAGGGGTGGGGGGGAAGTGAGGAAGCATCAGGACAGATCATTCCAGGCTGCCGGGTGGAGAGTGTGCAGACGAGACTGCACGGTCTGCTGAGAAAGCCTCTGTGGGCGCTGGAGGGGGGGGGGTGGGCACTGATGGGCACGTGGGCACAGGCTGGCTGGGCAGGGACCTGGCTGGCTCACAGTGAGCCACAGAGAGGCCACGAGGTCTCAGAGGCCTGGTCTCACAGCCACCCATCTAAGCCACTCAGGCAGGCCACCTCGGCTGAGAAGTTCCAAGGACATTTGCGTTCTCCAGAGAAGCATAGTTCAGCAGTGTTTTCTCAGCTCAGACAGCTGCTCTGTGGGTCTCTGGGGCCGCCAGGCAGGTGGCAACTGCTCTCCAGGAATCCTGAGATTCCCCTGCCAACTGGGCAAGGGATTGCGGCCTGTTGGTGCCCCGGGAGGGAGCCACTGCCTGCTAGCAATGGGAACCCTCTCAGCTTTGCAAGACGACCCGCTGCTCCTGGTTGCGGCCCAAGAGCCCGTGCAAGTCAGGTCAGTGCGGGGCGTGCGGGTCCTAATCACGTACCTCCACTTAGGCGGGGGGGTGCAAGGCTGAGGGAGGGCCGGGCCCGTGAGCAGGAGGGGATACCTGCCCTCCCGACCCCGCCCCGGGGCTGACTCAGCTGTGATTTAATCCAGCCCAAGTCGGTCCATCACGGAACCTACCATCCAGGAAGAGCTGTTGTGTATGGAGTGGAGCTGATTTATGTCCATCGTCTCTTTCCATCCTTACTCTGCCCAGGCAAGTGGTTGGGCCCTGTTTTGTGAGTGAGGGAAGTAAAACCGAGAGGGAACAGCCTGTCACTTTGGTGGGGGTCAGCACTGACACCCCTCTGCTCCTGCCTCTGATCACACGGCCTCTCCATAGGTTAGGGAAAGGGGAAACTGAGGCCCGAAGTCACCGGAAAGTCTGAGAGGTTAGGAGGCACCCCACAGCCTCGGCAGCAGCAGGTGTTCTGTACAGAGGCTGTGGGAGCTGAGGGAAGAGGGAAGAGCGATCTGAATGTGTGTAACCTATGCAAACAGAGTGCAAAGGTGTGATCTTTGAACAGAGAACAAAGAGCTCCGATCGGAACCTGTTAACCTCTCGGGACTCACACGATGGGGAGGGTCTTTTCTCTGCTCTTCCAGCTGCGGGTACCGCTGTGGGTACTGGCTGGGCACCAACTCCACTGAGATGCCAAGGCCAGGAGTCGCAGGTTAACCTTGCCCCAGGGGCATCGGAGTTTCTCTTGGGGAGGGGTGGGGCGAATAGCCAGCTATTTCAATGTAAAGGCCAGGGGAGCCATCATAGCAGCCGCAAGTGCTCAGAAGTCAGGCATTAGGCTGAGTTCAACAAGGCTTGTCTAACATTTCACCTCTAGGAGGTGGACCCCACACGTTACTGCCATCCCCACGTCAAACAGGAGGAAACTGAGGCTCGGAGATGTTAAGTCTCATGCCCAGACTCGGGGAGCCGGGTAGAGGTACGGCGGGACGCACATTCAAGTTCCACCGGCTCGAGAGCCGCGTCTCTGTCAGTGAGCTGTGCTGAAGACCCTTCGGAGCTGAGGCCTCTCCGTTCTTTCAGTCACTGCCCGGGCCCATCCCCAGGGAAACGGCCATCGGGGGCAAGGCTGTGTGCACACCCATCCCTATGCAGCTGGTTCCCTGGTGGCGGTTACACACAGCCCAGGCCTACAGCCGGCAACAAGCATGCAAAGATGCACACTCCCAGTGACAAAAACTCGGACTGGAGGACCGAAGCAGCATTAACATCAGCAAAACCCGCACCCTCAGGGATGTGTCTGAAGCCAATAGCTGTTTTAGGTCTCACTTAACTGGCACGTGTGTCTCTCTTTGTCTGGCCAACACCCTTCCGGCTGTCAGCTGATCTGATAGAACCAGCATCAAAACAAACACACACATCAAACACCCTGGTGGGGATTTCAGCCATGCTCGGTCTGCATCCATTTGCCCCAGTTACTTGGCACTTCCTTAATGATCCGCCACTTGCAAGCTCACAACCGAACACAATATATTTCTAGCCACACGTAAGTCAGCATTGTGCCAGGGAGGCCGCCAGGGGCTGCCAGTCACCCGGCAGAGAGGTCCTGGAGCGGGGCCGGACCCCTGGTGGTGATGTGGTTGAGGCAGCGCTAACGACGGACATCCACCCTCTACTGAGCGCTCCTTATGTCAGACCCTGCGCTCATCACACGTGAGCTCATTTCATTCCTTCCACAACCCAACAGGCAATGGTATCATTCACACACCCATTTTATGGACCAAGAAATCGTGGTACAAAGAGGCCAATTTGCCTGATGCCAAGTCGCTGGTAAATGGCAGAGCCTGCACGGAACCTAGAGTGGTCTGGTGCCAATGCCTGCATTCTTTATCCTCGGTTACACTGTCCCTCCCCCCCCCCCCCCCCCGCCCGAGAAGCCACCTTTGTGAGAGCTTCAGTGGTTCTGGTCTTTCCGTCTCTAGTCTTCCCTGGACTTGGCAATGCTCGCTCAAAGTCCAGGTCCTGCTGGAGGAAGGAAACTCTGTGTGTGTCCTTCCCCAAGGTCACCCTGGGCCGTGGGAGAAAGGCAACCCTGCAAAGCACCTGGAATAGGGCCGAGGGGAGGTCGCGTCAAGGTCATACCCCTGACCTCTCACCGCCTCTGTTCCTGGTCGTTCTGCAGACAGTCAGTGAGTCCTAGACATCCCCACCGAGTCTGTGTGCCCGGTAACAGCGGTGATGGGGATGCGGGCATCTGGCCTGAGCTGTTGCTAAGCTGCTCTGCAGAACACCTGGTGTCGCCGGCGGGAACAGAGGGACCGGCGCAGAGCCGAGTCTGCTCCTACTCTGTGCACATGCTCAGAGGCCTCCAACGGGGGGCATTTTTCTTCATCGTGGAAAAAAATGAATGAAGAATAAATAGTGTGGGAACTTGAGCCTAATCATTCTATCATGTCCTGTGTGTATACATGCACATACTTTTTTTTTCTTTTTGGATTGCGTTTAGATTCCAAGCACTGTGCTACTTTCTACCTGTTATGTTACTTAATCTTCATAGAAAATCTTCAGCAGATACCATGAGCTCCGTTTTTCCAAAGCGGGGGACGGGGTGAGGCAGGAGATGTTAGAGAAACGTGCCCCAAGTAAGACGCAGAGTCAGGATTCGCACCCAGGACTGTTTATCCTGAGGCTCTGTCTTATTCTGCTGCCTGTTCGGTTTCCCCTTCTCCTCCTGCACCCCCACCCCCTTTCTGTGGCAGACCCGGAGCAACCTGGGGCTCTCGGGCCGTTAGGAGACTCACTGGTGCCCGTGCTTTCCAGAGCCTCACAGCCTTTCTGTTCTCTCAGCTGCTCTTCTGTTGCTGTCCAGTTCTTTCTCTTTTCAAATCCCCCCCAGACAGTGTCAGAGGGGTGGCGGGGGGAGGGGTGGCGGGGGGAGGAGATGTGCTTTTGTGAAGCAGCTGTCTCCCCAGTCCAGATGGACACCGGGGCTGAGGTGAGGCTAGGTGGAGGGTGGGGTGTCTGCCCCCTGGATGCTTTCACTTATAATTGACCCCAAAGCCCACCACAGCCTCTTCCCACCAAACACACTGCCCTGTCCCAGCGAAGAGCCGGGGAGCTGGCGGACGCGGTGGGGTACGGAGCAAAAATAGAAGATGGGGCTCCAGGGGCAGATGGCCCCTCTGCATCCCCGAGGACCCAGGAGGAGGACTGAATTCAGGTGACAGAATAGGAAACACGGGGGAGCGGGCTCTCCCCAGTCCCTGCTGGGGGCTGGAGCTGGTTCAGAGAAGCGAGTGGGAGCAGCAGTAAAGGCCGGCCGGCTGGGAGCGCCTCCGTTTCGAGGAACATTTGCTGTGAACCGTCTCACTGCGGGCTCTGGGAAGAGAGCTATTTTTAGAGGAAGTGGCTCTGCTGTGGGGGGAGACCAGCACACACGCCTCCGAGCGGCTCTGCCTCCAAAAAGAATCTAAAAGAGGCTGCCAGATGGCCTTCATGAGAGAGAGAGCTCCTCACAACCCCAAATGTTGGCGAGTGCGGAACCCCTCCCAAGGTTATGAACACCACTACCAGCTAAGAATGGAGAGTCGGGAGTACAGAGTCTGACTCGGTGCCAAGCATCCCGAGGGAGAGGCAGGAATATGGTTGTGGAGGTGGCTGTGAACGTGAGGCGGCAGAAGGAGAAGAAGTCACATTCAGCTGACTTTGGGATGATAAATCAGACACTTCCTCGTCATCCTGGGGTGCAGCCTGCAGTTTCACTCTGCACTCCCGTTTTTCTAATCTATCAGCCTCCCCCACCCGCTGGGCTGCTCTCACTCCTCAGGCGATGCATTTCAGCGGCTTGAAAGATGTTTGAGCCGCCACACGGGACCCTGAGCACTGGCTTTGTTGCCTTTAGGAGACAGCAGGTCTCCCCTAAAGTTCTCCCCGCCGACATTGGAGTCTTGCCTCACCGACAACGATGCCTCAGCTTCATGGCATCACAGAAGGGAATGAAGCAAATGCAGCAAGGGAAGTCCTGGGCAATCTGGTGGGCCCGGATACCCAGGGGCAAGGGCAAGAGCAAGGGCAAGGGCAGGGGCAGGGGCAAGGGCAGGGGCAGAGGCAGGGGCCGAGCAGCCTTATTTGCAAGGCCCCATGCATATCCATGGAGATGAGCCACCTCCAGGCTCAATGCATCGTGCAAGTGGCTAGTCTCATTCACCAACCTATTTGCTCACCCTTAATTAAAAAAACAAAAAACAAACAAACAAAAAAAAACAACAACTGACTTGGCTTTATGGAGGGTCCTCTTGCACAGGTAGGTCCAGCTCCTATAACGCGGTTTCTAACCTCTTCCCATGCCTAATGAAAGTGGCGGCCGAAGCAGCAGTATGACTAATTGTAGTCGTAAAGTGACAGCAATCGTTGCTAAGTCAGTGCCAGACCCAATGCTAAGCATGTGGCAGCATCCATCACTCACCCCTGCAAGAATTAGTAAGAGGGTGCCGGTAGCCTTTGCTTTTCTATTGAGAAAACCAAGACTCAGAAAGGTTATTTGCCAACGGCGACAAGTCAGGGCTGTGGATAGAAGGTGGGGTTTGCCCGCATCCCTGGCCTACGCTTTTAAAAACCCGGCTGCTGTCTGCAGTTGCTTATTTTTGGAAACACTCTAGTTAGACTGGTCATTCCCAGACTTTCAGATTTCATAGGCTAAGTGGTTAAAGAGCTTTTATTTTGCCAATTAAGGTAATCACTCTTTCTCTTTCTCTGTGTCAGTCATAATACATATTTATATAGAAACATGCATCTACAATTATGTAATAATTACACCTATAATTAAACACATTTAAGACATACACACTCACACATATTCTGCCTCAGTGGCCATTAGGGGTATTTTTTTTAAAAAATATTTTTTATTGATTTCAGAGAAGGGAGAGGGAGAGAGAGACAGAAACATCAAGGATGAGAGAGAATCATTGATTGGCTGCCTCCTCTACGCCCCCAACTGGGGATTAAGCCCGCAACCTGGGTATTTGCCCTTGACTGGAATCGAACCTGGGACCCTTTAGTCTGCAGGCTGACACTCTACCCACTGAACCAAACCAGCTAGGGCAAGGGTATTTTTTAATAACAACAATAACAGAAATGGAAGTCCAGGAATTTATAATAAAAGACCTTCCTTTAAGTAGAATATTTTTGCTCCATGGAAAATACATCAAATTGGCAATGAGGGGGGCAGGCTGCGAGCTCCTGAGTGAGGGGTGGGGAGGGGGCCAACGGCTACAGCTTGACCTCCTCGACGAGCCTCTTTCATCGGCTGTGGTTTGAGGCCTGGTCAAGGGGGGACCTGTGCCTGCCAAAGAGAAAACCTGGCAGATGGGGCAGAAAGGAAGGATCCGTGGGAATCTGAAATGACATGGCTGTTGGCAGGAATCCTGTGTTGAATAGCCATCCATCTTGGGAGGCCCGAGGTCCTACCTTGGCATGATGGAGAGGGAAGGGGGGTGGGCTCTTGCAAAGAAGAACAAAGGTCAGCTGGGTGGAGAGAGCAATGTGGCTGGGAGGAGAAGTGGAAAGACCATGGTGGGGAGAGGGCGAGGGAGGTGGGGGATGATGAATCATGGGAGGGAGAAGAGAAGGGAAAAAGGTGCAGAAGGAGAAGAGAGGAAGGACAAGAATGAAGAGAAGGAGCATGAAGTGTTAGCAGAAGAGGCGCCGAGATCTAAGGGCATCCACAGAAAGAGGGCCTTGGAGGCCAGAAGGAGCGAAGGAGAGTCACGATAAACGTGAGGAAGTCACTGAGGATCCCTGCTGAAAAGAAGGCCGGGGGCTAAGTGCAGGTGGGGGAAGGCCTCAGAAGAGGAGGGACCAGTCAGAAGGACACTTTGTTCGCTAGCTCTAGACTACAGGAAGGGTGTGGAGGTACAGACTGTGTCCACTGGGGCTGGGAAGGAAAGGCTTAAAGGAAATCAGAGACAAGCTGGCAAAGCAGATGGAGCATGAAGGAATGGAAGCTCCATGGTTGTAAGTCAATCAGGGTAAAACCTAAGTCCTTAAAATGCCTCCAGGATTTGGTCCCTCTACCACCCCCCGACCCCCTCGAGTCATCCCCCAAAACTCCCCACTGTGTTTCCTCCACACAGGCTTCTGGTACCCCAGGCACACCCTACCTCAGGGCCTTTGCACCTGCGCTTCCCTCTCCCCACAACACTCTTCCTCCAGGCATTCACTTTTTGGGTTCTCATTGACCTCAAATCCTTTCCCCGCTTTTTTCCATAGAACTACCACCTTCTAGCATATCATCTAAATTACTCTGCTTTGTTCATTGCTTATCACACTCTCCCCTCCAGCGGAATGCAAGCACCGCGAAAGCAGAAATTTTATCTATCTGTTGAAAGCAGACATTTTATCTATCGGCTGATGCTCCTCCAGGTACAACAATGGCCAGGACACAGCAAGCCCACAGTGGATATTTGTTAAAGGATCGTATGAATGGAAGAGTCAGTGGCCATTGTTGGAAGCACAGGGCATGCAGAGAAGGAAGAGGAAGAGGATGAGGAGGAGAAGGAGGAGGAAGAGGGGGAGAAAGGAAAGGAGGAGAAGATGAAGCAGAGAAATGAGGGAAATGTGTGTCTCTTATTTGGAGGGATTTCACCTAATCATGTTTTATAAAAAATATATTTTATTGATTTTTTTTTACAGAGAGGAAGGGAGAGGGATAGAGAGTTAGAAACATCGACGAGAGAGAAACACCGATCAGCTGCCTCCTGCACCCCCCCCACTGGGGATGTACCCGCTACCAAGGTACATGCCCTTGACCAGAATCAAACCTGGGACCTTTCAGTCCGCAGGCGGCTGCTCTATCCACTGAGCCAAATCAGTTAGAGCTCTAATCACGTTTTTAATAAAGCCGCCCAAAGGGGAATGTAGAAATGAAAACAGTTATTGCCATAGAGAAATGATCTCGGGATCCACGCTGACTGTCCCTCTGCTCGATCCAGGATGAGACACAGGCCATCCTGTTCTCAGCAGAGAAAAGAGGGACGAGATGGAGCTATGTGGGCACACCTATTTTACTGGAAATGGGGAGATCTGCGCACACACATGAACTCGCACCATCTTGTCCCCTCGTAAACACCGTGTAGAGGACGGCCATCAGATCTGAAATGACGGAGGGCTCAGTCTCCGGCTCAAGGCCGTGCCTGTGACACCAGCTCCTCACCCGGTTTCTGCCCACCACCACCGCCTGGGCACTGCCCACGTGCTCGGACTGAATGCAGAGCTCACACAAAGCACTGCACTCAGCCTCACAGCGAGCCATCGCGGATATGTCACCGTCATGTTACTACTGAAGAGAAAACTAAAGAAAACTAGAGAAAGAGCAATCCTTTTGCCCAAAGTTCTTCCCCTCCCCCCTTAGTAACTGGGGGAGCCAGGAGGTCCAGACAGGGCCCAGACAGGGCTGGCAAACTTCTACTACAGAGGACCAAACAGGGCATATCAGGCTGCTGGGCCTCGGCTCCCTCCTGCCTTCCTCCAACAGCCAGACACGATAGGGGAACAAGCGGCATGGCTGTGTTCCAATAAGACTTCATTTACAAAAACAGGCGGGCTACCGTGGGCCATCGCTTACTGCTCTAGAGTCTGTGCTCTCTTTTTGTTTGTTAATTCTCACCAGAGGGTATTCCACCCTCTCACCACTGATTTTTATTTTATTTTTTATTTATTTTTAAAAATATATTTTAATTGATTTTTCACAGAGAGGAAGGGAGAGAGATAGAAAGTCAGAAACACGATGATAGAGAAACATTGATCAGCTGCCTCCTGCACACCCCGTACTGGGGATGTGCCCACAGCCAAGGTACATGCCCTTGACCAGAATCGAACCTGGGACCTTTCTGTGCACAGGCCGACGCTCTATCCACAGAGCCAAACTGGTTTCGGCATGATTTTTAGAGAGAGTGAAAGGGAGGGGGAGAGATAAGAGAGACAAAGACAGCGATGTTGCCTGCTAGGCGTCCCCAATCAGAGCCGGGGACCGAACCCGTGACCCTTCAGTCCGAGCTGCTGAGCACTGACGTGCATAGCTGGGAAAGCCTATAGGATAGCAGAGAGATCCCTAAGTGCTTTTAACAGTCAGCTCCCACAGCTCAACTGCCGGCTCCTGGAGACCTGGCCCGGACAGGGGTGGCAGACGGGGCACTTACATTTCGACGATGCCCTCTGGCAGGTTGGCGGGGACCTCCGTCAGACCCTTCCCCCGGCAGTCCACGATGTTACTGCTGCAGGTGCAGGCCGAAGGGCAGGAGATGGAGTTGGCATTGCAGGATGGCGGCTCCGAGTGGGGGCCTATGGAGCCAGAGCACAGTGGTCAACTCGTGTCTGTGTCAGGAGTCGAATGGGCTCCTGGGCCCCTTCACCAACTAACCAATGAGGCGGCACTACGTGGTACGCTACTTGGAAAACGATCGCCAGCAGACATCGTCCGCATCTCGCAGACACAGCTGCCTCTGGCTGCACATTCAGCCAGGAGGAGAGATGCTGCCCTTGACCTGACTATTTCTGGATTGTTCCACCTGCTCTGACAGCCCATCACCCTTATCTTTTAGAGAAAGAGCTGCTCTCTGAGTCATCCACGCACAAAAATATGCCATGAGCTGACCCTGGGACTACTCCCTTAGGGTGCCTCATGTCTGGTGATCCCGGGGGTGGGGGGAGGTGTTGGAGTTTACCTGGGACGTGGATGCTGAGTATAGACACACCTTCATGCCTTCCCCTAGTGTCTGGAAGTCACTGTCTAAACCAGTGGGAGGAAGAAAGGTGGGTGCATCGGTGTTGTCTATTGTCAACACAGCCATCAGCGTTGCCATCCAAGGCCCTTTCAAACGGCGTTTACGTACAGAGAACAAGCTAACAAGACTGGCCGCGTTACAAAAAGGCAAGTAAGTTACCTCGTATTTTGGAGTCGGCTCTTAGTTTTGCTTTAGTCGGAGAACTTGAATTTAAACCAAAGTGGCAAACACCCCCAGAAACTAGCATCGGAGGAGCTTACTCAGAAGGCGAGTGTAGACAAACGTACGCGTCACAAACGAACTCAAGATCCCGGCACGAGGATCTCAGTCACCCCCAGTGGTCACACTGAACCTCTAGCACAATAAGTGCACGCAAAGGCTTTGAAAAGCCCCTGAGACGGTGCTTCCTGCCGAGCCCTGTTTTAGGCACAGGGGTCTCGGAAGGAGACAGACCCGGTCACTGCCCGGTAGAACTGACATGTAGACTCAGTCTGTCCAGAGGCAGAGCTAAGGGGAGGGCTGGCTCCCCCCTCAGAGCCCAGGTGGACAGGGCTCGGTCCATCAGGCACTGACCATCTTCAGCCTGCGGTGTTCTTCGGTCGAGAACTAGTGTGAATTTAAACCAAAGTGGCAAAAACCCAACGTTTTCAAAAGGGATTAGTTCTTCAAAGTGAGGCCAGGATCTCAAACCCGTGGTTAGTCTTTCAGATGTGCACATTGAGGTCCAAAAGGTAGACACAGCCCAACGGCCGCTCCCAGACTTTGTCTCAGGCCTGCTGCGTCCAGCAGGGCTATTCTGCGTCTGCCCACGTCCCTCTTCCCAGAGCAGACTACCGCTGCAGTCCTTGGCCCTGGGCAGGCGCAGGGCACGAAACACAGGGAAGAACGGTGCCTCTGTCCACTGGAGGGGCTGAGGGGAAGCAGGGTGGGTCCAGCTAGAGCAGCTGAGTCACAGGACCCAGTTGGGTCTTGGGCAAGTCCTCCTTCGGACACTGAGCAAGACTTGAAGTGGAGGGTGCACCATCCATGCTCACTAGTCCCCCCTGGGGGTGGCCCTTCTGCAGAGACTCAACTTGATGCCTTGATGCCAGCCTACACAAACACTTCAAAAAGCATTGTCTTAGCTGGACATTTGAAAAAAGATTCCTGTCGAGAGTACAAGGACTTCAAACTCTCCGATGTCCCGTTAGGGGATCCAGTGGAGACCATAGAAAATGGCAGAGCGATGACGATTTACACTAAGCCCCCCAACTGCAACGTTCATCCTCTTAGAGAGAGTGACCCTGGCTTTGCTTCAACCTGGGAAAGGCTTGACGTTTCTGAGCAAACGGCAGCCCAGACGACCATCCTGCCAGAGCTTCGGGTCAGGAAGAGGAGGGCGCGTGACTGAGAGTGTGGGCTCGGCAGTCCCATGGCCTCCATTTGAATCCTAGTTCTATCACCTCCTCCCCCGTGCCTCAGTTTCCCCCATCTGTGAAATGGGGGGAAATTGCAATGCTTATTTGGTAGCATGGTTCTGCTGAGAAGGCAAAGGAAATTAATGCATGTGAAGTGTTTGGAAGAAGGTACAGCACAGAGTCAGCCCTCAGGAGAGCTTTTTGTTAATGTTGTTGCTATTATTACTGTTTCAACCCCGGCCTGCAGGACCCCTCTGAGCTTTTTGCTGCCATCTGGGTGGATAGGGCTCTGCGTTGCAGACCTCCCTGGGCCTGAAGACCGACTATCCCTGTTCTTCAGAAACTGGAAGCAGAAGGAGTAAGACACCTCGCAGCGTACCCCCCTCCCCTCGCACCGGTCTTAGCGGGTGGCAAGGAGGATCCCCGTGTGAGGGCTCCTTTCCCTCTCCCACATCCTGGGGAGGTGGGACGCCTGGCTCCAGATGTGAGGGCTTCCACAGTGCAGATGGGACTCCCCAGAGAGAACTGCCAGGCCCGACCCTGAACACCAAGGGACAAGCACACCTGACAGCGCCAGGGGCCATGGCCACACCCCGGCCTTCCTGTTGCGGAAATGCCAGGTCCCCTCAGAGGCCTGTCTGAGCTCCTGCCCATCCGCCCAGGGGAGGGTATCCGATGGCTGTCCCTCTTTTATGTGTCACGTGGTTGGGGTGTTTCAGAAGAAAGTGGGGGAGGCATTCCTATTCAAGGGCTCATCTGGGAAACTGGCGGTTCTGAACCAGGGTTTTTCAAAGGCGCTTGGACTCCGACGTCAAAGTAGGTTCTGTTTAAAGGGGACCAGGTTGCAGCCTCGTCTCCTGGGAAGGAGCGGGTCCTGCGCAGAGAGGCTCTGCCGGGCAGGCAGCCTGAGCGGGCGTTTCATGGGGTGTTGCCAAGGTTCTTAAAAAAGCCTTTGAAAACTATCCTTAACAAGGTCACTAACGACACCTTTAATTACTCAGAGAGGCAGTTATAGCCCCTGAGAGCGCCTGGCTGGCAGCGCCCCAGCCGGGCATCGCTCTGCTGTAGAAACGGACAGGACACCGCAGGCTGAAGATGGTCAGCGCCTGATGGACTAAGCCCTGTCCATTTGGGCTCCGAGGGGGGAGCCAGAAGAAGCCCCTCCCCTTAGCTCTGCCTCTGGACAGACTGAGTCTACATGTCAGTTCTACTGGGCAGTGACCGGGTCTGTCTCCTTCCTGTTCAAGCCCTGAGCCTAAAACAGGGCTTAGCAGGAAGCGCCCTCTCAGTAACCAGGCCTTGGGGGAGTGAGAGGATGAATCCATGGATGCAGTTGGCCCAGAAGCTCTGTGGATGTGGGGGTCAGAGGAAGGGTCTGGGGGAGGCCCCCTGAGTCCCAAGTGCCCTGGGCCCTGGCCAACAGGGTCAGCCACAGAGTGGGGAGCTGGAGGGACTCTGATAGATGGGCTCCCATGCCTGAGGTCAAAGGCTTTCTACCAGAGCTCTCAGTGCTGGCCAAGGCCACCTGCCCGCCCCCAGCTCACTGGGCACCTGGCTCACCCACACAGTCAGGGGGTCCTAGGCCCTGCACCACACTCTGCCAGCAGGCCCATCGCTCCCAGCCTTTCCTGGCCATGCATGCTGAGGGTGGTGTGGGCAGGGGAGGGGGCAGTGAATTCCAAGGGGGCAAAGTGAGGACCCCCCTCCCTTTCTATCCAGCGAATTCTATCACTACAAGCTGAGAAGCAGAGGGAAGTGGGAACAGAGTTTTTAACATCGGGATAGAAAGACCCTCCACATATCTTTCATGGGAGGGACCGTCTGGGTATGTGCCTGCCACATGCGCGTGTGTTCCTAAGGCTGAGCAATCATAGGACAAGCCCGTCATGGGCACCACCTCCTCCTCTCCCTTAAGTCGAACCCAGTGATGGACCAGCACACAAACCAGCACTGAAGTTCCAAGGTGCTGGTTATGAACTCAGGAGTGCGGGCAGCCTTGCTCTGCATGCCCGCCTCCTTAACTCGTGCCCAGCCCTCTTAACCGTGTGCCCACCTCCTTAACCATGTACCTGCCTCCTTTACTGCCTGCCTGCCTCCTTAACCGCCTGTCTGCCTCCTTAACTGTGTGCCCTAACAATGTGCCCACCTCCTTAACCGAGTGCCTGCCTCCTTAACCACATGCCTGCCTCCTTAACCACATGCCCGCCTCCTTAACCACATGCCTGCCTCCTTAACCATGTGCCCGCCTCCTTAACCACATGCCCGCCTTCTTAACCCGTGCCCAGCCCTCTTAACCATGTGCCTGCGTCCTTAACCGTGTGCTCGAGCTCTGCCCTGCAGCTCTCCCGTGGCACTAAAGGCTGCTGCGTGGAGTCTGGGAAACGGACGGGGATGTGGGCTGCACCTGTCTCCCTGCTGGGGCCTGGCCCACCTTTCCCCCTTCACCACTTCAGCTCTGGAATTTTCATCTGGAGCCAAAGCTACCTCCATGCCAAACTGGGAGGAAAGGGAAGGCACTTGGTTATGGAGGACGGGAGTGTGCTCCCAGCCAGAGCTCTCCCAGGGACAGCGCCATGCCTCCCAGCCCGACGGGGCACTGAGGATCCTGTCTCTGCTGACCACACCCCCTCTGGTCCCTAGAGGCAGGGGGAGACGCTCCGGCCCAGCCGCACGCTCAGCAGCGGTCTCCTCATTGGCAGATGCGCATGCTCATCACGCTGAAAGCGAAGGCCCTGCCTTCTCTGCCCAGATGCTGGGGCAAAGGCCACTGAACTTCACTCTAGGAAGGGCTATGGAGATGGTGAGGGACCAGAGCCCTGAGAGAGAGTTCCTGCCCAAGGACACAGTGGTGCCCAAGCTAAAAATTACCATCACTTTCCTAAAAGCAGCGCTCAGCTGCAGGATGTGTCCTACGTGCCAGTTACTGCATTAAGGGGCTGCGTATAGGAGACCCCACTTGATCCTCACACAGCCACGACGCAGGCTCTGTAGTATTACTCCATTAGGCTGATGAGGAAACAAAAGAACAGGGAGGTTAAGCAAACCGCCCAGGATGTGTTGTTATCATCGCCTCTGCCAGAAGAGAGCCAGCGCCTCTCTCCACTGCCCTGGAATCTAAGGCCCCCACAGCCTCAGAGCCTCGGGGGTGGGGTGGGGGTGGGGGTGGGAGGAGGCAGCTTGCCTGACACATGGCTGGGCAAGCCACAAGCCAGTGGCTGGGCACGCCTGCGCTGGGGCCCGGTTTATTTCTTTCCGTCTTTAAAGAGAATGTCACCCAGAGGATCGCGCAGAGCTGAAGCGTCCAATGGCTTTGTGAGCACGTGGAAACAAATCAACTCCAGCATTCAAATTAAGCATCCCTGTTGGCTTCTGGCCTCTCAAAAGCCAACAACAGGCTGTGATGACAATGGGACTCGAGCAATTATGATGAGAATATAAATGAACGCGATTTAAATACCGGAGGCATGATAATTTTGGGAATGGCTATAAACCTAATAATCTCATCCTCCCAATGTCCAATTATGGGGTTTTAATTAAAACCTCCTAAGGAGATAGGCGGCCAGTCAGGCTTACCTTAATTATCTTTATACTTAGTAACTGGTCCCAAATTTAAAAAAAACGGGGGGGGGGGGAGAAGGGGGAAGTTCTTGTTTCCAGGGAGATACACCCATTTCATTTTTAATAATAAAATAAGAATATGTTTGTTGAGAGGCCCCTCATTACTAGAGGTTAAGATTAAGCTTCCTGAAAAGATAGCTCACATTCAAAAGCCGAGGGCAGGTGAGTGGGAAATGGCACAAGCGGTGAGTGTGAAGCAGTTCGGAGGAAAGAGGCATTGACTCAGGAGGTCAGAGGTTTAACTAAGCCCCTTGATTTACAAAGAGGGACCAGTAAACACTTTCTCAGATCAAGGTACCAGGACATTGACACCAGGAAGATAAAGCTTAGGGTGTAAACCACCAAAAAGCCTCTTAGGTAAGTAAGGATGGAAACAACAAAACAACATCTTGCAACTCACATCACATGAGCGAGTAATGGCTAGAGCAGAGCCTTTTCTCTGGGCTGTTATGTGAACTCAGACCCAGACCCAGTTTGGCCAGGCCCACGGAGCAGGGACCCGGGTGGGGGGGGGGGGGGGGAGGGGACTCTCCTTGTCCTGCACCCTAACCTTCTGCTTGAGCAAGAAAAGCAAACAGAGAAATCGCTGTAGCATTAGCTGAAGGAAACCAAGCAGTCCAGTTTTAGAGCACAGAAAAAACACGAATAGGAAATAAAGTAAGAGTCCCTCACTCCTGTGAAAAGTTCCCAGTTGATTCCCCAGAGGAAAAAGTAAATGCCTTGGACTGGAAGGGGACAGTGGACAGAGGAGATGGGTTTTGTCGAAGTGCACTGCTAGAGGATTTCTGGGTTAGCTGGAGTGAGAATGAGCCCGCAGCCAGGGCCGTATGGAGAGGAGATGGGCCCGGGCAGTGCACTTAATTCTAAGGGAAACATCAGGGACTCGGCAGGAGGCCCCCACAGGCCGAGGTGAAAGCGCTCTGCTGTCTCTGTGGTCCTGTGTTTGATGGGTTTTTCCATACCATCGGAGGACCTGGGGAGGTTTTCTGTGCTGCCCCAATGGGTGCAGGTGATGAGGCAACATGCAGGGATGGCTGATTGGTGCTCCAAGTCTTTCTATTCTCCCGAGCAGATAACCTCAACTTTTGAAGAGATGGCCTTGCCCCCCTTCATTGGTTGAAGTCTTACTCCTATAAGTTACAGGGGGAAAACCTTGAATGAGGAGGTAAAATAACCATAATTGGGTTTGCACAAAACCACCTCATCCAGATGGCCTGCTAAGCTCTGCCCCGGAGTGAGGCCTGCACTCCCGGCAGTGTATGTGTGTGGGGGGTCAGTACATGAAAACAGCCCTCTCTGTGACCTTCCTGTGCACAGCCCGTCTTGTTCCATGCTGCTTCCTCTGAAACCCTTTCATCACAGCCTCCGAAACAACCTTGCACAATTATTCAAGAGGTAGCACATTTTGGAGATGGGGATCGTCCAGCACCCCACTAATAATGGTGCTGGTTCATTCATCATGGATGTTCAATACACCAGCTCCTCCAGAACATTAAGTCTGCCTTCGACCTTCCCAGAAAGAACCTGCACAGCATTCTCTCTTCCACCTCAAAGAGCCTGGGAAGTACCTAAAGAATCCCTCACAGACTGGGGCCCCAGTATGGTGCTCCCCTAAACTCATACCATGGTGAGAGGGTGGAGATCAATAGCTCGTTCATGTCTGGCATCTGTGGACTAAATTCTCATGTCCTCAAAAGATGCCAGGCTTTGCACTAAGAAGCTGCAGGGACCTTCCCATGGGCCTTATTGCTATCAACAGGGGAGGTGACAAGGACGCTCCTATGTACCCATTACCCTACCTGGGCGATTGAGCTGTTTCACAGGAGGGGGATTCGGGATGCTGACAGGTCCAGAACCCACAAGGGTTAGATTGTCCCCCTGGGCTCTGGATCCTGGCTGCTGCCGGATCAGCAACGCCTTGCCACTCCTCGGACGGGGAGGTGCCTACGTGATGAAGTGCGCTCGTTCGTGATCTGCGCAGCCTTAAACTTGGTACCACCTCTCCTGGTGTGTCTTAACATTCTCTCTAATTAGTTTTCCTCATTAGCTCTTGGATGACTCCTGCACTCCGTAATTACTTCTTTCACTGGCACTTATGCTGATATTGTCTCCTCTGCCTAATAATTACTGTAATTACAGTCACTATATTTGAGTTTGGTGCGCGTGTGATAAACGGTTGTATTAAGTGTGTTTGATGGGAAGCGATTTCTGAGTGGGCGTCCATAGAAAATGATTGAGGTGCTGCTCTGAGATACGTTCGAATGTTTTGGGATAATGAACTTGATGAAGTAGTGACATGCCAGGAACAAGCAGCAGAGAGCGCGATGCGGCTGAATTCATGGAAGATTCTTACTAGATTGCAATCATGCCTACGGGCGCAAGTGCCAGTCTGCACCCTGGTCACACCGACCCTCAGCACGTGCGGCCCAAGCCCTTCCACACTGAACACGGCGACAGCCCCGGAGGGGCAGAGTGCAGCCCTGCAGTGCCACGTCCCGCCCTGCTTCCTGTGTGTGGACTCCCCAACACCAGCCTCAGGAGGCTGCTGGGCCCCAGCTTCGGGGCTGGGCTCCTGGGTTTCAGGAACGCCTCTGGGAGAGTCCTCTTTTTTATAGAGAAAATAAAGAGATTAGCTTTACTTTTTTTTGGCCACTAGAAAAGGGAGAGTTGGTAGAACTAGAGGATGCCAATGAAAAGTAAAAATTGAACATGCAAGCACATTTAGGGCTCGGCTGAAAAGCTACTCCATCCTCCTGCATCTCTCAGGCGCCATCCATCCCGGGAGATCTCTGTCTCTCAGCCGCCTCCCACCCCGGGAGATCAGCGCTGCCTCCGTTATCTGTGCCCAGTCTGTTTTCCGGGCTACACGGCAATCTGCTCTTGTTATACTCCAAATGCCCACGGGTCAACGGCTTGTGTTTGCTCAGCACATTCTGTGCCCAGTGCACTATCGTAATTAAGCTCCGCCTATTAGCTCGTACCTGGTACCATGTAAGATGCTCAGGGCTTTCCACGCATTATTGCATTCAATCCTCCCAGGCATCCCTTGAGCTACATACTATTACTATTTCCATTTTTGCAGACACGCTGGGTAACCTGCCAAAGTCACACCCTGGTAAGGGGCAGAGCTAGGATTCCCAGCCACACAGCCTGACTCGAAGCCTCCGTGGTCCTGCCTCCCAATTCTGATGAGTGACCGGATGCCAGGAGCCTGTTTAGCAAAAGCTGACGCGCCTAACAAGTGTGAGGTTTCTTAGCACAGATGGATCATCTGGCTTAAAAGAAAGCAACGCATGAGCTCTTTGAGCCTTTTCCTTCAACAAATGACAAAACCCTTCTTTCTTGGAAGCCCTCGAGACACCCCAGGGATCTTTAAGTGACTACAGGGTGCTGGGGAAATCTTGGGAGCTCCACACCAAGCTGTGGGCTGGGCAGGCTGTCCAAGGCCAGGGTCAGGGAGAACCTACGGGTGGGGCGGCCTCCTCACCTGGGCACACAAACTCCTTCTTCTGCACGTCTGCCACGTTGAAGCCCCTCAGGTGCACAGGCGCCATGCAGAGTGTGAACTGGCCAACCGTCCGCCGCTGTCGCAGCCAATCCGAGAGCCAGGCCAGGTGGCAGTCGCAGTGCAGGTGGTTGGAGTGGAGGCGCCTGGGAGAGGAAGGGACAGAGCGGGGACACTGTCACAGGCTGAACGGATATCATGCCTTTCTCCAGCATGATCTCCCCAGCAGCCTCGGTGAGCATGCCCCTCTGCACAACTGAATCACAGGAGCCTCAACCGTAATGCTGCTGAATCACACACTACAGTCATCGCCACATGCAGGCCCCGCCCCATGGGTGCCTCCTGGGTTCTGAGCAATTCATTGCTTCTTTTTCTTTTTCCTTCTTCTAAAAAATATATTTTATTGATTTTTTTTTACAGAGAGGAAGGGAGAGGGAGAGAGAGTTAGAAACATCGATGAGAGAGAAACATCGATCAGCTGCCTCCTGCACACTCCCGTTATTGATGACCCGAAACAGCTTTTCATCTATGTCAGTCTATGGAGGCAGTGGGCTGAGATCTGAGGTGCTTCCAGCCTATCTTTCTCTCCCTACGTGTCCCTTCAATGACCCCCTCATGTAATCCCGTGAGCCCCAAGCCAACATCGCCGTGTACCCCATCAGGCTGAGCAGGGCCTGGAGAAGGTATGTCCTCTCCATCCTCCTATCCCAACATGGGGTTGTCCCCACTAGATGCCTGCAGTCCCCATAGCCTCTCCACGGTGCCCTGCGTCTCCCTCCCAGCCCAGCCCCCCCTGCCCCTACCCGGCACACCTGCTACTCTCACTGGCTCAGGGACCTCTGAGAAGACCCCCTAATCACTCCCAGGACTCTGGCTTCTCCCTCGAGAAGCTGTGATTCCAGATCAATTTCTCCTTGAGCGAATAAGATACCAAAGAGTTGCCTACTTCCAGTAGACTCCCATCTGGTTAAATGGCCTGTATTTCCTTTCCACTAACTGGGGGCACACTCAGGATGTGCAGGGGCTTCGAAACATCCTTCCCCAAGATTTCTCTCTCAGGGTTTCCAACCTGCTTGTTCCTACAGTTATCGCCACAAGCAGGCCCAGGTCATGAGGAGAGGTGGCAGGAGTTTAAGTCACATCAGCTTATCATACACGTGGCTTTGTGATGTAAATTTCAAACACCCAGCCCTGGGCATGCTAATCAGCCAGCAGTGTCTGGGAACTTCCTCTCGGCATCCAGCCAGCGATACTGAGTGCCGGCAGGAGCAGTAGCCCTGCCACCTGCACGCCTGGAGTGGAGAGCACTGAAGGGCTCTTGACCACCTCCACTTAGCGCAAGGTCAACATCGCCAACCATTGGCCAATGGCACTCACTTGTGCCACCCACGGAAGTGAACTCTGGCCAGCCAGGTCCAGTGGGGGCCTTGCAGCCTGGGGGGGCCCACATCCCCTCATATCAGACAGACTCAATGAATGCAATTCCCACATAGAACATCATTTTTTTCTGCTGAAAGAAAATTTAAAAGATTTTTTATTTTAAAATGCTTAATTTTTAATGTTGCAATTTTCTTTTTGCACTCCAGACCCAATAATTAAGGTCAAACACATTTTAATAGGCTCCTAGGTCCAAGACACAGTGCCTATCATGGGCCCCAAGCAATTTTTCCTTTTGAGCTTAAAGCTCAGACAGCCCCTCCCCACCACCGCCACCCTCCATGCTGCTGAAGGTGCTCCAGAAGGAGATGCAACAGATGGGAGGGGTTGGGGAGCAAAGTCCTAAGTTGGGGGAAGGACCTCGAATTCAAGAGGGAATGCAAGACCTCTGTCCATTCAACAAAGATGACCATGTTGTGCCAGGACAGAGAGGGTCTGGCATGAGCTTGCAGGGTCCCTCTTTCCTAAAGAGCATGAGGAGAGGGACTTCGTGGAGAAGGGCAGTGTGAGGAACAGTGGTCTGTCTCCTGACCCTTCAGCGAGCTGCCGGAGAGAGAGGGGACTCCACGGCCAACCCCCTCCCAAAGGGTGTCTAGGCTGCCTGGATTGATGGAGGGGTGGTCCGCTAGGAGGCAGGCTGTGTCCAGGAGAGAGCCTGTTCATGAGAGTTAGGCTTTCCTTAGAAAAGGTCGTGGAGTGGAAGCAAAGGACACAGGGATTCACGCTGAACCAACGAGTGTGGGCCCAGGAGCTGGATCAGTGAGGACACACTCCCGTCAGTTCCAATCAGGGTAAGAGATCAATGCAAGAGCAGAAATGAGGTTTAGGGAAGTCAGATCCTTGCTGAGCGGATGACTTTCTGAGATAATCAAAATGTCAGAGGTCCCCCTTTTGGAAGATTCGATTAGGTGGGTGCTGCCTGCATTCCCGACGGCCAGCCCCAGCCACCTCGCCCCTGAACCTTGCTCCCTATTCCTTTGTCCGTCTTTGTGGGAATCGCTCCTCTCCCCAGGGGCACCTTGGAGAAGAGGTGACCAAAAATGACTTGGAAGCCATGCGAAGGCTCTCGTCCAAAGCCTGGGGGGCAGTCGGTAAACTCAGTTTCCCCCTGCTGCACTCTTACCCACCAGGAATGCTGGGAGAGTCCGGCTGGGAAGACTCTTTCATGCTGCCCTTCATGTCATGTTTGGGAGACCAGATGGAGCAGTATCGCCCCCAGTGTAAGCCGACCCTGCCAGGAGTATTTCTCATCCTATGGAGTGAGAAGGACGTGATTTTAATGACTTTCAATACTTGTGGTGGGTCGGGTCGGCTCTGACATGGGGGCGATGTGGAAGCTCTGGTCCCTTGCATTGGCCTATCTGGAACCTATTCCTCTACGTACGTTTCTGAGTAGGATGTGCTCAGGCTCTGAGGCCACACTGCTCGGATATAACACCGGCTCTATGCTTTCCGACTGTGACTTTGGGGGGCAATTTAACTCTGGGCCTCAGTGATACCCTCTGTGAAGTGGGGGTATTAACGATGCCCCTTTCCCACGATTGTTGTGAGGATTAAAATGATTCTTGGTGAGTGCTCAGTACTGGGTCTGGCACACCCTGGTGTTGGAACTTACTATTTAAAAAAATTTCTTTTTTATTGTTTAAAGTATTACAGATAGTAGTACATATGTTTCCTCCCCCCACCATTGGAAAATTATTATTACTGGGAGAAGATGAGCCTCAGACGCCTTCTCCCAGCCTGTGGCCCTGCCCACGGCACCGGGGGGACCGGGTGCTTCCTGCATGTGGTCGAGCGGGCTTTGCTGACAGAGACACCCTACTCCAGGTTGGCAAAACCACCTTCACAGGAGATAAGGTGAATGAATACAAATGCCAATTTGTAATAGGTGCCTTTTAGCCACAGACGCTAAATTAAATTTCCAGCAAATCCTTTTAGAGAGAGTCAGTGTTCATTTTCTATAAAATGTGGCTTTCTGAATTCAATATAAAAGCTTTCCTTTAGAAATCCCATTTATGACTTCCTTCCTTTCTCCCCTTCCCCCTTCTCCAGCACCAGCCCCCCGCCCACCCCCTTAATCACAGGGAAAGGGATTAGTCAGCTCAGGTCTCCAGGGAGCTCTGCACAGAGCCATCTCTGAAATTAAACCAAAGAGAATGGCACAAGGCAGGGAGCAAAGGGAGCAGACGAGACTGATGGATTGATTTGAACCCATCAGAGAAGTGCTCAGGACCACAGGGAAGGACAACAGAAACAAGGAGAATAAACTCTTCCTTGACCCCATACCCCCAAACAAAGCACCGAGATCCAGACCTGCCACCCCTTGGTACACCCCCCCAACCCGAGTCCTATGGATCCAGCCCAACCTCTGCTACTGCTGCTCCTAAACTGAAGGTAACAAGAGGGGAAGCAGAAGTCACGGGGGAGCAGCCCCAGGAGCTCGCTGTTGATTTCTACAGGGAAAAGCCACATTTCTCCTGATCAACCCACTTGCCTGGGGACACAGGCCCTGCACCCCAAGACTCACAGCCCCGGCCACACTCTTCTCCAGACTGTTGGTGACTTGATGGGGATTTTGAAAAGGTCTTTGAAGACCCAATGGTTTCTCCTTCAAACTCCATCAGTGCACCGTCCCATTTTAAAAGGTGGGGGGAAGGGACGGATTTTCTGGGCTGAATTATGTTATCATACGAGGGCTCAAACTTGGGAACAATGATGGAATCTGGACCCAGATTCTTCTTCTTCATAACAACTAGTACTGGTTGAGACCACACCATGACCAGACACCCCTTAGTGCACTGCATTCTCCCAGCAACTCGGAGGCAAGCATTTCACTCGCTGTCCTTGGGGCGCGGAGAGATGGCGCCACCCCTTGGACTTGTACTCAGGTCTGCATGACTTCCAGTCGGTGCCCTAGGACAGTGGTTAGCAAACTGTGGCTAGAGAGCCACATGCGGTTCTTTGGCTCCTTGATTGTGGCTCTTTCACAAAACACCACGGCTTGGGTGGGTCTATTTTGAAGAAGTGGCGTTAGAAGAAGTTTAAGTTTAAAAAAATGTGGCTCTCAAAACAAATTTCAATTGTTGTACTATTGATATTTGGCTCTGCTGACTAATGAGTTTGCCGACCACTGGCGTAGGACACTCTGTATTGTTTCCTTACACACTGCTCCATTGGCCTCCACTTCGTTCCCACCTGAGATAAGGCAGGGGCTCCTTAACGCTTATGAGCACCGAAAGCTCCTGGAGGGCTTGCGTGGAACAGATGGCGGGGCCACCCCAGGGAGTCTGATTCCATGGGGCTGGGGTGGGGCCTGGAGTTTGCTTTTTAAAATCATTTTCAGGTGATGTTGGCCCTCGTCTAGGGGTGCTAGGGGAAGTTTTGCCTCCTGAGTACACACCTTGGAAGGATAAAGAACCAAGCTACTGCATCCCAGGGTCAGGAGACCCTCTAGGGACAGGGGGGCAGGGCAGCGTCCTGGGTGGGGGATGGGAGGAGGGGACCAGGAGCAGACGAGGCTCCCTCTCCTCCACGGGCCCCGGAGGGAAAACTATTGAGATCACTGGCCATGGGTAGAACCGCCAGGGGCACGGCATTAGCAAAGGAGATGGTGAGTCACTGGGTCCCAGTTCTCTATGTTTCGACTTTCCCATCAAGATGGAAAATACAAAGGAGATTCTCACAGCCCAGGAAGAGTCCCAGGATGAAGAGCACGGTCTGCCTGCTGCAAGGGTGGGTCAGACCATGGATGGCACCCTGATCCTCCCCCCCCCCCCCCCGCCCCCATGCCCTCGCTCACCAACACTCCCTCAGTCAATGGCAGAGGAAAACCCGCTGGCGGGTTCTAGCACGGGAGGTCTCAGGTAGGTCTTACCCTGCTGCGTGGTGGGCTACGCATGATGGGGAGCTGGGGGTGGGGGTGGGCACAGGGGGAAGAGAGCAGGGAGCTTTACTCACAGGGTTCGGATCTTCGGCATGTGGTTGAAGCTGGTGACCAGGATGCGGCTGATGTTGTTGTTGTTGAGGGTGCTGCAGAGACAGACGAAAAGGGACATGTCAGTAGGGGCGGCCTGAGGGGCACGGCGACGCTCATGAAGGCGGGGTGGGTGGGTGAGGGAAGGATGTGACGGCAAGAGGGACCAAGGGTCCCTAGTCACGGGACAGTGGGTGGGGCAGCGGAGACAGGCGGACGGCTCTCCCTATGGTTAGGGAATCGGAGTCCACTCCCCTCCTCTGCTGTCTACTCAGTGCTTCCTGGCCCACTTGGAGCAACAGTATTGCTTCCTGAAACCCTACTAGGTGCTGATTGCCCCATGACAATAGGTCTCATTCCCACACCTACAACTCCAGCTGGTCTCTCCGTCCTCATGATAGAACAGGGGTGGGGAACATCCAGCCCTCGGGCCAAAGAAGGCCCAGGACATCATTTGGGCTGGCCCCGCTAAGACAACTTCAGGGGGGACTCGAAATTCAATAAATCTAGGAGCTCTTCCCATAGCAACATACATTTATATTAAGTGAATTATGTTAAGGGAATGATGCTATAACTATCCAAATGACCCTTGGCTGAAAACAGTCCCCACTTGTTTCAGAGAGAGGGAAACAGATCGACGTCGCTCAGGAACACACAGCCCTACAGAGGAGGTATTCCCTTGTGTGAGACGAGGAGGCTGAGCTACGGAGAGGTAGGATGGCTTCCCCAGGGACCTCAGCTGCTAAGCTCTGGAGATGGGATTTGAACCCAGTGCCATCTTGCTGCAGACCCCTAGCGCCGCCCCGTGGACCCAATGCTTTAAAAGATGCCAGGTGGCGAGGTTATCCTGACTCCTCAAGCTCCTCTTCTCCAGCACCAGTGAGTCAGAGAGGCCAGGGACTAGGTCTCCTCTTCCTGTGTGTGTCCGTGCCGTGGCTGGGAATGCCCACAGCAGGACATTAGCACTGGCTGGGTTCTTTGTAAGTGAGAGGAAAGAGAGAGATGTGAGCTCTGTAGATGGGTCTGCATGAAATAAGGCTGCCAAAGAATGAAATCGGGCTGAAGGCATGGCCGGCCGGGCTCGCCTTTCTACAGGAGCCAGTCATGGAGGCCCAGGGACAACACGGCCAAGGCACCGCCTGCAGAGTGTTCTATGGCAGGATCGCCCGGTGCTTTTTGTCTTGGGCTCTTGGCCAGCACGTTATCTTCCTCTTAAAATGCCCTCTAGCATTCTCTCTCGTGGGCGTTACTTCCGCCCCATGCCCCGATCCACACGTGGCTCTCACTGCATCTTCTACAGCCTAGTTGTGTGGTCTTGGGCAGAGGATCAGCATCTCTTACCCACAGGTCTTCATCAGCAGACCTTAGAGGAGAGAATCTGGTCCTGCCTGGTCACTCCTTCCCCTCCCCTGCCCTGCCCCCCGGAAATAGACCCACTTGGTCCAGCACACAGCAGCCCCCATACCCGCCCCACCCAAGGGGCCCTGCACAGACCCCTGTCCCAGTCCCCAGAGACTGAGCTCACAGCAGGATCCCGGCCATCCATCCCCCTGGCTTCAGGCTGTTCCTCAATCCCCACCCCCGCCCCCTTCATACTTGGCATCTGTTTGGCCGGTATAAGGTGGCGGTGGGGGTGGGGGGGTGGGGGTGGGGGAGTCTGTTTACACAAAGGCACAGAACCTCATTCTTTCCCTCCCTTCCCTCCCATATTTCTTATGTACCTATTGTGTGTCCTGCATTATTTTAGGTGCATCACGTGGTCAAAAGGAATGAACGGACCTGCTCAGTCCACTCTACAGCTCTATTAACGTGCCAGTGCAGACACTACCTTCTATGAAGTCAAATCCACAGAGCAACATGTTTTACATGGCTTATCTTTTCCTCGAGTAAGGGTGTGAGTCCATCCCATCTCCACCCACTCAGGAAGCCATGAGAGCATCTCATCAGACGGGGCTGAGGACCCTGCCACTCCCATCTGACTGGTTCTCAGGCTTCCGCAGGGAGTTTCCTGGGGGTGGGAACTATGCCCTCCAACCCCTCTCCATCCTGTTAGAAATGCCTTAAAGAGCACGATCGTTTCCCCTTCTATCCATCCCAGAGTTCCAGCTCCACTCCCAGCTACAGTCTGTGCATCCTCCTCACTCTCAGAGGCCAAAGCAAGACGCCTTGGCACAGAAGCGGCTTCCTTCCGCCCAGGCCCAGCCGCTCAGCGCCGCAGAGTTCACAGCCAGCCCTAATTTAGCTGAACAGACGTGCACTTATACGCAAGGCTTCGACTAACTGCGCCCGGCAGTGGTCCGGCAGCGATGACTTATTAATGTATTACTACGCTGATATTTAAATGCGAGCCGTAATGAGGGCTATAAAACATTTACGATAATAGCAATTATTCCAGGACCAAGATGACTACACACAGTGTTCAGACTTCCATGATTTGCTGCATGGGGCCAGCCAGCGCTGGGGTGGCGGAGGGCCGGTCACTTCTTAGATGCTGATCTCCAGGGCGGCTGGAGTTTCTGCTTCCCTAATAAACACAGATTTATTTGACTTCCAGCCTTGGCCTGTGCAGGAAGCTCTGTGCTCCGTTTGGCCCTGGTGCCCCTGCCTCAGCAGCTGGCATCTGAGGAGGCGTCGTAAGCCAGCACAGTGAAACATTTACGATGATAGCAATTATTCCAGGGGTGAGCACGGCCTCGAACGCCCAGGCCTGGCTTAGACTCTGGCTCTGCCACCTGTAGCCGGTGCAGCCCTGTGTCCTTACTTCTATTCAGTCTCCTCTTTTCTGACGTGGAGGTAATCACAACAGCACCGGCTGCCTGCAGCCTTAGCGGCGACGAAAGGCTAGGATACTAATAACTGTCCGTGTGGGCTGAGGGCGTACTGCGTGCCAGGCGGGGCACCAGGCTATGGGTTCTACCTGCGCCATCGCACTTAACCCCTCCCCCAGCCCCTGAGGCAGGCGCTTGGTCATCATCTCCATTTCCTGTTTGTGTTTTTTTTTGGAGCAACAGGAAGAGAATTTTTGCAGTCTGTAGAGGCCCCTTCCCCCAGCCATTCAACCTCTGACTTGTGTTGCCACACCTCCTACTGTTCACTGTGACCTCCTGCTTCTCTCTAAGGAAGACCCTTGTGATGGATGGCCGCTGGAGCCTAACCGGGTCATCCAGGCCCCCCCCCCCCCCCCCCCCAGGAGACTCCATCCCATCTGCCAAGTCCCTTACATCAGAAGTCCCCGGGATGCAGGCAGGGACATCTCGGGGAGAGCATTACGGGGCCGGGCGCCACGCCCTGAAGATCGGCATGGTAGCACACTGCTGGGCGCAGAGGCCATGGCCAATGCTATTCGCCGTTATCACTGCAGCGTGTTTAGTCCTTGGCGGTTTCCAACATGCTTTCCACCTTCACCGCACTTGTCGTGGGCAGCACTCTGAAGCCGGAACTAGCTCCCATGGATGCATGTGAGACTTCTGGCTCCCCCTTTACAGATGAGCAGACCGAGGCCACGAGAGGCAAGGGACTTACGCAGGGCAGTACGTGAGCTGCCGCAGGATCCGGCCCTGCTGCTCTCTCTTCACACGCCAGTTCCTCCCCACCTGCCCACGCCTCCTGCTTCCAGGGCGGGCTTATTCATCCAGCAGGGACTGTTCTCTGTCTCTCCACCAGGGCCCCACAGCTGGAGACACCTGCACAAGCCTCCCACTGCCCCCCTGCTATCAACTGCCTTAGAAATTACCCGACAGAAAAAGCAATGGGTCCGAACCGGATGGCTGGTTCGGCTGAGCTGTCGTGGCCTCATTGGTGTGACTCTATTTACCTCCACGTCCTGGCCAGAGTTTTGCCAGTTCCAGCGTCTGGTTTCATCCTCCCTGCTCTGCTCCTGGGGGGCGACTCTGAGAAGATATGCTTGAACCCAAGTCATAGGCTCCCCCCCTCCCCAAGTAAATGCCTTCAATTCAGCATTTTTCAAGGTCAGGGTCACAC
This sequence comes from Antrozous pallidus, assembly GCA_027563665.1. Classification (NCBI taxonomy): domain Eukaryota; kingdom Metazoa; phylum Chordata; class Mammalia; order Chiroptera; family Vespertilionidae; genus Antrozous; species Antrozous pallidus. The sequence goes on along the minus strand of CM050516.1, from coordinate 7,959,764 downwards.
TAACTGTATGAAACTTCAGTATACTGGCCTCCCTTTTTGCACCAGCACAAGCTACTGAATGGGCATTTCAGTATGAACCAGAAATAAGGCGCTACCCCCCCAAGGATTTCAGACAGTCCGCCTACCGCCCACTGTCTCCCGCGGAGCCCTTCCCCTTGATGAACTCTCTTTACACTGAGACGGAGGCGGGCCCGAGACTGTCCTGTTTCTCTCCTGTCTTGTCAGACATGCGTCACGACGAGGGATCGTTTTCCACAGTAAAGTGACCCTTCTGGACATGGCTACTTACTGTCACCGAAGGTTCCCACTCTTGGCTCTGAGCGCTAGAAAAAGGGTGTTCCGCTTTCTTTCCAGGGCCTGAGGGGATGGGCAAATTTACGATCGCTTCTCCAGTGCACACATTAAACCTTAACGCCCGGAGAAGTGTGTGCTTCCCCGTGCCGCTCAGTGAAAGGCTGGGGTCCCGCGACCAGACAAGGCCCCCCTAGGAGTGGCAAATAGCGAGGGCGTGGCGCCCATTCTGGCCCGTCCAGGGCTTGGCCAACTCCAGCCCCCGGGCCACATCTCATCGTCCAAGGCCTGTTTTCGTCAACCAAGTTTTACTCTCTTGCTTGCGTGCCATCTGAGGCTGCTTTCATGTCACGTGGCTGAACGGTTTCGACAGAGACCACAAGGCCTGGAGGCCTAAAGGAGTCGCTAAGTGGCTCTCCACGGACAGCGTCCCTCCACCTCTGGCCGCTCACGCTCTTCCTGCCCCTGCCGGCGACGCACTGCAGCGGGCCGGGCCAGACACGCAGCTGCTTTGTTAAGCACAGGGGATCAGGCCAAAGGCTTTGGAAACTTCAAAACAAAAACCACTGGCAGGAAAGCCCAAGCGGCAAGTGGCCGGACTGGGATTCGAAACAGGCCCGTCTCGCTTGGACCGCACACGTCTCCCTGCCCCTGGGCAGACGGTCTCCCTGTGCCCAGGCCCTGCTCGGGGACAGACTGGTGCACCCACCTTGGGCTGGTGTGGAATGAATGCGGGCCGTGGGCCCCAAAGCGTGGTGAGGGGACCTGGCGCAGAAGCTTGGGGGTGAGAGGGTGGGCGCCTTCCCTGTTTTAACGGACCCCGCAGAGGAGTCCCAGGCAAGCTCGAGTTGGAAACCACGGAAGGAGGGAAGAGCGAAGAACAGAGCCTTGAGCTGAGTGTGGAGGCAGCGTACAGGCAGCCCCCTTGCTGCCTCTGGGACGGAGGCCTCTGTGGGAGGACAGTGTTTTCCGCTTAGAAAGAGGCCCGAGCTCTGAAACAGTGCACAGCCCTCCTGGGAGGTGGCTACCACCCCGGGAGAGCCCAGTGTGGCGTCTGCCCAGATCCCCTGTGTTCTCCGCTGAGCGGTGAGGTGTGGCCCTGCCCTGGCCCCCCCAGAGACCGGCCTTGGATCTGGAGGCCCGGCGTCCAGCTACCGCCACACCACCCTGGCACCCTTAATAGGCTGACATTTCCTTCTGTCTCCTCCCATTAGGCCTCCGCTTGATCACTGTGCCTCGCTGGCTCCGGGCGCAATCTGCGTGCCGTGGGTCCATAACACTATGTAATTGGTCTAATGCAGCAGCGTTATCGGTGAGCATGCACCGCCTAATTGCAAAGCCAGGCATCCGCAGTGAGTGCCTCGGCCATCTCCCCGGGGGCCAACCTCCCTGGGATGCTCTGGGAACCCCTCTTCTTTCCTCTGCTCGGGTGGGGATCCAGACGCCCCGGCCCATCACCCCTACCTCAAGTCTGGTTTCTCCTTAAGTCTAGACGGCTACGGTGGTTCCCTCCCTAACGCTGCCCAGGAAGGAGACTCCCGGTGAGTCATCGGCAGCTATGGCAACAGGATGTCCCGGTTTGTCCTCATACCTGTGCGCCCAGTGGCCAGTCCTCTAAGCGCAGAGCTAAGGGCTTCTGAGAGTGCGGAGCTGAAGGCACAGGGCCTGAGCACTTTCCCACATCCTCTCATCTAATTCTCTAATGGTCCCGAGACGCCGCCGCCATTTCACTTTGCACCCTAGAGAAACCAGTGACTCCCCCCCCCCCCCCCCCGCCTGATCACACAGCTAGACAGCACGGAGCCAATATTCCAAGTGGGACCATTACACAAACCACCTCTTAGAGGACTGTCGTTGGACAGATGTCACTGTCTGATTCCCACATCTCCCACGGTGGAGGCGAGACACACCGGTGAGTGGTGGACTTGTCCTTCATTGACTTGGAGATGGCAGGGACCAGGGTCCCTGGTGCTCACCTCTCTGCCGAGGCTGCTCGAAACAGCCGCCACGCTCCTCCTCCTCTCGTCGTTGGCACAGAGAGCGAGCGAGGGAGGCGTGGAGGCGGCACGGAAAGAGGGGCGATTGTGTCTGGAAGCCTTCTGTGGTCAAGGCCCGGCTACTGAGTCCAAGTGTTGCCCAAAGCCGCCCTCGCTGTTGGCGCAGCTGATGGAATCGTCAAGGACACCAAGAAGCCCGAGAGTCTAGATCCTTAAGCAAACCTCATGTCTTGCTTGCCTAGAGCAGACAATGAGTCCCAACGGCCGATGGGGAGGAGGGATGAGAGATGGAGGGAGGAGAAGAGGGGCGGGAGGCCCCCTGCCCTGCATCACCTGCTCTCTCCTGGGCCATCCTGGGTGCTGCCTGCTCCTCGCTGCCTTGATCTCCCCGCAGACCGTTTAAATTAAAGCTCATAACCACTGTGTGGGCTTATAATGAAAGCAACCGATGCTGCACTGATTAGCCCATTACTCTCCACTGTTAGAAAACAGTGATCTCACAAGGGGCCTCAGTCACTGACGTATAGCAGCCGGCCTCCCATTTGACACCTCAAATTAGCAGCCAAAGCAATAACAGCTGGGGTTTTTGTCTCAATATTTGTACCCGGCTCCAAAGTGATTTGGCACCGGGGTGAGCGTTATTTTTAAACACAGCGCTCTCGCCGCCAAGTAACATTTTAAATGGTCTCCAGGTGTCATGTAAAACCTACAGAAAGAAATAAAAACAGCCCGCTGCCAGTGCGGGCCCTCGATGCCATGGGTGCTTAGCAGAAGGGCCTGTCTTTGGTTCTCCCTTCACTGCATATTCACATTGTGACGGACAGAAACTCCACCCCGCAGAGCCTCGCTGCGAGAGAACAACGGAGAAGAGATGCCTCCACACTAATGGTAAACAGTGAGTTTAAAAAGGGAGAGATGCCTTTTCACATCTCGCCCTTGCTCAGAGAGATGCTGGAAGTGTAAGTCTCCACGATGCTGAGGAGCTCTTATCACGTGTTGAGAACATCACAGGGGACGCCTGGCGGTGGCTCAGAGAGACTCACCTGCCTCCGGAGGGCCAGCGCGACTGCAGAGCGCGCCTTACCCGACAACACCAGTGGGAACGCCCCAGTCTCCTAGTTCTATTTCATCTCCTACGAACTGGCGGCCTTGGCAGGCAGTCTCGTCTGCTACATTATTTAGAAACAGACGATTTCCACTTCTGCTGCACTGGGTGTCCAGCCCCGTGAGAGGAAGAAGGGGAACGTGTTTGGGGACCCAGGGGCGTGCACACTAAGAGGGACGGGGCGCACGCCTGGTTTGCCCCTGGGTTGGCACAGAGGGGACTCCATGAATATATACGAGTGGACGGATGAGTTCCAAAATGGGAAGAGTCATGCCTTGGGCATCTTTGGATGAAACACGTTCCCCTCCGAGCAGCCTCCGGGGCTGACCTGGGGGGGCACGAACTCAACTGCCTATGGGAGCGAGGCGTGACAGCTACAGAGTCAGGTGCCCATGGGAGCCGGGCTGGATCTCTGAATCCATATGTGGGTGGGGTGTGCGGGGCTGCAGTCACCAACGCTCCATGACACGATGGTCACTTCTCGTGTCCAAGGATCGCTGCTAGGCTGGGACGCGGGTGCGAGGCTGCCAATTGTTCCCTTTTGTTTAAAGAGAAAGCCAGGCATCTAGAGGCTTTATGTGGAGTCGCCTGCTTTTCTGGACGGGTGAATCGTAAGGAACAGAAGTCCGCATGGAACATACCTGGGGCTGGATCTGGCTTGCAGATCCCATTTTCGGTCTCTAAGCCAAACAGATTAATTTAATAATTTGAGTCAAATACACGCATTTGACAGACATATATATGTCACATGATATATACGTATCAAATATGTGTTTAGCGTAGCCTGTATAATAAAGAGCTAATATGCTAATTAGACCGAACAGCAGAACGACCATCCGGATAACCTTCCAGACGAAGCCAGGGCTGCGAGGGCCAGCCGAGGCTGTGAGGGGTTGTGAGGGCTGAGCCCCTGGCATGAATTTCGTGCGCCAGGCTTCTAGTACGTAGATAATGGAAGAACACGGATGGCATTACGGTGACGTGGTTAAAGCCTCTGTCCCACACGGCATCTCCTGATGGGGAGTCACTAGCTGAGAGACCTTCTATTCAATGAACTCCCTTTAACTAGTGGAAAATGATTCAATGCTTTCTTCCCCCACATATCATTACTCGAGGACAAAGAGCCCTGAAGAGGTGTCTGTGTATCGGGCAAAACTATGTTCCTCCCGGCAGGGGTGACTCTGTCTGGTTTCTGCCTGCTACTCTTCAGTTCCGGGGCTAAACATACTGGTCCGTCCTTGTGCAGAGTTTGGAAATGACCACTTCAGACCTGTTAGCAGAAACACTGCACGAGACGCACAAGGCTCAGTTCCTGGGCTGGACGCTGGGTGGTCCTGCTTTTACCCTCTGATAGTTGTAAGGTGGGGGGGGGGGGCTCTCTCAGGGAGCTGGCTGCAACTCACACCTGGGCCAGTGGGGCTCAAAGACGGGCAGGGGCACCCAGTGTTTCCTCGCTGGGCTCTGGTCACCACCAGGTGCCGGGTCCACTGACGTGGAAACCCACCCCTTTCCAGATTGCTCCCCACCGGACAGAAATCTATTGGGGTCTTGGGGCAATCAGCTCCTAATCGGTGGCTACCTGACGGGAAGGCCTGATGCCGATGACAAAATGCTGGAGGCTGAGAGATGATGGGAAGGCAGGCCATAAAGACAGGCTTCTTTCACTTTTGCTTCCTTTCTGCTAACGCAGGAGGAAGGTAGGTGGCCATATAGAGCACTGGGTAAAGAGTCTGTAGACCCGTTTTCTGGCTTAATTCTTCTGTGAAACTTCCCGTGGTTGTGGGCAAGTCACTTAACCTTTCTGAGGAACTTTCTTTCACTTAAAATGAGGTGGTGGGGCCAGCTGACTCCTGGGTCTTCCCAGCCTACAGTTCCCCTCTCCCATCTCAACTGGGCTGGTGCTGGCTCTGAGACACCACATCTGGAGCGGGAGGAATCTTCCCGACAGCAGTGGAAGGGACGTGGATGCCCAGGTTGGTATAAAGACAGCACATCTGGCCAAACTCAAAGTCGCCCACAGCCCCTCCCGCAGCAGCAGCTGAACAACATTATGGGGTCGGCTCTTTTTTTCCCTTCATGCAGACACCTGGCTCTGCTGCTGTGGGGTTAACGGGCCTGCTCCCCTCACCGGCTGCCACACCTCCAGCTCACGTACGGAGAAGCGATGGGTCTAGACATGGGGGCGACTCGACTCTCCTACCCACTGACTTTGTGCAGCCATTTCCAGGACCAAGAGAAGCGAGCACCGGGCAGCGGGAAACATTCACACTGAGGGGGGGGGTTTCACTCTGGGGGAGACGGCTTTATAATCACACTCCTGGCTGCCCATGAAAGTGTGTCTTTTGGGGGAATAAGATCCAGATGTTTAAATTAAGATAAAGGGCAGAGCGTAGTGTGAGGGGAGGGGGAGGCAGGTATTCCAAAGTATTTAGTTTCAGAAAATACACTGTTTAAACACAGTGCTTCTTAAGGAATGGGACGTGACCGCAGAGTTGGAGCAGGGCTGGCGGGAAAGCGGGCCTGGCGGGAGCCCTGGCCATCCCAGAGGGCACACCCGCCCTGCCCGGCGGGGCGCCTGCCACGCAGCTATAAACCCACGCTGTGCAACAGGTGGCCTGAGCTAAAGGTGGCGATTTAAGATTAATCAATTAAAATGCAGTAAGATGAAAAAGTCAGCCTCTCATTTGCTTCAGCCACATTCCAGGTGCCCGAGAGGCCGTGGGCCTGGCTGCACCGTGGTCACGCAGGTGCCAGCAGCGTCCCCCGCAGCGTCCCATCGCAGAGCGCTGCTCCGGACCGTCCTGGCCACCTGCGGGCCCACGGCTTCCGGATACTCACGCAGAGTTGAACGCGGAGACTTTTAAATATAACCACCAGAGTTTTAAACATCGGCAAATAATAATAATAATTATTATTTAAAACACTGGAAAGCCTTAACTGGTGTGGCTCAGTGGACAGAGCGTTGGCCTGAGGACTGAAGGGTCCCAGGTTCGATTCCGGCCAAGGGCATGTACCTTGGTTGCGACACATCCCCAGTAGGGGGCGTGCAGGAGGCAGCTGATGAATGTTTCTCTCTCAATGATGTTTCTAACTCTCTAGCCCTCGCCCTTCTTCTCTGTAAAAAGTCAATAAAATATATTAAAACAAACAAACAAACAAAACAAACCAAAAAATCAAATCTCACATTCAACCAATGGGCGGATAGTTGGGGTCCTCTGATTCTACATGGAAGGAGAATGGGCTATCTAGAATGTCTGCAACGATTCCAGATATAACCGGGGAAAAGCAGAATCCTATTCCCTCTCTCCCTCCTCCTCACCACCCCTGCTTCTAAGTGTCCTTGCACATGGGACCCGGCAGCTTGGGGAAGGGTCAGATGGTGCTCCATTCTCCCAGCTCTGCCTCTCCAGGGCCTCCCGGGCGCCGTCCCCACCGTAAGGCCATCCAATAGGAGGAGGGCCATGTCCTGCCTGAGTTCCTAGGGTCTTGGCGTTCCAGACCCAGTCTGCAGAGCCAGGGACTCCTGGCCACAGGAAGCCGAGCCCTCCGGTTCCCATCCTGATGGAGGTGGCGGCAGCAGCAACCGGCAGGTTTGGCTCTTCATAGGGATCATGGCCCCTGAGAGCCAGAGATGAGAGCTGACCAAGGAGACATGTACTCCCTGGATCTGCCTAAATATTGGCATCAAAGCTGGCAGCAGAGGACGGAGAAAGGGCAGAGGCTGACCATCGGCCTGGAGCACCAACCGGTGCAGAAGCTCCGTTTTTGGGGTGAACAGATCCCCATGTGCATCTGACAGCTCTGCGGCAATTCCCCACTGGCCCCCTTACCACTCACTGAGAGAACACCCTCTGTCTGGAATCCTTGTACAAAGGTGCAGAGCTGTTTCCCTGTTTCGTTTGAGGCAGGACCCAGCAAATCGAAAGGCTGCTCCCCAACCTGGTTTGTCACGCCAGGATGTCAGCCCGGAAACCTGGAGGCTGGAGTCCGTGGCCCCCGGGCCACCCGTTGCCCGACTCCACCTCAGTGCCGCTCATGGGCAGTTGGTAACGGGAGTCCTACCCATTCAAGCTCCTCGGCTGGTGAAGAGCAGTTCAGTGACCTTCGCCACAGCCTCTGAACCCAGGAATCCACAGGACACATCCATTTCGAGGCTAAACTAGCCTTCGGTCAACAGGAAAAGGAAATCACACGGAAACCAGGAGGTGCCCCCATAGCCTAGTTACCTGAACTGTTCAAGCGCTACTTATTTAAATGGGAAAAAATTACCTCACATTTTTCTTAGGCCGATGTTCTCAAAACCAAGCTTGTCATTTTAAGAACATGACCATGAGTGCCAGGTGGCTCAGTGGTTGAGCGTCAACCTATGAACCAGGAGGTCATGGTTTGATTCCCAGCCAGGGCACATGCCTGGGTTGTGGGCTCAGTCCTCACTAGGGGGCATGCAGGAGGCAGCTGATAGATGATTTTCTCTCATCACTGATGTTTCTCCCTCTCCTCCCTTCCTCTCTGAAATCAATAAAAAAATGTATTTTTAAAACATGACTAGGATCGAAATCCAGGCCTGGGTGACTAAAGGGGTGTGGTGTAGCACCAGCAAACCTTCCTAGGGCCACCAGTTCCTTTCCTAGTACTCCGGGCGCCGAGTGGAGTGATCCCTGCTTTCCACAGTGTTCCATTTTAATCCCAATTACCTGAACAGATCACAATTTGCAGCATAGCACACACACAAAAATCATATTCTAGAGATATTTTAAGACTTTCATTAAGCCATGACAGTTTTATACTCAAAGCTATGTCATGACTAAACACTCTGATTCCAGAGACTGTTAAAAAAAAATAAAACAGTTGCATCTCCCAGAGAAACCGAGGTGAAACATTCTGTAAATAAATGAAAACGAGTCTTGTCTGTTTGAAAACACCAGTTTTCACCGAGGCTGTAATTTTCTCATTGTTAATAAGAAAAATTATATCACCACTTAGCTGAAGAATAAAAAACCAAAAAGGTGATATGAGAAATCTTCTGTTCCAGTAAAATACTACACTGTTCAATATTTGAGATAATTCTGGGGCAACTTTAACTTAGTTCTGTTCAGGGCTAACACGAAGCAGAAAATCTAGAGACGGGGCAAAGTGGGTATGCATTTGGTTAATTCATTCCCACTCAACGTGGTCCCGTGTCCTTTGGCCTGCGCTGTGCCAGGCTTGTGCCAGGTACGGAGATAAGGTGGCAGAACAAGACAGGGCTGCTCTTCAACTGCACTTGTTACAAGAGGCCTGATTGTGTGTCTGTGACTCACCAGACACACACCTGTGGTGTCTCCTTTAACCCGCATCGCAAGCCTGGTACACAGCTTCCGTATTATAATATGGAGATGACCCCCCAGCACCACCCACACCACCCAGCCCGGTGAAGCGGAGGGCAGCCCATCCTCGGGGAAGACTCTGACGCCCCCACACTCCGCCATGGCCTTGCCCCTCCGTGGGTAGTTCTGTGAACTTGGAGGTGATGCCGATTAAGTAGAGGTCACAGGATTAGTTCTGACCGCCCTATGGGTCAGTTTTTCAGAAAGCAAAACTACTGATCCTGAATTAGTCTGAGCATTTACTACACTTGTCTCTCTGGGGTGCATTTTGGAATACATTTTTCCCTTTTCCCTTTTTCGTAGCAGAGCGGTTAGGAGCCGGGGCTCAGGGACTGGGCAGAGCGGGACTGGATGGAAAAGCAGCCCCATGCAACCAGCGTTACTCTGGGCAAGTCCTTCAGCTTCCCCGGCCTCAGCTTCCTCCTGGGGAAAGTGAGGCGAACAAGAGCCACACCGTGAGGTTATGGCAAGGATGTACAGAAAACGCTCCATTCTAATATCAGAGTGGCTAGCCCTAGGCCAGTGGCCAGCAAACCCATTAGTTAACAGAGCCAAATATTAACAGTACAACAATGGAAATTTCTTTTGAGAGTCAAATTTTTTAAACTTAAACTTCTTCTAAGCCACTTCTTCAACACAGACTCGCCCAGGCCGTGGTATTTTGTGGAAGAGCCACACTCAAGGGGCCCAAGAGCCGCATGTGGCTAGTGAGCCGCAGTTTGTCGACCACACGCCCTAGGCGATAACACACACAAAATACGGAGGTGAGAGCAGTAGCTGTGATATTTGTGATGCCACCCTAATAATCACTCAGCATTGCTGTCTTGTAGCAGTTCCCCCTAGCCACAGTTTTGTTTCCTGTGGTCTGTTCCCTCTGGTTGACCATGGCCCAAAAATGTTCAACGGAAAGTCCATAAATAAACAATACAATAAACAATTCATACGTTTTAAACCGTGTGCCACTGTGAGTAGCGTGATGAAATCTCACGTCCTCCTGCTCCGTCCTACCTAGGATGGCATCGTCCTGTGTCCCTCGTACCTATGCCACACACCCTACCCAGACGTCAGTCACTTAGCAGCTGTCTGGGTTGTCAGATCGACTGTCCTGGGACCACGTGCGCATGTTCAAGTCACCCTTCTTTCATTTAGCAATGGCCCCAACGCGCAAGAGCAGTGATGCTGGCAATTCAGAAATGCAGGAGAGAAGCCGTAAAGGGCTTCCTGTAACTGGAAAGCGAAAGTTCTCGACGTAATGAGAGAATTTAAAAGAATGGTGTCATGAGATTCTTACCCCTGGTAAGAACCTTCATCCATGAAACTGTGAAGAAGGAAAATGAAATTCGAGCTCGTTTTGCTGTCACACCTCAAACTGCAATGTCACAGCCGCAGTGAGTGGTAAGTGCTTAGTTAAGGTGGGAAAGGCATTAAACCCGCGGGTGGGAGGCGAGCAGAACCCGTGTTCGGATCAATGGTGACGTGGTGCCCCAGAAGCACTGAGCCTGCAGGAAGCCCTCAGCCCAGGGCCCCCTGACACACGTGCCCACATTCACATAACGGCATTAGTGGTATTACTGCTCAGTTATAATTGCTCTGTTTCATTATTTGTTAGTTAATCTCTAACTGTGCCTAATTCATAATTTACAGTTGGAACAGGTGCCCCGTGGGTGTTGCGGGGGGGGACAACTGCACGGGACCTGCTATCCTATATGCTAAACTACAGGCTATACATGTTTATCGAGCATCTAGTTCCACATCCAGAGGAAGCTCAGCCAAACAGAGAACAGTCGGCCACCTGCCTCAAGCCCTGGGCTTTCTGAACTGAAATGACAATGCCTATGAGTGTCCCTACGCCCAGTGCCCAGCACCCCTGAGCCAGGATAGCACCCCACACTAGGAGAGTGAGCACATCCCGACCTCGGCCTCAGGCCTATTGCCAATTTCTCCCCACTGACTCCTTCTTATACCAGCAAAGAATGCTCTTCTTCGTTCTTCTGTGTTTACCAGTGGGGCTCAGGGCCGGGCCTTGTCCCACCTGTCCGAATGTGGGTGAATTAGAACTGCTCTAAAAGTCTGATTGATTCCACTACCGCCTTACCTCTGAATCTCTGAATGTGGGCTGAGAGGGCTCAGTACACAGGCTGACACAGGAGTCTGGGGAGCAAGAAACTGGGCGGTGGGTGTTCTACTTCTCATTATTTACACAACCCCAATCAGAACTGACTGACAATCAAAAGGGACTAGGAGGCTAGTTCAGCTCTCGAGAAGAACTTCCCGGAAGATGGGGTGTGAGAGACCTTGCTTGCTTCTGTGGGGTCCTTGATCAGTCTGGGAGCCCCAGACTCCACGCCCCTTAGCCGTGTGTCCGTGCGCACTCAGCAGTTCTGGTGACCTCTGGCCCAGCGAGTCTGACCCGCTGGAGCGCCTGCCCGCCCTCTGAGAGCGCTCCTGTCCCTGGCGCTTGGTGCTTGGCTAACTTGTAGGGTGTCCGGACTGCCATGGATTACAGCAGGGTCTGCCTGAACTGGCAGTGACCCAAAGGAGAGGAGGCCAGTGGGAAAGGGGCGCCTACACCCCAGGGGAGGCAGGCTTGTGCACCCAGCCACACTGACCTTCTCCATGCAGGAATGAGGCCAGGGCTGCCAATGCTTCTGGTTGCTAAAAGCCCAAAGCTGGAATTTTATGAAAAACACAACACATTTTAAATGTGAAATGCTCACTTCCATTGTCAAAGAACACATTACAAGATTAAGTAAAACTCATCCGTGGGTGCAATATGGCCTGTGGTCTAGTTCCAGCCTTGGGTTTCGAGAGAGCTGAAAGCAGGACCTCGGATCAAAGTCTGCCCTCCCTCAGCCTCCGAAATAAGAGAGGCCAATGAAGGATGGGCTAGAAAGACAACTGCACTCAGGGTCCCCGTGTCACCAGGAGGTTTCTCCTGAAGAGCCCAACTGCAGGAGGTGTCCGTGTGGGCAAAGAACTTGGGGCCCGGGGTCTCGAGACCCAGGTGCCAGCCGCCTTGCTACCACCAGCTTGTCCTTGGCACCCCCTGTTAGGAGGCCTGAGCTCACTGTTGCCCGGCCCTGCTCTTGGCCTCTCTGTACCTTTTCTCTACAGACACCGGGGCCAGCCTCGAGTAATGTCACCGAATTTCCAAAACTGGCAAGTGACATAAATGGGAGTGAGGCCTTCCAAATGGCACCCCTGGTTATCTGCAGACCCGAGGACCCGCACGCAGTTTGCTGGGCCGGCGATCTCTCCTGGCAGAGCCCTCACCGGGCAGTGACAGCTTTTCAGGACATGTCCCTGACATCTTTGGTCTGCTGATCTTCTGATTTGCTACATGTAGTCAGGAGACAATATCTGAAAATCTTTTTTTCTCTCCTCCTATAATACTATTGAAGAAATTAATTAACTATCTTATTCATTAGGTCTTCTCGTTTTTGTTTCATTTGTCTATACTCTTAATTTTTTTCTTTTTCGTTAAACGTTTTTCTTAAACTGGGCAGGGAAGAGCCCGGTATAGTTGGTGAATTGCCTGCCTCGTCTCAATCTCTCTAGCAGGGACCAGAAACCCACAGCTCAGAGCACGACCAGCAAGGATTCCTGCCGAAGGGGCTGGAGATGCAGTCTTGGCATACTCGACAGCTGAAGACGCACGCCTTAGAGAAAACCGAGATGTGAATCGCCAAGTGGATAGAACAGATGGAAATGAAAGGGCGGTGATGTGGCTAACAGAAGGGCGTCAGATCCATGGGAAACAGGCCCCTCCATGAAGAACCTTAAATGCCATACAGGAAGTTGGGGCTGTGTTTTGGGACAGTTTGGAGAATGGGGCTCCAAACCGTTGGGCACCAAAGTCAAATGGTGATATCTACAAGTGAGACTAAATTGTCCCTGGGACTAGAATGTAAGTCAGTGATAAAGCGGGATTACTTTCCTTCCCTGGTGAGTTTGATTCATCTTCAACTTTGCAGGGGCCCCTAAAGTGGGTGAAGGGGAGGACAGTTCTGCAGGCTTGTGGGAAGCACAAGTGTTTTCCTCGCCAGGATTTTGAGTCCTGGGTCGCTAGCCTGACTCGGCTCTTGGGGCCAGCTCACATCACCCATAGCGCATGGCGGCCACACTTCAGGGGAGCCAGCCCTAGGAGAGCCTTGGCGACACAGCTCAGAGGGGCAGCTGGCAGGGTAGCTGGCCCCCCGGGCTTCTGCTGGCTGGGTGGGCAGCTCCCTGGCTTCCCTGACGTGGGCTGTTCCTCTGCACAAAGAGGGCAGTGACAGTAGCATAGTTTCCCGGCAGGTTTGTGAGGACACAAAGAAGTCACGGGTTAAAGCACTGGTTATGTTTTGGGGATGGAGCACTGCCCAGATGCCAGCTATGATCACTTGCATTGGGACTCCTCCCCTGTGGGGGCTCGGAGCCTATCCTTTTCTTTTTAGCCCCCTTCCTGCCTACCTGACTCCTTCCCTTTGTCCTCCAGGCCTGGTGCTGGGCATCCCCCATGGGGCATGCGCCATCAACATGGACAAGGTGGGCAGAGTTCAGTCTTTTCTAACCTGTACCCCTGCCGCTCTCATCACTGCAGTGAGTGGTTCCTGTCAACTCGCCTCCCAAGTTCTCATTCCCTGGAACAGGGGAAACCAAGCTCGGTCCAGATGGAAAGAAGTCCTAAAGGCGTTACCCTCACAGGAAGGACGAGCTCAGGGGTGACCCCGCGTGAATTTTTCACTAGATCAGCTGACCCTTGAACGACACGGGTTTGAACTGGGCGGGTCCACTGACCCAGGGATTCTCTTCACCAAACATCTGTACTGGTTCCCATCTGAGGTTGGGAGTCTGCGGACGTGGGGGCCAACTGTATGCACTGCTCTACACCATTTTATACAGGGAACTTGAGCATCCGAGATTTGGGTACCTGTGGGGGGCCCTGGGACCAATTCCCTGTGATACTGAGAGATGACTTAAGTTTTGGGGGAGTCAAAAGTTATATGCAGATTTTTGATAGTGGGCAGGGGACAGGGGGAGTCAGCACCCCATTGCCCATGTTGTTCAAAAGTCAACTATAGGTGAAGTCCACAGACCTCCCTTGAGTTAATTTTGAGAGCTTTCCACGAGGTCACCCCAAGTCTTCCCTTGTTTTTTACTTCACGCGGCACAATGTCAGAGAGAAGACACACCTGAATGACTACGTCTTGTCTCTTCATGTGCAGCTGTTAAAGCTGAGAGATGACCTGCCCAGGGACGGCGTGTTTCAAACCCCATCCCATCGCTCTGAATCTCTGAAGAATTTACTAAGTTAACGCACCATGCCCTCACTTAGCTCTATTTATGGCACTGTCAAGATTCTTCATGGTGCCAAGTTGTGATCACAGAGAAGTATTACAAAATGTCGATGCCTCGCTGAGATTTGGAAGGCCTTGGGGGTGGGGAGGTGACGGGAGGTCTTTTAGATGGAGATGTCAGCTCCAGCCAGTTTCAGAATCGCTCCCCATTAAGATGGATGGTTCCAGAGCTGAGTGCCTCTGCTGGAGATTAGAAACCCGTGGAATCACTGATGATGATTAATTTTAAGTACTTAGCCACATGAAGCCAAACGAGTGTGTCTTTAAAACAAAGCTATTGATCTGGCTTTGTTTGGAATCGGGAAGATCAACTAATCAGATCCTGCGGACTCTGCAGTGATGGGGAATGAGAACTTTTCATCAGAGGCTTGCAAGCTTCCAGGGTGAGGGACCCAGCTGGAGACCAGCGTTTCCGAGGCTAATTGTCGCCTGGATGGGGACGGGGCATGGTCGGGAGAAAGTGACGGATGTGGAAGAAACACTATTTGAGGAGCCCTTCCTATGAAATAGATAAGGCGCTTCTTATTGTGAAAAAAAAAACAGACTCAGAGAGGCTCAATAGCCTGGCCAAAGTCCCACTGAGTCCCGGCTTCCACACCCAGGTGTGTCTGATTGTGAGACACCGCCCTCCCCCCCCCCCCCCCACCCCAGTCCCGGCCTTCTTGGTGAGGAGACCCCGCCATGCCTTGTAGAGGTCTCCCAGCTGCTCTGTGGCAGCTGGTGGCTTCCACTTCCTGATCTCTTCCCCAGGAATTTTCTCATCCTTCCCAGGTACAGGGTGCTATTCTCCCAGCAGCCCTTTCTACAGAGGCTTTCTTTGTAGGCAGGGAGAATCGTGCCCACCCTTCTCAGCTCCGGCCTCTTGGGAAGAGAAGCCCTGGGTGACTACATTCGGGCACATGCGTTGGTTGCGGGTTCCGGGGTCAGAGTGTGGTGAGGAGCGACCAGCTCTGTCAGGAGCGAGCGCCTCCCGCCCTGGCTGTGGGCCTGCCCCTCTGCGCTGGGATGCTCAGTTTTCATCAGTCCCAGCGCTTGCAGCCTCAGCTCCCCTCTGTTTCCCGTGATTCCTCTTGGAATCACCTTCCTCGCATGCAACATGGAGAGACTCTCTCCAGCCCATAGCTGTCTGCAGGGCCCAGGGACAGGCGAAGAGACAGGGAACCCATTACTCCTCCTTTTATGTGCAAAGGCACATTTTAAAATATTCACCTGTGTATCTGACATTTAGTCATTCTTCCGGAAGTCAGAGCCATGGAACCTGGTGACTAAGTAACTTCGTATTTTCAGGGATGCCCAGCAGACCCCGCACTTAGCACTCTCTGGGAGGGACTGTACCATCAGAACTATTTTTAGAACCAAGCAATTATAGAACGTGGAAAGGAGAAGGTATCCCCAAGATAGAGCAACCAACCCCTTCATTTTCCAAATGAGAAAACTTGGGCTCTGAGCATGGAAGGGACTTGCCCAAGGTCATACAGCTAATTAGGAGCCGAGCGGGAGCCAGACGCGGCATCTCCTGAGATGAGTTCTGCTGGGCTTTCCTGCCTTCCTCTCCAGCTCCCCCCAAATCAGGGACTGGATGTCTAGCTGGGGTGAGAGCAATCAGCATGTTTCCTTACACAATCCAACTTTAGTTTGAATGGCCCAAGATGACTCCTAGCTGACTCCCCCCACGCCCCCCACCCGCCCTCCCCTCCCGTAAGTCAGGTTTCCTTCTAGACCCGTTTGAAAATCTGGACCCCAGAAAGGCAGCTCCATGCTTCCAGGTAAAGTGCACAGAGTGGGGTTCTGGGGAGGTGTCCACTTCCTCTCATCCTCCCCTCCCCCCACACTTGAAGGGTTGCTGTTTAAAGTTTGGATTGACACCTGAGGCAAGAGCCCAGGAGCAAGGGCAATGGCTTGACTCGCCCTACTGCTTGGCATCCCCCAGTCCTGTGCCCAGATCCCTTTCAGATTCTGGGTGACCGCCCTGACCCCTGGTGCTACCTTCCCTGGCCTCCCAGACCTGTAACCTGCCTCCTGCGTGCCCACACTCAGACAGGCTCCCCACTGGACTGCGCTGGCAGGGACTGGGGGGCTACTCCAGCCCATCTGCTTCCCCCAGCAACAAACACCCTGAGAGCGGCAGTGGCGGCGGCAGCGGCGGGGAGAAAGGCTCGTCTGAGACTTCATTAGCAGGAGCCCCAGTTTGCGGGAGGCGGCAAATCACACTTTGCTGCCGGCGAGCACTTTGGCCAAGGTGAGCCGGAGGGATCTCCCGGTGCCCGATGTTAATAGCACTGCAGCAGCAGCCCCAGAAACGCACCCGCACGGAACCCCCCTGTGCACACACACTCCCCCCCTGTCTCCTCCTCGCCCCGGACAACACGCACACGCACACCAGGCAGCGGCCGCACAATCAACTCACAGGATCTCCAGATCGCGCAGCGCTCGGAAGGCTCCATCTTCAATGCAGCTGATGTGGTTGTTGTCCAGTTGCCTGTGGAAAAGCAAGGGAGAGCGTGAAGGCTGAGTGCGGGCAGCGCCGGAGGAGCGGCTGGCAGGGCGTCCCCCGGCCGCCGAGCGCCCGGTCCCTCCACCCCTCGCAGGCTCTGCGTGTTCCCCCGCCAGGAGCTCCCGCAGAGCCAGCCCGTCTGCCAGGCTGCTCCGGCTCCTCTCTGACTGTCTGAGAGAACTACACAGACGAGCGCACCAAAGGCTGTCAGGTCTCAGTAAATATTAATTGCGCATTTTTTTTTTTTTTTTTTTTAGGCAGAAGGGAGTAATTTCATTACATTAGGGCATCCAATCCATTACGAGCTCTTACCGTCATGTCACTGAAACAATTTCATTAAGCTAAAGGCCTCTAAATCATTGGAGGTCACTGCTCTGCCCTCCGAGACCTCCCAGAATGCTTTCTTCCCTCTCTCCCCGCGCCCTGTCTCCTTTTACTGGAAGTGGCAGTCTCTGACACAGCGCTAAATCTCCGGGCTTTATCTGCCCACGAGCGGCGAGGGTGCATGGGGAATATGCCGATTCCAAATTAGACTCAACTAATCTAATTTTATAGTCTTTTTATTATTCTAAGCACCAAATGTCTGTGGTGGTTTGATGCCTCTGTGCTTTGTGACGGGGGGCCCATCTGGTAGGTCATTCTTATGGAAGCATTTTCCCGACTAACTACAGACTCCCTCAAACGGCACCAGCCATCCTCGGCATTAAGGAAACCCATTGATGGAGACGCTGCTGATGGGGGGTGGGGGGGGGGGAGGGAAGATTCGTCATTGCCTTCAAGACGGGCCACTTACATTTAAATTGGGGAGAACGAAATGCACCTATTTTGGGACTAGGTTTTTTTATTTTTTTATTTTTCCTTTCCATCTTCTGAGCAGGAAAATCATGTCTTTTCAAAAGATGCCTCGATTCACATCCAGTGCAGTCGGGACTGAGGTATTTTAGTTGAGAGCCGGCCAACAGTTACCATTCTCTCTGAATCACATGCCTCTGATGTGTGGGGATATTTATCGTGACCACGTTGCCACTTAGATATCATGCATGAGATGACTCATGTGATTTCTAAAAAAAACAATGTTATATAGAAAGTGGTTATGAGCACCAGATTGTCCACTGTAGTTTGTGTGCAGAAGACATGTGGTTTTGGGGAGCAAGGGGCTGGCCCAGAGAAGTATGGCTGTACCGAAAGCTCCCTCATAGAGACTCCTTTCTCTCTCCTTTGTCTCAGGAAAGATCGGCCCCTCTCAGGGGAGGGATCTCGGGTGCTGGGATTTTCATTTGTAACTCGCGCTAATCTCTCCCAGGACAACTCTCTGCAAAGGACGCGCCCAAGCTCTACTGGGCCGCCCTCACGGAGCGATTCCCATTCTGCTAAAGGCGGGATTGAGACGAAAACGCGGGCAATGCTGGGAAAGTATAGATAGACGTGGGGCTGTGCGAGCGACAGGAGCGAAGCACATGCAATTAGAGCGATTAGTGCATCCGGCAGATGGGCTCCGCGCCATACGCCGAGGAGCTGAACCATCTCCGATGCTCATGATGCAAGACACCAGCCACCCGGAATTTAAACGTCAACCGGAAAAGGGTGTCTCAAGGAGCAGAGGCACTTTTAGGTCTTTCGGTCGACCAGATCTACATGTGGCGGCCGAAGCCCTTGCTGCTGCCTCCTTACTGGGATCCCAGAGTTCCCTCTACCCCCAGTCTCCTGAGCCTCCCCGAACAGGAGTGTATGAGCGCCCTTTCCACAGGCTCCTGTGCGTGTCGCCGCCGATCCCGGCACAGGGTCCGGGAAGGGAGCCTACCTAGTCCGGCTGCCTGGCTCCCAGATTTATCATCAGTCGGAAGGCCGATGAATCAACAACCGCCGCCCCACGCCAAGGCCGCCGGACCTTACCAAGCAGAAATGCCGTGGCGCTGGCTTTTGGCTCCAGAAATTACTCAATGAACATGCTGACTTCGGCAAAAACGGCACCCTCCTCCGAAACAGAAAAGTACCTAAATCATCAGACTAGGCGGTCCGGGGCAGGGCCGAGAGAGGGCAGTCTGTGGCGCTGTCCACTTTGGTGCAGACATTTTAGCAAGGGCCCTGCTACTAGAATATTCTTTATTTGCTGGATCGGTGAAGATTTTTCTATTCTTTTTTTCTTTTGGGCGGCACTAAAAACCAAATGGGATACTTTAGATGTATAGAACTTTACATGGAAAGAATGCAGTCTGCAGGGAAGAGGGAAAGGGGGAGAGAGAGAGAGAGAGAGAGAGAGAGAGAGAGAGGGAGAGGAGACAAAGATTATAAAGGATGTAGGAAAAGGAGGTGTGAAAGAGATTTTAAAAAATCCACTGCTTAGTGTCCCATCGGATTCCTCCAACCCAGGACCCTGAGTGTTGGGGACAAAGTCTGTGAGGGCCGTGGTCACTGCAGGGCTAGGCACAGAGATGCCCAGGGTACCAGCACTTCCGTGATGTTTCAGTATTTCAGTTGACGCCTAGTTACTTTCTAGTAATGTGAAAACCAAGCTTTACTGTAAGCATCCCTGTGGGTGTATTTTATAGATCAGATCAGAACATACAGAGCACATCAAAATTTAAAATATTTATATTTAAGTGTGCTTTTCCAGAAGACATTTATTTATTATAATCAAGATGGTCTCCTTTCCTTCTGACCAGATAACCTAGACCAGGCTCTGTAGTCAGATTCATTCCCAAGATGGATGGGGCATCACGCGAGTCTGCAGGGTTCCGGGCCGACGAGGGTCCCGTGGGGCCAACGAAAACCTCCATCGGTCACATCCTAACTGTTAGATGCTGCCAGGGCACGAAGCACCTGGGTATTTGTAAGAAGCCATCCATGGCTTTGCCCCCAATGCCGCTATTTCCTGCAAATGAGCCCGGTCCCTAAACAGAGTAAGCACACACTGCTTCTGACAAGGGGCCTTTTTCTTTCTACAGGGCAGCTCAGGCCCACAGAAGTTAGCCCGGAAGCACAGGAGAGGGGAGGCGACATGAAGCAAGCCCGGCGTGTCTGTGAGAGGCAGGGAGTGAGGGCTGCTGCACACACAGAACCTTCTGGAGCCAAGGCCAAAGCACTGGACTTCGCAGTGCACCCCCAGGGGTGGGTGGAAGCTGCCCGAGTGTGTTCCAAGCTCTGGGGTCAGAGGTCCCCAAAGTACTTTTTTGAAGGTCCTCTCCAAAACACATCAAAACAGCCCAGCAGCCACTGCACACGGAAGGAACCCCATTACTCAGGAGGCCTGTGCAAAGGGCCCTGGGGAGTCTTAGGAGGCCTGATGGCGCCCTGTCCGTGGTCCTCGGCCATAAGGGTGTTCCTTCCACACGGCTGCTGCTCTTTCTCCCTAACACACAAACTGCTGACGCCAGTGCCCAGCCCGGTGCTGGGATGTCACCGCTGGTCATGGTGGCTGCGAATGAGCTCTCCCTGGAAAGGGTGGCAGGGCTGGTGCAGGAATGGGAGAGAGCTCCCCACTGCGGGCCACACTGCGGCCTCGAGCCTGGAGCCCTCTTAAGACTGACACGCAGTGACCCCGCACGCCCTCTACCACCGCCCACCCGGGGTGCTGTCTGCCTGCCATGCAGACGTGCTGGGGAGCACCTGGGAGGACATCTGGAATCAAGTGAGATTTCCTCGGGCTCAGGGTGAAGAGGAGGAGCGGGGAAGGCCGGGGAGGGAGGGCAGGCTGGCTCTGTTTTGGAGGCAAGTTTTATTGTCCGCCGCTTTACACCGAATACTCAGTGATGTACATGCTCCTTCCTGCCTGTGGATAAGCCCAGAAGCCCCCCAACGCTCTCGATATTAAATTAACTGCTCTGATTTCCCCGGGCGGCTCGGATTTCGGCAAACAATGTGAGAGCTAAAACGCCGCCGCAGTCCATTTCGAAAGGGATCCTCAGACAAGAGCTAAAGGCAGAGACTCCCCGAGAGGAGCTTCCCGGCCACTGTATTTTTCACTCTCTGAGAATATAAACAAGCCAGAAAGGAAAGCCAGCGTGAGCAAGGACTCAAAATAAACTCTGCCCACAGCGAACAGGCAGACGGCGCTCCAGTGAGAGCTCCCTTTCAGACACGCGCCGCTGTCGGGACGCCTCTCTTTGTATCACAGTTTCACATCTCACAACTGAGGCAGCACAGGCCTACCCAAACCCTTAAACAGGGGCTTTAAGAAACCCGATTACAAAATGAAGAGCAATCCACCTATCTCCTCGCCACCACCACCACAGGAGAAGAAAGAAAGGAAGAACATCCCAGGGTTTCAGTGACGTATCTGAGGCCGCACGAGAAATACCTTGAAAATAGAAATCTCTCCAAAGGGCTTGGAAGATCTGAAAAAAATGTAGAATTCCAAGCTAGTTATCTATGTGCGAGGTCTGACTGCCAGAGCACATCCAGCCAAATGCTTGCTTCTCATCCAGATGCTCTGGGCCCCCGAGCATCTCGGGCCATGGAAGGTTCACCTTCTCCCCAAGTGCAGGGGCAGCCTTTCTCTCGGGGACGGCAGCTGGAGTCGCTGCGGCCCTTCTCATGCTGACTCAGAGCAGTGGCTACTAAGGTTCAGCACCCTTTGGAGTTCAACCATTTGCTAATTTCTGAGCAAAACTACACAAAATAAGTGGAAGGACTTCGCATGAAATTCACAAGGGAAACCTCACTGGAAACTGAGAGCCAGTCAGTGTTCTCGGAATCTAACAATGAATTAACCCATGAGAGCCACTGCAATAGTCTCATTAGAGGTTCACACAGTATTGGGTACCCGGATGGAGAAAGCAGTGTAAGACATACTTTGAAAATATCTGGGAGAAGGTTACCATGCACTCGGCTTTTACATCTCAAGGATTTTAAAAGATTTACGATAATTCCAAAAATGAAACTATGTTGAGATGGTTTTTTGATGAAATATATGTGTTCATCCATATACATATTTGAAGTGTACTTCTTCTTCTACACAGAGGAGAAATAGAAGGTTGCGATATTAAAAAAAAAATTACGTGTGGAAATCCTATTTTCTAAAGATAAGCCAGAAGACAAAACATAAAGTAACCTTGACATGGCTATTTCTTTCTCCCCTTTTGTCCAATTGTCCTTTAAGCAGAAAACAAGAAATCTAGTAGTAATTCTAAGGGTTGTTTTTTTAATGACAGTTTAACGTTCTTTTAAAAAAAATCATTATTGAAGAACAAATTATAAAAGCATTTGTCTGCTGCTGGCTGGGGGTCTTCAAAAGAAAACAAGAACAAAACTCAAGGTTATTTTAACTAGGAAAAGGGAAAAAATTAGGTTCAAAAGAAATGTGTACACTCCATATAATTGAGCACTGGTCAGACTTTGTAGGCAAATCAAACACTCGATCTAACCCGCAGTCCACTAATGAATTGTCACTACTTCTCATCATTAAGGAGCAATTGTAATTCCACATGAAACCCACATCTCAAATGAGAGAGAGAGGGGAAAAAAAGAGGTGAATATATTATTTTGCACGTTTTGTACACTTGCCTACCAGACCTAAGAATACATGCACATAGATATATTTACCGATCCATGAATTATTTATGTATCCACAAAGACTCCTGACTAGAGAACGGACAACTTTATGCCTGTTTCTCCTACATAATAATCACACGGAGTCCTGCCCTATCGAGTGCAGGTAAGTAGGAATGCATATC